>CM023453.1:74476790-75787261 GCA_013339765.2 Haemaphysalis longicornis
TATGTATATATATGTATATGTAGTATTAATGTATGTATATATATATATATATAACACCACGTCCGATTCTCAAGACGCCATGTTTTGTTTCTCCCCAGGACGGATTCCCCGCTTCTTCCTTCACTTCCACTCGGCGGCTGTCCTCCTCGTTTGGTAGTGGATTGGCCGGTGACCTAGGTCTCAGCTTTTTGCTTGATGTTTTACGTCTCTACACTCGGCCACACTGCAAAGAGGTGCAACCACCGAGCTGTTTGCGTGGGGCCCCTGGCTCTGTCTCGACAGACCCACGAAAGGCTAAAGAGTCCGTTGCAGGTCTCTTCCCGTTGGTTATGTCTCGTGGTTCGGTTCTTTCTTTCTGGCCAGTGCTAGAGCAAAGCTTGCTTCCATTGATGAGGAATTCTTCACTGCATATTCCAGAAAGATCCTCTCCGGCGTTTCTAAGCGGCGTGTTCTGCTGTCAATGCTGTCCGTTTGTTTGAAGGTATTCCTCCCTCTCATGGTCATTTGGTTCTCGTTTTCATTTATGCGTAAGTCCGTCTTTTGTCCACGTGCTTGCCTTCAAGATTTTTGTTGTCGGTATCGGTAATTGTCGCAAAAGCATCCTTGTCTGTAGCAGGTGTATCCTTATGGTCGTCGTGCTTTTCATCTTTCGTTCGGGCGTTTTGATGCTACCTCGCCGCTGGCTTCGGCCTCATCATTTTTAGCTGAAACGATGTCCTGAATCCTCAATGGATTCTTCATAAACGTTTGTGGATGAGTTTCCCAAGATGTTGGTATCGGTCGTCTTTTTGCCTTCTGGTCGCACAAGATTCTCTTCCTGGGGTAGTTCATGTTACCCATCGTGGTAAAGCGGAATGTGGTCTTTCACCGGCACCTTGGAGTTGTTGCAGGGCTCCATTCCAAGGCTCACGTTATCTTTGTTCAAGGATGTGGGCGTCGTGATGTCTGAAAAGTGGTAGACCCGTCCTCCTCACTTCGTTCTCTGGGCGGGGTAGGTGTGAGCGCCACCACATGCGGCTGCTGCTCCGCCAGACGTCTTGATTGCAACCGGGGAGAGCGAAGAACGGTGAATGGTGCTCCTCACATTCATGTCGTCGAGCTGCTGAGCCGTGCCCTGGGTGCTGCGGAAGGACCTCGTCGCCAACGAAGCTGTTGACCGACGGGGGACGGTGGCATTCCTGGAACAACTACAACTACAACTTGAAGACAGCTACACTTCGTGCCATCCTGCGGCTGGCACTGCGGCGTACGCTGTCTTACTGTGGGCTTGTTGAAAGACAGCTGCCGCCTTCGTGCCATCCTGCGGCTGGCACTGCGGCGTAGCTGTCTTACTGTGGGCTTGTTGAAAGACAGCTGCTCCTTCTGCCATCCTGCGGCTGGCACTGCGGCGTAGCTGTCTTACTGTGGGCTTGTTGAAAGACAGCTGCCGCCTTCGTGCCATCCTGCGGCTGGCACTCGGGCGGCGTAGCTGTCTTACTGTGGGCTTGTTTAAAGACAGCTGTCGCCTTCGTGCCATTGCGGCTGGCCTGCGCGTAGCTGTCTACTGTGGGCTTGTTGAAAGACAGCCTTCGCCTTCGTGCCATCCTGCGGCTGGCACTGCTCGCTGTCTTTCTTACTGTGGGCTTGTTGAAGACAGCTGCCGCCTTCGTGCCATCCTGCGGCTGGCACTGCGGCGTAGCTGTCTTACTGTGGGCTGTTGAAAGACAGCTGTCGCCTTCGTGCCATCCTGCGGCTGGCACTGCGGCGTAGCTGTCTTACTGTGGGCTTGTTGAAAGACAGCTGCCGCCTTGTGCATCCTGCGGCTGGCACTGCGGCAGCGTCTTACTGTGTCTTGTTGAAAGACAGCTGCCGCCTTCGTGCCATATTGCGGCTGGCACTGCGGCGTAGCTGTCTTACTGTGGCTTGTTGAAAGACAGCTGCCCCCTTCGGGCATCCTGCGGCTGGCACTGCGGCGTGCTGTCTTCTGTGGGCTTGTTGAAAGACAGCTGCCACCTTCGTGCCATCCTGCGGATGACACTGCGGCGTTGCTGTCCCGTCTGTGGCTTGTTGAAAGACACAGCTCCGCCTTCGTGCCATCCTGCGGCTGGCACTGCGGCGGTCGAAGCTGTTTTACTGTGGGCTTGTTGAAAGACAGCTGCCGCCTTCGGTGCCATCCTGCGGCTGGCACTGCGGCGTAGCTGTCTTACGAAGCATAATCGGTTCGCGCTTCATGAGCTGCGCTTTTTTTCTCGACTATTGTGTTTCTATTTGCTTTCGTGTTTGTGTTCCTATTCTTGCCACTGTTAAGCCAGGTTTCCTTGTAATTTTGATGTACATAATAAAAACAACTACACAGAGGGACCTGGATGTGTTTTTCTGAATTGTTTTTGCAAAGTCCCGTAATTGCTTCGCAAAATTGATGCATTTTGTTATTGTGCCTCGCGGTCCGATTTTGTTTTATAGATGCATTGTACAGAAATTATTTAACGAGTGGCGCTATAAATAAATGAGTAACGTTAAATAAATTCCTGTTAAAGGGCATGTATAAAGCAGAAATCGGGCAGCGAGGCATCCCATAAAATAGGCATTGGTCATAAAGACTGGCCACAAAGCCAAAAATGTGCATGAGAATTCACGGGGTGCACCCATAGGCATTATCATGGCAACATACTTTGGCCAAGATTTGTTCAATATTGGCCTTCCAGAGCTTGGCCATTTGTTGGCTTGTCAACTTTCCCAAGCGCCAGCCAATACTGGCGGCCGAAGTATTGCCAAGCTCGGACACATTGATTGGCCACTGATGATTTGCCGTGCTTGGGCTTGGCAATTTCTGCTGCTTGGGAACGTCTTGTACACATTGAGGTTCGTACGTCTTCTAGTCATCTTAGTAAAGATGACTTATCAACATCTCACGGAGCTCAAGACGTCGGAGATCTTGCACAATTGTCTGTAGGATATCTCTCTTAAGACATCTTTGAGACATAAAAAATAGACGTCTTATAGCTAACTCGCATAGTGCAAGATGTCTAAGACCTTGCAAGACTATGGTGGACATCTATAAGACGTTTTGTGTTCAGTGGGCTTTTAGGCCTCCAAAATTGTGCTGGGCAAGGTAGTGTAATTAAGTTACTGAGTAGTTACTACAACATATTTTACTCATTTCTTGCCTAAATATTTAGCGCGTGGGCAAATTCTATTTTGCAATAGGCAGTTTTAGCATATCGATACCGTGTTTGCGTTACCGTTTACCGTGTTGGTGCACAACGCGAGAGTTACCGCGAACGGTAACTTACCGGCACAGGCTTCACCGTCACCAGCGGCTTCCGGTAACACGGTAAACGGTAAAGAAAACGTGTCGGAAGGACCCTTTAAACCTAGTAGAGTTAGAGTCAATAGGCAGTTTTAGCATATCGTTACCGCGTTTACGTTACCGTTTATCGTGTTTGCGGGAGTCCACTGCGCAGCGCGAGAGTTACCGCGGACGGTAACTTACCGGCACAGGCTACACCGTCGCCAGCGGCTTCCGGTAACACAGTAAACGGTAACGCAAACACGGTAACGATATGCTAAAACTGCCTATTGACTCTAACTCTACTAGGTTTAAAGGGTCCTTCCGACACGTTTTCTTTTAAGCTCTACAGGTGATGGCTATATTGTCAAAGCAACTACAGTTATTGTGAACGCTTCACCCGAAAAGTGAAATATTCCAGCTACTTTAAACAAAAGCAAATAGATATCAGCAAAAAAAATTATGCGTGATTTGCTTTGACACTAATTCATCAGATGTCGCTACTTGCGCCGCGGCGGCCGAAATACGCAAACCGCAAACGGTGTGCTAAATAAAAGAGAGTTTTAGCATAGCGTTACCGTGTTTACGTTACCGTTTACCGTGTTTGCGGAGTCGACTGCGCAGCGCGAGAGTTACCGCGAACGGTAACTTGCCGGCACAGGCTTCACCGTCGCCAGAGGCTTCCGGTAACACGGTAAACGGTAACGCACACACGGTAACGATATGCTAAAACTGCCTAATACATGCCGTTTCAGCGGCAAACGGAAACTCCCGCTCCCGGTAACACGGTAAACGGTGACGCAAACACGGTAACGATATGCTAAAACGCTATTACAGACGGATAACTACCTAATGTGTGGTTTTGCTTTTCCACGCACTGCGTGCCCGCTTATGTATTACCCGTAAAAAGTACACGCAAGAGAAAACGGCTTGGGGTACGTGTTCTTAACGCCTGGATGAAAAATATGTGCGAACCGTTTCCTCCGAGGAAAATTTCAGCTTTAGACTTCAATGGCCATTCTTCTACAGACATTTGCATATAAAGTGACCGTTAGCGACGTACACATTAAAATGGATCGTACCACCATGGCTTGGCCCTTTCTCGCTTTCATAAAATAAGTTTTTTCTGTAGTTAGTTAAGATTTGGTAATAATATTTCGCGATATCTTTTTCCTGCAAATAAAACAGTATACCTGTACTACCCCTAATAAATTAATAGTTGCATTTGTTAAAACCCCAACTTCATTCTTGAGAAGAGCTGCGGGCGCTACAGACTGGCACTGCGACCGCGGAAAGGTTCTATTTTGTTAATTCTCGCTCTTTCTTTTTTTGTGTGCGTTGCATATAAGTGCATTCGTTTATGCAACCGTACGGACTGGCACCATCACCGCGGGCCGCGGCGTACGCATGCGAGTAACACGTTCCAGACCGCGCTCGACCAACGCAGAAAGCAGACGGAAGGTGTGCTGTACCGGGTCGGACGTAACGCAGCAACCTACGTGTTGTTTTTTAATTGGCGCCGCGTATCGTAAAACGGACCATTGCAAAAAGGTTGCAGGTTCATAGGGCGTCTTCATACTTTGGCTCCGCCAGCCGTAACGTTTTTTTACGGTGAAATACGTTTGACGTAACTTCAATTTAATTTTCAGGTTACGGCGGGCGCAAGTTTCTGACTTTCGGTTACGTCGAACGTAACTCAAAACATGAGGTTAAAATACAGTCGGACGCAACTTTAATTTTAAAAATCGCACGCCTCGGTTCGAGTCACCTGAGTCGAAACTGGGTGCGTTATTCCGGGAAGGGGCTAAATGGGAAAATACGAAACGGGAAGGGCGTTTTGAACCGGGTTGAAGCGGCAGGGAACAAACGAGAAGGTTCAAATGGGAACGGGTTCAAATGGGAACAGGGGAAATGGGAAAGGCGAAGAGCTCTGATTCTCATCGTTTTTTCGCGTTCGTTGTCATCTGCATGCAATTTTCTGCAGCCAGAGCACCGGACTGGAGCTCGCCGGAACATCAAGAGCGCTCGAATAAAAGGGCTCGTTTTGGGGACGCAGGGTGCGCTGACGCTTCGTCAGCTGTTACATCTCGCTCTATCCCGCTTCCGTGTGCTGCCACAACAGAAACCCTGCCTGACGACGCCCCCGTGGGCACGCTACCAGATGGATATTCGGGACAGCCTGGAGCGGTGATCCTTGAAGACAAGCATGATGGAGGTGTTTATGTTGACAGCAGATCGGCGTCAACCTTGTTGACTACAGAAAAAGTTAAGTGGAAGAGGAAGGAAAGCGACCTCATGAGTCAAATTGTGCGACTAAACCGCTGCAACAGCTGAGAGAGGATTCCTTCAGTGCGGACCTTTCGTACATACGGCAAAAGGCCGCTGAAAACGTGTCTTCCGCATTATTCTTGCTTGAACAAGTAAGGAATTTTAAGAAAGTAAGGCCGACATGGTCGAGGAAACAACTTGTCGCTGTGTTGTTCTCAGCCCCATATATCTACAAAGGCATATGAACGTATACGAGGTGAAGCACTTCTGAGGCTGCACTGCAGAAGTGCTCAGTCCGGGCTTATCTGCATCCAAAGTGGCGATATGGGCTTCACAAAACTGGTTGCAGCTCGCCTTAAGACTGAGGCAGAAATCCTAAGCAAGCCACAATCAATGGGTGTAGCCCGAAAGAACCCATTCCCGTTTGACCCCTTCCCGTTTGAACCCATTCCCGAAACGTCCTTCCCGCTTGACCCGTCCCGTGTGCGCCAGTTCCCGAAACGACCTTCCCGTTCAGCTGGTTGGCTGCCTAATAGTCTTACTATGATGTCTTCTCGCTGAACGTCTGAAAGGCCCTTAGAGGTAGTATTCCCGCGACAATTTTAAGTTTCTCTAGTAAAGAAAATTTAGGCTAGAGACGACCCTGCGCTGCTTAAGTTTTTGAAGGTTTGCCCTACTATGCAAACTGAGTACGCCAGAGTGACGGGAATAAACAGAATCAATAAACGCAAAGCTAAGTTTATATTTTTCGCCGCTTCTCATGACTGCGATTTTTTATAGCCAGATGTGGCATATGTATCCAGATACATAGGGTTACTTTATTTTTATACATCTTTTTATCTTTTATAGTTTTCATCTGTTTCTTTTCGACATTGATGTACACTTGCGCTATTATAACGATTACATGTGTTAGTCCGCCAAATACGATTTCATTCAAAGTGAGGGTGTTTTTGCGATTTTTATTTGTGCTTCCGCGGCGCTTTTCTGGGCTTTTTTATTTTATCATTTTTTGGTTTGTTAGTTTAAAAGACTTGTTTGTTAATTTAAAAGATTTGTTATTAATTTGTTAATTGTTACTTTGTTTGTTAGGCTTTGTTAATTTAAAAGATTTGTTAATTGGTATGACGAATTGTAACCAAATGTCGTCGTCTCTAGATTCAAAAAGTGAAGCCCACGTTTGAAAAGCAGTCAATTGAGGACTCTGGATGTACTGAGCATGCTATCGCAGCGGCTGTGAACAAACGGAAATAAATGAAAAACAATATGAAAATGTTTTTATAACGTTTCATAAACTGGGTACGTTATTCCGGGAAGGGGCTAAACGGGAAAATGTGAAACGGGAAGGTTCTTTCGCCCCGGGTTGAAATGGGAAGGAACAAACGGGAAGGTTAAAATGGGAACGGGTTCAAACGGGAACGGGCCAAGTGGGAAAGGGCGAAACGGGAAGGTCGTTTTGCGCCGGGTTGAAACGGGACGGAACAAGCGGGAAGGGTGAAATGGGAATGGGTTCAAACGGGAACCTCCCCGCTCCATAGGTGTAATCTGTCACTTGTACGATACACGAAGTACGATGTACGATGCAGTGCTGTGGGTTCGAATCCCAGCTGGGTTGATGGATTTTTCAATTAAATAATTCATTTTTTTTTATTTATTACAACCTACCCGCCGTTGTCGCTTGAGCTGCGCTTCACGTAGATAGCGCGCTGCGCTCGCGCTCTGCTTCCAGAAAGACTCGTTTCCGCTCCGTCCAATGCGCCGTTCCCACTTAGGGTCGGTAGAAGCGATAGTATAGCTACGTCATCTACAAACTCAGCCAATCTTTCTCCCCTTACTTCTAACTCCTCTCCAGCCTGTATTTCTTTTTTAGCGTATGGCATGCGGTTGCGCCGGCGGAGTTTTCTGCGTACACGGCAGCGCCGGATGTTCCTTTCGCGTGTCCATAAAAAGCTTCGCTTTAACATGTCGTGTATGACCAGCATTTTTTTCTTGCCTTTATTGTAGCAAATCGAGGGTTCAACACGTCAAGTATTCATCTTATTCCCCGTGCGTTTGTTTTTTACATCGAAACTGTATATCGCTAGGATACAGCAGGTCGTCCCCGTGGACGGAGACGAACGATTTTCAGCGGCGGATATATATACTGGGTGTTTCCGGGAAGACGAAGTAATTTTTAAAAATAGGCTTTCGGAGCTAAAATTGTTTTAATTGCGCCAAGTGAACAGGAACCGTGGCGGGAGCTATAAAACGGTTTCAAGTGCCATGGCATACTTAACTAGAAGTTATTAATTAACTTTCTATTTATTCTAGTTAGGTGCTTGGTTGTAATAGGGAAATTGTAAAGGATCATGAGTCCATCCGATATCGATAATTAGATTTTTGAAATTGTAATTGCGTGCAGAGCCACAGCGCTCAGAACCTCAGCTCTCCAGATGCGCACAGCGGGCTCCGTGCGGGAGCTGAGCGCCGCAAAGCCACGCCCACGCGCTCATGGCACTCAGAGCTGTACACGTCACGCGCACGCCGCGCTTTTTCTTCGGCACGAACAGAGGCAAGGGGAGTAGTTTTCATTGAACTTTCTCGCCCGCCCAAATGGGAGTTGGCATCATGCTTGCCGAGTGTGGCCGAGAACTGCCGCCATTTGCGTGCGGCGGTCACGATTCATCCGCAGATAATATATAAGGAAATACAAGTAAAAGAAACTGAGAACATTGTAATCCGGAAATCCGGCTATTAGATGCTTTTCGCCTGTTCAGATGCCCCTTGCCTCTGTTCGTGCCGAAGACAAAGCGCGGCGTGAGAAAAAAATGTGAGTGACGAACGAGCTGATAAGCGTCGCGTCCGCATCATGCGCCGTGATGATGACGTACTTACCTCATACGGAATGTGTCTGAACAAGTGTATGAGCATATGATCTGATATGTACTACTACATAATTATTTTTGGTCATTTTTTTCTAAAAAAAACCATACAACAAAATAATCCATGCATAATCGAATAATCGATGCCAATTAATCGAGTTGAAATATTAACTGACACCCAACCCTATAATTACTCTTGAACCATGTAAATGGTTCAAAGTCTTCAAGAGCTGTAAATTTTTTGTGCTTTATGTTATGCCGGACGTAACTCAAAACATTGGCCTAAAGTTCGTTGGACCGTAACTTTAGTTTTCAATTTGGGGTTCCGTCAGACCGTAACTCTAGAAACCAGCTTAAAGTTCCGTCGGACGTAACTCTAGAAACGGGCTTAAAGTTCCGTCGGACGTAACTCTAGTTTTCGATTTTGGGTTCCGTCGGACGTAACTCTAGACACTGCGTTTTTTAATGCTTTACGTTCGCCGGACGTAACTCAAAACATTGGCCTAAAGTTCCGTCGGACGTAACTCTAGAAACTGGCTTAAAGTTACGTCGGACGTAGCTCTAGTTTTCAATTTTGGGTTCCGTCGGACGTAACTCTAGAAACTGGCTTATAGTTCCGTCGAACGTAACTTTAGTTTTCAATTTTGGGTTACGTCAGACGTAACTCTAGAAACTGGCTTAAAGTTACGTCGGACGTAACCCTAGTTTTCAATTCTGGGTTCCGTCGGACGTAACTCTAGAAACTGGCTTAAAGTTCCGTCGGACGTAACTCTAGTTTTCGATTTTGGGTTCCGTCGGACGTAACTCTAGACACTGCGTTTTTTAAATTGAAGGCCTCAGCATGCTCGTCCCCCAGTCCCGAGGCCGCCGGTTCAAGCTTCACCGGGACTCACACAAACTGTTTTTTTTTACTTCATTTACGTTTGTTTACGGAAGCTTCCATGATCCATTTGTCATCACTCCGAGAATTCTTTCCCTTGTTTTCTTTTTATTTTTTGGAGCCATAGGGCATTTTGCGTGTCATCTGTTGAGCACACGACGCCAGCTTTTCCACTCGGCGAATTAGCTGCGGCGGCCAAGTCTGACCCGGCGACCCCGTGCGCAGCAGCCGACCAAGTCTCACTGGGCGGACTTCTTAAATTTGGTCGATATCTTGCCTTGTCGTTTATTGTGACCTACACGGACTAATTTCGTGTCTTACCGAGGGCCTTTTTGTCAGTGTAAAAACGTTAATACTGTGCGCGCCCTGATTTTTCGGCGCAAAACCAATTGAAAGTAGGGCACCTACCACACATGTGCTGGAATCACCAATAATATTTGTGTGCTTCATTGCACAGGTTATGCAACATCCACAACACAGCCCGCCGGGTGCCGCTTATTTTTAGAGAAAAAAATATTTTTTTTTTCGAGGCGCGAAGCCCTGTTTTTTTTTTTTTTTTTACGCCCCATACGCAAGCGGTCTAACCTACGAAAGAAAGTTTGGCGCCAACCATTTAATACGCCTCTCTTGAATCAGTTCAAGCGTTATTCAAATAAGCTGACCACCCGAATAAAAGTAGCAAAGAAAAAGTACTATCTAGACCAAATAAACAAAAATGGCAACAAAACCTATGAGAACTGGTGGAAAGTCATAAAGGGATTCCGAAATCAGTCGCACCACACACCTGATATAAAAGAGGTTTGTGATGGCACAAATTTTTTTTCAGCAACCCAGTACCGAAATGGCTAATGCTTTTAATGACCATTTCAGTAATTACAGCTCTAGCACATCAGATTTTGCCCCTTGCACTCGCTGTCCCCATTCATTCTAGTTGCAGCCCACATCACCCGAGGAAATAGGGCAAGCGATCCCAGCCCTAAAGAGCTGTGGGGCTGGGTTGGATGGAATCCATGCGGCCAGGGTAAAACTTCTCGCCAACGAACTTTCCACTGTAATCGTACACGTCATTAATAATATTTTTAGGTCTGGCGTTTTTTTTATATGAACGAAAAGGAAGGAAAAAAAGGAACGAAAGGAAAAATAGTTCCCGTTCAAGGTGATCGCGGTGTGTTAAATAACTATCGCCCTATAACCATATTACCCTTTTTCGGCAAGTAAATAGAAAAACTTATTGTAGCTAGGCTGTGGAAATATATCTCCAAATTTCAACTACTGACACCCTGTCAATTTGGCTTTCGGCCTAATTTTTTCACTGAGGTTGCTCTTATCGATGTAACTGATTCCACAAAACGATCAATTGATTGCGGCCTATTTGCAGCAGCTATATTTCTCGACCTCACAAAGTCGAAAGGCGTTTGATTCCATTGCTCACAAAATTCTTTCTTCAAAATTAGAAACATTGGGGGTCTGTGGGCCAACATTAGCGCTACTACGGTCATACCTGGCAGATAGGCTTTAGGCTGTGGAATGCAATGGCATATACTTTCCGAGCACAAGACAATTAATATAGGCGTCCCACGGGGTTCCATATTGGGACCACTATTGTTCTTGTTATTGATAAATGACCTCCCATGTTGTTTAAAATTGTCAAAATGCATGCTTTACGCAGATGGTACAAAGGTTTATTTGGCTAATTCTGACCTCTCGAACCTAACTAAAAAAATTAATTAAACGACGGTTTAATAAGGTTATCCGATTGGTGCCGAAACAATAGGTTAAACGTAAACCCTAGTAAAACCAGTTTCATAATTTTTCACTCCCATCATAACAAAATTACCTCAATTCCCCATGTCCGCCTTGGCACATATTTTACTACCCTTCAGATTACACCACATTCCTAGGAGCGGTGCTCGATAAACATTTAAAATTTCACGTGCAGATCAGGTCACTCATTGGTAATTAAAACTGCGTTTGGTATCCATGTACTCATTAGAAATCGCGCATATTTTCCCCTACCCGCTCTCCGTTCTCTTTGCAACTGTTTTGTACACAGTCATTTAACATATTGCCAAGGTTCGTGGGGAAGCACTTATGATGTTGGAATAACCAATGCACCAAATCCGCTCCGGGGAACGTATATTTTAGAGGACGCAGAACTGAGTGAATGCACAGACGGCGCTTTTTAGTGTCAAGAATAAGCAGGAAACTTTGAGAAAATAGCAGGAAATCTGTGCATAACAATCAAAGGAATTGCAGGAGCATACAGATTAAGCCGACTCTCCTAGCAATTCGTCAAAATAAATAACTACAAATTTAGATAAAAGTCACAATGACAATTTATGAGAAACGCACGTTGCTGGTTTGATAAACAGGTTCAAGCAAATGGTTCTCCATTAGGTGGGCATCTCTCCGATGTAGCCTTGAGTAGCTGAGCAGGTTTTCGTGAAAAAAGCAAGCGGCTCAAAGAAGTGTCAATGGCCGAAGGTTTCCTTCGTTGTAACAATCCACAGCCTCTTCCCGCGGATCATGGGCAAAATGGTTGCTACTAAACTGTTGGTTTATAAATCAAGATGCGCACAATTGTGGCGCCTAGTATTCGCGCGTATGTATGTATGTAATCCCTACAACGAGTGTGTCATTGATTTACGTTAGTGTATCATCGAAGTTCCTGCGACTCCCGATCATTCATATCTTCGCACCGATAGGTCGCACATGGCGACAAAACATTTTGTTGCCAGAAATGACAAACACCAGCGTCTGTCTACTTCGGTCAACTCCATTTTCGGTGCGACGGTGTCCAAGTAACGAGAATAGATCAACACGGCTCTGCGTGACCCCCACCCCCACCCCTTTTCTTTTACATTTTTTTTTCTTTTTGTGTGTGTGTGCGTACGGTGATACCAAGGAAAGCTGTGCGGTGACGCACACATGGCTCTCAGGGATTGCTATTGGACGTACTATACTGGCCTGCCAACAAGTGAACAGAGACGCAGAGCGTTTCTCGTCCTGATTGCCCTCCACGCTGGCAAGAGTATACGTCCTTCGAAAGTGAAACGACCTGGCATTGCGACTTGGCCAAAGCCCGAAAATGCCCCTTCTGAAACTGCCCGGAGACTATTCTACTGAGCACTGCGCGCCACATGCTGTACCACGCAGGGCCCTCCTGTTCCTGGTGATAAGCCAACAATAGGAAGAACACCAAAAAGCTTTTTTTTTTCTTGGAATGCGTTCCTTTTCAACCTCAAGAGTAGAAGGAGGGGAACTGGGGTGGGGCATTGCTCCCAACGTTCCTAGTATTTCCTTGCTGGCTGGGTTGGCAGGTGGTACGTGAATCCCTGCTGACGTGTTCCCTCTCGTCAAAAAAAATGTGGCAGTTAAAAAAATTGCGGTTGGCTTGAGGACCGGAAGACGCGATATTCGGGCAACAAAAATCTTGGCTAGTTAAAAGGAACACCCGCGAAATAAATTTAACGCGCCTGCAGCTGCATCGCAAATGTTGATTTGGTTTTCATTTCGTATAGTATGTGTAGCGTTCAAGAATACATGTATCGCTGCGCCTTCAGCCTTCCTGTCGTATTCCTCGTTTGTGATGTATAAGGAACTGACTTCTTGATGTAACATCTAAACCATAAAACGAAGTCTATACTAGGGTTACATTCCGAATTAAAGCCCGTTATCGCTGTTTTGGGTCCATCCAACGTTGCATCCAATATCAGCTTTTATGGTAATTAGTGTCTATCGTGCTAACATTCACATTAACTTTGCTCAGTACGACTGTACAATGCACAAGCATGGTGACGCACGTCCCTCTCAAGCCCGAATATTTTCAGGATGATTTAGCCCGTCGCAGTGAGAGATGATGACACCGCCGATCACGCCTAGACACAACCCAGGAACTAGAAAGCCTACGATTCAACAAAACTTGTTGCTGAGCTATAGCTCGCACGTAAAGAAAGATGGGTCATTCCATACCAAACATCCCAGCCGTAAAGTCGACCATCAGCGGATTTGGTCAGCAGAAATTGTGGGCCATCCTCGCATGACCCACAATTCTCCCTGAAACTGTTATTGACAAAAAAAATTGTTTTTTCTAACCGCCCTTTTATCTCGGTCAGTCGAAAAATTGCTAAAAGATCACGTCTTTCTCAATCACCCACCATTTTTTCGTGGACATCGTGTTGAGGCCCTGGGTTGCTGCTATGCCGCATTTTTAAACATTTTGCTTTTTTTTTGCGGTCATTACGCCATTTATGAAATTCACGCTGTTGAGCATTTGAAAACACTTTTTTTTTTAGCGAATTACAAGCCCCTTCTCTCAGCCAAAGAAGCAATTGTTTCTGTTTTTCACTATTGTCGACAACTGGTAAAAATATAGTGACACTGAAAAAAGAAGAAATGTGCGAGAAAAAAATTGTTAAATTTGGAAAAATCTCCTTTTTCACCCATATTCACCCCGAAATTGCTCATTGTTGTGCTCGAAGTAAACATATCAAATACAAGGCATTTGCTAGTACAAATGATTTCAGTTTATTTCAGAAAGTTTAATCAGAACAGTTTTTGTTTGTTTGTTTTAGTAGAGAAAAACATTTCTGAATTTGTACACCGACACTACTTCACCACGTTGTTCCACGGAGTATCTTTTCTGCATGGCATGCGCCGGCCTGCATGAAAGACGCGCGATCCAGCAGGGTTCGCGCTGCAAGAATACATTTTCCTGCAAAGGTATTTCGTAGCGTCAAAACGGGAAAAAGGGATAGTTCGCGTGTTGGAGGGAGAAATACAACGTGGGGCTAGCGGTGCTGCGGCCATTCTGTGAGCACGTCTATACTCAACGGCTGGCAGGGCATAGACGTGCATGCATGTAAACTATCAGGGTATTTCATACGTTGCCGCTGAGCACGAGGTCGCGGGTTCGATTGCCGGCCGCGGGCGGTCGCTTTTCTGCTGGAGGCGAAAAGCAAAAACGCCCGTGTGTACGTGATTTCGGCGCACGTTAAAGATCCCCAGGTGGTCAAAATGTAATCCGGAGCCCTCCACTACGACGCGCCTCATCGCCTGCGTTGCGTCGGCGCGTTAAACCCTACAATCAATCAATATTTCATACGTTGGATCTTTTACGTATGCCGAACATTACGAAATGAGTAGCGCCGGATTCATCGAGTTACAAGGATTCACTTGTATGCGTTTGTAAGATGTATGCATGGAAACACACACACCAATGCATATATAATATGCATATCTGATGTTCAGCCAGCCTTGAGTTACACGCTTGGGGCATGCAGCTCTGTCAAGCTGACGATTTCTGACAGTTTTTACTGCTCTCCCCCAGCGTCACGTACTTTGCGTAAGATGCGAATAAAGACAAACAAAAAACAAACAAACACAGGAGCCATTAAGCTGCAATTACGTCATTATCTAAGGGGCTGAAAGCAAGAGAACTTGGGGGAGAAAAGCAGGTTGAGTCTGTTTTGCAGTAAGGCTAAAGAGAAGTAATCAACAAGACTCGAAAAGAAAGAATGGCTTTAAGTTTGAAAATTGAACACCTGATTAGGCAAACAAATCCAAATATAAATGCCTCGGTGAAGCAGTGTCCACATAAAACCGCTTGCATGAAACGACATTGGAGAAAGCGGCTGCTCCATAAAATTCCGTTCGGTAAAATGGCTTCCGACAAACTGCGCGGACCCAAAGACCAGCTAGTGTGGGTTTACGTTTTCCATATTTAATCATTTTCAGCTACGACAAAACAAAAAAAGAGAACACCATAGGCTGTGAGTTCTCTTTTTAGCCGGTTCGATGCAATTTCGGCTTGTCGATACGGTAGGCTGCTAACTCGTGAATTAATAATCTTTTTTGCCTTTCGTTAGGGATACAAGTTTCTTTTTCTTTCTTCTCGTCTCTCCTTTACCTTTTTTTTTCTTCTGAAAATTAGGTCAAGTTTGAAATCGAGGCTTCGACGGACGCCCGTCTGGTCGGGAATGGCATTAGAATACATAATAAAGAAGACCCCCACCACTAAAGAAGAAAAAAACAATGACGTGTCGGCCCCCCCAAACGAGAGCCTTGTTCCCGTTCGGGGGGGGCCGAAACGTCACTATTTTATTTTCTCTTGTGGTCGCCGTCTTCTTCACTATGTATTCTAGGTCAAGTTTGGACACACCTGCCACCGTGTGCACATGTGCAGCGCTGAGTGGCGTATCTTAGCCTTGTAGGTCATGGGAGGGAACAAAACATGAGAGCGCATTCATATGCCATGCTACACGACCCTTGAGTACCCAGAAAACAAGCCGACTACAACCCTACCTTTCTTTTTTTTTTTTTTGAGTAAGGGCGTTTGAAGAGCAGAGCAAAGCTGATAAGCGAGGTGGAACTACTTCCGGGAGGAAGGTACCCCCGGTCTCCTCCGCTTATCGCTTTCGACTCGGTATGAATCAGCTTGACTCTTTCTTGAAGGGCAGATCTATTGTCCACAACATGCCCGACTGACATCTGCAATTACTTGGGCTTCGTCACGTGCTTGCCGCCTCCTGGTACGAAGACTGGAAAGAAATTCCGGGAATAAAGGACCGAAGGGACGGACGCATGCCTACACCGCCGCAGCCAGATGGGCAGTCGTTGGCTCGCCAGTCGCCACGTCCTCGTCGGGATGCCTGTTGGTGCAGCGAGTTCCATGAGCTTCACGCACTGGGTAGCGCACTTGCTGCGTGCGCTGCGGACTTTCCGCCTTCCGACCACTTGGTGCTCGCCGACCTGCCAGCCCAGGGTCGTGGAGGACTCGCAGCAGGACAGGGAGATGCACCGACGTGACCGTCGCACCGCTTGCGGACCATGCCTGGAGGTCAGCTCCGAGGAAGAACCGGAATGGTAAGACACGTCTCTCTAGCTGTCCGGTCGCATCGCCATTCCGGCTTGGATGTCGATCAGCGGGAACGAATGAGCAGGATTCTAGCGTGACCGCCCATCACGCGGTTCTTCGTTCTTCAGCACGTGCACTTCGACCTGTCCACTTAAGGTCCACTATTGTTAGCGTACAACGTGCAGGTGCTTGTACGCCTCGTGTGGTAACACGAGTCAGGTGTGGCTTAACCAGGTGTGGCTTAACCTGACGAATGTTGGCGTCATATCCAGACAGCCATGTTACAAGGAATTCCAGGACGTAAAATTTCGCCCAGGCGAAAGGTAACCGACAAAAACATTCGGTAAAAAGGCCAATCGGGTGACCACGTGAGAGATAGTAGTTTACGGCTATTTTTTACCCCCAAAAAAACTGCATATTCAAGGAACAGGTGATTTTGCATCATCCCTTAGCTTTCGAACGCGCAAAATAAATGCGGGAGGAGTACCGCGCAATACGAAAGGCACAACTCTATTTTTTATTTCATGTGAACGCGCGCAGTTTACTAGTTCATGTCGAGGGTAATTTGAGTGGTTCCCAGACAGTTTATAGAATGCCATTTTATCGAAAGCATGCATGTTTTATCGAACCCCCTACGTCCGTTTTATCGAAAGGTGGGCTTGGCGGCTTTCATTGTTATTTTCGGGGCTCATTTTGTTTATTTTTAGGTAATCGGGTGCCAGCGTTGTATTGAGTAGACCTTCACGATTTCTCTATTTTTGGTGTTTACTATTTTTATCTTACTGTTTTTTATGCCTTCTGATAAACAGGTAAACGTTGCACCCCAGACATGCTGGGATGCAGTGGGGGAGGGGGGGGATGAAAACGAACCAATCTGTTTGTAACTAACTTTTTTCTCCTAAGTAAGCAAGGCATCGAGAACAGTAGGACAAGGTGTGGTAACCTCTTAGAAACTGAGCCCAGTGCCCATTAATGCAGAAATCGGAAGAGGCTTTTGCAAGTGTTCCAGTTAGGTTTTTGACATTGTACCCACAAGCGCGAAGAAGTGCCTTACTGACGTAGAACATACGCTGCGAAATAGTTAGATTCTGTGTCGACACAAAAGCGGAGTGTACAAAAAAGTACGAAGCATATTGAGGCATTCTAGTCAATACCACAATGCCATGATATGCTTCGGATCACAGGGGGGTCAAGAGACACAAGGAGATTATGGAAGTACAACCTGCGCAATGAACAGAACAAAAAAATTGTGGCGACACACTTCGCGCATCACAAAAACAAAAAAAAACACGCAGGAAATAAAAGGTGACTAGTACAAAGACTACAAATTTTGTTAAATAGGCTCGCTGTGGAGAGAAGATTTGCAAATTACATAGCGGGAGGGAATTAAAAAGCGTACTGCAAATTCTGTTACATGAAAAGGCCGGGGAAAACACTTTCGATAAAACGGCGTTTGATGAACTGTCCGGACCCCATTTGGGTTCATATATCTGGTCCCGCGAGCCCTGGGCGATATTTCACGAAAGCCCTCCGTTTCGCTCATTTCCAAGTATTACGTCCGGCGCTACGCGTCCAAATTCATGCTCCCGCGTCATGTATGGCCTCCACGTATTCTACCTGGAAGCCTCGATACCACTAGGACAGTGGTTCTCAGCCATGACTGCCCCGGGGACCCCTTTTGGGCTTGCTAAAGTGATGGGGGACCCCACGATGGAGCATATGTTGTTTGGTGTCATAATGTCAAACAATTTCTACTTGCAGCTTACGTAGCCCACACACTTATTCGATGCCCGCCTTTTATGGTTGACGCTATATATAATGACGATGCGCACCATGTTAAACAATCTGGTCTTGAATCTAAAATTCTTCTAAACACCTATATATTGCCTCTTCTGTGTATGCTTTTTTTCCTTCTCATAGCTGGCTTGTCGTGCAAAAAGCAGTTGTTAAAATAGGTGCTACGCGGAGAAACTAAACGTACATGTAATGCGACAAAGCTACATTTTTTGCATTGCAAGAAAGCGCTGGCAAAATCGAGAAAAAGCTTTGAGGTAGGCTTCTCGGAACCCCATTTGAGAATCACTGCACTAGGACATTGTTGACCCTGTGTACAGTCCCTTCATGGAAACCAATAGGCAGAGACAATTATTTCAGCAGTTTTTTAACCTTGGTTACCTTTTCGGTTTACCACACCCATTACTGAATTTTCTGGCGGAAACTAAATTTGATGCATCCAACTTTGCCATGTTTCTTTTTCTTAGGTGGGGGGGGGGGGGGGGGGGGGGGTAGCATTTTCGGGGGTAAGCAGTCTTTGTTCTCCGGCAGACGGTATAATTTCTTCCTGGAAAGTCAGATGAAAAACTGCAGGTAGATAACTGTCTGCGGAAGTACCCGCGTGCGCAACAAATGTTTTGCTTCTTTTTTGCTGTGTTTATTTCCATCCGTCCTTTATTCTCACTTACGGAACATGTGACGTCAACACCATAGAGTGATTCGCCAATGCATGCGACTGATGCCGGCAAAGCGCGACTTCGGTCGGTGATTGTGTAGAAGGCCGCAAAAGTCACCGCGGCGGCGAAAAATGTGCGAAAGCTTGAAGTTAAGACAGCAATGTGCACATGAGCGAACTGGGTTTGCATTAGTGAGAATTTTCGCGAGGTTAGCCCGAATACATTGGCGTCTACGAGCTGTACGTTTCTTCCGGTATAGAACAGAACGCGTCTAACGAGTCTTGCGAACGTGTCTCCGAAGCCGACCGGCCAAAGTACGGCCTCCACAGTGAGCTAATTTTGCCACGACCTCTCTGGGACCTCTGACCCCAAGTGGCGAGGAAAGACGAGCAGACCACATCGCAGCCTATTGAACCCCCCCCCCCCCCCCCTCCCTTAATGACATGCATAGCGGCCCTACATACGTGGTCATGTCATAGAAGTTTATACGTGATCCCACGTTGTTCCAACACTTATTCAAAACATTTTCGCCACTATTCAACTGCGCTAATCTACAGTAGATACGGGATAAAACCGAATCGAAATGCAGGGAGGTTAACTAGGCGGAGTACTGACACGAAATTTTCGTGTTACGTTTTTTTAGCTGCTAGGGGTGCCCATTAGCCCACTAATCATAGAATGGCACAGTACACGGTCGATCGCAGCGTGAACAATCATTTACGGCGTCGTTTATTCGTGTCAGTTTCGGTTTCAACAAAGCGAACGCCGAGCGGCCGCCATAACGGGAGGTAGCGCCTGACGTCATCATTCTTGTCGCACCGCTGCCAATCTGGACGCGCACGCGAGAGAGCGCTCGCCCAGACAGGCCGAGGTCTTCAACCATCCCCGCGCGCCCGAGCAGCATGACGTCATCTCCAAAACATGACGTTTACACACGGCGTAGCAGCGCGCGCCAACCGCAGCCAGCGCGCCGGCAACGTCACAGGAGCCCGACGTCGGCAGTTTGGGGCAGGTAGCAGATGATGTCATGCTGGCCCGCTCTGAGCTTTCTCGCGCGGGCAGAGATTAAAATGGATTTAAATTGTGTTATACTGAATGGCTACTGTTGAAACTTGGCTGGGAGGTATCTTTTGATAAAAAAAAAAGCATTTTACATAGTTACGTCAGCTTTTAACTTTTCGTGTCACTTTAAGGCCTGAAGGCTGCCGCCGTGGCACCACAAAGCGGGGGCGGGGTAACACAGCCTTGACTTGCTACTCTTGCCCGGGTTGCTACCGCAGCCCTAGGGAAGTGGGGTTCAGGGTATAGAAGATGGGGAAGGCTGTCCACGTTACCGTTACCATGCTCACGTTACCAGAAGCCGGAGTTTCCGTTAACCGCGCAAAACAGTGGGACACGTTCCAGCCAGGGTGTCGGAACCGAACGACAACGTAAACGACCGTTTTAGCAGCTAAGTGGGGAAAAAATTCGTTTTGGTTTTCGGTTCGAGTTAAAAGTTCACGTATTTCAGCAATGAGGTGGAAGACTCCCGCCGACTGATTAACATAAAATCGCTTTTCATCTCGCTGGTGTCTAGGGTTGCCACCTTTCCCCCGAAAGAAAAGAACGGCACCAGAAGTTGCCGCTGTGCTCCTATCACCGTGGCGGAGTTTCTCCGCGCGGCGCAAGTAGGGCGTTACTGGATTATTTTGAACATGGCGTGAGCGTCTCGTGGAATTTTTGGACTTAATATGCTTATAAACGACTCCAGTGACGACAAACAACTGCGTGCAGAAGACAAGGCAGGACGATATCACGCATTCATAGCAAACCCCTTTCAAAACGCGCGCGCACTGACGTCACGGGTCCGGCGCTTTGGTGGAGTGATACACTACATGAAGTGGTGCCGTTCTTGAGTTGTAACCGAGTGTAGCGATATCGAAAGAATCCAAAACCGCGCCGCCCGCTTTATTTGCTCCCAGTACTCTAACGATATCAGCGTCACCGCAGCAAAAGAATCATTGCACCTACCGCCACTTGAATCACGTCTATTACTTCGTCGACTCTGCCTCATCCACGCTTTTTTTCTATCGCCCACAATCACGGCACGTCCCCTTACAACCTTCACACAAAACTTCATCCCGCATAAACCACAGCCAACCTATACCGCCAATCAACGGCCGCACCTCAGCCATGAACAACTCCTTTTTTCCCAATGGAATAACACTATGGAACAACGTGCCTGATAACATAGTCACGTGCAGCAACCGCCAAACCTCCCGAAATAAACTGAACAGTCACATGTCACAATCTGAATGATATGCAGCAGACTTATGCCCTTGCAGATTACTTTGTTGGAGCCCTGTTTTTTTGCCTTCATTTTTACTGCACCACTTTTTGTACCATTCTGTTTTTTCTCTTTGTTTTCCTTTTTTCTGCTGTTTGTGTGCATGGTTGAGCTGTAAATCATACCTTGTAAATCATACCTTGAGCTGTAAATCATGGTTGAGGGTAAATCATACCTTGTAAATCATTCCTTGTAAATCATAACCCCCCTTATGTAATGCCTTCAGGTCTTTAAGTTGGAATTAAATTAAATGAAAGTGAAATAAGATCATGAAGGCTTAACAATACTGCTTTAAATCCGGCCTTCTAAGCGAGTATAATACACAGTATAATATATAGTACAGTATAATATACACAATAAAAATGTATATTTACAAAAATGAGAATAAGTTGGCAAAAACGCAAACACGATGCTAAAAGCCTTCCACTTTGAATCGAAGTAATATATAGCAAGGGTCATCTCATTTCAACTACGACTTGTATTTTCGATTAAGGTAACCGTTGTTAACCCTCCCCTTTCCTGCTTTTCCTCCACCAATACGCTTCTTGCTAATCTCAACAGCAGACTAGTTAACGCTTCCCTCAACTATTAAACCCATCAAAGTAGACTTCCTCGAATTCGGGCTTGGTGGATACATTGGCATTCCACAATTAAGTGCTCGATTGTTTCCGTGTCTTTTCCTCTAAATACCCGAGCCCTATAGCGGATATTTGCTCACATAGGTCCTCGTCCTTAAGCAGCCGGTTCTGACCTCAAACTTTATTCTAATCTAGGGCCGTCACGCGATTAACTAAAAACGATTCGCTGTCTGGGTTACCATGCTAATTCAATGCCAGGTTGGGGAATCGGAGGTACCTGTATTTCTTTTGTCTTGGAAAAGATATTTCATGGCACGTTGAAATAGCGCTTATCATCTCGCGGCTCCTCCGCGGAGTCGGCTGTGATTGCGTTATCAAGCGTCAAGTGCAGGAAATGCGGCAGATAAGAGTTGACGGCTTCGTATAACCCGCGCTCAGTCTGGCAGCAGCGCATTAGCTAGCGTTCGAACTGTTCGAACGACAAAGCTGTCAAACAAACTTGTGCTTGTTTTAATTTTTGGGTCAGTTTTATTGCAAAATATCTAACGTTACATCCCCTTTGCAAGTGACATTTTAGAAAAACTGCATTTTTTGCGCACATTTCTTCATATCGTGTTCCCTCAACATCTCACCAGGCGTCGCCTGCTTCTGGAGTTTTCGAAAATGGCAGCGACTAGGCGGCTGCAAAAAGTAAGTCATTTTCCTCTTTCAAACGACGTTATTGTCGCCGTATTTCGACGACAACATTTCTCGCACGAATATTTTATCTTATTGGTGATGTTTGTGTAGTTGCTGTTGCTTCTGCCTCAGTCTGGCCTTCGTTAACTTACTTTCCTCATAGCGGCGTTTCAAAAAGTAGGCCTAGACCTGCATATCGCATCTACGGAGCGCACCGCCTCCTCAGAACGGCCTCCCAACGTATCATTAGTGTTTTCATTTATTTTCCTCCAATTAACGTTTACAGTTTATTACGTTCGGAAAATATTCCGACTGTCCGCCGTTCATCGCGATTTCATCAGGCTGGGCTGCTAACCGCAGCTGAAATTGCGCTACGAAATCGGAAGTTTGTTGCGTCAATGACTGGGTGACTCACAACAGCGTTTCCCCTCGTAGTGCACGGAGCGCTTGCCATGTGATAAGTCGCTGGGAAGCAAATCGGGTTGAACGCCGGCTATTCACTGTTCTGCACAGTATACGCCCCCTTGACCTTTTCTTTCACGTAATATCCGCGTCTGATCGTGACACGAAATCAGTTCGAAACCATCGGTATTTTAAGAACGCTTGTCATCTTCGGCGATGGCATACATATTTTTTTTATTTTTTCAATTTCTCTGATGCGCGCCATTTGTATCCAAGGTATTGTCTTGTCCTTACCTCTAATAAAAGCCGCTTGATTTCGCGTGGTGTTCAATCTTGCGACAAGCGGCTTAGCCGAGCCGGCAATCGCCGCCGGCTGACGAGTTCAGGGCGTTGAGCCTGCGGCTAAATATAAATGTCGCCTCGCGCGGGACTGAAAGTAGTCGAGCTTGACGTCTGCCTCTCTTTTTTTTGTGATTGGTTGGTTTTATTGCCGATTTTTTTGCGCGGTGATTAATTTCTCGTGACTATGACGTAAAGCGATCGGAACGAGCTCCGTTCGATCTTCCCAGCATCCGTCGTCGCTAAAAGCGAACCACTGCTTTTTGCGGGCGTTCTTTCTTCTTCTTTTTTTTTTTTTTTTTTGTAACACCGTCGAAATTTTTCCTTGTAGTTATCCTTAAGCATTTCTGCCTATACCTCCCAAGGACGTAATTCGCGTTTTGCTGTCGGTTTTGTCGAATATTGTCACTTCTAAGCTTTCTCGCCTATTGTAGTGATGAAGGTGAATTAAGGCCATTGTGCGGGGGTCTTTGGTCGAAAACAGGGTGAACCAGCTTTTTTTTTTTTTTTTTTTTGCTGTTGTTAATTGGAACGAAAAACGAGATTCCTCCGTGCATAGGGCTGGAGCATTTTAGAGAATCATCGGTTGCTTAAATCCAGAACCTTGTACAGCAGCGTCCTTTTAGGCATTTATTTTTATACTCTGGGTAGATATGAATTCAGGGGGGATACCGAGAAAGGCAAGCTGAGTTCACAGCATCTCGATGTATGCAGCGTCATCCGGCTTGCAGGTTCAAATGCTCCTTGCAGGCGCTGGTCTTCCAGACACTTGGGTACAAGGGGTACTAAAAGAAATACGAAACGGAGCACACAGCCTCCGACGCATGCTGCACTGTCTGGCTGCACTCTCAGTAAACTGCGCTTGCGTAGTTCTTTTCGGAGCGTTTGAGACTGTGGCCTACTGTTAGGGGAAACGCTTGATAAATACTGGGACGCGGGTCATTTATTTTGAGGCGTCTTTTTATGCTGTGTCGCCACTGAGCATCCTGTTATCTACATTTGGTAGCCAAGCCCGGAGCAAGCTGATTGCAGCTAGCATGATGCCATTCAACGATCATCTGCTCAGTGGCGACGCAGCGTGAAGAGACCCCTCAAAATAAAGGCCCGGTGTCGCTTCTTGTTCAAGCATTCCGCATAAATGTAGGCCACACTCTCAAACGCTCTGAAACAACTACGCATGCGCGCAGTTTACTGACAGTGCAGCGAGACGGTGCGGCATGCGTCGGAGGCTGTGCGCTCTGTTGTTCCCATTTCTTTTTATCCCCCCTGTACGTCCTGCCATTAAATCGGATGCCTGCTTAGTGCAACGATGCTGCGTATTTATTCAGTTGCATATTTCAACACCACTTAACAGCTGAGCAAGAAGCAAGTTGCCGGCCTAATCTTCTGCATCTGACAGCGTCCATTTTGCTTGCGGTGCTAGACACACGACTGTCTGGTCGTTTCAGATAAGAGCCCGGCATGTGTGCTGCCATGCTGATGCACGTTTGTTCCAAAGCAAAATGAAGTTGAGTGCAAAGCCACCGTTGGTACTTTTTTTTTCTCCCACAAGTGGAAGATAAATTGGCGCAAATAAAAGGAGTATGTTTAATGGGGTGTATGCTGCAGACTGAAATTCGCTTGGTGGTGCAGCGGTGTAGGATGCAGAAATAAATTAATATGTAGCATCACTTTGTTGAGCAGGCATTCGACTTAATGCTGGGTCCTCGTGTGGGCATCGAATTGCCAGATAGTGCAACATGTATCGAATTCCATGTGCTCTGTTCCCATTTCTTTGCGTCTACCGTTCAGATTGCAGGTGGGAAGGGCAAAAAAA
Source organism: Haemaphysalis longicornis (assembly GCA_013339765.2). NCBI lineage: Eukaryota > Metazoa > Arthropoda > Arachnida > Ixodida > Ixodidae > Haemaphysalis > Haemaphysalis longicornis. The sequence goes on from CM023453.1 coordinate 74,501,510, forward strand.
CGAAGGGTATGTTGCTAGTGATCTGCAGGGAACAGATATCAGTCAAAAACAGAATCGCTGTGGCATGAGAGCAACTCGCAGGGTTTAGCATGTGTGAAAAACACCTGAATCCGATTATAAGATGCATTTTTTAAGAGTGCGGGTTCAGCTGTGCTCGTTAGCGTGGCTGGTAGATAATTGCTGCTGGTTCAGTGGTAATGACTTGGTATGAGGATGTACAGTCGCCAGCAAAAGTTTGCGGGATGTGCAGCGCGTGGCCGTGCGGCGCAAAACTGCATTGCTGCGCCATCTGCAGCCAGCGGACGCCGGGTTGAGGCTCAAGGAACTGGCGTGCTAGGCGACTTTTGCGCATGCCTGTCCTTTATTAGTTACGGGGCACGTCTGATTCCTCGCGTGCCCGCGATATGCTTTCGATATTCGCTGTGTACACTGCACGTAACTGTGAGTGCCCTTTTTGCCCCCAGGAACTTGCAGACCTCAGGAAATCTGGAACAAAAGCTTTTCGAGACATCCAAGTGGATGAAAGCAACATTCTCACATGGCAGGGATTGATTGTTCCTGTAAGTACTGTGGGAGGATGGGAAAGCTTCGCCATGTGATGTTCTTCCATGCTGCGACTTTACAGTTACCATTCTAATGGTGCACTGCAAGTCGTGCCATGCACGTCGTACATTTGTATTTGGACATATCGCACTTCTATTCATGCCCAGCCCACGAAATAATCAGATATGAACAAATAATCTTTTGGTGTGTGTATTTGAGGCAAATGCTTGGGAATTGACAGTACACTTGTTTGTTTATCTTTATCTAGTCTTTGTCAAGAGGGTTTTGAGATCTCTGCCGATATATAGGTCTAATGATAGTTACACATGCTTTTTTAGTGTCTTCCTGCCACCCTATATTACATGGTTTGCTGGTAGAGCTAGTTAAGTTTAATATTAACTCAGTTTTACTGGTTTTAACACTGCTAAAGTACTGGGAAAGAAAATTGGCAGTAGACAAAAATGATATATTTGAATGCTCGCATATTCCAACAGTTGCATTTATAAAAACCTTGCTTTATTAGGGAAGCGCTGCTACGAGTGCTCATCATATGAACAGTAGGTACATTGCAACTGCATGTTTTCTGGATGGAGGCCTCTCCTCCCCCCCCCCTTCCCCCACTTTTTTCTTTGATGAGGTGGAAGTTAAATTTTATTGTATCTGGGCAATAAATCATTTGGCTCGAGAAATTCAGTAATCATTGCTCTTCTATTCCAGTGATATTTTGTTTTGAGTAGTTACCTGACAGTTGCTTGCTGATTGCATGTTGTGAGCGAACATAACTGAGACGAATTGCGAGCAAGCCATGTCGAGATAAGCCACTGGCATCGTCAAAAAGAAATCGGGAACCCAGAATGCACAAGTCCAGGCACTGGCCTGGATGTGTATGCAGGGTGCGTGCATGCAGGAAGGTGGTGCACCATCTCCTTAAACAAGCTTTATTAAAAGTGGAAAAACAAACTAGCTGGCATTGTTGCAGCTTCAACTTTGAGGATTCATGTGTGCTACCCTTGGCAAAAGCTGCTGTTTAATTACGTGGACACGCACTGCCAAAGGCGTGGGAGGTTTTTTGCACGTTTTGCCGCGAGAAAAAACAGGAATCGGAAACGGGAAAAAAAATACAAAGCTGCTTTGGAGCAGTTGTGGCAAGTCCAAAATGACCAATTGAAGGAAACTTCTGATGACTGTCGATTGTCGATAAAGTACTATTTGCGCTCTTCCAATTGTGCGCTAGATTTGTATTGACAAACTCCCTCCTTCCTCTGCCTGCTACCACCACTGCCTCAGCCCTCCTTGTTTAAAGGCCACATTAATGGTTACACTAAAAAAAAATGGCGGATGAAAAAACTTGGTGCAGAGCCCAGAAATAGCATTTAAAATGAGTACGACTTTTTCATACCTACCGGTGTTCGGCAAGCTTATCTGGCAACTTTTATTACGCATCTCTTTAAATTTATGGCGCACATTGACCTCTTGTCTGTTGATATAACTGTGAAGCGTTATAGCATCACTGCAATCTCAACGGGGGGAATGAACGAGATGCTTGTGCTGGATGCATTTGATGTTTCTTTGTTGCTGACAATAGTGGTTCAGTGTAGCACCAGAGCCCCACTGTGAAACAAGATACCATAGTTTATAAGCATGAAATGGAAGAGAAATGCCAGCCTAACTTCAGTATTTGTAAACAAACCACTGTTCCTTGTCAAACGAAGTTTTAGAGGGCTATAAAAGGTGGCCGTTCTCAATTTGGGCAAAAAGCTGTCCCCTTAACGCGTGCACTTACTGTGACACGTGCTTGTTACTGTAGCTGCTTTATTTTTTTTTTTCAGGGAACTCGATTGCCATGCTCATGCCAGCTGCCACATCCCCAGCTGTCTGCGCTTCGTTCACTTGAGATTCTTCCTGTTTTACCGAAGCTGCAGGGCATGTTGGGATTATTCGTTGTTTAAGAACGGTCCATAAAAGAAGCACACTGAGTCATGCAAAACAAAGAGGCATTCTTTAGTGAAAACTGCTCCCATCATTTTCTTTTCCCAACGTGATCGTTGCCAACATTGCGTAGGGGCGAAGGTGCGAGTCCAGCATCTGTAGCTGAAGGCAGAAAAGCAACACTTGCATGCACTGTTGCTTTCCTGGTGTAGAAACGGCTGGTATTACTGCAGATCCCTTCACTACAGTGAACCAACTTTGTGCGAAAAGAAATGCACTGCAAGTGTGCGCGATGCTTTCTCCTGACCGCAGGACAACTGCCCGTACAACCGGGGGGCCTTCCGGATAGAGATCAACTTCCCGGCCGAGTACCCCTTCAAGCCGCCCAAGATCACCTTCCGCACCAAAATCTACCACCCCAACATTGACGAGAAGGGCCAGGTGTGCCTGCCCATCATCAGCGCTGACAACTGGAAGCCCGCCACCAAGACGGACCAAGGTGCGTGCTCTTTGCATACCTACCAGGTTTCCCGAATTATCTGGGAGACGCCCGGATTTTGATGGTTTTGTACAATTGTACGGTCAAGACAACAATCTCCCGAACACACACCCTGGCTAAACCTTTCTCCCAATCTAGCCACATTGTGCTGGAGCTACCTGACAACCCAATCGCATCCTACACTACAAGGTGCATAGTTGGCAATGCGCGCCAGTTGAACCGGTCCGTACCACCGAAATGCTATGCGAGAGGGCTTTCAGCTTGGGCCCCCAGTTCCGAGCATCAAGTTCTCGCACAATCCGAGCTCAGTCGCGTTCTTTTGGCGAAGTGTAGCAGCAACGAACATTGTTATGCTCGGTAGTATTCCCTGGGGTTCTTGAAAAAGGCGGCGTGAGCCGCATCGAAGATTTAGCAGCTGACCAGTCGTGTAGCTCGTTAGTAGTTTGGACGAAACAGTTCAGCTCCTACTCTGTTGTAATTAAATTAGAAATGCGTGTAAATGTAAATCATTCCATTCTGTTGCTCCTAATTCTTGTATCCCTCCTCTTCCGCCTCCCCCCCGGTGGGACAGATCTCCCTAATGCCATCTTGGTGGTGGGAGAATCTATGAAGAGCATTGTAAAAAAGAGAATGGGACCTTTTGTGCTTTGTCTCCTCATCTCGTGGCCAGCTTAAAATGCAGTTAAGCCTCTAAAGCTCTCCTAGTTTTTTAGGGTAACTGTGCTTGCCTTAAATTAATGAGCTAATAACAAATATAAATGCACAGTGCATACTTTTGAGGCAATTCAAGAGATTAGCAAATCCTCCTTCCCTTACCGCATCCCTCTTGAAGTCAGTTCTGGAAAATTTAGCAGGTTCAGTTTTTCTACTTTGGTGTAGGTGCAATTGCCACCAAATGAAACGACGGTTGTTCGCAGTTCCAAAATCTTAGGTACTTTTGATCAAATGCTATACCACACCATAGAAAATTCCGAAATTTAGGGTTCAGGCCACAAACAGGTGCGCTTATCGCCATTATGCAGTATTGTGCAATAGCAGGCTGCGGACTTGGATGCAATGACTTGATGAGTGACAGCAGCCTTGTTTAAAGCCCCTTCGTCATGTCCACGGCCGCTTTTTTAAGTAGCGCCATCTTTTGCAGTGTTCCGCCGCCTAGTTCTGCTTCCGCCATCTGCTTAGTTCCGATTCCGCCGGATCCGGAATATCTCTTTCCTTCCATCCCTACTGGCCATGTTGGCGTCGCTTCGCAAAATGCATATGAACTCGCGCATTCATGCACTGATGTGCCGACGCCTACTCTCTGAACATATCAGCGTCGCCTTTCCCATTAAATTTATTCTCTCTCTATCGCGCTTGAAGGCAAAAGGGACGCAGCCAACTAGCACCTCAAAAGCAAAAGGAAGCTCTTGCAGTTTGCATTCCTCGACAACCGTGGACAGGGCATTTGGCAACCTGTTCTGCATGCTGAAGCGCCGTTTAATTCCCCCCCAAGAGCCATTCACTTTTCTTGGCGGCTATTGGCTATTCATACAAATTCAACCAGGCTATTTTTATTCAATGCTAGCGATGCACTGAATCCCCTTCTAGGCTGCCTTGGCTTGCTTTAGGGAGATCGGTGATGTGCGATGTCTTTTATTAGTTAAATAAAAGACCTCCTGTTGCATTGCTTCTAGTATTAGCATTTTAGGGCTCGTCTTGCATATCTCCACAGGAGAAAACCAGCGCTACCACTGCCAGAATTTTGCAAATGCACAAAAATCTGCACAGACCTGATAATATTTGTTGACTATGAAGCTTGGTAAGCATAATTTTTGTGGCTCACCCGAGCCCCTGGTTGGCCAAGTGTTTATGGCGTCGATCTGTTTACTTTCGGGCCCGCGTATTTGAGGTACATGGTTCGAGCCTCGCAAAAGCCCCATTTCTTTTTTAAAAACGATAATCTTTCTTGGGCTACTTGAACGCAAAAGTTTTGGTCTGTATGTCTGTCTGTAAGTCGATGCAGCCACCCGGCCAAAGTGAAACAGAAGCTGCGTAATAGGTTTACATACCCAAAGCCAACTCTAATCGTCCAAGTGTGGAGGCAATGTTCATGTTTGTCAACATTGTTGAACACGAACAAAACGTAACGCAAATACGAGGCAGGAAATCAATACATAAATGACATTTGCAGTATTCCTTTATTAAAAAAATTCATGGATGCTTGATTTTTGCGATAGCAAATGAAATACTACATTCAATGCAGAAAACCGTCGCCTGCTGCTGCTCGTGCCAATATAGCTCCTGGCAGCAATTCAAGAACTGAAATGGCAACAGTAACGGAAGGTTCCACTAGATAGGTTCCACGTTCCGCTTGAAGCACTTTGAAGTCGGGCAACTCCTGTTTTCTGCCTTTCAACCCACAAGTCATGTTCGAGAGAAACTTCAGTAACAAGGCAGCGCTGCACTTAGCTATACGCTTGGAATTAGAAGACTGAAATGCCAATGCATGGGTTAAACCAATTAAAAGTAATCACTCCGCTGGCTCCACTCACAAGTTGCTGCTCTTTCATCATGCCCTACGTGTAGCTGGAGCAACCCTCATATGCCACGTCTTTTTTCTTCAACAGGACACTTAACTTGGCCAAGAAAATAACAGCGTAGCTCAGTCTGATGCATGGGCCTGCAGGCTACGATGGTGCAGTTCGTGTGGTCACGGAGTCCTCAGTGGGCAAGGTTGCCAGGCTTGGCGATTGTCGCCAAACTGGCAACTTTTAGAGGCTCGTGACGACTGAACTTTTGGTGTGGCGACTTGACCACTTTCAAGCTCCTTTGACGCTGATGGTTATATGTTTCCGGGCCCTTCTGCCACCTTACACTCGAGAAAAAGGGCCTTATTTGGTCGTTCAGTGCTTTTCAGTAGTCAAGATGAAAATAGACGCCAGTCAGAACTAGGAAATGGGAACAGTATGGCAAAGTGGAGAATAAGGCCCATAGAGTTATACCCCTGTCAAACGGGCCTGCTTAGTTGCACTTGCGCCGAGTGCGCTCAGGCTCCTCGAATGTCGCGTTGGCTGCGCGCTGCAGAACGATGAGACAAAGGGCCCAGGAGCCATGATTACTGGTGACAAAGCCGATTAAACATTCCGCAAAGGTACTCTGAAATTTCTGCGCAACAGCATTATTGTTTGGGCGAAATTATCTGAAAGCGTGGAATATAACAGAGAAGGCTGAAAATGGGAACACAACCACAGGTCCACAAGAAACCACGTACACGAACGCCGCAGAGAACAGCTGACAACAGCCCACCAGGCGGCGTTGGCTCGTCGTTGAGAGCGAGCTTTTTTTTTTTTTTTTTTTTCGTTGCTGTTTTCGTTTTGTAGATATAAATCCACAATGTATCTACAATTAAATTTGAACATTGCCTTTTATCATCTAAAATTTTTCTGTTTGTTATTTTCTCTCTTTTGGAATCTCCACTGACGAGACTACTCATTCGGTGGGCCGGCTGCGGTAAAGTGTGTTTGGGGAACACACTCAGCTTAAAGTGCGTTTCGTGGGAAGTGTCACTCGCGTTTGCCGTTTAGCTGCTCCCGAATGACATTTTAGCCGAGTGTACTCTGTGGAAGTGCGCTTGAATAGGCACGTTATAGGCAGGGAGGGGTATTAGTGTCGCCCAAAACGCACCAATGTACACTGCTACTTACCGGCACGATGCAAAACGCTTGTCCTTTTTTTTTTTTTTTTTTTTAATATTCATCACCTGGCTTGCCTGCCTTACCATCCATCACTTGGCTTTCATATGAGCTAGAGGACATATACTCGACAAAAATCGGTTGTCTGTCCCTTCAAGAATCGCGTTGAAGACTTGTTGAAACGCCACCAGTTGGAAGTGTGATGCTTAGTTTCAGTTCCACTTGAGTTTCCTTGTGGGGGAAGGGGGGGGGGGTATAATAGGCATGGGAATGTAAGGAGGCAGGGAAAGGGCTCTTTGATACTTTACATAAAGTACATGTTTTAGCTTTCTTTGGAGGCAAAGGAGAAAAAATGTTATTTTTCCGATCCATTGAAGACTAGTACTTGTTATCCAGTTTCGCTATTCCTCGTACTTTTTTTTTTTTTTTTTCCCTACAATGGAATGATGAAAAGAAATTGGTAGCATCGTTTTTTTTTTTTTTAAAAAATTTGCAATTTTTCAGGCTACTTTTCAAACGTTGAGTTAAGGTGGCACCTTTCCTGGCTATTTTTGGCAATTTCACGGCGACTTTTTGCTTTTAAGACCTGGCAACCCTGTCGATAGGCACACCAGCACTCCACAATATGGCGGCACTTCCGCTTGCGTAGGCCAGAGAAAAGGAAAGGGAAGGGCAGGTTGGCACCTTGGCAGCGGACGAGAGCAGTGTGGAGGGGCGTAGTCTTGTCTTCATCTGCCCCAGTTTGCTCTTGGTCTTTGTATGTCACGCATGGTTTGCCTTCATGATGGTGAATGAGGTTCTGTTGTTCTTGGCTGCACTCGCAGCTCACACAGAAGGTCTGAAAAGCAACTATGCTTGCAGTGGAGCTCCTGGCCCTTCCATTTGCTCAAGTTTTGTAGATGCAGGCACAAACATTCACGTATTTCAATGTTGCACCACAGTTACGAAGTATTAGATTACGGCATTGGTGGGGTTCAGGGCATCGTCGGGTTCTTAGGTCTCTGAAAGCATTGCTCAGTGCTACTTGGCTGTCGCTATGCCGCTGACTAGGTGAGACGCTAGAAAATTTCACTTGCAAGCACTCTGCAGCTTGTCATTTCTGCGGCTGAAAATTTAAATCGTGTCATTTGCTGCCACAATTGCGACACCAACGATACAATTTTGTAATGAAGGCTGCCTTCCTGCCTAGTGACTTTTGTGCACTGCAGCCTTCACTGTCCTGATAAAGCATTCCGCACTTCCAGTCAACTTCATCGAATCGGGCTTTTAGAGGCACTTTACTTAGCAGCACGCCTTTAACAGTGCAAATAAACCTGCACGACATTTAGATTGCATTGCCAGGAATACCTGAGTCAACGTGAAGGAGTAAGCTCGCAAATCTCTGCAATAGATGTGGAAAAACCAACTGTGCTCTCTAATTTTCCGAAACGGTTTAAATTACGTTATTACAGCGATGTCTGTCCTATTGGCTGTTGGTGGTCAATGCCACAGTGTATTCCTCGCATTTCTTGTTACGATCTGCCGTCATCGGCGCTGGGCATCAACGTCTTATATGCCTGAACTTGTACGTGCAGTGCAAGATTTTTTTTTTTTTTAAGGGGAGTTACTCGGAGTGATAAACTTAATACTTAATTTCAACCAGACCACTCAACAACAAGCATTTATTCTTTTAAAAATGCCCTACCAGCCTGAGCACGCGCTTGCGAGCAGGCACCGATGCCTGCTTTTCCCCTCACGACACCAGGAATAGACTGCTCTACGTTGCGGAAAAAAAAGAGAAAACTGCCCAGCCTGTAATGCTGCATTTACTTGAATCTAGGCCAGCCTATATTCTAGGCTGGCCCACGAAATTTGAAAGGCTAGAAAATAAAAAGAAAGCTTACCTCGAATGTAAGCAGAATAAAGAAAAGGCACTGGACTGGGACTGGAATGTGCACTTATTACGCTTGCAGCACGCGTCGTAGCATGTTCAATGCTCGCTCGTCATCGTCGTCATCTCTGTTCTCTTTGTCGCTGGCCTCTTCCCACAGTGTACTGTCCTCACATCTGTCCAGTGCGCTTGTGGTGCAGCACTTGCAGAAGGCCCGAACAATCAACTCGGCCAGAATTTTGTCACGTGCCGTGGCGACCCAGCTTGCCACTTGGCTGAGGGAAGCACACTTCATGTGCCCCATCGGTGTGAGTTGATGGCCTTGCAGAATCGCCCTGTCATTGCAATGCTTCCGCAACCTGACCTTAAAAGGCTTGTTGATGGCCATGTCGAGCGATTTTAGCTGGCTCACCATACTACCGGGTATTGCAGCAATGACTGTATCCTCCTGTGAAAGCACACACTTAACGGCACCTGTCAAGTGGCCACAGTAGGAGTCAAGAACCAGGAGTGACTCCTCAAATGGCAGAGCCCTGCACGGAGTTGCCAAACAGTGTTAACCCAATCTTTGACGATGGCACTACTCATCCACGCATTTTCATGGGCTCGCACGATGACTTTTTTTAGGGAAAACTGGGAAGAGTCTTCCTCTTAAAAATAATGTGGGGCGGCAGCTAATGCCCATTGGCTGTGCAGCACATCACGGTGGTGCGCGGCTACAGCTTTCACTTTCACTTTCGCTCCCTTCTTGTTAGCTGTGTGTAGGCCACAGGCATGTCAAATACACCAGGGTCTGATTGGCGTTGCCAATCTGGCACAGTCGGTACTCCTTTTCCAGCCGCTTCTTGATAACAAAGTGCTGGAATGCGACTAGTTTCTCTTTAAAGTCGGGCAGTAGGTTTTGCAATACAGACATCTGCCGTTGCAGGCTGAACCCGTACCACTTCTTGGAACGAGTGAGCCAGCCTCTGCTGGCCTTGCACCGAGTCTGCACCACGCCGCGAATGTTTGCTATCTCTCTCGCCTTCGCCTGTATTACCTCCGTTGTCGCAGGCATTCCACCTTCTCTTTGCTTCTGGAAAAGTCGGCAACATTCTTCTTAACCTCGTGGTGTCGACTGTTCCTGGGTCCTGTGAAGGGAGGGGGGAGGGGAGAGAGAGGGTAGAAGAGTAAAGCTGTTAAACCAACGATAGGAAACCCCGATTACGACCATCTGGGTTGGGCACGAGTTGATTCCAAAAGCCCTGCAAGCAGGCACTATGCCTGTTTAGGCAGTGTTATCAGCAGGTTGCAGACCCGATCAAGTCCAGTTTTGCTGCCTCGACACGCTCGTGCATTGGAGAACCTTGGCGTAAGCACACATGGAAGCTCATACACCTGCAAACAGCCAAATGTGTCTGCTATGCTGAAATCTGTAAGAACTCCTGTACATTTGCACGGTGCACCTGCCCGAAACGCCTTCAAGTCAGGCGGCTGTGTAGGCAGAAGAGCAAGGTGCAGTGTATTGCGGCACATTCTTATCTTCTTTTTTTTTTTTTTCTCCAACTTTGAAAATTATTGTCAAGTAAGGTCCCAGTTGTATCGTTCCTTGTTGAAATCAGATTATTGGTCAGAAGTGGTAAAGGCACGCTTCTGTTGTAGCGAGTCCAGTGGTGTCGGGCTCTACAGAGGCGCTGGCACAGTAACTGCTGCTGCCACAAGGTTGCTTGCCTATGCTGAAGTAGTGTACGACAGTGCACACTTCTGTGTGCCCATATGCCAAGGTTGCACTGGTGCAGAAGTGTGTCGTAAATTAGGACGGTAATCCATCAGTTCCATACAGCCCAAACGTACTGGCTGCTAGTCATACACAACAGCTGAAGCTGACGCGTATTGCAATTACTTGTTAGAGTATGATAATAAATAAAGTAACTAGTAAGCAGTGGCTACGTGGTAACAAAGCAAATTTAGATAGGGTATTTTTTCAAAGCCCATTAGAAGTGATTTTGGCATTCTTGCAATGAATAGCATTCTGTAGTCATCCAAAAAAAACTGTAACCGGTAAAACAAGAATCAACTTTGCGCATTGTTTCAGTGAAAGTCCTGGGACTAAGTTAGTATATATTTTTTTTTTTAAATCGTAGAGGGTGCTGACGCGGGCGGCTGAACATGGTGGCATTGTCCCCTGTGAGAAAGAGGACACGGCGGGCAGAGGCAATGCCAAGATGATTACTAACGCTCCCCCAAAGATACCTTGCTTTTGCTATTTAGCCACACTTCACCGGTGCATTGCGGGAAAGCTTAACGCAGCTAGCAGGGAAAGCTGGTGTGTGTTTTCGGCTGTCAATTTTTTAGCCGCTCTAAGTGTGACACATCTGACGCCCAGTTACTTTTAAAACTCATTGCAAAGAATGCCTTTCACGCATGTTCTCAAGCGGCATTTCTCATTGTCAACAAAGCACAATTTCATGTTTTAAAACCAGAAATATTTTCAACATATTTGAATTGTCTAATCTTGCCATTTAATATAAAGTCGAATCGAATATTGTGTGATTTGCTTTGATGTTTGATCGTTTGTAGTGCTAGTACACACTTAATGTTTATCCTTAGCCCTGTGATAAAGCTTTACGAGGGCAAATACTGAAGTAACTTTTGCAGGTGTTTTCTTGACTTGCACGAGGGGCTCAAGTGTTGCCCATTCATTTGTAATTTTTGGTTGTGTAGCTGAGTGCAAGCAATGACAGGCTTGCCGGCAAGATTTGCAGAAGGGGGCTATTTTCCCTGCGAGCAGCCTCTTACCTGAGGCACGAGCTGCCTTTTGGTTTGTTGCCGCTGTGTTCTGGTGGCTCAAGGTGGCGCACGCAGTGGTACGCAAAGTTCTGCCCAGACCTTCAAGTTTCGTGAATTGTGCACTCTGACCGCTTTGTGTACAGAAGGCAACAAACTTGTCTCGCACAGTCCTCATACTTTCAACCTTATCCTGCCGCGGCCGAGCGGGATTAGAAAACTACTGCGGCGTTTTAATATCTAAGCCCACCCCTTTCGACTCCAACTTTTCCATTAAATTTTTTTTTTTTTTTTTTCAGATGTACCCGGTTGAAGTTGAACTCTCAGTTATGGACAAGTGTGTTGTGCACTGTGGTATTGTTTACACCGTGAACAAAAGCATGTTCGTCTATCGATGCGAGTGGTCAGATTCTGGAGGCGAGGTTTTCAGCAGCTTTTTTTTAATCGTGCCGTCTTGGCATTGGACCGGGAGGGGATGAATTAAATTCCTACAAATTTTGCACTTTGGTTGTTTGCGACAAAAGCAACTCGGTGCCACGCGCCGCATTGGGGTTCTGGGTCACGCTTGCTGGAAGTGACCGAAACCGCACTGCAGTGCAGACACACGTTTCGGTGCAAAAAACAAGCAGCTGTTCATTTTAAGGTGAAAGCCCTGAGTACGTTTAAAGCTTGCTTGTTGTGAAGGTTAGAGAAATAGGTGGTCCAAGAAAAGTTCCACTAGCCAGGGAGCGTGAACCAGAAAAGTGAAACATCTGTGCTGGAGGAGGGTCAGAGGGAGGGCTCTGAGAAAGGGCGGTGCAGCGTACGTTTGAAAGGGAAGCGACCACACCAAAGGGGGGTAGACCGCTGCCACACATGCAATACGAGCCACCTTGAAAGATGGAGGTACAGATGGGGCAAACGGGAGGCTTTTGGCTGTGGCTAGTGAGCAAAGCGAACTTGAATGAGGGCTGTCCATGGGGCTGCTCAAGTGATGACAGGTGCAGAGTTCAGGAGAAAGTTTGACAGCAACTAAACAGAAGGTGCGACTAGGCTTTTGTCCTTGCATTTGTTAGAATGAACTAAGCATCCGCCGTAGTTTTTTCTATGTCAACACAGCAGTGCCGTCCTATCTTCTTAACTTCTGGATGGGCCGGGGTAAAGGTTCATGTCTTAGTCTGCGGATCACTGGCAGGGCTGGCAGTGGAATGGTGGGGACATGTTGATTGTTGTTAGCTTGCCTGCCTAATGACTACCGCTTATTCCTTGCTTTTAGAGGCCCGCAGCTTTGCATACCTCGGGATTTAAGGCTGGTACACCACTGACCATAACGCTGCACCTCAAGTATTTATTCAAAATGTCATGCAAGGGAATCACTGGAAATATTCCAGATTCCAGAGAAGCAGGCAGCTGCGCACTGGTGGCTGCAAGCAAACTGATTGCCACAACAGCTGGAGCTACGGCGATTTGCTAAAATAGCTCTTTTACTTGGTCTTGCTGGCAATAGATATTTTATGTTGGCAAAAGCAAGGTACGCAATGAGTGCATTTGTGAGTCTGGGCTGGTTTGCCACTTTGGTACACCCACCTGGAACTTATAAATGACAACGGAAGTTGCCCCCCTGTGCCTCATCACCGCAGCCAGTTGTACCTTTGCACAGAAGAAACAGTGCGTTGCTGCAAATATTTCGAACGTGATAAAAGTTGTTTCCGTGATTTTTTTTTTGCTTTCATTCTGCTTATAAACTTTTTGCAGCGGTGACAAACGAAACTAAGCGAGGGAGAAGGCAGACGACGTCTCGCATTAAGTGCAATCTCTTTTCAAAACACCACTATTATAGCTCCTCGTGGAATTTTAAGAAATCAAACAGCAACAGCAACGAAAGGTTCCACTAGACAGGTTCCACGTGCTTGGAATGCATGTGAAATAAGGCAACGTGGTACTATAAACGTTAAAGTGGGGCACCTCAATTCACACACGTCTCCGCCGTACGGCAGCACTGGAATCGAGGCACCCGACCTGGAGCAGTGGAACGCGGTAAACTTAAATTGGCTTGAGCAAACCTCTAACATGTTTACTTTGGAAGGAATGAGACGGAAGAGGAACAGCATGAGAGGTGAGCGGGAAAGAGAAGGTGTGCCAGTTGACTATTGTCTTTTATCGAAATTTCCAACGAAAGGAGCAAGTACGCGGCAGTTTTTATTATTATTTTTTTTTTTAATTTCTTGAGGCATACACCTGCTCGTGGGCTCCTTGCCTCTTCGCCACTCCCCCTCACACCTCTTGGCCTGGCATTTTCCTCCTCGCCACTTTGCCGCACTGAGTGTTGAGCACTGTGTTCGCCACGGATGGAACTCAAGGTTAAACAGTGCCGCCAACTTTCAATTTTTTCACGGTCAGCAGCATGTTATGGGAAGGAGTGACGTAATATGTGCCAGAACTACAATGTGGTTATCAGTGCGCCAACTGCTTGCTAGCGTTCAAACAATACAATCAAACAGACTTACAGGCCCCACTACAATCTGCCAGTCATGTTTCTTGGTAGTGGCTTAGGCTGGCGGCTGCCAGATGCACGAACAACATTCTGCGATGTTGTACATAAATTTCTGGGAAGTGACTTTCGTGTTGCCACTGGTTCGTCTGTTACCTTCAATATCTCAATAATTCATTAAAAGTTTGCTATGATATCGGTCTTATTGTCATTGGGACAAAGCAGCCTTTTAACCTTTCGATGCCCAGTGTTGCTCAGGAGCAACAATTCAAACAATATTTTTTTTCTCTCTTTTTCTCTCGCACTTCGTGTTTCTTTTTTTTTTTTTTTTTCCGACATTTAACACCATCTGTCGACAGACAAAGGATCCTGGACTTTCTAAAAATTAGGGAAAAGAGGGCAGCACGCACTTCCGTGCGCTGAAAAAAATATTGTTTACGCATGTCCTCTCGCATCGAGCCTGGATGGCTCACCGGGCTAGTGACAGGTAACCGAAATTGTGCAATTTTGTTGTTATTACAAATGATAGCCATACAAGCTTTACGTTATTGTCTTCCACTTCAACCGTAAATCATGTTGATCAACGCCCCCGCCCCAGGTGGGCCTCGTGGCTTATGGCGTTTGTGACTGCCTGAGCCACGAGGACGCAGGTTGATTCCCGGCTACGGGCGGCACGCTTTTCTGATGGAGGACGAAAAGCAAAAATTCCCGTGGCTGTACGAGGATTTCGTGCACACGTTAAGATCCCGCAGGGGACGAAATTACTCCAGAGCCCTCGACATCCTTATCGTCTGCGCCTTATCGCCTGCTTTTGTAGTCATCGGCGCGGTTAACCATACAATTCAATCGGAATCATGTTGATCAAGGTAGCTTTTTGTTCAAGTGATAGGTGGGCAGCAAGTGCCCAGTGTGTCCTAGCGTCTGTCCTAATGGAGCAAATTTTTTATTTCATATTTGTGATGTCGAAGTCCTTTTCGACCATAAAAAAACTTCGACATGCTTAAGCTAATTGAGCATCAAAGGGTTAATGAACCAAACTCGTATTTTGTCTTCGTGGCCCTTTGAACTTGTACCCGAACATAGGAACCGTTTGTCAATGGAACAGTTTTAGCTGTGCGCTCGTGACTTTGACCACCTTTGCTTCCCGTTCCCCACGCTTGCAGTGATCCAGGCCCTGATTGCCCTAGTCAACGACCCAGAGCCCGAGCACCCTCTGCGTGCCGACCTGGCCGAGGAGTACAGCAAGGACCGCAAGAAGTTCCTCAAGAACGCCGAGGAGTTCACGAAGAAGCACTCCGAGAAGCGGCCGCCCTGACTAAGCAGAGGCATGCAAGCAGCCGCCTAGCGCACCCGGAAGTCATCGTGTCTGCTACGGGGGGGCTGGTGAAGAGAAAATTGTGGCTCGTCACTAAATTCCCTAGCCGCTGCTGCTGATTACGCTGCTTCTGTTTCCTTCTTTCTCCTCGTAATCTTTGGTTTTGTTGTTCTTTTTGTACGTGGTTACGTGAAAACGGGTGAGAATGCTTGATTTTTGGACAAGCCCCCTACACTGGTGCCTGTTGACGAACAGCGCTCGGTGTTTGGGGTGCGGAGACTGTGTTGTTTGGTTGAGATTGTGTCCTTTTGCCTTCCTTCCCTCCCCCGTCCTTTCCTACTGAGCAGACCCTTCTTGCCTGCTTTTTGTGGTTACAAAAGAATTGTGTTAGTAGTTGAGCGGTCGCACAATGCCAGGCTTAGTAGGTAGTTACCTTAGATTTGTCGGGGCTCGTATAGTGGGGAAGTGTTGTTTAGTTTTGAATCTGGAGTTTTGTTAACAGTGGCCCAATGTGCTTTTCTGTTTTTTGTGGCTGGCATGTACCTTCTTTTTTTTTTTTTTTCCTTTCCTTTCCTTTCCCCCTCTGTCTATTTGAGGGTTTGGCAATTCTACTTCCTGCTTTTCTAGGCATTACATTGTGAAAATGGGGCAGTTTGTTTCTTTCTTATGATAGTGAAATCGGGAGACTCCTGTTGGCGGTAATGAAATTTTCGTTTGTGATTTTTTTCTTCTTCCACGCTGCATCGGCACCCGAGAGATGAAGGAACTTCACCGTTTAACTTGTTCGAGAACTTGGTGCTCGCCTATGTGATTACCCGAGTGGGTAGATTAACTAGATAGTGGGTGAAGCGCACTTTTGGCCTTAAAAACCTCTGGACACGCATGTATGTTGGCACAATTAGCTGTGTGTTGAATGTGTACGGTCGGACACGGCGTAGAGAGTGGGAGTAACCTGCCATCTATTCTTGTTTACTTTTTACACGATTAGTAGCTGGTATTTTTCTTCCCAAATGGTTATCTTTTTGGTGTAGTTGATCAAATTGCTACTTTTTTTTTTCCACCTGTTGTGATAATTACACTAGAACTTTCCTACCTTTGTTGTGGCGCAGTTGTGGTTAACATGAGCTTATCCCTCCCTCAATGTTTTTCTTTTTTTTTGTATGGTAGGATAGGGTGGAGTAAGAGTAATTGCAAATAAATTTCACTGATCTGTTCGATTGTGGCTGTTTGGTTGTGTGTGTGCTTTTAGCTTGGGATTCATGTTTGTCATTTGCTGGCATGTTGTGCCTGCGAGACTGCAGAACACCTAAAAACAATGCGGGAGGAACTACAGTCGGAAAGCACGGCCGTGGGGCTAAACGTAAAGCATGCCTAAAGCGTCCTCTTCAGCTTGGGGAAACAAAACGCTAGAAATAGTAAAAGAATGACTGCCTCGGACAGATGGTTAGTGGTGACCCCAACCACGAGCGAGAAATCTGGCGCAGAATAGGTGTGGGCTAAGGAGCACTCGGCAAGCACTCCCAAATAATGAAAAAGTAAGCTATCTCTGTTGCTCAAGAAAAATCTACAACCAGTGCATGCTGCCGGTTATGACACGGAGCTGAAACTTGGCACTTTAGTTACTAAACAACTAGTAAGCAAACTTAGGTTGGCTCAGCGGGTCATGGAACGAATAACGTCAGGAGTAACACTTGAGACTGGAAACGAGCTACCTGGATCAGAGGACAAAGTAGAGTAGACAATATCATAGTTCAAGTAAAGAAAAAGAAATGGACTTGGGGTGGCCATGCAGTGAGGCGACCGGACAACCGGTGGTCAATGGGGGTAACAGTGGATGCAGAGAGATGGTTCTAGGAGGAGGTGAAGGCCATTAACCCGATGAATGGATGAAGTAAAGAAATTTGGGGGCATGGAATGAAGTCAGAGAAGCGCAGGACAGGAGTGGGTTGGAGGTCAGTGGGGAGAGGCCTTCGTCGTACAATGAACTTGAGTAGGCTGATGAGGATTTGCCTGCTAGGCCAAAATAGGCACTGTGCTGCTAGTGCTAAGCAAATATTAATAATCATTGCGAAGTCTAATCATGTCCTATAGGGAGCGTTGTAGGCAGCATGTGACACCTAAAGAGGGCGCTCTGCTCTACCGTGGCGGAGCAGAGCGGTTCACGGAAAAGGGAATTGGAACCCCCTTGCTGGCTCAGTGGCTAAGGCGTTGCGCTGCTGAGCATGAAGACGCGGGTTCAATTCCTGGCTGCAGCGGCCGCCTTTGCTGATGGAGGCGAAAAAGCTAAAAAGGCCCGTGTGTACAAGATTTCGGCGCATGTTAAAGATCCCCAGGTGGGCAAGATTAATCCGGAGCCCTCCACTATGGCGTGCCTCATCGCCTGCATTGCGTCGGTGCGTTAAACACTACAATCAATCGAAAGTGAATTGGACACCAGTAGAGATTAGTAAAAGAAGGTTAGAATGTTGGTGGGAAAAGAGCAGAGAACAATCTGGAAAGACATGCGAACAAAGAAGTCAGACTAGCACAAGAATTCCATAAAAGTTTGCTTTTTTTCCTTTTTTGGCGAGGTGATTGTTCAGTGGCATTACGACTAAGGTTTCTGTGCAACGCCAGCCCGTTACAAAGGGGGAGTCGCTAAGCATCATCATCATCACGAAGTGCTGCCATAGGCTGTGCCATCATTTCGTGGCAGAAAAGGCACACTGTGGTTGCCTTCTGAGCAGGCATTTGCATGGTGAACAATATAATCTATTGAGCTGGATTTCACTTATTGGCGCAGATGAGAAAAACGGCATGAAATTTCTCAAGAGCAAGCACATTTTCGACACGCTTGAACGATGCAGTGATGCCCAGAACTGTACTGTTAAAGGTCACTGCATCCGTAAAGCAAGTGTTAACGAGGACCGTTGCAACTCGTTTTTAACCATTTTTACTTCTCTTGCTTGTGCACATTGGTGCAACTGCTTGAAGCAAGAGCCCACCTAGCATCAAAAGTTGGACACGAAAGGGAGGCGTTAACGCATGCCGATTTGTTCTCACTCATGAACCAACACTTGCTTACTACAGAAAAAAAGTTTGTGCTTTGGTTTTGATATAACTGGCTTAACAAATTGGCAGCTGAGATAACAAGATCCCCATTGAGATAGGTGTTGGTGTCACCTGTTTTGGCAGAAGTAACCTACACGCAGAAGTAACCTTGTAAGATGTGGCTACTGTATTTGTGCTACTGCGTCCACCACAGGCCCAGTGCATTAAATATCGGCGCTTTAACCACCGCTCAGGTGTGTGCACGAAAGCTACGTGAGCTGTTCTTTCTGCATAGTACATTACCCATAGGCAAAGCATGCGTGGAACAGATGCCAAAACAGGTGACGCCAACTGTGACCAAACACTGTTTTCCTCCTTCACATGAATCATTTTTACTGGTTCCTTTCTTGAGTGAGCAGTAGATATTGCTGATCAACAAGTAGTTCTCATTCATTTTATTTTGGTAGCTGCAGTGAGTGATGAAAACGCGACTCACCCAAGAAGTCTCGGCTGTGCTGATCCAGTGCAGTTGTAGTTAGACTGCAAAAAACTGTAAAACAGGTTAGGTAGCAGTATTCATTTGTCAAAAAACGTGCTCGTCAACACGTAGGTGTTACTATCGTAATAAAGTTGTTAGCTGCTGGGAGTGACAGCTGGAAAGCTGCAATGGCTCGGAAAAATCATTATGGTGCTTGAAAAAAAGGCGACATTGACTGTATGTAGCCAACAAAATGCTCTCTTATCAGCCTGCTCAGAATGGCACGGAAGTCGAAGACACGAATGGATTACCTAATACACAGCATGTACAGGAAACACTGGTAGTTTATAACTGGAGGCCCAGTCGTCAGCTAGCCCAAGTATTTTGGGCTAGGTAGGAGGAAAAATTGTAAGTGCATATGAGGGATATTTTGAATGCATAGATGGTGTACCACCTACATTGCATATTCTTTTTGGCTGCTGTTTGGCTCCATCAGCACCATGTTCAACGATTCACACTCGCCTTCTGCAAACGGACATATAAGGAAATGTAACCAACCCCTGTTCTTCACGCAACATGCATGGCTTATCCATTGCACTGCTGGTCATGAAGGGATAGCCATGCTGAAAATGGAAAGAACTTTGTGTCCAGAGGAGAATCGGAGTAAGTACTTACAGCGCACAGGCTCTACGGTGTCCCGATATTTACTGGGTGGTCTAAAAATCTGGTCGCCAAAGAATGGCATTGCATATTACAAAACTTCAACTTGGGCAGCAACTGACAGCATATGTGTGTAAGCATGAATACACGGGGAACTTTCGAGGGGTTCTATTCTTGCCTTAGTGCAATTTTCATAAATTCATCATATTTGAAGTAAGGAATCGGTGATGTAGATAGATGTAGCATCATATTTGAAGTAAGAAATCTGTGATGTAGATAGATGTAGATAGTCATGTAGATAGATGCCTGGTGAAACACTGCATTATTTGATGCTTGCCTCACAAAAATTTCCAAGAAGCTATCTGATGGTATGAAAACATGTAATGTGTATTTTAACATGCAGATGGAAGTTGCTTATGAAATATTCATTTTAATAGTGGAGCTGTTGTACAAGCCGCAAGTTCAGTGTTGCAGGAAAAAATACCAAAAAATGCAGAGCGCTCGTGAGCGCAAGCCTTGTGCCGACCGCCTAACATTCCCGGCACGTGCAGTGGCTTTAGCAAAAATAAAAAAAAATTAAAAATCTGGCAAAACTGCGAGGAATGAGAAAATGCCAAGCGCTCATGAGCGCATGTGTCGTGGCGACCACAGAGTCCCGGTTTGCACAGTGGCATTAGCAAAAAAAAGCGCTGTCATCAGGCGCTACCACGCATGAGGAACACGACGATATCACTGCCTATAAGCAACGACAAACCACGTAATTAACAATTTCAAACTTGTAAAAATGTATGGTGATGGGACCTTCAGCGTTAACGTAGAAATAAATCCTGAAGTCTCACTATTCAAGCCTTGCACGACTTAGCGCAAGATCGCCAGTTGAGCTGGTGGGAGTCTACAATGCTGAAGATGACTCTGCATCCACCACTCACCGCAAAGAAGACGACGACCTTCTTCGAATGCATATGACGACGATTACTAGCACCGCAACTATGCCCATAAAAGATAATACTTGAACCTTACTATCCGTCCGGCAATGCTCACCTACACCTTTGCTATTCAATCCTTGCGCGTGAGTGCAAACTATCCTGAATTTTTTTTTAGTTTATATTTGCAGTATTACCACACGGCAATCACTAATGTTGGCCCAAAGGCAAGCTAATGCGTGCGGTAAACTTGAGGACATCACACAATCTTTTGATTCGTACCTATCTTTTGTCACTTTTAGATGCACAATTTAGCTCCCTGTTTTAATTTTAATTTGCAAGCTGTATTTCTCGTAGCATAAGCGGTGCCAACTCTGTAAGGAAAGCTGGCCAGTCAGCCCATATACTGAACAGGGCGTTGCCATGCTGCCTCTTGCAAAGCGTTTTTGTTTTTTGGAGGCCTGCTAAAAATAAAGTTAATCCGCTTTGGCGGTGCATTCGATGGCGTCAATAACCACGTTATGTTTATGGCCTGGGGTAGGTAACAACTTGTCCCTATGTTTAGCGTTTTACAATTATGTAACTCATAAGAGCTTAACCCTTATATGGTATTAGCAAGAAAGGTTGAATTAGGTTTGGAGCTAGGACGCTTAATGAATGAGCTGATCGTGACTTAGTGGTAAAGGGAGATAACCATATGCAGTTTTGTGCCGTGTCTTTTTTATTTTATGTGTCGCTACAAGTCCTGGCCAAATCAGTGCTGTCATCTGAGCTTTTGTTGAATCTACAGCAGTTCATATAAGCAATGGAAGGGGTGGTATGGTTGCACAGTTTGGGTTATGCTCGAATACTGTCGGGTCGAGAAAATGTATTCTTAGTCAAGAAGCATGCTTATCACGCCGAAGTCGATGAAACTAGACAGCGAAAGTATTTCGACAGGTAGTTCATTCTTGCATTTAATATATTGAGAAATGAGAGCCTATGTTTCAAGGCGAGATTGGCTGGACCTCAAGTTTCCTTGACTGCACTCTGAGTACTAATAAACTGCTGTTTATTAGCTTGTGCTGAGAGCGCAATGGAGTGCCAGTATTTTTGGGATTCATTTTCAATAGGTCTGCTCCAATAATGAGGGACTGGTGTGTCTTGCCAATACAGAAAAGTCTCCATGTGAAGGCTGTACGCCCAATTTTTATGGACGAAACCGTCAAAAAAAAAAGTGAATACCCTCAAGGAAGTATTGAATGGTGTGTATCTAATCAGTATCCTCATTTTCCCTAGCGATTTAAATGTAATACCTCCCAAAATATTTTCCTTGCGTTGTCATTGTGTGTCACGCACCGAGTCTTCGCGCTGTGCCAAGTCACTGTAAACTGCTCTACACAGGGCCACCTTTAAAGTCGGCCTCACAGCTATACATGAACGCCTTGCTGGAAAGGAATTTTTTGGACAATATAAAGTGTCATGTCAAAATATCAAGGGCATTTTATTAAATGCACCATATGGCTCCATGCATATCTATGGAGGGCATAGTGTCACACCCTACAAACACAGATTTCTGAAAGGGGGGGGGGGGGGGGGGGGGGGGTGGAGGTGACGTACAAATGTTTACGCATTAAGCAACGCCGTTGGGTCTGAATCTGAGCAACCTTTTCCACTTGACCCAAATTGACCCATAACCATCCACCAGCATGCGGAATTGAACTACCGGCAAAAACACCTTGTTGCCTCAAATTCCCACTATTTACGCTGTCGTTGCTATCTCTTCGCTACTATTGGTGGCGAGCACATCAACCGTATCTGCATTATCTCGTAACTGCTGCCAGCGAGAAACTTCTTCCGAGCAGTCTTTATTGGTGTCTCCGAGCGAGGCGGGACGCGAGATAAGTGCTCGCGCGTGGCCGCACGTGAAAGTTGCCAAGGATGGCGTTCCGGGCGACGGGAAGCCAGCGGCAAGCGAAGCTTCATGTCAGCTGGCAGCGGCGATCGAGATGGGTTCGTCGAGAAGGCCGCTACGCGATCGCCACTTGGCTGCACACAGCGGTGCGTACAAGCGTTCCTCTGTATACATTGTGGCTTTGACGTCACGAGCCGTAGTAAGGCACTTTGCGGGCGGCGGGTGCGTGCTACGTAGGTGGAAGGGGAAAAAAAGGGGCTCCAACGCCCTCCGCCCTTCCTCCGCAAGCAGACATAAATGAAATAACTCATAATTTTGCACGTCTGCTGCGCGCAAGAACGCGGGTTCGAGATGCCGGCCGCAGCGGCCGTGTTTGTGATGGAGGAAAAGTGAAAAGGCTGGTGTGACGAGTCCAGTTGTTGGCACCCGACCAAGGCGCGTCATAGCCCTGGTGTAGATTCGCCGGGTTACATGCGGGACTCGTGCCCGTAGATGGCTGCACAGTCAGTCATAGGGCTGGTGCGGTGCAGCCCACCTTAGAGATGTAC
This sequence comes from Haemaphysalis longicornis, assembly GCA_013339765.2. NCBI lineage: Eukaryota > Metazoa > Arthropoda > Arachnida > Ixodida > Ixodidae > Haemaphysalis > Haemaphysalis longicornis. The sequence continues at coordinate 74,524,106 of CM023453.1, forward strand.
CGCGCTGAGTTCAATTAATTCTCGGATGTAAAGTACCAAATTTCCGTTTTCCAACCTTAGGAAGTTGAAAATTACTCGCAGAATTCCCAGCGCAGTTTAATATTTTCTTTCTTGAACGGGGCACGTTTCCCACGCTAGCTTGAAAAGTGCGTAAACTGCGTGTTTGAAACGAAGTTACCTCGGAGGCGTAGGTTTGTTGATGAGAATCCACGCTCTAACTGGGCAACGTGTTAGCCCAAACACGTAAATTACCCAACACGTTAGCCCAAACACGTAGCAATAAACACGTAAATTACCACTATGAAGCAGAGGTGTCGTACTAGTACGAGCTGTAAATGTACAAATTGCTCCTTGTCCATCGCTTAAAAGGAGGTACCTGTTCGTGTGTAAAGTACAGAAAGCATTATGATTGAATGCCGTTTATAAGCCGAACATGGTTCAAACAATTCGAGGGAAGGTGTTGCGGCAGTACTAGGCAATGAAAACTCCGAGCCACAGTAACAACACGCATACAGTAATCCCGCGTTATAACGAAATCGCTTTACTCTAAATATCTCTTTATTCGAAATTTCTTCTGGTCCCAACCCAACACATGCATTCTGGACCGCATTATCTAAACTTACGAAGAGCGTGACCCTCTTAGAGCTGAAGAGGCGAGCGGGGGTGGTCTCCGAGTGGCGGCGACCCAGCTGGCGAGTCGGGCTGTCAACATGTCGGGTCAATGCAAGCGGGTGTTTCCCCGGCGATTTTCTCGAACCGGTCATGCCCAATTCGCGCCATCCGACTTTAGACAAACGGTCGAAATGCGTGGTAGGTCATTGAATTTTGTTTCTAGGCATTGATCAATGGCGTGGACGCGACGGGGCGCGTACACGGTGAAACAAAAGCGCTCAAGAAACAGGACGAAGGGACGGTCGACAAACCGGTCCTGAACGAAACCGGATAGAGCGAATTTGCAACTCGAACAAAAAAATGTTCTAGATCACGCGAAATTCCCTATGCAACGAAGGTCCATCTGATATCATGAATGCGCGCCTAGAATTCCGCCAAGCATGGCTGGAGCGCGATTGGATTTGAGCCTCCATAGACGGACTCCGCATTCCGTAACTCGTCCACGGCGCGACTCACAATAAACTCCGTCAGCGATCCACGATGAAGCACGCGACTGTGGAAAGCTCGCCAACGTTCCTTCATGTTGCTCTGAAAACTCAGGATTGCCGAGGTCGATCAGACGTGCCGTCACTGAGCCTCGACGCGACCAAGTCGCCGGCATGCTGCGGCACTCTGACATCGAAAGGCAAAGATCGTCAGCGATTGGAAGCCGTCCGATGCTTAATAGTGCCACGTCACGGTAGACAAAAGCGCCGTGCTTCTACCTCATACTCGTCTGTTTTTGAGCGCTTTTGTTCCACCATGAACTCTACCAACTAGCCCAACTTTCCGTCTTCCGCGTACAACGGCACTCGAACGTAGAATTAGCAGCGTCGTCGACAACGAGGCGCCGAAAAACTCTTGTTTTGCAAGGATCACGGCTACACACCTCGGACCTGATGGATTCCCGGACTAGGGAACCACTTCCACTTTAGAAAGCTCATTTAAACGTTTTTTTTCTCTCTCGCTCTCGGAAAGAAATTGTCCAGCGATCACGCAAAGTCCCTAGTGCGAATCTGATTGCGCTTGATTGCGCTCTGACCCAGGAATGAGCGGGTAGTGTTTTTTTTTTGAGCTCACAAAGACAACCCTCAGACTCCCAGAACGAAAATCTCGTAGCGTTCCGTGACACCCCGCGACCGCCCCTATAATGTTTGCCACTGCCTTTTCCTTTTTTCCATCATTCGCTCTCCAGTTTGCGGAAGGCCCTTTTCAGACGCCAAGCCACAGCTCTTCCATCGGCGACCAATCACGGGCGACCACAGCCTCATGCAAGGCGTCGGTCAAATTGGAAGCAGGAGTTGCTCGCCGCCCGGCACAAGAACTTAAAACATACAAAGCTGACTGCCTTTTTTGCACTCTACATAAAGTTTTTGCTTCTCTGAATACATTATGTGTTTATTCCTCGCAGTCGTGGGGCAATAAAGCTCAATCTGCTTTAGTTTTTCTTAACTGGACGCTTATATCGAAATACCGCTTGTAACGAAGTGTTTTTCGTCGTTCCCGCTGCCTTTGTTATAACAAGGGATTACTGTATTTCAGGACAGAAGGCAGCGCCTGATGAGCCTTGCGGCGGCGGGCGTTGCCTCCAGAACGCTCGGAGTAGCTCTTGAAAGAACTGACTGCTCGCGCAGTGAACCGCATAGCGGTGCTTTGCCTCCTTTGGCGATGCTGCTACAATGTCTCGTGGTTAAGAGAGCAAAAAATAGGCGGACATTAGGAAACAAAAAGACCGAGATTGAGTTGATGCTGTTGTTGAGCTAAACATGCATAAAAGGACAGCTGGAAACACTTTCAACTGAAAAATCATGCCCCCTCCGTCTAGCGACGACGATGGTTGAACGCGAAGCTTTCTCGTGACGAATTCTTTGGTTGTCGTCTCAGTTCGACTGAGTTTCGACCATGTCGAAATGAAGCAATCGGATAGACGCGGCTTTATTATGCGAGAGACCCAAGTTCGATTGCCGGCCACGGGGAGCGTTTTTTTTTTTTTTTTACCTTCCCTCCACCCACGATCATTCATCATCATCGGCAGAGAAAGCTTGGCTTTCCTGCAGGGCGTTTTCGCGTTACAGACGCCGTCAGTGAGAACACTAAACCTTCGCTTCAAAAGAATACACTGTGATGCCCGACTCTTTTCAGGTTGTCAAATAGCAGCGACAGCACAAACTCGGATAAGCTTTCCTGCCTACAGACTCTTCGGGAGTATTTTGAAGGGGGGCTGAAGACATCCGGTAGTGATGATGATAAACGTTCCTTTTACTTTTAAAGTGTATACTTATAATCGGAAGGGGCTAGAATCGAGGAAGTGCGGCACGATGGTTTACGTTTGCCTTCTCGGCTAATCTCGTGCATCTGCAACTCCAGTAACATTTTTAGGGCGCAGCCCTTTGGCGGCCGTCTCTGGGCTGAGCCGGTTGCCGGCGTAACCGAGGGAACGATGGACTGGACCGAGTTTTGAAAGAAAATGTGAACGACGAAAGAAAGCAAAGCAGGAAGAGTGTCGCGAAATTGGGAGGGCAGGGCGGTTCGCTCGTGGCAGCGCGAGCCAGCTATCTCCGAAAGTGTGCGGTGGGGGAGGAGGAGGGGCAGTATGCTGTGCCCGCACGAGGCGTTCGACGGCGCGACGCTGGGGCGAAAACGTGAGGGGGTCGTGCGCGTGACTATGATGTGCGTTCGCCTTTCCGTTTCCGTAGGGTCAAAAGGTAACACAGAGAAAGTGAGTTATACGGCTTTACAGGTGACTAAATGAAGAGGGGAATTTCACTCTTGAAGAATGAAATTTCACTTTTTGAAGACTAAATGAAGAGTGGAATTTCACTCTTCATTTAGTCACCTGTAAAGCCGTATAACTCACTTTCTCTGTGTTACCTTTTGACCCTATGGAAACGGAAAGGCGGAGTATTTCCCTATATGGTGGTGGTGGTGGGTGGTGGTGATGCTTATTGACGGGTGGACCTAGCCTTGCGTGGTTACGCCGGCAATTGCTCACCCGATCAGCAACTTTTTACCGCTATGCGGGGAAATCACCATGATTCGCTGAGTCTTGTGACCCTTAAAAATTGCAAGATCAACGAAAGATGTCCCTCCTCGTGATACAATGGCCCTTCGGGAAAATTAAATCGTTCAAAGAGGCATGCGGAGCGGCTATCCTTCGCAGTTCTTTAAAACAAAGCTAACCGCTCCTCCGCATGCTCTCGGCAGTCCATAATAAAATGACCGATTGTCGCCTGTAGCACCACACGTCCGCACAGAGGTGAAGAGATAAGTTCAGCTATGAAGCCACGCCGGTGTACGCGCTGAGTTGGTCCGGATGCGGAACAGTATAGGTTGCCTCTGTCCTCTTCATTCCTTTGGTAACACAAGGTCGATGGTGTGGTCGCCAAAGAGAGCGGAATGATCTTGTATGATTGTTTTTAAAACGCGCCGTTCACCTGCGGCCACCTTCAGAAGACGAGTGCACGATTGTCGCTTCACGAGCCAACTGGTCCGCAGCCTCGTTCCAAGCACTCCTACGTGGGAAGGGACCCACTGGAAAGCGAACGCGAAATCCGTTTTCCTTTATCTGCTGAAGAAGACGTAGGAGCGGTTGGCAAGTTGTATCTGCGGGAAATCCAAGCTGCAAGAGTTGTAGGGCCGACTTGGAATGGATTCGATTATGAAATGAAATACAGGATTAAAGAGCGCAGCGAGAAGTTTAGACCGCCTGTCTTTAAACGCTGCGGAAATAGGACTCAGGATCACGGTGGAGGTAGCGTACACTATTGTCGGAAGCCCTGTGGGCCAGGCCATGACTCGAGGTCCGTGTTGAGTACAGCGCGGCGTACTGCTGCAGCAAAAAGGGAGCCGTGGCCTGCTCCCTGCCAAGCGCCTGCCTGCTGAAGGTAACAAAGAGCAAATTCGGGAGACCGTGGCTCGAAAATTTGCTCCTCAGCGCGACCAGACGCCGTCAACGCGCTGCACATTGGCTGCTTAGCACCAAATATTAGGGGTTTTAATGGACTAGTCAGTACCGCATTGACGGTACGAACGAGACAGCACTGTGTCCACGTCCTATACCTGGTCTTCAGTTCTGTGCCAGGTTACTTCATGGTTCCATACACATGCGCTAGGACTGATCTCGTTGCACGCGGCCACCATTCATTAAAGATTGCCATTTACATGTTTTTTTTCTGATGGAGGCGAAAAGCGAAAACGTCCGTGTGTTCGAGATGTCGGTGCACGTTAAAGATCCGCAGGTGGTCCAAATTAATCCGGAGCCCTCCTACTACGGCTCGCCTCGTCGCCTGTGTAGCGTCGGTGCGTTAAACTTGCCATTCCAATGTTGCAAAAGTAAGTGGTTTACACGTTTAAACGTTGCATGAATATTTGAAATAGGCGCCTGCCGTTCGTGTCCACCGGATGAGCCAGATGGCGTCGTCTGCTTTTCGCAAAGCGCGGCGGCTCGAAGCATGGTGCGCTTCCTGGCACGGACTGCCGAGCCCTTCCTAAGAGCCCGAGAAAATAAACTGTCAGATCCGATACGCTGTGATGCAGAACGATCTCCCCCTCAATCGAGACGCGTTTTATTTTCCGTTTTTGTTGCGCGCCTTCACAAGCGTGTACCCCGGAAAGCGCGAGCACCCGGGTCGTCTGTTCCGGAGAGCAGACGACGCCGCAGCCGCCGCCGCTGCCGCGGGCGCCGTTCTGGTTGTTCTTGTTTGAACCACGTTGGTCGAAGTGCTCTGTGCGTTGCGGCGGGCGCCGTACACACGCACATTCCCCGCAGCTCGTCTTCGCTGGGAGTTTAGGCCTAGTGCGGGCACGACAACTGCTGCGCGCACGACCGAGCGCCCGACGCTGCAATGTGACTCCTGTCTCGCTTCCTACTGTCCCTGCGGTGGCTTTCCTGCGCCGTTTAGCGTCCAAGGTCGTCGCTTCCAAGGAGCGTACGGTGAGGGGAACGACGCCTTCTCTTTTCCGTTGTAGTTAGAGGGCGACTCGGGACAGCCCCTTTCTCTCCTCGGGGCCCGCCCCGCTTTGGGACGGGCGCGCGCGGACGGGCGGACGCGGCGTTAACTAAAATCCGAACAGGTTCACTTAATGCGGGCTTTAGAACGTCGCGCGCTCTTGGCCGTGAACAAGAACAGGAAATACCAATTATTGTACTGTTTTTTTCGTTTAATGTCACTGTTCGGTCGTCGCGTATCTGCGAGCTGGTAATTTTGGAGCAGCCTCACTGTGCGATTAAAATACTAGCGCAATGTGTTGTGCGAAGTTCAGTGACTGTCGGCAGTCGGAAGCACGTGAAGTAAGCCGATTTGCTACCACAGGCAACAATTAGTTTCCTATTGGTCAGTTGGCAGCTGCACTTGAGACTGCAGTTCAATGTGAGTCGTATTCAAATGACGGGGCATCGATACACGTGCTTTAATCCCGCACACTTACTACTGAAATAGCACGCTCGCTCTTGGAAAGAGAAGAAATGGAATGAAGCGTAAGTGAAGGATGTATGAGTGCCAGTAATTGGCGCTCCAAGCGAAGTGCAATTTTGACGGGTCACTTTCATGCAGGCGTGCCGTTGTGAGGAAGTTCGTGTAAACATATCGCAGGCGTCGTACGCGGGTTGACTACTACAAAACGTAATGCGGGGGCTGGTATTTCAACTATAAACGGAAAGGAAAGAGGAGAGTCTCTCTTCTTCGATGCCTGTTGGGACCATGACGAAATTGAACACTCTTGTACTGAGTCCAATATCGCAAAAATAAATAAAACAGTGAGTTAAATTAATGGGTTTGGCGTAGTTAGTCGTGGTGGTATGCTCACATCGAGTAAATAAATCATGGGAGAAGTTGTACAGTATGTTCGCATGCCCCGGCTGAGATATTTTTATCATCGTTTATCCTTTTTATTTCCTCTTTTTTTTTTCTGTCACCGATCCATCAGATTTGTTTCTCTGAAGAAATATCAACTAGAAATACCGCGATATTCTCCAATTTATTCTAAAATTATTTCTCGAATTGCATAATGTTTTTAGTTTAATTAAAGATCGTTGACGTCTGTGCGAGTTCTCTGACGTTCGGAAGAGAGGCGTCATTAGGTAAACATATCGTTCGCTTGTCAAGCAGTTTTCTTTTTATGTCGCTTGGGGACCGGGTTATCCACATAGCAGAGCTATCTTTAAGGCTATAATAGCATTTAAGGTCATTGACGTTCGTGCGAATTCTCTGACGTTGGAATATAGAAGCCATTACGTAAGCATCGTCATACCGTTGTTAGTTTGTTGTACTGTTTTTTTTGTTTTTTTTTTTCATGTCGCCTGCGGTTCGGGTTATCCGCGGTGTAGAGTCTAGCTTGAACGAAAATATAATACTGATGCTCCGCTGCCAACAAAATAATTAAAGGTAGAACTTCTCGCTAGTTAATTGCCTTTACCAGCGGTTATTATTACCACTACAGTTGGACCTCGATCGTTATAAGGAACACTGATATAGAGAATTATCGGCTATCGCGAACTACATACAAACTTTAGTTGGCCCCGCTTCCTTTCAATGGCACTTATTCTTTTATAACGAAAGTGAAACTGTGAGAGCCGCGCGCACTATCGGATATGACGAAGAAATGTTTTGACCAGTAGGCCTGAGAAGCTACTTGGAAAAACTCCCGGCGTCTAAAACTGCTGAAGTAGAAAAGGCCCCTTTCTTCGAGGGCACTGCGGAAAACTTCATCCTGCTCAGTGCCGTGAACAGCCACCAGACTAAGATCACAACCTTCCTAAAAAAAAAAAATCGCAGGCCTGTTTTGTCAAATGAACTTTGTACTGTTGTAACTTCGCGGGTCATGTTCTTGTTCATTGAGCTTGGTATGCCTCAAGGAGAACGGTAAAGGTTGCCTTTTGCGTGGTAGCTTCGAAACATAAAATAATGCGTTTTTGATAGACTGATTTTTGCGGGAGCCAGATTACCGATTGGATTGAACAGGTTTTTATCTCTACTATTACAGCGAATATCGGATATAACGATCTAAATTACTGTCCCGATACTAGTTCGTTATAACGAGGTTCGACTGTACTTCGAAGCGTACAACCCTTGTTTGAACGCGCTTCAATACAAAATTCATCTCTGCTCAATGCGGTGTTGAATATCCCGCGATAAGACTTGTTACGCTTAGTTGAGTTACCATTATCGAATTGACATAGTACTGCATATACAGTGGCGCGACTACTGTTGCGCAGCGTATTTTCAGCCGTTTCAGCCGGCACCTACACTTAAATTTGGTTTATCTCTTGTAAAGCGGAGAGGACAAAAATTTCAAGCCATTCCGACTGTGAAGGTGGATGACCAGCGAAGCTGTAGAGAATACAAATCACGCACACGGTAAGAGGATGTACACTTATTTGTTTTTCTCATCATTTGGTAATGGTATAGTGAGTATGGCTTTGTGATTACCTAATGAAACTTGGAAGGACTGGAGCTTTATCCTAGCAAACGTGGACAGGGCTGTCCGCTCCCCTCCCGCAGAAGCGCACGTATTAGCAGCAGACGGGAATTTTGTAATGTCTACAACTTCACTATGAACTACGTAATTACGAAAAGTAGGTGAAAGTAGGCGTAATGGTGGAGTCGACTTATCGGCCAAATGGCGTAGAATCTTTGTCCATGAAGTGTTGATAAAAGGAGAGTCGCGGCCGTCTTCTGCTTGAGCATTCGCGATAAAGTTGGCGTTGCCGCAGATCGTTTGTGCCGCCACAGATTTGTACACGCGTACACGAAAATCCCGTAGAGTGACAGAAACCTAGTTATAACGAGCTTCGCTGTGAAAAAGCGCTTGTCTGTCATCACCTCTTGCCGAAGGATAACAGCGAGTTTTATCTTCATGTAACCGACGTGAGGCAAGACACTTTGTCTCTTTAGAATTCCGAACGCAACTTCACGCTAGCTCAGATAACCGCGCGTGAGGCGTCAGCGTTCGCCTGTTACTTCCAAGTGCGTTGCATATCTCAGGCTCTTTGAACAAGCGAGTACTCAAACAGAAGAACCTCCCTTCAGGATACTGCAGCCCGCATGCGCCGTTTCCAGGAATATTCCACACAAGTGGCCGCTTTCCGGGAAACCGTCCCATTTTTCTCCATGCATGTGCGTACCCGTGCACAGTGCATGCTGCGACCTCTCAGCCTTGTTTGTATGCACGCCGTGTGTTCCTCAAGCGACCGCGACCGCCCTCACCGCAAATCCACACGCCATTTGAGATCGACAAGATATGTAAGCAGATTTTTATTTGTCAATTTTTAGAAATAATTGGCCGCGTATCTGCTCCTTTCGTCGAAGATGTCGACGAAAGACGATAGTCTTACGTCAACATTTGTCAAGTAAATGCATCCCTTCGCTTTCCCGCTCACCTATCATGCTGATCCTCTCCCGTCGCACTCCTCCCAAGGTTTGTTCAAGTCAATTTAAACTTGCCGCGTTCCACTGCTGCAGGCAGAGTGCTCGATGCCAGCGCAGGCGTGCGGCGGAGACGCGCGGGAATCGAGGCGCTCTACTTAAACGTTTATAGAACCACGTGTTCCAAGAGGAACGTGGAAACCATCTAGTGGAACCTTTCTGTTTCCGTTTGATTTCTTAAAATGCCGCTATAAGCTAAAGTGACAAGGGCGACAGCAGGCGACGGAGTGAATTTTTTATGCAGTGGATGCAGTATTTCATTTGCTACCGTAAAAATAAAGCATCCATGAATTTGTTACAAAGAAACACTGCAAATATCCCTTGTGTATTGATTTTTTGCCTCATATTTCCGTAATGTTTGGTATATAAACCTATTGTGCAGCTTCTGTTTCACTTTGGCCGGGTAGATGAATCGGGTTACAGACAGACAGGCAGACCGAAATTTCACTTCAAGTAGCCCAAGAAAGACTATCGTCTTTAAAAAAAGACTGAGCGACTTGGAGAAGAGTGACGGTGGCGTGTGACGCAACTGAACACACGTTAACCAGCCGTGTAAGAAGGAAGCAGATCAGAAGACGCGAAGGAATTCAAGAATAAATGGGATATCAACAACAGTTAACACAAAAATAGTATAAGCGACAGGGCAGAAGGACATACGTTCGGGTGGAATCTATCGCGTTAGGTTTACCTCACCCAAGTGATTTCCCGGTGGCTAAGGCGTAATGCTGCGGAGCATGAGCTCGTGGGCTCGATTCCCTGATCCGGTAGCTAATCTTATTTTTCAGATGCGCCGAAAATTGGAACATCTGCGTGGGCGGATAATGGTTGGCTGATATGGCTATCAATAGCCAAATTTCGGCTATCAACAACCAAATTGGGCGACGTCCCGTTTCGTTTTGTTGTATAATTTTTTCTCTTGTTTTTTTTTTTTTTTGCAGTTATCTACACGTACGCTGGTGTACCGATTATTTCACTTCGCCGAATGCGTATTTTTGGGCAGAAAAAAGTATTTCACTCGTCGCGTTGGTGTACTGGCCAAACAATGTTTACGCATCAAAACAAAGCTTAGGGCCCATTTTTAGCGGAGTTACGTTGAAACACGCGGAGTATTTTGTAATTCCTCGGAACATCGTGTGCTCGGTCGGATCGAAGCCGTCGACATTTATAAAAAGCAAGTCGCGCGGTGTTCGCAAGCGCTGTTTCGTAAACAGTGATAACGCCATCTTTAAAAAGGTCGGGAGGCTAAAGCAGCACAGAGGTTGAGTGATTCCGGCTCTAGCCAGCTTCCTCGCTTGCTTCCTGAAGCGTGAACAAACCCAGACACCCCTTTTCACGCTCCCCTGAGTTCTATACATAGCTCCATTTGCTCACTTTGAGCGTCTTTATCGTGGCCTCTGGGGGTATAATTCCCTTATTTCAGTGATTTATCGAATCGTTTGCTTATCGGAGATGGCTGGTGGACGGGGAGTGATTGTCCGTATCACTTCACTCCTGTTTGAATCCACCACTTGTGTAGCCTACAGGGCGACGATCTCAGCCGTAAACCTCATCGGCAACCTTTAGTTCGAGCGAGATGCCACGTACCGAAAGGCATTCACCGCCCATTACCAACAATGGGTGGTCGAAGCCGTTTCGTCGGGAACCGGTAACATTCACTTCTTTCTTCTTTATTTTTTTAGGTTAAGTTCCTGCTGGGGTTCGACGGGCTCAAAAAATACCGGTACGGGTTTGGGTTCGGTGCAGGAAAAAAAAAGACCGGTTCGGTTCCGAAACCGAATAGAAAACCGAAAGCGAACCTAAAAAAAGTCCCGGGCCATCTCCACTAACGGGAAACCTGGGGAGGGGGGAAGCATGCAGTGTATAAGTGTATTCTTGTCGCCTTGTTGTTTTTGCCAACGCAGATGAAACCTTTGGGGGTAGAGGTATGCAGGTTTGCTGTCTCTTGTATTTGAAGCATGAAGCTCCCTAGCGCGAGGCGTAAACGAGTGTCGCGATGTTTCACTATAGTACGCATTACGTTCGCGAGGCGTAAACCAGTTTCCCGGCGTTTCAGTTTTGTGACTACATGAGACGACGGTTACGACGAATGACGGCAGGAGACGCCAACAGCCCAGCACCTAGGGGCTTCGCCCTGGAGCTTGTGGTGTAAATTAATCTATAGCCCTGCACTACGGGCGCATAGCCTAGGCGCGTAAGACCCTTGAATATGCGCTTTTTGTTTACATACAGTAACTCAAGAACTGTCCTTTCTTTTTTCTCTTTCTCTCTTTTCCCCCTTTCATTTCACTGTATGTATATTCACCCTCATCTGGAGTAGCAAGCCCTACCGCTAGTGGGGCTGACCTCTTCAGCTTTTAGTAAAGCTTTTCTATATCTCTCTTTGTTTTTGCAGCTCTCTATCTTTGAGCTGAAGGCTGGCAGCCTGTTCCGTTTGACGCAGCCTTGCGCTTCATGCTAGCGGAGCAAGCGCTTGACTCTTATTTTCCCCTTATCTTCTTTTTTTTAGAGCAAAAAGAGAAGACCGGAAACATGTCGCTCGGTGCATGCGCGTCCCGTCCCACGCACAGATACCAACTGTTGCAAGCTCGGAAACTTCTGTTCGGTCATGCGTGCCATAGGCGTCCCAGACGTCGCAGTGTTAATATTTTGTTTCTCTAAATCGGCGCGCACCTGTCTCGGCAGTGAAAGTGCGCTCTACTACGGCAAGGCCGCCTTGCCTAGTGCGGGCAGACCGGCAGCGCAGACCGCTTGTCTCGTGCGGACAGGGATATTGTCGCGCAGGTGGCTTGTAAGCATACGCCTGCAGGCTGTGTGTTTCATCTTTTAAATTGAAGCTTTGTACGGCTTTGCGAAAGGTTAATCCGGCTGTCCCCGTGTGCGCGTAAAATTCTTCCGTTGGTACCCCGCGCTCATGCGCGAAGAAAACAAGTTATAGAGGAGTTTAGGTTTATCGCAGGAGAGCGGAGCTACTATGTAAAGCACATCTCCAGAGACGACGGCCAATGGCAAACACCGCCCGCACCTTACAGCTTCGCTGGTTAACCACGCGCACATGGGTCCCTTTTTTAAAGGCAGAGCATTTCAGTAACTCACGATGTCACCCGCGTTGACGTCCGTAGTCGTGTCCGCACCCCTCCCCCTACACTATATAAAAAAATACCATCCGGCGCCTGGTTTCGATCCCTCGACCCTGCGGGCGGAACGCAATGTACATGGTGCTCTACCCACTGCGCCACAAAGCCGACACAGAATGGGAGGCCACGAACGCGCCTTATATCCTTGACTCATTCAAACTACGCCAAGAAGCTGCTGATACAACGCATTCACTACCACCAACTCCCCAAATACTAAACGTTAACGCAATACACCCACCCCCTATGCGACGCATTTACTCGAGTCCCCCTCGCGGGGAGATGGGCCCAATTTACGATAGTAAGCGAAAAAAAGTGGCAGTGCAACGCCGGCACGCGGGAGAAAAAGCAAGCACAAAAAAGAACAGAACTCCCGCTGGTGCAGTTTCAGGCAGGGGGCGCGCGAGCCCTGCGAAGGCGGGAAATTTGAATTTCATTGGGTGATGACAGTGAGCGGATAACGGCGCTACAGTCCATTATGGCGAATCACTGCTCTGCACTTCCGTACATTTTTTTTTGTTTCCTGGGGCGGTATTCTCGTGTTTTGTCGATTTTGTGTCCGTTTTAAAAGTGTCCGTTTTGAGCAAGCCCTGATTGGCTAAAAGCGAACACCCGGATGTGACGCCATATCAAGCTCGGCGGAGGTATGCGCCGTCGCTTCTCGTAGCAGACGATTGAGAGCAGACGATTGTTCGTCGCCTTGTTTAGGTTCGCTGGCGGAACAATGAACACATAAAAGATAGTTTAAAATAGGTTTAGTCATTTAAAATGTGTTTACAAGAACAGTTGCGCAAAAGTCAACCCAAAGTCCCGCCTACACCTGGAAGTACGTCACAATAAAACGGACGCAAAAGGGACGTTTTCAAAATGGAAAAACACGAGAATACCGCCCCTGGTCGCCACAATTCGAAAGAGAGGGAATGTCGAGGCGGCAATAGGCACATTGCACCGCACAGAGGCCGCTGTAAAGGCAGCACTTTTCCACTAAAGCTGTCTCCAGCGCACGCTAGGGCATCGATAAAGGAGTGGCGATTTCTCGAGCAGTTATCGCCCATCGCCTGCAGCATGCCGTGCCAACGATCTACGAGGTTGAAACTGAGACACGGTGTAAAGAAAGACGGCCGTGATGAATGCATCGGTTCCCCCCTGCCATTTGTATTATCTGTAATCTGATTGGTCGGCTACAATATCAACTAACGTATCTTTGTATGTGCCACTTAAACTGTTCGTTCTTCTCGGCCTTGTTATCGTGACGTTACCCTAGATGCCTTCTTTGTGTGGGCGCCCGTGCGTGACTCGTGGATAATCCCGGGTGTTGGTGTCTCGGACAGGGCACCGACACTTACGTAATATGCATGCTATGAACCGAGCCCGTGATATGCGTGGCATCTTTCCTACAAGAAATGACCCCCGGACCACCAGGATATAGAAAACGGCGCTGTTGCTTGCGAGGCAAACATCAGCGCAACGTGTCTACAGAGACAGAAGAAACAGGTGTATGTATCTTTTAACCTATAAAAAAACAATAGGTAATGCTATTACCCTACGAAAAGTGCGCTTGTACACACATTAAGGGATTTAGTTTCTATTGATTATGAGGAGTATCGATATATTTTTAGACCATCTTTAGTGAACTACTTAATGAGTAGTGGTGGGGCGCGAAATCCGAAATAATACCGCGTATAGTAACCGACATCCTATTTAGCAATTTCAAGCTTCACAGCTGCAATTTCATCCTACACGTCAAAGTTCCGTGATGCAGGCGTGAAAGTATAGACCTACCGACGGCAGACGTGAGTGACCAAGCCCAGATTCCCATCTGCAATCTCTCTAAGGCCGAATGCAGTACTTGGGTCGATTGGTCGATACCAACCTTGCAATCAGCGCTGTGATGCATGAGTGAGAGTTTCTCTAGCTGTGATATCTTAAAACGCCGACATTGCGAAAATGACGAAATAAACTCCGGTTGACGTCTAAAAACAGCCGCAGATATAGTGCGGGCGTGGCGCCGCAGTATCCTTGGGGCTGGCGCCGTGACCTTTCCGAACCGGGAAAGCACTGAGTACGTGTAGAGCACTACCTCTACGGCGAAGCCCTTCTTGGTGGAACGAGAGTGACCGTTCATCGTTTGTCCCGCACGCATGGCAGCCAGTCGCCCTTCCCCTCGACGATTGCCGTGGACGGCGAACCCTTGGAAGAGAGAAAAGGCCGCTAGATATTGATTAGAACGGGTGGAGCCTCGGAAGGTCGCACTTGTCAGCCTTCCGCATTATACGGTTGATTTGAGTACATTAAGCGGAGAATTCGAGGGCTTCTGCGCCCTTTCGGGCTACACGGCTGCCCAAGTCTGCAAGCATTGCGAAAGATGGTTTGGGAGGCGAGGAGTGACGCGTTCTCAGTATGATGGGGTGTGGTGTGTAGTGCAAAAAACGAAAAGGAACTTCGTGAGCAACTAGTGAGTGGGAAACTACTGCAAGATACTCGGAGACCGTGCACGAATCGGGCGTTCTGAAGTGTTGGACTTTGCGTAGCAGTGTTTTAATGCGCATGCATTCTGAGGCCAAGTCCCCCAGAAATATGTCCAGCCGTCCGTCCGTCGGTCTGATATGAGCAATGGCGTATCCAGAGGGGGGGTCCGGATGTCCTGACCTTAATTTCGGAATTTATACCCCCAAGAAGACGACCCCTCTGGTCGTAGAAAAAGCATGTTTCTTGTATTTCTGGTTATCCCAAATTTCGGTGAATAAAAAAGTGTACTACCCTCCTTCTCATCATCATTATCATCATCACCATCGTCACTGAGAGAAGCTGACCCCCCCCCCAACCCATCAGAAAAAAAACCTGGATCCGCCCCTGGATACGAGTGACGCGATACTCTCTCGAGGTAGACATGGACCATATGAGGTATTTAATAAAATTCCCTAGGGCTTAAGATCTACAGGGCAAACGTACGCAGGTGTATGTGAGGTTATGAGTACACCGAGAAAATGCTTACGCGCCATCTTACAATGCCTGAGCTGTACCTTTTTCCCGTTCCTCGTTATCTCATACCTTGTTGCGCATCCG
Organism: Haemaphysalis longicornis; assembly: GCA_013339765.2. NCBI lineage: Eukaryota > Metazoa > Arthropoda > Arachnida > Ixodida > Ixodidae > Haemaphysalis > Haemaphysalis longicornis. The sequence continues at coordinate 74,539,377 of CM023453.1, forward strand.
ATTACGATAAGACATCGGGCCAAATTCGCTCTTCCAGTGTGCCCGAGTTTTGCGTACATTAGCCGGTACACAGACGTGGACACAGGCGCAGACGCATAGGAGGACCCAGTAGTGCGTCCAGGACTTTGTTGTTTGTTTGTTAAAGCGAAGCTTTCGGCCTCTCACGGATGTCATCTGCAGTCCACCCAAAACGCGCTGCAGGAAAGCCATTTATGGGACGATGATGATGATGTGGTGTGAAATGAAGAAAAATTAAAACGCTTCGCGTGTTCGCAATCGAACCTGGGTCCCTCGCGTTATGAGCCGACGTCTATCCGGTTGCGCCATTCCGACACGGTCGAAGCATTTTATTTAAAGAGGGGCGCATGGACGTGCAAAATTAGGCAGGACATGTACCCTTCCGTCTAACGAGGACGATGGTTGAAAGCTAGGAAAAACCGTGGAATGCCCGTATCAGTAAAGCACTAGAGAGCGCAATCGCAGTGCAGTGAACCGTACAGATAAGAAAGCTTCGCGTTCTTTCATCGTTGTCGTTTCGGGTGTTTTGTTTGTTTGTTTGTTTGTGTTGCTTGCTTGCTTGCTTGCTGTTTGTTTTTGCTTGTGCTTGTTTGTTTGTTTATTGTTTGCTTGTGCTTGCTTCTGTGTTTTTTGTTTTGGTTTGTTGTTGTTTTGTTTGTTTGTTTGTTTGTTTGTTTGTTTGTTATTGTTATAGACGTCTCTTCTAGATGTTTCTTCTATATATACAGGGGTAGGGAAGTGGGTTTGTGACTACACCACAGAGTGGAGAGTGTATACAAGACGGCCAAGTATGCCAGAAGGGAGTCGAAGATTTGCCTGTGCCGGCCGGTCCTAGCTGTTCATGCGTCGAGTGGCGCCCGGGTTAGGTATTGCGGCTTCCCTTAACAGCCATCTTCCTGAACACTCCCGCCGCAAGTGGCGGAGGGTTGCGAGGCGCTGTTAAGGGTTGGCTTCCCGTAGTGGAGATTTCGAGAGTATCCCCCAGGGATCACCGGGGGAGGGGGGGGGGGGGCAGGTCGCAGCGGACGACTCGTACACGTCCTTCCTCTGGCCAAAAAAAAAAAAAAAAACTTCGAATAGGAATGCATCCGTCGCGACCCTGCGAGTGAGAACTACACCTGCAATAAAAAAAAAAGGCATAAATTATTTGTGTTAGCTTAATAATAAATATCGTCGTGAAGAAGGAAATGCGGAAATAAGCCACCTCACTGAGCAAGTATACTTTCCCGACAATTAAAATAACTTTATCGTCAACTACCGTGGTACCTCCCATTCAAATGTTAGCGCGCACCACGTAATCTTCGTATGCAATGCGTGCGTGCTTCTCCGCGCAACCGGCATTGTCCCTGTAGCAGAACTATCTTCGCTCTTTGTTACACGCATAATCCTCTATTTGCTCAAACTCGGCGCAGAGCGAGCACGAGGAAATAAGCCAAGTGTCTTGCAAGTGAACGTTGTCGCCGGTCGAAGGAGGGCAACGCCATGGCTCCGCGACGATCAGTGCGATTTATTTCCATAAAAGAAGTACAATTTATGGAGGATATTTAGGGAAAAAAGGTTGCGGGTAGGCAACTTGACTAGCCCTAAAAACCAAGTTGACAGGGCAGCAGCAGAGCAAAAGCCACGAATAAGAAAAAAAAGCAAAGTAGAAGAGAGAGAAAGAAAAAAAAAAAAAAAAAGAGAGAAGAAAACGAATTACAACTTACAAAGAACAAACAACTACATCTTACAATCGCAATATGTCACAAGTATTAATACAGTGGATTACAAGGCATAATGTCAACAAAAAACACAGAAACATTGCACAATGTTATTTCTCACAAGCAGGAAAAGTGGCCATACCATTTTGTTGAGAAACACAGGCTTATATAAATGTTTTCAGAAGCGAGACTGTTAAGTAGCCGCGGCAAGCAGAGGACCGTAAAAACTGCAGGCCATAGTTGGTTCTAGTACTCAGATTCCAGTACTCAGATGAACGAGTGAAGTGTGCACAATGTTTGGCTTCAAGTTCGCCAACGAACTAAGAAAACGACTCCCAGATCTTTGTTCTTTTCGATAACTAGTTGCCAGCCTGTAATTTAGCAGGTTATGAATTTTCAAGAGCTGACTCATTAGGAAAAATGGTACACCCTTGGACAACGCATCGCAATGCCCCATTATACCCAACTAAGAGCACGACGACGTGCCGTGCTGCTTACTTTCTCGCCTCTGCGGGCTGTGCAGCACTTGTGTCGATTCTTACGTCCCCTCTAACGGCCCAAGCACGGCAATAAAATACTTTATTGGCCTCCGATTCTGTATATATGTACACACACGCACATACATACATACACTTTTGTCCTGCGACTGTCAGGAAAAGCCGTCCTACTCGGACTGTGCCGCGCATCGCTTTCCCATCGTAAATATGCGAGGTGTATATAACATCCCGCATATGACGAAACAGCGTTATACTGCTTTGTTGCAAAACCGTGAACGGTTGCGTCAACGGCAGAGAGACGAGCTTACGAAACGATGCGCTGCGTTGCCCTGAAAAACCGTTGCTTGGCGACGACGAAAGGCTGGTGGATGGGGCGCGAGACACGACTTTTAGTTTATTTTCTTGCCAGGGCCAATGGCTTCTACCACCAGCGCCACGTTCATTAGATTAGCGGTTCGTCGGTTCGATGACCGGGAAGCCCTGCCACTACGAGATGGTTTTTGTTTGTTCCCCGACCAGTCGGAAAGCCGAAATTGCGCGATTAACCCTTTTAGTTATCATCAGCATTGGGACTCCGTTTCAAGGAGGGGTTTGCAGCCTCAACTGTAGTGTTGTTGTTTTTTTTTTCGGCGCTATTTGTTCTAGCTACAGGGAGAAAAATGTCCGCCGAGTCCTTATCTTGCCATCAATCGTACTGTTTTGCGCCAGTCCTTCGGGGCTTATCTAAAGAACGCACAGCAGATAAATTGAGCGTGATGGCGAGATCGTCTGACCAACGCGTAACTCACCGAGACGAGGAGGTCGGGTATTTCCCAGCTGGTTATACCGGTTATAAATTAGTTATACGTGCATAGATCGAAAGGTACGAACTATTTATGGGCGTGTGAGCATTGAGGTAGTATAAACATTTGGCTGGCGGTCGCGTCCAGGGAGTTGATTTTGTGCGCGCATTCTAATGGGCACGTTTGGTCTGCCGTCTTGTTTTACGATTAAGCGATAAGGTGTTCTCAGTTCTTTCACTTTTTTAACGGCTGAAATTGGTTGTCCGTCCAGCAACAGCCAAGGCACGCTATGGAGACATACGAGTGGTGTTGATCGATGATGTTTGCGGCTGTAGACCACGGGCACTAAATTTGCTGTCGTGCACCGGTGTATTTTACATGACGTTTGCGTTGCTTCTCTCGTTGTCCCTCTTGAAGTATCCCTTAAACAAAAGAAAAAAAGAGCAAGGCCTTGAGTGAGTGCAACGCCATTCTTAGCGGTGCACGCAAGGCAACATATGTAGTGCCACGAGAGAAGGTCAGCCAGACTATAGACGTCCGACTTGCTAGGCCAGATGGGGGCGAAGGTGAAGCAATGAAATTGCTGTCACAAATGGGAAAGTTAATTTTAGTAACTGAAAAGAAATTCCGTCGAGAGAGAGAGAGAGAGAGAGAGAGAGAGAGAGAGAGAGAGAGAGAGAGAGAGAGAGGAGAGAGAGAGAGAGAGAGAGAGAGAGAGAGAGAGAGAGAAGAGAGTAGGTATGCAGGAGAGAATGAAAGAAGAGGAAGAAGAGAAAAAAAAAGGGGTGGAGGGGACGGTAATGACAGGGCTTTTCAGATGAAGGGTGAACAAAGAAATGAGGTGATAGAAAGTGAGAAAAAACAAAGGGGAGGGTGGGACGGGGAGCTGTGCTTGAACAGACATCGATGACACAATCATTTCAGGGAGAACACAATGGGCGAGATATATTTGTAGTGCACCTTTCAAGAAAGGATATTGAACACGTCGACATAAGAATGAACAGAAAGAAGGGAAGGAAGACGAAACCGAAGTCCCCGTCGCACAACCGGAAGAAAATGGTTGTCACGCTGTATGGGCTCACTACGCACGCATCAAATAAACGTCACGAAAACTCGGTGAAAAGCCTGTATTGTGAGACGTGAACAATGTAACACCTGTAAGATAAAGAGAAGACAAACTACAAGAAGCGTACTGCACGCACGGGAACAAGAAGAGAAAGGCGGCTGCCGACCACTCCGATCATTTGTGTGGCGCTGTAATTTCACAGCTTGCGCCGATCCACGCGAGTCGGTATTACGAAACTGCGAGGCGGGAGCACCTGAACATCTCACGTCAGTATACCAATAGGTTCCTGCGAAATAATCGATTGCTGCGCCTAGTTCCGCAGATAAAAAAGCACAGCCCCTTCCCAAATTCAGGGCACCACCTGAAATTTTGCAAAATTGCTGCGTAGTGGCAAAAACAGTCTCCCACACCTGCTTTGTCGCTGAAAAAAAAAGCTGCGTCATTGGCACATGCTGGAATTCGTATTTTTAATGACGATATCGTAAATCAGTGAACCTAATGGTCCTGTAGTACCCGCACACATAGCGGCTGTGTGTACAAGCACAACAGTACCGATGACAAAGCACTCTTGAAGAACCGATGAAAGGAGGTGTTTTGGATGACAACCGATTTTTGACAATCACTCTGGTAGAGCCATTGGCATAACAGACTCGAATGCCGTCGCGATGATACAGTTTTCACATGTTGTACAGCACAATTAGAGGAATTGATGACTCACACGATCAAAGGCTTTTGCCAAATCCACTATCACTTGGGCTATGAAGTTCTGGTGACACACTGATGTACGGGTCTTGCAGTTTCAAGATTAGTTCTGTCTGACGGTCGCCGGCTGGGAGCTCCATGACCGCTTGATGACAGTTGGCCGAAACCTCAGCAAATGGCTTGTAATCAACGTTACATAAATAAATCTGACGATATCTTTCCACTTTGCACTGTTTATGAGGGTCATCACCTTTCGGGACGAGAAAAATGTGTGCGACCTTGGCAAAGCATAGGTGGGAGATATCTGAGCTTGCTAACATCGCGATAAATTTGGTGAAAAAACTGTGATAACAAAAACCAGGTGTCGGTAGAACTCACCAGTGGGACCATCATGCCCTGCGGTTTTACCTTTCGCGAATTATTCATAACTGTTCACCAGCTCTTGGATACCGATTTCCTGGTAAAAAAATCGCAATCTTCCTGACCTAATTTCGGCAGCAAGCTAATAAATTTATCAATGCATTGCTCACTGGCCGCTTTTTTTTAGCTTAAAGTAGATTTCTGTACGAGTAGACTGTAATATGTGTTAGGCTTTGTGTTACTGCATTCTTACGCCATTTGTCCACCACTTTGTTTCTGTGTTTATTACGAACCAGTTTTCCTTAAATACATCTACAAGAAGAGAGTCATTGGGATGTGATCTGTGTATCAATCCAAATCGTCTACAGGGGCGTTCGTATCTCCAACCAAGGCGATTTCACCTGAGTCTTCAGCTCGTTAATATCTCTTCTCAGATGGCTTTTCATATCCTAATTTTCCTCTCTCTATCCGCTGCCACTATTCTAGCCACTGCTCAGGCTTTTTTGCGCCCTGCATACATGTAGCGATGTAAATAGTGGCACTTTTCCCCTTTCAGTTTATCACTTTTGTGGTCTATATATTACTTGTTCATTCTTCTCTGTAGCTACTGCCCCCCGCCTTGTTTCCACTTATGTGGGTTTTCTACGCGTTCTGAGCTATGTCCATAGGTCTGTGAGGTTAGCACTTGACCGTGGCTGATGCCGTCTTTAGCTTCGCGGGGCCTCCTTAGAAAAGCTACCGTCCTCCCCCTCTAAACGCCACCCTACCTTGTTTGTTACCTATTCTGTGGCTGAAGTGAACCCCGTCCCGTGAGAAAGCTTGCCTGTATCCGATGCTCCCCGTCCCCCTGCTTACGTATATCGCTTTGAATACAAGTTCTGTACCACGCCTCGCAACGTCACTGTTATAAGCTAGTGCCGCCTGCTCGCTGTGCACGCCCTGCTGCTTAATCACGTCCGGAACGGTGCAGACTGCGATCAGCACGTCCTGGGCCGTCACCCGCAAATCCTTTGCACCTTCCGCTACCTCCTGGCCAAGCTCCGCGGTCTCTCCTTCGAGAACACAAGGGCTTGTCGTGGCCAGTTGTTCCTCAGCTCCCCTCATCATCGCCTGCATCGTTTGACTAGGAAATCAGCCAACCCTGACACACGTTGATTATCTACCCTTTCGATCCCAGCTGCGCCGTACCTTCTCGCTTTGTGCGAGTACGGTGCTATGATGACGCCATCTGCCACGTACTGCTTTCTATACACAACCTGCTTTACGACCCGTTTAGCCTGACTCTCCTTCAGCGCATTGGCGTAGCGGTTGTCTTTCACTACATCTGGTGTGGCGCCTCAGTGACTGTCTCTGCTTCATCGTTTTATTTTGTTCTTTGTTTGTTTGTTTTGGCGGGAAACGACGATCCGGTCCAGCTCCTGTTCAGCTACTTCTAACTTTCGTTCAGCTGTACTGGGGTCGTCGCGTTCGGTACTTAGCGCTGTCTCTAGTTGTGCAACCCGCTTAGCTAACGCAGAGTGGTCCGTCCGTACTCGTTCTAGACGCCAAACCAATAAGCATAGACGACACGCATCTTCACCTTCCGCTACCTCTTCGTCATCCCTCTCGAACTGCTGTCCACCCACCTACCGCGGACAGGGACCCCGTTGCGCCAGATTTCTGCGCTGGTGCTTCATCTCGACTGAAGAAAACCCGAACCAACGAGAAAGAACTGTGCAGGAAAATACTCAGCTGCGGATGCCCTCCGCTGTCCTTGGGTGCCCCACGCTATCTTCCAGCTGCTGACTCGCTCGCGTTGGCGGAGTGCGCATACACATGCACAGACAATAAACACGTTTGAGCTGCTCGGCGCAACTCGACAGTCTCTACTACTTTGTACATTGATAGCTACGTCGACATCTTTGGCGAGCTTCGCCGCGCTACGCGTGAGCGCGCGGTGAAGCACGCGTGGGGTTTTCTGCTACGGCGACATGAAACCCGGGCACTCACCAGTTGCAGCTACCGCGGCAAATAAACTGAAAAGAGATATTTAACGGCGCGAACCCTATCCGGGGCTAATGCGGTGGCTAAGTACGGTTGCAATAATTGAAGCAATGTTGTCACGGTAATTTGGGGCCTTAAAGGTCCTTTTTCCCTTCGCGTAGAAATGACACATTTAAACTGACCACAACTCAACATTAAGCTTATGTAAATGCGCTCGCGTGTGTGCGTGCCCGCAAGATAAAAAAAATGTGGTTATTACACGACGTCAATACTGAGGTTCTTCAAAAATCTCAAGTAGTTTTACGCACCGAAACTAGCCCCTGGGCTAGGGCTATAAGGAGTGCGGCAGTGAAGAGCTATGGAATTATTCAGACCACCTGAGGTTTTTTAACGTAAGCCGGAACCTCAACGCAGGTGCCTTTATTTGTATTTCAACTCCCGCGAGAATTTCATCACATTTAATCCCGCACGGGACTAACAGCTGTTCGAGCCACTCGCAACCTGGGATATGTGATTTCTGGACTATTGATACCACCCCCCCCCCTCCTCCTTTACAATTTTGTTGCAAGGATGTACTATATACATCCCGAGAAAGAAGGTGAACTTTTTCCGGACGTCGATTCCCACGTATCCTGACGCGGTCGTGAAAACCCGCTTAAAAATCCGGACGATGATCTTGGATGCTTGATTACTCAGAAACCTTTGAGGGTTGTGCAGTGAAACGTGAATCAGTTCGTTTTAAAAGCGAAGCAGCTCCGCAACCAAGGTATCGGAAATTCGCGTCTGTTTTTATGGAAACGCATGTCTTTTCAGACTTTTCTGCTGTGTGTGTGTTTACTTCGTGCAATAAAATTCAAGTTTGAAGCTTGTTTTCTTTTCTTGTGTGTGCTGCAAAATCAGGCCCCAACGGACGGTGTTTCGTTCTACAAAAAATCGACTATACGGCATGGAGGCTGAATTTGGTCCAGGGGAGACTTTTTACGGAGCACCTTCCGTTGGTGCCCGTTTTTGAGCACGACTGAGCAGAGAAAAAAAAAAACAAGCTTAATTCCGTGTTTACGATCGTCGAGTGGGAACTCGCCCAACTGCGCCAACTTTGTAATGCCGCAACAGGACACGCGCCTTGCGGTAGCGCCATTTTTTTGCTCGTTTAATGTACTCCGTGCGCGGCGCAATTTATTGCGATTCTTACATCCCGTTGCTCTATCCCTCGCGATTGCCGAGTTGTAGCAAGGACACGTGAGGGATTTCATTCAGGACCACCGCTGGGCGAAATGACAGCAGTGCCGGGATTAGAAACGGCTTCCCCGACCACCTTGACACCGTGCCAAGCAGTAAACAGCGTTTTAGAGCGCGCTTTGTCACCTCAGAGGTCCATTAACGCTGTAGAAGACGCAGTGGGCAGGTGTTGAAAAAGTTACAACACTGCCTAGACGCACAGCTGACGGATACAAACGTGTCGATTTAATATAATAATACGATTGCAGCAGACAATTGTTTCATTGCTTATTCAGTCCTGTTGCTGCACGATGTTCCTGCATGCGGGAAGAGAGTTTTCCGTATGGGCTATCTGAATTACTAAAGAGATGCGGCAATTAATAAACCGCCACAGTGAGCGCAGAACGTAAGTAATCCAGCAGATTACGCGGCAGTTAAGGATGTCGCATCTCGCGGCCACATTTATGAAGTGCGGTGATCGTACAACTCAGTGTTTTAAATGAGCCTTGCCGTTACTGAACCATGCTGCTGAGTCAGTCTTCGTTATACCAAGATGTTCGTTTTACCGGGACAGTGCATGGTTTGGTACAAGCGCCGACTGCAAGCAGCGGCATCAAGGTTAGCGCGACCGCGACGGCGCCCATCCGTACAGGCGGCATCAGGATGAGGTGTAAGGGGGAAAAATGGCAAAACCTTAAGTGGGAATTTCCGTACTAATGTGTAGCCGCGCTGTGCTACAACAGCCCTTTTTTTAAAAGTCAGCTTCACTACTATACGCAGATACATTGCTGGGAAGACATTCTTGTGGAAAATATAACGGGTCGTATGAAAATATGAAGGATCTAGGTTCTTACCCTTGCATTGAATACCTGCACAAAACCCCATGTTCTGCAATAGAGCGCCGTACATGTGTATTGCACATCTTTAATTTCAACTGAACTAGTCAACACAGATCCATTTACGGGAAGACATCTTTTCAGGGGCAGTATAAGCAGTCGCCTATGAAAATATGGAGGCCTTTGTGCGGGGAAAGTGTGACACATCACGAGTTACAGATAGCTTTACTCGTTGAGGCCACATAGAAATGTTCGAGGGGGAGGGTAAAGGTAATGTTTCGGCATTGTTGCGTCCCGACAGACGCAGGCACAGTCGGCTGTACGGTGATGCACATATTTATTAGGCGCGGCGCTTATATGGAGAGGCGAGGCGGCAGGTGGGGTCGCGTGTTTCCAAACGCTTTGCTGCACAGCGCCCCACGTGACATGCCTGTTCGCGTGATGCAGAACGTAATTAGACATGGTCATAGGCTATGCTTCAAACCTAATTACGCCATCTAAAACATGCCAAATCGCCATTATTAACAACAACACGTAGAATGGAGATTAGAAAAAAAAGTTCTCACGAAAAAGCAGAACTGCTGGGGGCCGAACCAAGGCCGTCAGCGCCAGTAGCCACTGCCCAGAAATCTACCTCGAGGCTACATGACTTTTTTTTTCTTTAATGCATGAAAAATTTAAGCACATTCACGATCATACATAGCGACTAAAAGACAATACAAAGGCTAGCAGGCATCAATGGAGAATCACAAAGTTCAACTGCGCTTTGCGTCCTTTTAAAAGTCAGGCAAGCCGATACAGGCATTCAAAAGATTCAACCAGACTGGTGGATCATTCTGCGCCGCATGAACACCAACGCAGCCAGCTCACGAAAAAATGGACTTAGTTGGCCTAAGGGTTAGAAAAAACAGCGCCAAAAAACGATACGACAGGGAGTAAAGACAAACACTGCGCTGAACTGCCAACTGAGTTTTATTTAGAAGAACACGAAATATTACTAGAATCAAAAACTAGGAAGAAGAATGAAATCCATAACACCAGTGTTTGTCTTTACTCCCTGTCGTCTCGTTTTTTTGGCGCAGTTTTTTCTAAGTAGCATCATGCACCAACTAGACCGTCTCAGTTCACTTGGCCTAACGGGTTCCGCGTGCCTGTCAGTCATGCGGCACTGCCACAAGCTGTACAAACTCAGCACTACAAAACATCATTAACGTATCCGATTAACATTAAGAAAAGGCAGAAGCCTAATGTTGTAAGAAGTAATTTCAATGTCCTTCTTGGGAGTCCGCTGCGAAACGTCCCAGAAGAACACAGCGTCACGGCACAACGCAAAACAATGATCAATTGTCTCTGTTTGATTGCATAGGCGACAATTGCCCGACCAAGGAATAGACATTCCCTTTTCGCGCGGCCATGTCTTAACTGGGAGTGTGGAAGAATGAAGCTTGAAGAAAAACGTTTTTGCATTAGACGGAACACACATATTCGTTACGCGTTTTAAAACATTGCTTTTCTGGTGGCCTAATAGGTAAGGCTGGCAATAAATAGGCACTGAGAATAAACTTTCAATTAGAGTGCTCGTCATAGTTTTCCTTGACACACTGAACAGATATTCCAAGAAATACCGCGCGGTAAGGAAGTTAAGAGATTCGACAACCTCCTTGAGAAATCTCCATGGAGGCTTCGTGTTAACTTCACCCGTACATATAAGCAAAAAGGGCAAATGAAAACTTATCCGCTGCGGAAGTACAGTTAGTAAAAGTGTGTGATCAACCAATTGTAGAAGAAAAAACGGGAATCTTTCAGCAGGAGCTAAATAGAATGGCGCGCGCAGTGACATCACACATGTCTCGTACGGGCATGCTGAGCAGCGAAGCGTTTGGAAACACGCGCAGTGCCGGATTATGAAACTTTGGGGGCCCGGAGCTGCTGCGTCCTCGGGGCCCTGAATGATGATGAGATGATGAATTCTGCTTTAATATGCGAACATTTTGGAAGCCCATGTTATGCTCTCTAAACAGTGATAAATTATGCATAATTTTACGCTTACCGCAAACTAATTTCTTGGCTTGATGTCTAGTATTAACGGATTTTATCAGCCTAAATGTTAGTATGGTTTGATCGACGGTCCATCACAAATTCACAATTAATCGAAGCGCCGTGTCGGCCTGCAGAGGCCATGGTACAGAAGAGTATTATTTTCTTACAAGGCGCATATTTTATTAAGTATGTAAGGTTCGTTTTATTGTAAAGTTCTCCACCTGCATATATGGGAGGGCTCAAAGTCCACGCAGGCAGCTGTCGCTCACAGACATCTGCCAAACAGTTAGCCCCCATTGCTTACGGGCCAAAATCCTGTAGGTTGTTGTTGTTGTTGGTCAAAAAAAAATGGCTCGTAGATACCCGCGCAGACGAGAAAGCACGCGGCGGTTAGAACACGCGCCGCCTTTGAAGGAGGTTTTTGTGTGTGTGTGTGGGGGGGGGGGGGGGGGGGGGGGGTGGGGGGCGGGGGGGCTCAGACGTGTCGCGCAACGCAACCTTCCTATCGCAGCACGATTAGCACAAAGACGATACGCGGAAAAAAATATCGCTTTTTGGGCTGGGAACGGTCCGCTTCGTGCGTGGGTTTGCTCATGGCCGTCGAACTTACAGCGGCGGTGAACTCCTGCTGCGCAGCTGTGATGGTCTTGCTAGTCGGCAAGCCGTTACATATTAACGGGTCCCCTTTCGGTTGGAGATTGACAGGTGAGAACGAGAGATGGCATCAGACAATCAATCAAATGACAATCAAACATCGCACGCCGTTCGTGGCCTGCTCGAATGGCGTGGTTTATTCGATACCGCTGAACAAGAGCAAGAAAAAGTACATCGGACAGACAGGAAGATGTGTCAATGACAGATTGCGCGAGCATCGCAATAACGTGGAAAAGGGAGATAACGGACATTTGGGCGCACATTGTAAAGATTGGGGTTGTTATCCTGACATCAGAAAATGCTCCATAATTTATAAAGATAACAATCAAATGACACGGGAAGTCGTTGAAGCGTGTATATATTCTAACAAAGACACGTGTGTCAGCTACCCTTCGGTGTTGTTAACAGACAAAGAAATTGCCTTTTTATCTGGTGACAGCAAGTGAGCTACAGTCACGGCTTGAAATTTCTGTTTTTTTTTTCATCTTCCCTCTTTCTCTCATTTGATTGCAACAGAAAATGCTGTATTTAAATAATTTTGCAATAAACATCTGTTGTTAGTCTGCGCTGTGTTCTGTCTACAACCTCGTCCTCGCTCCTTTGCGCTGTTGAGAATTTACAATGTTCTTGACTTTTTCATTACGCATGCCTGACCCTTCTTATACCTGAAACGTGCGCGCGCCGAAACGTCCCCGTACTTCGATTTGTGTACCGAAAAACTTACCGAAACGACTGGCAATAAACCGATTGAGTCGGGGCCCTTTTTATGTCCTGTCTTTGGCCCAGTCAAGTGTGTACCCACACTTTTTTTGTCCAAGCGTCTTCTCATAAACCTCGGGAACGGAAGAGGAGTAGGAAAAACTTAATTGAATTGAAATGACTCGAAGGTTGTCAACCAAGACGGAGGCGGCTCGGCCGCCTTAGTCCTAGCCCCTGTCAAGTTAGTCAGCTTCGTGTGGGTGGGGAAGTCTCCTTTCAACTTTCAATCGGGCAGGAGCACACTAAGGAATAATATATATTTTTTTCATATCAGTCAAAGCCTGATCCAGCGCCACCCGAGAAGCGACAGCCCGCGCTTAACCTGGACTAGGCGGCCGCCCATCCTGCTCTAAATATGTAAAATAAACGTTTGTTCGTGCCTCCCTCATATCAAGCGAGTGAGGCCCTGACAGTTGGAGGTCGCGGGGCTGCAGCCCACGTAGCCACCCGCTCCCCTTAATCCGGCCCTGAACACGCGGACGGGGTCTCACCGAATATGGCTGACGAACTCAAGCAAGTGAGCACGGGGTACGCGCATTTTCGCTGGTCGTCGTCGAACCACCCGGCTGACAGAAGGGAAAATCAGGCACATATTCCTCACTCTGAGATTGTACTTAGAGCACATGCGACGAGTACAGACCTAGGGGATTGCCCAGCTTAACCCGTAACCGATACCCACGCGACAGTATAGACCGTGTTGGTTTGTTCCTTCACCAGTGCTTCCACTGGCGACACCATCCCGCAGGGAGAATAGGTAGGTAGAGACACCGCCAATTAGCAAATTCTGCTCAGGGGCATCTACAGTACGGTGACTGATTACAACCGTATGTAGCTTTCTATTGCTGTTTAGAGAGAAATGAGGAGCAAAAGCCGCCAGCTTGAGAACGACGGGAGAGGTCTGTGCACGTATTAACTTGGTTCTCTATCGCTACCTATACTATACAGTAGCCGACCGTTTTTCCGGACTCCGAAAATTCGGACTTGCTGGATATTCCGAACTTTCCCGAGAAACCGCCTGTTGTCCCGTAGGAGTGACGTATACGAACAACGGATATTTCGGACAAAATAAAGCCAAAAGTTCGATTTTCCTGACAAAAGTTTCCGCGGCAGACACACGGCGCGACTCCAGGACGACGCCATTTTAAATCCTAAACCACCTGGCTAGCTTCGGATTGGATGGGGATTGGCTCGCTTTGATCTAGGAGACCATAATTTGTAAGTAGTCGCAAAGGCCATAGCAATGTCTTGCGTTGATGGTTGCGAAATTCCGCAACCATCAACGCAAGACATTGCTATAACGCTTCGTGACGCTTGCACAGATACAAGGAGATATTCTCACACGAAGGAGGACTTTAAGGCAAGGAACCATTCGCGACTTCTTGAGTCCTATTTAAATGAAATAAAGTTCGTTTTTGCGACTCCCGGATTTCTCAGACTGCTCTTTTATTCGGATTATTTTTCGTGCCCCTCCAGGTCCGAAAAATCGGTCGGCTACTGTACGTAGCATTCAGTTATTGTGAGCAAAACTAGTGTGAAAACGCAGGATTTAATAAACGCGGAATAAGCACACACTGAGGAATTCGGGTGGAAGTTGAAACGTACGGCATCTGACAAAACCATGACCGCGTTACCTAGCTTTCAAGCATTTTCGCCTACGTTTTTTGAGCACCCGCTAAACCCTATCCTCCCTCCCCCTCACACATACACACACCCTGCCGTCCTAACTAGTTTGTCTTGCAGAACATAACTACTATAGTTTTAAATGTGCGAGGTCTGAAGGATAGATGGTAGCACCAGACTAGCGTCGGCTCCACTGCGTGCAAGTCCTAAGCCCTACGGTTTTGTTGTTTAGAGCACTGCGCGATTACAAATGCGCCAGATTATCCAAGCCCGCGTGACTTGCTACATTCCTGCGGTGCCAACTAATGACGCTCAGTCAATTCTGAAACCTAACTGATGATAGATTGTATGGGTTAACGCGCCAACGCAACGCAGGCGATGAGGCGCGCCGTAGTGGAGGGCTCCGGATTAATTTTGACCACCTGGGAATCTTTAACGTGCGCCGAAATCTCGTACACACGGGCGTTTTTGTTCTTCGCCTCCATTAGAAAAGCGGCCGCCGCGGCCGGGAATCGAACCCGGGACCTTGTGCTCAGCAGCGCAACGCCTGAGCTACTGAGCCACCGCGGCGGGTAATTCTGAAACCTAAAGCGGCCAAAATCCTATGACGGATTATTATGGGCGTAGTAGTGCATATTGCATGAAGTGGCGCACTAGAATTGTCTTTCATGCGTATTTAGGAACAGTCAGATACAGGCGCAAAGGTGGCTTATTAAATAAGCCTATACCCGGCGTTCTTTGTTTACATCGGTAACGCTGCTGATAAAACATCGTCAAAAAAATCCTTTCATATGTTGCAGTTGGATGAATTGCCTTATGTTTGCACCCAATTCTGTCTTTAGCTGTGACCCTTGCGCATTTGTTGCGTTAAACACTTCAAGCGCGGGCAATGGTACATCATTAGACACCCACCCCGTGGTTTCTTTTGTGGCCGGGCCTGTCATATCAATGTCGCACAAACGCAGCTGTTGCACACGTACTCGCAGTTTCGACCGGTCCCGTGCCGTACTTTTTGCGATGCGTGGGCGGGTTCGGAAAGGTTTTGTTGCCGTCGAAAAGTCAACAGAGCCGCGCCTGTCCATCGGAACGGGTTGACGCATCGCCGCCTTTGTCTCGCGGCGCGACGTCTTCTCGTCACACATGCCGCCCTCGCGTAGGCGTTCCCGCTTGCGGCTCTCTGGCGTTTGGACTATACTGTGGGAGCTACCGGTGATTGACAACTTCTAATTATGGTAGATGTTTTGCGCACTCTTAGGTCCATGTTGTTCTCGGGAAGCCACGTAAGCCCCCTTTCTTGTCGTCGCCAATCCTGTCACTTCGGCTGGCAAGTCCTATCGATGCGTATCGTCACCACCAGAAAAGCACGCCCCAGTGTTGATTACGTACGAACCCGTCCATCGCATTTCAAATGTATCGTCGACAGCGCAACGCTACCGGAACGCCGAGCAGTCGTCCGTCATTTTGCTTCCGTAGTCTGTCATCTGAATTGCTAAACTGTGGCCTGAATCTATCTAGAAAACGAGTAACAGGGCGTCAAGGCACGAACAACGCTCTAGTGGTTCCGACTCACGCTTAGAAAGCGAGGCACCCAACTGCGTTTGTTGAGAAGTAAGTTATTACAAAGCGCTCGCAGTAGTAGTTATCGAAGCTATTCTCGTTGCCATGTTTTTTTGTTGTTGTTTTTGGTTGTGAATGATTGCATTAGTCTAGGGAGACTGCGTGCTTTCAAGTCACCGGAATCTACTGGCTGAGGGTCGCAACAAAAATGCAACAGGAATGAGGACGACATGAAGTTGGAGATCGCGAGCGACGACCACGCACTTCTGAAAAAAATAAATAAAAGCTTCCCCGTACGCGTTGCATAGCTTCCCTGGGTTATAAAGTCAAACCGGACCTGCAGCGGCGCTTATTTGACCTTTTTTTTATTTTCTCCATCTCATTAGTGTCTGGAAGCACTGGAGACACTCACAGCAACAGATGCACCTTCATGTAGTACCTGCTTTCTTACTTCGCACTTTTCTTTAAACGTTTCTCGCTGCCATGTTTAGTACTGCAACCGAAATGAAGCCGCCCACTAGTGACTATACGGCCGCGGCGACGACTAAGAATGTACGGACTTTGAAAAACACCTCGAGGAGGAGGACAACCTTTTGCGCGAGTTTCTAAGTCATCTGGTGAGCGTACAGCCGCAGTATTTGTCGCAGATATTTCGTGAGCACCTGATGAAAGGACCCAATACGTTTATTCATACACCACGACGAAAAGGCGTTTCATCATCATCAGCAGCAGCAGCAGCCTGCTCAACTCCACTGCATGGCGAAGGCATTCCCCATTGACCTCCAACCGCTCCTGTCCTGCGCTGCTCGAGTCCACCGGCTCAACGGGCCATGGGAACGAATACTGTTAGGAGTCAACACTGAGGGGCAGGAAACGAGATACCTGGATTAGAGAACAAACTGGGGTAGGAGATACCATAGTTCTAATAAAGAAAAGAAATGGACTTGGGCTGGCCATGTAGTGAGGCGAACCGACAACCGGCGGACAATTAGGGTAACAGAGTGGATACCAAGAGATGGACATAGAAAAAAACGGCAGCATCTCCACTCCGTGGATGATGGCGAGGGTGCGGAGTATACGAAGGCTCGAAATGACATCCAAGTTGCGCCCCGAGTGACATCCGATTTGCGCCCCGACCGTCATTCGATTTGAGCCGTGAGTTGCACCTTTCAATATTCCCTAAATGAAACTGCAACCCACGGCTCAAATCGAATTTCGCTTGATTTTCGCTGATGGTAGTGTGCGCACGAATGGATGCGGACGGACATTGGGAGGTCCTAAGGTACTCCGCACCGTTACAGGCGAGGGAGTAAGCCGTTGGCTATCGGGTACTAACTCACGCTCGCAGCTCAATGGATAAGACGACTGACACTAACTATGCCTGGTCTACCAGACACAGGCTCGAATCCTGCCTGTGGGTGCGTGATTTTTTGCGATTGTAAATGCTATGCGCACGGACGCGAACGGACATTGTGTGGTCCTAAGGTGCTCCGCAGCTAAAAGGGGAAGGCCAATAACACGATGGAGGGATGAAATACGGAATTTCGGGAGTAAAAGACGTTTCACACGTTAAGACACATGTTCGGAGGCAATTTCAGCGACTGGTGACGACACGTTTTTATTAACTTAGATGAAATAACAGCGCGTACAAAAACCGGAGCGTAGAACGGGACGAAAGGCAGGACAACCACACACGGCGCTGAACTTATAGTGTTTAATTTCTACCCACACGTATAGATAGATTTGCGCCTGGAAAAGCAAGAGAATAGAGTCAGCGCATTTCTGTCTGGCTGTCTGTATGCATGGCACAGTTTTTGCGGCAAGAAAAAGCGAACACAAAAAAGAGAACCACTCATATTCATATGCATATACATGACGCATGCAGCGCGCTAAAGAACCCAAAAGGATCCAATTTAATTCGGAGGCTTTCACTGCGATGCATCTTGTAGGCAATCTGCACTGTACTATCCGTTGTGGCTCAGTGGGTAAGGCATTGTGCTGCTGAGCCCAAGGACGCGGGTTCGGTTCCCGGCCGCGGCGGCCGCTTTTCTGAGTGGAGGCGAAAAGCGAAAACGCCCCCGTGTGTTCCAGATTTCGGCTCACGTTAAAGATCCCCAGGTGTTCAAAATTGATCCACAGCCCTCCACTACGGCGCGCCTCATCGCCTGCGTTGCGCCGGCGCGTTAAACCCTTCAATCAATCAATCAATCAATCAATCAATCAATCAATCAATCAATCAATCAATCAATCAATCAATCAATCAATCAATCAATCAATCAATCAATCAATAAGTGCGTTAAACACCACAATCACTTAATCATCAACTTGCACGGACCAGAGGCTGCCATTTTTCATTTTAAATCCGCCAGCTGTGCACGGTAGGGTTTCGATAAGCATGTGAAAATGTGTTGGCCAGTTGCCGCCGAGTGCCTGATGCTCCGTACCCATGTTTTGAGAGGCCAATATTGATTGTAATTTATAACACAAGCTAATAACAAAAAAAGTTTAAGAGGTTCATCGGTGTATTCTTTCCTCTTTAATTTAAAGCTTCATTGGCCAGCTACAAGGTGTTACTTGACGACTCTTTGCATCGCACCTTTTGTTATCACGCCTCTACCCAAAATTCTTGTGCGGGTCGCTGGCTTGACACTGGCTGTTCATTACTCAGTCAGGGTGGTGGCGCTTGTGTAGATTAAATCTGTTATCAGAGTCTGCAATTAGCACGCCATCTTCTCAACAAAAAATTACGGCCCACACTGCCGAGATGCATAAAACGGCGCCGGTAGGGCGGCAAAGATCAGTGCGACGTGCCGCTATATAAAATCTCGTGAAGGTTGCGTTGAAGATAGGTGTAATAATATTGGAACACGCACAATCTCTATTTGCTATCCTGAATGGTGGACGTTGTAAAAGATACAGGCGAAGGTCGGTCATAACGCCGCCGTAATACTGTGAGCAGCTTCGACTGCGCAAGAGATAGAGAGAGATAAAAAAAAGCAGCATAAGGTGCGGCAGGCTTTGTACCACTTAAGTACACTACGTGTTGTAGCGACGTGATAATCCCGTGAAAGGCGAGACTTGATAAGGAGTCTGAACGGGGCATCGAGGAGGAAGGGGTTGCGGCGGCGATAAGCCGGCGCCTGCCCGACACGTCACACGGTCACACTACGTTGCGTGGCCATAAGTTCGGTGCTATATGCTTCGTGAAGGGCAGGCGAGAGTTGACCTTATCGGACCCAAGATAACTCTGCCAGCAGTATCTTGCGGAAGTTTTCTTTTTTCCGAAAGTTTCCGGAAGTTTTTTTTTTTTTTTAGCTGCCAACAGCAGTGTTTCTGATTCACGCAGGAAGGCACTTCTTCAACTGGAACACGAGAAAGTTATCTCTTTATTAAAGCACACGCGCCTTCGACTGTGGCTAACACTTTTTCAATCAATCGGAAGCGGCAGTCGTAACGCAAGCAGAGGCGTGTAAGAAAATACCTGCGTCCAGTATTTTATTTTAAGTACAATGTCCTCGTTTTGCGGACCAATGTTTCATTGACATAGTATTCAGTAAGGCGCCAAGTTCTTGCCCCATAGGTCATCATTGGTTGTGTATATAATTCTTTTCAGTGACTGAGATAGGTTACTTCTCATTGTTTGAGAGCGCTTGCCGAGCACGCCTCCGCCCATAGCAATTCTACGCCGCATTCCTTCCTCGTGGTTGGGATCAGCCCTAACAGCTTGTCCAAGATAGTGATACCCATCCGCCTCGTCAATCATATCCTTAAGAATAGGTTAAAAGTCAGGACGTCTGCGTGTACAGGGTGTTGCGGCGATAACTGGAACACTTTAAAATTTTTTTTCCTGAGCGAACCGCCGCTCTGTTCGCGCTCAAACTTCCCGCGAAGGTCGCATTTTGCGGTCTATTTTGTTTGACACCGGGAACAACGACGGTACCTACCTGTTTATCCTGAACATAAATAAAAACGAGTTTCACATATGGGAAAATGGCGGCTGATTTGGACGTGCGAGCCCAAAAACCGGGTTTTCTGATCGTCTGCTAGTTCATTCCTAGGTGCATTTTCTGATCGTCTGCTGCACCATTTGGCTCCTTCCTACCGTGAATCTCAAACGTGCGTTTCGCTCTGCATACCCCAGGTGGTTCCATCGTTCAAACGTCAACTTACGCCCAAATCAGGCGCCATTTTCCCATAAGCTAAAATCGTTTTTATTTATTTTCAGGATAAACAGGTAAGTACCGTCGTTGTTCCCGGTGTCAAACAAAATAGACCACAAAATGCGACCTTCGTGTGAAGTTTGAGCGCGAACATAGCGGTGGTTCGCTCGGGAAAATTTTTTAAATTGTTTCATTTATCGTCGCAACACCTGTATGCTTAACATTACTTTCGGTCTCTGCATATTCATTTTTAACCCTACGAACAAGCCACGGACGCCTCGCCCTCGTCTTGCCCTTTATTTGTATTAGTTGAGTTTGTCGGTACTTCTGTTGCGTGAGCTACACTGGCCGAGGTTGAGCAGTTTCGCGTGGCTTCTGGAGAGCCGTGCTGCGTATGCGCGAGGAGCAGTGACATCACACGGCGCACAGAACGTTTCTCGCTGCCCGGCGTCTCTCACACATCCCACGCGCCCAGCGTCTTCGCCGACCTCCGTTCCGCACGTGGCGGCCCGGTACACTTGATGGTCATGCGAGGGGTGGCCGAGTGTGGAACCGACGGCTCGTGCGTCGCAGAAACACCGGCGTGCGCCTGTGGAACCAGCTTAGCTCTGGGGCGATTGGTGACGCTGCGCCAGAGTCGCTTGATAAATATACATGTGCCACACAATGCGTATACCGTGTGTGTGTGTCATTAAAGAAGCAGTAAGCACGATAATCAAGCTAATCCTAGACAACCAGGAAAGCTAAGAATAACCAGCGGCACCTTAGCTCACGCTACGTATATCCTGGAATAGCCGAGCTAAGCCACTGCTAATTTTTTTTGTTGTTGTTGATGATGACGGGGGCGTGGCACGTGGAATTACCCAACCATAAAGCGATGGACAACGCCAGAGTTTTCGCCTCGGAGACACATCAGGCTTGGGCCTTTAAGACAAAACATCCCGGCGGCAGAGGGGGATGTTGAACGCGCCGAAGCCGCGTGGGCTATGAGGCGTGCCATCACGGATTAATTTTGACCACTTGGAGATCTTTAAAGGGGTCCTGAAATACCTGCCGCCGATGCGTGGATGTACATGTAACCAAATAAAGCAATGTATTAGCAATCTCCTCCCGCAAGAATTTTGTTGAAGCGATGAGTATTAGCTGAGAAATTGTAAATCAAAAACCGCGCATTATCGTCGCGCCGCGTTTCCTCCTCCTTTCAACTTAGTTGATGGCGAGCGAGCCTTCCCTCCCATGATGCTGCGCTCCTCGGCGGTGACGTACTTCCGCTATTGCGCTGCTCACACAGCCGTCTTCTACGGGAAAGCTTTGTTGACACCATGAATCCCGCACTCAGCTCAAGGCTGGAAAAGCGAACGAAAAATCTGGCCCCATGTGTGCGGCGGCCTGGTCTTGCCCCTTCGCGGTGTACGTTGCTGAAGTTCATATCGGCGGCGCGTGACTTTTTATCGGCGGCGAACTCGCAGCCGCACGGGGAGGATCCTGCGCTCGCTGCCTTGGATGCACAGCGCACTGTTTATCCAAAAAGCGCCGTATCAGATGTGGCCCCGCTGGTGCCGGGTCTTATTTTGTGACGGTGGTATTCCTGCCGGCGGCATGTGAAAAATGACATTTTAAACCGATACAGAACCCGTGCACAAAACGCCAGTTCAGCTTGGGGCGACGCGTGGTGGAGAGCGGCAAACGTTGGCAAACATGCTCCGCCACGGCTCTGAGCTTCCTCGCGCTGGAGCGAGCACCATTTCTTTGACAATATCAAACATAGGTTGCCCTGGCAACAAGGCACAAACCGCTCTAGAAGTCAGTTACGGTTGCGTGATCCCGGTTCAGCTTGGGGCCCCACCTCGCGGCATATGGGCACTGCAGGCATACTACTCACTCCCATTTGGAAGTGCGAGATGCGTTTGGCATTACAAGAGGCGATGGTGTGTGTGTTGTGGACGCCTTTGTTTCGCGATGAAATGCGACGTTGTGCTTTTGCGGGTGGATAGTGCTTCCCGTGGTCTGGATTATCTTTCTCAAGCGGCGTACGACTTAACCTCGCATGGGGTATGTGCAATGTGCGTGGCTAAAAGCCATCTCGGCTTGTGCGCCAGAGTTAAGTGACTTGCTGTTCGTCCCCGCAAACCGCGCGCGAGGTGAGTGCCGAATTTACGAGGGGCAGGAGGAGGCAACCCATCGTCTGTCAATCGCGGTTCGGACTTGCAACGCATGTTGTGACGTTGTGTTCGTTCGAAACGCATCTCTGGATTGTTTGGAAGTTGAATAAAATGTATGCGTCAAACCCGGGCATTCGGCTCAGTGCGTTCCCTGCGATTACAAGAAAGAAGTGCCACGGGGCTTCAACGCTTTCTTTATGGAACGTACTCAAGTAAGAGAATATTAATGTCGTGTTATGGCCCTGTTGCATTCAATACAAACGGTTAAGCGTTTGTTTACACTTGTTTCGTTTGTCGTAAAATGTCCAAGCACTCCGGCACTCCGCTGGCAGATCAGCCGGCGAGCCGACGCTGAGCAGACGACTCATCTCTTTGCCGGAAGTGCGTGAAAAAGCCGCCCAATAGCAGGATGTCTAGCTCATGACGAACATCGGGGAATCGATGATGTAGACATGTGAAGATGGCGGCGTCCAAAAACACGAAGGAAAGGGTGAGAAAAAAGCGACAAACTTTGCATCAAAAGTGTGAGCTTTCCGCTGCGCGTAAAAGAGTAATACTCGGCACAGATGATGTTGACGACCCAATCTAACGATTGCGCTAGTCAATTTAGTGTGCTCAAAACGCCTTTCAGGGCCCCTTTAAGGTACGTCATAATTTCGACGCACAGGCGTTTTTACTTTTCGCCTCCATCTGAAAAGCAGTTACCACCACCGGGATCAAACCCACGTCCTTGGACTCAGCAGCACAATGGATTATAGCCACTAAGACATCGCGGTGGGCCCCTCCCCCCAAAAAGACTTGTGTCACATTTATTTAATGCATCCCTTGCCTTCCACTTCATGGCGGTATAGCTTAGGCCTGAACAGCGCCAATTTCATTGATCGCTGCCCTCTACGGATGTTGAAGAATATGCAGGACAATATAACAATTATATGAATTTTCCAAAGAAAAAAAGCTCGTATAACAACAGCATTTACCACCGGTGGCGTAAAACCTGTCCTGTGGGACGTGAAAAGCGACCGAGCTCCCGGGTTTTATCAGAAAACTTTCCCTTTACAAACACACAGCAGAAGCAAGAGAGGGAGCTCGGAGGGAAGTCTATATCAGTATTCTTTTGTTGCTAGTCCCCGGGCCGTGGAGGGGCTCCTTGGTCCAGAAGTTCCTGTTTTGTAGCGGCCAGGCGGGCGTGGTTCACCAGGTGAAGAGCTAGTCGGTTGGGTCTGGGCTGGATAGCATACCTTCCCACTATTCGAGGGCGTGGGAGGGAGTGGTAGTGAGGTTAGGAGTTTGAAAGTATTCCCAGACCAACAAAAAAATTGCACAGTAAAAAGCGCTGCGGTACACCTCGTGCATGCCGATATCTAGGCAAAACCAAAACAGTTCCGGCGAAAAAATTTCATTGTCTTCCGTTTAATCGTACATGTTGCTTTCATTATCTGAATCTTATCAATAACTCCGACACTGCGAGAGCCGCTCCCATTGTCCGAGATCACGTTGTAGAAGCGCGCCCATTGCATATACGTTCTCCGCTACTGGCCGTACGCGCAAGCTTCAACTCCACAGTCACGTCCAGGTGCCTCTTGTGCCAAGAGCCATGTCGCCCCCCAGGTCAGCTAGAGTGAGGTATAGGAAGGGTACGGGCAGCCGAGCCGACGACCAGGAGGCACTCGCGGTGAGTCCGTGACCTTGTGTACAGATTCATCCTCACAGCGCAAAAATAACGGGACAAAGGTGAGAAAAACACTGGACAACCTAACCTAACCTAACTTAACCTACGATGTACAGCTGCACCATCATTATCGTCACCGACAGCATCATCATCATCCACAGCAGCAGCAGCAGCATCGTCGTCGTCGTCTCCAGCTCTCACGCGATAGCTCATCTAAATAATCACAAGACATCTAAAGTTTGTCTTGTTGTGATGCCATTGTAGCTGCCATGTAGGAGCCATGCTTGTACGGAGGAAGGCTGCGAACTTTGCCACGGTCATTTCGTACAGCACTGAAAAAGCTGACAGTAGTGCTCCAGCAAGGGCTGCGGTGACGTCACATGCAAGCTATGCATAGAGAAGATATTAAACACAACGCTATGCTTCAAAACACGTGGTACGACACACGATTGTGCGAGCTCACTCAGGAGTGAACACCGAAGCCGATTCCAATCCTCAATCGTAATGGATGAAATTTTTTGTAAAAAGCTGTTCCTGAACTTTTGGATGCTGGACGCTCGTTGAATTAGAAGAACGGCTCGCTTTTTTTTTTCTTTCGATGTTTGAATGGGTAGAGGTCCTTTCGAGTTGTGCGATTTAAATACAATTTATATAGTAGTGTTATATGTTGTTCGATGAGGCGGACTAACCTTGCAGAAGGATGCCGGCAATTGCTCCGCCTAATTGACCCCATTATCATATCAAAGACAGGGATAACCACCATCATTCCAGGGGTCGGTAGCATGCGGCCCGCGGGGCCCCGGAATAACGTAAGAAGCCCCTCCTCTTCTTGTCACTTCCTATCTGAAGAGCGACATGGCGGTGTTGACCTCGAATGGGGTTAGACAGGAACAAAGGATGATCACTTTCAGCTGACATTGCTCCTCGTGTTCACACTTCAGATGATTGTCAATTATTGTCAGATATTATTGTCAGTTCGCCAATTTCTTTCTCCCTCCCCCCCCCCCCCCCCCCCCCCTCCCTCTTCGATTTGCCGTTCGGCCCCCGCGGTTTCGGCTTCATGCAACTCGGCCCTCCGTCTCAAAAAGTTGCCGATCCCTGACTTAAACCCATAGACTGCAAACATCCCAGCAGTAGAAGAGACACTTCTATTCGCACAGTCCAGTGACCCCTAGGAAAAACAATGTCCTCGGCTGTAGAATGTGACACTTTTAGCTTCTGGAGATCACGAGCAGGCATAGGCACTCGGTTGAAGTCGTGCCAGGATTTTTTATTACCAATACTGACGAAAAAATCGTACTGGACAGAGGTTATGGAGCGAGCCGGTGCGATTCTTGAATGGTTTCAAGGTAGCTGATTAGTTAAGATCGGCGTGGATTCCAAAATGAAACCGTGAAGTGGTGTTCACTACCAGCATAATTTTTGTACACCTGGTAAAGGAAGCGAAGGTTAACCGAAGGAAGTAAATGCCTCATAAACGCGGCCTCGTGCTCAGGGAAAAATGCTCCGGCTGATGAGCCAGAAGAAAAACAAAATCCCCCCACCTCCCCGAAGGGGATCGTGCGGAAATGCGAATGCATTGGGTGCACCGATGAGTGCGGTGCGAGTAATTATTATTAATGGCGTCGTGGTTGGCGTCAGCCGCATGACATTTGAAGGACCTTATGTTGAACAAGGCCAGAGTGAGCCCGTCGTTTTGGCCGACATTTTCGTGCGCCACTCTGCAAGAGCGACTTATCGTCTCCAGCGGATGCTTCGCACGCTGAGCCTCTCGAATCGCGGCTTCTTCCACGGCCGTGCGAACTATCCTCGGCCTGGCCAGGGGGATTCAATGATAACCTACAGCAGCTTCGACATTGAGGTCGCGGCTCTTCTACGGTACAGCGCACATACGCACGGCGACACGAAGACGAACGAACGAGGGGCGTACGCTATGACGCGTCTTTCTCGTTCCGAGCAAGTGGTTCCACCATACGGCGAACGCTGGAGTTTATGTTGGCCAATCTCCCTAAGTGGGTATGCTTAGTTGGACGAACGTGCACTCGAGGCACGCGTGCACGAGCGCTCGGCTTACACCTGCGGGCGCACGCCGACGGAGCACGACAACCCCCGACTAATTCAATGGCCAGTAGAAATTGGTTGCTGAAGCTGAAAAGGCCATTGTTTCGGGTCACAAACAGGTTTGCAGCGTCACGTTTCTGCCTGACACACACAGCAAGCTGGTGTCACCACGTATAAAAGCGACCTCTCATAAAAAAACTAGAGCATCGTGTCTCGTTTCCATACTGATTTCTGTATACCCAACCTGGCAAATTCTGCGAAGCACCACCGATCATCACCATGAGTGGCAAAAAAAAAAAATTAGACCGCCATTTTACGTTCGTTTGCTTTGCGTTCAGGCGTAATTCCCAACACGGGGCGCCCTCAGTCCTGTACCAACTCTTCTACAAGAAGCACGTCTTCCACCGGCGCCCCTTAGCGAAGACTAGTTTCTCGTCGGGACATTACGATGCTCGGCTGAGTCTGTACACTCTATCAGGAAGTCGTCGTTCGCTGCTCTCAGGGGTTACATGGCTCTATTTTTCCCCCTGCCGATTTACCTTCCCTTTTAAGGCGAAGGGCTGGGGCTGTCGGCGTCTCCTGTCGTCGTCGTAATCGTCGTCTCATGTAGTCACGGTACTAAAACACCGGGAAACTCGTTCACGCCTCGCGCTGGTACGTAACGCGTACTAAAAAAACACCGGGACACTCGTTTACGCCTCGCGCTAGAGAAGCTTCGTGATTCAAAGGCAAGAGACTTTTACAGTAAAGCTGTATACGTCTACCCCTTAACAGTTTCGTCTCCGTTGGCATATACGCCAAGGCGCCAAGAATACGCTTATGCACTGCATGCTTCGCCCCTCGCCAGGTTTCACCTTATAAGTGGAGGTGGCCCGAGTTTTCTTTTTTTTTTGTACTAATTGTAGCGCCAGGAGGCGATGACTCGCATTTGGAACTCCGGAAAATGCGTTTACGACGTGGAAATAGCTACAGAAAAGTCACTAGCCACCTGTTCATTGAGGCGTTCCAACAACAAGCGGTTTGTTTGGCTTTCCAATTGTTAGCAGCAGCCGAACGGATCGCATTTAGAGATAATTACGAGCTTACGGACCAGAAGGTCGAAACGATGGCTGTGTGCACGGCACGAGAGTGTTGCTAACCTATATCTTCATTTTTCTGCGAAGAATTTCGTAAATGTAAGTTGCTTAACCAAAAAAAAGTTTAGACAGAAAAAAAAAAAGAAATCGGGGCACCGCAATTAACATTGCATTTTTTAATGTTCTTTATGCTACAGTATGCAATGAACTATTTGTACACATTATATATATTACAAGAGCAACGACGAAGCGTAAACAACTGTGTAACTACTTACAAAAATTTGACGGCAAGTCATTTTGATTCTAACTCCTGCTCTGTCAAGACTGTCAGGTCGCATGCCCTCATGCAAAAGCGGTAACTTGGCCGCTAGGCGAGGAAGCGATTCCCCGTTAGCGTGAAAGCGTGAAATTTAGGCTAAGAAATTGCGACAAATAAATATGGAGGCAGCTAGAAAGGTAGATAAGAATTTGAAATTTGAAAACGGATACAGATAAGGCAATTGTTTTTACCTCTAAGACGGTCCTGCGTACTAATTTATCAGGGCAACACAAAGAAACAAAAACTTCGTTTATACCATTTTGTACATGTTAAAAAAGCCAGAACAAGTGGGGTGATCGCTTTTCACGTTTAATTGCACCAGTGCTGATGTCGTGTTTAAGAAGGAAGACTGCTGAGAACAAGAAACCTGCAACGCCCGGTTTTGTATTTTGCCATTGCCCTTGCATGACATTTTAAGGTGCATAATAAATGTCAAAAGTAAGGGTCAGAACATCTGGTCCATAGACCTCTGTAGCGACCTAATGCAAGGCAGGTGGGAGAAAATGGGAGAATTTACATCAAAACTCCGAAGAGGGGAGGGCCGCTTTCAGTTCAGTGAATTTAATTGGCTTCGCTGAAAACGGAAGATATTAATCGCCTCTAAACGAGGGCCAGCTTGTTTTTGGCAAAAAGGCGTAAAGCTTAGCATCCCCGTAGGAAGAAAAAAAAACAATGCCGTGACCAGCATTCGAACCTAGGTTTTTGCGGCCAAGTACTAACCGCTGTACGATCACGGCTGCCCAGTGGGATGGGTGAAGGTTTTTTTAACAGCAATTTCACATGCAAATATAGATACAGAGGTGCATCGGGTGATGGCAGGGCTTACGGCGCCAGAAGAACGCAGATTCATGCACAAAGGCTCACTCGCGCTCTCGTATTTCGGAGATAAGCGAGCACAGAGTCAAAAGGTGTTAGCAGGGAAAGATAAAGAGAGTGTGGAATAACACCCCAAGCCGCAGAACGTTGATGACGTCGGAGCGACGGTAGTGTCATTTGCGTACAGTTTAGAGGGTCCATGTTGAAGAGCAAATGAACGGAAAGGAGAGTTATGGAGGAATATCGTTTGTCCGTAGAAGTGGACAGTGCTGTTCCGGTTCCTGCCCTCACGACGCCCGGTACGACGCCCGCTACGCTCGTAGTGCACCTGCATGCGCATGAGCACAACCGGTTTCGGCGATTCTGATCACGCGCAGAGGCGCCGGTCGGCTACAGCGTACCATACCGGGACCGCCGGTACAAGGTACTAACCACTATGCGACCACTAGTGACTCATGCAGCTCATCGTAAGAATCACGGTCCATCAAGGGCGGAATCTGCCCATTCCGCCTTCTGCACGGCAAATGCCTTTCACGCCGAACCGGGCCTTTTGAGCTGCTAAGTTACGCCACACGTACGCTTCTTGCTGTCTCCAGCGGATCAGAGGGATCAATGGACCGTGGATCGTTTACGTGGGCACAGAGGAATCGGCACTCCGAAACCGCCTCCAGGAGGCTTATAGCTTCATCCCGATATACTGCTGCCAGCTGCTTGTGCAAGCAGCACTGCAGGTCGTCCCACAAATAAGGATTACGGCGTGTTGGATGTCTAGAAAGAATATAATATGCTCGATCACCTCCAGACTTCCACACACTTGGCCCGGCCCTCCCACCAGGGAGATACCCCGCTCCTCCTGTCGTGCCTTCTCGGTTAAGACTAGTGTCACTAAATAAGGCTTTGCAGTGCCGGCACTCTTTTCTCCTATTGTTCCCTGCCGCAGCCATGATCATTGGTCAGTTTTCATCACGTGACATTCGTTGACACTGCGACGGTTACTGGCGCCGTTTTGTTGTTTGTGAGTTTTCGGTTTGTCAACAGCGGTAGCTTTTTAGTGACTCTGGTAAGGACCTTTACGTGAAAGCTGGAAGTCATTCGAGTCAGTTGGGATGGGAAGCTTTCGCACACGCCCAAAGACGTCGATGTCGCTCACCTGGCCCAGAAGTGGTTGCCTGTGAAATGTAACGGCAGCGCCGAGTGCTCGCCGTTATAAACATGTAAAAACATAAAAAAAACGTTTGGGAGAAAGAATTTGCCGTGATCAGGGGCCGAACGTGGGTGTTATGGCAGCCGCCTTTCAAGGCACTGAATAGCCCGATGTGTTCTTGTAAGCGGCGTAACAGAAGCCGTAAAAGAAGTATTGCGATTACCAAAAAAAAAAAAAAAAAAAAACGTGCCGTGACCAGGATTCGAACCTGGGTTATTGCGGCCACAACGCAAGGTACTAACCACTATACGATCACGGCTACCCGGGTGGGGCGGAATGCTGTGCTTACGGGAGCGATGTAATGGGAGCGCGGAGACCGCTTGTGTCGTTTCTTTGTTTTTCTTTCTCCGAGCTTTTCTATATTTTCCTTGTTTCTATATCTCGCCACGTTCTTCTCCCTCCCTCCCTCCGCTTACCATTCGTCTTACGCTTCCACTTTCACTGCTCTCGTTTCCATCGCCCCAGACGGGCGTTCCCCCTCCGGCCGTTTCTCTCGTCTGTGCATAGAACAGAAACTGGGTCACATCGATTGCGAACATTGATTTACTCTCGCTGCTGGTCTTCCTTGTTTCTTTGCTTTTTTTTCAGGAAGGAACAACGACACGTCATTTGTTCTTGCCCATTTATTTATTTATTTATTTATTTATTTATTTATTTATTTATTTATTTATTTATTTATTTATTTATTTATTTATTTATTTATTTATTTATTTATTTATTTATTTATTTCTAAGAAGTGACACCGAGGAGTGATTAGCTAAATATCGCCGCGTTATCTGTGAACTCCGCAGCATTTGTTTCTTGCCCTTGTGGAAATATTTTTTCCGTGTAGGAATACTTGAGCGCTGTATACTCGCATTTTCGTTACCGCTGCGCTAAGTTCGTGATTAATTCTCTTGTTATTTAATAACTAAGCAACGTGTAACTTATTCACGTCACCGTTTTGCTCAAAATTATTTTATGGGCTGTCAAAATGGGTTCTGCGTACCCTTGAAAGCGTCAATTTTTTTACTGTCTTTCATTCACCGTCTAATGAATTTCGCGTCGTTAATGGCTGCGAAACAGCCATTGAGCGAGACTGCGGCCTGCATTGTGTCACTCCCTATACATCCTGCCATCTGATCGTTTAAGCTGTGTTTTTCCCCCTCTCTTCCCAGCGAGCACCTCCGTTGCTAGGCAACTGCAGTGTAGATCTTTTCCACGGGCTAGAAAAAAAAATAAAACCGTGCGTGCGTGCGTGCGTGCGTGCGTGCGTGCAGGCTGACCTATCCATGCGTACATGTGCAACCTTACACACCAATATAGGTATATACCCTGTCAGAGCACTACGATCGTCCTCATGCTAAACTAATTTCCAAGCTTGAATATAGAATATACAGGCTTTAAGAGAAGTGTAATAGCATGAATAGAGACTTGCTTGACGCCCTATACTCTGTGCGTTATCCTAAACAATGGAGATTCCGGCCGCCTGAATGGTTTTTTTTTTTCGGAGTGCCACAAGGCTCTGTCTTAGGGGCAACACTTTTTATTGTATATGTAATCTTCTTGTGTTGAATCAGGTGTAACCTTACTTTGTTTCGCGAATGGATGCGGGATTTGGATGCTCAGTATCGATGCCTAATTAAAGCTTAATTATTCATTAGAACACGCTGCCTTATGGTGCGAAATGTGAGGGATGTAACTGAATATTGTCACGCATGTGGAATGTAGTTTGGCTAATCTAGTTGAGGGGGTTAGGACACTTTGCCTTGCAGACACTTTGCCTTGCAGAAGAAGCACGCCGCCTTGCGCGCCTACGCACATTGGCTTCTCAAGAACGCCCAAAGCAGCGGTACGGCGGCCGCCACTCCGATATCTCTTACGCCCCTGGTGACTTCGTGTGGCTCTGGACCCCCCAGCGTAAACGTGGACTGTGCGAAAAACTTCTTCCCCATTACGTCGGTCCCTTCATTGTCCTGAAACGCGTGAGTGAAGTTACTAACCTGGTATCACGTGTAACCACAAGTGGAAGACCATGCAAGAAAACACAGGTTGTGCACGTGGCATGCGCTTGAAACGCTATAACTCCCGTACTGCACAGTGACTCGCCCAGAGGGCTTCGTCTGTGACCGGGGAAGTGTCACGCACGTGGAATGTAGTTTGGCTAATCTAGTAACTCCAGCCTCCAAGCTGAAGAAGAAGAAGAACGGGTACGTTCGAAGAAGAGAAGGAAGAAGCTGGGACCTCTTGACGGTTTGGGCAATCGGCGCACCAGTTTTCCCTCCGCCTCAAGAGCCAACGTTCTGCAAATAAACCTATCCCGGACGTAACAATAGAACTAAAACGGCGCTCATCATGTAACTTAACCGAGAAAAAAAAAAACGACCCTTCGTATTTGCCTACAATCCTAAAGGATTCAATATTACGCGAGTTGACACCGCAAAATACTTCGGCGTCAAGTTCGCGGAAAACTTTATATGTGCCTTAATAATACATTCGCCAGGGAAATGTGGCAACTATGTAATCTGCGCAGACGAGTGCAAAAATGACCGCCGGATTTTAAAAGAAAAGCGACATATACAAAGCTTTTTTTGGGCCTTTTCTGGAATACGGAAGTGTTGTTCTGGTACCCTCCCCGAAGATAGCTTCACGGTACATTATAAAGATTACGGAATAGGACGGTATTGAGATATGTGTACTCAAAATATTCCTCGCACGACAGTGTAACGGCCATGCCCAAAGCAAGCAACTATCAACTCTGTCTTGTCGGCGTCATGTCGCTTCAACCAAAAGTTTTTATTCTCTTTTTAAATGGTCGTATTAATTTTAGCAAGCCGATTGCGTTCATTCTCCAGCAGTGTAAGCCACGATGAATGCGTTAGAATCTTTAGTGCTCGTTGCAGCACTTTTAAATAATTCCGATTAACCTCACGGCGTGAACATTTGAACTGGCTTACGAAGCAGAGCTGTAAACAACCGGGATCTAATTCAGCTCCCTTCATTTGTGGAACAGCTAATGGAGTCCTTATAAGCTCTTCTGGCTGTAAAATACGCAGAAAGTACACTTCCCTGCTGTGTTAGGGCCTTTCCTTTCGCACATTGTTTTTTTCTTCGTTGCGCGAGATGAAAAATAATTCCTTTTAACCCCCACGGCGTAAACATTTAAAACTGGTTCAATAAAATGCCAATGTAGCTGGGACAAAAATTCAGCTCCCTTCATCTTGGAATTTGCTAAGGGCCCTTAAAAAACTTTCGGGCCCCTTAAAATGAAAAGTAACTTCCCTCTTTTTATGGCCGATACCCTTTAATTGTTCTGTTTACCTACTTTGCCTCAGTTTGTAAAAAATAAAAGGGGGAAAATCTTTCTTTTGGGATTACCGGGCCCCACGAGTACGTGAGATGTAACAAAATAGTTCATATTATTTTCACCGCCAGTTGGGGGCCCTTAAAAAGCCTTCTGCGCTGCTCCCCTTGTACCAGATGTTTTGGTATTTCTTACGTTACCCTGCCCTTATGATGAACGGATTTGGGTTTTAACAAGGGATGTGTGTGGCGGCCTCCAGTACCATGTGCATTGATAAATTTACAATGGAGGTATAATTTTCATTGGGAGTGGGTACAACCAGGAAAATGTGTTTGTGGGAGGTGTGGTGAAAAAAATAATAATAAATAAAGTAGTTTTTTTCACCGCCAGTTAGGGACCCTAAAAAGCCCTGGGTTTGGGCCATCCTTGTTTCACCCGGTTCTCCTAAATTCACCCCTTTTTTTCCTACTCTTCTGGGCCTGAACCACGTTCCGCCTGGATATTTATTTATTTATTTATTTATTTATTTATTTATTTATTTATTTATTTTGCTTGTTTCTTTGTTCGTTTAGCATACCCCTAAAAGCCTTCTCCCAGGAGGGTATTACGTAGGGTATTACACAAAACCCGTTAAATGAGCAGAAAGTTTGGAATTAAGCTTTACACTACAGCGTTCGTTCAACTGTGTTCCCTCAAGAGACACCTTTTATTGGGCGCGCTAAGAACAAACCTGTTAGCCTACAAGTCATCCGTTACGTCAATGAATACTCTAACATAACCTGGTGACCGTGCAGCAAATCGTAAATCGGTGCAAATATAAATAAAGGAAATTAGGTTAGAAATGAAGAATTTAGGAAGAAAAAAAAAAATTAGACACCATCTAACTAATCCTGAAGAACGGAACGTGGCAGTATCCTCACTCTCAGAACCAGTGACTGTGCGGAGGCATTTTTTAACAAATGTAAGAGCACGCACAAACTAAACACACGACAGTGCAAGGACACATTGTCGAGCAGTCCATCGAAATTCGGAAATATGCGCACAAGCCAGTCAAGGCTGAACCGCCTGTTTTTTTTTTTTTTTTTTTTAGGAAATTGCTCTTGAGGATAGTGGGAGGGCTCAAGGCGAGCCTGTTGTTGTCATTGCTGTGGTATACTTTAAACAAAGGGAAGGCCTGTTCTGTGGAGGTGGGTGGGTGTGAAAGTAAGGTTAACGGGGGGAGGGGGGAGGTCAAGTTAAATTTCGAAAACAAATGTCGCATTCCAAACCCATGTCCGCATGAAATACACATATGAGGGTGATCGGCTGTGCACGGCAAGGCCTATCTCTTTTGTATATACCGATGAAAGTAATCTGGGCACAATGACACGCGCACATGGTACGTATACCCGGGCTGAGGGTTAGCCAGAAACGGATGAAACCTGAGTGCCACACGCTGTAAAATTTGTGTAAATGCAGGCTTGTTTGTTTTTTTATTTCGTTTTCCGGCTTGCTCGTTTGCCCACACAGCATGTTCACGCTGGCATTTCATGCGCTTGACGAGTTTCTCCAGAAAACCTCACGGCCGTACGTTTTCTCTCATTTTTTAGGGCTGAAATGTATTATAAGCGTAGCCCAGGGAGTCAGTTGCCCGTCTTTGTGTCAGCTGGATTCCGCTTAGCGGCTGATTTTTTCCCAATCGTCGCAAATGTAGCGTAATCTAGTGGTTGACGCAACGCGCAGCTCATTGAGTACATAGTCCTTCGTCGCCCGTCTGAGACCCTTATACAAAAACTCGGCGCCGTCCGTAATAAACATCTGACGATGTCGACGACACGCCAGAAAACGATACGACGAGACAGTGAATACCGCTCTTTGAGATATGATGTACTACTCGACACGACAGAGAGAGAGAGAGGTGGGGGGAGGGAAATGGAATAATAAACGGCCAACGGCGCCCGTGCTCGCTTTTCCCAGCGGGCCCTTGATTAAGTGACAAGGCGACGACTTAGCTGGAAGTCATTGGCGCAGCGGAAGGCCTGGCGTCGTCGCGGTGCCTGCGACCAGCGACAGTGGCGGCGTGAATAATAGAGGCCGGCCGCGTTGACTGCCCGCGCAGTGATGAGCGGCGGCAAACGTCCATTATGGGGCGCCAGCCATGCTTACATTTGGCGGCCGCCGCTTCTGCGTAGGGAAGTGAAGCGCTACCACGCGCTTTCTCGCGTGCCAATAAAGAGCGCTATGTTGTGTTGGTACTCCGCTATGGGTGAGCTTTATGTTCTTAGTTGGGGTCCTATCGTCAAGGGCGCTGAGTCACCTTCAAATGAGTGGAACTCGCAACGCATTAGGATTCTCTAGCTTGCATTACCTGCGTGCCAATAAGAAGGGCTATGTTATTTTGGCATTTCGCTAGCGCGTTATGTTCTTAGTTGCGGTTCTATCGTCAGAAACGCTGAATCATCACCAAAAGAGTAAACTCGTAACACATTATATGATTCTTTAGCCGCAATTACCTAATCGCGAAACAATTCGTGGCAATAAGCGAGGAAAAAAGCGTAAAAGCTCATCTGGGAGCCGAGATTCCCGCCCTGTCTCATGTCGTTCATTACAGCTGATTTGTCGTCGTTGTTTTCGTTGTTCATGCAACGCGTTCCGCGAAGACAGCCTCACGCAATCTGGACGTCGCACATGCCATGAGCGTTGCTCACTGGGATCTCCTCAAACTGACTGAAAATCGTCGGGGGGCGACGACAACGCACCCTTTCGTCCAGATGCTGAGTTTCTGTTGACTCAGACCTCTATTTTAGGACGTTTATGCAGCTATTGTTACGGCTTCGGGATTAAAAAATCAAAGCCCCTTTCGTAAGAGGAAGATGCTTAAAACGTGAATCTTTCTCTTATACAACCTGTGTGAAAGTCGAAGTCCAAAATCCAAACTGGTTGGATCGGATCAGAATGGAGCGATCGGATAGACGTCGGCTTCATAACGCGAGGGGCCCAGGGAAGCGGTTTCTTTTTCTTGAGGCGCTTCGTGTGCCTTTCGTTTGGTGAAACCCATTGTGTAAAGTTGGCTTTCCTTCAGTGCGTTGTGGCGCGACATCGGGTGCCGTCAGTGAGGTATACAAAGCTACGCTTCAAAACGCGGTTTGCATTTACTCACGAGTCGCCTCGACCCTCAATAACATGTTTCTTTTTTTTTTTTTTAATGCAGTGGACTAAGCAGTACAGGATGTTTTGAAAGGTCGGGTAGGCGACATTTTGACACGTGTGGTGGGAGTATTGTAAAAAAAAAAAAAGCGAGAAGCCCTACTCGAAGGTTGTGAAGGATGGTTTCGCTGCTTCTTGCATAAAGTCGAGTGTTTGGAGGTATACTACCGCGAGATCGTTGTTATAGTGTGCGGGCATATATCCTGATATGTCCAAGCGTTTTGGCGCTTTTTGCTCGTAGTCAGCCTTGCGCCATTACAAACCAACCATCATCAAATCATTGATATCACTAATCGCCAGGTGGATTTAATAAAGTGTTGTTAGAACTTTCGAGGAAAAATAAGTGACACCGAATGGTGGCGCAAGACCTGCCCTGCATTCTTGAGGTATGGGCCCGGATCGCGCACATTATCTTCACCGTCTTCATGTTCGGTCATGGACGCTGACTGACTGACGGTGGTCGCCGAGAGGCTCAATAAACCCTCCTGTTGCCCTTGAAGGGCGCCGCCTCTTTGTCAAAGTGAATTGCGACCGCAAAGGAAGGCTCAACCGCGGTTTCGAAGAAAGCTTGCGACACCTGTCCCTCACGTGTACCAGTTGGTCTAAGGTTTTTGAAGGGAGCTCTGAAGACAAAATTTAAGTTTAGTGCATTAAAAACACTTCTTTGACTCGATAACAGTGATGCCGATTTTATAGCGAACTTCAAAGAAAACATTTACCAACCCTTCCCGAAGAAAGTTGAGAGAAGCGTGGAAGATTTTTAACCTGAAATTTGCGCCAAAAGTGCGTCTAAACCTTTGCTAAGAGTACGTCCAATCTTCGATGGAAGTGCGTCCAGTCGATCTTCAAACCTTCACAGACGGAAATCGCAAATGGAGACCGAACGAACCCACTCAACGATTTTGCGCACACTCAGTAAACTTATCTAAATGCATACCGATGCGTGGTTTATGATGAGATAAAGGTATACTATTGTACTCCTTCTTCCTTATCGATGCGTGCGTTGTCTTATCTTTTCAATAGTGGTTGTCGTGGCCTGTTGTTGTACTGTTTGCATTGTAAGTTTCCTCGCTGTGTTGAAGTGTTGTTCTCACTTTCCACGTACGTCTGTAGCGCGTATGTCGGTATGTCTGTGGTATGTCTGCAGTGAGTCTATGTCGGTAGTGAGTCTATGTTCCGTAGTGAGCCTATTTTCTCATGACGAAATTGTGTTTTTTGTTGTGTCAAGACAGTTTGGTTCATGTTTCATTCTATACAGTGTATGGATTGTATGCATTGTCTATGTGAAAGTTTTGCTTGTTGCATGTCTGGCAACTGTTCCTGGGTGCGTTAATATTGTATTCAATTATTTTCAATATTATCAATAGTAGTGGAAGTTGTAGTAGCGCTACGTTGGTATATAATAACACCTCAACAAAACTTAGCGAAATGTTTACTAAGAGCAGTGTTGCCATCTTATCCTTGATGTTTTTCGCGCGTTCTGAGGCGAAATTTTCTTATTTCCTCGTGCAAACGGATTTATAAAGGCGGCCTTATACGCCTCATTGGAAGGCGACCTTTAATGTCCTCGGCGTCGACACGAACGAAAGAAGGCCAGAATTGAAACAAAGCATGCCAGCTGTGTATAAGAGATGATTAATGAATGCCGCAGTTAATTCAAGATTGATTTGTGATTTAGTGTTGATTGGTAAGATGGGATTAAGGTGGATACAGCTGGATTAAGTACCGTAAAATAGCATGGCTGCTGTGTCCATGGGTGCACGTATATGTAAAAGGCACGCGTCACAATGGTGCGCCAGGCTTTCGACTTCGAAGCACCCAAGCAGACTTAAAGTTGAGAAATGTTCTGAAGAACTTCCTGACAAGCTAGGGACATCATTTATTCAAGTTTATAATTATTCTCAATAACAAAAAAAGGTTTACTTATGAAAGATTAAAAGTATAATCATCATCCTGTAACGCCAGTGAAAGGTACCCCACCGAACGGAGGGCTTGAGTCGTTCGGGGGATACACCGTTCAATGTATGCATGCCACTCGCAACGCCTTGATGAGAGGCTCCTTTTCTGCATCATTAAACGTAAAGTATTTTTAGAGCCTTCAACGCCATCGAGTTTTCATTATCTTCTCTATAATTGGAAAAGATTAGAAAAGTATAGCCCACCTATAGCCGCGCATTTTTAAAGGGAGCAGCCAATCTCCGATGCATACACCGCTTTGAAGTGGGCATTACCAGCAGTGAATAAAAATAGATATTAGAAAAAAATTAGCATTACTCAAAATTGCATAGAAAATTTAGGAAGCAGCGCACACTAAAAATAGTTTGGCATGCGAGACTGTATCGACGCGCCAACGCTCCCGCCCGACTTCGGCATAATGCGCTTGCATGCCACCTGCGCTACAATACTCCCAGCGCGCACAGAACAATGGCAATCGAATCTCTCCACTTGATGCCGATCTCTACACCGGTCGGAAGCGGCGCCAATCGATTTGAACGTACTGCAGAACAAAGCCGATCTAGCTGATAAGTCCCGTTCCTGTTAGACGATCGCTGATCACGTCCCGTGTTCTCTTAGCCGTGGCCTTGTGTTTCCGAAACATTGTTCCTGCTTTGTCTTTCTTGCTTTTCAGCCGTTCGCAAATCGCGAAATTACAAATTGTGGTCCAACGCACCGAAGCAATACTTCGGCTATGAGGCGAGCTGTAGTGGATTAATTTGTACCACCGACGGATGTTTTAAACGGGCACCGAAATCTCGGCATCCGGACGATTTTCGCTCAGTATTGAATACGTCTGCTACAGTTTCCTTAATGATATGCGTTGCTCAGTGCCGTAAAAGACAAGATTTAACCCACCACTGGTAGCGCAGTGGCTGAGGCGCCGTGCTGCTGAGCCCAAGGATGCGGGTTCGATTCCCGGCCGCGGTGGCTGCTTTTTCTGATGGAGGCGAACAGCGAAACGCCTGTTTGTCGAGATTTCGGCGAACGTTAAACATATATAGGTAGTAAAAAATTAGCCCGGAGCCCTCCATTTCGGCGCGTTAAACCGCAAAATTTCGACAAGGCAAGATTTAACGCTTAGAAAAAATGTACATCATACAGTGCTACAAGAATACATTACCCGTACTTATAACACTTTGTTTTCTTAGCTTCTTATATGCGTACGACTATCTGGTTTGAGTGGCAGCCTCAAGTGAGCAAATATTAGGGGCGAAGCACCTTAGGGGCTCGGGCTGTCGGCGTCTCCTGCAGTCGTATCCTGTAGACACGGTACTAGAAACACCGGGACACTCGTTTTTCAACGCCTCGCGCTAGAACGCTTCGCGCTCTAAAGAAGACCGAGAATTTTACACGATGCCTGTATACCTATATCCAACGATTTCTTCTCGGGGCAAAATTGCGGCCAGTGTGTCTCTCGTTTAATTTTCTTAAAACCCGGTTCAACGCGAGAGAGGGCGCCACCGCCTCAACAAGCGCACGATTGCTCCGCCTATTCAGCGCGCGCCATGCGGCAAGAAAGAGACTCTTTGAATACACTTCTACACTGCATGCTTCGCCCCTCCCCAGGTTTCACGTTAGTGGAGATGGGCCAACCGCCGCGGTGGCTCAGTGGCTAAGGCGTTGTGCTGCTGAGCACAAGGACGCTGGTTCGATTCCCGGCCGCGCGGGCCTGCTTTCCTGATGGAGCGAAAAGCCAAAAACGCCCTTGTGTTCGAGTATTTCGCGCACGTTTAAATTCCCCAGGTGGTCAAAATTAATCCGGAGCCTCCACTACGGCGCGCCTCATCGCCTGTGTAGCGTCGGCGCGTTAAACCCCATATTCAACCGGTGGAGATGTCTCGGGATTTTTACTGGGCTTTCGGTCGCACATGTTTTGACCAAGATTTTCGTGTTTGAGTACTAAGAAATCGCCGCAGGTGGGCTTCACCCCAATGCACCAGAACGACCAATCAGCGTGAAGAAATCGGCGAACTTGGCGAATGACGAGTCCCAGCGTGCGATTGACTCTAATTGCGTATACGTGGCCTCGTGATTCGCCAAGTTCGCTCATTTCTTCACGCTGATTGGTCGTTCCGGTGCATTGGGGTGAAGCCCACCGTCGGCGATTTCGTAGAGTGCAACATAAGATTGAAAATACTAACCATTTCAAAGCCGGACGGCTCAACTCTACTTTCAGGTATCTCAACGATTATGTGATCATTATCAAAGCTCTAGAACTGCGGGTGCGTGGTGTTGTCAGAAAAAAATCTTCGAAACTTTGTCATGGTTGCCTGGAGCACTAAAATTGACCTGTAAGTTGTCGAAAGTCGAAAGCATGCATTTCGTCGACGTGAAAATTCTGTGTTTTTCGTCAGGATCACGTGCGTGCTGGCAACGTGGTATAAAGTCCGGGAGTCAACATTTCCGAGCGATAAAATGCTCTAGCCAAGACTAGCAATCACGGCGATGGAGGGGCTGCTTCAGGGAAGTACTTCAGTGCCTGAAACAACGCTGTTCTTGCCTCTTGACATTGGTGAAAGCGGGGTGCGAAAACAAAAATAAGTGCAAGAACGCCTCGGATTGTGTAGAAAGACCACATAATAAAAGATTACGGCAAACGTTCAAGTGTTGTTGCCGGAGTTCCCCAGAACATGATTAAAAAAAGACCATAGTTGAAGGGTTCGCGTCGTATACGTACGCCGGAGTTCTCTAGATATCAGGAAGGCCGGCGGAAGATAAGGTCTGGACAAGCTTTCATTGCGCCGTACATGCTATCTAAGGACGTGTAAGCTACCAAGAGAATGCTTGAAATGTTCTCGGAGGAACAAAGTATCTCCTCAACAATATCTCGAGGGCTGCGGAAGCTTGTGGTTTCGCAGTCGCGTGAACAGCGCGCTATCGTCGTAAGAACCATGTTGTGCTCTCAATGCACGTATCTCGCAGTGCTTTCACTGTTAAGCAGCTTTAGTGGGACGCAACAGCAATTTCGTTCCCTGAAATCAGTCCTGAATTGTCGTTCCCTTTTGCACGTAGCTTCGTATAGCTGATATGCAGGGAAGCACATATCACCGGGAAATGCTCGCGGAAGGGCTGACTACTCACAACAAACGCGAATTGTACATATTATTACCCGAAAATGGTGCATATCGCTATCGGAACATATCACTGTTACGGTTTGGCATTGAAGTTCTTTGTGATAACCCGAAGCGCCAAGAAAGAAAGGCTAACTTGCATGCATTACGTTTCATCATTTAAAGTCAAAACACAAACAAGTGTTGTTAAAGAAATACTTAAATATTTAGCGTCGCAGAAAAATACCTATACATGAATGCTCAAAAATAAGATACTCAAAACTAAGGCGGAGGGCCAGTCGTAATAACACCGTGTCTTTGGATTAGCTATGCACCAAAACAAGGACCCAGAAGTAAACAAGAGTAAACGTCGGGTCACCTGGAGATATACACCGATGAACAAAAAAAAAAAAAAAAAACTCGCTGATGCAGAATAAACAAAGACAACGTGCACGCGGCGCTGTCTAGGGAAAACGTTTTGTTTCGATTGTGATCGCCTGAGATATATTGCAAAACGCTGTACTGCAGTGTTCTTTACACTCATATTTTTACATTGTCGTGGTATATAAGGAGGTCATTACTTAAATAAAGCATAGGCTGTAAAAAATGCGGGGACTGTGTATACGTCTCCTGTGTTTGTCCTGTGGCAGCGCCGTTTTACTGCTTATGTCTCAGTAGGCCTCAGTCAAACAACTTTTCAGAATTCCTGCAGCAAAACAGGGCGATGATCACTAAACTGCATCAAAACAATTCGAAGAGGTGCCATTAGAAGTTACGTAATTTCGCACCCTACCTGCGGTTCGAAGAGTGGGATTTCGTTTGTACACCGCTTTCGGTGGCGATGATAACGCGTGTTTTGTCACGTTCTAGATCTGGCGAAATATACTAGGGCTAAAAGATAAGACTTCGAGTTCGGCGGCTCACTTCTGTTCTTGTAGCAAGACTGCGTTTCCGTATTAGTTGCAGACGGTTTTAGGCGTATACATACGTCGAAAGTATTTCACATTTATTTAGAAGTGCGCCATATCCGCGAACATGTGGTTTTATTGATGTTTGCTTGCGGCGACGGCACCGTTTTCATAAGATGTTGTAGCCATAGAGTTTCTTAGTAAGTGTATTATAGAGGAAACTTCACCTGGGAATTCATATATCGTCGTGGGGGATTATGGGAAGACCCCTGTTTCTGGCTTGGGCTTGGCATGACAATTGGATTCTTACTCGGTTTGGGGGATTCGCTTTCTTGACTATGCATTAAAACGTGTACGAGGTACGAGGTAGCCGAAAGCCTCCCTGTTCTGCGGTAGCTGTGAGTCGTAACAACTTCGTGTTCCGGAGTCGAAGGTACGTATGATTGAGCGGGTAATATGCCTCCACGAAAGTTGTAGCTGACGAGAAAAAAAAAAAAAAGAAACCAGACGTATACTTCGACGAAAAACGGGTACGACAGACGTACGGGCGCCTGTACCCGTCTTGTCTTATCTTCTTCCACGGCTGTTTACCGCCACGTTTCCTTTTTTGTTCAAGTATCAAGCAACTCGCTCAGCAACAAGTTTTGTTAAACTGTGGCTGATGGTCGGTGCACCGATTTGCCGCGAAGGCGACGTTTTCATAGGCACGCTCAAAACATTTCCAAGCTCTTCAAACAACTTATTATTTGAAATAATGGTAAAATAATAAAATAAGAGTCTCTAATGAGTTTCCCCCCAAATATTAACTTTGTTGTTAACCACAAGCTTAGTCTGCAGAATAGTCTGCAGAACAACCGTTCCGCAAAAGTACGCTTTACGTCCTTTCTTTTTAGCTTTAAAACAGCCTGTTTTATTTTCCACTTATATAATAACACACCATTCTTTGCATTTTTGTGGCACTGTGTTCCAATATACGGCCTCAAAAACGTTTCTATCCAAGCCAATGACGGAACTAAGGCGAGCGCATTGTATGATGTAGGCCCGACGACACAGTCGGCCTTGATGTGAGCCGCATAGACGCTAGCGCCAGATTCCTCTCTAGTGTATATAGTAAGAAACTCTATGGATGTAGCTGTGTAAAGGACCCCACTGTGCACCGTGTCGCTTAAGAAAGAGAGAAAAAGTGGAGTATATCGTTAAAGAAAGGAAACAGGAGTGTATCCCGAATACGGCGTGACGAAATGACCCTGTATTCGAGTATGGATGTGGGGCAGGGGTTGGCAGAGTTAGAAAAATGCGAAGCCAAAAGGGGAAAAGCGATAGCAAAGACAAAAAATATGAGCGCAGCAAGTGGCTTGTTACCGGTAAAATCGGGAAGCAAGACTGGTGCCGGCAGAAAAGCCACAAGTTTCGCGGTGTTTGACCGGAAGCTCGTGTGGAGGCGCTTCCTGGAGGTACTTGCCGGAAGTTGAAGCGTAACTTAAGACGGCGAGAAGGGGAATCCCGAAGCACTGGGAGGGTCCTTAAAAAATTAAGCCGATCGTTACTGTATAGTACACACATACAATAAAGACATGGCCCACAATTCCTGGCACAGCGCGTTTAGCGCGGGAG
This sequence comes from Haemaphysalis longicornis, assembly GCA_013339765.2. Taxonomy (NCBI): domain Eukaryota; kingdom Metazoa; phylum Arthropoda; class Arachnida; order Ixodida; family Ixodidae; genus Haemaphysalis; species Haemaphysalis longicornis. The sequence goes on from CM023453.1 coordinate 74,582,675, forward strand.
AGATCAGCGGAGAGGGAAATAAAGGAAGGCGCGCTGCCGCATACACGCACACCTGCAACGGGGTCGCTGAAGCAGGGATTAATTTTCTAGTTGGGATAATTTTATTAAGCGATCAGGAAGATAACAGCGTGACTGTATTGTGTGCTCGATTTTCCCGATGCTTATATTTTATGTTTGAGCAGTGCGTATGAAGTGCTCAAGGTCGTGTTTTCCGTCGTCGTAAGTTTTCGTTCGAAAATGGTGAAGTTGGCTTGTGGTAAAGCTGCCGTGGTTTTAAAGCGAAGCTTTCAGTTTCTCACTGACGATGTCGTTTGTAGTCCACCGAAAACGCACTGAAGGAAAGTCAACTTTCTCTGACGATGAAGATAGTGATCGTGGGATAGGCAAAGAAAAATTAAAACACTTTCCCGTGTCGGAATTGAGCCCGGGTTCCTTGCGTTTTGAAGCTGACGTCTATCTGGTTGCAACATTACGGCACGGTCGAAGCCGTTTGGTTTTGGAGAGGGGCGCATGGACGTGCAAAATTAGAAAGGTAAATGAACTCCTCCGTCTACGACGACGATGGCTGAACGCTACGGGAAGCCGTGGAATGCCCGCATCAGTAAAGCACTATAGAGCGCAATCGCAGTGCAGTGAACCGTACAGATAAAAAGCTTCGCGTTCTTCCGTCGTTCTCGTTTGGACACAGGGGTAGTTGATTTTTTGTCGTAACAATTGAAGAATGTGAAGTCATGGAGTTCTTGGTCCGCGCGCCGCTCTGTCGACGCAGTACGGAGTGCGAAAGCGTGGCTGCATTAGCTTCATGCCTTTCCACCGCCGTTCCAGCCACCAGTTCTGTTTTCAACGAAGTTCGAGTTCAACGTTCACTAAAATTCCAAGGCAAGCAAGAGTGGGGCTTCTAACACGGAGCATGTTTTTGCGTGAACGAATGTAACGCATTGATCTACTACACTGGCTGACTTTCCACCCTACCCCGGTGCCACGGCAGAGGCCATGATCCATAAAGGCTTCCAACCTTCGAATCCCACGCCCGTCATAATCTGTTAGCAATGTTCTTTATCACGGCGTTCGCGCGTTGTGTTTGTCGCTGTTGTTCCTCGTCCCCTACCGTGGAGGCGGTTGTGAAACCTTCTCATTGCGCGTCGAGTGAAGTGATCGTCCTTATGGAGGCGGTATGCAAATGAGGCATAAGTGTTTTTTACGGGGGTCATCGAGCGAATGCCACTGAGACTGCAGCCACGGGTAATAACTGCGGGTCGTGAATCACGGAGCCCTGTCTCCCTCTGAGTCCATTGTACTGCATCACCCTTTACGTTCTCTCTTCTCTCCTCCTCTCTCTCTCTCTCTCTCTCTCTCTCTCTCTCTCTCTCTCTCTTTTCTGTTGTCCGCTCAAAGCAGTTCTGAGCAGCTCCAAGGAGCTCCGTAATTTATTTGCCCATAGAAAGTATATGGCAGGAGCAGTTTTTGTCTGCGTGGAGCTGCTCCGAACGGGCAAAAAAAAAAAAAAAAGAGAGACCTTCTATTTACGTGACAGTACGGAGCCGCGATTGAAACCCCACTCGGACTGCTCGATTGACGAAACAGTATGCGTTTCGTGCGGCGGGTGCTCATCTCTTCACACGGAAGAAAAGAGCGTCGCTTAGATAACAAGCGGCGCCCCCAGTTATTATGACCGTTTGCTTGGTTTTCTTGCGTTTCGCCGCAATTATAATTGCATCACGGCGGTGCGGTACAGACCGGTTCGCGTCGGTGACAGCGTTTTGCGCGGACGCGGTCCTCCGTTGCGCGGCCGTGTCGACATGCCCGTTCGTGTCACTGCGTGCCCTCTCAATCTTGGAGGAGGGCCCCCGCCTCCCCTGCAACGTGAGAAGGCCGTCGTATTTGTTTCTTTGTGTACGCGTTTCTCCCATATCGGCACCTTTTGTAGCTCTTCGTCCGCAACTGTTCGCGGATGTACTTTCTTTGTCCCCCTCTCTTGCATCTCCAGTCTCTCTCTCCCTCCCCCTCTCTCTCTATTTGACTTCACGCTCCCACCGGCAGCCGCACGCCCTCACGAACCTCCCCTCCCCGCGCACGTGGAAACCTGCCAAACAACGGTTAGGTGCGTGAATGAACGTGCTTTCCCGCGGTCGAACCAATCGGCCGCAGTTGTGCCGGATCTGCCCGTGAAGCTAGCCCCTCATCACTTTCGTCCGTCCTGTCCGATGCATCCCCGAGACGAACTGTCCCAGTGACGGGTCGCCGGTGTCGTTGACGGTCGCTCGTTAGTGCGCGCTAGATAGATGGCTGCCTCGACGGCTTCGTCAAACCTCCGGCATCTGAGCACGCTGTGTTCGGTGCCCGGACGTCGTCGCCGAACTCGGACGGCTTCACGCCTTCACGTCGCGAGACGACCTGCTGATGCGCCGTCACAGAACTGCTGCAGGGCCGCGCGTTTCTGCGACGATCATGGAGGAGCAACAACGTGCGGTGCTGATAAGACCGCGCAGTCTTATCGTCGCGTGGCGTCTGCGCTGGTGGCCACTGTGAGGCCGTTTGGGGTGAGAGACTGCTTTCTTTACTTTCATTATTAGGTGCTCGAGGAGTCCACGTGCACCTCGCTGTACTCGTGATTTAGTTGTTGCAAAAAGTACCGGAAATGCGAGAAAGAACGTTTCAGTTATGACATGACGTTACTTTCAAAGGTTCGGAAATGAAATCGAATTTTGCTCGCCACATCTTTCCGGTCGTCAGTGCGAGCCTGGAAATAGTTATTCAGGTTCCAAACACATGGTCACATGGTTATCGCTGTGCTCAACCCGATGCGTCGTTCGCTTAAATTCGTGGGCGCGGGTTACGACTATTTCTCTTTGCGTCGTCTGTACGTTCAATGGATGTCTGTTATGGACCGTGGGTCGTTTCGGGACGATTAGTTTAAATATTTTCATAGTTGCGGAGGCGCGATGTGTACTAATGTTTCCTATACTCATTGGCTTGAAGTTTAATGCATACCAGATTCATGGGCTGAGTAAGCGACTGCTTTTGCCATAACATTTGAATTTTGCACTCGACGTCATTTGCTAAACTTTTATTACAGAGCTTGAGCACTCTGTGTGCTCCGTTCGTACCGTGTTGACCGGGACCCGACTAGGCACTTGTGCATTCGTTCCGCTACGGAGGATTAGTTCCACGGGCCGGCCGGAGCACACGGAGTGCTAAAACTCTCTATTGTTGGTTGCATGAGCTGGTCAGTCGAATGAACTGTGGGTAAGCTCAACCACATGTCGTCCTGGAGCGTACGGCTATAACTAGCGTCCTCGCAGAGTATAGAAATTTATTCTAACTACAGTAAACCATCGTTATAAAGAAGTCCTTACGACAACAGACTGGCACTTTTATAAGCGGTATTTGTTAAAGGCGATTTTCTCTCAGTGCACTGCAATGGGTACCACGAAACAAAAAATACGCCGAGATTTCGCATAAACCGATTTCGTTATATCCGGAGACGCCCTGTGATGAAGGCGTTACCAAAGTCTACCTCCTCCCCAATGAAGCATAGTTGGTTCTGTGAATATTAGAACCGGCGACTTTGTAATCAGGGGATCAAATGATTAACCGGGGCTGCCTCTGAGGCGAACAAACCCAAGAGGAAGCGCTTGGATACAGCGCGACCTTGCGCGGCGTCCTCGCCAAGGCCGACGAATATAGACACTACTACTCAGTAAAACACCCTCCTTCTAAACGGGTAATTCCCCGGGGGGGGAATGGCTGCCTTGGCCGTACCAGGCTCGCTACACGCTTCGGGGAGCATCTTGCGTATGAGTAATAGCGCACGCGCCAAGGGCTGCGCGTGAGCGCGTCTCCCGCCGACCACTGTTCCCCCGACGCGCCCAGGAAGCGCGACCGTCTCTCGGCGCCGTTCGCGGAATTGTTGTGGAAACCCGCTCGGAATCGATCCGCACCGCAGCAGCTGACCCGGCCGCGGGGCTGACCCGTTAACGCCGCGCGTCGGGAATAACGAGGCGTGCCTAGCTGCCCTGCCCAATGCGCTTTGTGAAGAGACAGAGGTCCTCCCCCCGTCTGATTTACCGGCGACGTTTTTTCGCGCCGGTTGAACGCTGGAAACGATTAACTCGTAAACGACGCGTTGTGTGCGATGTAACACTTTGGGCAGCGCGGTTGCGCCTGCGCAGGAACTTGTATGCGGGTGTTGGTTTGGTGTTGTTTTGTCAACTGCTCTCAGGCAACGCTACTAGAATTCTGGTAACGTTGCTCTCAATCGCATAAATCAACACGCGCCTGTGCTGACCATGAACGTTACCCAACCCCTAAGCTCAGTATGCTTAAATATTAATACTAATACCCAGGAACAACGGTGAGGTATGACACTAACAAACGACAAATAATTTAAATGACAAGACACAACCCATCGGTTACTGAAAAAATGCAGTAACACAATGAAGGTTACCGTAAAAACAGTGACATGACAGAAAATGCACGGAATAATAAGAGAGAAATGGTACACTGTATAAAGGAAATGTTTAATCAACTGAACTCACAGTACAGACACAAGTTTAGTGAGCGAATACATGTCCCTTTTAGAAACTACTGATGAAAAGTCATATCCAAATACTGAATAGTAGTGGCGACAAAATTTATCCTTGGAGGCCCCGGCTTTGAGTGTTACCTTTGTCATACAATATAACGACCTTTGCTTCGCCATACAATACAACGATTGGTGTCCGCCCAGGGATGCATTTCCTAATAACATTATAGAATGCCCTTCGTTAACCAATTAAGCAAATCTCCTGAAATAAAATATGGTAGCTGTGTCAAAAAACACTTGAAATGTGCAAAAAAAGAGAACACGCAAATAAATTTTCGTCGAGAGCGGCCGAAAACTCATCTGATAGTTGTCCCGGAAACGTTGTAGCGAATTTACGAGGTATGAAACCGAAGCGCCGGTCAGAGATAATTTAGAATTGTTCCCGAAGAACATAATGATTTCGAAAAGAGGTTTGTGTAAAATTGGAGTCATTGCGGGCAATGCAGATAGTGGTTTCTTGTTTTCGATGTTGTCCCGTCGGGGTCCGTTGTAGGGAGGCCTTACCACGGAGGACGAGGAAGAATAAACATTTATTTAAGCCGATAACAAAGAAATGAAAAGGAAAGTGGGTGGGGTCTTCCCATATCCACAGAGCTGCTGCTCGAGCTCGGAATTTTTTTTTAATATGTCGGGGAGCAAATCCCCGTGAAATAAACCATTTAAAATTAAACTCGAATGTCTGAAACTAATGCTCTTGACCAGAGTAAACACAGCTGTTTTTATCAAAGCCTGGTACCCTATCGTTTGAAACTCAGTTTATCTGGGGTCAGCTGGTGACAGCTTTGGTAGCAAATTGGCTGCGCACCTGCTTACTTCTCTGCAAATGTCTAAAGACAACAGCCCCCAGCTGCCACTCCTGACATGCAACTCCCTCTCCTCCCTCCCCCTCGCTGCCTTCACGTTCTTCCATTCCCCTCTCGTATCGTAATGAAGGGTTGATCCATTCGATTGCATTCTGCCGCGCTCGCACTGCTCGCGGGTCATCTGTTGGGACATCTTGTTTCTGTTTTGCTTGAAGTAGCTGGATCGAACGTGTTTTTTTTAAACGTGCATGGGGTTTTTTTTAACCCTGTTTTTAGCGCATTTGTCCTTTTTTGTTCGCTATGTAAAAACCAAACCTAACGTGTATTCTTAATTAAAAGAATGTTAGTGCTCTGGATACGTTTTGCCTCAAATATGTCTGAGGTTTCCTTTGCACTGCATTATGTGATCGCGTATGAGCCATGGTAGCAAGTATAGCGTAGTTTAAAACGGTATACCTCGTGTGCAAGCATTCTTTCACTGGCTTTCTGACCGGGCGGTTGAAGCCACAGACAGACAGACAGACAGACAGACAGACAGACAGACAGGACAGACAGACAGACAGACAGACAGACAGACAGACAGACAGACAGACAGACAGACAGACAGACAGACAGACAGACAGACAGACAGACAGACAGACAGACAGACAGACAGACAGACAGACAGACAGACAGACAGACAGACAGACAGACAGACAGACAGACAGACAGACAGACAGACAGACAGACCAAACTTTTCGGGCTTAGCTGAAAAAGGACCATCGTCTTTAAAACGCGACGCTCTGCAATCGCTACCGAAGGCTGCTAGAGAGCAGTGGATTCGGGGATCAATCACATATTTCTGCAACATGGCACATCTTACAGCAGATGTACAGACACCGCGTATCGTGTAATCCTCCCTTCACAATCCACGTGCAAAGCACAGGCCCAGGAACATACACAAACACAAAATGTTCGCGTGGCAGGGATTTCCCCGGCCGTGCGTCACTCATTTGACTGTTCTGCCTCCGATCCGAGGCGTGCCCAATCTTCGACGCAACCGACAGGTAACCGTCTGCCCAGAGGGCCGAGATGAATCACGTCTATCGCGTGCACGCTTGTCGTTTACGCACAGTAGAGTGTCCAGCGGCCTTCACGGGATGCTGTAATATTGTCCCTGAGCGTGAGGGGAACATTTACTTTTCTTTTACTTCTTTCGACGAGGGCATAAGCGCTGCTATTGCTTCCGCCCTCAGAGCTGTTCTCAACGTACTTGTCTAACTTCGGCCGCAAGAATATCTCGCAGGGTAGATCGGTATTGGCTGACGAAATGTTGATTTACAGAAGGGGAACCGTGTAGGCGTGACATTTAAATGTCCTCTCCGTTGATATCTTACCTGCAGGCTGATGTTAAAATAACATTGTGTAACTACTGTGGCGTTAGCCGGAGGCAATAAGAATGTCTCGTGCCGGAATTAAGCACGAAGGATACAGCGCATTCGAAATGGGCCGTAAGCGAAGGGAGGAAGGGAAGGGGGAGAGGAGACGAGCTTAGCCATAAAACATGTCTAGCTGGGTAGCAGTATACACACATGGGCGTATAAGGGGTGAAAAATACAGCAGAACAGTGGGAAGAAGTGTTAAAACAAGAAGGCATGAAAGTGCGCACACTCACGATGCATATGTACTGCTTAAATGATTTGTATAGGCCTACACTTTCCTACAGGTACACGAAGGAGTCATTCATAATCCAGAATAATGGCGTATCTAAAGGAAACGCGAAATTGCTTTTATCAATTTATAATAAATCAGGACAAATCTGCAGAGCTTCCCTAACCATCCACCTGCACAGAGTGGACTGGCTCTCTCTCTCTCTCTCTTGATTTTACGAATTCACTGGTTTTACGGAAGTTTTGGCATTCTTCACCGACTTCGTAAAATCGGGGTCCAACTATATATGATCACGCATAGCTGGGCGCGTTGCGGACTGTGTGTTTGGAGCGGATACATTGACGCCTGTTTGCAGTGATACGGCTGTGGATGTTTGGCTTAAAATAACTAATTTTGTGGATACGTGTCCGATCGCTGCCAAATATTGGGAAAGAGCAGGGGGAGGAGGAAATAGAGAGAGAAATGGGCAACACACAGTTGTAGTGTCACGTGGTACCGCATGCGAAATATTCTGCTCCGGGAATAGATGATAAAGCTAACCTAATCTCGTTAGCGGAAAGAGGAACGAGGACCGTGATAAAGTTTGTTATTATCAGACATGACTTGATAAATGTTCACGGCAGTGCTCCCGGTGCAATCATGCGAGTCTCACGCCCAGGCTAACCATGGATGAGATCGTGTGAGGCCTCTGCTCGTATAGTTCGGCATGTCCTCTAGTGTTGAAGGTAATCGAGATCCTCCGCCGCAGTTGCACACGCAGAGAGAGAGACTGGGACACCTTGCCAAGTAGCCCAGTATTCAAAAAGAAAAGGAAAAAGAAGTTCAGGGTCAATGTATCTTTTAACGAAATCGGTAAAACGTACATAGATGAGAGCCTCCATTATGCCACATATTCGCATTGCATTCATCGTAGTACGCGTATGCGCCCCGCTATTTAAATAATAAAAAAAACAGCGCTCAAAGACAGGACACGGTAGAAAGGCTGTAACAACACGCCCAACTATATCTTTATTAGTATATGAATGATGGTCTAATTTGCTACGTTAAAACCTTCCTCCACACTTTTGCTGTACAATTGAGGTCTATTCATCCGCACTCTCCGCCGAACGTCATCCCACACTGGAAAATATGTCGATGACTGTGATAACGGTGACGCGGTTTTCGTCATCCATGAAAACCATCATCTTGATAACAATATGTCATGAAGTGATTTTAAATGCTCCTCCATCTTGAAGTGGGACAGTGAGCAGCGCGATCACGCCTCTTCTTTCCGCTCTACACTACTATGAAAATGGAATGACCTGGCTGTTATTTAGTGTACGCTATCTACACTGAAAATGACCTGGTTATTCTTTAGTGTACACCATCTACACTGAAAGTGTGTACGCTTCGTATGACGACGCGATAGCCAAGTCCTTGGCTACACTGCACTGGCTGCAATATAAGGACCAATGCAGCGAATTGGGAGCGGTGAATTCCTCCTGAAAAATGGTGGCTGCGGCTTATCTGAGCTAACCTCGGATATGCAAAGCAAAAGCTTGGCTTAGTCTGGTTGAGTCTTGGATTCGCTTGATGTAGCTGTATTGCCGACCACGGCTCAACGCCGTTCGGTCCCGTGCAAAGCACACAGGAGGAGGCACGGTGAACGCGGCGAAGGCAGCGTTCATTCTCCGCGAACGCGCCGCCCCTTGTCACCGGGCGCGAGACGAGTCACGTAGCCCGAGACGACTCAGCGGCGCATGCGTGGGAGGCTGCCGGGGGTGGTCGGCTGCCGATCAGCTGATCGCCCGCAGCGGCGGAGGCGGCCGCCGCTCGTGCTGACCGCAACGACTGAAACAGAACCTTGCGCGCATCGCCGAAGGCGGGCCCGGCGAATCACGCGATTGCGGCATTCGGGGGGGGGGTGTCTCCGGTCAAAAGGTTAACTTGTGCGTCCTCCGCGAAACCGCTGGACGAAAGTAGTAAAGCTTTGCTCTAAAACAGTGCTATTGAGTATGCTCCAACGCGGGAAGCGTAGGAAAGAGCAGGATCGTTATGCAGCCGTCCATCAGGGACGGAATGATCGCGCTAATCCATTAGCGTGCTTTCAGCGTCGTGACAGGAACACGCTGGTAACGCAGTGATTCGGTGTAGCCCCCAACCAAAAGAGGTGCAAAATGATCCTGTCCGTCACCTAATGTGCCGAGTTTCGAGGCCACGGAGACATGCATCCACGCAGTTCTCGCGCAAGGACCGCAGGCTGTCTCTCGTCTCTCGAACGCACAGCCAGCGGCGTGGACTCGGACAACGTGTGCGCGCGCTGGCAGCAGCTCCGAAAGGGGGGCAAAGGAAGCCTTTGGGTGCCAAGTGGCACCAGCTCCCGCATGTGGGCCAGCCGCATCCGTCGCTCTTTGTTCATCTTGCAGCAGGCGAGCGCGTGAACGAGGGTGCGTGTGACGGCCGCCGGGGGCAAGCGCGAGTAGCTAGAATGTTTCGCAAAACACGAGCACCGGCGCCGCCGTTAGGGAGAAGAAGGGGTAGAGAGGGAGAGAGAGGGAGAGAGAGGAGAGGGGTTGTTGAGTGTATAGGGGGCCCAGCGAAGTTGCGGTGCAGCCGGTGGGCTAAGACCGCTATTTCGGTGCCCCGCGCGGTTCGGGCTCCGTCAGGAGGGTCGAGTCTCGCGGTCCTGCGCGCTCCTCGAAGCGAAACCGAAGGAAGCGACCGAATACGCGACTGTGTCGTCGGTGGTGGTAATTGTGCGGGTGACAGCGGTGCCTGTCGGTGGCGTTTGGCGACAAAGGACGGTGGCGGGGCCATGGCCTCCTTCCTGGACGTGCTCAAGGGACGTCTGGCCAGCAAGCACAGACACAACGGCAAGGCGAGTGCACGAAGGCTTCCTTTGCCTACTTCGCGTGTCTGGCTACGGTTGTCGGTTGTCGTTAGACGCCAAGGGTGACGCGATCTGGCCACGTGCAGCGTCGGACATGTGTACGGTTTCTAAGCGGCATTCGTTCTTACCAGTCGGCGCCCCCTAGTCCCTGTTTTGTTTATGCTGGCGCTAGTCCTTTCATTACGGCGAGTTCGGCAACTGTACGACCGCGTTCCGCTAATACTCTGGGTGAAATCACCATATGACCATTCAAAGGCCGTCTTTGTTCTCCCGCAAGCACGCGTGGATGTTCAGCCTTTCCTTGACAGTTGCTTTGTGTTTGCTTGTATAAACGGTGCAAAGCAGTTAATGTATGTCGGTAGACGGCTGCTCTGTTAACATATGCGTGTACAGTGATAGTACCTTTGTAAGACGTTTAACAGCACCACACTGGGTCCAAGCCGCTAAGTCGCTGGTGTCTGAACCACTGCTGTAGTTACTTGACGGAGGGGTCACGGAGTCTCGGGGACATTTGGGGTTGACGTCTCTAGCTAATTCTACGTGTTCTTCGGAGAGATCGGTAGTCTAACGAGAGGCCCGTGTTTATTTATTCTGATTTATTTGCAAATACTGCAGGCAGCACTGCTGGCCAAAGAGGTTATTGTAGTTTCTAGCTATTTTTCTACACAGTTAACATTAGCACACTGAACAATAAATTCCGGTAACACGTTCCATTCTTCCGTTGCGAGGGGAAAATACGACTTCTGCGAATGTTTAGTTCGACTAAAGGAAGGACAGTTTTGCTCAGTTAGCGTGAGCTACGGTTATACCTAATGCTCCGCGTGTTTTCAAAACCGCGCGGAAAATGAGGGGAAGGGGGAATGAACTGGGACAAGCGGGAGAAGAGAACAATGGAAAAGAAAAGACATGAAATTAAAAGTAACAGAAGGGCAAGCAAGCAATGAACACAAGAGAATAACATTAGAATGCGCTGAGGGCAGAAAGAACAACAAACGCAACGCGATGCAAACGTTCGAGGTTACAAAGATAGGCGTTTGCCTTCTTCCCCCACTTAAGAGTATCCGGTAGAGGGAAAGGGCGGGTGCATTGACATCACCGACATCGCTTTAAACTTTTTTCTCGCTCGAAAGTTTTGCGCAGGAACATTTGTCTACATGTCGCAAAGTAACGTGTATGTGTGCTTCTTAATTCCTTGCATTCGTCCCGAATCACGCTCCCCGGTCCCCTTTCTATCCGCAAAAATTTTCTAATAATCTATGAGCTACGTTTCTTAGCGGAACACTTTTTCGCACACGATGAGCGTGGCACATTGTGACATTCTTTTTTTTTTTTTTTGCTGATGAGTACGGGTCGCTAACTACATACACATTCACCCCGAATACATAGGCTACGCTGCATATAACTTCGAAAACTCCGATGACACCGAAGAGCTTGTTACAGGTTGGGAATGCCTGGAATGCGAAAGCATTCATGTTGAATTGAGCGAATTCGCTTTGGAATTTTACGAAGCGAATAATGTTTTCGAATTTAACGACTGAAATGATGCGGGTTACTTTTTAGAGTTTCCGCGTTATCACGTTTGCTGTAGGCTTAAATCATGCGGATGATATTGCTGAGAATTCTATCTGCCATGCAGGGCGGCCTCACTCGCTGGTGACTGTTGAGACGCAAGGTGAGGCCGTCGCAGTGATTGCTTGATTCACTCCCATTTCTACGTAACCGTGTGCGTTCCCAACCGTTCCCTGGCAGCGCGGTTATTCTCTTCATGAGCTTTATTAATGCAACGCACGCGCTATAGAACGCTTAGAAGTCACCTGGGTTTAGGAGCCGCTTCGCTGCTTCCGACGCCGACGCCTCTTTTTTTTTTTTTCTCGATGGACCATTCAATGCTTCACATCAGAACGACGCCAATGTACAACATTTACAGTCGTCCGCAGGCTTAGATGGAGCACCGCGTTACCCACTTATCGTCTCCTCCTGCTTTTGTGTAAGGTAATTTATTCACAAATGATGCATTTCTATTAAGTTTAAGGGGCCTTTTAAGCCCTCCACATTCGTTTGAACAGTTTTTGAGGAACTTTTGAGATATTCTTCGCTAAAGTCTAATGTGATGCTCCAGCTAAGCCTGTGGACGACTGTATACCACACACGTTTCACCAAAGCAACGGTTTCCGATTTGGGGGCAAAATGTTGGCGCGTCCAGCTCTGGCTACCGCTTGACACATAACTTTATTTGATCATCGCGCCATTTTCGGTTTCTGTGCGGCCACCGGAAGCACGAATTTAATCGAAGCGGTATTAGAGCGTGATGACCACTCTTATCTCCACTTTCCCCGTTGCTAAAAATGGTATTGTACGCGGGTTTTTTTCTATGCGTTCAGCGCGCGGCTTTCTGCACTTCGTCATATTTGAGGATGCATCAACTTTCCAGGATGCAGGGTTTTGATACGTTTTTCCCTGGTACTTCACACCGGCTCCATTGTCCGACACGTTATATTTTATTTGGAAACTAGCGTCTCGTTGCCCTTGACATGACTGGTTGCTCGACAATCGCTACTTCTGCGCTGCTAAAAAAAAATGTGTTATATTTTTAAATAAGTCGCCGCTATTTCGGCAGCTTTTCGGACATCATCGGAACTTGAGCATTCGTTCATGCTTCGCTTTCGTAGGATCCGATTCATCTGTCGGTTATTCTTACTTGCAGACGTGAAAACTGTGTGCCTATCCATAATCGCAGAGGGTCGTGTACACACCCTGTACAAGCTCCGTTTGGGTCATCCAATGTGAAAAGAGGAGGGCGAAATCTACTCTCCGAGGCACTAACTCACCAGACGGTGTGAATGCGTCGTATGCTAATAGTAGTTAATTTATTCGTAATAATAATAACGAGGAGTTTTCAGTTTTTGAAGTTCTTTTGGCATACCTAGACGCGAAAGGTTTGGTCTGTCTGTACGTCTGCCTGTCATTCGATTCAGCTGGCCGGCCAGAGTGAAAGAATGTTTGATCACAAAGTGTACATCGGCAGGACCGTTGCAAACTACTGAAACCTGTCCGCATTATTCAGGGCGAGGAAAATCGCAGGCATATTTGAGGTGTCAATGCATAACTCAGAGTACCAACATTCCTTTAACTATAGGAATATGTACACGTAGGATTGATTTCTTCCAGCAGTAAGTGAAGAAAACGTACGCCTTAAATATGTCGACCTAGGGAAACGAGATAAAAGCAAACACAAACAAAATAGCTTGTGCTCGCGCTGTTCTAAGCTGAGCAATAAACAAAACACAAAGAAGGCACGCGCTGCTCCAACAGATTTATTTATTCATTTCCATACCCTCAGGGCGTGAAGGCGTTACAGAGATGGCGCTCAAGCTGGGCGAACGCGGGAAAGTTGAATTGAATTGAACAAACCTCCGTTGCGTTCGTAATGAGAGGAACGAAAGGCGAGGGCAAGAGCGTGAGGGGAAAGGGGAAGGAGGAGAGGGCACTGACGTGTCAGGGGCGGCAGAAAAGTTTCGACCATTTGCAACCAAGCAAGCAGATACGCCGCCATTTTTTGTTCCCAATTAACAGTGGCTGAGCGTAACCGCCGCAGCAGAGTGTCAGGATGGTTATGGCGTCGTTCGTTCGTGGCCGTGGGGAATATCACCCGCGAAGCGCCATCAGAGTTTCGTGGGCTGATGACTCGCGCATTACCGGAAACGTGGCTCCAGACAAAATAACTTCAGAGGCTGGAAACTTTTCGTCTGCTCGCGCGGCCTTGCCTGGAAAACACTTCCGGAGAAAGATAACAAGCCCCGGCGCTCACCACTCTCCTGAGCGCTTCCGGCCCGAGTTGGGGGAACGTGCGTCATATTGAAATTGAACTCCCGTAAGTTGTGAGAGCGCCTCTTATAACGGTTCTCGGGATATTCTCAGACGAGCGCGAAGCAGAGGGTCCCTCGTCTGACGCTTAGTCGGAATTCAGTTGGCCCGACCGCGACCTGGCGCCCAACCCAAGGGGTGCGCTCTTGCGGGTGGGGAGATCGGTCAGGCCGGCGGCGCCGACGCTGAGGTGGTGGCGGCTGCTGCCGGATTTGTTTATTTGTTTTGGCGCGCCTGTTATTGTGTTGTCCCGGAGACTGGCCGTGACGTCAGAGGGATTCCCTGAACGGGACCTTCCCCTCCCACGAACCCCTTGGCTTCTCAAGTCTCTTTACCTCTCTCTCTCTTTCTCTCTCTCTGTGGCGCTGATTCACGGGCGCATTTCCCCCGAGGCGCGTCGCAGTGCCGCCAAGTGCTAAAGTGCGTTCTGTCCGCACGAAGCGGACGGTCGTAACGTCCCTTGACAGACGGTTTCCGTCCCTCCGAGAAACTTCGGTGACGGACTCATTCAACGGGTGGCACCCCTTAAAACAGGTCGCGTTGTTGAAGTCTTCTTGGAATGATGTCATTGATTGGGCGCCCCCTGCAACGAAATAAGGGTTGCGAAACACTGCGTTTGTTTTTCGTCTCATTAAAGTAGAAGTATTGGACGACGGGTAATCTAAGAAACCGAATTTCATTTCACTGCAACAGCTGTACATACGTGCTTATATCAGGTACTTTGACATAGGACATTTTTTTTTTATCAGCGAGTGTCTGTCCCCGTGTGCGCGTGGTCGTTGTTTGCAACCGCAAGCGTGTTTTGCTAGTAGTTACTCAAAACCAACGATAGTGCTACTGATGCTACCGATAGTTTTATCACAACCGAACCAGCAATTGTAAAAAGCTATCAATAGTACCGACAGTACTATCGATACATAGCATGGTACTCTCCATCGTACATGATCACTATGAAGTTCCCGTGCGCTCCAGCAACATCGATCTGTAACAGCCGAAGGCGTTTTCTCAGCTGCTGGCCACATTGTTTCACACTGGAGGAGCAGGCTTAAGCGCATAAAAAAAAATGCATAGTTATGTCTCGCTACCAGAATGCCCGGCTCACACAGAAGACATTTATTGTTCACGTGCATAGCCGAAAGAAAGTCGTTACAAATGTATATGTATAACTGCGCTGCAACGAATATTGACTGCAAATTGAGAAATTTCAAAATAACAAGATCAAATACTTCCGTGGGCGTCGTATAACGCTGGAAAGTTCTGGCTATGTCATAGTAGTACTAACAGTGTTAATGGAAAGGAGGCACGAAGGCCCCGGGCAGGGAATGAAGGGGTGGAGGAGGAAGGAATACTTCAGAAATTCACGAGGACAGGTAAAAGGTCACTGGTCACCATAAATTCACACAGCAATTCCTGCGTTCACATATCCTCCTTGTAGAGGAGCTGGAGCTCACTGAGCATTCACTGACAAGCTCACTTGGCTCGTTTAGAGAAGCAGTCATGAGGGAGTCGGCCAAGACCGTCAGACGAGCTTGTATAAGCCGTACGCCAAGGCGTATTCAACGATCGCTTCACGAAGGGAAGGGAGGTGGTCTGCTTCTGTCGCGGGTGTGGAGACATTTGTTAGGAGTCTCTCTCGACCAGAAATGAAATTAGCACATTTCTAGAGTAAATGAAACAAGTTCGTCGTGCAGTGGGTATTGTAGTAGAAGCAACGCTGGGGGACGGAACTAGCGGGGCTGTCCATTTATGCACGATATGAGGGGTGAACATAGTGATGACAATGACATTGTAGTTCGACAGCGGAGAAGGCTAATCATTCATTTCACGTGGGCCCAAGAATGTTGCGAAACCTATAGCGATCCGTGTAGTACTTATTCTTATCGCAAAGTTTTTTGTTGCATCACCAGCCAACAATTGCGAAACTGTGTATGGCACGATGGATAGCAAGCGTTTGTGAACTATACAAGTAGTGTCAGTACTACCATCTCTAGTACTACTATACCGAATGTTTTGCATCACTAACTCGTGGCCGTGCATCGGAGATCACCGTGTGTGCGTGTGTGTTAGAAAGAGAAAGAGATAGATCTGTCTGTCTTTTTGCCAGTGAAGGATGAACCTTTGAAAAAGGGCTACGAAGTCTCGCGGCTTATGTTCAGTTTAAGCGAACGTCGAGGTCCAGGAAGTTCTCTGACCTCCAGCAACGCCACCTAGTGTTCGCCGTTGCGGCACACGCGGTCTCGTAAACACACCCGCAACAGCACTGCCAAGAAGGTCACGACAAGGGAGTCCCCCGAGCCAGCACTGCAATTCTGGGGCAGTGACCGTGGCGCGACACCGTGTTTCCGCCCTGGAGCTCACGCGTCGTTTACGACTTCGGCAGTTGCCGTCACGGCGAGAAACGTTGCCTCCTCCCGACGTGACGGCCACCTCCCGCGGCGCAGCCAAAGTGGCACCAAGGCTGTGCCGAGGGTGAGCACAGCAGCAACTGCAGAGTGCGCTATACTGTTATCGCACACCGCTGGTGGGCGCTTTATTTTGGGCAACGCGCCCATAGGACCCGAGTCGCAAAGCGTTGCACCAACGCTCCACGTCGGCGCGGCACCTCGGCGCGTGAGGGTTGGGACGGCGTCGCATGTACAACGCGGCGACCGAGGGCTCGAAAATGATCTAATGAACTATTTACAATAATTTAGAGCTAGCTAACTTACCAGTTCACCGAGGCTCCACTTATGATGTAGTGAGCATGGAGGCGTTAATGCCCAATTGCCGGACGTGTGTCGTTTCACTATCATCATTTTCGTCGTCGCCGTCGTCGGCGTCATCATCATCGTTTTTTCCCTTTCCACCTTTCTCTTTCTTCTCATGTCGATTCCTTCTTATCCCAATCTCCCTTTCCCAACCTAAACCATAACTATCCTTTTTGTATCAAGTTTATTAAGTTCTAACTGCTCGCGCGCCTTCTGGTGGGGCAGCGCTGGTCATTTTTGTTAAACCAGATACTGTTATTGATAACCTTAGGGAATATCAAGCCGACGTCTTTTGTTTTTGTGTTTGATTTTATCTCTCCTTCATTCGACACTGTTTTACCGCGCTGTTTTCTTGGTTTGCATTACTAGGAACTAATCCAACGCGTTTTCCTTAATTAAAAGAACGCTCGTACTCTCAGTTATGCACTTAGGTATATTTTGCCTCAAGCATGCGTTTTCCTTTCCGCAGAACAATGTTCGTATGTGTGAGGTATGCCACCAGTCTGATACGGTCTTGAGTGTATGGACGTTCAATCTTTCTTTCGCATGTTTTTTTTTATTATTATTATTATTCCTAGCGCTGTGGGTCACATTGTGGGCCGTCTGTTTGCTAGAAACGCCAGATTTCCGACCTGCCGAGTTCACTAATGGTTTTAAATTAAAAGAGTAGAGCAAGAAATCAAGAAGTAGAACTCAGACTGTGAAAAGTCGTGTTACGTGGAGGCACTTTCCTGCTAAATCTACAACGGTCGTAAAGAGGTAGTAACGGCTGTATTCACTAAGCTCCTTACGAACCTTACTACCCCGCGGTACGGTACGTAGGCTCTGCCACTAGCAACTGCATAGTTAGGAAATTGACTGGGTGTAGGAAGTAGTATACACTAAATTAAGGTCGTGCTTATGACTAGGTTACGCATGGCCTGTTAGTAAACGCATGCAGCTCAGAAGGGTGTTATCGTTAGGACTTTACTAGTGAAGGTAGTGGTGCTTACTGCCTGCTTCAGTTAGCAACCCTGATTAATGCTGCATTTACTAACTCCAGTATTAACTACCTAGCGTATACTGGACAAGTAACTTGTTGGTGTTCCATTAGTGAATGCCACAACCTTTTTTAAAAGAGTATGCATAAACGCTCGAATCACGACGGCCCTTTGCTTCTCTTCACAGCACAGAATCAGCTACCGCTTTTTTGATGTGGCCGCAGTATCGTGGGCTTTGGGAGAAATTTCACGTGCCGGGGTATCACTGAGATAGCGGTCGATTATCATAGCCCTCACGAGTACCTTACCTCACGAGCCCCTAATACCACTTCTCATCACCATCGCCAACAGACCTGTGGTCCCTGTTGAACCCTTTGTCGCTTTCCTCGTGGATGTGTGTACTCGTCTCCACTCCCCGTGTCGAATACTCCGCACCGCGCTGCCCGTTAATTGTATTTCCATCCCTCGTTAATCTCTCTGCTCGTTAAGTCGCACTATGTCTGCCTCTTAAATCTCTTGTGCACACCGGAATGATCACCAACGGACCTTTGTTATTAATCTTCCATCGAAGCTATTTATGCCTAGGCTTCTGTGCCTTTTTGTCCTACAAAGCCCCCAAAATGCCTTGCGGTAAAGCCAACTTTATTGCGAATGCTCAGCAGAAAATGGCAGGTAACTCTTGTCTTATCAAAACATTCTATGATAATGATATGATAATCAGCTGATAAGACAACTCTATCATTACTCCGAGTTTTCATTCGCTTGTCACTATAAGTTAGCCAATACTCAGAATAGTGAGGTTGTGAACGTTACGGAATTATTGCCTGCGGTAAACGCATACGCTACGGGAGGAGTACGCGGTACACGGCTGTAACCCTTGTTTTAGCTAAACAATTTCGCAGCAAAGTAGGTGACAATTCGCCGCCAAGACGACTATGTCACTACAGCGAATTTTGTTTGCTTTTTATTGTTAGGTAGTTTGCAGTGAAGTTGCAGAGGTTGTGGAATTTTCTTCTGCTGTTAAAAATACACGGGCTTCCACGGGAGGGGAACGGACCACCGATTTTTGTAAGCTGGGGTAACACTGTAGTCCTTCCCAGTTTGTTGGGTAATCACAAATCCACGTGTGACTACCGTGATCAAATGATGAGAGAAATAATTATCTATACACAGACTTTAACCGTGTGTGTGATGCGTCTTTAATTGAGCTCGCATATTCATAAGCCTACTCTCTCTCTCTTTCTGCGGTATTTGTACTGGCGCATAAACGTATAGATGCATAACACGGCATGCGTTGCGGGTCAGAACCGTATCATTCTAACGACGTTTTGGCAAAGACAGCTCGTCTGTTTCAGTCTAAAGAACCCCTTTTTTTTCTAAATTACCGTTCGGGAAAATGGGGAAATTGCCTTCACCATAATCCAGTAAAGCGTGTAACACAGGTGCATGTTTAAGCATATGTGCATCGGTGCGTATTAAGGGGCAGTTATAGCCGCCATTACCGTAGCACGCGCTCACGGCCATTTCACCTAAGCAACCAAGTTTTAATTGTTTTGTCCTCTCTCGCTCAATTTCTGTAACGTTTTCTTTTTTGTAAAGCTAAATGTTCGTTTCCTGTCATCATCATCATCATCATCATCATCATCATCATTGCCAGCCCATCTACGCCCACTGCAGGGCAAAGGCCTCTCCCGATAATCTCCTAATTACCCCGGTCCTGTGCCAACTGTGACCAATTATTCCCTGCAAACTTCTTGATCTCATCTGCCCATCTAACTTTCTGCCGCCCCCTGCCACGCTTGCCTTCTCTAGGGATCCACTCTGTTACCCTTAATGACCAACGGTTATCTTGCCTTCGCATTACATGCCCTGCCCACGTCCATTTCTTCTTCTTAATTTCTACTAATATGCCTGTCATAGTGTGTTTCAATAAATACCATGATATACGCGCGGAGGAGAAAAACGCCCCCACTGAAAGGTGGCAACACCCCAATGCTTTGGGAGTCTTCATCAACCTTTCACGTGATCGCAGCAGCCCGACATATGCTGAAGTGGCAGATGATCTCGAGTGTGAACATGCGCTCTTGACCTTGATTTTACGCGGCGGAGACTGAAAGCTTTTGCTGATATCGTGACCGGCGTGGAAGCACCGTGGATTTCGTGACCCCTAAGCGCTGACCGAAAAGAGGAAGTAAGCGCAGCAGATTGCGGCATCATCGAAAACAATGTTCCCGCTCTCACGTCGCAGCATAGAAGGAGGCACGAGTGGTTGATAAAGTTTACGCCATCTCTCAATTTTTCTGCGCTCGGCTTTCCGCTCGCGACACTCATCCGTGGCTTGAGTGTGCTGCTGTTAACAGCATCTCGTCCGACGTTGTCCTATGTGCGCGCCCGTTATCGGGCACGCCGCACACGGGACAACGTGGAATGAGATACGATTAGCGCACTCAAGCCGCGTGTTAGTGGTGTGAGGGAAAACCCGAGTGCCAACAAAGGGCTCGCATGTATCTGACACTCTGCATGTGCTGCTCGCATTCCCAATCGAATCGAGTAGCCTGGGTTGTCAGTGCTGAAAACTTGTCATCTCAACTCTGGATGAACGCCTTCCGGCAGCCCCCGCATAAAACTCTGTACCGCGTTCTACAGCGACGTTTGGCGATCGGTTCCAACGCCAATTCATGTAGATTGCGCTGAAATCGCTGCACAGCTCTGATCGCCTGCTAACTTCGTCCTTTGCGCGCGCTTGTTTTATTGGCGGTTTATTTGTTTATGTTCTGGCCTTCAGAGTTTACCAACAGCGCTAAAACGTATCACCTAGCCTAACTGACATGTATTTGCTACCTTTCTTTTCCATTCTTTTTTCTTTCTTTCTTGTGGTGTAGACGAGGCTGGACAGGCTAGCGACCTACGGATTTCCTAACTTTCCTCCTATTTGCTCAGCTCCCATTAAAGTTCTCATCCTTTTTTTTTCAGTTTTTGACGCCTACTTTGCCCGGTCTCCAAAAAAGGAAAGGACAAATGGAGGCAAGGCGTGCTCTAGGTCTGTCAAGGGAAGCGGGTTAAAGGATGCATAAGACGTAATGGGCTCCAGAATTGAGAGGGTCTTCATCTTGTCGTGAGCCTTCCTCGAGAAGAAGATGAACAAAACTACCAAACGGTTGTTTGTCGAAGCACCGAGCGTCGGGCAATTTTATCCTGCTTAGAAACGCCCGTCCTAAGCGCCTCCTCGACACATGTGCCCGAAAACTGCCCTTTATAGTCTGGGACGTACGCCTACGCGCGGCCACGAACAAACGCGACCGGAAACTGCCGCGTTCTTTCTCCTCCAGCTAACGTGTGCTCGGGCTAAAAAGGGCCGTAAAGGGGGCTTACACCAGCGCTGAGCGTTTTATTTCCAAATGCGCGACTAAATCTTTACCCTAAAATATCGCCCCCTTCCTTCGAAGCGGCGGCGTGCCGCCATTCCGTCACGCTATGCGAGGATTTCCCCCGAGTGGCACCGCCATAACTCTTCACCAGGCTGCACCCCGTTCGTCTCCCTGCGCGAAATCGGATACAGCCAGACCAACGGCGCCTCCGTGTAGCAGAAGCGGCAACGGCGGCAGCAGCAACAACAGAAACAGCTGCCGTAGCAGCGCACGCTCCTGCCATGTTGCGTGTGCGCGCACGAACGCATACGACCCTTGTAAATAGGAGGCAGCGTCCCCTCGCTGTCGCCTCCACAAATAGAAGTCCGTCTCGGTCTTGTGGCGGGGACAGAGTGACGACCAGAGTCCCGCACGCGCAGTGCTCCGAGTTTGAATCTCCCGCCATATGTAATCCCTGCTTGCCCGCGTGCACTGCACTGCACGCAGCGTTGGTGAAGTGGCGCCCATTGTGCACTGCGCCCGTCGCCGTACACAGTATACTTGAGGCTAAATATACGCCGTGGAGGATTGATGAGTGACGCGGGGCATCTTATCGCATCTTCTTCTTGTGGAGACGTTTTGTGCTACCCTCGCTTTGCTCGATAATGGCGGACGACAAGCGAGGGAAGTCTGATTTATGTGCCCTTAAAATACTCGAGCGCTTCTCCGTGCTATTCCTCATTTGCTTTTCTTCGGGGCTGATGGATTGTTGGCTGTTTGCGTCTTTGGAGAAAATAGGCGCCGTTGTTATAACAATAATCATCATCATAGTGATTCGTGAAATGCCCACTGAAGGACAAAGGCTTTTCCAAAAAACAAAAAAAAAAAAATAAATCATGCGGCATGTATTTCGCTCGCAGCCGAATCCACATATACATGACTATCCTGAATAGCATTTCGTTAAAATCGGGTTGATCTGCTCCCCATAAACTGGAGTGATTGGCATTAAAAAAAATAACTGCAAATAAAGGATAATTTGAATAGCACGATTACCGTTCATTTCATTCCGGAGGGCTTATTTAGTATGACTGAACGCCCCTGTTGACCTCACGTAGTTAGCATCTGCTATGTTACAAGTATTACAGCTGCGCCCCCTGTCCTTTCGCTTTTCCGTGTCGGCTTTGTTCTTCCAACTCTTGCTTGCACTGGACATCCTCGATTTAGCAGTCCTGGATAGTCCCGCGCACAGTCCGAGGACTGCCTTCGGACCAGAAGTCCCATAGGAATACGTGGCAAAATTGAGCGCCGCATTGCCTCCGGAGCAGTCCGCGGACGGTTCGGGACTGATAATCGAGGGGGCCCACTGTTGAGCCCTGGGCCTGAAAGCACGGAAGCAGTCCCGCATATCCGAACATATAAATTGTAAGCCTACGACGCGTGGCCTGCAAGGGTTTCCAGCAAAACAAAAAAATCTCGTTTTCACCTTGTGGTCACCGCTAAATACACCGCTTAGTGCCTCTTGCTCTCTCCTAATTGCCCTCCAAAAGGCCTGTTATTACTGCTGGTTAGACGGCGTTTTTTGCCTGTCGTAGCCAATGCAGAAAAAAAAGCGTCTTTTTTTTTATTTTTGCGTAAAAGTTACTAGTGTGATCGAAACATAAAGGGTCTTTTTAACTAGCTTCCACTCTTCATGCGCCGAACTCTTTACGTTGTTGAATTAACTGCTGCAGGCTACAGACGCTGTATACGTGACGTGTCATGTCTGTGACGTCACTGCTGGCGCCAACAGCGGATGCCAAGCTACCTTCTGCGTACTTCAACTACGCGTAGAGGTTTCAGTGACACAGCTGCGTGGTTCGTGGCTATTTTAGGAGCGCGATGACATCACTGAACTGTGCACCACCAGATGTCATGCACTCACGTGTCAAGCACGCAGGCGCCAGCTTTCAGGCAGTTTCTATCTAAAAAATATGTTGGACGTATATCAGCTTTCTGCGCTGCAAATAACGATGCAAGTGTGCAAAGCTGGTATCCAGTCGACATCGTCGCTCTTGGTAACGTTGCCAAAAGCGCAAAACCGCGACCTCATAATTAAAGGGGACCATGAAGAGCAAATTCAAGTTTGGTTCATTAGAAAGACTGTTTTGTCCCGACAACAATGATGCCAATTTTATCGCAAGCTTCGAACAAATAGTGCAGGTATTATTGAAAACAGATTAAGCAGTATATTGTCATTGTTTGGCGTGAACACGAAATACATCCTGGTTCAATTTGTAGGAACTAGCTTTAGGTAACTCACTCAGTTTCATCCATCCACGAAAGACGTTTCTTAACGCGAAAAAAACTCAAAAGATATTTAAGAAATTTTAAATTTCGCGCTGCAGTGACGTGTTATGGGCAGGAGTGACGTAATAGGGGCCAGCAGTAAGAACTGCACGTTATCGTTTAAGCGATACGATCCAACGGAACTAGAGACCCCACTACAACCGCTTAGTCATGTGTCTTGGCGGTGGATTTGGCCGGCGGCCGTAAAACGCACAAACAAGATTCTGTGACGTCATAGAAAAGTGCCGGAAAGTGGGCGGGGAGTCGCCAGCGGCTTCAATCCATTTTTCTTAATATCTCTGTTATTTGTTTGAAATTTGCGATAAAGTAGTTATTGTTATCAGGACAAAGGAGACTTTTCATTGGGCCAGACATGTATTATGTCTTCACTGGCCCTTTAACCACGAACTCGAAGGCGGCGTTTACCAGAAGAAGAAGCTCCTGGTGAGAACTTGGCGTACCCTCCGTGGTGGCTTAGTATCGTAGGGTTCGAACTGTCTATCGTAAAACTCACGCGAACTGTTTTAGAGTTATTTAAAATCGCGTAACTGGTGTCTGACGATTATTGTTAGCCGGTTTCACCCGTACGATCGCGTCTTGTTATACAAGAAATTTAAACGCGCACTGATGAATGGCTGGGAAGTTAATTATTATGTGAAACATAACCACGCAGACCGCGCGATAAAATTGCAGTGTGCGACAATTTTGATAGGAAATACAAAAAGGAAGAAGGAAAACACCGCGTTGGACCGAATTGGAGTGATTATACAGTTTTCCTGTTCGAGCATTTGTTGCATCTCTCTGTTAATATCAGACCACCAGCGCTGACCTGGACGCCCAGCTCTAAGGCCGGAACCGCCGAGTCGTCACTTGGGATTCTACACGAAGTAGCCACATCCATCTCTATGCGAAGTTCTTTACCACTACTACTACTACTGGTACTACTACTACTACTACTACTACTACTACTACTACTACTACTACTACTACTACTGCCCCATCCTGTGTAATACGCTCCTGCGAGATAAGCTTTTGGGTATATCGATAAATAAATAAATAAATAAATACATAAATAAATAAATAAATAAATAATAAATAAATAAATAAATAAATAAATAAATAAATAAATAAATAAATAAATAAATAAATAAATAAAAAGATAGTAGTGAAATGGCCAAAGAATTGGACAATAACCGCGTGGCTATAGTGCGCACTTTGCGTGACACCGCCTTAGAAAGCAATAATGGGTGGCTCAGTAGACGCCTCGGGGTGGCTTTGTCGTCATGCGCGAGTGTCGTGTTGACAAGCTCGCTACCTACCAGTTCTCGCGCTTAGTACGTTCGTGCGTGTATTCCAATAATAAACACACACAAGAATGAATGAACGAATGAACGAATGAATGAATCAATGAATGAATTCGTCGGCGTGAAACAGCTTTCGCTAGACCGAGCGTTGGCTCGCCAGGCTGACTCACACTGGCGCTTCTATTAGCGTCCCTTCATGCGTCACTGATATTGACCGCCTGCCATGGCCGGCACGAATAGCAGCGGCCCACATCTTCCGCATTGACGAAGCCAAACAAAAATAGACGCCTTTGTCGTGCCAGACTCGCTGCAGCTCCGTTGCTCTGGCGGCTTTGTGCTGTTGATTGGAGATGCCGGCGCTGCCTCCGAGACTCTCTGGTTGCGTAACCTACGCCTACGCGCCTTTATTGGACGACTCCGTTTACGCCGGACGTATTCTCGCGTATGTCGCACAGGTGCAGTTATTCTCTAAAGCACTACACCGCGTGATGGCCGTGGAAATCCCGTGCGCTCTGTAACGAAGGTAAGCTACCTATACCAGACGATCACGGCAGGCGTGGTAAACGTGCGTTAATGAGAAGCGGAAGGGTACGACTGCGCCCAAATACCTGTCATATTCCGTGCTCCTACCAAGTGCTTCCAAACTGGAATTGAGACAGAATTGCTTTTAGAGCTTTCTGGCGCTACAGTTATTATTCACCAAATGTGAGCTCCCACCTACCGGATCGTCGCACCGTGAAATCGTTTACTTCTTTTAAATGCGGAGTTTAAAAACGGACACTGGAGGCCGTGGTTTGCGGATTTCAGAGCCAAGAGTATTGGACTAATTTAGTGACTTATATCTGGATCGACCACTCGAGGACGAGAGGATGTGAGGACTGTATACATACAGAGGTCCCATGATTGATGAAATTACAACAAAATAATGCTCAGAACAGTGCATAGGCTGTTGTTCAAGTGATGTGGCTTAAACCCCGATAGAATGAAAAATAGCGAATTGTTCTCGGAGGAATTGCAAAGTAAAGTCCCGATCGGTAATACCACTTCGTATTCGGTTCCGTTCCTTCCCCTGCGACGTACTGCGAACGTCGTACATCACGACTACAGCGATCCAGGTGGTGACAGGTGATGCTGTAGAAAGCAATCAATGCGCATCCTTCTCGTCATCATTGCAAAGCTTCGCAACACTGACACCGTAACAAGGCCGTAAATTTTACGGTCTTACCTTACATTTTGCCGTTGATATTGCAAGGGTGATGCCGTCTTACCTCGTCAAATGATTGGCTCCACTTGCTCGTGCGAACTGACTATATGTTTAATTTTTTTTTAATTTTCAAACCAGATGTTGCGAAGGCCTCTTCCAAGTGATGACCCGTCAATAATAATTTCAAACTGCAGTCAGTACTCGAACTGTGGCTCTATGAAATGGTGACAGTGTACCGCTTGGTCATAGCCCATTTTGTGATTATAAGATGGCGTTGCTGTTATTGACGCTGTGGTGCGCATGATCATGCGTTTTCACGTGTTTTGTCGGACAAGTGTATCCTAAAGGTATGATCTACGCCTAGATAACTTGCGGGATGCCTATTTCACCTTGAGCCTTTTGAGCAGGTCGAGATTGATTGATTGATTGATTGATTGATTGATTGATTGATTGATTGATTGATTGATTGATTGATTGATTGATTGATTGATTGATTGATTGATTGATTGATTGATTTACCCGTCCTTAGTTTACACTACATAAATCGGCTTGCGCTATGCGCCGGATATGTCTCTATTTAGGACTACCAGCATAAAAATCTGCTATTCCGCATAGTTACTTGCAGCTCCATGATTTCTGAAGGTAACGGGGGTGTATGGACATTTCCTTTTTTATTTCTTTATTGTAGACTGAAATGCGATTTAGTCGTCAAGTGTTAGAGGGTGCATTTTTATCGGCGCTTCGTTTTCGACGTCAACTAACTACAGCCTGATTTAAAGTTATTGTGATTGAGACGACGATTTTCATGTGCTAGCAACAGCTAATGACAAATAAAACTGGCACACACACAGAAATGAAATATCGAAAAGAAAGACACGCAAGCTATGCGTCGCGGACTGAGAAATGCCGAAGATGGGTGCGCGAGTCACGCACGGGACAGGGGACCCCTCGAGGTGCGGTCGCTGTGGGCGCTTGTGAAGCGCTAGAAGACGGCGCGGAAGGAGAGGTAGGGGGCGTGCCGCCTATTTCTGCATCCCGGATCACGGAGTCTTCGCCGGCCGCTCACAGGAGGCGCTGCGGTCCTGCACGCGTCGTTCAAGCACGCGCGCCTTCCTCCTTGCCGCATCCGGAATGATCCTCCTCATCCGGGAGCAGTTCGTTCCTCCTCCACCGCTGCTCGTGGTGCCGTCGGGTCGCGCCGGAGGACGGGCGAAGGATGCTCGCTCCCCGAGAATTTTTCTCCACTGCCGTCTGGGGCTTTGTTGTGATTCTGCTGGTGTCGTTCTCCCCTCGGCTGGCTTCATCTCCGCTTTCGCTCTCTCCCACTGTCTTCTGAACAAGATGAGAGGGTTGGCGCCATGCGGAATTCGAGAAGACGGGGAGCCGCGTACATCGCGATCACAGAACAGCAACAAAAGAGCGGTAATTGGGCGAGTGGTGTCGTTATGCCAAGAAGAAAATTAGAAAACAAAAACAAAAACAAAGCAAACGTTCCCACGCCCCCGTGGCCGGACTGACACTATCGGGGCAGAGTCGCAGTTATTTCCGGAGATCTCGCCTAGCACTTGATAAACTTCTCTCGCCTGCTGGAGGAGCGCTCGCGGGCTGCCGCACCCATCGTTTAAAGAATACAGGGCGCCCACAAGTGCGCACACTGTTATTACTGGCTCAGGGCTTTACTTTAATTACTGAGGCACCATCAGGGCTTGCGGAGCCGGAAGCTGTGCTGCGGCGTCGGGGGTATAGCTCAGTGGTAGAGCATTCGACTGCAGATCGAGAGGTCCCCGGTTCAAACCCGGGTGCCCCCTACCGTTTTTTTTTTTTCTTATTGAGATGTTGTTCGCTCACTTCATACGTAGCTGGTAGCAGCATATAGTGGGTGTCAATAGCAATATAATAAACAACAGGGCAGGCGGCTTTGCAGAATTTTCAGTTTCGAGAGCCACATGACCAACACAACCGTTTCACTTTCTTCCCCATATTTATATACCATAGGCAAGTGAAAATAATAGTTACCACTGTATTGCTGACCTCCTTAATTAGTTATTTTTTTCAATTCTGTCAAACAGAAGAAATTCGAGTCGAGCGTGTGCTGTCAAATAGGAATGGATTTGCCTATTTAACGTTCACACTGTTATCACCTCATAATGCCGCTTCTGAGGCATCATGCCGCTTCTGCCGCTCATAATGCCGCTTCTGAGGTTAATGAGAAGCGGGATATCATAACACTCTTCGCAGACACGACGAACCAAACCAAGGTCACCTCATCTGTATCCTGCCGCTATTTAGAGTCCGTGATGCTGCACCAGCTGAGGCCACAGAGCGTTGAAAAGTAATTGCAAAGAATACGACTGCGTTTCTTAATGAGTAGCATTCCTTGCCGAGTACGTACCCCCGCAGCCAGGACCGGGTGACGCCCTGCATTTCCACAAAAATGCAGATTTGGCGGAAGTAACACCTTTAATCGTTATAAAGGCGTAAACGTCTCCTAGATAGTCAATTGGACAAAATTTCGAAATACCACAAAGCAAGCAAAATAGAAAAAATAAAACTTTCACAAAAATAATCTGACAAAACCAAAAAAAAAACGCGTCTTATACATCTTCTCCCAAAACCGAAGAATAAAGAAAAAAAGTCCACAAAAGAAAACGTTCATAGCACGAATAAAAAATGACGTAAAGCGGACCTACTCTGCAGTACGCCTTGCACCTTCGGGGAAAAAAAAAACGTATAATTAGCGAGGAAAGGGCGCTTCATCGCTATAATGGTGCATATTTACGACATCTGCGAGAAAAAGAAACCAAAAGAAAGCTTAGAAAGAATAAAACGATCCAACGTCTTTCGCTACTCAGAGCCATACTTGGCTGTAAAGAACTCATGCTCCAGAAAAACGGCATACGAATGCTACGCATTAGTAGACAATTCTCGAAATTTCTGCAGATTTTTTTCTCCCCTATAGAAAGAATCTCTTTTACGCAACTACGCGAGTGCCTGAGAAAGAGAAGGTGCAGGAAAAGGAGGAGGTGGTGGAGGATAAGGAGCACTTTAACCGGCATTGTCACCTAATGTGCATCTTCAAGGAGAAATTTCCTCGTGCTTGCGTATTGCGTCACGACACATAATCGTAGAATGACCCCTCCTCATCAGCGCGAGAATGCGGAATTGATGAACTGAAGATGCCTTTCGTAGGGGCACTAGCGTATATAACGCTCGAACAGCACTAATTTCGGGAAGGAACGTAAGGCCAAAGAGCCATACGGCTCCTAATCGGAACCGCCAACAAGGGGAGGTATCGTTGTCAGGACGTGCAGCCTATAATGTGTCCCAGTTTCAGTCTGGCGCTCCACATCTCTATAAACTGTAAATGTGGTGCGTTGTAGCCAGGCCGTGCAGCTAAAAGTTACCAATGGCGCTTTGTGCGTTGTCAGCCTTCATTCGGGGTAACGACAATGACTTTGAGAAGCCACACGAAGTGCGCGCACGATATATATAGCCTAGCCTATTTTTCGTGAAATCGTAAGCACGCTTCAAACATCGCTACAGTGGAGAGCTGATGCTGTTAACAATTTGTGCGCACCAAAATCCGCATGTTTGCCGTTGTCAGTTTGTTGGCAGCCAAATTATCGCTCACATACATGTAGGCTGTGCCTGCACGTCATGCAAACAGACGCAGGTGCAGTCTACAAGCCGGTGTTGAGGTATAAGCATTCAGTGAAGCTGAACAAAAGAGAAACATTTTGAAGGGCCATTGTGCAGGAACCAGTTGCCCTTTGGTGTACCTGTTGTACCAAGTATTTTTGTTTTTCTTCCAAAGGTTATTCTCTTTTTGCGAAGACGAGTGATGGGCGCACTTTGGTTTTCATGACAGCGCAAAAAAAGGGTAGAACGAAGAGAGGACATGTCATGTTCAAACGGTGTTAAGCTCTGAGCCTGTACCCGGAAGTCGTTTGTCACACGGCGGAGTTGAGTCCGCGTCAGCACATTGCGTCACTTGCCCCGTGACGCTTCCCGGCCGACCGCTCCTGTCGCACCGTGAGTCTAAGTGAGGAAAAGTACGGTACACCACTGGCTACACAAGCCCCCTCGTCGCCGTTTCGTGTTGTCAAAAGTAAGGCACGGCTCTCGTTAGCGCAACCGCTGTTGCCAGGGGCTCAACGCCAGGTTATCAGGATGCGGAAATCAGTCGCCTCGTCGAATAGGAAGGCCCGTATACGACCGCCCTCATGTGCTGGCGTGAGTACCTTTGTTTTGTGGCCAGGTAAAGTTTTGTTGGTGTGCCGAGGCATTTTGGGGGTATCAGCACGTGCTTATGTCTGCATGCTCATAAAATAGCTCAAGAAACTGCACGTTGGAAAAGATGATGAGGGCCTCGTCCAGTCTCCTTCCGACCTTTCTTGAGAACCCTTGTTACACCAGCATTGAAACAACGCAAGCTTTCCAATGCAACGCAATTGTCTCCTGCTGGAATAGTTAATCGTAGTGTATACTGTCGAAAGCCACACTAAAGCAAAGTGCTGACGAAGATTAGAGGGCCAGGGCAACACGATCTACCGAGGAGACGTGGCCTCAAGAGGGCATTGCGCTACGCATAGCTGACAGCAAACTTGGGAACTCAGGTTTCCCGTCAGATAAGACGAGGGGGAAAAGATAACCTATGTTAGCGTCACTCTTAAGGTTAAAGAATGGTTCTAAAACAAAAAGAAACATCTCTCTAGTTTACTTTGTCCAAAATGTACCTCAATCCTTTAATTCATATCGCAGACTGGCTCCTATATTAGAGTCGCAGCTGTCCCTACTGTTCACCGGAAATGTGAACGAATAAAACAGGAAGAACCTTGCTCCGAAAGTGTCGCTCCAGTACACCCAAGGCCAGGGCTCTCTGGGTATCAGGGAGGATATTATAAACCCCTCGTCCCCCTACTGTTCAGCATCATGGCACGCGGTTTTAACACCTCTCCACCGCTGTCTGTATCAGCTCCCGCTCGCTCCCGGGGTCCGGAATAGAAGTGTCCCCATCACGGGGAGCGCGTATCACCCAGCGGAGACAGGCCGACAGGTGCCCCGGGTATGCAAGGGTGGAGGAGGTGGGATGTTTGGTGGACGTCTCAATCGCGCCGCCTTGTCTCGACGCCCCTGTCGTGTGAACTTGGCTTCACTGGCCCTCGTTTGGCGTGGCTCAATCGGGATCCAAGGGCAGTCCTCCCTTTCCCCTCACACATTTGACGCCTGCCTCTCCGCCGAGTGAAGAAGCGGGGTGACGGGATAAATCTTTCGCGAGGGAGCATGATCAAATAAAAAAACAGGAGGGTTAGGAATAGCAAGCGTGAGTGGTGCAATGTCGTGTTTTTGTTTTCCGTGAGATAGAAACAAACACGGACGGAGAGTAATAAATAAAAATAAAGTTGGCAGGCCTCTGCGTCTTATACTGCTACGCAGCTCTTGAAGGGCTACGTAGCGCGCTCAGGGAGCGTAGGCTTCCGCTGGCATTTTATCCGGCTTTTAGTAAGATCTCGCTACCGGCGCGGGGAGAAGCCTCGCGCGCAGACCTCAAATCCTTTGAGAGACAATTCAAGACCTTATTGTTGTCTATGTAAACAACGCCTTTCGCTTGAAGTGAGGGATCACAGTGTTTTATACATCCTACGGTGGCGTGATGGCTGATTGGGTATTCCGTGTTGAAGCGGAATTTCAAGGGATGGTCCTCCAGTAGACGATCAAGGTTCTATACAGCTAGTGTAACTTGTTGCACCGTCAGTACGCTTTCAACACAAAAATAGACCAGCGGTTTACGCTGTAATGCTTTTTTGTTTCCTAATTGGGAGCTTCACTCGAATCTGTCTTGCTTTTCGCCTACATACAAAACGTGTAAAAAGCTATGGCTAAGCGTTTCATATGTCTGTAGAGAGCGATACCACACACAGGCGACGATACTGCCGATATTCGCTCTGCTGTTGAAATTCTATAGCACATCGGCGTGAGTGTTCCAAAAAGCAAACGCAAAAAACAAAAGGAACCGCTCAATTACGATCACAGTTTTCTTCACAGCGACAGAAAGATGCGAACCACTTTGCGACTGACCTAAAATTGCTGCACTGCGTTCGGTGACTAAACTGCTTGTCATTAGAGTTTTCACATATGCAAAACATGGCCTTTTTTATGCGCCCTGTACACGAGAAGTTCTGCATTTCTCCGACTCCAGACACTAGGACGCCGCGGTCACAATCGAACCCGCGACCTTGTGCTTACGAAGAGGCAGCTTATCAGTGATCACGTATCCCCACGAAGTCATCCCTGTGGTGTAAGCGCTTCACACCCGCTGATTTACAATCCGAAATGAGTTGACGCGGAACCAACACAGTCGACAAATGGGGGCCATGGTCTACGCGTCTCGACTGCAGCGTCGCGACGTGTAGGTGTTATTCACATGACGTCAATAGGAGAGCAGGCAATCATGGCATCGGTTATGTAACAGCAGTATGACCTGAACCACAGGTCCGGGCAGCACTACAAAAGACAGACACCGAGCCGACCTGACCAAGACGACACGTATGCTGTTAGTAATAGGAGGATGCCAAACATGGGGTGTTCGCTTAGGCGACCTGTAGGTGGATGCGGTATTAATCCCATAGACGGCGGCAGGGGACTACGGTGACAGAAAATCAGACAACGAGTTATTGCAGAATTATGAAGCACTGGAACTGAGCAAAGTTCTCGAATGGCAAAGGGCGCAGCATACGAATGGGAAGCGTGACTTGGGTGGTAAACCAAAGAATAAATGCCCTATGTCGGCAAGGAAATGGCCCTGGCATTCGCAAAGTGTTTATCCGCACGCCGCATACACACAAAGGCGCCCCAAATTGCGGCGTTTAGCTGCCTCGAGACGCCCGTAAAGACGAGCGCCCGCGCGTTTTGAAGGCGAAGAACGAGAAGTCTTCCTTGGTGCTGAAAATAGCAGCGGTGCGACCGGCGGCGAGGTCATGTTGGCTACAATGTGAACTGTTCGAGTGTTCGGCAGTTGTTTACTGGCGCCACTTGTCTCCTTCCTTCCTTCTCCGCCGTCGTCAGCAGCAGCGTGCACAGTCATCGGCGATCCTTCAATGAACGGTGAGGGTGTCAATCGAGCGCTCCCCGTCGGACACTCTCTGAGTCATGCTTGCGTTTTGAACGTGAAACGCCGTTAGCCAAGGTGTCTGAAATTTTGGGGCGACAAGATGTCAAGCGCCCCTGTTGAAGCGTAAAGAGGAGCTGAGCAGATCGGGAGCAGGAAGAGTCGCTGCTGATTGGCTGAGAGGTGAGATGAGAGAGGAGGTTATAACGTGGTAATGAGGATGTGAAAGGCGAAGCAAAAGCGTAAAAAACTTACGGCCATCTCCGCTAACGTGAAACCTTGGGAGGGGCGAAGTATGCAGTGTATAAGCGTATTCTTGGCGTCTTGGCGTTTTTGCCAACGGAGATGAAACCGTTGGGGGGTAGAGGTACACAGCTTTGCTGTAAAAGTCTCGTGTCTTTGAAGCACGAAGCTCTCGCTAGCGCGAGGCGTAAACGAGTGTAACGGTGTTTTTTTAGCACGCGTTACGTTCTAGTGCGAGGCGTAAACGAGTTTCCCGGTGTTTTGGTACCGTGACTACATGAGGCGACGCTTACGACGACGACATGAGACGCCGCCAGCCCAAGCACCTAAGGGGCTTCGCCCCTAAAAAAAGAGCGCCCGGTTGATCGAACCAGATAAGGTTTCACTTACGCAACAATTTGGCATACTTTTTTGCAGTGAATTCTTTTTTTATTGGCTTATAATTCATCTTGCAAAAAAAAAGTTTCAAAAATGAATTCAGGTCATGTGAAACTGAAAGCGCGTAAGTTCTCTTATTTATGGCCAATCCATGACGGAGCTGAGAATTCGATGAGCGAGATCGATTGCGGTAATTTCTTTCAGTCACGATTGTTTGCGTACGATTGTGTGTTCGTAAGCGGTGTTGTAATCACTAATTAATCTAACACAGTGACAATTAAGGCAATTGTTGTGAGAGACATGTATTCGTCACGTCCACAGGTGAACTTGCCCCTTGGTTATGCACTCCGCGCCGCTGTTTGCGGTGCCCATGCATGTGATGTTCATATCAATACTGAAGCCAGTCAATGATTATTGTAACTCTAATTGCGCGCCAAATGTGCTTACCGAACACGTTAGCGTGGGGCACGCTGCACTGAATGGCTCTTGGGTCAGCTCAGCTTATTTCACGGCATCATGCTCGAAAAACCCGCCGCGGTAGCTCAGTGGCTAAGGCGTTGCGCTGCTGAGCACGAGGTCGCGGGTTCGATTCCCGGCCGCGGCGGCCGCTTTTCTGATGGAGGCGAAAAGCAAAAACGCCCGTGTGTACGAGATTTCGGCGCACGATAAAGATCGCCAGGTGGTCAAAATGAATCCGGAGCCCTCCACTACGGCGCGCCTCATCGCCTGCGTTGCGTCGGCGTGTTAAACCCTACGATCAAATCAAATCAATCATGCTCGAAAACATGCGTGGTGGCAGTCTGAGTATTCTCTAGTCCTCGCATGACTCTCTCTCTCTCTTGTGACCCTCCTTAGGTGCACAAACCTTCGTGCACGTCATATTTTCGTGCGATTGCGTCATACCAAGTAAAATTTTGTTCGATAAGATGGCTGGGATCAACTATTCAAATATTCGGTGGCTATTCCTTCGTGCTTTACTCCATAGCATGGACGAAGTTCGATGGCATTTCTAGAGTTTCAGACACGTGTACAGCCACTCATCTAGATGCTAATCTTTGCTGCGAAATTAAGTATGCTGCCCTCTTCGTACGCAACGTACCCCTTACTATTCGTTACCTGCCTCTGTTCCTTCATCGCCACCTGTGCACCCTCCTCTCCAGTTACATGTGACCGCCCCTTCGCTTTATTCTTTCCTTACTTTTCTTGAGCGACGAACCTTACATCCCTATTCGACTCCCACCACTGACGAGTCGAGCCAACTTTGTTCCATTTAACTTATGTTTTATTGTTATGCTCGGCTTGCAAAGGGTTCATTAGCGCCTCACCGCATAGATGGCGCCACAAACCACTCAGTCTTGTCGGGATACATTACAAGTATGAAAATTTCATGGAATTCTACTGCAACAACTGTTATGGCGTTAGAAAAACTCTTCGGGTCACTCGAGCATGCTTACGGGCTTTGAAGGCGAAAGCCTTGGCTTTATGTGGCAATGACTTGCTCACGGTTACATCGTGTTTGCCTCTCTTTCTTCGCTTTCCTTTTCTCGCCTTTTCGGTGCGAAACACTTCGACAGGCAGGCTGGCGACACTTCACGCCACAGCTTTTTCAGAATCAGTGTTCTCTGAGGCCTGTTCTACTCACGTTCCGTCACGTTCACGTCTCACGCGGCACGCACTAGGTTAACTCTTGTTCCGCCATTGGCCGCGCGTTCCTGCCCAATTAACAGGCAATAAAAAAAGCTACATTAGAGCGGCGGTAACGCACTCGGCTTCTGCGCTGGAGACCTTGGTTCAATTCACATACGAAATCAAATGTTTTTTAGGGGCGAAACCGTTAAGGGGGTCTGGCTGTCGGCATCTCCTGTCGTCGTCGGCGTCATATCTCGTCTCATGTAGTCTTGGTACTGTAACGGAGTATTTTGGTTACATACTGCCGCTACTGTAGCATGAAGATTGCAGTGAAAAAGTCGAAACGTTGAAGAGGTTTTAAAGGTTAACTTGTCATTTAGCACATACAAACTTGAAACAATTACACTTATTACATAGATGAAAAAGACAGTCAAAAGATTAAGGGTACTTAGCGGGACATAGCTGGCGGGCGAAGGGCTCCCGGCGGGAGGGCACGACGACGGGCGGCAGAGTTTCTGAAGTGAGCTGGTGCAGGCCGCCCTCTCGCTCGCTCTCGCCCTCAATAGCCAGAGGGGCCGCGTTATATTTGCTTCAAGCTGTCCGGTGGGGGACGTATTGGGGGAAAAAGCGCATCCCAGCGTGTGCGGACTGCGTGGAAAAAGGCTAAGGCACACCCGCAGCCAATCAGGAAGACGCTTCTTAGCTCCAATCAGACATGTCCCCGCCAAAGTGAAAAGGACCAAAAACACAGACACAAGGTTTCGACTCGAAAACGCGCACTCGGAGAACCACGCGTGTAAAGAAAGTAGTTTAGAAAAAACGCACTAAAGTAAACAGGGAAAAAGGGAAGGTCGTCGGAAGAACACTGAAGACACGGAGCCCGAACGCGACCAGCGCACACACCACGGGGGGGCATGGAACGCCGCGGCCGCGGTAACAGAAGCCGAGACGATGGCTCCCCCTCGATAGCCGCGTCTCCCGGGTCGGCCGACGGGCCAACACACGCGCGGGAGCCGTTTCTCATAAAAAAGGGCCAGGCCCAGCCGCGTCCGAAGCGCTTTTACACACAACACTTTGGAGGAAGAGCCCTGGCTGCGGGCACAGAACGCAAAAAAACGAACGAACAACATCAAGAGACCTCGGCTTCGCGACAGTACTAAAACACCGGGACACTTGTTTTCCAACGCCTCACACAAGAACGCTTCGTGCTCCAAAGACACGAGACTTTCACAGCAAAGCTGTATACCTCTACCCCAAGACGGCTTCATCTCCGTGGGCAGGAACGCCAAGGCGCCAAGAATACACTTATACACTGCATGCTTCGCCCCTCCCCAGGTTTCCTGTTAGTGAAGATGTTCCGGGATTTCTTTATTCACTCTTTACTGCGGCGACCATTTTCTGTGCCGGAGAAAAACAACGCTGGTTTTTCAAACAATGTGGCTCTTGTCTTAAAAAAAAAAACTTAAGACTTTCATTTTTCCGGCATTCTCAGACTATCTGAACTCAGATTGACGTTTCATCTTTCCTTTTTTTCTCTCGCGGCTTCCTTAAAAAGCGCGGCTAAGCCGTTCTTCCTCCTTCGAAGACGACTGATGTATAGTTCCTCTCTGCCTTTCAAGTGACAGCGCCGTTTGTATTCGCAACTCGCCCGCGTGCCGATGACGAAGGAACCACGAGGTCAGGGTGGCCCCTCGGCAAGCTGCCTCCGCGCGCGCCCAGCGGAGACACGGCGGCATCTTCCAACCTTGCTCCGGATCCCACGCGCCAGCTCACCGAGAAGAGAAAGCTCTCGAAACAAGAACGGCGCCTCGTTGCCAGGGGTGGCAAGAGAGGACCGGGAGCAGCTCCGCATCGCCGTGTGAGTCACCTGCGCGCGACGCATGCGACCGCGCGACCGTTCCAACGTGCGTCCACTGATTTTACGAACCGGCCACGAGTGACCGCGTCAATCGAAACGACGTGTGGTAGTGTAGATTCGTTGTTATTCGGTGCTTGACATCACCGACGCCTCCGAGGCCCTCACAAGTACGTGCCTGTGCGGTGAGGACTGAGTGACCCACGACTAAGTAGCGGCAGGAGGCTCCGCACTTTGTGACGTCACCGTGAGGACGGAGAGATCGTCGGCTGTGGTCCATATGTGATTTCCGCCAGCGTCGACGTCATGGAGATAACAGAGATTTCGAGCCGACTGGTACGTTCGCCCTACGCACGCTGCTCTATTCTCTGTAGCTGACTCGCGATGTTTTGCCGGAAGCAGTAGTACGGAGTGGGGTGTGTTCAAAGTAGGCATGTGTGTCTTGTAGCGCAACTCGATGCGAGGGGCACGCCGCGTGGTGTAGCGGTGCGTGGGATTGCAAGGCTTATGTTACTCGCGCGCTGCAAGCGATAACCATGCCTGAAACTTTGGCAGTGATGCTCGTATTTATGGTTACACAGTCACCGATTGATGTTGTAGGGCTGCCGACGGAGAGTACACGATGGGTGAGCGTGGATACGCACGGTGCACTGCTTTTATACCAACGTATAGTAGGAATTATTGGCTGCAGAATTGGCCACAGAATTGGTAGTATAGCACAAGTGACGGGGCGCCACTTTTATCAGAAACGAGGGTCTAACAAAAATTCCTCCCCTGGCCAGCACTCTTCCGTTTGTAAGTCAGCGCCTGGTGCCTCCGCGCTGACTGTGTATAACGGGTATAACTTGTTGTTACCCCGTGCTGGGTATCCACTGCACCTCAGTTCTCCGGGTCGCCGATCGATAAATAAAAAGAAAAAGAAGAAAGAACAAGACTCAGAAGACCTTTTCCCAAAAACTAAACAACTTGAAAGTGTTTCCTTAGCTCTCATGGATACAATGCATGTGTAAATCAGTTGACCCGAACCAAAAGTCAAGTGGCCTCTTTTTCGCTTCGTGACGTCTTGACCAGTTTTCATTGTCCAGTGCCTCAGAATGGCTTAGAGCATGAACATGGTATTCACGCTATATATGTCTGCACAAGCCTTAGACAAAATAGTAAGGCATTTCTTATTGTGAAAAAAAAAAAAAAAGAAAGCGAAAGAACTGGCCAGGAAGCCGAGCTTTGCAGGGAGAGTCTGGTCATGCATAGACGATTGTGCACGCAAGACAAGGCCGGAAAAGCAAGCACAAGGTAAATGTTTGTTCAAAAGTTATTTGCTATAGTGCTGCGCCATTCTATTTTTCACTGACAAACCGCAGTCTGGACCAGACATTCCACACGATTTCAAGAATTCTGTTAAAGAGAAGGAAATGCTTTTAATATCCCTCTCGAGTTCGGCTTGACGAGACGCTATGGTATGTAACACGTGAAACCTTTTGGCATTCCAGCGTATTTTTCAATTTGTAAAAACGCAAGCCTTAAAAAAATTTGCATTCAATAACGGGCCCTCCTACCGATCGCAGGTAGTGCGTCTTGGCCCTACCTACTTTCTGGGCAGCGCAGATATAAAAAAAAAATAATAATGAAGGAAGCTCACACTATAACGCGAAAGACACTAACGCGCAAGGCGAACGCTGGAGCTGTCTTTTCTTATCTTTTTTTTTTGCCAATCTTGGCCAATCTTCTTAAGTGGGTATGCTTGGCTTTAAAAACGTGCGCCGCGGAAGCTGGGTGGTCGCCGTGACGCACGCACACACGAGCGCTCGGCATTTTCTTTGTTTTTTAACTGCTGGGCAGTCGCCGCTTGGCACGTGTTCACGTGCGCTCGGCGTTTTCTTGCTATTTTTAACTGCGGAGACGAAAAATTAACGATTTGCTAAACAGCTTGACTATTAAAATAGCCCGAACATCTCAGGCGTGCGGGCTCTATAAGGAATGCGCCATGCGCGAAAACAAACCAGCCGAGAGAGACTGAGAGAGAAAATGGTCTTTAATGATAATGTAGATGAATGATGACGTAGAAGCGCGCTCTGAGCGCCGTAAAAAAATGCGTGCGAGTGTCAAGGTTGCCACCGCGTTTAAATGCGTGAAAAACAGCGTAGACATTACGGTGTTCGCATTCCTTTTACGCGCGCTGTCATTTTGGGGACGAATCTACTCAACGGACTTGTTTCGCCGCACTGACATATTTTATTTCCGCAAAGCTCGGGTACCAATCCTTTTAGCTGCAGAAGTCGAAGAGTATTGTAATCCGCTCTTTCGTACTGCGTCCTGCACACATCGGCGTCATGGCAGAGTTGACGAAGCGCTGATAGGTGCAGCTACGATGCTTTGAGGCGGCGTGGTAGCACGCGTATGTCTATGCGGGGTACCTGGCCTTCCGTAGGGAGTGGACAACCTTCACTCGCAACGGTAGAGACTCGGGAGGGACTCTCGCGCACGGCTTGTTTTCTTAACGGCGCGTCAATTGCAGCTCCTTCACGCCATCACGGCGCAGTGGCTGTAGCCTCGGCAGTTGCATTTTTTGTTAAATGCTAGTTAAAACAGCTCCGTGGGGCAAATTTAGGCAAGGTCACTTCCCAGTCCTTTTTAACGTTCAAACTGGTGATACTTACCGTATTTACTCGATTCTAAGCATTCTTTTTTTTTCACGATCGCGATGCCCGAGGCGAGAGTGGTGCTTAGATTTGAAAAACCTAAATTATTCTTCCCTCGCCACTTTTACTCACGGTCGTATCTCGACGAGACGGGTGCAGGGAAAAATGTTTTATTTGGTAAACATTCAAAAGAACACAGAGAGAGAGACACTTTTATTCTGTTGAGCCCCTTACGGGAGGTCCAGCAGCCGAGGCGATGGAGTCTCAGCGGTAGACGCCTCAGCCGGTGCCTATAATGCCAAGCTCCCTCACCTCAGCGACCTGTGTGAGAAGAAGAGTAGGTTCAGGCAGCGAACCCACCGCTTACGTCCGATACTAAGCCACCCTCACTGCCATTCGAGTCCATCGTGCCGCTTGGGCCACCGCCCTCAGCATCCTTCAGCAGGTCGTCTTCTGTTCCGTTAAGTGATTTGTAATTGAAAGGCTTCGTAAATTACTTGGCCACAATGTCAAGTCGGGGCCGTTTCCACGCGCCTGAAATTCACCTTGAGATGAAAAGGGGGTGCTTAGATTCGCATAAAAACTTTTTTTTCGAATTCATTTTTCCGAAAGTAAGGGTGGGTGCTTAAAATCGCAAAAATACGGTAATTTACTAGTGCAACTAGCACAAGCAACCTCCCAATGATTACACAATCACACTATCGGCCTTCAGCCACTCGATAGGCGTGGCTGTAGATCTTTAGGAGAGGTCTTCGTCCTGCAGTGGACATAACTAGGCTGTAAGATAAAGTACTAACAAAAAGTAGCGATTTCGTTTCAAATATAGACCGTTCGGCACCGCGCAGAACCACTTAAGAGACAAGATAGTTTGTATGCAGCCAGAAATAATCTTTACTACAAACCCTCTAACAACTACGTTAAAGAACAAGAATGGCGCCGAAAGCCGCTACCCATTAAGCCATGCCTGTCTCTGGAACCTGGAACAACTTGAAATGGGCGTTCAACGCCAACTCTCTCCTTGAATAATAAGTCTGCGTTAAAACTTTAATAAAGGGACTCTGCAACGCTTCCGATAAACGCTTTCTCTCTTCCCTTCGCGTCTGGAAGCATTGTGAAAGATATAGTTATCGCCAGCACGGAGCGACAGCGAGTGATTTGCTCGTCGCGGCACTTACGCCTTCCGTTTCCGCTTTACTTATGTGGCTTTTTGTTTCTGAAGTGGCTGTCGAAAGCTTTTTTTGCTGCAACTAAAAGGAAGCCGGCCAATAGCTCCCACATTGCTGTAATGACGTAATTTTTTCTTTATTATTTCCAACGATGTAAACTACATTCAAGTTAGTATACAGACAAGGGTCCCATAGTCAGCAGACTGCAACCCTTTGATCGCTTTGTGAACGCCAGGACCGGGAAAGAGAAAATTTTCTTGAGCAAGCTTCTAAGTTACTTGATAGGCATAGAGCAGTAATTTTTGACTGAGGTACTTTGTGACCCCCTATTCTAACTAGTGTGTGTGTTTGCTGACTTCGTTCTAAAAACATTTAAGATTTATAAAAAAAAGTTAAGAAAGGTGTTGCAGGGTCGCTTTAGGCGAAACCCACGAAATCCTGGGTACCCTGTTCTGAACGAACTGCTCTGATAGGAACCTTGCGGCACCTGCCCTTTCAAATCGTTTGGAGTTATCATTCGTCATGCTCAACGTTATTGGCGAACAGCTACA
This sequence comes from Haemaphysalis longicornis, assembly GCA_013339765.2. Classification (NCBI taxonomy): domain Eukaryota; kingdom Metazoa; phylum Arthropoda; class Arachnida; order Ixodida; family Ixodidae; genus Haemaphysalis; species Haemaphysalis longicornis. The sequence goes on from CM023453.1 coordinate 74,623,922, forward strand.
GCTATTCACTCTTCCTTCAGCCATTTGTCTTTCGTGGGCGCGCATTGACGCCAACGCCACCATTCGCAATCGCTGGCGTGGGTGACTGAACGACGTAAAAAGAAAGGGGGAAAAGGAAAGGGAGCGGGTGCCTTCTATTTCCGTCGCCCTGGCCTCATGACCCGCTGCTATGACTCATCCGCAAACTGGCGACAATTCTCCCAACCTCCGCCGCTCCGTTTGGTGCCCACTGCTCACGCGCTTTACCGAGCCTCTGGGGTTCCTGCGCGAAGATTCGACATTTTCTACGAAGTGCCCGCGGCGGCTGTTGGCATTTGGCATTCAGCAACCGGACTGCACGTTACGAGGCGACGCAGAGAGGTTTCTGTTTTTTTCGCGTGCTTACGCAATAAAAAAAGAACTTGGTCCAGAGAACGCATTCATCTTAGAGAGACCCGCGTGAGTGTCGATGACAGACTGTGCACCCCACATCCTCCGATGCCCGACTCCGCGCATACTCACACTAGCCGTAGGTAGCGGCTCGTGTTAGTCGACGTTTATTTTTATACCCTCCCCCCCTACCCCTTACACCGCGCGTCTACGAGACTACGTCTGTATCCCTTTTTAAGCTACAAGGCACGTGGCGCTGTTCGCTTTAAAATCTCGTCTGAATTTTTTTTTTTTTCGTCTGCTCGTTTCTTGTTCGCCGCGTCTTCCGCGTTGTCTGCGTCGTCGGGTCTGCCGCCCGCCGCTTCGCACGCGCGTGACGGCCACTATGCACGCAGCCGTGGTTGCGTATCTACTCAGGCTTGGCGTCGTTCACCCTACGGGCAGCCGCCAACTGACGTCAGTCCACAAAGCCATACTAGCCAAATTAGAGCCGTTTTGAAGTTTCCCCCCCCTCGTCCTCACGCCGTAACTTTTGTGGAACCCGTAGCGCAGAATAGGAACGGTTGGAGATCTATGCGAGAGGCCTTCTTCGTGAAGTGATGATGATGATTACGAAGAAGATGATGATGGACAGACTATGACCAGCCTTCTTACACGTGTGCTTGATACGTTCCCTCGGTCTTCCACTCCGACACAACAACGGCGGACCCTAGGCGACCCACACCTCCGCAAATCGCGCTGACCACCCAGGCCCTACAATTCGCGCGCTTCATGTCGGCGTTGGCGAATCCATGTAAGCCACACAAACATTTTTTTTTTTTTTTTTTTTTTTGGGGGGGGGGGGGGGGGGTAACCTGTTTTCCGAATGTGGCGTAGTCGGTGGCGGCGACTAAGACAAGCTCTCAGCTGGCGCGGGCGTTCGGCCAACTCCAGCCCCTGGCCAGAGCCTCCACCGGCGTAGGAGCCCGGGCCCGCGGTTTATTTGGAAATGTGAACACGCGCCCAGGTGCTTTGGCTCATGGGCACAGGGTGAAGCCGAACCGAGCGACTGCTGCTGGCTGTTGGCTACGGCTGGCCGCGAGTGGTGTTAACGGCCCCGTCCCAATGAGGCGGCCGACCCGTGCCCCGTTCGCGGACACTGCCCCGAACGCCGTGGTGTGTTGTTGGCATCCTTTTCGCCCTTCTCTCCCCCCCTTTCGCCTTGTGTCGACTCCCTGCTGCTGGTTCTCCGGACGCCCCGTGACGCTGCTGAAGGCGACGAAGGTTCGACGTTTTGCCACATCTGCACGGCCACGCACCGAAAACATTTGGGCGGAGGAGGCCTGCGGCGTTGTTTTTCGGGACATCTTTCTACAAGTGCGCTTTCGAGGCTGCCCGTTGTTTTGGCGCGCGGATTATTGAACTCGCGTGTTGTGGAGGCGAAATCCTGTTTCGGTGGTTTCTGAGTGAAGCTTGTGGCCGGAGGCGCAGCCCTGGGTCTCACATATTGTCGGGATCGAGTCCATTAGTCTTCATCAACTCAGTTGCAGAAGAACGCGAGTTCCGTCTTCATATCTCCATCTTCCACATGTATGCTGCCGACAGCCGCGCACGCATCTACACACCGCACTCTTGGGCAAGAAGGACTAAAATGGGGACTAAAATACAGCCGTTAGTCTGTGGCAGAGTATGTGCCGTGTGCACAAATGCGGACTAACTGTTCGTCCCCGCCGATCTGCAAGTAGTAGCGGAAATACGAAACGCATGCAGTTAGTCTCTTTGCTGCGTCGGTTAATGTTAATCGAGCGACAATGTTCTGTTTCGATCAGCTGTCCGGCGTTAAACACTTGGTGCACGGACATTCACGTTTTAAGATTGTCAGAAATGCAGGACGCATGCGGTTCGAATTCGCGTGTTGCCCAAGGGTGACATGGCATTGCTGGTTTAAAATGTCGTTGTTTCACAATGTGAGGGATACCAAGAGCAAGGCTTTGCGGAGCACAGTAGCGCAGAATTCTCTGGCGAAAGAATCGCTTTTGTTATCCTTCAACCTCGTGCGTCCCCCGTTTCTGGGCGGCCGTTCACTTAGTCTGCACTGTTGATGTTTAAACGTTGCTTCCCCCTCCCCCTCTCCCCTCCTCAAACGGAGTTTGTTTTCGCGCCGGGGACGTTTTCGTAACCTCGCTAGCTGTTTCCTCGCCGGTGGCGCAAAAGTGGAATTCGCTCTCGAATCCTTCATCTGCCTATTCGCGGAAGTATATATACACCGAGCCGCACCAAAGAGCTGTCGGGAGCGTGAAGAAACGAACCTGCCCCCATCTTTCCCAAATAACTGTTTGTGTTCACATTGCACTCGAAGCTCCTGCCGTTTTGACAGCGTCAGTTGTAAGGTCTGAAAACACTGCACCTGGGACGGGTGGTTGGTGTGGTGTTCATGGAAAGACATGATGCATGGCTCTATTGGATATGTCCCAATGTACAGACAGACAGACAGACAGACAGACGGACGGACAGACGGACGGACGGACGGACGGGCAGACAGACAGACAGACAGACAGACAGACAGACAGACGGACAGACGGACGGACAGACGGACAGACGGACAGACAGACGGACAGACAGACAGACAGACCAACGCACACGCACCTACACACGCGCACGCACGCACACACAGTCAGTCAGCAATATCAATCCATAAAGTTCATGCACGAATAATTTCAATATACAAAAAGTTAACCTGAGGCATAAATTTGCATCGTACCTGTGTGGCCGTCCCCCAAGCATACCCACAATAGCACGTGCACACACCGAGGCTAATTGAGCAGTGCGGGATAAAACGGCCAGTCAAAATCATTTCCAGGAATCAATGGCAAGCGATCAATAATGTGAGCTATAGTACTCGGTATACTCATCAGTCCACCAGTAATTCCGGTCAGTAATTTCTGCAGACGAGAAATTCCGCCCACGTTTAAGTCCAGGCAGCTACAGAAAGACTGTCTTTTACTCTCGTCTTTCTCGGCGCGTTTTAATTTCAGTTTTACTGTTTTGCCAGCCTTTGCTAAACACACTAGGCTCCAAAGAGGCAAACAGAGGAGCTCAGCATAACGTGCGTTCCAAGCTTTCCGCAGCGTTTCAGCTCTTCTCCGCCGCTGATGCCACTAACGTGCGTCCTTGTTTTGCCGCTCGCTCTGAAGCCGACGTTCTGTGCGTGCATTACACCTACCGTATGGCGCGGTGTTTGCCGCCGAGAGCCAAGGTCGGTCACCAACCGCGCTGGGCAGGCTGGCAGCTCACGGCAGCGGCGCTAACGTTACGAAGCCCGCCGATTTTGTGGTATCAATGCAAAGCTCTCTATGCCTCACTGATGGCGACCGTCCAATCACCAAAATGCACTGAAGGAAAGCCAACTTTACGGAATGGGTTTCCCAAAACGATGATGATGATAAGTGAAGGCACATTGAGCGCCTCAGGAAATAGCTTGCTTGCCGTGGTCGGCATCTAACCTGCGTCCCTCGCTCTGGCTGACGTCATCCAATTGCGCCATTCCGACACGTTCGAAGCAGTTTGGATGTAAAATTTTAAAGCCGAGCTTCCTCGGTCTCACTAATGGCGACCGTTCCGCCACCAAAACTCGCTGAACCCCTACAACCCCAACGACAGAGAACTAATCCCTCACGAGTAGAAGAACGGAAAGTTGGGCCAGTTGGTATGTGTTCACGGCGTCTTCCTTCGTCCTTGTTTTTTGTGCGCTTTTGTTTTCCACCAAGATGACCCTCACGAGTAATCCGAGCGTTTCAAACATCGTTTTCGGTTAGACGAAGAGACGTTTGAGTTTTCGGCTTGGACTATGCACAGTCATTTGCCAGGGCTCAATTTTACCTACCTCGACTCTCAGCTGAGGATAATAACAATGCAACACACCTTGTACGACTTCTGCACTATTCTCGCATGCTTCACTTCGACTAGAACTTGCAGGTTAGGCTTAATGGGCAATAAATGAATAACTACAGCGTATAAAATACCGGCACATTATGAATAAAAAAATTCACGCATCTCCACGAAGTGAATCATGACGAGCGGGCGAAGCACTGGGGATCGTTGTTATTGTAAATCACCCGTGGCATTGCCCGCTCGTGCATGCAAATGAGTGACAACGCGTGTGTACAGTATATACAATTCCAATCCAATCCAATCCAATCCAACCCAGTCCGATGCTCCTCGCGCATGCAGCACTGTGTACACGGACGCCAAGGGACAAGCCACGGACAAAGCGAGGTCCTGAGGTGCTTCGTCCCTAATAACTCACGCAACCGTCATGACTCAATCCTAGAACTAGGTACTTGACTCAATTTTACTCCGTAAACTTCAGCCCCATCCAAAGCCACCCTATGTTATGTGGCCCACATGAGCTCATGGAACGACTAGGGGCACCGAAGTAACGTCAGTGTGACGCAGTTACGACGTCATGGCAGCTTTACTACGTGTGGACCAAAGCAGAGCTTGCTTCCTGCGGCGAATGCGCAAACCAGAAGACACTGCGACCGCTGGGAAGGGACTAAAAAACAAACGGAGATAGTCGTGTCTTCGTTACACGCACGCTCTAGTTTCTTAGTTTACTGGTAACGAGAGGGGAGAAGACACCGGCAGTTACTCGTTTCTTATCACCTCGGAGAAAACGTGTCCGTACGTGCCACCCTGCGACGATTTTCACTTGCTGTTTTTCGTCCAGTTATCTGGGCCTTTCCCTACCTTCGTCCACGTGCGTTATCTATACCGGCCGACGGTCTGGGCAGACGCCGAGGCGGCAGACAGCCTCCGAGAGACGGAGGAGACTGACGAGATAATGACCGCACAGAGGCTCGTCCGCGGCGAGACGCCACGGACGCAGTTCGTGCGTAAAAGCCGCCTGCGACGCACGTAACGCCCAGTGTAGTGCGTAATATATATATACACGCGCGCGCGCGCGCGGTCGCGGTTTTGTTTTGGTCCCGAGCGACGAGCCGGCGAGGAGAGACACCGTCTACGTAAGGAAGCCTCCACACGGTGCGATTACGGCGGAACTGCAGAGCGTGAAATGAGGGGCGGGCTTTTTTTGTGTCCGTTCCAAGACGGCGGTCTCAAATCGACGCTGAGTGGAGGCGGACCTAGCCAATCAGTTGACGAGACGAACACTGGGGTGAGAGGACGACGCGAAGGCCTCGGTCCTCTTTTCCTAGGCGGCGTTCGGCGGAGGCGAGTTCAGTCAACCTCGTTCGTGCTGCCTCGCGATGCGTTTTATTGCAGTACATTACGACCGCTGCAATATAAAAGCCGATGCGCATATCGCCGGCAGCCGCCGTAAACAACGCCGGTCAGCGAGCTCGCCAACATGATCAGCGGGACGGGACACACGAACCGCGCTCATCACTGACATTTTTAGCGCAACCATACACAGGCGGTTCAAGCAATATTTTGAAGGCTGTCGCGTAACTGAATGGATAGTCTAGCCGCGTTACTGATATATGCGAGCACTGCCGTGTGCAGCCTTTGTTCGCTACTTTGCGCTGAATCTTGGTTAGTTAGGCTATGTTCAGACTACCGACGCAAAAGCCTCATCGTAATCTATGGACGTAAAAAAAAAAAAAAAAAAACCGGCGTGTCACGCAGTTCGGTTCGCTGAGACGTGAAATGACGTCATTCTTTAAAGTTATTACGACAGTTGCGGGAACAGTTTGAACCCGGGATTGGCGTCATAAGGGCTATAGTCACGTTTAGGCGCACAGGCAGGCTACGTGCCGTATATAGTCGCAGTACACTTAAGACAATGATTGGTCATTAGGGAGAAGCCGCAGAAAATAAATGCGCACAATCTGGGCAGTGGTCAAATCACTCTCCTTCGAGTTAATATCGTTGTCCGATTTCTGCGTGAATAAAAGTCGCGCGTCATTGTAGTGGGGAACGGCTAATTGTACAGCCAGGATCAAAAGTTTGCGGACTAGGTAAATGGCAATTTTACGTTATTTCTCTTCTAACAGCAGCCAGACAAACTGTTGAATGCATGCGAGATGTCACATAAATACTGAACTAATGAAAACTACCGCAAAGTACTCCGGGCTGCCGTGCGGCAGAGAAATAATTCAAAATTGCTGCTTTTGTGGTCCGTAAACTTCTGCTCTTGGGTGCACGTCCTTAACCGCGTTGTTTAAGTCAACAGGCGTCACCCCTAAATGTTAACTGACAGCGCATGTTTGCCTCTAATCGAAAACCTGTGAGCACGAACTCATGACGTCATTTCACGACCATGCACCAACTCGAACTCACGAACACTTTTGTTGTGAACGTGGCTTTTTTAAAATGGGCTTATGACCCTTCGTTCATTGAAATGGAGTAGCGTGGAGCCTAACGGCTTGAGACCCCTCCGCCGAATAAACCAATGAGTTTATTGCCAAAGGAGATGCAGCAGGATGCTCAGTGAAGGCAGTCCAAAGCAAGCACGACACACGGCTGGCTCTCACGCGCTCTTCTCGCTTCCACGCCGATGATGATCACTGCCCGGTCCACTATTTCTTCGTTCTCCTTTGTTTTTTATTGTACTATGGCCAATCTCCTTGAGCGGGTAGGAAATAGTTGGTAAAGGACTGTTGACCGCTGTTACCACGAGCGTAACTATGGATGGATGGCTGGCTTGCGGCCTCGGTGTACCACCCTGGCGGCTTAGGGGCAAGTCACGACAACAGGGTCATATAACGCTTGTGGCGTTGCACGTGGACTGTTTCGCGGCCTCGGCGACGGAGGTCTGAGGACAGGGTTAGCGGCTCGACAACGTAATTGACAGGCGCCGTGCGTTCGACGCCGCGGTATGGGCCGGGGTACTTGCATAGCAGCTTGCTGGAGAGACCAGGAGTGGTAGTCGGTATCCAAAGCCATATCAAGGAGTCGGAAGAAAAAGTATATATACAGTAACTAAATAAATTGCAATATATCTGTGTCCACATGCGTGCGTGCGTGCGTGCGTGCGTGCCCGCCCACCCGCAGGGTTCATTGTGCAATATAAAGCACGAACTGCAGATGAAACTAGAGTTCACAACCGAGTCGTGCTAGCGTGCGCAGTCGCAGGTTGTTACATCACATTAATTTCTTTACGCTAAGGCGTGTTTTTTGAGCATATTCTCTTTTACAACTTCCGGTTTATACTGAGATCCTACAACGTTGGCTTTCCCTCATTATGAGTATGCTTGCAGTGAAGCACCCTTTGCAGGTCTGAACGTCAGTGTTTTACGCATGTACGGCTGGCGGCGTGCAACTTAATTGAAACCCGTTAACCGAAAGCCGTCGCGGTAATAGCGTTTTAACGCGACAGCGTTACAGGGCTCAACGGGCGATTTCCCGTTCGCACTAGGCGTCCGCAGCTGCCGTACTCCTCAGCCGTCCAGATTGCTATGCGTTTCATTACAGTCGCGTTTCGTCTCCCTTTCATCTGTAGATGCATGTACTTGGGCTGCTTTACAAATGATAGAGCCTTCTGTTGAATTATATCGAGAGTGGTATTAACTTTATCGTTGAATAGCTTGATTTGTGATTTCTCTGTTAGAATTTTGCTTGAGGTATGTTTCTTCTTTACCGAAGATATGTGCAAGTTTATTTGGGTATGTTGCATTGCCCGCTAGTAATGCCATGTTGTCTCCGTGCACCGACCTTGAAATCCGATGTTCTACCAGCTATTCTATTGCTTCGGGGATATAAGCCAAATCCAGTTTTACTCTCTTCCGGTCGCCTTTCCATTCACCAAACGCAAAGCGCCAACAACAATGGTCAAAGAGACACCCTTTCTTTAACAATCTATGAATGGACACAGGCTGTGTGCCTCTGCTTCGTTCCCATGTAATTTGCGCATTGTTAGCTTTATATATCGTCTTGAGCAGCTCAAATTCTGCATCAATAGTAAGATGGCAAGTTGGGCTGGTCGGTGCAGATTCAGATTCATGATGAAATTGGTCCCTGTGTTTCTTGCGCTGTTTTTCATCATGAATCTGAATGTGCATCAATACCTTCTTGCTCCACAATATGTCATGGCAATTCTCTGTCTACGTTGCCCTAAGCTTCCTTAATATTTTCGAAAAGTTATTCACAGTGGTCTTCCCTGGACTGCTGAGTTATCTATTCCGTAAATCAAAACAAAAATCTCTTTCACCAAGTGGCGGTCTGGCCGGAATCCATTCCACAGTTCCCTCGACAATTCATTCTCCTCCATCCATTTTAACTGCTCGGCTTCGATGGCTCGGAGCGATCGGCCGCGTTATCTGCCACGAGGCCCGGAAAAAGTATTTCTGTGGAGAGGAATGAAGGAAGGTCGTACGCGAAGAGCGTTGTTGTGACGTAGGAACTGCCGCGGCATCAATCAGACGCGTAGCAAGTTCTACACGTGCCGCTCACATGTCCGGAGCATTCGGGTCTCCCTGCCCCCTCGCACTTGTTGGCCGCGCACGCACGGCCTTTCCTCGCAAGGTCGCACGACTGGCTGCACCCGGCCGGCCGGAGTGAACTGTACTACGGCGGTTCACTACGTGACGTGCGCGTGACCGCGATTTTGCCGCTTACGCGACGATGGACAGACCGCGCGTGTCGTGCCTTACGTGACCGCGCATGCGTCGCACGATCCCGCGGTTGCGGAAATGGGGGAAGCGAGCCTCCGAGAACTATGAGAGAGCGACCGCTGTCCACTGTACGAACGCTCGCGCAGTCGACAACTTTTGCGGAATGATGATACTTTCCGCGAAAAAGCGAAAGCCGAAGTGTCGTTTTCGTTACGTGGAAAGACACGCGAGGAAGTCTTCCGGAATACTTATGAGACAGTTTCGTTGAACTTGTTTTTGACCCGTCCGCGTCTTTCCGCGGATTCTACTCCACTTTCTGTTCGAAAACATGTTGGATGAGTTTTCGCTTACCCAACGGCGACCATAGATAAGAGAGATGGCCATCGTTTCGAGGTGAGGCAACGTATCTTATCTTAATTGACACTCAAGTTTTGCTCCTCCGACGGGAGCTCTCACGTCGCTTTTGCCTCTACGATTCCAGTTTCACGTGCTGTATGTTATGTACGATGTCGGTACACACGCTGATTTCACCAGAATAAGGTGTGGACGTTCGTAACAATGTGCTGATATCTTCATTTCTTTATAAAACATACAAAATTCGTTCCTCTTCTCTTCCTTGTTCATTTCCGACTAGACGCTCCCCTCATACCCATTATCGCGAACACTCCGACCCCCCCCCCCCCCCCCCTCCCCCTCACCCTTCCCGTGATTTTCCTTCAATAAATGCGCTATCGGTGCTTTATAGCTTAAATGAGAGAGCCTTAAAAACAGGGCACAGAAGAGGACGAACGAGAACACCGATGCGCTACTGATTGCATGCTTTTCTATTTGGCGAGGAGAATTACTTCTGCGGGTTCCTTTCTATTCCTTTTTAACATTTATTGAAGCGCTGCATCATTGTTCGGCTTTACTTTACTGACGTGTGTGTTCAAGCTCTAAAAAGAAGAAACAGAGGAAAGAGAAGCTTTGGCACGCGGCTCCACGAACAAGAAGGGGGAAAAAAATATCGCTTATCGACGATAACTGTGAGTGCTATCCAAACCTAGCTGTCCGGGGCTACATTCTATTATACGTTCTTCTGGTATTCGAAAACGTAAGTTGCCTCCATGGATATTGAGTTTCACGCGCCCAAGCAGCGTCTAGACGATGTGTGGTAGTGCTCCGGGGTAACGGAAGTCAATTAATTAACTGGTTTCTTTGAAGCGACGACAACGTCGTGTACGTACGTAACGTAGCTGTGCTCTTTTTTGTTTGTTTGTTTGTTTTCGTGCCCTGGTGGGGCCACGCGCAGCCTGGATCGAAGCTGGTGTCACCGAACAGGAATTCACTATGAGCGCGTGTGCCGCTACATAATCCATTCAGACATTATTAGCATTTCCTCCTTTTGCGACGCTTGCATTTCCATAACCATGACAAAGTTACGCTCTAAAGTAATAGGATGCTTCATTTTTACCTTGCTGCTTTCGGTACGACGCTCTGGGAATTATTAGAGAATTTTAGCTGACAGTTTTCGGATACCAGCGACCCGCTAAGCGCGCGCAACCGGAGCCAATGCCTTCCGTGGACAGGTGCGCCACGCATGCGCAGTGACGCTCCCGCTTGCTATCGGAGCGGAGCATACCGTGAAAAACGGTCAGCTAAAACTAGCTATTGCGAAGGCAAGAATTCTCGGCGTACCGTCAGCGAGCGGTCATGAAAGAAATACTGCCGTATTCGACCCATTTTACGTCGGGTGACATACATCTATAAATGTGCCAACTTTTTACATGTGTTAAGTATACGAATGCGCGAACTTTTCAGATGATGTACGCATTCGCCAATTATGTGATCTACAGCTCCAACGAATCTTAAAGAAAAGGAGAGTGGACGAGTGCGAGCAAAAAAGAAAAAAGACAATAGCTGAGGCGGAAAATAAGACTCGGAATAAAACGAAAGTGTCCTGTTCGTGAGGGAAAGTGATCCCAAGTCGGTCTGCTGCTTGCGTCACGTCATAAGCACACAGACACGCACGCATCGCATGGGGATCTAAGGGCCAAGGAGCAAGGTAGTTCCTTCGATGCAGCAATCACCACAGGAAGGGCGAAATGAACAAAACGTGATGGGACGCACGGCTTCTGATCGGCGTCTAGCCCCTTTTACTGCCGGCGGTATTTTTCCGCAGCCAGCAGCGCGAGCCCATTCGGAACGCAGAACGACCGACGACAAGGCCGCGTTGTGCAGGATGAGGCGCTGACGTGCACCGAGCTTTGATGACGACGCAGGCTTCGAACGCGTTTGTAGCTTAAGCGTTCTGAGGGCTCCGACGATATTAGATTCCCGGCCGCTTTTCTGATGGAGGCGAAAAGCGAAAACGCCCTTGTGTTCGAGATTTCGGCGCACGTAAAAGATCCACAGGAAAGGGGGGGGGGTGTCAAAATTAATCTATCGGAGCGTAGCGGACCGTGAAAAACGGTGAGCTAAAACTCTCAATCGGGAAGAGTGACCGAATGCGATAATCGCGCCTATTATATGCACAGCCAGAAAACCTACCTAGAAATACGCATTAAATCGCTGATAGAACTTGGCGGGAAATCGTACACTGAGGCAGGGGCTCATGGCTTCCGCGAGAAGCGCATGGACGTTTGCGCCTAACGGCCATCATCTCGTTTGTAGCGCGCAATCTTGCCTGGATTTTGAATATGCAAACAAGACTGCGCATTTCGCGCCATATGGCAGCAGGTTTCTTCCGAATTATTAAACATTTTTATTTTGAGCGTTCCAGGTATTGCGTCGCGTGCACCTTTACCTACTCATCGCAAGAGCGCTTCGAACTGTACGGTCAGCGAACTATTCTTGCGGGAACTCACCACCGCTTTAGGAGATGTTAATTTTCTTACTTTGAGATGTGTACAACTCAGACAAAACGATAAGTTTAGAATAACGGCACATAACTTTGCGTTACAGGCGAACAGGTTTATCATGCCCCCCCCCCCCTCTCTTTCCCTACTCGTTATCTGTATCGTTATAATGCCGCCCTGAAAGGCTTCTTAATCACCAGCCGGTCGTGAAATTAGATCGTGCTCAGTACTGACCGAGTCTAAAGCACGTCGATGTGGTTACACTGATCGAGTTTGGGCGTAAACAAAATGGCAATGCTTCTTACGTACAAATTTTCACTTGGATCCAGGCGTATACGTCGAACACTGCGATAAGACAAAGACAAAATGTTTATAGATTAGGCTGTTATCGACCTCGCGACTATGTGTGCATTGTCTGTATGCAGCGCGCATAGACCCAGGGCCGGTGCGCCAAAAATACCTCAGGACCGCTCGGTTCAGCGGGGCGCGCGCGCAGGGCTAAACGGCCGTCAACGGTTCAGGCAGGAGGTCAAACGCCTCTGGCACCATTTGTCATCTAGCTAGCGGGTCTCGAGACAAAACACTCGCCAACAACAGAACAGCTCCGCCGACGGGTTTGCTAGGACGCCAATTATAGTCGGCAAAGCGACAGCTGCGTTCTAAATATCCCAGATGGTGGACGACGATTAGAGAATTGGAGACACGCTGAGGCTAAACCTAAATAACTCCTAAGTAACGTAGCGAATTGGACGAAATGGCGTGAATTTATCTCGCAAAACAGCGCAGACGCACACATGGACTTAGGGGAGGAAATATAGATACAAGCTTGCTTGTGTGTCTTTCCTTTCCTCAGCCTGTTTTATGAGATAACTTTTCGTTAGAGATTGTTCTTATTTGTTCTTTCTTTCTCGTTCAAAAAAGCGATGAAGGTCGCACGCAGCTTTATCGCCAGCGGGTCGAAATTTGCCAAAGCGGAAGAACGGGCGAGTCGGTACATTTTAAAAGAATAACTAGAATGACGACACGCGACAAGGAGGGAATAAACGGCGCTGCATCTGCAGTCCGTGCTCCCTGTCTTGTGCGTCGTCGTTTTTCGCTGTTTATTGCGTTAGACGGTCCGCGACTGCATGCGCGATTGAGCGCGCCGCTTCAATGTTGTGAATCGCGCAACACCCAATACTCCGCATTCCAACACGCCGAGTGCCGGTGCGTCTAGCCAGGCGAGGGCCGCGTCTCTGGAGAGAGAGCACCGTCCTCGTTGGGATCCCTATCTCGGTGCGATAGAGTGCAGATCGCCTCTCCGCGCATCCCCAAAAGAAAGAATTGATGCGTGTGCGCTGCATCACGTTAGCGGATTCCACCATCGACAGACGTAAACAAGTGAACGCGTGCACCGAGAACCGAGGTCAGTGGATGGATAACAGACCCGCCTGAAAAACCGTAGGCGCGCGGCCGTCTTTTATGCCTTCCAACGCAAAAGCCTGCGTTCTCAGTAACCTGTGAATCGATTCGTATTCAGTTTTTTTGCATTTAGTTGAAGACAACCAAAACTGCGGTGTACGCTGGGCCTTCATTAAAACAAAAACAACGCATTGCCAAGAAGTTCTAATTTAAAAAAAAAATAGCTGCTTAGTGTGACGTGTTGGCTAATGAAACAGGATAGCTGTCAAGTACTTTATGTTATGGCGGAATCAAAGCTGGGAAAAAGTAATTTAGAAGAACAATGAAGCCAAATTAGGTGTTCTTTTTTTCTTTTAACTAGGAGATTGACCCTTTCATAACATTTCGGGGTTTGTTTGATGCCTAAAGCACGTTTCATTTGCATAGAAATCAAAAAAGAAAACAAGAACAACGCACTAACGCCTCCCTCACGCTTCCCTGGAAAATATTTCCGACGTAAAGCTAAACGTCGTAAATCGCAACGAAAAACAGCGCTCTTTTGCAACTCCAGTCCCGAAACTACTCAGAAAAAAACAAAAACAAAAGAAAAACAGGTCGATAACCGTTTGCAATGAAGAGCAAGCAGACAGGAGCGCAGACGGACAACAATGCCGTCTGCTCTCCCGTCTGCTATTTCTTTCTGTATACATCAGGCAACAAGCAGACAACAGCGGGGAATATTCGGGCTGCTTTTAAAGTGAAGCTTTGTGCGCCTCATTGATGGCGTTCGATGTAGCGCCTGAACGTACTGCAGGAAAGCCAACTTACACAATGGGTTTCACAAAACAATGATGATGATAAGCAAGCGCACATCAAGTGCCTCAAGAAAGAAACGCTTCCCGTGGTCGCAATCGAACCTGGGTCTCCCGCGTATAATGAAGCTGGCGTCTATCCGATCGCGCCATTTCGGAAGCCGTTCGAGTTTTGGACTTTTACTCAGGTTGCATTGGAGAAAGCTTCGCGTTTTGTATACCCGTGCCACACGTACACGAAAAATGACATTAAGCGCTTAATGCCTTATCTTTTAATGCCATTAATTCGCTGCTACGCGCAAAAATCTAATTCCATGCGCTCTGATGTCAGTTCTGGTTTAAGGAGTTCCTCACAACTCATTCGCCTTCACGAACGCCTTAAATCTGCCTACTCTCGAACGCGACGAGCACCAAATGAAACCAACGAAACGCTCAGCACCAGAGTGTTGAGGCGGAAACGTAGCTGAACCTCGAAATAAGGCGATTTTTTTGTGCACTCTTGGTGGGGAAGTTCCGAAGAAGGCTAAGTCCACTAAAACAGCGGCAAAAGGTAAAACTTACTCGCCGTTTTGAATTTTTCGGATATGGCTACCGCTGGCAGGCGACGGCAGCTGCTGAAGGCACATTTAGAAACAGCTCACACCATTTTCTAGAAAGTACTATTTCTCATAACGTTTTGTTTCACAAAAAGCATTTTTAACCCTTGTAAGACGTTTTTTCTCTACGTTAAAAGCAGTTAAAAGCTTCTAAACTATAAGTGCACTTCTCTTTTTGGTCATTATCAGCATCATGCATAACAGATTTAATGCCTTTGCGTTTTCCAGTGTAGCTCGGCTTGCCCAAATAATGTCATTCGGTATCTTAAGGCCTTAAACACTTGATGTCATTTTTCGTGTACGTGTGGCACGGGTATTAGCCATCTTTTTCTAAAGAAATGGGCTTTGATTTTTTTTCTTTTCCAAGCATGCAGTTGTACCGACTTTCCAGCTCGCACTATTACGAAAGCTGCCGGATGGATGGTTCCGGTGTGTGTGCAAGCGCGCAAATATTCAAACTGCGCCAGTTGACCTCCGCGACTTGTGGCGTCACAAATTGTAACGCAGAAGCTTGACGGCGGAGGCGCCACCTGTCACTACGTTTTCATAAGTACTATATGAGTTACGAATCGCTCAGCTTTCCATTTTAGTACGATGTATAACTGTTAAAGCTCGAAAATTAAAAAAAAAATAACCATTCACGAATTTATCCGAACTTGCGCTGTCTCTCAATTAACAATACGCATTTTTACTTCCCTTTTTTACCTTGAACAAAGCTCATTTGAATGCGTTACGAGGTTGCCTCTAACCGACGCTTCTGCGAGCGATTGAGTGATCTTCTTCCCAGAAATCAAAGCGCAGGCCGAACTTTTGTTTTTGTTCTAATATAGTCTTACTAAAAATTTCACCTCTGTGGCTTTAATCACCGAGGCTTTGCCGGTGCCGAATAATTTAGGGTACAATCGTAGGTTGTAGCCAAATCTGGTGCGCGACTGTATCGAAACAGCGACTTCCAGCCAACCGCATTCTGCAATTACACGACGGCTACGCGTGTGGTCACCTATATCCTTCGCCGACCGGTTCCCCGTCGATGAACGTGAAATTGCGGCTTCGGCCAAAAATAAAAAAGGACAAATTCTTTGTTTACGCTGACCACCGCAGGCTCCCAAGAACAACGCGTTCTTTTCTCCTTGCTTTCCTCTTTCGCAACCTTCAGTCTAATATTAGCGGCTCGATTGAAACCGCGCTGCGTTCCGGAAAACGTAAAACAACAGCAACAACAGCAACAAAAAAATCGCGTCGGAGAACAGGCGCGTATGCATGTAAGAAGCGGCGTACGTCGACCTTGACGCTCGCTGCCAAGTCTGTTGCACACCGATTTCCTCGCTCTAACTAAACTTAGCGCTGCCAGCTCCGTGAACTCAGCCACTCAGCGCGGGCAGCAAGTCGACTGCACGCGCGCCCTCGGCGCTGAGTCGCTGACGTGCCACACGACTCGAGGTCCTCTACGGTCTGTGGAGGGGGCGTCCTCCTTTCCCCACCTTCTCCGCCGCTACCACCCTCGAGCGTCGTCGAATGCCTCAGGGTTAGACGCATTCCAGAGAAGAGCTCCGCGCCGACCTACTTCCGCGAGAGACGCTTTCTCTTTCGCTCGCTCAGCACCGCATTTTTGCGTGTCCCGAGTCTGCCGCCGTGGTTTACCTGCGGCGAGTACGAGAGCCTGGGGTGGTATTCTCGTCTCCGCCGCCTATTTTCGGTCTCTATTATGCGCGTGTTAGGTCACGCACACGATTGTGCAATTTCTAGCGCGTGTGAGCGTTGGTGTACTCATTGGGACCGTTGTAGCGCCATTTATTTTACGACTAACATCGTCCTGACTGATCCGAGTCATTTATCGCTGTTCTCTACCTTTCACTTGAGATACGTACCATCATATTTTAATTCGCATGGGCAGACGTTATGTAACGGAACCACAAAGCATTTCAACCTCATTCCGAATGTTTCTACGGGATTTCTTAGTATAGCTTGTTCTATTATACATTGAAAATAAGGCGGTTGATCTGTTCTGCGATTTAGAGGATAGAAACAACACGGTTAGATCCTGCTTGCATGACGGAAAGTTGTGCAAATGAATTAAGGGCGACTGCATTTTTTATAAGGCCAAGGAGAGTTAAGTATGGGGCGAGGACTCGGTGCTTCCTTTTACCACCACCTCGAAACAAAACAAAGCAAAATAAAAAGCACTACCGCTTTTCCTTATATAGGAGCATTCCGCGAAGTCAACAAACTCGCTGTGCCTAGTACCAGTGTAAGAACAACCGCGCGATCTGAATACGAAACTTGGCAGCACCGTGACGTGCACAGGGCAGGGCCTGGGACGGCGCCAGACCGACCATTGACGGACCGGTCGATGGTGCCTCGTGGTCGATCACTCGCTTTCTCGCCATAGAGTTTCATAGTACTATACATTAGAGGGAAATCCCGCGCCACCGTCTAGGGGAGCCGCGCTACAGAGAGCGAGAGAGAGATAACACTTTATTTAACCAAAGGTTAGCGCAGCTTGTTGGCTGCGCCAACCCTTTAATTAAACAAATAATGAACTCGAGCAGCGCAGGACGGGAGCGGTTGCAGGTCGATAGGAGAGGCCTTTGTCCGGCAGTGGACCTGAGAGTAGGCTGATGATGATGTATAATATTGGAGATCTAAAATCTCTCTCTATGTATAAAATTGAGAAATTTGTTATTTCTTTCGCTGTTTTCTAAAACCTTGCAACTTCCCTTGATTTTTTTTTAAACACTTCTGTCTGTCATATCCCTCACGAAGGGGTGTCAGGTTTCTGAAGGCCAGGGCCCAGAGAACCGGCACTCGGATCTGGGCTGTCTTGTTACCAGGCCACTTGGAACGCGAACGATGTGCGGCTGCTGCTTTCGTTCTCTCGCGGATCCCGACGGCGTGTGCCGCTGTCGCGGCCACCGATCGGATTACCGCCGGCGCGCTTTGTCTCGTGCCGGCCGCTGTCGCGACGGGGGAACCATGCGGGGAGCCGAGAAGACAGGGCAGCAGGGGCCGGACAAAGACCGAAAAAAGACAGTGTCGCTGCCCCTACAATGTAGCCGTGCGCTAGTGTGTACAGCGAGAACTTGGCGACAGAGAGCCGCTTTGGTGCGCTTAGTATTTAGGTACTTGTGTACTGGCGCTCCCCAAGGACGCGTGCTTTCTCCGACGGTGTTGAATTTCCATTACCCCCTTTTTTCTCACACCCGCTGACACATTCTTTCTTGTTTCGGGGCTTGCGTAACAAACTATTTATTTGTCCTTGGGAAAACGGAAACGATACAAATCGTTCTCATCCGGTTCTGTTAACATCCTGTATCACTCGCGTCCTCATCCAACACCAAAGTATCGCTCGTGTCCTTATCCGAACCCGCCCAACGCGTTCCTGTTTCTGCAAAGGTTTTCACAGCACTTCGGTGCTTCCGCCCTTCTAGCTTGTGCATGGAGAATACCGGCTTATTTTGGAATAAAAGTTTCGGTTACTCAGCAGCACCCACATACATAACACGCTATGCTGCACACCTAGTAACGTTCAAGTATTAATTCGCAAACGTGACTTTATATTTTTAGCATATCTCGAAAACAGTTGCTAGTGCTCGCCGAATTTTCTTTTATTCCTCTGCCCTGTGGAGAAGTGTTTCGTCCTAACAGAAAACCATCACACATGTAATAAGGAAATATCTTGTTTTGATCGAGCCCCACGACCCATTGAAGCACCAGCATGCCACCCCTTAATGGGGCCATGAAGACAAATACAACTTTGTTTAATTTGAAAGAACTAGGCTTTGGTACCTCAATCCGCTCCAATCCAGCCACGAAAAACGCTTCTTTAACCATAAACACCCAAGAAGTGTCGAAAAAAATATTCAAATTTTGCGCTGCAGTGACGTTGTATGGACAGGAATGACGTCATATGGGCCGGCACTAGGAGTATAATTATCAGTGTGTTAACTACTAGTTAGCATTCAAGTGATGCGATCGAACGGAGCTAGGGACCCCACCACAATGGGTCACTCAAGTGTCTTAGTGACGGTTTAGGTCGGCAGTCGCCAATCGCACACACAAGATTCTGTGACGTCATAGAAGATTGTGGGTGGGGTCACCACTGCTTCATCTGTTTTTTTTAATACCTTTATTATTTGTTTTAAGTGACCGATAAAACTTGTGTCATTGTTATCGGCACAAAGCAGCTTTTAGGGCGCAGCCCTTTGTCGCCCGCCTCTGCGCTGAGCCGCGTCGCCGCCGTCGTTACCGAGTGAACGATGGCAAAACCGACGAGTGAAAGAAAAAGAAAAAATGGCCGCCATCCCGCCTGCGAAAGTGATGTCCAACGAAGCTTTTGTAAACCACTACACATGCTGATGAGGGGGGGGGGGATGAAATGCTCCTCGTCGTCTCGGCGGGCTTCTCACTTGCGCTCGGCTTCTCTGGCAGCTGAGCCTGACCCATTCGCTCGCCCTCGAATGACGTCAACCTTACCCCCCTCCCCTTTCGCAAGCAGCTGCAAGCCTATTATTTACCAGGAACACATATGTAAAGGGTTCCCATTGTTCGCAGGCGCCTTATCAAATATCGTGCGGTTTCCGTGCTTGTCTCGTGGTTTTTTTTAACGAATACTGAACTGTGTGCTATATGCCTGATTGCGAAGAAAGATTGTACTGGGCTTCCCTGGCGGCAAATGCTGGGTCCTGGTGCATGCGCTCGGCGTCTTGGGCGAGAGCTGCTGGGTCCTGCCTGGGTTTTTTTGTTTACGACACGAAATTTTCCGTCCAACGAGAGGCTAACAGCTTCGCTGTAAAAGAGTGTCGCGAAATTGGGAGGGGAGGGTGGTTCGCCGTGGTGGCGCGAGCTAGCGCTCTCCGAAAGTGTGCGGTGGGGGAGGGGGCAGTATGCTGTGCCCGGACGAGGCGCTCGACGGCGCGACGCTCGGGGAAAACGTGAGGGGGCGTGCGCGTGACGATGGTGTCCGCTCGCTTCCTAAGACGCAGTTCGCGGTCCCTTCCCGAGACGCACTTCGCGCCGTAGGCGCAGAGGGTCATCATCGCTGCCGTCGAGAGAAGCCACGAGTGAATGCTGCCTCATCGCACTGCTGCTGCGCCCAAATATCGCATTAGGGAGTATCGTAATCGCCAGCCAATTTTTTCAATGAAATAAACTCGTATTTTTATTCATGACCCCTAAGATAAGACCGGATTACCCTCCGTGGGACCAGGCCTACCAAACTCTGCTCCGGAACTATGACAATAAGTCGTGTGAAGCTAATTTTTATGTCCAACGTCACCTCTAGAAAAAAAAAAAAACGGCGAACTTGTGAGGTTGAAAAAAAAAAAAAAAGAAGAAACAAGAGCCACCCTTCCCGTTTACCTCCTTCTCCTCTCCTCATAGAAACATGAATGCACCGTTATCTCTTGTATTATCGAGGACATTCATTCGACCGAACACGCATCGCTTCCCCTTCACTTTTAGCTCCTCGCGAAGTGCCTTCGAACTGACGTGTACACAGATGCGGTTTTATGTGGCGTAACCCGCCTCCTATCTAGACTCCAGCACGGCCGCCACGCTATGCCGGCTATGCAAAGTGTACGTGCCCCGACTGGCCAACGTGCAGATGGCGGGATTAGACCTGCGCGACCTTCCGCCGTCCACCGTGCCAGCTGCTGTAGTTGCCGGGTGGAAACAGAGTCGGAACGAGTAGCGCACCTGGGGGATGCCTTTTCGGCCTGTGACTCAGGTGGCATGCATGCGGTTCCGCTGGGTGGGCGATGTACGTCCGCGTCAGGCCGAAATGTCGACTCTACAGTCGCCCCCGCGCAACGCCGTGTGCTGGGTGATATCTCGTACATGCATTCCAGGCATACATCCTGGAGCGGACCTTTTTTTAAACGCGGAGTGCGATTAGACGCGCTCAGCCCACATCAAAATTTTCGCACGTCCTCTCATGGATAATTTTTATCGGGTAATTAATGCGTAAGCATTTCTATGCAGACTCCGCGAGGAACTTTCGTCTCTCCGTCTGTAACGCGCGATGTGTCATGCTTTCGCCACATGTGGAAATACTGCTGGTAAAATCCTCTACGGCTTTCCTACGTTGATATTTATAAGACTGCCTGAGTGCCCCTAAAAATGTCTTCATATCAGTGGTTTTGTGTATACCAAGGCGTTGGACTGGGCTAGTTGGTACACGTTTGAGTGAATGAAAAACCAGCAGTAAACACAGGACACAGTTATAAGAAAACGACGGGACAAGATAGTTATAAAAAATCGACAGGACAAGCTGGCTTGCCCCGTCGTTTTCTCCTAACTGCGTCCTGTGTTTATCGCTGGTTTTTCATCCAATGAAACATGTACCAACTAGCCCAGTCCAACGCCTTGGTATCACAAATTTCTTCTAAATGGGCATCTTTCTTCGTGTTTGCCAGCTTGTCCTATGGTTTTGCACATAGTTGTGAAGCCGACTTCAAAGGGGTTTAGTGTATGGCAAGGCGGCTTACGTACGCTGTTATGCGACAACTCCGACTTGGGAGTTTCCACAAACGTTTCGAAAAGTATAGATTGCATCTGTCGGTGCTGGGTATCGAACCACGTCCCCGCCACTCCCAAAGCAAAAATTACAGCTACAACTCCCGTGATATCCTGCTAATAAAATTGGGGCGCTCTACACAAAAGTTTCGCGAGCTGTTATGAAATCCTATAGAGACGGGAGCGTAATTGATCACGCTGAGCAAATTTTGCCTAACGTGCGAAACAAATACAGCGGAAGAGATACAATACGCTGCTAGACAGATGTGGAGGGTTTTCTAGTCTAGAGAAAACACCCGCCCAGGTGGCTCGGTTGCTACAACGCCGCGCTGCTGAGCCCAGGGACGCGGGTTCGACCCCAGCCGTGGTGGTTGCTTTTCTGTCGTCCTGCAATGCGCAGTCGCCATAGTCATGGCGTCGTTGATCGCGCACTGTCACTGCGTGGTCTCCCCGCCCCCTCGGTACCTCCGGTGTCACCGCTCCAAGACGTACTTTGCAGAGGACCAAGCACAAACAGTGAATATTTTTATTGAGAACTTTCAATATGAGGCAAAACCGCCGCCACGATTTAGTTATTCGTGGTGCTCACAACATGGGGTTACATGTATACGTACATACATTCGTTGGGATTTAAAATGGCTGTTTGTTTTCGTAGCAGCTAGTATTGTTTGATGCAATAAAAACTTTATCACCATGGTCACTAAGCGGTAACGCGCAGTGACCGATAGAACGTGTTTGCGTCCCGTGTGTGACCCGAGGGTAAACGGCGAAGCAATGCGCGTGCGTGGAATGTCTCCCAATCGTCTGCGCATGCGCAGTTGCTTTGTTGCTGCTTTCACCGGCTCTGGTCAGACAAGGGCGGTGTTGCCTCACCCATAATTCCCGTGTGCAGCGCACTGACCCCGGCGAACGTCCCTCAGCTAGGACGCGCGCGCTGGCGCTGTCCCGAGGTTTAATTAACAAGGACTCTGCCTTGCGTCTCCCAATATACTGATCATCCATTTAGAATTTCCAGAACAATACAAACGCCACGGAACAAGGCTGAAGTGGTAGATTTTGGAACGAGAAAACGTTGGGCTGAGGAGGAGGCACATAAACGTTGCTGTGCCGGTGGTGTTGGACGTCACTTTGTCGCCAGCTGTCGAGGATGTATACTACAAGAGCCGGGCGCCAGAGCCGCTATAATCAGGGAATGGATTCTCGAAGTGCCTTCTTATCATCTCACGGCGTGCGCTGACGCCAAAGGTAGCGTATACTGCGACGTTAAGGTGTTGCAATAGCACTGCCGTATGACCCCAGCCCGTTTTTTGCGTCTAGAAGCGACCGATCACTAGACAACGACGGTGTTTAATTAAGCACGGCTACTTATATTCGTTGCGCAGACAAGGAAGTTCCTATCTGAAGGTAGAAGTCCGACCTAAAAACGTCGGCCCTGACTCAGACACTTTGAATACACTAGACGATCGATACAGGCTGGAGTGACTTATACGAACTTATATGTGTGACTTACATGTTTTATTATTAGAAGTATTATTATTATACACAGATCATCGCGTAGTCAGGGCATCCGGGATTGTGGTAGTTCCCTTGAGGACAGTCCTCGCACGTTTCTAACCGAACGCACCACTGTGTACGCAACAAGGGCACTAACACTAATGGGAAACTCTCATCTTTGTTACCGTCCAATGTTGGCACTTTCTTCCTTGGGCTGTGGTCGGATGCCGGCATTATAAAAAAAGCAAATAAAGTCAGGACAGCAATGACACAATTTCGCCCTTTTTTTAATCACCCAGACATCAGGATTAAGTGCTTGAACTAGCTCCTTGTTCCTCTGTTTCGGGCGTACTCGTTCCCTTTTTGTTTGCTGTAGTTTATTATTTGTTGCCAAGGGCAGTGTGATCTTTGCGAATGTCGCGAGTTGAGATGCATTTCCGGGGGCCTTCACCAGGGCCACACATTCTGGTTTGGTCTCTCCTAGCGAAGCGCCAACTAACTACCCGTTCCTTGAACAATTTTGTCATTTTTCAAACGTTTTCTTTGCTAGCGGGCACGCACTGGTCTCCATCAGCGATGGTTAACGGAAACGTGCAGCCTTGCGAGTATACGAGCGCGCGTCAAAATAAAGAGAGGTGGCGAAAGGAGGCAGCCTTGGAGCACACCGCGCGCGTGTCCGCGCAGGCCCGAGCCTGCTCGCGCCGGCCGACGGATTCCAAGGGCCGCCGTCGGGAGCGGCCGTCTGGGCGGCCTTTTAAAGCAACGCCGACACTTTCCGCCGCCGGCGCTGGCAACGTCCGCCGACGCCGCGCTCGCGCGTCACACCACGCGAGCGGCGCGCGCGAAGCCCCGACAGAACCGCAGCTCCGTCCGTCAGGTGCAGCCGCGCAGCGCTTCCGTCCCATGTGCGCCGCCAGCTGCAGGAAGGAAGACCGACTTCTCCTCATCCGCCGCTTCTCCTTCGCCCTTCATCCAGGGCCTCCTCCTCTTCCGAAGACCAGCTGAGAGGCCCGCGCGCGCAGCGTGCGCCTCGGAGCGCCCGGGATTCCGACTGACCAGCGTCTCCGATGAAGGAGCGGATCTGGCCGCTCATCTTTTGTCGCTCTCGCCTTCGAAGCGGGTTTTCCCCCGCTTCGTGCTGTTGTCAGCGCCGGATCGAGTGACCCCATCCTTCGCCGGTGCTTTGCAAAGTGCTCTGCGCTCCTTTGTTATTCCGCAAGTGACGGCAGCACGTGACCTTGGCTGTTGTTCTGTGACTGTTCCGGAAGTCACTCTCGCCACTACTTCCATTTTTTTTTTCTCATTGTCTTCTGCAATTTGTACCTGTCGTCGGAACTGCATTGCAACGGGACATCGCATCCGCCTTTTTTTGTGGGTGTCGCCGTGCAACCTTTGTCTTCGCATCGTCTTCGCGAGCAGCGTGCGGAAGTCTTAAGACGCTGCCGTCTTCACGGAAGCAATCTGTGACGCCTTCGGTTGCGGCTGTTCGCTGCCTGTAGTTCCCGGTCGGCAGGCTCGCAACACTCGGGTCAAGTGCATTAACTGGAAGACGACCGTTGCCAGCCGTGAACATTGCTTTATTTGCGCGAGAGAATTTTCGGGAGTTCTTAACGCCCGGTGCGGAAGAAGATCCCGGCAAAATGGTGTTCGTGATGAGTTCTGGTCGGCGCTTCGGACACAAGTGGTTGGTGAGTTCATACTGCGAATATACTCTGTCTTTTGTTCCGGGGCACCAGTCCTGTTCTGGTTGTATGGTTAATACTAAGTTAAGCTATCGATCGATTCGCGCGTGTTTGACGGTTTTCTAGTCTGTGAGCGAGATTCGCCGGAGAAGCGCTCTTGGTTCCCGCCCTCGCCGAGGAGCTAACTGTTGGAGCTTCAATTCTTAAAAATCGCGTATTTAAGGGTCGCCACAGAAAACGTTATCGGATGCTCCTCACCTATTCGAGTTTATATGTAGTGTACTACCTTTTAAACCCTAAAACCTTTTCGATGCTCGCGCTTTACAGCTATTGTAGTGACCTTAAATACCTTGCATTGCAAGTGCGTAAAGACACTAACGAAAGTCCAATGCAAAAAACAAGAACCGTTAGCCGCTTTCGCCTTACGTAGTTGAAGTGCGATTCAAAGGACACGATAAAAAGACGCCTCGGCGCTTTCCTACAGCCAACAAAACCTTTTGGGCGTTAACTAGCGAAAAAAAAAAACTAATGAATTGCAAACTAACACGGTAACTAGCTTTGCGTGGACGCGTTTCGCTCATTTTTATTACAACGCGCTCAGATTGCAGAAATTGTTCAGTAATTGCCCACCGGGTCGTGCTGGAAAAAACATTTATGGCGGCGTTTTACTCACTGGCAACATAAGGCCGTGATTTGAAGGTGTTGATAGCAAGAATGTCTGCGACCTTTCACCAAGGGCAACTCCGCAAAGACGATTTCGTTTGTAAATTTTAATAGCGTTAGTCGCCTTGTAGCGAGCGCGTGACCGCGTACCTGGTTAATTATTATAACCTTCTGCCTTTCGCTTTCCGTCCCACCAACTCTTTCTCTCTCCCCACGTTAAGGTCGGACGACAGATGTAAGCGTCGCTGATGCGTGTACTGTGTATAGGCAGGAAGGCGAGGGGTGCTTCCTTCTCACACAACTGCGACTGCGCGACGCGGGGTCACGCGGTTCTCGATCGCGTAACCTGCAGCAGTGTTAACGGGCACTAAGCGCAGGAACGATTGTTTAGCAGCGTTTCCCAACACGTGGGCACGGGGCGGGAAAATCCCCGGGCCCGCATGTCGCTCTTCCTTCCTCCTTTTCGATCCGGGGATGCTGCTGCACTACAGTGGCTGCTGCGTTCGCTTGAGAGGGCGTCTCACACGCGCCACACAGAAACACGCACGAAAAGCGAGGTGTACGCACACCGGCACCGAGGCAGCTGCACTGGCCAGTTTAAACTGGTCGCCGCCGGTTCCTGTCCGCCGAAGCAAATCCGCACGTGTCTGGCCCGGAATACGAATGACAGCCAAGCGGGGGCCGTGAACGCGCGGAAATGGCGAGATAAAAGCCGTGGGAAATGAAAGCGAAACAAGCAAGAACTTCGGTAGCATGCTCACTTCTCGTCTGCGTTTTTTTTTTTTTTGTCAGCCACGGTGCACACGGGTAATTTTTTTTTTATCAGCCACGGTGTACACGTGTGATTTATTTGGCTGTGTTATACGGTGCGCCCAAAGTTGCGTCGTAACGCGAACGAGCATTCTAAGTGTGCAACCTACTTTGAATTCGTGACTCCCTTACCTTCGCCGTTACAGTTTGAAAAACAGAAACGGAGTGGGGGGGAATCTGGGGGTTAAAGAAAATGGGCGCCAAAAACGCGATAATAATCTATAAAACGAATTGTGCTAAGAACACCAAAAGCATACTTTTCGACGAAAAAGTCATTGAATGATTAAACTACGAGAGGGAATTGTCTAACTGGTGAAAGCCAGCAGGATAGTAAGCTAAAATATCAGCATTTCTGGCGTAATTCGTGTACTTGATATTAAACAGGTAAACTGTTGTTACAACGAAATTGTTCTTTTATTCGAAATTTTTTATGGTTCTAACTTGAAATGCAGTACAAGGAAATCATCCTCGCTTTTAACGAAGTATCGCTTATAAAGAAGTCATTTTCTTATGACGCGGGGCAAATCCCGCGCGTGGGTAAGTGCAGTCTGGAAAGTAAGGGACAGTTTTGTTGCTCGCGCGAGAATTGAGCAGTTTTGCCTTTTTGACACGGGGTGACCCGTCTCCGAAACTGCCTGACAATGCATTGGCATGTACAGTCATAGACGACTGAAACGCGATCAAGAAAATGTGAATCGGAACACGCACAAAAAAATCCCGGGCCATCTCCCCTAACGTGAAACCTGGGGAGGGGCGAAGCATGCAGTGTATAAGGGTATTCTTGGCGCCTCGGCGTTTTTGCCAATTGAGATGAAACCGTTGGGGGGTACAGGTATACAGCTTTGCTGTAAAAGTCTCTTGTCTTTGAAGCACGAAGCTCTCTAGCGCGAGGCGTGAACGAGTGTCTCGTTGTTTTTTTTTTTTAGTTTTTTAGTACGCGCTACTTTCTAGCGCGAGGCGTAAACGAGTTTGCCGCTGTTTAAGTACCGTGACTACATGAGACTACGCTTACGACGACGACATGAGACGCCGCCGTTACAGCCCCAGCCCCTAAGGGGCTTCGCCCCTAATAGCGCGATTGTTTCCGTGCAAGTCAAATTGACGTGTTTCTTAATTACAGTAACAAAGTTTGGGACTTTTGCCGTGGCTCTACACTTGTGCGTAAAGCTGAGTCTGGGATTAGAACAATAACAATTTCTGCATTCACGTGACAATAAAAATGCGTTACGAGTGCGCCTTTATTTGACCTCCACGAACAGAATTTTTTTTTTAATTTGGCGGGTTCTGGTTCATATTTTTGCGTTCGCGTTTCATTTGTTGGTGACTGAACACACACGTGCTGGGCCAATCCCCCCCTCCTCCTCCTCCTCCGCCCCTCCTTTCATATTAGTATGTGCGGTAATTGGGGGTGGGCCTGGACGATCTTTTTAGGAGCCGTTCGCCTTACATTTATGTTTCGCGGCCTGTGTTCCTGACATTTCTGGTTCCATTCGAGGCCAGTTTTACGGACTACGATGAGTTAGAAACTGTTTTCGAGAACTTTTCGAAAGAAGTAAAACGCGCACGAAACTCACTATCAGCAAACGAGTTCTGCTCGAGCGGTTATGACTCCCACTTCAGATATGGTAGGCCCTGGTTACGGTCCACGCTACCGACAAACCTGCTTTGAAAGCATCCACAAGGCCACGCACAAAACTCCGACGGTGCATGAGCTGGGCAAACATGGTTGCAGAAGCTTTGCCCTCTTGTAAATTCATCAATAAAGTCAGCTCTGATCCAAGGGGGAGTCGCGCATTTTTAAGCAAAGACGCTGTGTGCTTGCCCACGTTTCGAAGACTTCGATGCACGGCACGCGCGCAGTCAACTTCAGCATCAGCGAAAGGTGTGCGCTGTGGTGTCTTCGCTCTACGAGGGGCGGAAAAAAACCCGTGAGATTCCGTTATTATTTAATATAGCGTTCGCAGTGCCCTCGGCCGGGATATAGACGGTGAGCAGCCGATGGCGCTGTACTGACAGCGGAAAGATGCATTCAAGCGGAAACCATTGCGTGCGAGTGTATGCTTACGACACTTACCTTGCGCGTACACACAACCTCACACAGAGGCGATGGATGAGGGCTCGCAGCGCTTGAACGATGACACGGAAACGCTCGCGAAATGGGATCTACGCTTATCTGGCGGCGGCTGTGCAACCACGCATAAGCGATCATCTACGTCCACGAGTTCTGGGAACCGTTGCGACCACGGGTAACGAAAATAAACCAAGAAACGCTGCTGCTTTTTTTGGGAGCAGTAAGTTGACGAGGTATACTGCTGCCGCGCCCGTTGAAGTGCGAGGCTGCAAGGGCTTCGCGTAATTAATCATAATCGCAGCTTTTGACAACGCCAAGCGTGAAAAATGAAGCCGTTAGTGTTACACTAAACTTGCCAACGGAGTAAGGAGGAAATAAAGCTCGTTCTACCTTGTTCGCTCTGCAAGCTGTACTGCGAGACGCCCTGCATGTACAATCTCCGGGGACATGAGAGGCTCGGAGTCTTACACTGGTCTCTGACAGTCGCGTGATGAACATGATGCGGAGATGGCTGGCGGTTTTACGGTGGCAGTTCTTTCACCCGATTGCGGTAAGATGATTATTTGGTGCAGAGCCGATATCAGTCTCAACGCGCTTTAAATGTGATGCGTGTTCAAACCGTACGCAGCTGTAGACTGACCACCTCTTCAAACGCCTGCCTCTCACCATGGCGCACCTCTATAACCACCGCCTTGTTCGTTGCCTTATTGTCGCTTAGTTGCCAGCTCAACGGTGTTCGATTTATAGCTGCGGCTGTTATTACAACTCGCGCGTGATGAGTTTTGACTGCATGCCTCTCGCCTCGTCGTGCGCCTGCGCTGTAAATTCATAAGGATTGGGGAAATATTTTAAGTGCTTAATCACTTTCTACGTGGACTCGACGAGCAAAGTCGTCCGTTCGTCGTAGTTCCTGATGTGCCACACTTTAGCGGCATGCGGAAATCAGACCGCTTACGTTGCCGCAAAAAAAATGTATTTCCAGCAAGGCATTTGTGCACAGTAACGAAGCCTACTTAAGGGGCTTGGTGTATACAACGCAACGTAAAGATACATGAAGTTTTATGGAAGTTTTAACAGCGAAGCTGTTTAAGCTTGAGGTTAATACGCTGGAGTTAGCAAAAAAAAATACCAAGACAAAACTGCGCCGCCTGTAAAGGGTGCACCACCGCAGATAGGGCAATATCAGAGTGAAGCCGACTTTAGCGCCTGCTCGAGTGCGATCACAAGTGGCATATGCATATGCGTATGCGCACCCCTTACTATACCGTTTTGAAGTTTATAGTGTTTCTTGGGCTGCTAAAACCAAAAACCAAATTGCAGTAGTGGAGGGCTCCGGATTAATTTTGACCACCTGGGGATCTTTAACGTGCGCCGAAATCTCGCACACGCGGACATTTTTGCTTCTCGCCTCCATCAGAAAAGCGGCCGCCGTGGCCGGGAATCGAACCCGCGTCCTCGTGCTCAGCAGCACAACGCCTTAGCCACCGAGCCACCGCAGCTTAACTTGGCCTCACCCCTCAACACTTAGCCTAGCGTAGAAAGAACATGGCAAAGCCTAACAAAGCGTAGCAAAGAGCTAGCAAAACTTAGCAAAAGCGGAAGAAGCTGGGTCGTCGACCCCCAGCTCCGCTGTTTCTCCAGCCTTGCACCACTACTGTAAGATATGCGCCATTTTCTAACATGAGACCCTGAGGTCAACATATTTTCATACGAGACATCTGGCATTGACTTTAAAACAACGTCTTCCTCCCGAAAGCATTTGTGTAGTAGTAAGGGCGAATTTAAAGGTGATCCAGTGTACAGTGGGGAGGTTTAAGCACGCATTGAACAATTCCAATTGGTAGATTCAGCAAGGCTTTTAGGGCTAAACTTATGCAATCATTTGCGCGAGTGGAGGGCAATACTTGCAGGAAGAACGGTCTCTGTATGCCCGTGCGCATCGGCTTTCACTTTCCGTTAATATAATCTCATGGCCTGTAGGCGTTCACTACCATCGTTTCGTCGCGCGCGACGAAAATGTCAGCAATTTCTCGGTTACGGACGTCCTGATCGGACGGTGTAAAACATGCGCGTTTATGTGCATATACGCGTTTGCAAGTGCGTGCGTGCATATCACACCATTTTTTACGGCCAACTGACACAGGCAGGACAAGCAACGTACCCGATTATAATGCATACGTATGACATGCTTAAGAAAAGGAATACCGGAGAGTACTGGCGGTTCTTTGTCACCATGGTATAGCGACTTCAGTATTTCCGTGTGCCCCTCGCGCTTTGGCCCGTGGTAGCAACAGGCCGGTCGCAGGGTGCATTCGCAGACGGCTGCCCATTTCCCAGGGCGCCTGACGTCAATTGACGTCACTGGATGAGCGCATTGCGACAGCTACGGCGAAAGCGATGTGAACACGGAATCAGGAGCCCGGCGAGCGCCGAGTGCGGGCACGTGTCTGCAACAGGGCGCGCACCTGCGTTCTTCCGGGAACACGTGGCCAAAGAGCGTGGCTCAATCCTCCCTCTATCTTGGGCGGCCGGCAGAGGACATGGGCTCCGCAGCCGCGCGAGCGGAGGCCGACGACTGGCGTATACTTCTGCCTCGAGTTGGACAGCTGCCTAATGACATCTCCCCGCGCAGCTACCAGAGTACACTACTAGGCCTGCGCGAGGATTTTCAGCGTCAGAGTGTCGCCCAAAATGCCTTTCTTCTCATGAGCTCTGATGAAAGGAAACGTGGTCATTAAACTCCGCCGTCAAAGGTTCCTCGGTTGAAGGTGCATCGACGAGCAAGCGGGTTCGATAACGGATCTGAAGGCCTTGTTACTAAAGGGGCGTTTTCCATAAATAAATTTCTACGCGTGTTGTGATGACGTCATGGTACGTCATTGTTTCCCCCAGCGTCGAAGCCGCACCGTGAAGCCGCCTCTGCAGGGTGATGCTACACGCAATGTTGCTGCCGTGCGCTTACTCTTGTCTCGTGGAGAGGTGGTGTTCGATGATGTAATCTTGGTTCTTATTTAGCATAATTTTGCGAACGATAGCGTCATGCATTCTTTGATAACAGAAGCATTATACATAGATTGTTCGTGATCATCTCCTTTCTATTCCGCCGCGATGTTGCAAGTGTTCATCATCGAAAATGATAGAGTAAAAGGATTTTCACAATGATTTGTTATTTGTTGTACACCCGAGTTTCAAATGAGCGCTAAACTAACCAGCATCTATTCCGCGACGTTGCCTATTTTACCGAGAAAAAGAAGAAAAAATGAACGGAGAGCGTATCACCAGGAGCCTTCCAAAATGTGGGATATACCTCACGTCTTCACTATGTTAACCAGGTTTGATCACTGGCAAAGAATACCTTGCGTGTGAATTCTTCGAAAACAAAAATTGAGGAGCCATCCAACTCTGTCAATGTGGATAAACAGTGAAGCTGTATAGATTCATCCCGTATTATTAATTTAAAATTACAATATCTCTTTTTATCGTGAAGGTGCCGTTGCCGTTCATCATGATTCGTTCGTAGTTACCTAGGAACGCAGAAGTTAGCTTCGTTAGGCCCTACCTATCTGAAGTGATTTTGAGAAGTACATTAAGTAATCGTGGTATAGCTAGGCGGAACGGAGTGTTTAAATACTAGTACACACGAATATAGTGGCAATAAAATGTTTGACATAAACGTTGTTGTCTAAGTGGTATTCAAACTCAGCACTTATGGACATGGGGTCTCTTTAGCCGCGCAGTACCTCTACGTTACCTCCATAAATTTCGCGGGTGTGAGGTAAAGTTTTAGTCGCAATGTCACCGTCGTTACTAGGGGTGTAGGGGGGGTACCCGGCGGCCTGACGTTGGTCGTAACGTTGCGCTTTCATCGTTAACCAGAGCGTATGATGAAGTGGCGATGGCTTTGTGGTCGCAAAACACAAATGGGACTTTCTCTTCGGCGGCCCCTTTTATATTGGGTATCCTCGATTTGCCAATACAGAACGGATAATCCTGAGTAGTTCGTAGCCCGTATTTCGTGGGAGGACTACTTTCACAATAAGAATTTTATTGGCAAAAATAAATACATAAATAAAAACGGAGCTGGTCGTGTGGCACTGCAGCCCAAAATGACAAATTGAGGAGACCTATTGTGTTCATGCAAATGAAGCAGACGCAGCAGTAGCGCCGCATTTCCATAGATGCCTTCCCATACATCATTTCGTGACACTTTATGTATGTAAATGAATACGATTGCATTCGTATACGAATGCAATCGTATACTGTATTGAAGGGGCGACAAAAGCAACACTAGCGGAAACGTCAACGGTGCCGCCGGGCGGCTACAACCGAGATCGTGTACGAAACACGCAGCGCATGCGGCCAGCCAGGCACGAGAGGGGCATAGTTTTTTTTTTTTTTGTAATGCATGACACGACAAATCCTAACATCTAAGCCATTTACAGCTTTCGTTATTTAAAAAAAAATAGGGGCCAGTCTTGGCTGTGAAAGGGGATGGCCAGCGAAGCTGTGTAACAAAAGGCACATCACATACACGGTTAATTTATACATATTTATTTTTCATCATTTAGTAATAATTATGACTATGACTCTATGATTACTTAGTGACACTTGGAAGGACTAGAGTTTTATACTAGCGGCAAACTATGGGCTGCCCGTTTCCCTCCCGTAGGAGCCCGTATTCTCAGCGGACGGGAAGTCGGTAAGGTTTGCGACTTTACTGTGAACTACCTAATCTTGAAAAAAAAAAAAAATAGTGAATTGAACTCGCCGTATTGATTGAGTCGTCTTAGCGGCCAACTGTCACAAGCCTTATTGCAGGATAGTATCGCTAAAACAAGAGTTACAGCCATTTTCTGTTGAGCATTCGTGATGAAATCGGCTTTGCCGCAAGGCATTCTTGCTCTCGGAGCAGAAAAATAATGGAGAATTAGCCATATACAACTTCACTGGAGAACTTATGGGTCAATTGGTTCGGGTATGATGACAGGTTATGAGTGTATAGATACGCTTACTACCTCGCCCATTCACTCACTCACTCCCTCACTCATTTACTCACTACTGTCTGTTAAGGGGGGCGGGACCGTGCTTCCGCTATGTCAGCGGGAAGAGCGGCCGCTGCCTCATGCTTATCCCTAGATAGGGAGAAGCGAACCACGATAACGGTGCGTCTTAACTTACAAACGTATATCTTGGGGAAATTCTCAACTTAGGGACAAGAAATCCGCTCTATTCTATGATAAAAAGGGAAGAAAAAATAATACCCGACACATTGTCGGACTAGCACCCGTTCGTTGGCATCTAACAATACGACAAAACTCGCTGCCGCTCGTAATGGGACCTTGACCGAGTACGTTCGCCTCCAGAACTTTCACGAACAGTGCAGAAGTACGGCTACCGGCGCGGCTTCGTCTCGTGGCGTTCGGCCGTTACACGCGGAAGACCGTTACACGCCTTTACGCGCGACGAAAATAGCATCGACGAGACCGCTGGGAAATTATTCTTTCGCGTGGGAGTGAGGCGGGCGCCCGCGGTGACGAGTTGGCTGAGTGCGCCCTCGAAGACAAATAAGCCGGCTGTTTCGTTTCCTCTCGCAAAGTCTAGAGAGCCGCCTATACTTCGAAGCGCTGCTTGCTTGTTTGTCACTCGCTGCTCTCTTGACAGCTGTCAGTCGACGGTTTCCAGTGGCCTGCCTAGCTGCGCGCAAGGAAGTGGTAAAACATTGTGAGACGCCAGGTTTGACTACAATGCTTTTAAATTTACTCTAATTGTCCCCACATGCTAAAGGTCGCCTGGGGGCTTTAATTAATTCGTTCCCCACCACTATAAAGTCCGCACACCCAAGTTGTACAGCTTAATCGCCAAAAACCTTATTCCTATTTTTTTTTCAACAGACAAAAAAAAAAAGGGGGGGGGGGGACACATTCTGCCTGCATTCGAAAATGCGTAACGATTTCTACATTGACTCGACGACCAAACCCGCCTGTGCGTCTGTGTAACGTTTATAGGTCACACTCTCGCCTCATACGAAGTTTCTATTATTAAAATACCCAAGGCCTTCATTTCTTCCATTAAAACAGCTTTTACGTCTCTAGAAAATGTCTTCCGCGCAATGCATTCTCAGGGAGTAGTGAAGCTGAACTTTAAGGGGATCGGTGTGTAGTTCTTTAAAAAGAAATAGACGTGGAATCTTAATTAGGTCTTTCACAGGAGGTGCTATCATACTCCGACATCAGCTGCCTATATTTCCCCTGAAAACTCTCTTCGCAGCAATACACGTGTGCTTAGCAGTGAAGCGGACCTTGAAAGAAGCTCAGTGTACGCTTACGCATTGTCATACAATTCTCACTTAGGAGCTTCTGAAAGTTTCTTTTTTTTTTTTTTGCTTTTTCATGTTCACCGCGCCTGCCTTTGGAAATGCAGTTCCCTGCCACACTTTTTCTTTAAAGGCATGCTTAGCTCTGCGTTCTCCAATAATCCCGCTTTCGCAAGTGAATTCATTTCCCGCCATCCCGGCAGGCGCGAGGAATTTTCCGCGCATACCGAGCGGTCATCAGCTGACGGATAACGCTGCCATTACCCTTTGTCTCCTCCTTGGGCATGCACGTGCACGTCCGTCCGTTCACGTCAAGGCGCGCACCGCTGTTTGATGGCCCACTTCTCCCGTTCCCGCCGGAATCCGCGGTCAGATGCGCACGACAAGTCTTGTGAGGGGAGGAAAGATGCGGGGAGAGGAGGAGGGCGCAGGAGATGCCGCGAGCGGGCACGGGGTGACGTGTCGCTGCTTGTTTGGATGACTCAACGTTGCAGCAGCGACAGAACAATCGGCTCTTCACCCCCCCCCCCCCTCCTCTCTTCCCCGGAAAATACAGGGTGGCCTTGTCACACGAACTACCCAAATGTCATTTTGGCAGTCGCGGGAAACACGATTTCGAAGTTAAAGGGGTCGTGACAAATCTCAACATTGTTAATTTTAAAGACCTTGTCCTTGGTAACTCAGTCAGCTCCATTCGACCCACGAAAGACGTTTTTTTTTAGCCGAAAGAACGCAAGAAGTACCGAAAAACATTCAAATTTCGCGCTACAGTCGTGTGATATGGTCAGTTATGACGTCATGTGGGCCGGCACACAAAAAAGTTTATCAGTATGTTAGTAGCACGTTAGCATTCAAGTGATTCAATCACGCGGACTTCGAGGCTCCACTACAATCATCCCCACATGTTTCCTGGCGCTGGCTTTGGCTGCTGTTGCCAGTCTCGTGGTCAGGATCCCGTGTGAGACCGGGCAGAAAGTAGTTGGTGTGTCGCTAGTGTTTCATTTGCTTCTAGTAATATCCAAATTATTTGTTTGAAGTTTCCGATAAACTTGGTATGATTGCTATTGTATGATTACGGCCTTTTAGTCAACCGAACTTGTATTTCGTCTTCACGGCCTTTTTAAATGCACAATACGTGCGCATTTGTGGAATTCGCTCGCGTGGCCCGTACAAGCAGCCGTGCAGGTAGGGTACTTCCCTCATACATACTCAGTCGAAAGCTCATTTGAATAAAAATGGGTTTCCGGCTCTCTGACACCGCAGAAACGCGGAATCCTTGGAGACTGAAACGAACCCCGTCGTCTCTTGTAGACACGGAGCGGATGGCGGGGAGTGAGTTTCGTTTCAAAACCACCCAGAAGTCGACCGACCGGAAAACACCGGAATGTGTGCGCGATTGTGATCTCTCCTCAAGCGCTTACGAGGAAGGACACAGGATGGGAGAGGAGGAAGGCGGGAGCGCCACTGTAAATGCTGCTCGCGTTTCATTCTCGCGGGTGTTGTCTGCCCGTTCTTTTTTCTCCTTGGCTGCTCGCGCTTGACAGTTTTACTCTACGTGTTTGGTGGTCGTTGGATGAGCGCGAAAAAGGGGGGGGGGGGGGGAGAAGGAAGTTAGTGATGGGCGATAAGTGGGTATAGCACCTTTGTAGGTCCGAAGAGTGTTTGTCCTGTTTCCGATAAAAGAGTGCCTGAACGTCTTTTTTTTTTTTTTTCCTCGCTGTCACAAGATTGTCTGGGAATTTCGTTCAAGTCGTGCCGCCGTGCCGACGCTCTCTTTGCGGCATTTCCTTTCCGGCGTGGATTCCAGTCACTCGCTCTTTTGCCGAAAGGAAAAAAAAAGAATCACTTTCTCCCCCTCTCCCTTTTTGGCGGAGAGAACGGCTCGTACCGTTTGTCATTCACAATGGCGTCTTGTGAGTAACTTCGCCTCCTCCGTCGCCGCAGACATTGTCGGCCGTGAACAATGATGAATTGAAAGGTGATTCGTAGAACACGGCACGCGCACCTCCCTTCGTGCCCCAATGCTGCCCCTGAAGTCTTCAGATGCTCGGCAGATATAAGAGAATACATGACAAAGGCGTGGAAGACCTGCGAGAGCTCCTCCTTATCGTGTAATCAAAGAAGCGATATTTTTATCTTTCTAGGGGTTTCGTGCAACTTATTTTCCCGTGTCTTCTTACACAGTTCTTCCAGGTCGGTTTTGATTCCCGCGTTCGTGTAATGTGTAGACGGGCAGTGCACGGCTCTGTCTCCTGCTTAAAATTGCTCTTCAGGGTGATTAAATACAGCTGAACGCCGTCGACTGAGGAATCCTGTTAATTTGCTGTTTCGAGCGCCCAAGTTGCACCTTGGATGAGGCGACCTGTATATGTATAGATCTCGGTTCTTGTCCGCTAGTGTTTCTTTTCTTCTTTACTCTCGGCCTCGTAGGGAGCTAAAGGACGTGTGCCTATGCAGGAACACCGCGTAGCGGATATACAAATAGTCGCGCAATGCATGTATTTGAGGCAAGAGCAACGGGTGAAGGAATTGTCAGTTGCTTGGCGACGTTTTTTTTATATATTTCCGAACGCTTCAAGAAACGCGAAGCCGAGTGCTCAACCTTATCACCACCACCGTACAGTGTAGATATATTTCCAAATAGAGGCTGAAAAAAAAAAAGAAAGAATGCCGCGGCGTTGCCGCGAAGGAAAAAACACTCCAAACGAAACCGACTCGAGAAGACGGAATGTCAACAACGTTTTATCGGAGAAATGAAGCAGCTGTGTACGTTTTCTCGCGCCTCGGACGTGAAAAGGGCAGCGAAATGATGCATGACGTCGCCGCATTGAGGTCAATTACAGTTAAGTGCGACATGCAAAGAAGTCAAGCACACAAAGGGCACACACGACTGAAAACCTGTCGCGTGTTAGCGTCAAAGTAAACAGCTTACATAAATTCGAGGTAAACAGCTTCTGCACGCGCTGACCGGATCCTTGCGGATTACGCGGAAGTGTGCTGCGCGCGAGCGGGTGGCGTTATGCAAGGAAATACTGAGAGACAAAGTCCCCTCAAAGCGGGCAGTGTCAACCGAATGCTGTCCACCAAGAGTAAGCCACAAATGATGACGTGACGTATCCTGGCGTAGCACTTTATTATAGTTAAGGCCGCCCTTGCGCATTAGCGTAGAAGAAATAAATACGAGGCCGTACCTACTCCATACTGTCTAGAAAAAAAAGGAAAAAAGGACAGGTTCTGACCGCGGCATAAAATTCCGAATAACAACGTAAGAAGAAAGAAAAAAAAAACCTCACGATGATGTTTACGCAACTCCACACTCCACTACAGCTGTAACGACAAAACTAGTTGCTTCAAACTGCGGCGAACACAGCACACAACGATCCCCGCGTTTCCGCCCTCAAATTAACGCCTCATTTGCGCTAGACCTCCCTCGCCGCCGCCACACACCGACGAAGCCTCCCCTCCTCTTTCCTTGGCGTTTAGCGGCAAAGCCACTGACAGAACGCAGCTTCGCGAACACTGTCCATTCATTCCGACCTACACTGCCGCCGCACTGTTCAAACAGGGCAGGCGGCATCAGCTCTGTTCTTTCACTCTCGCCGTTCCTACGGCGCCGAATAGAGCATCCATCACGCGTTTACGGACCACGTTTCTTGCCTTCGCTCGGCTTCCGCGCGGGCTTCAGTGAATCACCGGCCGACGGCGGAAAGACCTCCTCCCAGCGGGGCCCGACTTGGCTCTGGCAGCTCGCGCGTCCCGACACACAGTGCGCGGACGAGCGCTTCACGCACTGATGAAAAGGCGCCGCTACGCCGCCACAGTTATGCAGTGACTCAACGGGGCAGCGCAGACCACACCGACAGATGCGGCGTCGAAGAAGTGGAGACGTCCGCTCACTCCTTTCTCACGCCCGCCTTTACAGCCGCCGCTAATTACGCGCGTACGGTCATTTGTCTACACCCCGTTAACTTTCGCGCAAAACGTGGCCCGGTCAAAGCGATGCCGATGTCCTTTTACGCACGTTCACTGCCCCTTTTCTCCCCAAAGTTTCTGTAGCGGACTAACAATGTTACGTGAAGCTAATCACGCCTTGGCATTGTCGGTGGGTGGCAGGCGGCGACCAGCAAGCCTGCCGGCGGGCGTCTCGACCGACCACCGCGCATGCCTGGTCAAGTCGTGCGAGGGCAGGGCTTCCGTAGCCGAC
Organism: Haemaphysalis longicornis; assembly: GCA_013339765.2. Taxonomy (NCBI): domain Eukaryota; kingdom Metazoa; phylum Arthropoda; class Arachnida; order Ixodida; family Ixodidae; genus Haemaphysalis; species Haemaphysalis longicornis. The sequence continues at coordinate 74,662,218 of CM023453.1, forward strand.
GCTGCTCTGACCCCTAAAGACAGGCACGAAATGCGGGGGGGAGGGGGGAGGGCTTCCGATCTGCGTAGCCGCGGACAAAAGAAGTGCGGCGAAGCCCGCGTTCCGGCGTACTACGCGCTACTCCGGAGGCCCGGGCTTCCGTTTCTCGGCCATCAATTACCAAGTAGCAAAAGAGAAAGGTGAACTGGGTGAGGCAAGGAAATACCATCCCGATGTCCGGGTCCGCATTGCCCCCCGCGCCTCCTCGCGCCACATTGGCCGCCTATGCCCCTTGCCCGCCGTAGGTGGCTGCTTGAGACGTTTCTGTCGGTCAGTGTCAGTATGGACTTGGGAGCCGCGACAGGTCCCTGGCCCTCCAGTAGCGGCCCGGTTTTCGGAGAGTGGACGGCTGAGCGCCCTGGAAACTGGTCATGGTCGTCACCCGTTCGCGGCAGTGAAACGTGCGACGCCGTCGATGCCCGATCCACTCTGTAGGCCGGATATACCTCGCGGGAGATGGAAGCGTTGCTCGTCCGGCTGAGGATTTTCGGGTTCCTGCTCCGCCAGCGGTACCGCCTCGCGGACTTTGCAGCTGCGCAGGCGCTGAAGGTATTTATTGCTGCTTCTAAAGGTTATCCAGCCAACATCTACGCGCGTGTCCATTGATTTATGCTTTCCCGCCTAATTCTAATTCCCCCACAAATCGCTAAATACCGCTCATTTATTATACGCGTTCGCATTCATAAACTCTTCTGTATTTGTTTCTTTTTCTTTTTTTCCAAATGCCAACCAGTGTTACAGTGCCGTAAAATCAGCGTGAGCATGTTTGAAAGTGCAGTAACTGGAATGTTACTGCACGTGACATTACCTGGCTATGTTCCGGAAGGTCTCGGGGCATAGCGCGGTAATTTTATTGCGTAGTTACTTCACGTATACCCGTGGGAACAATTCAGGCGGTGGTGTCGCCATTTTCTTTGAGGGATAATAAAGATTCTCCTTGTTTACAGCCTAACGACCTGTGATTTTATAGCCAGACATGTGGGTACAGTACGATTAGGGCTTCGGGAGCCGGTCTCCGCTGGACGGCACAAGGACTACACGTGGGCGGCGGTCAAGAACGACGTCAGCTTTAAGTTGACGCCATTCCCTGTGTTACAGAAACGGGGTAAATGAAAACAGGACTGGAGACTCATTAAGTGCGCACGTTTGAAAATCTGAAACCTTCTACTGCTGACTCCGTTCGCTTATGTCTAAGGGCATAATGGCTTATTCGATGCGAGTGGCTAGTTATGCTAGTTCGTTGTCCTGGGCGAGAAAGCGTATGTTTTAAGGATTCACCGGGCTGATTCCGAAACTTTAAAACGGCGAAATTTATGTCGCGTGTGGCTTAAGTATGGTTTTCTTGTCCAGTTCTGAGTTATCGTTCAGATGTATATACCCGCCTTCAACAGGGATCAAACATCCACGGCTGGCGTGTACAGGGAATAGACCAGAAACCGAAAGGTGCCCGTTTCATGGTTAATATCGACTTTTTGTTTGTTCCCGTGCGAATTGTGCAGGTTAAATTCAGTTTGCGGTCCGATAAAAAATTTAGCCTTGCGGACTTTCCAGTGTGTCATCATAGCCGACGTCGACATTAAATCGGCTGAGAGGACGATGCTAGGCGAACGGCACTCTCGAAGGCAGCTTTCTCATTAAAAATGAGTGGAAATGCCTGCAAAAACACGGTCTAAATTTTAAACCGGTTGAGTGATTAAGCAAGGTTTACTACCCACTTGAATGCCCATTTAAGCGTAATATTGTGTACACATAAGCGCGCAATGGCTGCCGATTGAAACGGCCGCGATGTTATGCATTCGGCGAACAGGTCTTTGGGAGTATATGGCATTCCACAGCTGGTGCAGTCACAGTCACGGAGGTAGATTTGTATCAAATCACCGCTGCATCCGTAATCTAATCGTATCGTGCCTCCTGGCTATATGACGTTGCAAAGGGACGTATCTGCTAATCAGCACGTTCTTCGCCCTCTTCTCGCGATTTTCAGGAGTCATCTAAAGGATGCAAAGTCCGTAAATTTTAGCGCAAATAATATTTACAACGGCTGCTGTCAGAGGAAGAAGTTAACCCTAGTTTCACTGCATGCGAGCCGAAAACACAATTATGCTTCTAAAGATCGCTTCACTGCCAGCGTATGCATAGTGAGGGAAAACCAACTTTAACTTCACGAAGGTGTATATGATTGGCCCGAATGAAACAGCAAGAAAATTTCGTAAATGCATTTTAGCGCGAAAACACGTCGTTGTCTGTCGTTCTTGAACAGCGCACTTCAGCAGCACATACTCTCCAGGGGGAATGGCAAAGAAGTTCAGTTCGAACACCAAATCAAGCTGCGAGCGCATCGTAGTCCCGAGAAACTGGCGTGAGGCGTGATGTGTGGCTGTCTGCATCAAAATACCAGAGATCGAGGTTCCTCCCAGCTTGGATTCATTCACATCGCGTGTTAAGCTTAGCTTTTGTATTGGATTGATTAGCATTTCTAAGCGTTTCTGCCAGCGAAAAAAAAAAAAAAAAAAAGTGCGTCGCTCAGCATGGTTGCTGAGGGCACAGTGGTGGCTTTCGCTTACCCACGTCGCTCTTGTGTCGAGGACCCCGGGAAGGGGGAGACCTCGGAGGGGACAGAGAAGACGGCGCGCATACATAACCGTGGGCGCTCGAAGAAAGCGGCGCGGAAAATTTCCTCCGGGCGCGCGCTCTCTCCGTCTGATGGATGGAGCGTGCGTTTGTACGAGACCGGAATATGGGTCAGTGGAACTACGACGGCGGAAATCCCCGCGCGCGGCCGTCAAAGCGGGGGCGTCGAGTCGCGGGTGGCTGGCTCTCCTGTTGTACGCGGTGTATAGTAAAGCTAGCTATCAAGCGCCCCCTCCTCCCCGCGCACGCGGCCACAATACGATCGCCGCGGCCCGTTTCTCTTGTATTTTTACTATCCTGCACGCGGTTGTCGCCTTGACTGTAAAAGCGCCTATTCGTACTCCGTGCGCGCGCATGCCTCGCTCGTTATTCGCATGCATGTCCTTACTGCTTGGAGAAGAGTCGTAAAAGCTGCCGCTCAACGTCATTATTAATGCAGAGGCTCTATTCTCTCCCTCTCTCTTTTTTATTCTTCTCACGCGTGCCGTAAATCTCTTTATGTAGTGAGCGCGTATACCCCGAAGGTAACTCACGCGTATACCTTGAGGGAAAAAAAAAGATGAGAAGGCGCGAGATCCTGATATCTTCACGCGTGCGAACTTTGAGTTGAATAATACCGTATTTATTCGATTATAAGGCGGTCACGATTGTAAGGCAAGGCTGCAGTTTGGAGAGTCGAAAAAAAAAATGTATATTTCTGAGCTTCGAATATAGGTAGAGTATGACTTTAAGACTACGATTTTTGGGGAAAAAAAAAACCTAGCCTTATATTCGAATAAGTACGGTATTAACAGTTACATGACACCGCCAAAGGTGTCTGCTCGCGCCAAACGTCGCGAACCTCTCCTCGCATCACAATTCTCCATTTCAGTGGCGCAGCTATTGTGTCGTTTCGGAATTGATTCTTCAGCATTCACGGGGTATGAGAGGGGGTCCAGTCCTTCCTCGGGGAAAATTGGATCCATATATGCTTGCGAGAATATCAAAGAGGGATGGTGTTCATCCGTGCCGGCGCACAAGAGCTTATGTGAACCAACCTTGCGTCCTTTATCAATTACGTCATTACGTCTCACAGGTTCCCCGAATAGGGCGTTAAACGCTGGCTGTTTCGTCGGCTATTGCAGACTGCAGCTGAGTCATAATAAACCGTATTTGGTAGCTATAATACTTCCATGCGCGCTATGTAGCGTATATGGGGCAGTCACGCCCGCAGTGGGACGGTTTGTGCAGTACTGCGCGCCCTGCCACGCCACGTTCACCCCGTTATCTAGGCGAGCTGAAGCGCGTCTGTCCGCCTCCGCGACCGCTTGGCCCGCAGACAACGCCGCTAAAACGTTGCCGGTTACCGAAGGGGCTCCCACACGGGCAATTGAAAAAGACCAAATGAGGCCAGCGTGGGCGTCTTCGCCGAATCGAAAGCGCCAGGTAGCGTTTACTACGTGCTCCGTCTCCAAACACAACGCCACGTTCATACAACACTTGTGCAAGGTCCACAAACATTTGCATCATATCAAGCGTCACGGGCTGGTGGTGGTCGGTGGGGGTGGGGGGGGATTCTTTATCTAGGAGGCGGCGACTATGTTTTTGTAACTATTGCCTGCACGTATTTTTTAGCGGAGCAAGAATGTCGAGTTTAGCATCGTGGATGAGGCGAACATACCCACTCTGTCGACCTTTTTGGTTAATTTGGAGAACCAGGTGTTTTTCTGCGCGCCCCAAAGACTTGTGCACCCGTCTCTTTTTTGTTTTTGTTTGCCTGCATCCATCTCCATCGGCCTCCATCACAAGTGGTCCAACCTAGGACCTCACGCTTACCCAAGAAACGCACGAGCCATTCAACCGAGTGGCGGTATTTCCCCGGTGGGATCACCCGCGACCCTGGCATGATTTTGAGAGCACGAACAGTTTTTTTTTCTTCTTCATTCTATCGTCAAATGATCGCAAGCTGAATAGCAAATGAAGCCCGCTAGCTGCCTGCCCGTTACCTAATGCGCATTCCACGCTTCAATCGTTGCTCCCGGGTGATCGTTGTCAAAGACAAAGACGACGCATCGTTAGCCTCTCGTGTGCGTTTCTAGGCCGCGCGGGTTATTTCCGCGCTCACCTGCGGCGCGCGCGTGAGTGGGTCCCCCGCTGTGTCATCGCGACACGACGGATGAAAACGCCGCCTTTCATTCGATCCGTCCGACCACCGCTTGTCATCTTTCCCTTGTCCACCGATACCAGAAAAGCGACAACGACGATGACGCACTGCGCGTTTTTACAAGCGACACCGCTGTCTTCCAAATCGCGCAGGCGCTGGGTGAAAAAGAAAGCTGCGCCAAAAGAAACAAATACATCAACGAAAGGAAGGCACGCGAGTTGTCAGGCGGCCTGCAGGGAACGACACAAAGAGCTGGAAGGGGGAAAGGCGGACGGCGGGCGTTCTCACGATCGAAGCGCCGTTGCCGCGGGCGGGCTTCCCTCGTCGGGCGCTTTGTCGATCAGCCGCCGTCGTCGGGCCGTTTCCGAATTCCGGGCGGGCCTTGGCGTGTGTCGTCAGCCAGGTGAGTCAGGTGCGTCGTGCCGGCCGGCGAAAGGCTCCGGCGAGCGGCCTTGCCTGCCCGCGTAACTGCGGGGCGGCGCGACGAGAGGGGGAAGCGAGTACTCCTCGCAGCCGCGACTTGGCGGTGGCAGAACGCACGTGCTCGGAGTAGAGAGACGCCAGCGAGGGAAGATGCTGGAAGAGCCAGTCGGTCAGTGGTCGCGCTGTCGGAGGCAGTCGCTCGGCAACCTTTCCCCAGTGCTGGCTTCGCTCTAGAAGTCTCCACGTGCGCTCTCGGCGTCGCGTGAAGTGCGGTGATTCTGCATCGCGGCGGCCGGGGAGCCGTTTGACGTTGTTTCGGACATCGGGAGTTTGGGGGGAGGAAGGAACGAAACATGCGCTCTTCGTACCGCGTGCGCGCCGACGCGGCAGCATCTTCCCTCATCGATGACCTCCCGCCGACGCTGCGAAGCTTCTTTTGCCAGGTGAGATAATACGCATTGATCGGGTGTCGAATGCCGAAGTGTTCGGACAGCGGAGGTATTTCGGAACGCGCTGTATTTAAAGCGGACAGCAGTGTTGTGTGGTGTTCCCGCAAGAGCACTAGCTCTTGCGGGAACGATTGAACTCCCGGCGGGACGATTCACGCGAGTCCCGTTGGGGTGTCTCGGTGCTTGTTATGTTAATTTTTTGATGCCCTACGGTATAAATGCGTATGCTCCTGGTGGTAGCGAAGACTGAATTCATCGTTAGGTGCTAACCACTTAGTTTAACCCCTTAATTGCTACGGATCACTGTGACTTCACAAAAACAACCCGCACGCAGTAAAGCGGCATGTCAAACGGACGAGCTCGTTGTCGTATACGCTGAATGCCGAAATTACTCTTGACAGAACCTCCTTACGCTCTCAGCGCCCGAGGGGCAAGATAAACAATCGCAATACACGCTTCGTCGGTTCAGAAGATTGGACTCGTATCGCGCGCGTAAACGTTGAAACATACGTGTAGCGTGGTGCTCAACAGCCGTCGTGCATTGCAACGGCAAGGTATCGCGTGTCTCGGCCCGTTCTTATGCATCGCCGAACAAACGTTGCAACGACCGCGCCGATATACACGTGCTTTCCCTGTAATAGCCGCGATTATTTGTAATCTCAGCGCAATTAAAACTCATTAACGACCTTTCAAAAGCCTTCGGGTGCGTTTGAACGGCGCCCGATGACGTTCGCCCTCGTTTACCGTTGTGTTTACCGAGGCCCCGTCGTCGGCCCGTGTTCATTGTTCGAAGTGCATCACGTTCAATTGGAGGAGCGAAATCGTGACATCCTCTGTTAGTCCGAACCCGCCTTTGTGTCCGGTTTTTCACAAGGCGGAGTCTTGGTGAATGAAGCTTTGTTCGTCGAGCGCAGCTGCATGTCCCGTGTCCTTACATTCCGCTGTTTCTTTAGGTCACGCTTTCTGGAAATCTTGGCAGCGCGTAGTGTGTTTGAAGTGTCAACGCTATGCTGGCTTGGTTAAATATATATTTTGCAATCGAGAACTGTTGATTTTATTAAGGAAACAAGCGGGGAAGGGGGGGGGGGGGGGTACGTAAATGAAGTACAAATTAGATGGCGGTAAAAGTTAAGCATTGCTATCAAACAAGGACAAGATTGGGGCGGCACAGCAGCGCTTGCTTCATCTGCGTGTTGACCATGCTGGCTTCGCTAGCTCTCTCATTTCCTTCATGCATCACCAACTCGCACAGGAATTAGAATCGCAGGGTGGCTGAATTAGCGTTAACCTGTCCTTACAATGTCCAAAAAAATAAATTACATGCGCGTATATTAGCGGCTATAGGAGAAGAAAGCGTAAAATCACCCCAGATGGCTTATATAATCCGGAACTCACTGTCATATCCGCAGGCATTACTTGGTGCCTCTTATCGAGACTCGTGATATGTGATCGTAACGATGGTGTGATGATCACTCGCTAGTCGTTTGCATAATTTTGTATCCGGCTGCCGCTCACCTTTGGTGAACAAGCGAAGCGGGAAAGCTAATGGGAACTTCACATACAGACCAAGCTTTATTTGATTAATCTGTTCGGATGTATGGGTTGTCGAATGTGACGCGACACTTGAAGGCTGTAGCTAAGCCTTGCAACCATGCTGTCAAAAAAAAATGTTTGTGGTTATTTACTTCGTCACATTTTGCTTGTTGCAGAATGTGCGCACTAAAGTTTGTTACATATTGATCCGCCTTATCGCGCTCATCAAAGCGTTCATCCGGGGAAAGAAAATTATATGCTTAATTCCAAGCAACTGCGATTTCTGTCATGAATACTAACCACGTTTTTATTATCTGCTTACAACGGATACTTTGTGCAGCGCTGTATAGCTTAATGCCAAACGTCACATTTTCTGATAGGAAACCGAGGCGAAAGCGCAGGAACCCTTTTTATTTATTTTTTTTACAGATAGATCCCGCGGCCAGTTATAGATTTTTTTATTCATGGTTGCCTTTCGCCTTTGCTTCCACCGGTGTTATGAGGTTGCATGACTTGACGTTAAATTATCCAGAAAGTAATTTCTTTGCATTCTAAACCCGGGTTTTGAGTGGGCAGAAAAATGATGTTAGCGGACGTCCGTTCCATTTACACCAATTAATTTGCCCGCGGAAACGTTGGAGGCATTATAAGATAATTTCTAACCAATGCTCGCCTTCGCTTCTTCCGTTGAGGATGATTACGACGATTTTTAAATGGACAGGCTAAAGGGACCTTGCGTATCATCATTACTATTGTCATATCGGTCACGCCTTGGGATTGTTGGTAGATGCTTCGTGCCCTGCAATCCTAGCCTCGTAAAAAATAGACGGAGCGCTGTGGAGTAGGATCGGAAACGGAGATGCTGGTAATGGGGGAACGAGAAAAAAAAAAAACACCCTTCATTTGCAGGCAAACCAGAGAGGCAGGCAGGCAGCGCTCTCGCCGTTCTGCTACGACGGAACATGAGCGTATTATGCGCATTAATTTCACCGGAATCGCCGCACTCCACATGTGGTTATAATTCACTCGCGCACGTCATCCTATAACACTAGATAAATAACGTTTGTCATGTCGTTAACGCGAACTAACACGACTGCATGCGACAAGCAAATCTATCTTGGCACAGCCTTGGGTCCTCGTGCTTGCCAAGCTTGTAAGGCATCAGCGATAAGCAGTTCTCGTCAACCAGTTCCGAGTATACGGCGGACGCCGTAATCGCGCATCAGCACACGTTCTGCTATCGAGCAAGGACTTCTCGGATCTTCATTCGGAGGCTGAACCCTCCCTTTACCCCTTTTTTCCCCTCCTGATGTCGAGGATACCATGAACCATGACCTTGCGGCAGATCCACGCGGCAAGCCGAACGCTGTTGTGCAGCAGTGTCGGACATGCCAAGGCCATGCACGCTCTGCGTCGTTTTCGGAGAAACAACGCTTAACGCGAAATTTCGCCCTCCGTATCAGAAAAGCCGCTTGTTTGTCCTTCGCAAACGTGATGTAAGGAGAAGCGTGCATGCGCTGCTACAAAAAACACAGAGCGTTCGTTTCGTGTCGGAACGAGGAAACATTCCTGCCGGGACGACGACTTTCGCGGAGCCGGGGAATATAGTTTCGGTGAAGACCGTTGCTGGGGCCGTGTAAGTTTGATAAATGTTTCTGGTCACCAGGTAAGACAAGGTCAAGCTTTTTTCTTTTCTTGAAGGTGTGATGTGCATCGAACAGCGGCCCCTCCGCAGTTAAAACTATCCCAGACGTGACTTCTTCGAAGCTGCACGGTGCAGTTAGTTGTACGTCGCCTCAAAAGCAGCGGGGCATTTTCCAGGAATGTGGTACACCGTGTGGCACCCATGTTAAAGAGGTTCCTGACGCCTTCGTCCGTGTTTCCCGGCCATTCGGAACGGCGTGCTATAAGTTTGAAGCGCTTAAAGCACGGTGTAAGCTCTTGTATTGCTGTTTTTCCTAAATCGCTCGATGTCTGCTGAATACAAAAGCGGCGCCAAAGCTCGCTTGCGCGTTTGTAGAGCGTGGTTAACTACTCCTCACCCCTACAGGATAGGGTGCACTTTTTGTCGATAATCCCGGGTAATTCCGCCTGGTGTTTACATTCCACTAGACGCTTGAAGCGTGAAGGTATGCGGTCAGGGTACTTGTGGTTGCTAACCGTCCTGGAAAGCGCGAAGAATGAGCGACGTATTTTCTTTTCATTTTTTTTTTTTTGAGCAAAAAAAAATGTTCCTGAAGGTTCGAGTTGTGAATAGCTTTCGTGTTTTTTAAGGGTTAAAGAAAAAAAAATACGGCAGTACGGCTGAGGGCACGGATACGCGCATTCACGCCGTACGCTAACTTTAGAAACACGCGCAGACAAGCCACGCAACCTGTCTTTGTTAAATGCCTTACTGAGGCGGTTGCTTTTTTTGTGCCGAATACGAACACGAGGTTTCTTCTTTCAAACTTTTGTTTACGTAACGTTGCAGCTGGGTGCAGTTAAGTTATTGTCAGTGTGCAACCACAGTAAAAAAGGGCATTATGTCCGTCATTAGTTACACCACTAAAAGCTCGCTGTGCAATGGTAATACAATCGACTCCTGTTAATACGAAATCCACGGGGACCGCAAAAAACTTCGCAGTAACCGAACTCGCGACAGAACAGAAAGCACAAGAACGGCGCGAGTCTCAGCTGAGCCGCCGCTTTACGACTGTGCGCGGCTTCAATTGCGATGGTACCGACATAGTGCAAGCACGGCGGTGTTTAAAAATTTTGAACGTTGTCAAGATATATGACGGTCAACTTGATGCTTTTTATTCTAAATAACTTACAATTAACGGATATATTGGGTTTTAGTTTCGAACTATGGAGCAATTTCTTCTATGGAATTGCATGTAAAATTGCCGAGACCGGAACATCACTTCCAATTAACTGAAAATTCCAATTAAATGACTCCGAATTATCGGGAGTCGACTGCAGTAGTAAACAAACCGCTACCAAAAATTGCACACTCCTGGTGTGGCCGTTATGGGAGACCGGAGAAAAAAATTTCTGCCGTGCCAGCCAGAGCGTTACCAAAAATGTCATTTGACCTTACTATATTTTACAGCGGTGGCGCTCATTCCACTGACGTTTATGCATTGTTATGAATATGACGCGATGCATGATGCTGTTTACAGATGGTAACTCTGCTCGCACTGCTGTGCCTACACTGACACTAAATGACGTCATCCGGAAGAGTGAACGGCGTGATGCTTCGTAAGCAAGCGGTACGACCCGGAAGGGTCCTTAAAAGCAGGACGTTAAAAACGACTCCATTCATTTCGGCTGTCCGAAATTTTCAATATACAGTGAAACAAACCCATAGAATACAGGCCGGCGACATTTCCTTTGAGAGCGCCTACTGACCTGTCTTAAGTGGCCAGCAAGTTTGCTTTGACCTGAATACGAAAAAAGAGTGGCTCCAAAGGCGAGTGAACCGCGTTTGAGCTCCTTCGCCAGTACATAGGCGGAGCAGGGATGAAAGCGAGGATTGCGCAAGCGATCGGACAAGTGTTTTGTTGGGGTTCGTTGAACTTAACGACGTTTGTACACGCAGATGGCGGACATCTCCCCCGAACGGCCGCCGACGCCGCCCAAGAGTGCGCCCATGACCTCGGCCAACGGAGCCGGCGCCGACGTCAGCAGCGTGGTCGAGAACCTGGCCAAGACGTCGCAGCTGGGCAACAAGATCAACACCGTCTCCTCGTCCTCCTACTCCGCTTCCGAGAAGCACTCCAGCAGCAGCTCTCAGGTGAGGCGCTGCTATTTACGTATACTTGTACCTGCACCTATACTTGTGTCGCAGAAAAGCCGGCGTCGGGTTTGGGCGTGAGCGAAAAATCCCGAAGCGCCACCCCGCGTCGCCCACTGAAACCACCGGGATTCGAACGCGCTGTTTCAGCGTATTGCGTGCGAGGAGCGGAAAGTTTTAGCCACTCGGGAAGTTTCCATGCCATTGTAATGCTACGCGTTCCACGCCTAAAGGCGAAGCTTCTTCCAATGTTCTTCCGCTCGGCGGTGTACGTCGCAAGGCATTTTGTTAAGTTATAAGGCTAAATTTAGGGAGCGGGCAGTTTAAAATATTTAAAGTGCCAATTAGTCTGCACAGGAAACATCGTTCCGCGTCAAACGGTATTGTGATCAGTTATGGCCTGACAAATCTTTCGTATAAAGCAAAGTTGTATTGCCTTCAATGCAGGCTGTCGATAAGTTCAGTCGGAGTTTTAAATGGCCGGCGTGGCGGCCTGGTAACCTTTCACAGACTGTAAATGTGCCACCCAGCCAAAGTAATTAGGACACCAGCTCATTAACTTGTGCGAATCGACCGACCCTACGTTTCCTCGCATCCCTGAGTGTGCGAATAGACCGTACCTCGAAATTGAAGAACCTCCTGTTGCCTTCTAGCACCTGCTAGAAAGGCAGAATTGTAGAAAAGATCGGTTACATTCATGATACCTCGTCCTAATTACTCTTGAATATATCTGCACAGAGCGGTGAGCTGGGCGACTTGGTATGGCGTCATTCTGAACAACAGCGCGAAAAAGACGTGGACGAAGAGAACGGACAGGACGAGCGCTGACCTGTCCGAGCCATTCTTTTGGCACCATCCATCCGTCCTGTCCGTTCTCTTCGTCCACGTCTTTTTCGCGCTGTTGTCCAGAATATCTGCACATTCTGCAGCTACCTGTACACTCTGGATCGGAGTTGGTTACCAGGTGTAGCTATTACGCCATCCGCTCACTATTCCAACCGAAAGCCGCGGATATCGCAACTCCCTCGCGACTCTACAGCGCATGCGCGTGCCCTTGTGTGCGCAGGTGCTGAAGAGTTCGACGACGTCGTCATCAAGCAGCTCAGGCTCACTGCTGAACAAGAAGTCCCAACTGCTGCACCACTCGCTGGCGAGCTCGCAGCAGCAGCAGCAGCAGCAGACGACCACGCAGCAGCAGAAGGAAGAGCAGCAGCAGCAGATGTTCCAGCAGGAGAACCGCAGCAACTACAGCCGCAGCGTGAGCGTCAGCTCGAGCAGTGACTCCAGGCTGAAGATGATCTCGTCACAGCGAGGATACACCGTCGACTGCGGAGTGCCGGAGGTCGCCGAGGAAGCGGGAGGAACGGTGGTCCGCGAGTCCACGCCGTCCGAGGTGCGCTTCGAGCAGAAGCGGGTCACCTCGTCCGCCAAGACCAAGGTCGTTGCGGACGGAGTGACGGCCGAGAAGACGGCCACTTCCAACAAGGAGCTCAAGAGGCTCCAGGCGGGAGACGTCACCTTCCAGGAGAAGCAGCACTCTCAGGTACGCGCCGAGCTAGGCAGCCCGTGCATGCACGAATGCAAGCTTTGATGCCCGACGACTACGTGACGTCCTTTACTTAACACCTGACTACACGGCAGTTTCACTGTGACGGACGTTACAAGTCTGCATGTTAAAAAGATTCCGATTCGCGGCGGCGACGCAGAAATATTATAGAATCGATTGTTTTGTTTCAAGATCACCGAAAAAATAAATGTGGCTGTGCATGTGGCTTGCTTGTATAGACCAAGCAGTGATGATTGACCAAAGCTGTAAGTCATAGTAATAAAAAACAAATAGACTAATAAATACGATGAGAATGAAATAAAACGTAATTTGAGCCCACGCCGCGGCCTTATCCAGCGGCGCAGTAGTCACAAAGACTCTGTGCGCGGCGCGGAGGAACATGGTAACGCCCACAATACTGACATATCCGTTCTGCAATAGGACATTAACGCTGTCGTTCACAACCCATGAGAAGTACTTAGGTGCTCTAGAAAGCTTCTATATTTTTTAGGTGTCATTGTTGCTCGCGTAATCATTTTTTTTTCGTCCTGTCTTGTTTCTTCACTTCAGGCCGTGAAGGCGCGCATGGAGGGCGAAGGCTTCTCGGCAGAAAAAATGGCCGCCATGAAGCAGGACCAGAAGCAGTTGAAGGTGGGCGACACACTGCACCAGCAGCAGAAGAGTTCCGTGGCTTCGGTCGCCAAGATGGCCACGGACGACTACACCGCCGAGGAAATCTCCATGGCCAAGAAGGAGGAGCGCCAGAAGTACAACCAGGGCGTCCTGCAGCAGGAAAAGAGCTCCGCGTCGGCCGCCAGCTCCAAGGTGGTAGTCAGCTCCAAAGGCGTCTCAAAGACGTCCGCCTCGCACCAGACCGTCAAGCACGCGGACTACACCAACGGTGGCAGCTCCACCGGCTCACCCATCGTGACGTCACCTACGCAGGATATGTTCGCCAGCGGCTTGCCGCCGCTGCCCGGTAACCAGAGGCTTGCTCTTAACCAGGCCGTCGCGGAAGACCTTGAGTTGCTGCGATCTCCTACGACTCAGTCAGATGTCGAGAAGGCCATCGCGCGGTTCGCTAGTCGCATGACCGTTTGCGTGGAGCAGTTGAAGACCGCTGATGAGCTGGAAGCAGTCGAGCTTCTGTCAAGCATGTCGACCATCATCCGCAAAGCGTGGGCTGTCCCGACGTATGGCCACGACTTGGGATTCACTATGTGCAATATCCTCCGGGCGAATGGAGGCCTCGACGTCATCCTCCAGAACTGCTCTTCGGGTAGCGAGGATCTGCAGTTCGCCAGCGCGAGGCTTCTAGAGCAGTGCTTGTCGACGGAGAACCGGTCTTACGTGGTCGAACACGGACTCGAGGCCGTGGTCCAGGTGGCTTGTGCGTGCAGTTTCAACAACCAAGTGTCTTTCTCTCGTGTGGGGACGGGCATCCTGTGCCACCTGTTCAAGCATTCCGAGTCCACGTGCAGCGAGTTGATTCGCCTTGGAGCACTCAAGTCCATCCTGTACGACTGCCGAACCAGCGACGTTGAGACGCTGCGACACTGCGCCTCCGCCCTTGCCAACCTGACCCTCTACGGCGGGCCCGAGAACCACCAGGCCATGATCAAGCACAAGGCTCCTGTGTGGTTGTTCCCGCTGGCCTTCAACCTGGACGACAACATTAAGTACTACGCGTGCCTCGCCATCGCGGCGCTGGTGGCCAACAAGGAGATCGAAGCGGCCGTCATGAAGTCGGGCACGCTGGACCTCGTAGAGCCCTTCGTGACGAGCCATCACCCCGAAGAGTTCGCCAAGAGTCACGTTGCTCACGTGCACGGGCAGTCCAAGGACTGGTTGCTACGGTTCGTGCCCGTCCTGGACAGTAACAGGGAAGAGGCCCGGAGCCTCGCGGCATTCCACTTCGCCATGGAAGCCGGCATCAAGAAGCGACAGGGGAACACGTCGGTGAGTTCTGGCCCCTCGCACGGCCTCTCCAATTACTCTTAGCCGCGAGCGAAGTGTTGCTCATCATGCTGCGCGGCGCCGCGTTGTTGCAGGTGTTTGCGGAAATCGGAGCTTTGGAGGCGTTGCGCAAGGTGGCCAGCTCTCCGAATGCCATTGCGTCAAAGTTTGCGGCTCAAGCTCTGCAGCTGATTGGCGAAGAGGTGCCGCACAAGCTGTCCCAGCAGGTTCCTCTCTGGACTGTGGAGGACGTGCAGGAGTGGGTCAAGCAGGTACGGCCATTTCCGGAGCACTGGCCGGGAATACGCAGAGATAAATGTGAGACATCGAAAGGGGCACGTGGAATGCGCGAATTCATTCGTGTTATGAATAGTTGTGTGGGGTGACAAAAACACTACACAGCTGTCCACAGATTGAGCATATTACGTCTACGATCCAAGGAAGTATGGGCCTGTTGCACGCTAATTACCGTAGTCTTAGTTCTGACTCCGGCATTCGCTTAGGTATGTTTAAACACCACTGTCAGCTCCTGGGTTGTTTCTCCACAGTCGCCAAAAAAACACAGTCTGATGGTTTTGTACTGTAAAAGTACGGTGATACGGAGGTAGCTCTTCAGCTAAAAAAACTCCCACCGACCAAGCAGCCAGCTGATAGGCAAATTCATTGTACACCTGCATACATGCGAGGTATATTTTCTGACCGATGGTCGCTATACGGAGAGATGCGAGACGTGTTCTTGCTGTGCTCTGTAGGATACGTGATTAGCGTTCGCCGTATGATGTGGCCTTTTGTAATCCTTCTTTCCGGCCCACAATTGCATTGATTAAAGCCACTACACTGGTGAAACTTGTTGAGTTATCACGTGGTAACAATGTCGATGCCGGTCTAAAGGCGTAACGTTCTCTCTTTCGCCCCTTGGTCGTCGTTCTTTGCAGATCGGTTTCACCAACTACTCCACGGAGTTCGTGAACAGTCGGGTGGACGGCGACCTGCTGCTGCAGCTTGACGAGCCCATGCTGAAGGAGGACATCGGCATCAAGAACGGCATCCTGCGGCGGCGCTTCCTGCGCGAGCTGTCGCAGCTGAAGCGCATGGCCGACTACTCGTCGGTGGACACGACCAACGTCAACCAGATCCTGCAGAGCCTCGGCTCCGACTTCAGCCAGTACACGTACCGCATGCTGCAGAGCGGCGTCGACATGGACTCGCTCAAGCTGCTCAACGACGACCAGCTCTTCAAGGAGTGCGGCATCGACAACTCCATCCACCGGCTGCGCATCGGACAGGCCATCCGCGGTAAGAACAGCTGCAGCAGCATGCCTTCGCCCTCGCCGCCGCCGCCGACGCCCTCTGGCGCTCGCCCCTCTGCCTGCTTCGCCCGCCGCCTGCATTACTAGCCAGCCTGTCCTCCTCTGAGCTCGCGCCCTTTTTCTGTATCTGTGTACCCCGGCATGAGTTCTGCAAAAGTTAATATAAAAATAAAACTACTCTTTGGTGAACAGGCTGCTTCGCTAGTGTTTGTCTATGAGCAGCCGGGGCGATGTTGTCGCGGGTGCGAAAAAAGCGGGAAAAAGATGGTTGCGGGCTTCGATCCCCTGCCGTCTGATTGTGTTCCGACTATATATGTTGGCTGTCACGTTCTGTCACGGTGAGAAGCTCTGTAAAGCGCGCTGCTGCGATATTAGTGCTTGAAGAGGCATGATTTTTTAAAATGCATAAAATATGCAAGTCCAAATTTTCAGTCGGTGCGCACCTTTTGGACACTGTTCGTACTGAACTAAGGAGACAATGGGCCACACCTTTAAAGAAGCATTTGACGGGATCAAATACGGTAGGACTTGGTGCGTATAAACAGTTATGAGCAGCCCAATTGGACTACACGAAAAACTTGTTTGGTAGTGTTGTCTTTTGCAGTTATTTTCTGTACAGTCAGGGCAAATGAGGGGACAGGTGGGAACAGTTACTGTTGACGAAGGGCGAACGAGACAGCTGTGCATCACGAGGACAAGAATTAGGATCGAGTGCTGTGGCATAGCCTGGACTTTATCTCGGAAGTGTTTCTTCAACTATCGGGGTGAGCTTCCTTTCCCACAGCGAAACTTGTACGCATTTGTGAGCACCTGGAAAAGGTGGGGGTGAGGGTGGGCGTTAAGCCTCCGAGCACCGCCAGTGATTATAACAACAACAACAAAAGAGCGCTTAAATTCGTCTCGCGTTAGCTGCGGGCTCCTAAACAGCTATAGCTCAACAGAACTTGTATAACATTGTATCAGTCACGACAACCTGGCGTTCTTGCGATGAATCGCCCACCGGTAATAAAACATACTGATTTCGCCAGGCTTCTTTGGCACCCGCCGTGCGCAGGGGGCAGCTGTACCGCTTCCCGCTCGAACCTGGCCCGGTGACTCGAAAAAGCTCGGCTGACGCACGCAGCAGGGCGAAGAAACGCTCTGCACAGAGGCATCGAGGAACAGGGCGCAGATGGCGTGGGCAGACCGATCCAATCTGCGCCCTTGGCAGAAGGGCAACCTGTTCCACAGACGCCGTGTGACGCCACGTGTATACCGCTTGCGTCATTACTTGGCGGCACAGTCAGGGTTCGCGGTTGCTTGTTTAGTTCTAGGCGGATAGTAACAAGCGCCAGCATCGGACTTCTGGGTACATTCGATTACGGCATGTCCAGACCATTGCCTCGTCTCTTGCGCGGCACCTGACAGGCCCTTGCTCTCAGGTTTCCCTTTGTCTCGCTGTGGAGCGTCCTTATCTGATTCTTTCTTTCTTTTTAGTACTCTGACCGTGTTACGCCTCGTTTGATCCCGTTTCGCAACGCTGACGTGCAAGCCGACAAGACTAGTTAGCGTTGCCTTTCAGCGCCGATATGCCCGCACCATGACCGAGATTTAATAAGCGCCGTGGAGGGTCCCACATCTAATCCAGTGGGAAAAAAAAAGGCTTTACATTTGGGAATGCAGCAAATAAAGTGACAGGGAAAAGAACTAGCAGAATATGATAGAAAGGGGTAGACCAAGCAACCACAGCTGCGGTGCGCGCGTTAAAGGCTTGTCTGTCTTCGCTCAAATTGGCAATGGAAGACGTGATCGATACGCCAGACCTAGAGTTCAAGGGGCCTCGCGCTCTAACACAACGCGTGCCACGGCTCGTTTGGCCCGCCCTGATGCTTTCAGGTCGACCTTAGACAGAACGTTGGGAACGTCCCAGCGATCAAGAAGCCTGCACTTGAAAACAGCCGGCGTTGTCGAGGGGTCCCCGCGTTCCGCACTCTATTTGGCCCGCGCAGGTCCGCACTGGTGGGACCCTCAGTGCGCGCGCGAACCTCCTCTGCCCCTGGGGTGCAACCTGGGGCGCGGGCATCCCCGGTGTCTAAAAATTGCCGCGTGGCGCTTATCTCCGCGGGCTAAATGTAGCCCTGGCCCACTGCTCCGTCATGTCCCCGAGTATTCCGAGCATCCGTCTCTGCGCGAACGGCACGCGCTATTTCGGGAACCGCGCGCGCTCACCGATTGGGGCATTTCGCGGAAAAGGAGGGCTGCGCGTACACCTGTGGGACCCCGAAGACGTGAGGTCGCTCAACGCCAGCTGAGGGGTCGTGGCACTCAATCAGCTGATTCAGAGCTGCTAGGTGGCACGTTGGATTCCATAAACTGGGCGGTATACCAACCCAGGAAGCCGCATGCGCCCGTGAGGGCTCCCGGAGGAAGCAAGGAACGAAGTTGTTCGTACACTTACAGCGTAGCGTCGAAAGAGGACAGCGGGAAGCTGTCTTATTCCTCCAGAAATTGACGGTGGCGACACTTCCGTTCATTTGCTGCTGACTTTCCCCGCTCTTTCGAACAAGATGTTGTTCCGACGGCTCGGCAAGCGTCACTCGCAGTTGTGACGCGGCCGTTGCGAACCTAATTTTCGAACATATGGCACAGCAACGAACAGAAAAAGACTGCCTGCCGACGTCCTAGCTATGTACCGGATAGTTCCGGGAGGTCGAAAATATTCACCCTGGCCGGGCGTACTGGGGTCGCCTTCATGCTATCGCTTTGAGGCGGTTTTTAGTTCGAGGCCGGAAGTTTATGGAAGACTGTCGAGAGCGAGAGTGGCGAGACGCTCTTGCGAAGGTCGCCCTTCGTCGGACAAGGCCGCCGTGTGGCAGAGCCGAGCGCTTCCTTCTACCTATTCGTTGAAAGCTCTGCCATTTGATAGCGTTTTTGCAACAAAAAGATCGCGCATGGTCGTCATTACGCCGCCGCTCGAACTGAGCACTGGAGAGCCGCGTGAACTGAGCGTGACGTGCTCTACCGACTGATGGCGTGACACGTAACGGGCGTAAACAGAAAGGGTTGGGAACATGCATGCTGGTAAAGATAAGCTCGCACGACACACGAGGCGGGAATAGAAGGGTAAACTGTTATCTAAGGGCAGCTTACGATGTCTCCGGGATACCCCGTCGCGAAACACCTTTGATGTTTTATGGCGTCGTAAAAGGACCCACACAAGGACCCGACGGCGCGCCTGCTTGCATGGCTCCCGACAGTGATAAAGCAATGCTGGGTATCTTTTTTTTTATTTCCCGCATGTGCCGGTTCGATGGCATCACCGTAGGAGGGAAGGGAAAGAGAAAGCGGGACACGTTTAACGGCGCCACTACAGACCGAGAGCGTGGCCCAGTCACGTGCGCCGCTTGCAGGCTGCACGTGGGCCCCAACCTAGTAAACTGTTCGACCACGTGAACGCGCCCACGCAGGTCCGGAGAAATAACTTACTTGCCAGTGTATAATGAGCTCTGTTCATGGAACCAGGCCATTTCGGCGCCTCGAGAAACAGGAAGTCTCGCATCTTCCAGCTACAGATTGAAGAGGTGGTGCTGACCAGCAAGGTCAATGCAGCAGAGAGAAAGAAACGAGAGGAACTCTCTCCCAGCGATAACAGTGGAACTCATAACAATTAACAATGTTATTGCTATTTGCTGTGGTGTACCTTGACTGCGAGGAGCGGGTGGAGTAAGAAGAAAGAAGGATGGCCTTCTGCAGCTTGGCAGAGCTAGTTCAGGGAGGGGTGTGCTTCTACTATCCCCCCCCTCTTGTGGATCTGCCACTGACTATTAGTCTCGATGTGCTGCACTTTCATATCCCACCACAACACGTGGACCACGGGAGAAACAGCGTTTGGAGGAGTTGGTACTTCATTGTCCCTACACTCACCGTGGCCACAAGTACAGGCCCATCACACTCTTTGCAGTATTTTTATTGCCCCTTCACCTAGGAACTGAGCATGTACCAAAAATAATGCAGTAATGCTACTGTATTTTCTCAATCCTAAACATTGCGAAAGTTACAGCGGGAATCAGCAAAGAGAGAGAGAGAGAGAGAGAATGAGAGTGCAGCACTACTGAGCAATGAGGGCAGCTGGCACACAACAACAATGTTCCTCCACAAAATCACATAGCACCTGAACGGATCACAAGGAAACAGGCGACGTGCCTTCTTGGGAATTTTTTTCTTTTGTGACTTGTTGGCTGCACCTCCTCACAACTGGTGACTTTTACATTTAAAATCTGCTTCACGTGCTTCATACAGCTAACGTTCATTTTGCACTGCGGATTAGAAAAAAAGGGGGGGGGGGGTTAGAATCGAGGAAACGTGGTGTGCTCTGCTCTTGGTGTCGCTAATGTGTAACACTATCTCAGTAAACTTTTTCGTGGGGCTACGTTTGTTTTTTTACTGCAGTATGGCATTTTGCCTATTTAGACCTTTGCAGCAAAGAGAAAAAAAAGTTAAAATTGGATAAGAAAATTTAAGAGCTTTCTTTTGCTTCAGCAACAATCGCCAACCCGCCTGTTCTCGCTTCTTGTGCCCTTTGCAGGCTTGAACGAGTGTGCGGAGGAGGTGGACGAAATTGAACGGAGCAAGAACCTGGACGTTTTCGTCAGCTACAGGCGCTCCAATGGATCTCAACTTGCCAGGTGAGGAATGCTTTCACAGTTATGTCCTGAAACAGTTTTTATGGGCTACAGATGGCTTCGTATTCATTAAATGTAACAATAAGAATATCTGACCCATGTAATTCCTTTGATTCCAATGATGGACAGGTTTCCTACATCACACAAGATCAACGAAAAGTGCGATTGACTGCAATAACTCCAACACTTGCTAGTTGTATTAGATATATTGTGAACTCAAGCACTCCTCTTTTCGTGTAAATTTTTTTTATCGATAGTTGCAGGCTCTGCCAGTAATTGAGTTAGTTCAAAATAAAATGTCTAGCCAAAGGTAAAGCAAGTGCAAGGCTTTACACGTGTACAATACTATATCACAAGAACAGCGGTGAGGCAAGAGACAAACTGAAGTTTAATGAAACAAAAAGTGCTCCAAAATAAACTTGCGAAGAAGCGGACAGTGAATAAGCAAGTAAAAATGTACGTGTGCGGTTGATGATAGCAAAATCACGTTGACGTGTTCGAGTGGCCTGTTGCAGCATAATGCTTTGCAGAAACTCGCAACGTGATCGCAAAACATGCTTTAAGAATACAGAATTGTAGCAACGAGGGGTGAACGTGACTCAAAAAGGACAGCAGTGTGAACCCTAACACAAGAAATGGAGCATGAACTAAACGCAAACGAAATGTGGCAATACTTACTACTGTGCTAGCGAGACATTTGAGCCCAGTCAGTGCAAAGTTCAGAGGCCGTTCTAAGGTTGGAAAAAACCGGCGATAAAAGAGCCAAATGAGGAGTGCAAAAGAGACGACACACATGCTTCTCCCCTCTATGTTTGTGCCTTTTTTGCTTTTTCCCAACCTTTAAAATGTACCAACTGGCCCAGCAAGCTACACTGTTTTTATAACCATGCCCTTTTGGTATCTTGCAGTCTTCTGAAGGTCCACCTTCAACTCCGGGGCTTCTCGGTGTTCATCGATGTGGAGCGGCTGGAAGCCGGGAAGTTCGACAACAACCTTCTCAACAGCATTCGGCAGGCCAAGCATTTTTTGCTCGTCCTCACGCCCAACGCCCTCGACCGATGCCTGGGGGACACCGACCGCAAAGACTGGGTGCACAGGGTGCGTGGGAGATCCGCAAATTGTAATTGAATTGAGCAGAAAAGATTGATCATAAGATAGAGAGAGCACATTGCAATGCAGACTTAGCAACACGCACAGCTTTCTTTTACTACTGTAGCTATGTGTGGCGACTACGGAGGTTATAGTGCCAAAAGGTTACAGTAAAAAAAAAAAAAGTGTTGCGCTGCTAGCATGAAAATGTGGGTTCGATTCCCGGCTGCGGCGGCCGGTTTCTGATGGAAGCGAAAAGCAAACGCCCGTGTGTACGAGATTTCGGTGCACGTTAAAGATCCCCAGGTGGTCAAAATTAATTTGGAGCCCTCCACTACGGTGCACCTCACCGCCTGTGTTGCGTCGGTGTGTTAAGCCCTACAATCAATCAATCAAATCAATCAAAATCTGCAATAAAAATAATGCCTAAATTGCAAGCCCTTTTCATGAAAAGGTAAAGGCAGCATGTATCTTGTCAAAAAAGTGTCCATTGAGACCCACTGCCATAACAAAATTCACACTTTTTTTTTTCATCATATGTGCAACTTATTAGTCTCCATCTTGATTAAGCGTATTTGCTAAGCAGACTTAAAACTGCAGTCACTCCGCTTGCTGTGCGGTACTCTTTGAAGAAAACAACATTATCGTGCCATTTCAATTCTTATTGCTTGATTTTTAAAATTTGTGCAAATAAATCAACTTGTACTGCTGTCTTCAACGAAGTCTGTTTCACCTTGTTCTGCAGGAAATTGTGGAAGCTCTTCAAAGCCAGTGCAACATCATTCCAATCCTGGACAACTTCCAGTGGCCAGAGTCTGAAATGCTCCCCGAAGACATGAGGGCGGTGTGCTACTTCAACGGTGTGCGGTAAGTGTATGCTTGGACAGAGGGAAGGTGGAGGGGACCTGTCGCGGTGGTTCAGTGTCTAAGCCCTGCTGCTGAGCCCAAGGACCTGGGTTCGAATCCTGGCTGCGGTGGCTGCTTTTTAGATGGAGGCAAAAAGCGAAAACATCCACGCGTACAGATTTCGGCGCACGTGCAGGGTCCCCAGGTGGTCAAAATTAATCTGGAGTCGTCCACTACGGCGTGCCTGATAGCCCAGGAGTAGCTTCGGCGCATTGAACCCCCGAAATGTGAATTTTGAAGGTGGTACAGAGAAAGAAAAGAAGGACGAAAGGGAGAGAAAGGAGATAGAGTGAGAGAAGAAAGAAGACGGAGTGTCTATTTAGGGTTAAGTTAAATTCCAAGCAGGAATACGAATACCAGCTTAAAGTTAGGCAATATCACTTCGTAATACATATTTACTATTTATTCAAATGATGACCTGGTTCTCACCCCATGCGCAAGAACTGCAGTTTCTAGGGGAATAAAGTCTAATAAGGTATATTGGGCTAGTTGGTCGATTGTACTTTTAAGAGGATGTATAGCACGAAAAGGGACGACAGTCAGAAAGGATGCACACAGACAAAGCAGCTAACAGGAAAGTTAGCGCTTTGTCCGTGTGCATCCTTTCTGTCTGTCATTCGTTTTGGCGCTATACATCCTCTTAAGTATGTTCTTGGGGAACATCATTGTATCGTTAACGGGTATAAAACATAACTCCGCAGTGAAACCAAATCCAATAGATGGGTCATTTACATCATTGCTAACCGTGTAAATGTTTGGTTCGTAATCGTCAGAATTGATGTAACACTTTCTTTTGCACATGCGTCTTGGGTTTTCATACCAGAGACACACATGAACTTATGCGTCCTGTTATCCTACAAGGGGTTAAATATCTCTCTTCCTTTTCCTGCCACACAGGTGGATCCACGACTACCAGGACGCGTGCGTGGACAAACTGGAGCGGTTCATGCGGGGCGAGATGAACGTCCGCAGCGACGGCCCCCTCGGCCGGTACGTCGGCATGGGACCTGGCACGCCAGGCACACCCAGCACGCTGGCCAGCTGCCGGGCGGCCGTCTACCAGCGCAGTGCCAGCAACGACAGCGCCAAGGGCAGCACGGGCTCCGACCGGGAGTCCAGCAACGGCCGTGCGCCTTCCTCCGACCAGCCACAGGCGCAACTGCCGGCCGCGCAGCCACACTGCTGACACGGCGACACCGGAGGGTCCCCAAAATCGCGGTGAGTGCGCGTGGATTAGCCACCACCACCATCATCATCATCATCATCATCATCCCACCTAAGTGCACTGCAGTACAAAAGGTCACTTCCGTGCTACTCCAACTGCTGCTCTCGTGTTCTGCCGAAGTCTTTTCTTTTCCTCCGATGTCCTTACTTCGTCCCTTCATTGAGTTAATAGTCTTCATCTTCGTCTAGTCCCATCCCTCAGTAGCCTCTGTGTAACCCTGGTTGGTCATCACTGTCATCATCATCATCATCACCAGCTTATATGTCCACTTCACGACGAAGGCCTCTCCTGTAAATCTCCAACCGCTCCTATCCTGTGCTGCCCAAATTCACCCCTGCTTACTTCGTACCTCAATCGAGTTAATGGCTTTCCTCTTTGTCTTGTCCTGTCTCTCAGTATCCACTCTGTAGGACGTCAATCGGTTGACATTTCATTGTGTAATATACCCAGCCCAAGTCGGTTTTTTTAAATTCAAACTATATCTTTCACCCGCTTTGTTCTCTGATCCTAGACACTCATTTCCTGTCCCCGAGAGTTACTCCTATCATAATTCGTTCCATGGCTCGTACGGCTGACCTGAGTTTCGTCTCCAAATGTTTCGCAAGCCATCAGGTTGTTTCTGCTCCGTATGTCACCACCAGCAATACTCGTCGGTTGCATACCATTCTTCTCAATGACCCCCAGTGTGCTTACAATTGCACAGTGAACTGCTTTCCCCCACCCCTCCACTAAGCATGCTCCCTCTCCCATATCGCAGGGCCCGTACCACAGGAAGCAAGTGTACAGCTGCTGCAGCCACGCCGCCGTGCCATTGGCTTTCACGATGGATTCCAGCCTGGAAGCAGGGTTCGGCAAAGAGCACGGAGAGAGGAAATGCGACCACACCCTCCATCACCGGACGCTGCACTCATCACAGCGCACCCACAAAACAGGGTCGCCAAGAAGGAAACATGCCCCAGTGAACACACCTTCGGCCGAGGCCTTCAGAGTGATCGCTGGAGCACTTGGGACATCCTACGAGGCTACTGGTACACACCGCCAGAAATTTGTTCAGTACCAGCACTCTGCTTGCTTTTAATGGAATTAGAGGCTGGTCATTTCCTAGCCTTGTGTCACTGTCCAGCAAGAGGCACACCACAGAGCAACTGTTCTTGAACGCACCCACATCCGTATGTGGCATTCTTGTCTCAAAGTTGCAACTATCAGTGTCCCTATCTCTTCCGGTCAATCTGACCACCAGGGAAGTTAACTAGTGCAATATGATGACGTCTCGTGTACTGCAGATTATGCTATGTCAGCCGAGAAAAGTGCTGCTCGCTCTCAAGGCGGGGGCATTCTCTGTATTAAAGCTGGTAAGATATGCATACATATACGCGGGAAGTCTGATAAGATGGCAGTGCAATTTGCGGCTTGGCTAAAACGATGAGGTCGAAGCGCCTTATTGGTTTAGGAGTGGCTTCACTGAACAGCTGTGTTCTTTAAAGCAAAGCCTGGCATTCTTTTAGCAGCCGAGAAGGGGGCGGGGAAAACTGAAAGATCGGCGGTTTTAAAGAGCAGCCATCAGGAACCCCTGACCGAGCTTTTTCTGTTCCGTCCAGCGTACTTTGTTGCGCTGTTATTTAATCAAGTCCTTACGAGCTTTGTTCTTTGCGAGGTGTTTTGTTGCTCCAGGACGAACATAGTATAGGCTCTGAAGGGAGGCTACATGCTCCTTCTCAGTGCCAGGCACCGTTTTCTCTGTAAAGTTGCCACGGGTAACTTGATAGCACAGAGAAAAAAAAGAGAGGTGCCTGATATTTGTTGATGTTGATAGTCATTGTAAATTATTGCTTCAGAGGTGCTGGCACCTTTGTATATTTAGTATTTTTAAGTCACCCGTTTGTGTTGTGTTATATTTTTTCTTTTCTCCTGTTTGTTCTTCATCCCCGTTTACGCATACGGGAGTGCTCGTTGCGCTCTGTCAAAATCAAAAACGGCACCATTTCATTGTTGTACATATATTGCAGGATGTTCTCAGATGCCGCTCCGTAAAAGTTGAATAAAACTGTTTTATATTATAGAAAGCCTGGCGTGCTGACTGACTGACTGATGCCCAGGGGTTTATCCAGAATTTCAATTTTGGGGGTGTGTGTATAAATCCCTGGGCAGGGTGGTCGTGGTTGTGGAAGCTCTTTAGGGGGGGGGGTATAAATCCCTGCTGATGCCACACTGGCTAGACTCGCGACTTTCTGAACGTCTTTATTTGGCCTGGATGGTACAATGCACATTCACTGCAAACTCATGACCATGCCACAACTTTTACCTTAATCACCATGGAGAGCCTAACTGTTCCTTGCAAGTCTTCTACAGACGAACCGAACGAAAAGTCACCCACACATCCATTCCAGCAATCTTTCATTCTAAAGTTTTCAGCCTTGCCTGCCATTGAGACAAAACTGCAGAAGGGGCTACAAAAACACGCACCACAGGCTCCTAGCTGTCGCCCTTGTCGTAGGCAGTGTATTTGTCGCTCTTTCCGTACACCTTCGAGGCCGGGTACTTGAGGCGGTTGAGCTCCACCTTGCGAAGCACAGCAGCGGGCAAGTCCACTTGACAGCGGTCGGCAAGGCGGACGAGGTACACCAAGACGTCACTCAGTTCCTCGCCCAGGTGGGTCTTCTCCTCAGGGGTCCAGTCTGCAAAGCCCCGAATCACAACTGTGTACTTAGCATTTGCAAGGCTCCAAGTGATGCGTTGGCGTAAACAGGGTTACTTATTATACACTACTTGCGAAACTCTCCATAGGACCCATGTATCGAAAGTAGGACGACTCAGCGAGCAATGGAATGGAAGATGATAGGTGTAGCATTAAGCGACAGTGGAGTGGGTCAGGGAACAAATGCGTGCTAAGGACATAGTAGAAATTAAGACGAAGAAATGGGTGTGGGCAGGGCATGTACTGCGAAGGCAAGATAGCAGTTGGTCATGGGCAACAGAGTGTATCCCTGGAGAAGGCAAGCGTGGCAGGGGGCGGCAGATGGTTAGATGGGCAGATGGGATCAAGAAGTTTGCGGGGACAAATTGGTCACAGTTAGCACAGGACCGAGATAATTGGAGATCCATGGAAGAGGCCTTTGGCTGCAGTGGGCGTAGATAGGCTGATGACGATGATGATCTAAAGTAGGTCCGTGGTTGCCCCCACCCACACTGGGGGCAGGCAGGTGCATGCATGGGGCAAGCTGACTGGCCAGTCATCTGTCAGCAGAAGGTTGAACTAGTGCTTAAGTGCTTGCAGCTGCCGCCGTAGGTCATGAAAGAAAAGCTGTGGAAACATAAGTAAACAGTACCTAATTTAATGTTTCCCAA
Organism: Haemaphysalis longicornis; assembly: GCA_013339765.2. Classification (NCBI taxonomy): domain Eukaryota; kingdom Metazoa; phylum Arthropoda; class Arachnida; order Ixodida; family Ixodidae; genus Haemaphysalis; species Haemaphysalis longicornis. The sequence continues at coordinate 74,689,252 of CM023453.1, forward strand.
TTTGAAAAGCAAGCTTCATTTTATTAACTGTTTTATTAAGTCCGTGTTTAGCAAAGTTCTGTATTTGTCCCCTAGGCGCTGCACCAATACAAAGTGGCTAAGGTGTCGTGTTACAGCTCAAGGACATGGGTTTGATCATGGTGACGTTGTCAGCTTTTCTGGTGGAGGCGAAAAGCGAAAGTGGCTGTGTGCTGAGATTTTGGCCCATGTTAAAAACATTGTCAGGTGGGCAAAATTAATCCGGAGCCCTCCAGAACGGCGTGCCTAATAGCCCAGGTGTGGCTTCGGCGCGTTAAACTCCGCAACCAATTAAACGAAACTGCTCACGCCACCCAGGCTCCGTAGGGGAGTTGCACAACTGGTGTGTATTAAGAACTCTGGGAGTAACATGCCGTCTTTTGAAAGCTAAGTAATCAACTCAGACAGTGGAAGGGAGGGAGGGAGCCTGCGGCACGATGAAAGTTGACTTGTTGCATCAAAAATGGAGCAAGCCCCAAAGACGGCCCTGAAAGCAGGTTACACTTGAGAGTGAGAAATCGCTTTTTGCACCTATCGTGGGCCTACTCCTTCAGCCATTCCACATGGTGGTAGCCCTTGAGGCTTTGCATAATCCAGTTTATTCTCACTGATATGGGGATTAGTGTTTGAGCATGTGGATATGACCTTTTTTTAAATTAGGAAGATATCAAGCCCGCTGAAACCCAGTTTCATGACCAGAAATCTCTTCAGCAGATGCCAGTGGAAACAACATATCAACCCATTTTTGGGCCAGGACTGCAAAGTGGTACAAACTGCATCTCCAATGTAGCCTACAGCACTGACATGCAAAGGGAAACGAAGTGCTGCTGAGTGACACACCAGAAAACAACACATGCTTGCATGCGTGGTCAAGGCTCTGTCCATGACTTCTAGAAACATTGCCCAAATAAACGTCCTGACCATGGGCTTATATTTTGGAAAAGCTGACCCTACATACCTTTGGTAGTATGGCTTAAAATAAATTAATGCACAAGGCTGTGTTCTGTGCCTTTGCACAAAGAATTACAGCAAAAGAGAGGATAAACCATGAGAAATTTTCTTGGATTTGACAAACGCCAAATAATCAATAGACTGGCCTATTGCACACCTGCTAGCCAGAAAAGGAAGTGCCATTAGAGTAAGACCCTCCCACACAAAGTACACATAATATAAGTGGTGCTCAACAAAAAGCATGAAAGGCATGTTCTTCGAAATAATGGATAGAGAAGTTGAGATGATCCTGTAACTAGACACCGAGGAAAAGCCACTCTTCAATTCTAATGCATCCAAGGGCAGCAAGTTTAGCGAAACTCCAACTGGAATGTTACGACAGTAAATAAAGGGAACAAATATTTTGTCAAGCAGCTTACTTGGTGCCAAAAGCGATTGCTGCACATTTTCAAGTTGGCTGAGTGGAGTGACAGCAGTGCCAATTCTGCCAACAATGCCAATTCTGTTCCCCTAAACTTATGCAAAAAAATAAGCAAAAATATTTGGCAAAAGCAGCCTAATTAGTGTATCAGAACAGCGGCATGAGGCATATTTTCTATGTTGTAACCAAGGAAGTAGTAATCTGCTGCTACAATGGACTGCTATACACTTCCCTCTAGCACTGTTCCTCAAAGCCTGTCACACATAAAGAAACGTCTGGAGATGAACAGAACACAAGTTGGTGCCTTGTTCACCAACGTTATCCACGTTCTTTGAAGGCACAGTTCATTCTGTGAAAATTCAGTTACCACCATTGTGTCCTACGTCGGTATAAAACCCTCTTGGCTGAGAATTCAACACACCCGCCCCCAATTCTCACATATTTACTCAAGTGAATTGGCCAATGGCAATGACTGATTCACATGAACGTAATCGTGGCATAAAATGAACATTTAGGGCTGTCACTTAGTGCCTCTCCAAATTTATTTCTGTATTAGTAAACTCTTCTACTTACGCAGAAAAATCCCTCAAGTCATAACTGTGCAAAAGTGGATAGTTACCAACTTAAGGAAGAAAATTCAATGCTTACCTGGTAGCCCTTCCTTGACTTCACCTTTCCACTGGCTAAAGATAAAATGAAAATAGATTATTGAACAAATAAGCAGCTAAATTGCAAACTGTCTGACACAGTATCCCAACAGCGTCATGCCATTTTGCAAGTACACAACCATGCACTAGCCACACGTAATTTATTTTGCAAAATTACAAATATATTTAGGGTAGAAAATTTAAGATTGACAAGCTTTAAGCGCATTGCAATTAGGTATCCAATATTTCTGGCAAAATTTTCACACCACTTGTCAGCAAGTGTCAAATTGCTTCATTGTCGCATGATTCACATCTTTGCTTTGTTTTTATGGTTTCTTGTAACCAAATTCCCACAAACACACACATTATACTCACCTCTTGTGAATTCTACCTCTACCCTCTCTTTTTGTCGGGCAAGTACTCATAGCCTGGCAAGTTACAAAGCCTCATTAATTGAAGCTTGAAAGCATACCGTGTTGGGTTATTAATTGATCCCCTACGTGACAGGTCAAACGCTTTCTGCCCCAATGCTATAAGCTGTCGTCCTAAACGCCCTTTAGTGCAACCACTTTACTTCACGTAAAGCAGTTGGAATTTGGCTTCCATTGCCTTACAAAACTTCCATAGAACTTTACTTTTCGAGTGTGAGGCAGAAGCAGCATTTAAACATAGTAGCACCCTTTTGCTATGTGCTGCTTGAGCCTTCCTTTCAATACAGTACCAGGCATCAAAGAAATGGTAGTAGGTTAGCATTTTTTGCACTTTTTAACAGTCATAAAAGAGAACTACAGGGCACAGTACACACGTGTTCCAAGTGGACTGCCCGTTATTAGACCTTACTTGTAATATTAAAAGCTAGCAAGAGTGTAAGCAGCTATTCCACATTGGGACTTCCATATCAGCACATAGCAATGAGCGAGCTGCAGCCACCCCTACATGCCATTCGCTATTGTGCTTGCTGGTTGGGTTACCCAAGGCCAGCAAATGACAACTGAAAAAGTGGTCGGCTTCCAGGCTATACGACAGTCTTTGATATTTCATGTTGCTTGTTGATGTGACAGTATCCTTTAACGAGTTTATTACGGAGCTTGTAATTTAGGCAGATAGGATTTGCAATACACTGTGGAAGCACTTGGCTAAAAATGTTTTTCACAGCAGTTAACAATTTCCTCTGGAATCAGTTTCCCACCAAAGTTCTCGCTCTGTTACTTTATGCTTGATTTTTGTTAGCTTAAAAGATTGCTTTAGGTTATATCGAATAGTAAAAAAAAAAAAAAGGTTTCTTTTCTATGAACACATGGCTTGCTGCTTTCCGCGCAATATTTATCAGACGGCAAACGATAGATGGGCCGGTGCAGATTGTAGTCACACACAAAAAAAATGTAAAAGCTTTATGGCGATAAGGCTTTCACGATTGCTTAACAGGACTGCAATTTCTGTTTCCTATAAGTCGTGATCACTGTTGGTTACTTCGCAAGCTTGGGAAGTTTGCCATTCAAAACTGTGCATGTTTTGAACGCCATTCGGAACACACACGCAATAAGCTCGTTAAAATAATCAAGCAAGTAACCAGCCCGTACGTACAAGCATTCGGAGACTTCGCCAACTTCTGCAACCATCGCAAGGAGGAGGTTCCGTGGTGAGTGGTATTGATCCCAATTCCTTTCCTTCGAAAACTCGGCTTGGATTTGGCGTCTGGAAAAACAAGAGCATAAAAGTTTCGCTACAAAATCGTGGTGTGCCGGCACGGTGTCATGTACACGGCTAATAAGTTAATCTTTTGTATTCGATGCTGTACTTGGAATTGAATCATAAAGCGTCGTGAATAGCTCACATAGTTTTCCAGGCTCAAATCACTACTGAATCGAAACTCTTTGGTTTCTGTGGATGTTCCTTCTTCAACCGCCGTTCCGTTTGTGTGGGCTTGCTGGGACATTCTTCGAACGATTTTCTCTGTTAATGAAACTCGACTTCGCCGAACAAGGCACGTGATCATATGTTAATTACTTTTAGGACAACCGGCAAGATTAGCACGTGCGACTGTGTTTTGAAAGCGAAGAGAGGACTTCCCGCGAAAGCATAGCGCGAAAGAAGAGTCAATAGAGTGCTGATGAGGATAGCAAAAACTCACTCATTTAAATTAAGATACATAAAACAAAGTTTGTGTTTATTACAAAATTTACAAACAAAAATGTAGCATTGTTGAATAAATATTAGTTGAAGGGAAAAGGCTGGAAAAAGGGAACAGCCCAAGCAACATCGACAATGCTTTTGCGATCCAACATGGCGTCTCTCTGCAGCCGGAAAGTTTCTCTCGGTATCAGATTTTTTGCATTTTCTCTCTTTCGTCTGGAAATATAGCTCATCATACGCATAAACTAAATGTGTCGACTAAGATACTTGTAGTATTTCCACATTTTCCTCTAATCTAGTCTTATGATTTCCACTTACGACTAACCCGAAACGACCTTGCCGAACGCCCTGTGCTTTCTGCTGTCGATTCCAAACAGTGCCAGTTTTACGGTCGTGCACTCGGTCCTTGCCTGGACGTGAAATGTGTATAGTTGATCTATTTCCCCGATGCATATCTGCTCCTTTTTATTGTTAACAACATCGAAATTAAAAGAAAATGTCAACGTGTATGTCGCAGCTGCAGTATTCTAAATCGTGTTCACTCATGTTATTTCTTACAAAAAACAGTGTCTGGCGCCGTTTGGAGGTGTGCAAGGCCGCTGTCAACCACGGCCACCCGGCTATGCTACAAGCAAGTTCATCCTCCCGAGCCTGGCACGACCATGAAGGAGATGGTGGATACGGCATCGCAAACTGTATTTATTACTGAGTTGCTCAGGGGTGAGTCCTGAATGAATGCGCAGTTCTGTTTGGTCATGTACCACAGGGAAACGTCGAAGTGAGTGATAAACATTGCCTAGTACGGGGGGGATTAATAGAAATACGAACAGCAAAGCACACAGCCTTTGACGCATGCCGCATTGTCTGGCTGCACTGTCAGTGAACTGCGCGCATGCGTAGTGCTTTTAGAGCGTTTGATAGTGTGGCCTACTTTTAGGGGAAATGTTTGATAAAAAGCGACGCCGGTCATTTATTTTGAGGCGTCTTTTTATGTTCTGTCGCCACTGAGCATCCTGTTATGTACTACGTTCGAGAGCCAAGCGCACAGCAGGTTGGTTGCAGCTAGCATCACTAAATAAGCTACGCTACGCCACTAAATAAGCCTTTATTTAGTGACGCTAGTTGCAGCTAGCATGATGCCCTTCAACGATCACCCTGCTCAGTGGCGACGCAGAGTGAAAAGGCACCTCAGAATAAACGACTGGCGTTGCTTCTTGATTAAGCATTCCCCATAAATGTAGGCCACACTCTCAAACGCTCTCGAAGAAGGTGCATGCGTGCAGTTTACTGACTCTGCAGCCAGATGGTTGCAGCATGCATCAGAGGCTGTGCACTCCGTTGTTCGCATTTATTTTAATCCCCCTTGTACCTTGCTACATAACATCTACAATATTGAGACGATGCTCTAAAAAGGTTCGGTCAGTTTGCATGCATTCCCTGGCAAAAAAAGTTCAATGTCGCTGCTTCTCTTGCGCCATTTTCCTTGCCAATTTTCCGGCATGGCTCTGATTGTGAGCTCTTAAATGTGCAGGAGAAAATTTTAAAGGTTGCATTATGGTTTCACTTTGTGTAAGCTCTGCAAAATGAAACAAAGTGTTGGTGTTTACGAAAAATGGGTCGAAATAAAGATATTCTATGTTGAAGTAATCAAAGGACATTGCGGACCAGTGTGGCATTATTTATCTATTTATTTATGAGTACTGCAATCCCTGTTTAGGGATTTGTGCAGTGTGGGTTACGAGGCAAACAAGAACATTTTATACAAGCAACAAATGAAGAAAGCCAGTATATCAAAACACAAAAGTATTCACTAAACAACCCAAAGCAGAACGAAGCACTTTTGCATTCTGGCATATACGGGGCTACACAGCTTTGTTGACAGACAAAATTATACCCTGTTGTTGAGGTTAGAAGAAAATAATGCTAAGGATGGCTGCAAAACTTCGGTGTTAAATTGTTGGAATCGTTTTTAGTTTGCAGAAAGAATAAATATTTAAAGCAGTTGTTGCCGGTTACATAGGGCGTTATTGTGAGCTCATGCCTTTGTCGAGTAGCATATCTAGACAAAAATGCAAGGAGTTCTGTAAGGTCTGTCTTGTATGGTTACTTATTAGTTGATATAAAAATTTTAGTCTGCGTAAACGGTTTTTGTCTGTTAGTGTTGGTATATTTGTTGAAGTGGTAAGTTCCCTAATTGATGTGCATCCAAAGCTGTTGTAGAAAAAATAGATGGCCTTTTTTTTTGCACTCTTTCTAACTTTTTAGTTTTTTCTTAACGCATTGCAAACAAACCAAGCATGGTTTATTAAATGGCACATACATTCACTGATGAGAGTTCTGCAAGTTTGTGCCATGCCCCTTTAAATTTATAGGTGTCAAACAGATATTGCATGACAATCCCTGTAAATTTCAGCTACAATGAGGTGGAGAGCTCATAACCTTTACAAGAATTTTCTTTGTGGCGTTGGTGATTGTTCGTGGTAGCAGTACACTGCTTTGGCAACTGTGCACCGTGGCTGGTCAAAAAAAAAAAAAATAACGAAGCTGGCACACAATCACACATACGCAAGTCCGGAAGTAGAAAAAGTGAAAAGAGCACAGCTAAAGACAGGACGCAAAGGTGGAAAGACACAGGTCTAGTGCTGCACTCAACAAGCGCTCAAGCTGGACATCAAGTTCTGGACATTCAAGCGCTCGTGGTGGGGGGGCCACGTGGCTAACCACTGCCGCCACCGCTTCCTTGTGCGTCTCACACTGCGTTCCTTTTTTTTCGAGAAAACCCAAGTTTTGCGCTGTTTTAAAGACCAGGCCAGCCGGGAATTGCTTGGAGTGCGTTGTCAACTGTGACACCACGCTTCATGGCATCTATGGTAATGTCAAAAAGAGAAATGATTATCTCAATGCGCACTTGCCACATGTGTAAAAAGAGAACCACTTGACCTCGTCACGAAACATTTTCCTGATTATTTCATTCATATTCGTAGATGCGCTGTCTATGTATACTTTTTTTTTGGTGTGTGGTAAAGCTTATCCTGTTGATGTCCAGCGCTATTCCTGTGTCTTTCTTCCTTTGCGTCCTGTCTCTAGCTGCGCTGTTTTTGCCATGTTTCATTGCTCCAACCAACTAGCCCACATTCAAGCATTGACCAGAAGTAGAGTCAATGAAAGTACCCAGCATCATTTGAGCCCTGTTTGGTTAACCTTTTTGCGCGCCGCGATGCAGGGCTGGCAGTGACGACGGGCACCCTGTTCAAGGAGCCGGCCACCATCAACTACCCGTTCGAGAAGGGCCCCCTGAGCCCCCGGTTCCGGGGGAGCATGCGCTGCGCCGCTACCCGTCGGGCGAGGAGCGCTGCATCGCCTGCAAGCTCTGCGAGGCCATCTGCCCTGCACAGGTGCAATGTCCAGCCACTAGGACCGCTTCGAGCACACTTGGCAGCTTTTACGGCAGAGCTGCTATAGACTAGGTTTTCACCGAAAGTGCATGTGTCGTTGGAAAGTGTGTCGACAAATTTGTCAGAAAAGCCAACTTTCTGGTGAATTCTCTGCAGCTCGCAATCTAATGTTTAAATCTTGAAAGAGTCATACTGAAATTGAGAGGGCAGCTCTATCATTAGGCCGAATTTCATTTGTTTGTCATAATTAGTTAGTTTGCAGGGAAAGTGTAAACGTCAGCAGAATTCCGCCTGCTGTCCCACGGATTGGGTATGTTTAGGTAAAACAGCTGTAACTCTTGTTTTATTGACGCCATCCCAAAACTGACAATTGGATGCTAAGAGGATTGTAAAAGTTATGCTATCTTCCGAAGTGCGTCAAGCAAGGGTCGTGGTTATCACGTGAGTGCAAACGAACAAGTGAATGAAAGGGTGCCTTTTTTTTTTTTTCTTTCTATGTCAAAGTTACAGAGCAGTAGGTGTGCGTGGACTGGCTGATTTTGCCTTCTTTTTCTTTCTCGTGACCCTAAAACAGTGCCCCAGCTGCTACCAGTCGATCAGAGGACCCCTAAAAAAACCACACTATCAACAGTATTGTTGCTTGGGTTAACCGCGTTTTAAGCGGTATGCTTATGCATTGAGCTTCTATGGGAGGCAAACTGGTAGTCACAAAAATCCATGTTCTATCCGGTCCCGCACGATAAGTGATTAAGTTATAAGTGGTCTATACTGTATAATTATTTCGTTAAGTAAGGATACAGACGGTTCACTGGCGCATGCGCTGTTCCTTTGGTGGATACCCATAGATCTCTTGTGCCCTTTGGTCGCAATATGATTGTGCGGTAGTTGAATAGGAGACAGGAAACTGCCACAACAGGCAATGCTGTAGTCATGGGCTGGTGTCAGTTGACTCTCTCTGTTACTACCCTTTGTATTTTCTTAAATCGGGGCCAACAGTTGTTTGAGGAAGGTACAGTTGCTCACAGGATATTAACAGTGCACAACAGTGGGAAGCAGTTTTTAAACCAATAGCTCTATGGCATTCGATTTCGTCGTCACATGCACAAAGCAGTTCTCAGAGGCAAGCTCAAATATAATGTAACAATGTGCGGGTATGAGCTAGTTGGCATTCCATGATAAGACTTTCAAGCGCCAAAATATGACAGAGATGTGCGCTAGTTCTGCATGTCTTTGTCCTTTACGTCCTTCGTCTAAATATTTGCTGCTTGAAAGTATTATCAAGCTCAAAAAAAAAAAAAAAAAACTGGGACATCTTTACTAACGTAAATCCTGGGGAGGGGCAAAGCGTGCAGTGTATAAGGTACTCGAAGATTGTAAGTATCTCTCTTGCCCCATGGCACGCGCTGATATAAGTGGCATCATGAATACGAAGACAAAAGAGAAGTGCTATTCAAAACGGAGAACTGCAAATTTTAAAGTTTAAAGCGAGTATGGAGCGAAACAGAAGCAAGCAAGCAAGTGCAAACAAGGAACTAGTGTCCTGGTGTGTTCTCTTAGTACGCGTTTTTGCCCATGGAGTTGAAACGTTCTAGGGCGAGCCATTATAAAACGAGTCGCGGTGTGTTCTTTTAGTACGCATTACGTTCTAGCGCGAGGCGTTGGAAAATGAGTGTCCCGGTGTTTTAGTGCTGTGAACACATGAGAATACGACGACGAACGATGATGACGACACGAGACAACAGACAGCCCGAGCCCCTAAGGTGCTTCGCCCCTAATAGTTGAGTAAGGCCTAGTTGTGGGGAACAACTAACTGTCTGAGTGTCATTGTGTGCCCGTGTCTCCCTCCTTGCCCCTTTCAAGGCCATCACCATTGAAGGCGGAGGAGCGTGAAGACGGCAGCCGGCGCACCACCCGCTATGACATCGACATGACCAAGTGCATCTACTGCGGATTCTGCCAGGAGGCCTGCCCCGTGGACGCCATTGTCGAGGTGGGTACGGGCACGCTCTGCTGTCATTGTTGTGACGTGGCAGCAGTCTATGGCTGAATATTGCGATGTCATCTGAATTCATCAATAGCAGTTAAACCTCGATGTAACGAACTTCAATGTAATGAAACCCTCGATGTAACGAACCACGGAATTTTTTGTAACTTCAAGTGTATGCACACCATGTATTTCACCCTCTGTGTGTAACGAAGTCCTGTTTGCCAAAATTTCAACGTAACGAAGTTTCTTGGAGAACTAGGCACGAAACTTTAGTTGTAGAAGTAGACTTTGGGGGACGCAAGCGCCGAAACTGGGGTCTCAATAAAACGCGAACAGCGACACGAGCTGCTCAGTGCCGCGGATGCAGCAAGCCACAGAGTCCGTCAGCGAGCTCCTTGCCAAAAAACTGCGTGGCGCGCATACACGGCTGGCGCACTGTTTCTGTTTCTGTCGGAGCTTAATCGTCTACGCGGGCATCAGCGTGAATGGCATGGAGCGTTTTCTCTCCGCAAAAGCGCACCCCGCAAGCCACAGGCGCGGTGACGCAGCCGCGAACACCATCCCACGCGATGCTTGTAGCTCCAGCGACCGCTTCTAACCGCTCGCTGAAACGCAACTCGAGGGGCAAACAATAGGGGCATGCGAGAAAAAAAGGGGATAATGTGGGTGAAGTTTTCGCCGTAAAACGTCATACACGCCGCTTACGAAAGCGCCCATCAAATATCCTCGCGGTGGTTAGAAGCGGTCGCTGGAGCTACCCGCATCGTGCGGGTGGTCTCCGCGGCTGCAGTAAGGCTGCGTCAGGCGCCCTGTGGCTTGCGGGGGCGCACTTTTGCGGGAAGAAAACGCTCCATGCGGTTCACGCTGATGCCCGCGTAGACGATTAATAAGCTCCGACAGAAACAGAAACAGTGCGCCAGCCGTGTATGCGCGCCACGTTTTCGTTTGCGGGAAATGCTTCACGCGATGAACACTTCATTATAACCACGAATTTCTATGTAGCGAAATTTCAATGTAACGAAGTAAATTATGAACTTTACGGACTTCGTTACATTGAGGTTTAACTGTATATATATATTTTCTTGTATTGAGGCCTTGCTGCGTTTGAATTCTTTGGAACCCGCCGCGGTGGCTCAGTGGCTATGGCATTGTGCTGCTGAGAACAAGGACACGGGTTTGATTCCCGGCCGCGGCAGCCGCTTTTCTGATGGAGGCAAAAAGCACGTTAAAGATGTCCAGGTGGTCAAAATTAAATCCGGAGCCCTCCACTATGGTGCGCCTCATCACCTGCGTTGCGTCGTGCGTCAAACCCTACAATCTATCAATCGATGAATTCTTTGGAGACATGAATGGTTGGCTACTTTTGTTGGTAGTGGTGGGAATGGTAACTACTGAGCTGATGAATGCAGGTTTTTGTTTGCTCGTTGCGTAAGGGGGGCTGACTCGTAAATAAGTTATTCACAATTTGTCCGGGAAAAGCTTAGGCTAAAGATGAAAAGAAGGTATGTCAATCACACAAGCTGCAAAGCTGCCCATTAGCATAGGTTATAATTAGGGTTCTCCCCAGGAATTTTCAAGAGGTGGACGTAGTAAGAAGGAAGGGGGGGGGGGGGTGCAGAAAATTTAAGAATTAAAATTTTCATTACAAAAATTGGTGAAAAGCGTGGTTTTCTGAAAAGTGGAAGCTCTTGAACAACAAAAGAAGAAAGCATCAAGCGCAGGCATTGACTCGAAGATTTGCATGCAGCTGGCAAACTGAGACTTCAAAGCCACTCTCTCAGACTCCTTTTCGCGTGACCAGGTAGTGGGAGGTGCGGCCCCCTGTGGCCGCACATTGCTTTCACATTGTAGCCATTTTTATTTCTTCAGGCGCACGTTTCCAACTGGTCAGTCGGAGTGGTGGGCGGCCTGCCAAAGGCAGTGGGCGGTTAAGCGGAGCAGTGGGTGGCATTTCAACCGCTGCCCACTCTGGGGAGAACCCTGGTTACAATATACCAAATGAGGGCAGTTATCTTGGACAATAACCAAGTTAAACACAGGCCACAGGGAAGACAGTGGGCAAAGATTTAATGTGGGCTGGAGAGCGTTTGGGAAGCACTTCCAAATAATGAAATACAGTCGAGTCCGCTTATAACATTACCGTGTATAACGGCATATCGAATATAACGATGAGCAACTATGGCACCGTCCACTTTTGTATGTGTTCTATGGTAAAATAAACCCTTATTACAATGCTCCAGTGCCGCGAAATCGGATATAACGATTGAATCCGGTTACAGAGTGCACTGAAAATTCGAGTTGCTGCTGGCTCTCTGTGCCGCGAGCCGCAATGTGCCTCGCATCCCTTCTGCCCCTCAGAAAATGAGTCGGCTGCTCCGCTTACGAGGAAGCGAGAGGTGGAAAAGAGCAGTTTTTCTTCCAAACCCCCCTCCCAGCACCGACGCTTTGGCATCATCCCCGCGCCCGCTCGCAAACTCGCGCCACTGGTGCCGGTGCTGCTCGCTCGCGTGTTCTCTCACGTTCGCCTTGTTGTGTCACGTGCACACCGTTTTACATTTGACTGGGTGCCTCTTCTCCATTTTTCTGCGGAAGGGACGTCAGGTGCAATGTTTTGGAAACGTACGAGTGCCTCACATAACAGGTGATCATTGCGCAGTATGCGTGGTGCGGGCAACGCTGACAGTGAAAATCTGATGATGCGGTTGCTCAGCCTGCTCAGGTAGGGTCTTCGGAGGAGGACCTAACACATGATGCAGCCCCTCAGGGACTTCGTTTCTGCAAAAGACCTTTCGCTCAGCTAGGTGAAGAGCCCATAGATATTGAACTACAGCGCAAACGACAAGAACACAGGACGATAGCAAGAGGACACACGAAGCGCTGACTTAGAACTGGAGTTTATTTTCGACAGCGACTGCCAAATATAAACGAAACTGAAGAAAACAAAACATGAGAAACACGGGAAAAAACTGGCATGAAAAACAGAGCCAACCCCACAGTTAATACCATTATCGGCACGTGTCCTGTTAAGACAGTCTATCTCCTTCTTCGTGAGTGCAATCATGAGTGCAGTGTTTTTTTCCGATGGTCATGTCTGCCGGGCATACGAGCACGAGGGTCAAAAGCACTGTTGCCTTTTTCGTCAGCACATTCAAAATTGTTGAAGAAGGGCATTGTCTGACTCTGTTTTACAAATGCTCTTGCAAAATCTTGTAGTCACAATGCTGAAGCCAGCTGCAGAGCGCAGACACGCCTTTCAGGTTCAGGATACTTTGGGCACGTGCTAACCTCAGTTGCGGAAGGTATGTATGAGGCCAAGAAGCAGGAGTTGTGGGGCTCGCAACCACAAGACCAACAACAAAGGCCTAAGGGGAAAGTGGCTGCGATCCCATATTTTCATGGCGTGTCGCACAACTTAAAAAGGATAGCCAACAGAGCGGGCATACAAATGTGCTTTTCGGCCCCAAAGAAACTGTCGGCCCTCTGCAGCATGAACCACGGTTCGGGGAGGGAAAAGTCCTCGTGTCAGATAAAGCACAGAACGCTCTTCGTGGATTGTGTTGAAGGTGTCATTTGCGACCTGCCTTTAAATTGTGGAAAGAGGTATATCGGTCAAAATTGTGGAAGAGGTATACTGGTCAAACCGGAAGATGCCTCGAAGACCGCCTGCGTGAGCACCACGATAACGTTAAAAATGACGCGATTGGTCATCTTGATACCCACGGCGACACATGCGGCTGTGAGTTGCTGTTTGGAAATTGTTGCGTTATCGGTGAAAACTTCAACACGCTAACTCGGAAATTATAGAGGCCACTGAGATTGAACGCCTGCGTGATCATTGCATCAGTGTAGCCTCAGTTGCACTCACGAAGAAGGAGATAGACTATCTTAACAGGACACGTGCCAGTAATGGTTAGCTGTGGGGCTTGCTCTGTTTTTTCATGCCAGTTTTTCATGCGTTTTTCATGTTTGGTTTTCTTTCAGTTTCGTTCATATTTGACGTCTTCGGAGAAAATAAAACCCAGTTGTAAGTCAGCGCTTCGTGTGTCCTCTTGCTATCGTCCTGTGTCTTGTCGTTTGCGCTGTGATTCAACATGCATCACCAACTCACCCAAGTGTTCACGTGCCACCTATACATGCTCTTGAAAAAAGATGTGCGCCAGCTTCGCGTGAAGCAAACAAAGCCCACTGGCTATGGTATCTTTTCTGCAAATAAATAGTAATACGACCTTGCTTGCATGCGAAGGAAATGTTTTGATCTCTGTTTTGCTTTTTTTTTTGTGTGCAATCTACTTAGAGTAATTATCATTTTTAACGGTGGTTTTTCTTGGCACTTGGATATTGTTATAAGTGGACTAGACTGTATGACTTACTACCATTAGTAAAAGGAAAAGTGGGACCTGCTACGGTGGCTCAGTGGCTAAGGCGTTGTGCTGCTGAGCCCAAACAACACGTGTTCAATTCCCGGCCACTGTGGCCGCTTTTCTGATGGAGGCGAAAAGTGAAAGCGCTAGTGTGTTTGAGATTTCAGCGCACGTTAAGGATCCCTCAGGGGTCAAAAGTTATCGGGAGCCTTTCACTACGGCGAGCGTCATCGCCTGCTCAGCGTCAGCATATTAAATGTTATAATTAATCAATGAAAAGGAAAAAGTGAACAGCCAGTGTGTCCCCGCAGAACTTGCTTACGGGAATTTAGCATCTTGTGGAGACAAAGCAAAAATAGTGCTTGTGCAATAAAACTGTGTTTTCAGATTGCGAGAGGCAGAAGGTAACTTGTAGCCCCACACGGCAGCTTTTGCTGGAAGTCATGAAGGCCCTGTAAAGATTAGCCTGGAGTTCGTGATCGTTGTGTCGGGCACGGTAACAAAATCAGTATGAAATTGCAGTCTCTGACAAAACTAATAGTATGTTTTGAAACAGAAATGGTTCGTTACTTAGTGTAAACTTCCAATGAACTACGAACTTAGCTCCTTCTTCTTGGCTAGTGCAGTGTATAGTTAAAGGTGAAAAAATTGTGCATTTCAGTAGAGCGTAATACGGCCTAGAAAACACAAAAAGCTTTAGCCTAATGACCGAAACACCAGCTCGGTTACAATAATTACCCTGTTTAAACTTGCCTGTGAATCCTCTATAAAAGACTTTGCCCTATTTCCTTTTCTTTTTCTATGGAAGGGCTGTGAACATTGCGCGTTGGCAGAGTCACATTGGCTGCCGATTACGATGCCAGAACCACTTCTACGAAGGAAAGTTTGACATCCACGTCAATACAGTCGTACGGCTATAAAGGAAAGCTGTACAGCTTTCTCATAAACTTCACAGTTGAAGAAAAATTTGTCCTGGTCCAGGATTCGACTGCATTGAGGTGGATGCTTGGCTGCACTAAAGTGGATGTCAAACTTTCCTTCATAGAAACTTACTCCACCTTGGGGATTTCCCCTAAATCTGGTTGATCAGAACCACTTCGGTAGGTTGTAGTAGGAACCTCAGTATGTGACCCACCAATATTACAGTCTACAGCATTGCTGATCTTGCACTAAAGAAATTTAGTGTCAGAAGAAGGAAAAAAAGATGCATTTGTGGGGAGGCAGGTTGTAAACAACACCATTGTTTGACAGGCACTTTTCCTAGTCATGTTCTCCTCACTGCCAGTTTGCTCCAGACTCACTCACACATTTTCGTTTCTTTGTTGTGTTTCTCAGCTATGTCTTATGAACCCTTTCCTTCAAGTGATTTTTGCACATTGTTGAGGTCCTGTACTCATTCCATCTGCTAGTCAGCCCAGAATTTTAGTCCATCCAGTCCAACCTTCTATCTATACGACTGACTGACCGGTGTCGGTCTGCCATTCAGACAACTGTTGTAGATGACATTAAGTGCTTAATGCCTTAAGTTCTAATGCCATTAATTCACTGCTACACGCAAAAATCTAATGCCATTCGCTCTAATGTCATGTTTGGTTCAGTTAGTTCCGCACAACTCATTCGCCTTCACGAGTGCCTAAATCTGCCTATTCTCGAACGCGATGGGCACCAAATGAACCAATGAAACTCTCAGCAGCAGAGTGTTGACATGGAAACGTGGTCGAACTTCAAAATAAGACGATTTTTTGTGGCCTCTTGGTGTGCAAAGTTCTGAAGAAGACAAAGTTCACTAAGACAGTGGCAAAAAGCAGAACGTAATGTTACTCATCGTTTTGAATTTTTCGGATTCGGCTACTGCTGGCAAGCAACGCAGCTGCTGAAGACTGGCTCACACCATTTAAAATGGCTCACACCATTTAAAAAAAAAAAGAACACTATTTGGCATAATGTTTCCTTTCACAAAAACATTGTTAACCCTTCTAGGACATTTGTCTCTACGTTAAAACCTTCTAAAATATGAGTACATTTCTCTTTCTGTGCATTATCACCATCATGCCGTACAGATTTAGTGCCTTTGCATTTCGGCGTGTAACACGGGCTGTCCAAATAATGTCATCGGGTTTTTAAAGGCCTTAAGCATTTAATGTAATTTTTTGCGCATGTGTGGCAAGGGTATTAATTAATACAGAGGCCTCTGCGAGCTTACTGTATGAGTCAAATTTGAAGCAGCCTTATATAGGAAGGGCAGTGCAGAGATTGTGAAATGATTTGATGCAACAGTGTGGTGTGGGTCGAAAAGAAAAATCACTGTGGGTGTCCAACATTCTTGCGTATTTACTTTTTTCGCATGCAATTCATGAAGCAGTCTTACAAAAAAAAGAAAAAATCAGTCTCGACCGAAGTGAAAATCAAGAAGAGCTGAGTCCTTTCTTTTTTCAGATTATGCAATGGTTTACTTACACTTTTTACATCTTTACGAGATAGTTACGAATGGCCAGAGTGACCGCTATGTTGTCCTCTGTCAGCCGCTTCTTGTTCGGCCAGGGCTTGCAATAAGCTCACGTCCATCTCAGCCAGTCTCCCCTTTGTTAAGCAGCAGTTAAGTACTCATTAAGCAAACATTGCTCCTTCCTTTGGGCTGGATATCTACTTTAAATTCTGACAGTAATATGTTCCAGAACCACGAACAACCAAATCAACAGGCAACTTCATTTCCACGCTCAGTAGAACTGTGGCAAGTTTCCTGCTCTGAGAGTGTCTGCCATATCTGCTGAACATCATTACCACAAGATTGCCTCGGAAAGCAAGGGGCCAAGCAGGCTGTGTCCACTAGCGCCATGACGAAAACAGAACAAATCATGCTTCCCTATACATGGAAAGGGTAACTTTGACACACCTTCTAGTCGTCATCTCCTGCTTCGCAGCCAGTTTACAAGAAATGTATTCCTCAGGGGGGAAGGGGGTGGAATCGGTGATGAGGCTTTCTGTCGCACCAGCCGGGTGCATACCGAATCTTCGCGCGTATAGCCCGCACCATCACTTTCCGTCAATGAATAAAAAAAATACATCCTCGCGTATTGCCCGCTTATCTTTTACATAAAAGGATGGACCAAAGCTACTACTCAAGCAACATTACACATTTGTTTATGCAGAAGAACTTACCTAGCCGACTGCATATCTAGATGACTTGCTGCATACATTTTTTCAGTTTGGTATATTGCTGCGCTGTGTGTGCAAAATAAGCACTGCCAATAGGATAAGAGTGGCTTAGTCACTATTACT
The DNA here is from genome assembly GCA_013339765.2 of Haemaphysalis longicornis. NCBI lineage: Eukaryota > Metazoa > Arthropoda > Arachnida > Ixodida > Ixodidae > Haemaphysalis > Haemaphysalis longicornis. The sequence continues at coordinate 74,706,444 of CM023453.1, forward strand.
GCTGTAGGAGCATCACAGCCCAATGTGCGTTGCGGCGAAGCTGCACCAAAGGAAATACCTCGCAAATAGTCTGCACCTCTACTTCACCCGTGAAATTTTTGCGTTTTTGGTACAGGTTATATGCGTGAAAATATGGCATGCGCTCGTGTGCGTCATGGCAGCAGTTACTGTGCCAACAGGCTGGCACCCAGGATAAACAGCTAACCTGCTTTCTTCCTTTAGTGAGTTCTTCACATTGTCGAGCCACGTGATGTCGTGCTTGTGATGATGTCACTACCCAGAACTCATTTTCTGAGGGAGGGGGCTTCTTTCTCACAAAACCTGGAAACCACGTAAACTGTAGCTGCTGATGTGCGCAGTGCTAGCTAGCATCACACTTGTATAAGAGCAGTGGGTGTGTAAGAGATTGCTATATGACTGTGAATTTGGTTAGAACTGTATCTCCAACCAAGTGCAGTTTGAAAGGGTTTGTCTGTTTTACTGCGAAGATGTATATGGCTCATTCCAACCAAACCTGCGTCCGTTGAAAGAGCCACTTAGAATAGGGATTTTCATCTCCAGAGCTTGTAGATGAATTATGAACTGTGTATCCCTCAATCTAATGTACATGTCTTGGAAAAAATCTTGGGAAAAATCATACTGAAATTCGCTGTTAAGGCGACTCTATCATTTCGCCACGTTTCATTTTTATTGTCATAGTTAGTTCGCAGTGAAGTTGTAAACGTTACACAATTCCCGGCAGCTGTCAAATTATTAGCTTTTACGGGAGGGAGAGGGGCCGCCCTATGCTTATCTGCTAGAATAAAACTCTAGTCCTTCCAGGTTTCATTCAGCTAACTATCTTAGGAGTATGCCGAATCACAAATTACTGCCCTTCAATGTGTTTTTTTTACCCAAGAGCACTACACAAGAACTGAATACTATCACCTTTCAATAATATGTAAGCCCTCTCCTCACCCTCACCCCTTATTCCCTTTTCCCCGCCAGGGCTTCTTGCCTCTTTCTCATTAAAGCCTATCAATCAATCAATCAATCAATCAATCAATCAACCGTTTTGATTTGTGCACTCCTCTGGCTGTGCCCAACTTCACTGGTCATCCTTCTGCACAAAGTGGAAGGGTGCTAATTTTTTTTTTTTTTTTTTGCTATTTCCAACAGGGCCCCAATTTTGAGTACAGCACGGAAACGCATGAAGAGCTGTTATACAACAAGGAGAAGCTGCTCAACAATGGCGACAAGTGGGAACCCGAGCTGGCCGCCAACATTCAGGCCGACTACCTGTACCGATAGTGAGCGCCTCCGTAGAGGCTGCTCTTGTGGCCAGAGGCCCCCTTCCCCGTAGGCGTGTACATATATAAGTGGAGTCCCATTAAAGGTTTGGGCTTCCTCTTTGCGTTTCCTGCCTGCTGCATTGGCTCAGTGGCTAAGGTGTCGTGCTGCTGAGCCCAAGGACACGGGTTCGACCCTGGCTGCGGTGGCCACTTTTCCAATGGGGGCGAGAAATGAAAACAACCGTGTGTCGAGATTTCGGAGCACATTAAATATCCCCAGGTGATTGAAATTAATCCGGAGCCCTCTGCTACGGCGTGCCACATAGACTAGGTGTGCGGTTCGGAACCATAATTTGAATTTTTTGCATTTCCCAGACAGATTCCTCTTGGTGGGGAGAAAGCGACAAGGCTACCCATTTTAAGACAGCGTTTTGGCTCCCATACAGGAATTTGTATGGGACCTTTGGTGGCTGGGAAGATGTTTCTACGAGATGCAAGGCTTTTGGTGTTTCATAAAGACCCCCCCACCCTCTCCCACACACGTGTGGGCTTGCCTTTGTCGGAGTCGGCAGCGAAGGAAACAGTTGGCTTTGCCAATCACCGTTCAACATACTCTGCACTCATGATTACACTAAGACTCTGATTACACCAATTACTCTGATATGTGTGATAGTGTGTGATCTCTTGCGAGTGCTGTCTTTTAACACTTTTGTCTACAAACAGAGCCAGTGTTGAAGGTAATTGCATTGAGCGAAGCAGTACTCAGTTGTGGGGGAGGAAAAGGGGTCCACAAGGCATCTTAGGGAGCATGCAAGGCCCTTTACAAGGGGCTACTTCGGTTTTCTTTTTGGCAGACCTTTTTTGGCATTGTGCAGTAGGATGTGAACAAGCACTGAATGTTTTCAGCTATTTTTAGCTGTTTCGCTAATTTCTTGTGGGCCACATGTGATTTCATAGCCAGCGTAGTGGAAGGTTGCTTCTGATATAAATTTGCAGCCATTCTCAGCTATTTAGGCCAGTTCCCTGCTGGGCATGTGCAGTCTCGTGACTAATGCTGGTAGCTTCAGCAATGAGATCAAGGTTGTTCACCATGTGCAAAAATTTCATGGGGTTGTCACATTTTTCTTGCTTACTCAAGGAAAATCAATACACGCGTTACCTAAGCAAGTGAAAGGCACATGCTGACAGTTACACAAGAGACCTGGTTGGCAAGACAGTGCGATATCAACCAAGAAAGCTAGGATTTTACACTTTGCACATTGCTGTGAGGTAAACCCTCCCCATTTTTTCGTTCTTGCAAAAGTTATAGTGCCTTCTACTAACAGAGAGATACACCATATGGGCTCACTTAACCCTTCGCGGTCCGTTGTCAGGCCTTTCCAAACACAATGCACTTGTAGCGGTCTGCTGTTGAGGTACACCTGACTTGGATGTTCAAGGTTAAATTTCACAGTCTTCCTCACTGCGATGTGCCCGAATTTTGGTATACATGATGTGCCATCTCTTGAGGGATAAGTGAACTTTGTTTAAGTTTTCTTCTTTTTGCACTAGGGTGCAGCACAATGTTCAGCACGGGCCTTCTGGATCCCAGAGTGTTTTCATCTGCAAGCTGTTAGCTGAGAAGCATGGGCGCTTTCTCATCGTGTGTGTTCTACGGTAATGCACTTAGCAAAAGCGATGATGACTTCAGTGAGGAAGAGAATTGTGTGCCTCGATCGGTCAGTCATGACAGTGATTTGACAGAAGCGAGTCACAAAGACCACGACGGTGGTGGAGACAGCACCGTGCAGATCATTACTCTGTGAGCTACGCATTTTGTTGAAAGACAATGAAATGGTGGCCGAAGCTTTTTTTCCTGGCAGCTAGAGGTTTCCATTGTCAATAGTTCTATTTGGAGGTGCACACAGCTGCAGAATCATGGCGAGAAAGAGCAGCGAAACCTGCAGTACCGCCGCAACCTCATCCAGCCAAAAAGCGGGGCCCATCTGCACAAATGGAGTGTGCGGAAAGGCTAGATGGAATTAGCCATTTCATCTACAAGCTCCCAGGCTGAAGCAGCAAGGACTGTGCTGTTTGTAGCGATAGAAAAACAAAAGGAGGCAGGAGGGAAACTGTGTCTTTCTGCAAGACCTGCAGTAACAACCCTGGCCTGCACCCAGGAGAATGCTTCGAGCGGTTTCACACACTGCTCAAATATCGGTAAAGGAGTTGCAAGCAGAATGCAAGAGAAAAAATAAATATCCTGCATGTTTTTCTTGCACAGTTTGCGCTTTTTTTTCACGGCGCCAGAAACTGGCAAAATAGTTGCGGCGGAACAGCTGGAAAGTGGGTAAAAGTAGCGGACCGGAAAGGGTTAATGACTGCTCGTTATCTCTAAAACTAATGCAGATCATAGACATTTTCTGTCCTGGCCACTAGTTTGTTTTATTTTTAATTGTATCGACCTTCCACGTTGCCATTTACAAGCTTTAAATTTGAAATAAAATTGGAGCCCTTTGTATCTAATGTAACTGTAATTCACCACTGGGTTGACTTCACATTTGCCGCTATTACCAATCCACTGCCGCCATTACCAATCCACTAGCACAAGCTCAACAAACAATATGACTGGGTCTACGATTAGCCTCAAAAACAATGTCTTTGCTCAGGCAATATGCTGTAAGAGTATGATGTTTTTCAGTGCTTTGTGCTTTTGAGTCGAAACATGTGCCCGGTATTTTAATTGATGAATTTTCCATCAGTCAGTGAGTTGGTCATTTTGGTTTGTTGTGGTGAAGCAGATTTACCGAAGCGCCCTAGAGCATGTACTATACCTAAAAAAAGATGCAATTTCAAGCCAACTGGGGCATTTTCACTAGGGAAGACTTGATCGACCACGGAAGCTGGTGTAATGTGATTCTGTGAAGTTTTATATTAGCTTTCACTTTTCAGTGCAGTCCAAAATGCCACTGCACAGTGGTGCAGTGTGCAGTGGCGATATCTTGACCTGTACTTATACGCAAGCTTTTGTGGAATAATAGTTAGTACAGTGGGACCCTGGTTATACATCCCCTGGTTTTAAAACGACCCGCTTTTCACGTCGGATCACCGCAGTTCTGGCAAACTCCCCATAGAAACACTGCATTAAAACCCCAGTTATGCCACGTTCGGGTGCACGCAGACCGCTTCATACAACGGACGCTGGTGGGGTCAACTGGCATTTTTCCCACTTTTGACGCCGCTTCGCCGTCTTCATCTCGACCCTTATTCTTAATCCCTTTTTGACACTGCTTGATGTGCAAAGGTAAACAGTCCATGGAGGCCCACAACTTGCTGAACAGACTCCAGCAAGCAGGCGGGTACTGGCGGGCAGGAGCTTAAACCTTGGACAGCCCGACACGGCAGCCGAGTGCCAAAGCGGCAACCGTGAGAAGTCAAAAGCCTGGTGGCCGATGGACCGCCAATTTGAAGCTTCCATCAAGCCGATGAATGTGAAAAACACATATGCAATACACCACGGCAATTGTCGCTTTGTTCCTTTCTTTCCCATCCTTTCTCCCATTGCTGCCTCGAACTATCGTTCACCTTCACTTCCCCTTCCCTCGCCACTATGCTGCGTCAGTTGTTGCGGCCTTGACGTTTCACATTCTCACCTTCCCCCTCTCAATTTGCCCGACCTTGCGGCTTTCCAGCGTATCTCTCGCACGCGAGGCGCAGGACTGGCGGGCTACCAGAGACATTGCGGGCGGAAGGGGGGCACAAAATAGGCGTTCACTTTAGAAGCCTGAAATTTCAGTTAGGCATTCTAATTGCACGAGAATGCGCTAAATACCATCCTTATTCCACATGTCGGCGTGATGATCCGCTCTACTAGGCAGCGATTTTACCCGTACCCTGACCATACGACACCCTGGTCATACTACGCTTCCGCACGTTCCCTGGAAGTCGCATTATCGGGGTTCCACTGTGGCAAGCTTCCATCGTCCTTGTGTCCTTCCCTCTGTAGTTGCATGCACTTTGCAGTCTCCCGTGTGTGGGTGCATGTTGGAGCTGCTGCCGCCCCTCATGTGTGCTTTTATTGCTGCGTGCATGCTGCATTTCTTGCGCTAAGATGAGGTCCGGGTGAAATATTCTTTTGACTTATGAAACCATGCGCCTTAGCACACGTCCAGCAAGTTTAGTTTTAAAGGGTAAAGTACCTACTGAGTTAATTTTTGCCGGCGTTCATCTTGTCTGCCTACGCGCCGCTTGACTGGCTGAGTGCTGCCTCTGTGATTTCACGGGCTGAAATAAATGTGTTGTTGTGCAGTCGTCGGCTGCCGTCGTTTTGCCAGCAAGGCAAGGCAAGGCAGTTAAGGCAAGGTAGTTTTCTTTTGTTTCTACTTCCTTCGCGTGTTTGCACTCTGGAAATCCAGATTTTATGTACTGCAGGAATACTGAGACTTGCAGGAAGTATTACAGAAACATGGTTGATTATGGTTAATACGTTATTTCTGACCCTTGAAATAATCAGAAGCCTCAATTGAAAGACACACTACAGAGGGACATGCCATTGAAGGGGTGCCACTACAATGCTGCACTTCCATTTGCTTGTCTTGAATTATTTTTGTTCGCAACATTCAATCACAGAGATTGACTTCCTGGAGTGCAACTGTGGGCTATGGTTGACAGTGCGGTGGGAACAACAAAACAGCTTGTTGGGACTCAGGACTCCACCGGTGTTCCACGCTCATTTCTGCTACTCTCCATTTTTTTATGACCCTGCAGACACTGCTGGACAAAATGTGGTTGCCCTGTCATGCAATAAGCGAGACTGCTGTGATTGGGGATGGCTCCCAAATTTATTTGTCATAGTGGAAAGCACTCATTGCCAGCACGCGTTCTGTAAGAAAACGGAGGGGGTGGGGGGGACTCGGATTAATTTTAATACACTAGTCGACATTCAGAAGAGCGGAAATGTAAACTGAAAGTGCATAAATACAAACAAAAATGTGCTGGCTCACTTGTCCCTTTGAACCGCAGTAATCTACGCTTGCCATCTTTCAATTTTCGTGCGCCTTTCCTGGGAATCGAAGAATTTATCCACAGGGTTCGTTTCTTTCGCCTTCTTGTTACAGTTGTGGCAGCCAGCCACACAACAGTATTGTGGGTTAGCCTTGGCTTTTAACACCTTAAGGTGGGGACACTGCTCTTAAACAGTTGTTTAATTTTAAGTAAACTCTGTGAAACTTGTCAGTCTTGCTGCTTTTTTCCCACTGATTTCAAGTATGGCATTATTTTTTCAGTTGGTCAATTAGTTCCTGGGATAATTAGAGATAATTACCATTTTTGAGGAACAATAGACAAAACAGCGTTGGTCATAAAACTGTAATCTTTACATTTTTCAGCACTATGAACACTGGTGAATGCAATAAGAGAATCTGTTTTTTGATGCACTGCTGGAATTAATTTTACAGCTCATTAAACTTTGGTGCACCACTGGCAAGAAACCATTTCGAGTGCCCATTTCAAACACCACAGTTTAATGAGCTGTAAAATTAGTTCCACGTGGTGCATCAAAAAACCGTTTCTCTTATTGCATTCACTAGGGTTCATAGTGTTAGAAAATGTTAAGATTACAGTTTTGTGACCAACGCTGTTTTGTCTATTGTTCCTCAAAAAATGATTATCTCTAATTATCTTGGGAACTAATTGACTTACTAAAAAATAATGCCATCTTTGAAATCAGTGGGAAAAAAGGCAGCAAGACTGCAGCGTCTGCTGAAGTGGTTTCCAGGGGCCGAATTCTCTAAAACGACGGGGCGTCGCTTTGAAACGGCGGGGTAGTGCCATGCAAATGCATGTGTTGTGGGGTTGGGGCCGTCGCTTTGGGGTTCCCATCAGGTGGAGTCAGCCGCAGAAAAGCGCTGTGACAAGGGCTCGAAGCGACACCCACTGCCCCCCCCCCGTCGTTTTACTTGTCGCATCGCGCCCTTGCCACATCGCTTTTCTGCGGCTGACTCCACTTGATGGGAACCCCAAAGCGACGGCCCCAACCCCACAACACATGCATTTGCATGGCGCTACCCGCCGTTTCAAAGCGACGCCGTTTTAAGTGCGAATGCACTTCTTAAGCGAGCTGAAGCGTCCGCGCCGTCCGCATAGCAACAGCTGCGGGTGCGCGCGCTCCTCGTGCTTCCTTGGCAACGGGGGGAGATGGGCGCGCGCTGCTGGCCGCTGACATGGCACATACCACGTGGGGGATTGGCCAAGAATCGGGCGTGAGAAGGGCTAATGCACCGCTTAAGGAGTACTGACACGAAATTTCAAAGCTGAGATCCGCTCTAGCAATCAAGTACAACGACAACACAAATGGTGTCTGTGAATAAATGCATCTTTTTTTTGTAGTTGTGTGTGTGTGTGTGTATCTCTCTTCGCGAACATTACCGAACCGTGCAAATTCAACTCGTGCATTCGCACTTTACACATCTTCCCCTCGGGGAAATGCGGGGAAATTTTTTGAGAATTCGGCCCCAGCACTACTGAATCGAAGGAGACTCCCGTTGGCCCGACCGGACGCTTCTGAAAACGGCACATGCTGGCTCGGTCTGCAGGCGCTAGCAGCCGCCTAGACTCCACTGCCACCCCGCACCGCCCTTGGCACCAATCTGCTCCACCAGCCGAAGCTGGTCGGTCAGGCATGAGCTGGACAGGCACGCCTCCAGAGCTCCACAATTCGGAGCTTTTATCGGGTTTGGGTGGCGTAACAGCAGGGGTAGTTTAAGTGGTGCCAATGCTAACCAAGCGGTGCGTTACCAGTTTTCCAAAAGCCACGGCAAGTGAGTTTCATCGTTTCAAGAAATTCTCGTGCAACCCCAACTTTGCGGCCTAAACTTTTCGTGAAGTGGGCACATGGCACATATTCACGGCCAGTTGAAATGGTGGCCACACCAAGCGGAATAGTCGTCTTGCTGTCGCTGCTTGAACCAGGATTTGTCACAGCGTTCAAGCAGCGAGATGGCATTCACAGAAAACTTTGCAGCACTCCCAGTGGGCACAATTCCACATGCAGTGGTACTTCGAGCAAATTCAGCCTCGTCTGTGAAACTCTGCGAGGGACTCTGGCACTCCTCACAAGATGGAAGCAGCTTCAGTGACGACACAGATGAGATCGAACGCTCCGGCTCATTATATCATGACCGCTTGTGCGATCATTGTTATAACAAACAACTTCGTTTACGTACACTACAAGGCGAAAGGTGCACACGTGACACTGAACAGCTTTCATGGCGGTGTGCCAGCTCTCAGCCCCAAACGCCGTTCAACCTCACTGGAAGATGTCTGCCTCCTGACCCCCTCGCTACATGCTGGAAAGCCCGCAGCTCCTCCTCATTTACCTCCTCCTCCTCTCTCCTACCCCCCCTCTGGATGGTGTCTGCCAAAAACCCTACAAACAAAACACGTCAATACAATGGCGACCATCTGTGGCTTGCTGGGTGTGCTGAACTATCTACTGAGAATTAGGGTTCCTCAACCTTTCCTCCTCAAGCACGTGAAGTTATGCGAGTTGGAAGTGTCCTGTACAAAAGTTCCCTTCCGTCTTCGGTACTCCTGACACAAAGGAACGTACGGAGATTGGACACCAACACAAGGCCATGGCGTTATAAACGAAATCAAGCCAGCATGACCTTGTGGCACTTTGAACATTTACAAATACAATATTGACAGAACATTGTGTTTATTTAAAAGCATCATTTTAAGAGCATGGACAGAAATAGAGGAAACTATTTGGAAGGCGGAGGGCAGTACAATACAGTAGAGTGGAGGATAGAGATAGATTGAAGGATCTAGGTATGCACAATCTTTCGACCACGTATAATGCGCTCGTCTTGTCATTTGCACAGTCCAGCATCCTCGCAACATTTCAAGGAAGAAGCAGTCAGGCAGGTAACAACGGAGTTGTTTGTGTGGCAGGTCAGGCACAAACTCTTTCTTCGGGTAATGACCAAGGGCCAGCCTTCCGGCTATGGTGCGCGCATACTTTAGTCGCGCGAACAAATCGCCGGGGCAGCCGAGGACGTGGAGAGTTTCGAACCGCCGGTACGTCTGGAACAGGTGGCTGTTGTCGATGTAAGACACAGCAGCCATGGGGGGGCACAGGATCAATTTGGTGTGGTCTTGGAAAAAATTGATCTGAAAGGAAGGTGAGGAACACAGCTTTGTCGCACCTCTGGCAGAAGAATCGCATTATGCATTCCACACCATGTGCTACGCATACCTTGATTTGGATCTTTAGCACAAACATTTCGGGTTGACGAATTCATTCAATGTTGAAGAGGGAGCTTTTCAATGATTCGAAACTGAACGTGTGGCCCTGAATACTTCCACTGATCCTGAACTTTCACCAGGGCACAACTGTGTCCCTTTGCACAAATTCAAGATTTCAAAACTTCAGGGGGACAGTGGGAGGGTTGTGATAAATGCATCGTACTGACATATGTTTACGAGTACAATCATACACTGCCAAGGGTAAAAGGCTGGCGTTGGTGGAGACACGAGGCGTGAAAGCGCAGCCTACACTGGAGATTGTCTTGGAATGGGGGGTACTGTAATGATACCCCTCAAGATAAATAATGGTGTATTACTCCACTGCAATACCTGCTGCAGAAAGGAGCTGCGAATAATTACCACAAAGATTGGTTTCATGGCACAGGCACATGCTTCAAGCCAGGCAGACTGAAAGCAAGTTAGGGCACCTGCCGCAAGCAGGGGACACATGTCCGGCGTGCGACGCGTATCCACACGCGTTTTCTCTCTCTGAAAACGGGCTCGGCGGCGGCCAGGAGCACGCATGAAGGCTAAAGACCGGTTTGGGAGAAGGGAAAAATGCGTGCAGGAACGCGTTGCTCGCCGGACATGTGTTTGACCTTTCAGTATTCACAAACCTAACTTAGGCAGAACTTTGGCCTTGTGGCATTCTTTGGCGCCTTAACACGTTCCAAGAAATTGCAAGAATGAAACTTACACTGAAGGGGTGCCTTTTGTGAACTCATGGGCCCAAAAAAAGGTGTACTTTTAAGGTAACTCCCGGCTTGCCGCAATAAGAAACATGGACGACTACGACGGCAGTTTATCGGGTGGAGCCGAATCAATGAGTTTTTGAATCGTGTGGACAAGATTGAAATTGGCAATGCTTATGTGTTGGCGCACAAACCACCATGAGCGATAAAGTATCAAGGTAGCTTCATGGAGGAGTACAACGAACGCGAGTTTCTCAATTGCTATCGTTTTTTTTTTTTCGAAGCAAGCCGCGCAGAGGGTGCTTGCGATGTGGCCTCTCCATGAGAATACGGACGCATGTGCGGCGGCTGCCCGCCGCGACGGCTGGTTCAGCATTCATGGCACTTTGGCTTTACTGAGCGAGAACGGTTCACATTGTGACTTGAGAATCAACGAATGTTTAGCAGCCAGCAAGGTCGAGAGTCGTTGCCCGGTTGCCAATGATGGTCGCAGCTACGTTATACCCAACAACTTGCAAGCTGCCTAATTCTACAGAAGCCCGTGGCATGATGTGGCAGTTTTACACCATGGCTGGGTTCTTCGGAGTGACAGATTGCGTTGACTGCATCCATGTGTCAATCCGGAGGCCATGGGGAGACTACAATGAAATGCACCTACAACAAGGACATTCGCCGGGCTGTCTGAAAAATTGCAGGGGCAGAAATCTGCCGGCGGAGGCGAGGGGTGGGGTGCTGTGTGCCAGGCGCGCTTCAGAGCTTGTTTTTGGGAGGATTTTCTCCCTTCGAGGGTCACCGCGATGCACTATTGAGCACCAGAATTGCTTGAAAGAGCCCGATAAGTACGGCTCAGGATACAGGGCTATTGGTTTGGCAGAGCCCGCGGGTACGTCTAAACTGCACAAACTAAGCTGAGTGGGGTTTTCTGGCTGCGAAAAGCGAACATGACGCAGGAAGAACTGCGCACAAGGCTTGCAGTGTCTAGAATGTAAAACGGTTATTCTCGGCAGCTTGATGCTGGTCGAGTGTAGCAAGAGCACAAGGAGCAACCCAATGAGCTGTGTTATTTGATGTGCAAAGCAAATAATCCAGCAGCTGTGCGCAGTCTCGATTCCATGATATAAGCAAATATAATATACACATTTTCGCGACTAAGTGTAGGGTGTATGGACTAGGAATTACAGACTCCTCAACGCACTTCGTGGCGAATTCAGGTGGAATAGATCCGTCTGAGGTTTGCGAGGTCGGGCGTGCTACCGACGTTACCAACTACAAGGGGACGTTGGGACTGCCAGCCGCCTTCTCGCGTAATGGAGTGTGTAATTCGGTGTCAGAGTGGTGAGCTAGTTGGTATGGGGTCATTTTAAACACGGCGCGAAAAAAGACAGGGACGAAGAAAGCATGCAGTCAGCACTCGTCTTGTCTGCTGCCGTCGTTCCCGTCTTTTAGCGCTGTTGTTAAGATGACATGTAACGCTCCCGCCTTGAAAATTCTCTTCAGCGAGATGGTTTGCGCCAACCACATTGTGAAAATACAGGGAAATGACGACTGATGTCCAACAAGCTTGTCCTCCTCAGAAAAGTTGGCTTTACCACATCCTTCGCGTGCTCGCAGTGAAGCTCTCTTTAAGGAGGGTACGCAGATTCAACTTGCCACTAACTTTATCCAATCTTAAGCACAAATGAAAGCAGAGTATGCTGTTTTAAAGAATTTAATCGAGGTGAAAGGGAGGGGAATATGTTAGTGATATACCATCCATACTTGTTCCCCGCAAAAGATAGCAATTTGGAAGGTACGATTAATATTCTGAGTGTTCGGGACAGGGGCGACTTGAACACAATGGCTGTTCATGTTGACGCTTAGCTTAGTTTCACACTTACTTCAAGTTCTTTCGGCCTAAAGTTACAGCCACGCTATCAGACTTTCTGGAGCGTTTTAGCGGCGCAAATTTTACGTCAAAAATGTTCGGTTCACAAGAAACCAAAGTTTTAAAAGATACAACGGTTAGTAGCAAAACATTGACATCGGAGAGGAGCGACCGCGTTGGCACGTGGTTTTATCAGTAGCCGAGCAAAAGGAACACTGAGGTAATCTAATATCATTAAATAGGGCCAGCCATAGGTGCTGGCCGTACATATATCTTGCCTCTTTCGCCAGTCGTTCGGCTTACCGCGGTGTGGGCAGACGCCGACAGGGACCACAGCGGCAGTGCGGTGGGCACGCCTTAGCGGTGGAAGAAGACCACGGCTGTGCCCGCTGTCTGCCCCGTCGTTGTTCTGGAGCCCTTGACCAAGCAACACCGTGGGGGCGTTCAACAGTCGAAGGAACTCCACCCGAACGTCTTGCAGCGTGGTGAGCGAGAATGAGCGACCGCACCTGCGATGTGGTGTGATGCGAGCGACGACGCTGATTGGCTCCCACTGTGGCGTGATATAGCGCGACACTTGTGCGCGCGCACGCGCCAGCGGCGAACGCATCCGAGCGAGAGCTTCGCCCGAAGAGCACGTGGATAAACTTGGCACAGTCAACGCCTAATCCCTGGAGTGGGTACCTCCGAAACACTCAAAGAAATTATCATCGTCGTCATTAGAACACGTGGATAAAGTTGGCTTTTCCTCAAGTCATTTCGACTTACGCCACCATCGACGGCGCAAATCAGGCAATAATACAAGCTTCGCTTAAGTATATGACTGTCTTCAATCGGCCACTGATGCTCCGAATATGCTATTGACCAGAGCTTAGCTCTCCTCAGAATGTTTTTTTTTTCTATCGGTCCTCCTTTTTTTCAATTTTTACTCAGGTACTACAAGCTCATTCGCAAGCTCTGCCAAATACAGCTCTGTGGCCACACGGCAATGTCCTAAACGAGAGCGGAGTTGGAAGAAGACGAATAAGAAGGGTTGACCTGCCGTTCACCTAGGAACATAGTCATCATCATCAGCTCCTGCGGTGCGTCAGCCGGCCACCCCGGCTTAAGGAGCTCCTCCTTCCACCTTTGCGAACTCGAAGAGTGGAATTTGTGAGACGCGACGTCGCTGGGTGTCGTGCACGCAAGTCTAAAGTACGTCGGCGCCGGTTAGCAAACGTCTGCCAAACGTGCTCCGCAGCTCCGGGGCCTCGATTGGACGAGGGTGGGTGCGGGGTGGACTGTATGTGCCCCACCGTATACGACTCGTACGTGAGGCCCGCAAGCCCAGGTCTGGACTACAAGACGGCATTCAGCGGCGTCACCGCTGGGCAACTGCACAACGTGCGTACCACTTTACAAGACGCCCAAGCAGCGATCCCTCGACCTGTCAACGCCCCCACGGTGCTGGTTGGTCACGGGGTCGAGAACGACCTGCTGCTTGGCGTGAGGCGTCTCCACAGCATGGTAGTGGATGTGGCCGTGGTCTTCCCCCACATTACAGGCTTGTCCTTCCGACGGTCGCTGCGCTCACTGGTCGGCACCTACCCGAAGCACGGGCTGCCAAGCGACGTGCAGGAGGAGCGGGGATACCAAGAGCCAGCACGTGTGGATACGGGAGACGGGCGGCACCCTGAAAGGAGAGAGCGGCCATATTCGGGACACGGACTGGTACGGCAACGAAGAAGGTCTCGTGACTGCGGCTGATGGTCGCTGTGTGCAGCATGCCGCCCCCACCAAGGATGATTTCAAGCACGCTTCGGCAGGCGCCGTCTCTCCGAACTAGAGCGTGGAGTGCCGGTCCACTGAAAGGCACCTGGCGTCTTGTGCTTTGCGCCCACGATAGTATGTACTACCAGCTGCCTGGGTCTACTCGCTCACCTACTAGGGAACTGAGTCGCTGTGGCTATCCCCGGCTCTACCCTGATAGTCACTGTCGCCTTGTACGTGTGCAGGGGACGCGGTCTCCCACCGCTGCGTCCTTCGTTATTACTTATTGCGCGAAAGATACTATCCGATAATAAACGATATTTCCCAGTGGTTTACCTCAGTGTTTTCTTGGCTTGGCCTCTGTTAAAACCAAATGCCAATGCAACTGCCTGCGTCTCAAGTTATTCATTTTTTTACATAACGGTTTCACACTTGCAAGGTTGCGTTTAATGTGCACTTAAAAATCCTGGAGGTTGTGCAGCAACACCGTGAGCTTGCACAAGTAATATAAAATGGCTGACGTCAAGCATGAGAATCGCAGGTTGATCCGTAGAAGGGCAGAAAGGAGCGCGCGGAAGTCTTTCGCAGTAGAGGACATACGAGCAGCCAGACGCCCGCAGAAGCTCATGCAGAGACATCTGAAAAAGCTTGCTAAACGTGAATGGGTGTCCTTTTGTTCGAAGCTAGATCCCAGGAAGTCGCTCACAAGGATATGGCGCTTAGTACGTGGTCCCCGTGCACCGCGAGCTCAGTTGTACCCTTTTAACTCTATATCTTCGAGAATGAAGGTAAGCGACTTGGATGTCGCTGAAGTTTTCTGCGCTAAAATTACATTGGGGTCTTTATCTACGATTGTTTCCAGGGTAGCGAACCCATCACTGAACAGACCTTACATGGACGAACCATTCTCTATGGCAGAACATGAAGCTGCTCTATGCTCAGGTAACAAAGCCGCTTCTCCGGGCCCTGACAAGATATGTTATACGGTTTTATGCCATCTCGACTCCAATGAGAAGCGATTGCTCTCGTCAATATTCAACCGCGCTTGGCGGTCTGGCCGGCTTGAACCTGGGCGGAAACGCGCTTCGCATCGTGCCAGTTCTGAAACCTGGAAAGCGTCCATGAATATTGATTTGTATCGGACTATTGCGCTTCTAAGCTGTATTGGTAAGCTCATGTAGACAATCGTAATGCTTCGCTTCGACTGGAATCTGACTGACAGAAGCGTATACCTGTCACAGATGTGTGGCTTCCTCAAGGGCTAAAGCAGCATTGACAACGTCATTGCCCTTGCAACACATATGTGAAGCACACGAAGATCTGACAGCACATAGCAATTGCAGCCTTCATTGACATCAAATAAACGTTCATAAAAAATCTGTATATGGCTATGTTTTCCATGAATCTGTCTGGGCAGCAATGAACTCTGTAGGCATCGCGGGACGCATGTACGACTGGATGTTTGATTACCTCTCTGATAGGAGCAGGAGAATTTAAGGTCTAGCGGATGGTGAGACATCCCCCGTAACGTGAGCCGCGGTATCCCTCAGGGTGGGGCATTAAGTCCGTCTCTTTTTAATATCTCGCTAATTGACCTTGAGAGATGTCTGCCGAGATAGGTTGAACTCCATGTAGGCAGATGATGTCTGTATGTGCTACTCTTACCGCAAGAGGCATGTCCTACAGTGGAGGTTCCAGCGTGCAGTAAGCTCGATTAAAAATTTTTTTCGCGACATGTGGTCTTGATATATATCCGACCAAGTGCGCAGCAATTGCGTTCACAAATCGGGACGTCATAAACTACCAGTTAACGGCCGCAGGCATACCGATACCTTACGTCACCTATCACAGGTTCTTGGGTGTTACCTTCGACCGCCATCTGACATGGATGCCGCACATGCAAAGCCTAAAAGAAAAGTTAACGTCATTTTCGAACATTTTTGGCATGCTTTCCAACAGCACTGATTGATGTAGCGTCAGCTCTCTTTTAAGGCTATACGACGGTTTTAAGGCTATGCGAAGGTTTACTTAGCTATAGCCTCCCAGTCCATGATTCTCTCTCCAAAGACATTTTAAAATACCACAGAGTTTGCAGGCCCGAAAACTGAGAACATGTCTCAACGTTCCGAAGACTACCTCCACAGAGGGAATCATAACAGAGAGCAGATGGCTTACGCCCATTGCTTTGCAGGCAACGGGAAACTACGCACACGCCTGCGGGTTGTGGTAAGGCAACCTGGGCCAGCTGCCGCCTGGGTCTGTGAAGTAGAGCATTATCTGCCTTTTCAGCATTAGCCTTCAGCATCTTCTCATCCCCCTCCGTGGCTGTTTCCTCCAATGAAAATTGCCACAACTGTACCTGAATTTTACCGGAAGGCGGATATATTAGCCCCTGCTCCAAAGTTCTTTGCCTTGAAACATATTAACAACAAATACAGAGGCCACACTAACGTGTGCACTGATGGCTCAGTGACGGCTACATTGTCGGCGATATCGATTTCGATTCCTTCGTCGCTCACTACGATCTGCGCTCCACTTAGCCACAAGGCTTCCACGACAGTTACTGAGCTGGCTGGACTGCGTTCTGCTTTTTAGTATATTCTAAAGCAGCTGGTCACTCAATGGGCTGTTTTACATATTCCATGTCTGCACTCAAGAGCTTAAAATCGCTTCCAAAATAACAGCTGGCCTGGTAAATCAATCTTTTGCACCTTCAAGCAATACAAAGGGGGCTCAGCGTAGATCTGCAGTGGCTTCTTGCCCACTGCGGAGTTGCCGGCAACGACGCAGCTGACAGGGCCGCCTCATCTGTCCGCAGTTTATACTCAAGCTCTGCCGATACCATTCACGAGAAAGGATGCGTCAGTACTCGTCTCATCAAGTCTATGGAAAGCGCAGATGTCTATCTGAACTGACGCAAGGCAGCAATTCGGACCTCTTCACTTGATTGATCCTAATTGCACTTTCAGGATGCCACCTGGGCTCAGCAAGCTCGAGGAAGCCATTCTGCGTAGACTGCGCTTGAACGTGGCCTACACAGGACATTATCTGTAGAAAATCCAGCAGGCATCTTCACCTTTTTGCTCTACATGTGACTCACGAGAAGACCTTCATGATGTTATATGCGTATGTCCAGTACATCGTGTACAGAGAGAGACTCATATTATCGTTGTGCAGGCCGTTTGGTGTGGGACTTCAATTGAAGGCTGTGTTGGGTCCTTGGTCGTGTCCCAGTCAGGCTACACGTGTAACCAAGACTCTCTTGGAGTTTCTTTGGAAGCAAAGAACTGGACAGAGTTTTGTGAAAAACATTTTGCACGTGATTGAAAATATTGGGCGCATCATCCGACATCTGTTAATTTCTGTAATATATTTTTGTTCATTTTTTTGTTTTTATTCAATCATCCGACGTAGCAAGCCAGCGCGGAAAGCTCGGGTAATGTCGCTGGTTCGCATTTAAGTATTCTCTCTTCTCTCTTTTTTTTTTGCCGGCACTTGTTTTTTCGTCTGCTAGAGACGCGTCGTCTGCTGCATGCCGATATTGACCAGGCCGGCCGGGTGCTCTTGCGATTTTACGGAAACAAACGTGTTGTGGGGCGGTCATCGGCTGACGTCTTTGTGTCAGCAAGGCGACGAGCTATTCAATTTGTCTCAGGGTATGTTTCTTTTTTTTGCTACTTCTTTCATGTGTTTCTACTCCGGGCATCCGTATTTTATGGACATGCAGAAATATTGAGACTTGCAAGAAAATATGGCATAAACGTGATTGATTATAGTTAATATGTTCTTTCTGAGTCTTGAAATAATGAGAAGCCTCAAGTTAAAGACGCATCAAAAAGGCTATTTAAGGTTTGAGCTGAGAACGCTGCACTTTCATTTTGCTTGTCTTTGAAGGAATTTTTGTTCGCAACGCTCGTTACAGCGATTGTCGCTTGGAGTAGAACTATGAGTTGTGGAGACAGTGGGGCCGGGACAATAGGATAGCTTTTCAGGACTCAGGACTTTGTCGACGTCCCACGCTTGTCTTCTGCTATTTCTCAGTTTTTTTAGCACCCTCTCGACACTGCTCGAGGAAACGAGGTTGACATTTCGACCAATAACTGAGACTGGTACGAGTGGGGGCGGCTCCCAAGTTTAGTTATCATAGCGGAATACAATCATTGCCCACACGCATTCTTTGAGAAAACAGGAGGGGGGGACTCGGAATTATTTTACAACACTAGCTCGCAGTTCAGAAGAACGGAAATGTAAACTGAAAGTGCATAAATACAAACAAAAATGTACCAGCTTACTTGACACTTCGAACCAAAGAATTTCATGCATGCCGTCTTTCAATTCTGGTGCGCTTTTTTCAGGGAAACTAGAATTTAACGGGTGGTATATTCAATTTCGGCTTTTTGTTACTGTTGTGGCAGCCGACCACGCAACAATATTGGGGATTAGCCTTGACTTTAACCACCTTTGACATCGCGAAACGACTGCGGGGAGCGTCCACTTATGCGTTTCCAGCGCCCCTGAATCGAAGCAGACACCTGCCGGCCCGACCGGACGCTTCTGAAAGCAACTCGGTGCTGTCTCGATCTGCATGCGCTAGCAGCCGCCGAGCCCCCTCCGCCACCCCACACCACCCGTGGCACCAACGTCCCCTGCTTGAGATTGCCAAAAATGAGGCCGCCGGCTACACGTATTGGTCACGAAGGCAAGTACAAAGCGCGGCAGGATACTCTCTTACGCCCGAGAAAAGCCAAGGCTGCCGCTTCGTGAAAAAATATGGGACTGCGCCTTCTTGGAAAACTGAAGCTTTTCCTCCAGAAATGCAAACCAGTTTCAAGTTCTGAGCTTTTACTATTCCAGAGGAGGAGTAAAACGTCTTTATTGTTGGCAAGTTTTCAATGGAGTCTTCAGGAGCGGGAGTCCCCAGTCCAGAACACCAGATGCCTTGCTAGCCGCTACAGCCCGCTCCACCAGCCGAAGCTGGTCGGACAGGCAAGAGCTGGATGGGGCGTGCCTCCAGGGCTTCCAATATTCGAAGCTTTTATTGGGTTCAGGTGAAATAACAGCAGAAGTTGTTTAAGCGGTGCCAGTGCTAACCGAGCTGTGCTTTTAACACGCCGCCAAAAGCCATGGCAAGTGCGTTTCACGCTTGCATGAAATGCCCAGCGTTGCACGAAACCCAAACTTTGAGGAATAAATTTTTCGTGAAGTGGGCACGAGGCGCGTATTCGTGGCCGCTTGAAATAATAACCACACCAAAGGGGGCAGCTGTCTTTCTGTTGCTGCTACAACCACGATTTCTTACAGAGTTCAAGCAGTGAGCATGGCATTCACAAAATCTTTCCCAGCGGGCAGGGTTCCATATAGCACTGCTACTTCGACCGAATTCAGCCTCATCTGTAAAACGGAGGATGGAAACCTTTTGCAGGGCTAGTCTTGTTAGTGTGAAGAGAAGAAAATGGACTTTAGGCACATGTCACTAGTGCATTGTGGGAAAGCCTGTGCATGGTTGCGGTGGTCAATCATAATTCCTCTATAATTACGTTTGCTGATGGGAATGGGTGATGAAATCATTGTTCATGTTAAGGAGCGTAACACACAAAAGTGTCACACCAAATTATTGAAACCTCAGGCCTACATTAAAAGTAACAAAAGCTTGATGTGGGCGAGTTGGTACATTATGCTAAAAATTACTCGGCGCTAAAACAGGGACGAAGAAGAAACACGTAATACAAACGCAGTGCCGAACTTCCAACTAGATTTTATTGAAAAAAGACGCTGCTTATATACACAAAATAAAAACTAAAAGCCTTGTGACGTCAAAATTCATCACATTTCTAAAAAGGCCACTTCTTTATCTGACAGCGATATGGACGCAGTACTAACGCAGTTAAAATCTAGTTGGAAGTTCGGCACTGTGTTATGTATTACGTGTTTCTTCTTCGTCCCTGTTTTAGCGCCGAGTAATTTTTAGCTACATTAAAAGGGGTACAGTAAGTAATGTCCAGGCTACCGGAATTAACTGCAAACTGAAAAAGCGGCTTCGCGACACAAAAATAACTTCCACGGAGACGACAGTGTGGCCCAAACCAATGGCACAATGATTCATGAAACATGAGATCGCAGCCCAGGAGTCTTTTTATCAGGACCGCTTGTGCGATCACTCCATTATAACTTCGCTTGCGAAACTACAAGGCGAAAGTCCGCACTTGGCGCTAAATACTATCCCGGCCGCGTTCAGTCTCGGATCCAAACGCCGCCCAATTTCACTGGTCGACATCTGACTTGGCATTTGCCTTCTGACACTCTTGCTCCAACCCGAAAAGCCCGCAGCTCCTCCTTTCCCACCAAATTGCGTCTCCCCAAAATCCTACAATGAAACAGACGTCAATACAATGATGACTGTCAGTGGCTTGCCGGGCATGTAGAACTATGTACTCAGAATTACGGCTGCTCGACATTTCCCCTGCAAAAACGTAAAGTAAAGCGAGTCTAAACCGTCCCGTATAAAAGCGCCCCTCCATCTTCGGCGCTCCTGCACAAAAAAGCGTAGGGAGACTTGACAACATGGGTATTCGTAATAACACAAGGCCATGGCGTTATAAATGAAATCAAGCCGGCAGAATCTTGCGGTGCTTCAGACATTTACAGACACACTACTGGCAGCATAGAGTGTTCATTTAATAGCATCATTGTAAAAGCATGGACATAAATAGAGGAAAATATTTAGAAGGCGGAGGACAGTAGAATGCAGTAGAGTGAAAGATAGCGATAGAGTGAACGAATTATCAACAGTCTTTTGACCACGTATAATGCACTCGTCTCGTAATTTGCACATTTCACATCCTTGCAGGAGTACAAGGAAGAGGTGGTCACGGAGGTAAAAACGAAGTTCTTGGTGTGGCAGATCAGGCACGAACCCGTTCTTTGGCCGATGAATAAACGGGCGAGTTGGCCAGCCTTCCGGCTGTGGTGCGTGCATACTTGAGTCTCGAGAACAAATCACCGGGGCGGCCGGGGACGTGGAGCCTTTCGAAGCGGTTCGTGTGGAACAGCTGGTTGTTGTCAAAAGGACGATACAGCAGCCGTGGGTGGGCACAGAATCAATTTGGTGTGGTCTTGGAAAAAATTGATCTGAAAGGAAGGTGCGGAACTCAGCTTTTTTGCACCAATGGCAGAAAAATCGCATAATGCCTTTAACAACATGTGCTGCACATACTTTGACTAGGATCTTTAGCACAAACATTTCGGGTTGGCGAATTCATTCAATGTTGAAAAGAAAGCTGTTCGATGATTCGAAAACAATGCGTGGCTCTGAACATTTCCAATGATCCTGAACATTCACACAGGGCACAACTGTGCTTTTTTGCACAAATTCAAGATTTCAAAAGTTCAGGGGGACAGTGGGAGGGTTGTGATTATGTTCACGAGGGTTGTGATTATGTTCACATATGTTCACGAGTACGATCATAGACTACCAAGGGTAAGGGCTGCTGTTGGTGGAGAAGTCTTGAACTAGATCCCTCGCCAAAACAGGCAGACACAAGGCCTAAAACTGCAGCCTTCTGCCGAGAGTCGAGACTGTGTCCTTGGGGTGTATAGCGATACCCTTCAAGATAAATAATGGTGTATTACTCCACTACACTGCCTGGTGTAAAAAGGAGCAGTGAATAGTTACCACAAAGATTGGTTTCATGGCACAGGCACGTGCTTCAAGCCAGGCAAACACGATATTTGCTGAAAACAGGTCAGGGCACCTGCCTCAGTATTCACAAACCTAACTTAGGTAGAATGTTTGCCTTGCAGCACATTTCGGCACCTTAACACGTTTCAAGAAATTGCAAGAACGAAACTTGCACTGTAAGGGAGCCGTTTTGCGAACTTATCGGGCAGAAAAGTAAGGTATACTTTGAAGGTAACTACCAGCTTGTCACAATAACAAACATGGACGACTACGACGACAGTTTACCCGGTGGAGTCGAACCAACGAGTTTTTGAACAATGCGAACAAGATTGGAATCGGCAACACTTATGTGTTGGCGCATAAACCACCGCGAGTGATATAGTATCGAGGCAACCTATGAAGGAGTTCAACAGGAGTGAGTTTTTCCATAGCTATCTTTTTTTTTTTCGAAATGATCCGTGCAGCAGCTGATCGTGATGTTTCTTTGCGAGAATACAAACGCATGTGCGGCTGCCCGCTACCACGGCTGCCTCAGCTGTTCGTGGCGCTTTGGCTTTACTGAGCCTAACCGTTTCTAATAGTCACTGGGGAATCAGTGAATGTTTTCAGCCACAAAATCGAGAGTCGTTGCCCGGTTGTCAATGATGACCGTGGTTGCTTTATACCCAACATCTTGCAAGCTGCCTACGCCCCTGGCGTGATGTGGCAGCTTTACGCCATCGCCGGGTTCTTCGGAGTGACAGATTGCATTGACTGCACCAGTGTGCCGGTTTGCAGCCCTGGGGGGACTACGCTAAAGTGCACCTACAGGAAGGACATTCGCTAATTGAGACTCGCTTCTACAATTGCAGGGGCAGCGGTCTTCTGGTTGGAGGCAAGGGGTGGGGCGCTGCGCACTCGAGTGTGGCGGGAGCTAAACGCGTTTCAAAGCTGTCATCTCGACGATTTGGGGGTCAGCGGAAGGCGCTATTGGGCACTAGTATTGCCAGAAAGAGCACGATAAGTACGACTCAGAAAACGGGACAGTTGGTTGGGCAGAGCTGTGCGTGTGTTAAAACTGAAGAAACTAAGCTGAATGGGTTTTTTGGGTGGGAGAAGTAATCATGACATAGGAAGAACTGTGCACATGGCTTGCAGTGTCAAGAGCGTAAAACGGTTGCTCTCGGTGGCTCGATGCTGGCCGAGTGTAGAAAGAGGATAAGGAGCAACCTAAAACGCTGCGTTTTCTGACATGCAAAGCAAATATTCCAGCAACTCGGGTGGGAGCGTGCGTATGCCGTACACTCTTAATAATGTCCCGGTTAGCTTCCCATGTGCAAGCGGTGCTCATTCGCGATTCCATGATTTCAGAGACTTTAACATACACATTTTTGTGACTAAATGTGGAGGGTATAAACTAGGAATAACAGACTCCTAAACACACTTCCTGGCAAATTCAGGGCGAATAGATCCGTCTGACGTTTGTGAGGTTGGACGCGTATATATATAGCTACCAACGTCGCCAAGTACAATCCGACGAGGAGACTGCCGCCGTCTTCTCGCGTAATGGACCGTGTAATTCGGTACGGAGGTGTGAGCCGGACTGGTTGGTATGGTGTCATCTTAACAACAGCGCAAAAAAAGACGGGTACGAAGGAAGCATGCAGTCAGCGCTCTTCTTGCCTGCTTCCTTCGTTCCCGTCTTTTTTAGCGCTGTTGGTAAGTTGACATGTAATTTCCCGCCTTGAACATTCTCTCCAGCGGGATGGTTTGCGTCAACCGCATTGCGAAGAAACAGGGAGATGACTGTTGTGCGGGCTTGTCCTTCTCAGAAAAGCTGGCTTTCCTACACTGCTCGCGTCCTCGCAGTGAAGCTCTCTTTACGCAGGGTACACAGATTCGACTTGCCACTAACTTTATACAATCTTAAGCAGAAATAAAGGCAGACTGTGCTGTCTTAAAGGATTTGATCGAGGTAAACGAACGGGAGGGAAAAATGTTATTGCAATATCCATCTATACTTGCTCCCTGCAACGGATAGCAATTTCAAGCGCACGATTAATGTTTTGAGGTTTCGGGACAGGGGCGACTTGAACACAATGGCTGATCCTGTCGACGCTTAGCTTAGTTCTACTCTTCCTTAATTAAAGTCCTTTCGGCCTTAAATTACAACCACGATATCAGAGTTACTGTAGCGTGTTGGCGGTGCAAATTTCACGTGAAAAATATTCAGCACACATGAAACGAAACTTACAAAATATACAATGGCTAGTAGCAAAACATATGCTTCGAAGGGGAGCGATCGCTTTGGAACGTGGTTTTATGTGTGACTGACTTTATACGCACGACGTCGTGTGGTCTGCCGGAAGCCACTATACGCACGACGTGAGTGACGCGCCAACGCGGCAGCCAAAGTACAGTGGCGCCGCGCTGTTTCCAAGCGGCTCTATCGCCCTTTTCCGTCGCACCACGGGTCGCGAAGCCGATGGTTCAAATGACAACCGTACACGCTCCTCGAAATGGGTTTTGGTTTAGCTTTTGCGCTCCGTATCGCAATAAAAAAAAAAAGCACAGCTGATGGTATGGATGCAAAGCACGACATAGAACCGGATAATGCATTTATTTCACCTACGATTGCAGCTATGCGACTTATTTAACATGCTCTGTGCCACATTACGTCCTTGACAGACCGACCATATTCCCAATTACCGATGGGAAATTTGGGGCTCTTAAATAACGTTCAGCTCCCTAAAAATAACCCAGGTTATAATTTTCACTCATTTTTTATCTCGGCTTAAAATCTGCATAGTCAATGCAGTTCAGAAGCGCTCGGTTTTGCGGATCGCATCGAACCCTAAACGGATGGCGGTGCTCTTATCCAGCCTCCGAATTAATACTGCGGGGTGGAAGCACTGTCCTATATTTAGAATTAACACGTATATGAAGGATTACGTTGACCGATAGCTTAAACAGTGTGGCAAATTGTTCTACTCATGCGCGTTAAGAAAGTTACAGGTTCAAGTTCAGTTGCAACAAATTATTAAAAAACGAAGTCAGATGCAGCCCCATTTCATTTTATTCTTAAACGGATTTCAGTGACCACATGCAAGCCAATTTCACCATTTAGAAATGAATACCACGACATTTCATTTCAAGCACATCCACATGTGTGGAGCAATGCTAACAGCTTTCATGTTTGCTTTGGTCATTAGCCATTACCTACACTAAAAGACTGAACGCCAAGAACTGCTTGGTTTATGTATACGTCGTGAAGGAACTTCCTTCATGTGCGAAGGGTTCGCGAGCCTGACACCCCCTCGACGATATGACGCCGGCACGCAAGAAAACAGAAAGAAGCCAGTTTTATTCCGGACAATAAAACAAAACGGCATGCGTAGAAGTATCAGCGTGTAACATAACAGTCATGCGAGCAACCGCGACACTCAACAACAAATGCACCGATCGTTTTCCCAAAATAATAGGGCGCTTTAATTAACACTCACGCGCGATTCCGCGTCTATTGTCCGATTCTGTTATCGTGATGTCGGAGTCTGTTGTCGCGTTTGTGTACTTCAGTACCTTTTGCAGTCGTTCAAGTCGTACACTTAGCCGCGAATGGACGACGGTCCACTGTTTTTGTAGCTTTCACTACGAAAAAGGCGTTGTTCCAGAGCTGAAATTCTCAATGACGGGATCGAAATCGCTAAAGCAACTAAATCGTGCCCCAGCTTCGAATGCCATGCCGCCTCCGTCGAAGCCGCCAAGGGGCTTGGGGAACCCGCCAACCCGTGTGATGAGGGCGCTTTCAGTTTTCAGCAACTGCCGCGTTGGCGCCATAGTCGCGTCGTGCGTATAATGGCTTCCGCCAGACTACACGACGTCGTGCGTATAAAGTCAGTCTTTATGAGTAGCCTAGCAAAAGGAACACTGAGGTAATCTGGTATCAACAAATAGGGCCGGGCTGCTGGCCCTACATACCCCGCTCCTTTTGACACTCGTTCGGCATACCGCGCTGTGGGCAGGCGCTGACCAGGGACCGCAGTGGCAGTGCGGGGGGCACGCCTTGGCGGTGGGTGAAGACCACGGCTGTGTCCGCGGTCTGCCCTGTGGTTGTTCTCGAGCCCTTGACCAAGCAACACCGTGGGGGCGTTGACCAGTCGAAGGAGCGCCAAGCGAATGTCTTGCAGCGCGGTGAGCGAGAATGAGCGACCGCATCGGCGATGTGGCCTGATGCGAGCGACGACGCTGATTGGCTCCCAGTGTGGCGTGATATAGCGCGACACTTAACTGGTTGGTGCCAAGAAAATGGCTCATACCCACACAGGGGGATTGACCAGGAAATGGGCGCTAACTGAGACAAAAAAAAAACTTGGCTTTTGATTGTGCGTGCGCACGCGGCAGCGGCGAACGGATCCGAGCGAGAGCTGCGCCAGAAGATCACGTGGGTAAACTTGGCACAGTCAACACCTTATCCCTGGTAAATACCCCAGTGTGAGTACCTTCGAAACAATCAAGGAAATGATCATCGTCGTCATTAGAACACGGGGATAAAGTTGGGTTTTCCGCAAGTCAGTTCGGCGTACGCCACCATCGACGGCGCAAGTCACGCAATACAAGCTTCACTTGGGTGAATGAGTTTTCTGGGCCGAGTTTCATCTACTTTTAATAAATGTGTACCTCATGGTAATTTGGAATTCCCGACTGCTGTCATTGCATGGCTTTCTACGGGAAAAACAAGCAGCGCCATGTTGGTCCGCTGGAATGAAACTCTAGTCGAAGTTTCATAAGTATGCCAAGTTTGTATCGTACACTTCTTTCGCTGCACCCAGCTTCCATAGGAGTGCACATATTTGCCGCTGCGCGAAGCAAATATAATTTCTACACAGACGACAGCATCGCCTAAAACAATGATGCAATGATTGAGCCACTGTCATAACGTGAAATCGCAGCCCAGAAGTCACGTTTTTTATTCGGGGTCCATGAAAACTTGTGACGCTTGGACTCATCACAGGATGGAAGCAGCTTCAGCGACCATAAAGGGGAGATTAAACGCTTTGGCTCATTATATCATGACCGCTTGTGCGATCACTGGTTTATTTTAACACACAACTTCGTTTGCGTACACTACAAAGCCAAAGTGCACACTTGACTCCAAACACTTTCCCGGAATCTTGCCGCCTCGAGGCCCCAAGCTGACCACACCAGTGGATGTCTGCCTCCCAAAACCGATCGCTCCAACCAGGAAAGCTCGCGCCTCCCTTTTCCACGGAATGGAGGTCTCCCACAAATCCTACAACAAACCCACGTAGATGCAATGACCGTCAGTGGCACTGGGCTTGCGAAACTATGCACTCAGAATTCAGGTTCTTCGACCTTTCCCCCTGCAAGCACGTGCGAATTATGCGAGTTGGAAGTGTCCTGTACAAAAGCACTTCGCCGTCTTTGTTGCTTTTTACACGAAAGACCTACGGAGACTTGACGCCAAGGTATACACACTAATAGGAGGCCATGGCATTGTTCATATAAAAGAGATCTACGTACTAACACAAGGCACGGCGTTTTCAAATCAAGCCAGCATAACCTGGCAGCACTTTGGACATCTACAAATAAAATTTCGATCGGGCAAAGCATATATTAAATAAACATCATTTTAAAGGTATGGACAGAAATAGAGGAGAACATTTGGAAGGCGGAGGACAGTAGAGTACAGTAGAGTGGATGAAAGAGGAAGAGTGAAGCCACTATGCACATTCTTTCGGCCACGTACGACGCACTCGGCCATGTACGACGCGCAGTCCAGCATCTTTGCAGGAGTACAAGGAAGGAATGGTCACGCAAACAAAAACAGAGTTCTTTCTGTGGCAGAGCAGGCCCGAACTCGTTCTTCGGCCGGTGACTAGGAGGAGGAGTTGGCCAGCCTTCCGGCGATGGTGCGGGCGTACTTGAGCCGCGTGAAGACGTCGACGGGGCAGCTGAGCGCGTGGAGCGTTTTGCACCGGTACGTGTGGAAGGTCCGGTTGTCGATATACGACACGGCAGCCATGGATGGGCACAGGATGATCGTCGTGTGCTCCTGGAACAAATTGATTTGAAATGGGTTAAGGTGTGGAACTCAGCTTTGTTGTAACTTTGGAAAAGAATCGCATGCCGCTGAAGCAAAATTTGCAATTGAGTGCTGTGCATTATGCCTTTCACATCACATGCTATAGGCGTACTTTGATTTAGATCTTTAGCACAACCATTTCGGGTTGGCGAATTCTCTTCAATCCTGAAAGGAAACCTCTTCAATGATTCCAAAGCTGAACGTGTGGCCCTGAAATTTTCCTTGCATCCTGAACTTTCAGGGAGCACACAACTGTGCTTCGTTGCACATATCCAATACTTGAAAAGTTCAGGGGGCCAGTGGGAGGGTTGCGACAAATGCATTGGACCTGCATGTATTCACGAGCAGGATATACTTGTGCACTAGCTAAGCGTTGGACTGGTGCTGGTAGAGAAGTCTTGAAGCTGATTCCTCAGCAAGGTAGGCAGGCACAAGGCGTGAAATTGCAGCGTTCACTGGAGAAGTGATATTTAACATTCTGTCTTTGGGAGTGTATCGAGATTATAGTCCTTCAAGATAAGTAATGGCGTATTACCCTGCTAGATTGCCTGGCGTGAAAAGGGAGCCATTATAATTACCAACAAGGTTGCTTTGAAGGGACAGGCGCATGGTTTGAGCCAGGCAGACATGATTTTTGCTGAAAACACGTTAGGACACCTACCGCAGTAGTATTCATAAACCTGACTTAAGTAATATAACTTTTGCCTTTCAGCACTTTCGGCGCCTTAAAACCCGTGTCAAGAAATTGCAGGAGCGAAACTCACGCTGAAAGGGCGCCCCTTTGTGAACTCAGCAGCCCGAAAAATAAGGTCTACTTTTCAGGTAGCTCCCGCCTTGTTGCAATAAGCAATATGGACGACCACGAAGGTCCAGCCGGTGGAGCCGAATTCAACAAATTTTTGGATCACGCGAACAAAATTGAAAGCGGCAGCACTTGTGTTGGCGCATAAACCACCGCGAGGGATAAAGTATCGAGGCAGTCTCACTGAGAAGTTCAACGACAGCGAGTTTCTCCGTCGGTATCGTTTTTTCGAAGCAAACAATGCAGAAGCTGCTCGCATGTGTGGCCTCTCCGCGAGAATACGCACGCATGTGCGGCTGCGCCTTGCCATGGCTGCTTCAGCTGCTGTTGGCACTTTGGTTCTACGGGGCGGGAACGTTTCAAATTGGGACTTGGGAATCAGTGAATGTTTTGCAGCTCACAAAGTCGAGAGTCGTCGCCTGGTTGTCATTGATAATCGCAACTATGCGTTATACCAAACGCCTTGAAAGCTGCCAATTGCTACAGAAGACCTTGGCGTGATGCGGCCGTTTTACGCCATCGCCTTTTACCTGGTTCCCCGGAGTGACGAATTGCATAGACTGCACCCATGTGCCAATCCGGAGCCCTGGGGGAGACTACGCTGAAGTGCACCTACAAGAAGAACATTCGCCGGAAGACACGCTGTTCGACAATTGCCGGGGCAGCGGTCTGCCGGCGAGGCGAGGGGTGGGGTGCTGCGCACTCTATTGTGAAGGGCGCTAAACGCGCTTCAGCACTGTCATATCGACGATTTTTCTCCCTCTGAGGGTCATAGGAAGTCACTATTGCGCAATAGTGTTGCCAGAAAGATCACAAGCACAACTCAGAAAACAGGGGCTGTTGGTTTGGCATAGCCCCGCGTGTGTGCCAAATCGGAACAAACGAAGCTGAATGGGCTTTTCTGGCTGCGCAAAGCGATCACGACAGAACTGTGCACCGGGCTTGCAGTGTCAAGAACGTAAAATGCTAACCATCAGCGGCTCGATGCGGGTGTAGTCTAGAAACAGCAGAAGGAGCAACCACATAAGCCGCGTTATCTAATATGCAAAGAAAATAATTCAACAGCTTGGCGAAGCGCATGCCGTACACCCTTGATCATGCCCCGGTAACGTCCCATATACAAGTGGTGGGCAGTCTCGATTCCGCGATATAAGCTACTCTGACGCACACATTTTATGTGACTAAATCTAGGGTGTATGGCTACAGACTAGCAATTACAGGCACCCAGACGCATTTCGTGGCAAATTCAGGGGAATAGATCCGTCTGACGTTTTGCAGGGTCAGACGTCTACCGACGTCGCCGACTCCCATCCGACGTGTGACTGCCGTCGCCTTCTCGATTAACAGACAATGTAATGCTCTCGCCTTGAAAATTTCCTCAGCGAGATGGTTTGCGCCAACGACGTTGCGAAGTAACAGGGAGCTGACGACTGATGTCCAGACGTGTCCTTCTCAGTAGAGCTGGTTTTTCCACATTATTTGCGTGCTCGCTGTGAAGCTCCCTTTCCGGAGGACACAGATTCGTCATGCCACTAAGGTTGTCCAATCGTAGAAAGGAAGGCAGATTGCGATGTTGCAAAGGATTTGATCGTGTTGATGGAGAGGAGAAGGCGGTAGTGCTATCTCCATTCATACTTGTTGCCCGCAAAGGATGACAGTTATGGGCGCAGCATGATTTATGTTTTGAGTATTCGGGACTGGGCGAATTGAACGCAATGGCTGTTCGTCTCAAGGTCCCAGCGTATCTTAGTCACGCTCTCATTAGAATTTCTTTAGGACTAAAATTACAACCACGATGTCAGACCTACTGGAGCGTTTTAGCTGTGCAAAGTTTGCGCCAAAAATGATAAGTACACAGGAAACGCAACTTCGCAAATATAAAACGTTAGTGGCAAAACACTGGACGACTTCGAATGGGCGCGATTGCGTTGAAACGGGATCTTATCAGTAGCCAAGCAAAAGGAACGCTGATTGTCAACTAATAAATTTGGATAATGTTATCATATGGGCCTGCCACAGGTGCGGCCCTACATACCCTGCTCCTCTTGCAAATAGTTCGGCATCTTGCGGTAGGTGCCGACCAGGGACCACTGCGACCGTGCGGAGGGCAGGCCTCGGCGGTAGGTAGGGACCACGGCATGTCCCCTGTATGCCATGTTGTGGAGTAGCCCGACACAACGCTGCTGGTCGTCCTCGAACCCTTGGCCAAGCAACACCGTGGGGGCGTTGACAGGTGTGGGACGCTGCGCTGCACCCGCATGTGTGCCGCACTGGGCAAAGAAGAGAATGAAGTGCTCCTTCCCCGCGCTTCGTGCCACGCCCCTGACGTCATGCGCGTGGCGCCGTGCAAGCAATCCTTCCGACAAGTCGAAGGAGCGCCACCTCAACAACGCCTTGCAGAGTGGTACTCACGTTGTGCAGTTTCCCGGCGAAGACGCCGCGGATGGCCGTGTTGTAGTCCAGCGCTGGGCTTGCAGGCCTCACGTACGAGTCGTACGGGGTGGGGCAGTTCCAGTCCACAACACTCACCCTCGTATCCTGGAGGACCCGGGCTACGGGGCACGTTTGGCAGTCGCCTGCTAATAGGCGCCGCCGTGGTGTAGACGTGTGTACACTAAACCCGGCGAAGTCGCGTCCCGCAGACTTCGCGCTTCGAGTTCGCAACCGTGGTGGGAGGAGCTCTCGAAGCCGGGGTGGCCGGCTGACGCCCCGCAGGAACTGATGATGATGACGATGTTCCTTGGTGAATGGCACATGAACTCTTCCTTTGTCTTTTTTCCTACGCCTGCTCTCGCTTTGGACATTGCCGTGTGCCCACAGAGCGGGGTTCGCCAGAGCTTGCGAAAGGGCTCTTTAGTTATAGTACCTATGTAAAAATTGAAACAGAAGAGTAACAGGTAAAACAAAAGAAACACCCTGAGCACCTAAACACTGACCATATCTACATGCGAACCATTCGTGGCCAATTTAAGGCCGTTGAGTGCTTGTAAGAGTTTGGCGCGGCGAGGTAGCTGTTGCGTCTCTATGCGAGGTCAGCGGGTGCGTGCTGTGCCGCTGCCGAACACCACCTACAACCACATTCACCCACAACATCCACACTATGCTGTATATCTCGGCTTCCTACGTGAAAGTCGAATTGCGGCCTAGAAGCGCGGTCCTTCACTTACATTTTTATTACTGTGAACGAAGCCCGTGCAATTGAAAGCTTTTCAGTCGCGTGTCACCCGCTTCTCGGCTTCCGACGCCAACGTCAGATTTTCGTTCACTGAAAAAGAGAAAACATTGAAACATTGAAAAATCAGGCACCTTGGGATTGGGGGAAATACAAAGCAAAGTACGTGTTATCTTTTACTCTTTTGGTTCAATTTTTACCTATAGGGGCAACAACTGAAAGGCCCATTAGCAAGTTCTGGCAAATCTCGCTCTGAGGGCACATGGGAACATCCAAAACGAGATCGGGAGTTGAAAGAAGACGAAGAAAAGGGGCTCAACTGCCTTCACCAAGGAACATCCAATTAGGCAATTTGGCTCTTGGGGGTCGTCGTGAATTGCCCAATTGACAGTTTTCTGTTGGGGGCGAGGTTCAGGCGCCTTCAAGTTTTACAAATTAATCGGCAGGATGCCCTTCGTTCATGCTCCGACTATATTCACATCTCCCACTTATGGAAGCCTAAATTCTGCGAATCTCGTAAATGCGAGGTGGCAATCACAAAATTTCGATGCAGAATTCCCCCTTTAAATTTTTATCTACACAAAGCTGGTCGGGCTTTATCTCCTCAATGTCCTTTCTGCAAGACCCCAGAACCTATACAACACTTTCTTTTAATTTGCCGCAGCTTTTCCTCGATGCACCGCACGCACCTTGAATACACGTTTAATCGGCTTAATCTCCCGTTATCTTCCACCGTTGTTCTTTCCCTGGGTGCTTCCGTCCTAGGAGTTTGCCACAGAAATGTTCTGAGCGGCAACCCAGAACTCCAGCACCAGGAATGATGATGAGGATGGGTATGAGGAAGAGATGAGGTACGACATGATGATGAAAATGGTCGTGAGAAGCAGACGAAGTACACGGTGAATAGTACAAGGGCACTTGTCCATGTCTCCTCGAAGTGGGCAGTAGCGCATCGTACAGATTGATGCTCACAATATTTGTGCTACATTTCCATATTTCTTGAAGTGCTATTTGTTCATATGTAGACAAAAAAGAAAATTGCACGGAGTGATAGCAATTCTGCCACAATGCTGGGGACATGCGAATAAATTTTTGATAAAATATTTTATTTTAATTGTTCTTGACAGTAGTAGTTATGTACTTTAAATTAACAGTTATAACTTTCACTCAATAGTTATGTCTATCATAAGTTAGTAGTTTTAATCTCTTGAAAAATCGTATGGAGGAGGTGGAGTTGCAATTTCAGCCCCCCCCCCCCCCCCCCCCTACCGGGCAAAATTTCTTTCCACGCCCCTGTTGTATACACTGCTCGAGAAAACGTGGTGGCCTTGTCGCGAAATAGGTGTGACTGCAGCTACGAGGGGAAGGGGTGGCTGCCATGTTTATTTATCATAGCGGAAAACAATCATTGCCAGCACGGATTCTTTAAAAAAAACGGAGGGGGTGAGGGATCTGACTAATATTAAAACACCATGCAATTTTAAACGACAGGAGGTGTGAACCGAAAGAGTAGAAATAAAAACGAAAATTGGCCAGCTAATTTGACCCTTCGAACCGCAGTAATACATGCTTGCCATCTTTCATTTTTGTGTGTTTTTCTAGGGAATCCGTAGAATTTGACGGGTGGATTCTTTTTTTTGCCTTCTTGTTACTGTTGTTGCAGCCGACCCCAACAATATTGTTACGTGGCGGCAGGACACAGATGAGATTCGTCCTGCGCCACGTAACAATATTATGAATTAACCTTGGCCACCTTAGACATCCTTACCACCTTAGACATCCTTGGCCACCTTAAGCATCGTTTCACCACCTTACACACCACGAAATGACTGAAGGGAACATACACTTTCCGGCCTTCCAGAGCTCCTAAATCGAAGATGATGACCGCTTCCTAGCTAGACGCTTCATAAAACAACTCGTGCTGTCTTGATCTGTACGCTCTAAAATCCGCCGAGCCCCTTCCGCAATCACGCGTACCGCCCGCGGCACCAATCTCCCCTGCTCGCGTGGGCCGAAAATGAAGCCGCTACGTAGCTACGCGTGCCGGTCACAGCGTCAAGTAAAAAGCACGCCGGGCACCGCTCTTACGCCCCAAAAAAAGCCAAAGCCGCCGCTTCGTGCAAAAAAAAAAAAAAAAAAAAAAACACACCTAGCTGCGCCTTCTTGGCAAACTTGAGCTACTCCACCCTATAGCATGTCAGGAATGCAAACCAGTTTCAAGTTCTTAGCTTTTACTATTCCTGGAGGAGGAGTAAACATCTTTATTGTTGGCAAATTTTCAATGAAGTCTTCAGGAACTGGACTCCTCAGTCCAGGGTCCAGAGACCATATGCCTTGCTACCCGCTATAGCCCTCTCCACCTGCCAAAGCTGGTTGGACAGACAGGGTGCACCTGAAGAGCTCCTGTATTCGAAGCTCTTATCGGGCTCGGGAGACTTGTTTTATTGACGCCAGTGCTAACTGAGCGGTGCTTTTAACAGGAAGCCAAAAGCCACGGGAAGTGCGTTTCACCATTGCATAAAATGCCCAGCATCACACGCAACCCTAACTTTGCGGCCTAAATTTTTCTAGAAGTGGACCCATGGAACATATTTGCGGCCACTTGAAAGGGTGGCCACACCAAAAGGTAGCCGTCTTGCTACCGCTGCTGGAACCAAGATTTTGTTACCGAGCTCAAGCAGCGAGATGGCATTTACAGCTTTGCAGCACTCCCAGCGGGGAGGGTTCCCCACACAGTAGTTCAGCCGGAACTCGACAGAACACACAACTTCGTTTGCGTACACTACAACGCGAAAAGTCCGCATTTGATGCTAACCACTTTTCCGGAAGGTTGACACCTCGAGGTGCCAAACTGACGTCACTAGTCGATGTCTGCCTCCCGAATCCCTCGCTTCAACCAAAAAAGCCCGGGCCTGTCTTTTTCCCGCCGGATGGAGCCTCCCACAAAGCGTAACAAACAAAACCCACATCGACGAAAATGACGACCGTCTGTGGCTCGTTGCGATCCGCGGAGCTAAGTACTCAGAATTAGGGTTCCTCGACATTTTCCCCTCTCCAGCACGTGAAGTTATCGGAGTCTTAAGTGTCCTCTACAAAAGCACCTCGCCGTCTTTGGGGCTTTTTACACGAAAAACTGCGGAGCCATGACTCCAAGGTATGCATACTAAAAAAAGGCCATGGCGTAAGAGATCATGCCAGCACTAACCTGGCAGCACTTTGGACTTCTACAAATAAAATTTCGTTGTGCAGAGCATTTACTTAAAAGCATCATTTTAAAATCATACAGTACAAAGGAGAATAAAGACAGAGTGGCACCATCTTTGGACCACATTTGACGCACTCGTCTCGACATTTGTACAGTCCAGCATCCTTGCAGGAGGGCAAGGAAGCGGTGGTCACGGAAGTAAAAACGGTAGTTCTTTGCGTGGCATAAAATGCACGAACTCGTTGTTCGGCCGGTGACTAGGAGGAGGAGTTGGCCAGCCTTCGGCGATGGTGCGGGCGTACTTGAGCCGCGAGAAGACGTCGACGGGGCAGCCGAGCCCGTGGAGTGTTTTCGCGCCGGTAAGTGTGGAAGGTCCGGTTGTTTGGATGGGCACAGGATCAATTTGGTGTGGTCTTGGAAAAAGTTGATCTGAAAGAAAGGCGCGGAGCTCAGCTTTGTCGCACCGATGGCAGAAGAATATGTTGCTAAATCGAAATTTCCAACTGAGTGCTGTGTGTTACGCCTTCCACATCACGTGCTACGCATACATTAATTTAGATCTTCAGCACAAACAATTCGGGTCGGTAAATTCAATCAGTCTTGAAGATAAATTTGTTAAAATGATTTGGAAACTGAGCGTGTGGTCCTGAAAATTTCCGCTGATCCTCAAGTTTCGCACAGGACACAACTGTGTTTGTTTGCACAAATTCAAAATTTTAAAAGTTCGGGGGCACAGTGGGAGGTTGTGATAAGTGCATTGGATTGACATTCATGAGTACGATTATACACTAACAAATGCAGGGGCTGGTGTTGGTAGAGACATCTCGAAGTAGATCCCTCGCCAAGGCAGTCGGACACAAGTCGGACAGTCTTGGGGGGGTGTATTATGATGATACCCTCAATATTTAATTGCGTATTACTCTGCTACACTGCCTGCTTTAAAAAGGGAGCCATGAATAATTACTACTAAGACTGGTTTCAAGGTTGAGGCGCGTGCTTTGAGACATGCAGACAAGATATTTGTTTAAAAGAAGTTAAGACATTACCACAGTATATACAAACCTAATGTAAGTAAAACTTTTGCCTTTCAGCACTTATCGGCGCCTTAACAAGTTTGATGAAATTGCAAGAACGGAACTTATGCTGAAAAGCTGCCTTTTTGCGAACTTATCGACCGGAAAAGTAACGCCTACATAATGTATCTCCCACCTTGTCCCAATAAGCAACATGGATGACTACGATAGTTCAGTCGGTGGAGTCGAATTCGACGAGTTTTGGATGGTGTGGATAAGATTGAAAGAGGAAAGACGTGTGTTGGCGCATAAACCACCGCGAGCGATTAAGTATCCAGGCAGTCTCGTGGAGGAGTTCAACGAGAGCGAGTTTCTCCATCGCTATCGTCTTTTTCATAGCAAGCAATGGAACAGCTGTTGCGGTGTGGCCTCTCCGCGAGAATACGGACGCATGTGCGGCTGCCCGCCCCGACGGCTGCTTCAGCTGTTCGCGGCGCTTTGGTTTTACGGAGCGAGAACGTTTGAAATTGTGACTGGGGAACCCGTGGATGTTTTGCAGCTCACAAGCTCGAGAGTCGTTGCCCGGTTGTCAATGGTGATCGCGGCTATACGTTATACCCAACTCCTTACAAGCTGCCTAGTGCTACAGAAGCCCGTGGCGTGATGTAGTTTTACGCCATCGCCGGGTTCCTTAGGAGTGACGAATTGCATTGACAGCACCCATGTGCCAATCCGAGCGGCTGGGGGGAGACTACACAGTAGAGCACCTACAAGTAGGACATTCGCCGGGAGACAGGCTGTTCGACAATTGCCGGGTCGGCGGTCTGCCGGCGGAAGTGATGGGTGGGGTGCTGCGGACTCTAGTGTGCAGGGCGCTAAACGCGCTTCACAGCTGTCATCTCGACGATTTCCTACCTCAGAGGGACAGCGGAAGCCATCCAGTGTTGCGAGAAGGAGCACGACAAGCACGACTCACAAAACGGGGCGGTCGGCTGGGCAGAGCCCACGGGTGTGTAAAATCGGAACAAACGAAGCTGAATGGGGGTTTCGCGGCTGCACAAAGTGACCATGACAAAGGAAGAACTGCACAGCGGGCTTGCAGTGTCACGAACCTTTAGCGGCAACTATCGACAGCTCGATGCTGGTCGAGTCTATAAAGGGCGCAAGGGGCAGCACTAAACGCCGGGTTAGTTGGCAGGCAAAGCAAACGTTCCAGCAGCTGGGCTATCTGCGCATGCCGTAGGCCCTTATTCATACCGTGGATAGGTTCCCATATACACGCGGAGCCCATTTTGTAGCGTGAGCTACACTGGCCGAGGTTGAGCAGTTTCGCGTGGCTCCTGCAGAGCCGTGCTGGGCATGCACAAGGAGCAGTGACGTCACACGGCGCACAGGATGTTGCTCACTACCCGGCGTCTCTCACACACCCCACGCGCCCAGCATCTTCGCCGACCTCCGTTCCGCACGTGGCGGCCCGATCCACTTGATGATCATGCGAGGGGTGGCCGGGTGTGGAACCCGCTCGTGCGTCCCAGCAACACCGGCGTGCGCCTGTGGAACCAGCTTAGCTCTGGGGCGATTGGTGACGTTGCGCCGGAGCCGCTTGATAAATATACACGTGTCACATAATGCGTATACCGTCTGCGTGTCATCGAAGCATCAGTAAGCATGATAATCAAGCCAATCCTAGACAACCCGGAAAGCTAAGAATAACCAGCTGAACCTTAGCTCACGCTACGTATATCCTGGTACAGCCGAGCTAAGCCACTGCTAATTTTTTTAATTGCGTGATATAAGCGACTCCGACATACAGATTTTCGTGATAAATATAGAGTGTCTGGACTGAAATTGCAGACTCCTAAACGCACTTCGTGGCGAATTCAGAGAATAGATCCGCCTGACTTTTGCGAGGTCAGACGTCTACCGACCTCACAAACTCCATTCCGATGTGTTGACTGCCGCCGCCTTCTCTCATAACGGAGGATGTAATGGTGCCGCCTTGAAAATTCTCTGCAGCGAGATAGTTTGCACCGACCACGTTACGAAGAAACAGGGGGACGATGACTGACATCCAGCCGTGTCTTTCTTAGAGAGTTGGCTTTCTACGTCATTCGCATGCTTGCAGTGAAGCTGTCTTTACGGAGGGTGCCATAAACTGTGATCTGTTTTGAATTTGGCGCCCGCGTGCGGGAGCCAGCGCGTGAAAAATAGCGGGAACCTCGGCGCGACGGCACGCGGAAGAGACAGACGAAGACGAGAAAGAAGGAAGATTCTCGGTCGCCATGTTAAAGCTTCGTATGCCCTGTACTTACTGTAAATACAGTTCGCTTTTTTACTTTCCGTTCGCCTTTGAGATTCTTCAACAACTGGTCATTCGCATGCTTGCAGTGAAGCTGTCTTTACCGAGGGTACGCACACAAGGTAGCGAATGAGACGCGGGCAGCAGTTGGAAAAAAGTTAACTTTACGAACAACTTAATACTAACTTTATCCAATCTTAAGCGTAAAGGAAGGCAGATATTGCTGTTTCGAAGGGTTAGATCGTGGTTAAGGGAAACAGAAGGTGTTAGTGCCCTTTCCATCCATACTCGTTCCTTGTAAAGGATAGCGATTTAGAGCGCACGATTAATGTTTTGAGTGTTCGCATCAGGGGCGACTTGAACACAATGGTGTTCGTGTCAATGCTTAGATTAGTCCCTCTCTTACTTCAAGTTCTTTCGGCCTAAAATTACAACCACACTATCAGACTTACTGGAGCGTTTTAGCCGTGGAAATTCTGCGTCCAAAAATTTCTGTGCACAGGAAACCAAACGTCGAAAATATACAACGGCTTAGTTGAAAACATTGACGACTTCGAAGGGGAGCGATCGCGTTGGAACGTGGTTTTATGAGTAGCCGAGCAAAAGCAACTACTGAGGTAATCTAATATTGAATAGGGCCAGCCATAGGTGCTGGCCCTACATACCCCGCTCCATTTGCACGCGTTCGGCATACCGCGGTGTAGGCAGGTGCCGACCAGGGACCGCAGCGGCAGTGCGATGGGCACGCCTCGGCGGTGGGTGAAGCACCACCGCTGTTTTCGCTGTCGGCCCTGTCGTCGTTCTCGAGCCCTTGACCAAGCAACACCGTGGGGGCGTTGAACAGTCGAAGGAGCGACACCCGAACGTCTTCCAGCGCGGTGAGCGTGAATCAGCGACCGCAACTGCGATGTGGCGTGATGCGAGCGACGACGCTGATTGGCTCCCACTGTGGCGTGATTTAGCGTGGTTGTGGTGATGGTGGCCCAGAAAATGGTGCATACCCACTCGGGGGAAT
The DNA here is from genome assembly GCA_013339765.2 of Haemaphysalis longicornis. Lineage (NCBI taxonomy): Eukaryota > Metazoa > Arthropoda > Arachnida > Ixodida > Ixodidae > Haemaphysalis > Haemaphysalis longicornis. Next base: position 74,745,572 of record CM023453.1, read on the forward strand.
TGGCCAAGAAGAGTTTTTTCTCATGAAACTGAACCAGATAAGGCAAAATATTAGAGCGGAAGAAATGATTTAGTATTCAGATTCAAGAGATATAGGGAAAAAAGAAAGGAAGAGGAACGGGAAAGCAAAATAAAAGTCACCCTGAATACTTTTAGTACGGCAGACGAGCCATCTCCGGAATGAATGAATGGATGGCGTGGCAAACACCCCTATGGCAATGGCCTAGCTTCGTGCCCCCAAAAGATCAAAGTAATGGGACAGTCAATGGCAGACCAAGGCGTCGCAGGGGAGTCTCCAGCAACCTTCTTTGGCGGTTACAAAGTCGGTGGCAAAAAAAGAAAGAAATGTTCATCAGTTTCAATTTCTTGAAACAAGTGGCACAAGGGAGAGGAGAGGAGGAGAGGTTGTCAGATCCGGCCGATTTAGGTATCGCTTAAGGGGGGAGGGGGGGGGGATACCACAGCGAAAAAAAAGTCGCGATACTTCGCAAGAGTCAGTTTGGCAGAGACTTTTCTTTTCCAGAGGAACCTGAGATGTTCGAGTTCAGGAGAACTGTGCAGCCCGTGATCAGACACGTCTTGGGTCAAGAGGTACTGGTGATAACTGGTCAGCAACACGCAAGCGAACGAGGGAAGCACGTCTAAAATCCGTAAAGCCAATTTAATTTTTGCTAACATATCAGCGGCTTCATTAAGCGGCTAATTTACAGTGGCCAGGCAGCCAACCAAGCCTAATTACCTGCACATGAGTGGAGACGCAGGATTAAACAGTTTAAAGCATAGGACTGACAGCTTCCGAGGACAGCGCCGTGTGAAAATATGAGGCAGAAAATTAATACATAAGTGATAATTACGGTGTTCCTTTATTTAAACATTCATGGAAGCTTGAGCAAATGAAATACTACATCCACGGCAGAAAAAAAAATCACTCCGTCGCCTGCTGTCGCCCGCGCCACTACAGCTCCTGACGGCATTTTAAGAAATCAAACGGCAGCAGTAACGAAAGGTTCCACTAGATGGGTTCGACGTTCCGCTTGGAACGCACGTGGATTAGAGCAGCGCGGTTCTATAAGCGTTGGACCAGGGTGCCTCGATTCAGGCGCGTCTCCGCCGTACGGCAGCGCTGGCATCGAGGAGGAGGATAAACATCTTTATTGATGGAAAGTTGCGTGGACTCTTCAGGAGGTGAAGTCCTCAGTCCAGGACCCCATATGCCTTTCCAGCCGCTACAGCCCCCACCACCAGCCGAAGCTGGTCGGACAGGCATGAGCTGGACAGGGCGTGCCTCCAGAGCTCGGGAGAGTTGTGCGGAGAAGGTGGGAGGGGCATCCACCAACCACGTGGAAAAGGCACCCGCCGTGAAGCAGTGGAGCGCGTTGAATTTAGATTGACTTGAGCAAATTTCTAGAGCTCATCTTGGGAGGAACGAGACGGGAGAGGAACAGCATGAGAGGTGAGCGGAGAAAGAGAAGAGGGGCATTTACTTGGCAGGGGCGCCAGACGACTTCTTTCGTCGACATGCGCAACGAAAGGAGCAGAAACGCGGCATTTTTTTTTTTCGATTACATCATCACTCCCGAGTTTTGTCTTTTGTACTGCAATGAAGTGCAGGTCAGTTCGTGAAAGCAACAGGCGGAGTTGTATCTGCTTCTCCCCGGAACGTAAACCGCTTACATTTAGTGTTGCGAAGCTTAATCATGCGGTAGACCACCGTGATCAGATGGGAGTTTCAGATGCCCATTTGTTCTCTCGCGGGACTGGATGGAGCGGAGTCACTCGAACTGACCCAGATCGAGTCGAGCGCGATCGGGAACGCTTTCCCTCTTTCTTTGGCGACTTTCGTCGTGGGTACTGATCGGGAAACCTTGAAAGCCCACCTTCGGTGGAGCGTCCGACAGAAAAGGAAGCGGGGCGTTTTGGTGCTGGGTATGGCGGCGGAGGTCTGAACTTTCAGACGCAGTATGCACCACAAGTTGGCCAGCAAATTCCCCGTTCGGCGGCACTTGGACCTCAGTCACAGTAGCAGCAGACGACTCCTCCGGTTCCTCTGGAGTAGGATGCACGTTGGGCTCCCCTGGCACAGGCTCCAATGATGAAATGGAAGCCTCACATAGTACTTGAGGCCCCACAAGCAGCAGTTACCTCTGGTGCAGCATTTCTCAAGGAGCCATTAACTGCATCGAAATTGAGCCGCTGGAGCGGGCTACCGAGGCAGTTAACATGCCGCATCAAGAACCTCTTTGGCACCCATTAAATGTTCTTGCAAAATTACTTCGTTCGGAGCACGATGGCCTTGGCGGAGTTTGTCCGCATAAGCACGATCTCCTTCTCATCTAGCGGCCGGCGGTATAATTAACAACACATTCGTCAGCCGAATGTCCAAACCGGTGACAATCTCTACACTTGCGCTTGCGGCACTGGCGGCGAATGTGACCAGCTCGGTTGCAGCACAAACACAAAGGCGGCCTCCCGAAATCAGAACGGCGTGCTGAACGCCGCCGACCAACTGCTGATAGGGAATATCGCCTCTCTGTCGATCACAGCCAGTGCAACGTTACGCTGCCAGGGACTCTCCACTTTTCTCCCGATATGGGCACAACTTTACCGTAAGGCAGCAGTGCTTCACGCACGTAGTCATCTTCTAGGCATTTAGGAAGCCAGATAAGCTTCATGCGGACTTCTTTGGGCTCCGAGTCAATCACAACACAGCGACGCTCTTTCAGAACTATTTCTTCGGTGGCTACAAGTTTCGCTTTTGCAGGCGAAAAACGACACGTGACCATCCAAAAGTGAGACATCGGGAATTGTCCCATACAGCTACTCTCACTGATATGATAGCTCCTCTGAGGCCATCTCTGAAATCCTGGGCCCGGTTCCGGCACCCTTAGAGGTCCGCGTGAAGGAAAACAGTCTTGAATGAGCTTACCAGAATGTAGACGGGGTAGGACAGTACGGTACTCATTGAGCAACGGCAGGTTTATTCATACTGGTGGAGACCAAGAAAAACACGGCCGTTTGGAACGCAGTCTTCCAGAACAGCAGAGCACTTCCGTTGCACAAAAGAAAACGGAGCGTTCGAAGCGAAGCAGTAGACGGCGCTCGGTGCGCTGAGTAAATGGCGGGTTTGCACCCACAACGGAACAGAGTCTCTCTCCCTGAACGCCTCGGGACACGAGACTTTTACAGCAAAGCTGTATACTATACCTCTATCCCCCACCCCAACGGTTTCATCTCCGTGGGCAAAAACACCAAGTCGTCAAGAATACACTTATACACTGCATGCTTCGCCCCTAGCTCCCCAGGTTTCATGCTAGTGGAGACGGATCGGTTTTTTTATTATTTCCTTATTTTTTTGGTTTTTCAAATTTTTTTCTACCAATTATCTTCATTTACGCTATTATAACGATTACTGATGGGACTTTCACCAAATCTGCATTTTTGTGGAAATGCAATGCGTTACACGGTTCGACATTCTCGTATTTTTATCTATTTATTTTATTTTTTGGTTTTTCAGAATTCGGTCCCACCGATTCTCTTTATTTACGCAATTTGAACGATTGAGGGTGTTACTTCCGCCAAATCTGCATTTTGTGGAAATGTAGCGCGTTACGCGGTTCGCCATTTTCGCTTTTCTTTTTCTTTTTTGGTTTTTTTTTTCAAAATTATGTATGTCCGACAAATTCACTCCATTTACGCTATTATAACGAATAAAGCTGTTGCTTGCACCAAATATGAATTTTTGTGAAACTTCAGGGCGTTACACGGTCACCATTTTCGATTTTTTTTCCCCGTTTTTCTGATTTTTTGGATTTCGAAATACTGTCCGACCAATTGTGTTCCTTTACGCCGTTATAAGGATTAAACGTGTTACTTCCGCCAAATATTTGTGAAAATGCAGCGCGTTACATGGTCTGCCATTTTCGCTATTATTTCTACTTTTCTTATTTCAAAAATCTGTCGGACCAATTATCTTCATTTACGCTAATATACAACTTCATTTGCGTGCACTACAAGGCGAAAGGTCCAACTTGACGCTAAACCCTTTCCCGGCAGCGCGCCGTTTCTCGGCTGCAAACTCCCCCCAACTTCACTGGTCGATGTCTGCCTCCTGACCCCGTCGCTCCAACCCGAAAAGCCCACGGCTTCATTTTTTTTCGCCGAATGGCGTGCCAGAAACATGCTACAAACAAAACCCACGTCGATGCAATAACTACCGTCAGTGGCTCGCTGAGCCCGCAGAGCTATGTACTCAGAATTAGCGTTCCTTGACCTTTCCCCCTCAAGCACGTGATTATGCGAATATAAAGTGTCCTGTACAAAACTTCCCATCCGTCAGTGGTGCCTTTGACACGAAAAACCTACGGAAGACTTGACACCAAGGTATACATACTAACAGAAGGTCATGACATTGTGTATATAAACTAGATCTACGTACCAACAGAAGGCCGTGGCGTTATGAGGTCAAGCCAGAATAACCTGGCAGCATTTCGAACTTTTACAAATAAACAATCGATAAGGCAGAGCACTGATTTATAAGTATCATTTTGAAAGTATCAACAGAAATAGAGGAAATATTTAGAATGCGGCGTACAGAAGAGTACTGTGGAGTGATGAAAGAGACAGAGTGAAGGGACTATGTACAATCCGTCAAGCACGTACAACGCACTCGTCTTGTCAAGCATAGTCCAGCATCCTCTCAGGAGTACACTCAAGGGGTGGTCACGGAAATAAAAAACAGAGTTCTTTCTGTGGCAGAGCAGGCCCAAACTCGTTGTTCGGCCGGTGACTTGGAGGAGGAGTTTGCCAGCCTTCAGGCTATGGTGCGGGCGTACTTGAGGTGCGAGAAGAGGTTGCTGCGGCAACCGAGCACGTGGAGCGTTTCAAGGCGGTACGTCTGGAGCACCTGATGGTGGTCGATGTAGGACACGGGAGCCATGGACGGGCACAGGATGAGCTTTGTGTGGTCCTGGAACAAATTGATTTGAATGGAAGTTGTGGAACAAAGCTTTGTTGTACCTCTGGCAGAAGAATCGCATGCTGCTGAATCGAAATTTGCAACTGAGAGTTGTGAAATTATGCCTTCCACGTAACGTGCTACGGGGAATCGAGACTGCAGTCTCGATTCCGTGATATAAGCGACTCTAACATACACATTTTTGTGACTAAATCTGGAGTGTATCGACTAGGAATTACAGACTCCTAAACGCACTTTGTGGCAAATTCAGGGGGAATAGATCCCCGTAGATGAAGGGATTGGTTCCCTCTATCGAGATAGCGGGTGTCTGAAATTTGCGAGGTCAACGTCTACCGGCCTCACCGACTCCAATCCGACGTGGGGACTACCGCCTCCTTCTCGCGTAACGGAGCACGTAATGCTGTCGCCTTGAAAATTCTCTACAGCGAGATGGTTTGCCTGAAACACGCTGAAAAGAAACAGGGAGCTGACGACTGATGTCAAGCCTGGTCCTCCTCAGAGAAGTTGGCTTTCCTACATCATTCGCGTACTCGCAGTGAAGCTCTCTATACGGAGGGCACGCAGATTCGACTTGCCACTAACGTTTTCCGATCTTAAGCAGAAATGAAGGCAGACTGTGCTGTTTTAAGGGCTAGATCGTGGTGAAGGAGGAGATAAGGTGTTAGTGCCATTTCCATTCATACTTGTTGCCTGCAAAGGATCGCAATTATGAGCTCACGCTTGATGTCTTGAGTGTTCGTGATAGGGGGACTTGAACACAAAGTTAGTTAATATCAAAACTTATCTTACTCCCATGCTTACTTCAAGTTCTTTATGCCTAAATGTACAACCACGATATCGGACTTCCTGAGCGTTTTAGGTGTGCACATTTTACGTCAAAAATATTCAGTACAGAGGAAATGCAACTTCGCAAATATACGACGGTTAGTGGCAAAACATTGAACGATTTCGAATGGGCGTGATTGCGTTGGCACGTGGTTTTATCAGTAGCCAAGCAAAAAGAACACTGAGGTAATCTAATATACTTCGATAATGTCATTAAATAGGGCCAGCCACAGGTGCTGGCCCTTCATCCCCGCTTCTTTTGCCAGAAATTCGGCATACCGGGGTGTGGTGACGTCGAGGGACAGCATCGGCAGTGCGGAGGGCAGGCCTCGGCGGTTGGTGATGACCACGGCGATGTCCACTGCATACCGGGTCATGCAGCAGCCCGAGGCAACACATCCGGTTGTCATCGAGCCCTTGGCCAAGCAACACCGTGGGGGCGTTGACAAGTGTGGGACTCTCTGCAGCACCCGCATGTGTGCCGCCCTGGGCAACGAAGAGAATGAAGCGCTCCTGTCCCGCGCCTCGCGCCGCCACCTGACGTCATGCGCGTGCCTGACTTCCTTCCGAAACAAGTCGAAGGCGCGCCACCCGAACAATGTCTTGCAGCGTGGTACGCACGTTGCGCAGGCGCTCGGCGGTGACGCCGCTCAAGGCCGTGATGTAGTCCCGCGCTGGGCTTGCACGCCTCACGTACGAGTCGTACACGGTGGGGCAGTCCCAGCCCACCACGCAGCCACTCTCGTCCCCTCGAGGCCCCGGACTGTGCGGAACGTTTGGCAGTCGTGGGCTAACCCGCGCCGCCGTGCCGTAGACTTGCATGCACGACACCCGGCGACGTCGCGTCCCACAGATCTCGCGATTCGAGTCCGCAAACGTGGAGGCAGGAGCTCTTTAAGCCGGGGTGGCCGGCCGGGGTGGCCGGGGTGGCCGGCTGACGCCCCGCAATGATGATGATGTTCCTTGGTGAATGGCAGCTTATCTCTTCTTCGTCTTCTTTCCTACGCGTGCTCTCGTTCTGCACATTGCCGTGTGCCCACAGAGTGGGATTTCCCACTTCTCGCGAATGGGCTCTTTAGTTATAGTACCTAGGTAAAAATTGAAACAGAAGAGTAGCAGATAAAACAAATGAAACTCCGAGGAGACCCAAACGCTGATATGGGAAGTATTGTTGGCCGATTGAAGGCCGTCGAGTTTTCATTAGAGTTTGGCGCTGTGAGGTCGCTTCTGCTTCGCTATGCGAGGTCAGCGGATGCAGGCTGTGCCACTGCCGAACACCACACATATCTCCGCTTATATGTCTGCATATCTCCGCTTTCCACGTGGCTGTGTGGGTGTCCAGGTGCGGACTAGAAGCGTGGTCCTTCACTTACGTTGTTATTACTGTGAATGGTGCTCGTTCATCGGAAAGCTTGGGGACCCTATTCAGGGACATTCTTGACGCTTAATGTCGCGTTAGAATAAATTTTTTTTTCTCCTCTCCTTTCTTTGAAGTCGCGTGTCAACCGTTTCTCGCCTTCCGATGCCGCTGCCAACGTCAGAATTGGGCCCAATACTTTGCTTCGAAAACATCGAAAAATCAGACGCAGAACTCGGGAGGTATTAGAGTACGTATCAACAGAGGAGAACTCGTTATGAACGCAGTAAATTCATTTCTTAGCGCGACCGAGGCTTGTAGCCCCGATTAAGAAAGTAGGGTTATAGTTTTCAGCTTGAGCCGAATCGTTCAGGGAGGGCGCCATTCAAATACCCGATGAAACCACGCCGACCAACAGGGAAGAAGCAGACACTTTGGGGGACCCTAATTCGTCTTGAAGTAATACTTCCAACCTAAGGCTGGGGTCTGGGCTAGTTGGCTATACATTACTTGAAAAGGACCGCGCAGGGACAGGGACGAAAGAAAGGAAAAAGACAGTACAGGCTTGTACTGTATGCTTCCTTTCTTTCGTCCGTGTCCCTGCGCGGTTCTTTTTTCAAGTAATACTTTCAAACGCAGAGCGGAATGAGCACTTTGATTTTTTAGACTTCACCAGAATCGAGGCAGTTAAAGTACTTTTACTTTTGAGCGCCTGATGGTATACCTTACTTGCGCGTTTGCCTTGAATTCGGCCGTTAAAGAATTCCCTGCTGCCGTCATTACATTGCCGTCAACAGAGGGCGTGTAGTTACAGGGAACACCTGTAACTCTTGTTTTGTTTCAACTACCCCTAAGCAAAAATATTATAACCCTTCTATCCGACAACAGGGCGCACGCGAAGCTTTACCTCAGTGAAAACGAAAACGACCCGAAGCGAAATGGAATGACCGGCAAAACGAAACGAAAACACATCGGCCGAAATCAAAAGGCAACGACCGAATGAAAATGTAAAACGATGGATCGACCAAAACGAAACCCTTTCATTTCGCAGATATTTGGTATACGTTATTGTAGATTATTCTGCTGCGATTATCGGGAACGTTTTCGTTCTTCAAAGGAATGCCGCTCTTCCGCGGAGCGAACCTCGAGCGCACGAAATCGTATAGTGCGCACTTGAATAAACTATCAGGTTATGCAACAAAACCTACGTTCATCCCTCTCCTCTCTGCCCAAGGACCCTGCGGAAACGAGTGGATGGAGTTAACAGCCTTACTAAAAACTCACTAAAAAACTTACGATTTGTTGTTTCTTCAAACCAAGAAAGCCGGAATTAGCCTTTGGTGGGATCAGAACTGCATTAGGGATTATCGTCGAAGGATGGTGGCATGGAAGAGATTTATTCACAATCAGAGCCCTGATAACTGAGCGAATTTCAAATATTACTCCGCCATTTTCCACCGAACCATATCTGTGGCGAAGGAGGAGCGCCATAATATTCGCATTTCCGCGCTTTCGGAAAAGAAACACCGGCGTGCGCTGTTTGCATTCCTGCCAAGCGTAAAAGTACTGATAATCCAATAGGGTTATTTCAGTCGTAGAAAAACCGGAGGAAATTTTAGATAACTTCGAACAAATCTCTCGGGAATTACAAAAAAAGGTTTAGTGCAAGCCTTCCATCCATTACTCTTGAAATAAACTCAGGTTCAGATTTTTTCACACTCACGATGGAAGGGATGGTCGATATGGTCATGCGCCTCCCGGCAGCTTCTTTAGGGCCCGGTGGTACCTATACCTCCTGCATAAAGCTTATTTTTCAGGAATCACCTCATGATCCGTTAATTATTGTCAATACTTCCATAGAGAAATCATGAACTCCCGTAGATTCAAAATTGCAAAAATTGTTTATCTGCTGAAAAACCCCAGTCTTGGAACTATCCCAAATAATATTGGTGCAATTTATCTCACGAGCAACTTTGTCAAATTGGTGAAGAAAATTTTATGTGGCCTCTTTACTCCGATTCCTCTCTAGAGAAAAAAAAATTCTTAGACCCCATCAACTCGGCTTTGGTCCAGGCTGCTCTATTTGGTCGGCTCACGTTGACTTGGAGAGTAGAATTCAATTTTATCGAAGAAATAAACAGGTTTGCGCGCTGGTCACACTTGACATTGCGAAAGCATATGACAGCGGAGAGTATAGCACCGTGATTGCCAAACTCAATGATTGTGGTCTGCCAAAATACATCATTTCCTGGATACAACATTTTTGAATCGGTCACCAATTGTTTTGTTCCCAAAACGGTTTTCATTCATCGGCACGACAGCAGACGAGGGGTGTTCCGCAAGGATCAGTTCTCTCTCACATCTTTTTTAATGTATTGATGAATTACATTCCAATCAATCAGAAGGTTTGGTCTTATATGTACGCTGATGTAGCCTTCTTTTCTTCTGCGCGGAATATTCATGATCTGTATGAAGAATTACAAGCATATCTAGGTTCCATCGAGAGTCGACTGCAGACTTGAATTTGTCCATCAACGTAGCTAACTGCGCTTCGCTGGTGTTTCCAGTACCCACTCCTGTTCGCCTTTCTTTGAGGTATCGGGAGGAGATTATTCCTCAGGTAACAGCGTTGGAATACATTCGGTATTATCTATGACAGTATGCTTGATTAGCGCCCGCACATAAACCACATTTCGACAAAAGATGAACGAGCTCTTGCATTGTTGCTTAGAATTAGCAACAGAAAAATTGGCATAAGGAGAAACACCGTACTCTTTATTTACGGTGGCTATATGAGGCCCTTTAAGAGTTTGGGTGTGTCCTATTTTCAGGTTAAGCAGCGTACAAACTCCATCCTCTTGTTCTTCTGGAGCCACGAGAACTGAGATTGTGCCTCGGCCTTCCGAGATACGTGGCAAATAATATTCTGCATTTAGAGGCCCGCTTATCATGTCTAGAGTCTCGATTTAAACCTTTAACAGTGGAGACTATGATGATAACCTTCGAATCTCATCTGAGCAAATCTTTGTCGTTCATGGTGCCTGCATTCTTTTTTAACTCTCCATGCCTCTATACAATCGTCCTCAATGTGTTTATGCCCAAAGCTTGCTTTCATTGCTCAACATCAGTCTTCCGGCACTTCTTCCGATGTCCTCTGAAGTCGTAACTGCTCCTACGTCCCTCGACAACGTCTTCCGCAAAAACGCCAAAGTGCTAGCCGCACGGATACAGCGGGTTTGCTGGACGAGCCTCTGGGGAACTTGCGCTCTCATGTGGTAGTGGCAAGGTATGCATCACGACGTGCGGAGAGGGTGGGTGTGGGAATTTTCAGCCCACAACTTAAATGGCCATTTTCTTATTGTTTAGCTGACTTTACTCCTATATTCGAACATGAGTTTTTGCAATAGTTGTGGCCTTAAAAAGGTTAACTCCACAATATTTAAATGTTGCTGTTATTTCAGATTCCCTATCAGTTTGTACCGCGTTAACATCTCCAAAAAATTCATTGCTCATTCGTACCTTCAATTGCCTTGTGCCTCCCCATTTACGCGACATCCGGCTCATTTGGGTTCCAGGTCACGGGGCGTATGGCTCAATGAAACGGCTGATTCTTTGGCCGGATCATCTTTAGATGGCCCTCTGGCGGACCTCAGCCCTACTCTATTTCTTCTGGCGCAAGCAAGGTTCCGCAGATACCAATGGCTAGGGATAACACAAGAAGGTGCTATCACATGCTTGGACGACCATACCCATTTATCTCACACTTGGAATGCGCGGTTTTGCGAGTCCCGCCAGTGTGAGGTTACCTTAACCAGAATACCGCAGCTTAACTTTTATTTGCATCGGGCTGGTCTCACCCCCTCAGATCATTGTGCTGCTAGCCGTGAAAAAAAAAAAACAATTGATCGCTTTTTTGTATTTCACCGTTTGTTTTTTTTTCATTAGAAATGTTATCTAGCCGCACCAATTCAATGGCTTGGCCTTCCTCTGTCGATGCCAGTCCTCCTTTCGTTCGGGGCCACATCCCTGGAGTTTTGTCACCGAGGTGTGGCTGCGGCCATTCACGCGTATATTTCAGAGACGAGACTCCAGTCCTGTTAACCCGTTCAAAACTTTATTTCTCGCCTATTCTCCTAAAAATCACATCAATCTCTGATTCTTCTCCAGTTCGATTATATAATTCTGTGACGGTTTTCTCAGTTCAGTTCTACAGGCTGACTTGATAGTGCTATGAGGTGGGCGTGTTAGCCACCAAAAAGCCTCCCTGTTTTTTGGCCAATCCCCCACGTGGGTATGTGCCATCGTAAAAGGAGCAACAACAACGACAACAACATCAACCAGGAGCGGCTTACCCATGCCGGGCTAGAAGGTGAACTGCCCGACGAGAGCGAGCGACCGCATCTGCGATGAGGCGTGATGCGAGCGACGACGATGATGGGCTTCCGTTGTGGCACGATATAGCGCGACATTTGTGTGCGCCCCCCGCGGCAGCTGCGAACGGAGCGCGAGAGCTGCGCCCTAAGAGCACGTGGAGAAAGTTTGCAGTCAAGACTTTATCCCTGCAGGTTAATCCTCCCCGACTTGGTACGTGCGAAAACTTCAAGGACATCGTCGTCATCATTAGAGTACGTGGATAAAGTTGGCTTTACCGCAAGGCATTTCGGCGTACGCCACCACCAACAATATAAGTCAGCCAATACAAGCTTCGCTGGAATATATCATAGTTAGCAGCTAAAACTACTCTAACTTTGCGCCCAGGATGCATGTTAGGTTTCGGCACGGCGGCCGCTTTTCTGATGGAGGCGAAAAGCGAAAACGCCCGTGTGTTCGAGATGTCGGCACTTGTTCAAGATCCCAAGGTGGTCAAATTAATCCGGAGGCCTCCACTACGCCGTGCCTTATCGCCTGTGTAGCGTCAGCGTCGGTGCGTTAAACCTCCTAATAAATAAATAAATAAATAAATAAATAAATAAATAAATAAATAAATAAATAAATAAATAAATAAAGTTACTTTAACATTGCGCCGAGTTTCATCTACTTTTGCTCGGATCAAAGTATTATAAATTATGGGACGGTGGCGTAATGATGGTCGGCGCAGTTTCGTCGGGTCTTTGAATGGCGTCGCTACTCAGAGCAACAAAAAATGATCTTACCGCCCCCTTTGAACGCATCAGTCTCGAGCTAAAAACTTTCTTATTTCCCTCATTTACGCAAAGAAATTTACTCCCTCTCAACTCCTGCAGAAATGCTTGAGGAACTACAATAAAACTATGGCCGGGGGGGGGGGGGGTAAAAATATACATGAATATATCTAAAGTAATGATAAATAAGCATGTCGAAAGCGCCCTCTTCAGCCTATGTACCGAAACGCTGGAACAAATAGAAGAATACAACTACTTCGGGCAGGTTTGTCAATGCTGACCTCAACCACAAGAGAAAATCCGGCGTAGGATGGGTATGGGCAGGGGTGCATAGGGCAAGCACTCCCGAGTAACGAAAAGTACGCAACATCTATCACTCAAAAGAAGAGTAAGCAACCAATTCATCCTGCCGGTGATTAGATACGAGCTGAAACTTGGTGCCTTACTAAAAAATTTCAAAGAAAACTTAGGTCGGCTCAACGGGCCATGGAACCAATAATGATCGGAGTAACACTTAGGGACCGGAAACGAGCAACCTGATCGGGGAGACAACCGATTAGAAGATACGAGCGTACAAAAAAATAAAAAGCGCTGGACATTCACTATACTCGCTAATGCGAAATTTGTGCGCAGCGCGAACTGCAGTCTTCTCGGTCACGGCGCAAATCTGCTGAGTGTCAGGTAGTGAGCGAGTGATGAGCGAACGCACGGCGGCGCGCGCTGCTCTGCCGTTATCGCGCAGCGAGTCGCCGCCGCCGAGCATGTTGTTGTAAATTGTGTTTGAACCTCCCGCGGAAATGTCACGTATTTCTGATGAGCCACGCGCGGAGGAGAAGCTTCTGGCGAAAGTGTGAGGGGAAGGAGTGAGATAGATGATGCTATTGCTGCGTGTGCCGCCCTCCCCCTCGCACTTGCGCCACACTTTCCTCCGCCGTTTTCATTCTGCCTTCACTCGCACGGTTACAACGCCGTCCTCGTCGCTATCGCGGCCGCCAAACCACAGTAGCGGACGCCAAAGTGCTCGCGCACTAAAAAAAAAAAAAGACTTGGGCTGGCCATGTATGCACGAAATGCAACGGTGGGCCACCAGGGAACAGAGTGGATCGAAGATGAGTTATAGACGAAGGGGAAGGCCATTATCTCGATGGAGGGACGAAATAAGGAAATTCGGAGGCAAAGAATGGACCGGCGGGGTTTACGGGGCTCACGGCAGGGAGCGGGTTGGAGGCTCCTGCGTAGGAGCCTAAGCGGTGCTATGATAATGATGATGAATGAACTCGTCTCGGCCACCGGAAGGGACTGGAACCCGGTTGAACGTACGAGAGCAAAGCTTGTGTGCTTGCGCAGTAATCACAACAAAAGTAAAATACCGCGCTGCAAAGCAGCACCTGGACATGTACAGAGCAACGTGAAAAGAAGAGAAATGCAGCTGTGCGTGTGAGTGTGGTGTGGGTAGGTGTTCGGCAGAGCACAGACACAGCACGCGCCCGCTGACCTCGCGCAAAGGCTCAGCAGCCACCATTACTCGCAGCGCCAAACTCTAACGGGCAATCTATTGCCTTCACTTGGTCAATAATGCTTTGGCATATACACCTGATAAGTGCAATTTATTTCTAACTCTTTTTTCTCAATTATGAACTTAAGCGCCCCTTCGCAAGCTCTGCCAAATACAGCCGTGTTACACAGACGGCAACAGCCTAAACGAGAGCGGCAGTTCGAAGAAGACAAAGAAGAAGGGTTCAGCTGCCACATCGCCATCACCACCAACCAACCAATCATCAGATCCTGCGGGACGTCAGCCGGCCACCCCGGCTTCGAGAGCTCGCACTTCCACGTTTGCAAATTCGGGGTGCGAGATCATTGGGAAACGACGCCGCTGGGCTCCGTGTACACACGTCTGCGACGCGGCGACGCCGGTTAGCCCATGACATGCGAAAAGTGCCCCACAGTCGGGAGCGTCCAGGGGACAAGCGTGAGTGTAGTTCACTGGAGCTACCCCAACGTGTACGGCTCGTGCGTGAGGACCAGAAGACCACGCGTGGAACTACAACACGGCATTCAGCGGAGTCACCGCCGAGCACCGGTGCAACGTGTTCACCACGCTGCAAGACGTTCGGGTAACGTCCCCTCGACTTGTCAACGCCCCTACGGTGTTGCTTGGATCGAGGGCCACAGAACAACCAGCTGCGTGGCCTCGGGCTCTTTTACGATACGATAGCGGACACGGCCGTGGTGTTCCCTAAGCGCCGAGGCGTGCCCGATGGTCGCTGCGCTCACTGGTCGGCACCTACCTGAACCGTGGGTTGCCGAGCGACTTGCAGGGGGAGCGGGACATGAAGGGCCAGCACCTGCGGCAGCGGGGGACGGGCGGCAGCCTGCGAGGAGAGAGCGGGCCCTAATCAACACCTCGTGACTGCGGTTGACCGTCGCTGCCTGCAGCATGCTTCGGTGGGCACCGTCTGTCCGACGAGAGCGTGGAGTGCGGGCCCACTGGAAGGTACCCGGTGTCTCCTGTTTCGGGCCCACGGGCAGCACTACCCGCTACTGGGCTACGCGCTCACCCCTTTGGAACTGAATCGCCATGGCTACCCCCAGGCTGTACTCTGATAATCCTGGCCGCGTCGTACATGTGCAGGGAACACGGCCTCCATCCGCAAGACGACGTGCGGCCCCTGCCGTGCGTGCTCCGTTATCACTAATGGCGTAGAATACTATCCGATAATAAATGGCGTTATCGCAGTAGTTTGCCTGAGTGTTACTTTGACTTGCCGCTGTTAAGGGGGACTCACCTGTTACGGGACTTAAATCGTGCAGAAATACGAAAAGTTTTACAGGTACATAGAAATGTGCGGAACGGCGTACTTTGCATATTTTAGAAATATGGGACCGGGATTTCTGTACTGAAATAAGTACAGAGAAGTCTCACTTCCTAGAAAGCTTGCGCCATCTAGTGAAAACTAGATAAAGCAAAATCTCTTGTTTATTTTTTATTTCATTTAAGAAGTGACATACTTCTAGAGTTCACAGATGAGTCCGTTAGGAACATTCTCATAAATCTGTAAAACATTTCCTATTCGTAAACGCTGCTTTTTGAGCCAGTAGGTCATGATTTAGTAAATCCCATGCGAATGTGATCAGGTGAGTCCCCTTTAAAATTAAGTGCCAGCGCAGCAGCCTGCATCTGAAGTTAATAATTTTTTACATAACCGTTTGACATTTGCAAGGTTGGGTTTCCTGTGCACTGAAAATTAGGAAATTCCTAGTAGAGAAAGCAATACGTCTGCCCCTGTTCTCTTTTCTATCCATGCATGGTTCTTACGTGATGATGATATTGATGGTGACATGGTATTGTTTCGTTATTGAAAAGGCACAAAAAGTCCAGCCTGCCAGAGCCCCACAGGGCTTGAGTGGCAGAACCTGGCAGTCATCAGAAACCAAAGAATCCAAGAAAATACAATAGAAAAGAAAATCAAGTAAGAAAACAACAAATTCGGACAATTGAAGTCAACGCAAAGATGCATGGCAAATACACACCGCGGGGGAAGCTCGCACTACATTTAAAATGTATTTCTCAAAAACTTCTCTAGTTTGTATCCTGCATTTATGCTATAAATGTCAACAAGGAGTTGATTGAAGACAGCCAGGACATGCTACAGTCTCATCCAACATACAGGCCCTATATCGCAACCAAGTCGCGCAATCCCAAGCAATTCTAACCGTTGTACTTCATTGAGGTTGCTTTTTCTGTGTACATTTCAGACGGAAAATTAGCAATGCTAATACGCACCAGTCAGTCTCATATCGAAGCTACAGTTCTGAGCTGAAAGAACTTGAAATGAAAGCGTAACTATCTATCCTGGGAGCTTTGACATCAATAACGAGTGCGTTCCAGCCGTCCCTATCAAGGACACTCAAAACGGTAACCTCTGCTACCTGCAAGAAAAAGAAATGTAGACACACCCCCGCATTTGCTTTTTTTATTTCATAACCTGTAGGCGTCGAGGGAACAAGCAATATTTCAAAACGAAGCTTCGTAGTTAAGAAATATGGCCATTTCGACAACTTCGAATGCGAAGCTGAACTTTGGCATCAATCGGGAAAGAACACGGATTTAAATAAATACCCGGAGGGTTTTCTCACATTTGCTAAAGGGCACATCCTAATAGCAGTCGCGCTCAGCAAATGGCCATTATTTTCTCTGCGACCACATGCTATCCCGATGGAGCGTTCGTTTAGCGGGATTCGGCGTGTGAAAACGTGGCTTCGTGGGATGGCGTCCGACAACAGTCTGTCTGGACTCATCATGCTTCAGCTGCATCACGAATAATGTTGAAAAAGGAGGCAAATAGTGTTCAGAGAGACTATCACTTTGCGACGCGCGCCCCTGTAGGAGGTTGTTGCTTATATTTATGGATGCGTCGTGAGAGTTATGAGTTATGATGGAGTTAAGAACGGCTTTGCAGTGAGGAAATACCAATTTGTTGCCTAAAAACATTATTTAATTCTACATGGTTATCGTATCGGTGAAATACCAAACATTTTTGAACCTAATTGTTACCTTTAAAAATAGAAACGAGCTTTCTTTGTTACATGCCTTGGCTGCTAAAAAATTTGCTGATATTTTTACGACCCCCCACCCCCTGCCACGCCGGCGCAAAAAGTTTTTCCCCCTTAAGAAAAAAATCCTGCCGATGCACATGCACATGAAACTGCAAATAACCGATGAAACTGCTCCGAGCAGCAGAGAGAAAGCAGACACATTAGGGGACTCTAACTGGCATTGAAAGTAATACTTGTAAACGCATGCGGAATGAGCACTTTGATTTTTTACATTTCACCTCAATTTAGGCAGTTAGGGCTTTTACTTTTGACAGTTTTCCGTGGTATGCTTTACGTGCGCGTTCGCCTTGAACATGGCCGTTGAATAATTCCCGGCTGCTGTCATTCCATGGCCTTCAAGGGAGGGTGTATATAGTTACAGGAAACGGCTGTAACCCTTGTTTTGTCTAAACTACCCAGAAACAAAAATATTCTAGCCCCTTGCACCCGAAAATAGGGGTGCACACGAAGCTTGACGTCAGTGGAAACGAAAACGACCAAAAGCGAAACGGAATGACCGCAAAACGAAAACGAAAACCCATCAGCCGAAATCAAAAGGCAATGACTCTGAATAAAAAAACGCAAAACCATCGATTGACCAAAACGAAACCCTTTCATCTAGCTAAGCTTTACCTGAACGTAGATGTTTGGTATACGTTATTGTAGGTGATTCTGCTGCGATTACAGGAACATTTTTCGTTCTTAAATGTATGCCCGCTCTTCCGCGGACCGAACCACGCGCGGCCTACCCATGCCGTTCTAGAAGATTAACTGCCAGACGAGAGCGAGTGACCGCAAACGACCGCATCTGCGATGAGGCGTGATGCGAGCGACAACGCTGATTAGCTCCCATTGTGACGTGATATAGCGCGACACTTGTGTGCGCGCCCCCGCGGCGGCTACGAACGGAAAGCGAGAGCAGCGCCCGAAGAACACGTGGATAAAGTATTCACAGTCAAGACTTTATCCCTGCTCAATCCCCCAGAGTGGGTCCTTTGTGGGTACGGTCTGAACACATCAAGGACATCATCATCGTCATTAGTGCATGTTGATAAAATTGCTTTGCTCAAGGCGTTTCGGCGAACGACACCACCGAAGATGCAAGTCAGGCAATACAAGCTTCACTTGAGTGTATGACAATTAGCAGCTTATACTACTCTATTATTGCGCCGAGTTTAATCTACTTTTGTTCGGATCAAATAATTATGAATGGTGGACTAAGCGTCCGCTTCTTCCATGCTGGTCGGCGAAGGTTTATCAGGGTATTGAATGGCTTGCGCTTCTAAGAGCAATGAAAAGAATGATCTTACAGTGCCCTCTCTGAACGCGTCAGTCTCGAGCTAAAAACTACCCTACTTCCCTCATTCACGCAAAGAAAAGAAATTTACTCCTTTGTAACACCGTGCAAAATTGCTTGAAGAATTGATGCAATGAGAAAGATGGCCGTGGGGCTAGAAATAAATAGGAATAAATCTTAAAGTAATGAGGAATAATCATGCTGAAAGCGCCCTCAGCGTAGGAAACGAAGCGCTAGAAGAAGTAGAAGAATATAACTACCTTGGACAGATGGTTAGCGCTGACCCCAACCATGATAGAGAAATACGGCACAGAATGGGTATGACAAGCACTCAGCAAGCACTCACAAATAATGGAAAGTAAGCTACCTCTATCACTCGAAACAAGAATAAACGACCAATGCATCCTGCCTGGGATGACACATGGAACTGAAACTTGGGACCTTACTAAACAACTAGAAAGCAAACTTAGGTCCGCTCAACGGCCATGGAACGAATAATGTTAAGAATAACACTCAGGGACATAAAACGAGCTACCTGGATCAGTGAGCAAACCCGAGTAGAAGATATCATAGTTCAAATAAATAAAAAGAAATAGGCTTGGGCTGGCCATGTAGTGACACCAAATGTCAACCGGTGGAGCATCAGGGATAGCAGTGGATGCCGAGAGACAGGTCTAAACGAAGGCGAGGGCCAATAAGTGGATCGCCGAACGAAATCAGGAGCTTCAGAGGCAAAGAATGAACTCCAGCAGCGAAGGATATAGGGGTGGTTGCAGGTCAATGGGAGAGGCCTTTATCCTGCAGTGAACCTGAGTAGGATGTTGATGATGATGAATGAACTCACATTGGCCACCGGGAGAGTCATTCGTTGATACGTACTCTGCTTTATGTCCTCTGCGGGACCACTGCAATGTGTGTTTAATTTTTTATTGCTTAATAACCCATTAATGGCTCATTGAGGAAAAACCGTGCTTCGAAGATCTTTCACCCTTCTTCTCCCTTCAAATGTTTACACCTTCTTCGATGCCGCATGGCAAAAATTCGAAGTAAAAATAAAAGTTGTAGGGGGCGTCGGAAGCCGAGGAACGGACTGCCACGCGACTGCAAAGCGTTCGATTCAACGGTCTTCGTTCGCAGTTATCAAAACTAAAGCAGAGATCGCGCTGCAAGGCCGTACCTGGACATGTACACAGACACGCGGAAAGAAGAGAGGTGCAGCTGTGCATGTAAGTGTGGTGTTGGTATGTGTTCGGCAGAGCACAGACACAGCACGCGCCCGCTTACCTCGCGTAAAGTCGCAACAGCCACCTTTACTCGCTGCACTCAACACTAACGGTCACTCCACTACCTTCAGTTGGCCAATAATGCTTTCGCATATACAACTGATAAGTGCTGAAATGCCGTGAGTTTTATTTTATCTGTTAATTTTTAACTAAAGAGCCCCTTCGCGAGCTCTGGCAAATTCCGCTCTGTCAGCACGTGGCAACGCCCTAAACGTGAGTAGGAGTTCGAGGAAGACGAAGAAGAAGCGTTCAGCTGCCGTTCACGTAGGAACAGCGTCATCATCGTCAGGTCCTGCGGGGAGTCAGCCGGCCACCCCGGCTTCAAGAGCTCCTCCTGCCACCTTTGCAGACTCGAAGAGCGGAATTTGTGGGAGACGACGTCGTTGGGCTCCGCGCATACTCGGCTACGGCACGGCGACGCCCGTTAGCACACAACTGCCGAACGTGCCCCGCAGTCCGGGGCCTCCAAGAGACGAGCGTGAGTGTGCTGGATTAGGACTGCCTCACCGTGTACGACTCGTACGCGAGGCCCGGAAGCCCAGTGCTGGACTACAACACGGCATTCAGCGGCGTTACGGGCGAGCACCTGCGCAACGTGCGTACCACGCCGCAAGGCGTTCGGGTGGCGCTCCTCGACTTGTCAACGCCCCCACGGTGTTGCTTGGTAACGGGCTCAAGAACTACCTGCTGCGTTGCCTGGGGCTCCCCCACGACACCAGAGTGGACACTGCCGTGGTGTTCCCTCAGCGCCGAGGCGTGCTCATCCGATGGTCGTTGCGCTCTTTGGTAAGCACCTACCTACGACTTGCAGGAGGACCGGGACATGAATGGCCAGCACTTGTGGCAGCTGGAGACGCGCGGCACACTGTCCGGGCAGAGCGACCCTATTAAGAGGCTAACAGGAAACACATCGCGACTGCGGCTGACGGCCGCTGTGTGCAGCATGTCGCCCCCACCGCTGATGAGCAGGCGTCGGCAGCTACCATACGTTCGACAAGAGCGTGGATCCCACTGGGAGGCACGTGGCGTCTCCTCTTCCGCCCCCACGATCTGTAGTACTAGCTGTTGGGCTCATCCCTCAGGAAATGTATCGCCGTGGCCACCTGCGACTATGCCCTGATAACCGTGGCCGCGTCGTATGTATGCAGGGGGACGTGACCCTCTCCAACCACAAGAGACGTTCTGCCGCTGCAGTTCGTACTCGTCATCAAGTTTCGGCGGAGAATGCTATCCGATAATAAATGACGTTATCCCAGTATAGAGTAGTTTGCGTGATTGTTTCTTATCTTTTGCGTCTGAAAAAAAACAGAAAGCAACGCCAGTGGACACGCTGGAAGGTCGTCCATTGCTTTACTACTAATCGTTCTACGTTTGGGAAATTAGGTTTCTTCTCTACTGAAGTTCATTTTGACGCAAAATTTGGAATGCTTAAATGCTGTAGTAAGTCTGACAGTCGTAGTTAGTAATTTTTGCCCGAAATAACTTGAAATAAAAGCGTGACTAAGCTATCCTGGTACCTTTGTCATTAACAGCAGCCTTTGTGTTCAAGTCGCCGTTGTCATTAACACAAAAATAGTAACCTTTCGACACATAGCTGTAATCCTTTGCGAGCAACAAGTACGGATGAAAATGACATTAATATTCTCTCATCCACCTTTACAGCGAGGTAATGATAAAAGTTTTTAAAACAGAATTGTTTGCCTTCAACTGTGCCTAAAATTGGAGAATGTTAGTTGGAAGCAGTACAACGAACTTTTTCAAGGACAGTTGCCCACATGCCGTGAACCATCCGTAAAGAGTGCTTCACTACGAGAATTTGAATATCGAATGAAAGCCAACTTTCATTAGAAGGGGCGACTGATTTCAGCTGATGTCAGCCGTCACATCCCCATTTCTTTGCAACGTGATGGACATAAACCATTTCGCCGCAGACAAATTCTTGCGTACAAAATAAGGCTGCGGCAGTCAGTGCATGCGGTCTTAATTTTCCACGAAGGGGGTTCATACGTGTTCGTTATTCTAAGTGTCAAGCGATAAACTCGCGGTTGGGCCACAGAAACTGTAACTGTCAGAGCCGCTTATATCTCTGAATTTAGACTTTGCATCACCTAAATATGGGGCGGTATTCGGGACACGACAAGAGTGTACGGCACGCGCACTCTGACAGCTAACTTGTTAAACTTGTTTGCTTGGAATTTTATTCATCCATTTATGTGAGATAACGCGGCGTATCAAGTTGCTCCTCGCGTGCATCCTAACCTCACCGTCATCTAGCCACCGATAGTAATCCCTTTAGGATCGTGACTCTGCAAGCCCGGTGCGCAGTCCCTCCTAGTCATGATCGCTTTGCGCAGCCAAAAAAGCCCATTCAGCCTCGTTTGTTCAGTTTTGACACACGAGTAGGCTCTGCCCTACCAACAGTTCTGTTTCCTGAGCCGTTATTGCTCCCGGCTGTTCTTACCAACACTGCTGGCCCAGAGTATTTCCCAACTGATAGATGAAAGCCTTTAGCACGGCGACTGTCGTGCCGTATTCAAAGTAGCGGGGAGGCATGCTTACCCTCCTGGCATTATTCGTCGCTTTCGCATTCGCGTGCAGTGAACGGGTCGGCACCTACAAGTACGAGGACTGCGGTGAGTACGGCCGTCTAAAGCATTTTTTTTATTAAACTGGTGTCGACTGCATTGCATGTTGTGGCAACCTGCCACTGCAGCTGTCTTGTCTTGACGTCTTGGTATCTTCGGAAAGAGTGATAGCTATACTTGTCGATATTGTTACAGGATATTATCGGTGATACGGGTTGCTTGTCGGTGCTAGCCGCTCTTGTTAAATTAAGGTCAGCCAAATTTGTGGCGAACAAGAAGCAGTGTTGATTGAAAGGGAGGCAGCGTTGGCTGTGCACTGACTCAGGCCCGTGACTATCGCGAGACTGAAAAGACCGAAAAAATGGCTATCGAAGATAGTGCGTGGTCCGCCACACCACATTACGCGATTCTGAACCAAAAGAATCGACGGTCTTGCCTTGTTTGTGGTTTAGGATCTAGTGTTCGAAGGAGGCTGAAATAGGCGCGCATGCGGCAGATTATGTTGACTCTTCTTGCGGCACGAATTTCCCCACTCTTTTTCATTCGCACTGTCCGTAAATACTTGCTGATTTTTGGAATGTGCCCCCGGTTGGTCCCAATTTCTCACTCGTTGGGGCGTTCGTCAGTCGCAGGTTAGTTTCATGGTTTTTATGTGCACTCTTCAATCGCGGCAAGGCCGTTTAATAGGTGGGAAAATATCAACGGTAAGAATATTCTGAAACAAAACCAAAATTCCCGAGGAAATTTTGTCACAGTGATGAAGTTTTTGCGTTACAAAATTTCGGCTCAGTTTGCAGCTCCTTGTTTCATTTTTAAGTGCAGAGCACTTTAGGAGCTCGCCGTGTCGTCGTAGCTTGCTCGCGCGACCCAAGTAGAGCCACACAGGCCGTTCCGTCGTCGCGGCGTAACCCAGAGCTTTCGAAAGCCAGGCGGTTTATGTAGTCATAAGCGTTCGAAACTCGTGAACCGCTGGTGCTAGTCATATATCTCCCCGTCGTTCGGCGCAAAGAAAACTGTAGATATATTTGAGGGAGAATATACGCAATTAACCGACAGCGCCCGCGTTCATTCAGTCAGGAACGCTCGTTGAGTTGGCTTTTACGATAGTAAGCGATTAAAAGTGGCAGTGTAACGCCGGCACGTGCGGGAGGAGCAGCAAGCAGACAGAATCCCCGCTGGCGCAGTTTCGGGCACAGGGCGCGCGTGCACAGCGAAGGCGGGAAATCTGAATTGCATTGGGTGGTAGCAGTGAGCGGAAAACGGTGCTACAGCCCGTTATGGGGAATCACTGCTCTGCACTTCCGACAGCTTTCACATTGAGTGGAACGGCTCTAATTTTTTACGTATGAACTATTCCTCTCGGTGTCGTTGCCATCAGGTTATCCTACAATTTAACGAAGTATTTGCAAATACATTTCCCTTGCTGGGTTATTGTTGAAATAGCACTAAAATTTCTAATGGCCCTAATTTCATGCACGGGCGCGGTAGACGGGAAAGCGATGAAAGAAAGCATGCAGAAGCATTTTCAGCCACGACGTCCTGCAAGAGCCTATGCACAAAGCGCTGGCAGGATAGCAAAACAGCACTAGGCAGCTTATCCTTGCTTCTGCATGAGCTATCTTGAATTAAATAGCATTTTATAGGGTTGAGCGAAACGAGAACAGGCAGAGATCATGGTAAGAATTGGGAGTGGGCTTATTGATTAGTAAGAAAATGACAGGGAATGTGGATGCATGTTACAGCATTGGTGAGCGGGTGGCAGTTGTCATCAGGCCACAGGGCATGCTACTTTCCGCGCCGGTCTCTGCCGACGAAGACGAAGCTGTAGACATTTTATGTGGAGAAATTTAACCGGCAGTGTACAAGTCACACACCCATTAGTATATCATCATGGGGGACATTAACGTAAAAATAGAGGAACAGAGGAACCGTAGAGTGGAAAAATTAACACTAGGCAATCAATATAGCCATGGTGATACTCTCGGTTGGCTTTTCAGAAAGCAAACATCTCAAAATAATGAATACATTCTTCCACAAGCGGCTGAATATGGGACGGGCACGGAACATTGGCATGGAACATGGAACATTTGGTGTGACCGAACAGCCACATCAAAACATTGGTAGGTCTAGCCATTGATATGGTAGAAAATTGCCCAGCGAACCTGTTTTGGTTACATTGGGTGCACACTTCCCCGAAACAAAATACGATTGACCGGGACGCAGCTTCAAGGCGTGCGTGACTCGCTTATAAAGCCGCATTCTCCACCCTCTCCCGCGCCTCATCTTCTGATGCGTCGCATTATTTTCCATTCTCGGGTTTCCTATCGTGGAGACGTTCTGTCTGCGGACATTTCCAGGATCGAGTACCACCTCCGTACCTTTAAACGCATGCGGGGGAGGAATGCAGGAGCTGGAGTCGAACAGCTTCGCTGTCGAATCGAAATTGATTTTATTTGACCGTTAATTCGGGCAATGTTAGAGGTGTACAGGTCCTTGGCAAAGTCATAACTTGTAATCACAGAAGCATAAGGTGAATTGCACTAGACCTCGGAAGGAAAAGGGATAAGCTATTAAGACGGCCGCATCTCTCTCTGCAATAAATAAAAAAGCAGATCCCAGGAATTCAGTCTGCATTATTCAAAACAGCGAAATATCGATGGTCACCTGGAGCGGAGCGATTAGCTCAGTTTGACGATGATAAAGTCAAGGCTGTGCAGGGGGAATTTAAAGAAATGCACACAGCCTCTGACTCATGCTGCACCATCTGGCTGCGAAGTGAGTAACTGCGCGATGCGCACTTCTTCGAGAGCGTTTGAGTGTGGCCTACATTTATGGGAAATGCTTGGTCAAAAAGCGGCACTGGTCGTTTATTTTCAAAAAGATACTACAGCGCGAAATAAAACACGGACACAGAAAGACGACGGGACGAACGCTGACTTCCAACTAAATTTAATACGATGAACCTTGCACCTTTTATACACATTCTTCATGTTAACATAACTACAAAAGTTCTAATCTCTAGTATTACACCATCCATATCAGCACGCGTCCAGTGCACTTGGTACAATCTATACAAACAACAAATCAAGTCATGCCCAAAGTATACATTGGACCAAGTACATTGGACGAGTGCTGATATGGTGGTGTAATACTAGATATTAAAACTTTTGCAGTTAACATGAAGAATGTGTATAAATGGTGCAAGGTTCATCGTATTCAATTTAGTTGGAAGTCAGCGCTCGTCCCGTCGTCTTTCTGTGTCCGTCTTTTATTTCGCGCTGTACCATCTTTTACAATGAACTACCAACTCGCCCAACAGTACACTTTAAGTTTATTTTGAGGCGCCTTTCCACGCTGTGTCGCCACTGAACAGGATCATCCTTGAAGGGCATCATCGTAGCTGCAATCAGCCTGCTGCGCGCTTCGCTCCCGAATGTAGTAGATAACAAGATGCTCAGGGGCGACAGTCCATAAAAAATTCCCGCGCCTTCCCGCGAGGGGAACACGAGTAAATGCAGAGCATTGGGGCCTCAGTACTGATTGAAGGCAGTAGGTTGCTTCCATCGCTTCTTCCGTGATGCTGGAAGTAGCAGGACACGAGTAAACGTGGGCACGAGGTCAACCAAGGAAGGAAGGAACAACGCAGTGATTGAAACACGAGCGACCGGCTAGCCGCTATATTTGCAGCGCGCGCAGTAGAGGGAGAGCAAGTACGGGGGGGAGAGCGCGCATGCGCAAGCAGCGCGCGCCCTTTCACGCCCCACCGCGCTGCTATCACGCACCTGTTACTCCGAGACCGCGACGGAGCGAACGGGCTGACTACGACGCATGCGCGCACCAGCTGCTGTTGAGAGAGAGGAGGGAAGGAGAGGCGCACCTGCTGCGGACGCGGAACTGTTGACACCGTCCGACGCAGGAACAGGCGAGGCTAAGAAATGCTCTGCATTTAAAAGACGCTTAAAATAAATGACCGGCGTCGCTTCGTTACCAAGCATTTCCCCTAACAGTAGGCCATACTTAAAGCGCTCAGAAAGAACTACGCATGCGCGCAGTTTACTGACAGTTCAGCCTGACGGTGTGGCATGCGTCGGAGGCTGTGTGCTAAGTTGTTCGTATTACTTTTTATCCCCATGTACACGCGCATAACGGAGGATGCCGCCGTCTATCACGCGCCCACGGCAGCCACCACAAATAGCAGCGACAAAACTCTCGCGACAAGTATTTTAGAGAAATGTTCGCCGAAGACTTATTTGGGATATCGGGTAACGCCTTTGCGCTGCTGAGCACGAGGACGCGGGTTCGATTCCAGGCCGCGCCGGGCGATTTTCTGATGGAGGCGAAAAGCAAAAACAGCCGTGTGTACGAGATTTCGGCGCACGTTAAAGATCCCCAGGTGGTCAAAATTAATCCGGTGCCCTAAACTACGGCGCGCCTCATCGCCTGCGTTGCGTCGGCGCGTTAAACCCTACTATCCATCAATCATCAATCGTGTAACGCCAGTGGCATATTGTAGTTTGTCTCACGTCACAAACGCACAGTGAAAGCAGATCGCCACTGCGTTAAGAATTTCTCTTCAATTCAGGATAATGCAGAAGAAACACAAATAGCGAAAACAAGACATTATTAAATATAAATTAACGCTATATCTGCTCGATTCACCGGTGCCTCTCCCCATTTCAGTAACTGCCTAGTTCTTTTTATCACAATCCCTTCGTCCTCTCGTGTTAGTAGAATGAATAAATTGGAGTTGTAACCACTTTTTTGAGTTCTCACGACTCGTCGGCGGTATTTCCGGCCATTACCCTGAACAACGGGGCAATTGAGCACAAGCACCAGGCGATTACTAGCAAATGCTTCACATTATTCAGAATCCTCCCAAAGGAGTTTCTGGGCTGTTTTGCGATTCTTACGTGCCCATTTTTGACTAAATAGCGCATTCGTAAGCCATAGCCAATCCAATTAGGTCTCTACGCGTCAATACCATAATGAAGTTAGGAACGCTGTGGTTGGTTAGGAACGCTCAGTCATCATTGGTTGATCCTCTAACAAGTAATCCTTGTTTGTTGATCCAGCTGTGTCAAGAAGCGGAGAATGTTGCAAACGTTTTGAAAAGAGGGGGGTTTATTTCGTGGTTCAAATGTTGTGTTCTCTATGTACCAAGTGGTGTCGCTGAGTGATTTACTTACCTCGATCGGTGTGTTATTGACTTCAGCCGTTGCACCGAAGTTCTAGTCTTGTCTACGGTGTTTTTTAAAGAGTCATGGTGAAAGTGCGTCCGATCCCAGCTGCGGCTGTCTTTCTGATGAAGGCAAAAAAAAAAAAAAAAGACGCCCACCTGTACTGGCTGTCTAAAACGGCGTATTTCATAGACCAGGTGTTTTTTTTTTTATCATTGCCTGTTACGTAACTACCTGGTGTTCCTCCTTCTTTTTTGATGTTTAAGCTGAAACAAACTCGAACGTTTTAAAATTTGGGCGATTTCTTGGCCAAGTTTGGCGGAATTTTGTTTTTCGTTGCGCGATACTTGGGCGGGTTTGTCTTGACGAGTTGACGGTTTTTGGCTGGTGCATCTGGTAACTCGGCCGGCGGGGCTCGTCTGCTCAGCGAAAGAAAGCTGTTCGGCAGCCGCTCTCCTCGATAACACCTCTGGCTAAACCGTTTCTGTCCGGTTAGGGTGGTTCCGGAGATAGTGGGTTTTAGCGCCGCACCCGTAAATGTGCCGGGAATAGCTGTTAGGCCGGGTTCAGACTGTTGCCCCAAACGTCGTAATATCTTTATAAAGAATAACTTCCTTTCACGTCTCAGCCAACCGAACTGCGGGGCATGCCGTTTCTTTACGTCCATAGATCACGATATGGCTTTTGCGCCGGTAGTCTGAACATAGCCTTACACACGGAATAATACCAGTGACCTTACAGCCATACATGTGCCTGTCAAGGTAGTAGAGGTAGGAACTTCCGCATTCTTACACGCAGGCCGTCTTAAGTACCGCTGCCGAAATTTAAAATCTAGGAAGAAAAGAAAGCCCAAATTTATATCGTTATCTAAAATATAGGGGATGAAGTGTGGAGGAGGAACAAACGTTTATTTTACATATTTAGAGCAGATGGGCGGCCGCCTTAGTCCAGGTAGCCGCGTGCTGTCGCTGCTCGGGTGGCCCGCTGGATCAGGCTTTGCTGGTCCTGCAGGTCCGAGCTGGTCAGCGCGCATTCCCACTGCTCGAGAGTAGGTGTGGGGAGTGGGGAGGGGTGGTGTGGGCAGAAGAATACGAGGTGGGGGGTTGTGTCTGGGGTGTGGCAGTCACGGCAGTTATAGGTGAAACGGCTGGGGGAGATATGGGAGAGGATGGTGCCGTTGTAGAATGTATTTGTTTGGAGACGTCGCCAGATGCGGGATTCTTCGTTGGTGAGTGCAGGGTGTGGGGGGAGGGTATTCTCGGCGGGTGTGGCGATAGTGCGCTAAGATGTCGGAGTAGGTGGCTGGTAGTGGGTGTAGCGTGTCAGTCAGGGTGTCCAAGTCGCCCGGCCTCGTCGGGAGTGCCCGGAAGTGAAATTCGCGGGCCGCAGCATGGGCTGCTTCGTTCCCGGGGAGGGAGGCATGACCTGGGGTCCAAACGATGGTCACGTTAGGACGTGATACTACGGCTTGTAGAAGCTTGAGGGCAGGTAGAGGAATTCTTCCAAGGAGGTATCTTCGACAGGCTTGCTGCGAGTCCGTGGTAATTGTGAGGTAGTCGCACGTTGCTGTATGCATTGCTAGGGCTATTGCAGTAGCTTCCGCTGCAGATGGGGAGAGGTGGCGGTATGTGGCCGCAGTGTATAAGGTGCCGTTGGTGTCGGTGACCACTAGGGTTGAGTGGGAAGTTGAGTGAGCGATGTCGGTGTAGCGGGTGTCGTTGTCCGATGAGTACTTCTTATGTAGGTAGTGAACACGAGCGTTGCGACGTCCTTTGTTGTACTCGGGATGCATATGTCGTGGAATGGGGGTGACTTTGATGGTGGCCCGAATATGAGGGGGTATCGGCTGTAGTGCTTCGTGGGGTTCTGGTGTAGGACGGCCTAAATTCTGGAGGACTGTGCGGCCTGTGGGGGTGAGCGTAAGGCGAGAGAGTTGGCTGGTTCTTTGGGCTTCTATAAGTTCGGAGAGCGAATTATGTATGCCAAGTTGAAGGAGCTTGTTGGTGGAAGTGAAAGCCGGTAGTCCCAGGGCTATCTTGTAGGCTCGACGGATGAGAGCATCCAATTTGGAGTGTTCTTGGGGTCGGAGTTGGACATAGGGAGTGCCATATGTAAGCCTGCTGAGCAGTAATGCTTGCACAAGTTGACACGTGTCTTGTTCTTTAAGACCGTGTTTGTGCATGCATATACGACGGATGAGGTGGGCGAGTTGCGATATTGTGGAGTGTAGTTGGGGTAGTAGTGCTCTTCCAGATCCATCGGCGTGGAAGCTTACACCCAGGATTCGTAGTGTCTTCACTTGCGGGACAGGTTCCTGGTGAATCATGACCTGAGGGTCCGGTGCCGGTTCGGGGGGTCTTCCACGGGTACGTGCACGAAGGACGAGAAGGGCTGATTTTGAGTGGTGACAGGTGAGACCGCGTGGTGCTAGGTAGTTGAGGACGGTGTACACCCCTTGTTGTAAAGCGGATTGCTGGGTGCCGGGTGATCCTTTGGTGATCCAGAGGGTAAGATCATCCGCGTAGAGAGCATGGTGAAGGTTAGGGATCCCGGAAAGCTGCTTAGGCAGGTCTAGAAGGGCGATATTAAACAATAAGGGGGAGATAACAGAACCTTGTGGGGTGCCCTTGGGGGGTGTGGAGAACGTTGGGAGATCAATGATCCGAGTCGGATTGTGGCAGTTCGGTCGGATAAAAATGCCCGTACATAGTCGAAGGTGTGAAGGCTTTTTTTTTTCTTATCTACTCGGCGTTGGGTAAACACCATTGGACTTGCATCGAAGTGTCGATGCATTATCAAGCGCTTGTCGTGGCTGCCAGATAGTGACAAAAATTGCTTCCCGCCTCCCATTGTGCTTCAGAAGACTGTGAATGCTGATATGTGATAAGCGCGCACATATCTAAGTCGCAGTATTTGCAGTATAAGGATGAAACGAACGAAGGAGTTGTTGAATGATTCCACTCAAAGAATCGTTGACCATAAATCACGCCGAAGTCACACTCATTGTAACCGCAGAACGATGAAAAGTGTGAACCTTATACCCCAACTAATAGAACTGGTTTCTTTCTGTGTGTGCGTTTGTTTTCTTTTTATAGCGACATTGTCTTGCACTGGGTTTTGACCAAAATTGCATGCGTCTACCGCGGGTTGCGCCGACAGAGTCGCACGCGCTCGCTCCAGGGCTAGCATAAAATTCTGTTGCTTTCGATCTAATCTAGGTGCCTGAAAAAAAAAAAAAATCGCACTAAAATTGGCCGCTACAACAAAAACTATTACGCCCAGTTTCATTGACTGGTCATAATTAGTTCACTTACAGTCAAGTCGTAAACGTTACGGAATTCTCGTCTGTTGTCGATTCGTAAGGCCGTCTACGGGGAAATGGGGTTAGCGAAAACGCCTTCTTTTATATAAATTATTTCGCAACAAATTACATAAGAATTAAGAAATAGTTTTAAGGTAGTTATATGCGTGCGTCTTCATTCCAGTAAATATAGAAAGTCACCTTGCTCAACTTAATCTAGTTATCGACTGGTACACCTTCGCTGGTCTTGCATCTTCCCACTGTTCACAGTAGTATAATTGCTCTATTTTTTTATTTCGTCCCATGTCATGCACACGGAAAGATTAAGGAATTGGAGAAGTTACGGGGGTTGTGTTTGTAGCTATTGGAAGGAACGATTACATCGATTTTTTCTGTTTTACACGTGTTCAATGCAGGGAGCACAGCGAAAATCCTGTCGATCAAAGTCGAGCCATGTCCCAGCGATCCGTGCGTGTTCTTACGAGGAAAGGACACCAAGATTCATTTCTCTGTCATAGCTGGTAAGTTGGCGCGGTTGATAGCCGCGCGATGGGTTTCTGTTACAAAAAATCTGAGAACGCCCAAGCAGTTCTTATGGGTTGTGAATGGGAAAGCATTATTGTCCAGCTGAACAACCGAGAACTGAGGCCACAGTAGGTGTTACTTCTGCCCACCCGCCCTTGCAAAAAATATACCCTGGCGTTCTTTCCGCCCTGTCTCCAAGGCTCAGGCAATCACCGACGCAATCTTATCCTTAGCCACTCCTGGCAACCACGTGATCCTCAGCGACAGTCAGGATGTTCTCTGCTTGTTCCAACAGCAGTTGCTTCCCATTGAGATTTTGCGTGTACTCCATACTCATCTGGCCAAACACACTGGTACTAGCTACGTGGTGGACTGGTTTCCTGGTCATGCTGGCGTCCTGGGCAACTAGCCGACCCATCGGCTCTCCTGTGCTCCGCCCTAATCAGGAGACTCGAAGACGCCCTGGCCAATCTCTTTCCACCCACCCACGCAAGCGCGACAAGCCCGTCTACATCGACGCCAGACTGTACAACCTTTAGTCAGGGATAGGCAGACTCTTTCACTCCCTCTCGCATGTTACCCCGGGCAGATGCTTGTCTTATCCGGCAAGCGCGAACGGAGAGCCTTCCAACCCCTCGCGCACTACGTAGATTAGAAGGCCATCGCAGCCCTGCACGGTGCTCTAACAGTGTTCTGGGTTTCCCAATACGCACCATGTTCTTTGAGACTCTCATGCTTCGCAAGCATCACTCTTGCTCCGTGCTCGCAACCCACCTTAAATTCCTTTCACCTCCTCCCTCTTCTCTCCAAGACTGGCTCGCGCCGCAGGAGGGAACAGAGCGAACGGCCTGCATGGTGGCGAGCTTTGGTAGCTCACGTTCGTCAGGTCCTTCCTTCTACATTGCTAATTCTTTCCTTTTATCCTAAAACCCCGGTAACGCGTATAAACAAAAAGCCTTGTTTCGGCTCGTGTTGCCGAAGGGCTAGAAATAATTTTTAAATCTGGTCCGACGGCAGCAGATTATTTATTTATCTATTCATATATTGATTTTCTGTGTTTTTAGGAATTTATTAATTTCGATTTGCGCTGTAATGCAGCCAAGTTTTTGAAAAGGATAATGAAGTTCGTATGTCAAAAGGTCATAAGTTATATAACCTTGTTTTTTTTTCTTGGCGCGCTAGATATGTAACGCAAGGGAAACATTATATTCTTCCAATACAACAATTCACGTTTCTCGTATCCCGCTCGACCGTTAGACACGGATCTTACTTCGAAAAAGAGGTTTAATATCCGCAATCACAACGCGTTTCTGTGTCTCTCAGAAGGATGTTAGGGCTTGCCGACAATTTCATTTACTCTTTTGGCTCCGTACTTTTGCATCATCTGAATACCTGAAGTAACAATTGTTACTTTTCTACGTCCCTTGAACCCATTCCACACTCCAACCCTCCCACTCCCCCTTCACTCATCATGGCTTCAGTTGTGGCGTCTACTGAACCACCTGAAAATTACTCACACTTACATAGTGCGTAATTTTTCTTTCGATGTCGAAAGCAAAGCGGGGCCCCTGCAGTTCACGTGCAGCTTCGGAGCGTTAAGCGCAAAAGTCGATAAGTCGACACGAACAAAAGGGTGCGGTGCAGATAAGTGTGCCTGTCGGAAGATGTTTCGCTTTTTTTAGTGCCACCTGCTGCAATAACCGGGCCTGACGCCCATTGAACTTGTACGACAATGAAGAGGCCCCTGAGAATTACACGTGAGCTCTACCACGAAGAGATAACCGACTTCCTGGTTAAGTGCTACGTAGATCACGCCAGAGCATACGCCTACAAAAAAAGATAAGGCTTCATTTTTTTTTTTCAATTCACCTGTCTGTGCCTGATCTAAGGGCAGACTCTTACCTCGATATTTAGCGGGATATTTAAAGTACAGAAGCGCTGTGTGTGCGCACGCACACACCTGTGAACACCCTAGCGAAAACTAACTCGAAAACGAGTACAATATCCAGGCAATAAATGAAGCAGCAGATACATGGTTCTTCGTCTTTGAGAACACCTGGCATTACCCAATTTCCTCTCTGCGAACGATGCTTATAAAAATCGTATAAAGAAATCCATCTTGTTCCCGAGAGTTTGCCACTCACTTTTTTTGATGGGTGGTAGTCTGACCTGAAAGTCTCCTGACGAAGTGAAAATTCACTGAGGACACAAAGCTTAGCCGCAGTTCCTAACCAATAAGAGCAAGTATTTCGCCGTAGTAAATAATTTGATCATTACGTAGTTATGAGTACTTCGATCGCGTCCTACGAAAACCTGTTTGGCAGTGGGTTTTGTTTGCACATGCTACTAAAACCACAGACATTGAAAAAAAGAACTACCAAGACAAGTTCGTTTGCCAGAACGTCGGCGCAACGCTGAGGCTACCACCATTTTTGTTTACACGTTCATTCTTTGAGCAACCTTCGCCACTGTTTATTAACTACGGACATCCTTAAAAAAAACTAAGAACCCTCGAGCCGGCCCGCAGCAGTGCTCCACCGACGGTTATTCACGATTCCACACGGAAGCGGCTCTCTAGTTTTAGCAGGACAGAAGCAACCTTTTCAGGGCGCAGAAAATACGTGAGTTTGGCAACTCGTTCTCTGATGTTTCTTTCTTCATTTTTTTTCTGCACTATATTGATAACAGCTACAGGGGCAGCGGCGGATCCCGTGGCTTTTCGCACGATGACGTGTTATCGCATGCCCTTTTGCCGTCTCATTTGGCGAGCCCGTACGCGCTCATTCTGCTGCTTTGATATAGTATGCGACTAACAACGCGATCCCGTGTTCTCTAGCCTTGATAGTATAAATTCAGCGTAATGAACGAAACAGGAAGACAAACATGTCTTCCACATAAGCTGAGTGCGGTTCGATGAATGTGTAAATATACCGACATGACGAATAAATTAGTTTAGAGTCAGCGCTAGTCCTTTTTATCTTGCTTCATTTCTTCATCATTGCACTGAATGTATACTATTGATATGTAGAAGCTTGCCAAGGTGGCCTCCTTACTCTAACCTTTAATAACGTAGTTCATTACCTCTGTCAGAACTTCTCACTTGGAATGCAATGGCGCCGAGTGATATGATATTTGCTCGCTTACGAAAACGGAACCTGGATTGCTGAAAAAGGGAAAAACCTCTGTTCCTACCACCGTTCACAACCCCGTTTTCAATGTTTCTGCGGGCAGTGACACCGCTTGTCCCGTTTTGCTGCGCAGACCAGGACAGCAAGCGATTGCGACTGGAGCCGACCATGAACGTACTGGGACTGAAGCTTCCCGTACCGGGCATCGAGCGCGACCTCTGCAAGGAAGCGTACCCGTGCCCCATCGTCAAGGGCCGTCGGTACGACGGAACCATGACAGTGCGGGTGCCTACGTACGCACCACCAGTACGTACACATACGGCCTTCTCTTCCCACTGTTTATCTGTTCGCTTTTTGTGCCAATCAGAAGTAAATTTCGAGTTAGTGTGGTGAAGCGATTTCGTAGGCTGATCGTTGCTGTTCACTGCTCCCCGCTTTGAGAGGCTTCTCTGGTTATAGCGGCATTTAGTTCATTTCATTACGCAAGATTCTGTAGCACTGTTCCCACTTTTCACTGGAGGGACTTGAACGCACCGTAACATGGCACCGGCAAGAGCGCTGTTCCTAGCAGAAGACATAAGATGTCACCGCAGTAAGCTATTGCCGTGCGGGTAAAATGTGTTTTAAGCTTGCGTTTATCACTCCTTCTCTTGGAAATGTTTCTGAACAAAAGGGGAAAAAGATTCCAGTGAATCCTCTAGAGTCGATCCCTATGGTGAGGAGGCGCCGTTCAGCCACCGCGCCTTCAGCTGCTGCTGATACCAGCTGTGCTATCGGGCGCCTGTAATCAGTGCCTTTAAATACACGATAATGCTAATGCCTTCCTCTTGTTAAATCTTTTCTCTTCTTCTTTTTTTCCCCTTTTTTTTTGCAATTACGCACCATGATTGCATTAGTGTGCGTTCTCTCCCTGCCGCGAACGGCAAGTCAGACTGGACAGCTAGAAACTGCAGAATCATACGGACGAACATATGAGGACTGCACGGGCTCGAAACTGGTTATTGAGAAAAATACACTCAAAAATTGTGCCAAAATTTCACTCACGTGCAACTGAAATCAGAGCTCGCATCCAAGCACTACGCAAGAAGTTCCATGTGTTTGCGAAGGACGCGTTTTCTGCGCATGATGTTGAGTAAAAATGAAGAAATAATCATGGCCTTCTGTCCGCTTCACACAAGGTAACTTATGTGTGTCTCACCCGCTGGTTCCTAGGCCTGGGCGTCTGTTAAAAATCTTTACCCCGTTAAATTAGCAGGCTTTAATCGGTTGATGGATCAATTAATCGTTTGCATTGGTTTAACAAAAAAATGATAAGGTATTATATTATAACTGTAATCATAACAGGATTAAATTTTAAAAATATATATCAGTATGCCTCTCGTCCTGTTCAGACATTCCAGATGAGGTAAGCAGATCATGACACTGATGCGGATGAAACGCTTATCACGTCATTCGTCATTCGCCATATTTCTAGGGTCAGCTTTGGTTGTGATTACAGGCAGCGCCGATTAATAGGGGTTTACTTACGACGCAGTTAGTTCATACAACGGTAAAACGGTGTGCGTGGCTCGCTGTTTCTTGTACCGTGTCTAGTTGCATTAAGAGTAGCCATTTTCCCGTCTGTCTTGGGTATCAGCTTTGTTTTAATCAATACCATTCTGAGCATACCTGCATCGTTTTCTGTTAAGACGTAACGCAGGTTATTTGAACACGAATATGATCCTCGACACGCTTGCACACAATTTCAACCAATTAACCGGTTTAAAAATTAATCATGAATAAAGCACTGGTCGATTAATTGCAAGGTAATCGATTAATCACCCACCCCTACTAGTTACCTTTTCTTTTAATGAGACGCTCCAAAGATAGCTCGGAAACTGTAAACAAATGTCTCAATCGAAAAATAGCGCCCAACGATTTCAGTCCCAAGTACCTCCTTCTGGAATGGTGGACCTTTGTGCTTCGGTGTGCAATGCAGTGCGTATGATGATGGTGTTCTTGACAAGAATTTTACTTTTCGGGGTTTCATAGCGCCATTGCCCTAATGTTTTTATACCTAACATACCTTCCATCACAACTTTTGGCGAAATAATTTTGTTCCGTACTTCAGTACGAAATCTTGTATAACTATCCGCCTCTTTGATCATCTGCACCGCCGGTCTCAGGGTCTCATTTACGGTGATTCTGTGACTCAACCAGAATCTCTGGGGCCAAAATTTGTAGCACACCTTCTTACTTAATTTTTTATGAACTGGTTACGTGACATATATCATTCTGTGCATTGAACCAATTGGTATCTTATAAAACAACTGGAAATATTCATGCATGTTCAGTAATTATATTCTCATTACTGCCAAGCCTGTCGCATACTCATGACTTCGTAGATTACATGCATTCTTATGGAAGTGTTGTTCGAAATGCTCTTTAGAGTGTGATATGTCTAAGTAGCATTCCATATCGATAAGTCAAATGCGAGCAAGCATTCCACGCGTCTGGCGAGGTAAAAGGCTCTAATAAAAATGAAATGATAAGGAACCTGGCAGTCCATGTCCGGTCTCTTTCATGCCTGTGTAGATCTTATTTGCGCCTTTTTACTGCTTTAGAATACGAACTGACGAGCCAAACAACGCGTAGTTTGAATGAAGATTTCACTGATGGACGGTTGCTAATCTTTGCTTGCAATGGTCGCATGGTAGACATATTTTCTCCTTTGTGCATTGTTTTATCCAGTAGTGGCTCTTATTGGTTCGCTAACACAATGATTCATTATCGGAACAGCAGACGACAAACAACTGCGTTATTTCGAAAAAAAAAAAAAACATGCCGACTACCACAACCTTTGTAATTTTTTCCTTTCGTTTTGGGAAAGGGGGGGGGGGCGGAAAATGTCCCGCCATTTTGCTAAACCTAATGTCCACTTTCTTTCTCTGTTTTCAGTTTGCAATGAATGTGGAGATGAAGATGATTGGCGACAAAGGCATGAGCACTTGTACAAAGGCTTCTATGTTGATCCAGTGACAGAACTTTTTTCGAAACGACGCGCCGCAGTACTCTGCGGGAAAGTGTAATCGTCAAAAGAAAATAAAGCCCGAAAGCTGTGCAGGGGAATTTTCTCGCCTCATAAAATGTAAAAGTTAGAAAAGCCACACTGCTTTGTTTTCAAGAAGTACAAATTAGCTTGAGTATGTTCTTTAAATGGCGCGTTTCTCTATCCGCATTCGTGTCTTTGAAAACGGAAGGCAGGCTTTACTCGGTTACAAGTCAAGGACAGCAACGAAAGTCGCCCCTGTGCCGTATCACCGAGACTGGTTGTTCCTCCGCAATGCGTAAATAGTCCGCTACTGTCATTATTTTGGCAACGCCAGATTAAGGCATGCGTTTAAAAAGAACAAGCCAACTTAATGTTTTTGGGCGTAAATTTTTAAAGTCAGGTAAATTTCCAGGGGTGGCGTTTACAAAAACAAAAAAAAACGTAATTGCATTCCCTGGTGAAAAGCTGGTGTGAAAATTACAAAACGTAGTATTAAAAAAGACAAAAAACATTGATGCAATTCTGCCTTGCGAATGTGGATGACCAGAGGGGCTGTAAACGTCGTCGCAGTAAAAACATTTCCGTTAATGTTCGAGCAGCTTTCTACGAAGAAATGCATCATTCGTTCCACTTAATAACAATGGTCAAAGTGGTTTTGTTGTCGCTTGGAGAGTGTCAAATCAGTGCACATACACTGCTGGGTGGTCGATTGGGCAGGATCGGTGTGGCATCGCAAGCCAAACGCGTAATCCCAAATGAAACGCGTAAATTTTCTTTTCGGTATACAGGCAAATCCCCAGTGAAATCTTAGACTGCGACCACGGGGGTAGTGTCTTCGCATCTGACCCATGGTCGAAGGACACCTAAGAACTTTCGAGGGTTCTAAATACAACGGCAGAAATGTCCAGTTGAACGCCTGAGATGCGTTGCTTTCGCCCATCTTCCCTGAACTTAATCGTTTTGCCACTTCTGACTTTCTTTTAAATGGCTTCGATCGGTCTCCTACATGTTGTAACACTGTTCCCTTTCGGTACTGCCGGGTTAGTGTGCGCTATGCAACGGCGCACGCTTCAAAGAGACGGAGAATCAAGAGTGTGTATGCGAGGACATCAAAAAATGTTCAGGAACCTTAGCTTAACATAGCTCCACTGTGGAAGGAAATTTGAATTTACCTACTATAGCTTAGACTGAAATCTACATGCGGAAGCATTATTTACTAGCTTTGTAATTATCAGGGCTTAGAGTAATGCGGCATTTCTAATCCACTTGTTGTTTCTGCTTCCGAACATTTCCCCCAGTTTCTTTATCCAATATGTATGTGCCTTACGAGGTCGATTCCTTGGCGCAACGTTAAGCTGTGTAATTTTAGTCCACTCTAACGCTGTTTATTCTACAGATCCACTTGCGGCTGTTTCTTCCTCTCGAGAATATTTGTATTGTTTTACTAATATCAAATTCTTCTCGCCGTGTTCTTCAACGTGCATGATGTTTCGTTCATCACCTGAAGATTCAGCACAAGTATTTTAAATCCGTACTGTTACATTCGAGAAGGCGTCCCCGAACCGGGCTCCGTCGCCTTCGTCAATTTAGTGGTAGCTTGGGGGTCGAGCGGCCAGCGAAAGTTGCTGCCTTGGTGTTGACAAGCCGAAGGTGAAACTGAACTGGTTTACTGCATGGCGAAAGATGAACACCGACGATACAGGAACATCACCCTTCCGGGTGAGCCTACAGCATGACTCGAACAAAGCGACAGAGGGATCTGATGCCGTTAAAAGAATGCCGTTCGACGCTCGGAGGAACTGCGCATTTATCCCCGAAGCGCTAACGGTGAAACAGCTTTCCTAGTGCTTTTCCCGCGGCAGGAAAATAGTACAAAGACACACAAGCACTCTTTCCCAAGTTCGTGAGGGCCGGCAGTAGCGGCGCTCGTTGAGTCTGGAAGAGGGGGAGAGGATATCTCGGCTGCGGCGTTCGCTTCGCAGATGAGTCTCAAAACGTAGAACAGTCGGTTTTGTATTTTGCAACCGCTTACGTTGAGTCGCCAACAGCGAGGCGCCCACGCGGCAGCCGTTCTCCGGCGTTTCGTAGCATGTTCGAGGAAGGCAGGCTTTCTTACACAGCCCTAGAGCTCTACACAAAACTTGCAGCATGCGCGAACAGGGTAGCGGCGCGCTCAATCATAACAGTACACAACAGCTCCAATGTTCGTAACATGGTGATTCTTCTACAAATCAGTTATACATCCACTTTTTACGCTTTATAGCACACACTGGAGGAGGTACCAGCTTATGCCTGGGTGTGCCAGCGGTCAAAACGAATATTTAGTTATTGGTTACTTGCCATAATTAGTTCACCTTAAAGTTGCACACGATTTGGAAATATTGTCTTCTGTCAATACATGAGCTTCTTCAGGAGGCGTGTTTACAAAATAATTACACCATCTTCAGTGGGCAACCCTGATGAGGATGCGAAGCATCATGGGGGCTCCATGTGGTTCCATTGTGTTGCCGTTATGTTGAGTGATCTGGTGTTTAGTAGCGCCAGAGGGAATTCCGCGTCCGGGTACACACCGGTGGCAAAGGCACGCAAGTGCTGTTGTGTGACGG
The DNA here is from genome assembly GCA_013339765.2 of Haemaphysalis longicornis. Taxonomy (NCBI): domain Eukaryota; kingdom Metazoa; phylum Arthropoda; class Arachnida; order Ixodida; family Ixodidae; genus Haemaphysalis; species Haemaphysalis longicornis. The sequence goes on from CM023453.1 coordinate 74,785,401, forward strand.
TGAGTAGGCGGTGGTTCTCGAGGCGCCGAAACTCGTCCATCATGTTCTTGTCGGTGTTGTCGTCTCTGTGGTAGAATCGGTAGTCTCCGTCAGCGTTGGTGAGGTAAAGGTTGTTGACGTTGGTGCACCGGCTGAGAGCAACGTACACGCCCTCCTCTTCGCAGCTTTGTCTTCTTCTCCTCCTTCTTCTTCAGCGGTTCCCCTACGGGAAGATGACGACGGTGGTTGAACGCGAAGCTATCTCGTGATGGATTCTTTGGTTTGCCAATCCCTACGGGCATCCTGCCACAATCATCAGAGGCGCTGCGGACGGGGCACGGACAAGTGACATGCCCCCGAGCAAGAGATGCTCCGCATCTAAAAGCTGCTGGAACTCGTGTGTTGTATAGGTATCCCAAAACAAATCGTGTGACGTTGATCGGCAAAACTACATGCCGATGGGAAGTTTTATTTCAGTAGGTGTTACGGACAATAGTTTTATGTATAAAAAGACATCAAGCTGCCGCTTCTAAGCTCCTCAAGCCACGGCACACAGCCGCCATGGAACAGACAGACCCATGTGTCTTTGCGAGGATTCCACAGTTTCCTTCAAGCTTTTTTAACGTAATAACCTGGATTGGTTTTTACGCCAGAATAAAAAAAAACGCGTTAAGAACTGCCCCTGGAGACAAATGATGTCCTAATATTAGGCGCACCAACGGTGCGAACGCGGGAAAATTGAATTGAATTAAACAAATCTTCATTGTATTAATCATTGTTGCAACAAGGGATAGGTGTCATTTGAGGGCAAAAGAGATGAAATTACGCGGCAGGGGCGGTGGAAAAATGTCTCAAAACTACGAAGGCGTATGAGAGTTGTCACGTGACTGCTCGGATAAAGGAACTGACCCCGGGGACAGAAGAGAAAGTACGCTAGAAATATCTAAGGAAGCAGACGGCAAATGTGCAAAAGATATACAAATGTACAGCTAAAATACCCCACAGAAATCCCGAGTGCCCTGCGTCCTAGTAATAATGTCTTAGCGGTTTTGTTCACCCTATCAGTTTGTTTCGCAGCTGATTGGCCTAGCGACCGTTGACCTAACGACTTCGAGCCTTGCTACGACGCCACCGGATCGTCCAGGCCGACGTTAGGCCACCGGTCACTTGCAGTCGATCCCGGGTACGCCAGTGAGAGCTGTTGGTGGGGCCAGCGGCGCAGATCCGCTGGTGCTTGTGTGAGATTCACAAACAATGAGAGCCTGTGGTGCGTCGCCGCTGGTGCAGTACACCTGGAACCGATGGTGCCCAGCGGCAGGCAAAATGGTGCTGGTAGGGCACTCGAGAGTGTCGTCGCGCCGTGACCGCCGTCCACTCGCTTTCGTGCAGCTTTAAGCTGTCACTCCACGGCACCGGTTCACGCCATCACGTCTCGTTCCCCATCTTCTCTCCTCGAACCCGTGACCACTTTCTCTAACCGCCTCCACGCCTTTCTCCTCAATCTCCACCCTCTTTTCCTAAGGTCCCTAAGGTCCCTAAGGGGCCTTATCTTTTCAGCCTTGCTCCTCCTCCTTCACGTCCTCCTCCTCGTCTGGCCCCTCAAAACTCCTTGTTTCTTTCTCGTTCTATAATTTCGTATTTAATGTTCTTCGCCTCTCCAATTTCACTTTCAAAGACATTAGGGGGAGTGCGACAACAACCCAGCCTTGCCACCCCTTTCCCCATCCCCTCAGCAGTAGGATATATAGCCGAGTCCACTTATAACGATACCGCTTATAACGATAGATCGGATACAACGATGAACAGCTATGGCACCGTCAACGTTTGTATTCTTGCTATGGTAAAATAAACCGCTTATTACAATGCTCCAGTGCCACGATATCGGATATAACGGTTGAATCCGATGATATTGTGCACCAAAAGGGCAACAGTGACGACTCTAATGACGCCGTTGCGCAGCCTACTCAGGTAGTGTCTTCGTAGGAGGCCCAGTGCGTGACCCAGTCCCTCGGGGGCTTTGTTTCCGCCAAGGACATTTACCTCAGCTAGGTGAAGCACCTATAGATGCTCTTGGAAAAGATTTGCGCTAGCTTCACACGCGGCAAACAAAGGTGGCCGACTGTGGCTTCTTTTCCGCAAATTAGTAGTAGTACCACCTTGCTGGCATGCGAATAAAATGTTTTGAGCTCTGTTCCGTCTTTTTATTTCGCAACCCGCTTATAACAATTATAGGTTATAACGATGGGATTTTCTTGGCACTTGGATATTGTTTGTTATAAGTGGACTAGACTGTATTGCTGTCCAGCTCCCTACCTGAAGATCAACTTCTGCTGGTCGAGAAGGCCAATCGAGCCAGACGGAATATGAATTTCTGAAATAAGAGACCACCCCGCATCTAATGCTTAATAAAAAAGTCTTTCTCCCTCTCTTTCTCTCCCTCTCTCCTCCCAATTATCATTCCTGACAAGAGTGTTACGTGGCACGGGCTCAGAAAACTGTCCGTCTCGCAACGACTCTTGTAGCAAGGAAAGCCAATGCGCGGCCATTTGTTCAGTATGATGAGGGGCATACTGCTCAACCCCTGATATCACTACAGTTTGTTTCTGCTATTAGTAGAGGACGTTAATGCGCCTAGAAATCAGAGTAATTTCTCAGTCCGGGAGCGCAAGCAACGATTTGGCGATCTCTTCCCTGGGAAGCAGTAGTTTCTCTGCGTCCATGGGTCAACCCTTGCTCGTCAAGTTCACCTTTAACTCACGAAGCGGAAGAGGAGAGGATAGCGGTGGGACGGCGGCTGGGTTGTGTGCACACCCGATGATGATAGGGGTTAGGGTGCTTGCTAGAGAAGAAAATTTTTTTCGAGCATGCACTCCGGGATGTCTACTAATTTCTTGACGTAGGGTGAGATGACTGCATTCATCTACGTTAGCGTTCCAGACTATGAAAGCGCAAAATTTGGACGAGGCAGTATGACACGGACAAGTACTTGTCCGTGCCCTCTCCTTCTCCCCTCGCCCAAATTGTGCGTTTAATGAGTCTGGAATGAAGTACCAGTTCGCCTTAATCAGTCACCCTTACATGCAACAGCTCGGTTAATTCCGCTTTAGATCAGCTGCTCGGCTGTTTCACGTGTGCGGGCGATTAAAGAGACACCTGTGCGTGATTCCGAGGCAAGGATGCAGGTGCGCTCATATCTATTAACACGGAAGTGTTTCATGCCGGTATCCACCAAGATCTTACTGACGTCATATCCATCACGGAAATGACATCGCCAGAAAAACGCGGATGCGCCAGGATTCGAGCGCCAGGATTTCGGCGGCCATTCTAGGCGCGCAGAGTTCGATATATCGGATGTGAACTTCGTTAAAAGGAATATGTTTCCCATGTATTTCCGTAACTGAATTATTTTTGTTCGATATATAGCATAATTCGCTCTAGCCGGATTCGTTATAGCCGGGTTTGACTGTACTACTTGCAAGGACGCGGGCTCGAATCCTGGCCGCGGCGGCCGGTTTTCTGATGGAGGCGAAAAGCGAAAACGCCCGTGTGGTCGAGCTTTCGGCGCACGTTAAAGGCCCCAGGTGGTCATAATTATTCCGGAGCCCTCAACTACGGCGCGCCTCATAACCTGTGTAGTTTCGGCGCGTTAAACCCCATAATCAATCAGTCAATACTTACTACTAGCACATATAAAATGGAACTTAGAAGTGTTCGCCGCCATCAGTTCAGATTTTCTTTTATGCTAAAGATATAGGCGTATGTTTCTCCGGACGCAACCGGCTGATATTGCATGCAAATATGTAAAGGGCGATCGACTCAATGGCAACATTCCTGGCAGCATGAGGCCTGTAAACATCGGCTAAAACACTGCCGGGATATCCTTCACCAGGAGTGATATCTCCCGGAATCCACTAGAAGTCACAGGCGTTTCCATACCATACGTTAGAAGTTGCAAATTTGTAAGTTACCTTTCACAATAATATGTCATGGTCGCACCCCATGCAACCGAAGCAAACGCTTGAGCCGTATATTTCCGTCTTTTGCTTGCCCTCTAGCAGCTTTGTAGTATGCTCAGTAGTGAACACTCGACTCACGGCCCGGGGGATACAAAGAAGGTCCCCTTCACCCCGAGTAGTCCGAGTGGCGCTGGCTACCATACCCAAGCCCAGGAAACAAATATACCCTAACATAAATACCCCAGAAGTGGAGGGGAACATAGCCCCGCCGGTAGCGTACTGGTCATCGCACCAGACGCGTATTCTGGAGGTCGTGGATTCGGATCCCACGCGGCGGGCATTTTGTCTCCACTTTCTTTCTGTCTTTCCAAATTCGTTATCTGTTTCAAAGACCTAACACATTCTCCCCTTTGGTTTCCGTGGTTCTTGCCAACCCTTATTTCTCTCTTAATCAACGAGCCCCTCATTTCCTCTTCTGATTCGCTACATGCATAGCGAGGGCCTCTGGTCTGGCAGTCTTGGTGCCATAGGGAGCTTAAGAGGGTTCAACGCTGGTCGACCACTCTCTACATGTTGTAGACACTTGATTCACGGTCCGGGGGTTAAAAAAAAAGTATATATATATATATATATATATATATATATATATATATATATATATATATTGGCGTATTTGGAGTAATTGGGGAGTAATGGCAGATGATGGTGATGGTGATGATGATGATACATGTATATGGTCATAGCAGAGTCCCTAAATGCTTTGGGGGACTCTGCTACGGCCATCGAAATGTGGGTTCGGGTCCTCAGTCCAGGACTCCATTAGATACTCCGACTGCAGCGGCCCTTTCCACCAGCCGAAGCTTCGAGTCGGTGCCGGAGCTGGATAGCGCGTTCGCCTACTGCTCATGGAATGGTGCGCTATTCTAGGAATCTTGGAGTTTGCCGAACACTCCCAGCGACCAATTGCGGTGCCATTATTTTTTGGGATGTTTTGAAAAAAGGTTTCCAGCTGTTTTGTCCTGAGCATTTGAGATAAAGTTGGCTAGCCGCAAGATGCTTTTGCTCGCGCAGAACTAAAATGCATGAAACCCTTGCCATAAACGATTTCGTTGTCGAATCTTTTGCCACGTTTAGGGGCTTCAACGCCGTTTTATTTTTTGAAGGTATTGAACGCTGTGATGCTTAGTGTCCTCGGTTGAAAGAAATACTAAACCTGCCCATTGTCACTTTTGGTAAATTTGCCGGTTTGCAGTGGGAGGAAGACAGAGTGATCCTAGCGCGTAGTTGGGCTCGAACACATGACTCGGATGTACCAATGCAAGGCACGCCCAGGTGCCAAACAGCACGCTAACTTTAGAGGGCAATCCCAAGGCCCTCTAAAAGCCAAGGCCCTGGCGTTCATCGCCCGGCGTTGCTGAGTGCGATGAACGCCAGGGGATCCGAATGGCACCGCGAGTGCAGTTGAAATTCGTTGCATCCCCTATAAGTCCCAAATGAGCGTAAATTGACACTCGCTCAGAAGCCGCAAAAGCCTAGGAGGAGGCGTCTGCGCAAAGTGACGGAAGCATTTCAAACTTTCACGTTACGTCGGTGAGCGTTTCGGTAGTGCGTATTCGATGTCCCCTGCGCGGTCCTTCGTTTTTTTTCTTTGTCGAGATAACAAAATAAACAAACGTAAATTAATTTGTTTTGCATTTCACGCACCTGACGCAAATCCTGAATTGAATTTTCCTTATTCTTTCTTTTTTTGCAGTTCTACACATACCTCCTGCTCGAGATCAAACCTGACCAAGGTGTGAGCGTTTGCATGATGGCTGTGATCTGGGTCCCAGGCTACAGTGTACTAGAATTCTAGTACACTATACCCGGGCTTTCGCCCGTGAATCTCCGCGTATTCGTAAATTCACCGGAAGCCTTGTCTGATTGGCTTTCAGTTTTGGTCACGTGCTTCCGGCTGACGAAACGGCTGTGTGTGCTTTCGTCATCTTGACGTTTAATCACGATTACTCTCACCAGTTGTAAAGTTTGCGTTTTTTTCTCTCTACTGAAAGTGCATAATTATTGACCGGCATTGAAAAACTCGACGAAGTACAGCAGACATGACAACGTAGGATTGTCTTTGCTATTCAACGAAATTATGGCTTGTAGGCCACGCCCTCTCTGGGATTTGCTGAGAAGACGTGACGCGGAATATAAACAATCGGCGGGAACGTATATATGCGTCACGCATTCACAACAATGGTCTGCGAGAAGTCACGTGATTTTCCGTAACAGCTCGCAAATGGCGGTGGCAATTGCGGTGAAATAAGGCAAAAAATTTTACCGACCTTCGGTGCCGTGAAATCCCCGTGAAATTGTAAGAGGCGCAGTTTCGTAGGACGCACGGCTTATTACTGTTTTCTAGCGAAAAAAAAATATACGTTTTGACTGTTTACAAGTCAGCAATAACGGAACATCAAAGTAATGTCCCGTATTTTGTTTTAACATTCGGCAATAAAATAGAAATTCCTAGCTTGGCGTAACAACTATACAAGAGGCAAGTGCAAGGCTCTCCATTACAAAGAACCCAACCCATTGCTTTGCCCACACTTCTTCTAGTAAGCTGGTGGGTCACCTGATCGAATTCAAGAGAAAAACAACAACAAAAAAAGTGGCTGTATTATTCATTACTGCACTTATTGAGTTCGAGCTTGACGAGTGAGTGGATCGGCGGCATCAGTACGATCTTCCATTATCAGGCGTAGCATCTCTCTGTCCTTACCCCGCGATACAACCGACAGTGACGGCCGTCTTTTTTTGCGGTCACGCCATAAACTTGTATCATAGCAGCAGACAATACCGTGGCGGCGATTATGGCCGGGAAGGTGATAATGCAACAACGCTTGCATTGAAGAAGATAGCTCAACTATGTTACTGAAAGCGATTGAAAGAATAAAAAGATACGGCAAAAAAAAGGTGTACTTTCGCTTAACACACACCTTTTGTTCGCTTTTGGATCATTGTTACTTGATCGCCTTGTAGTCTTGACGCCAATTTTAACCTTAAGAAATGTGTTTCTCTTGCTAGCCTCAGATGCTGTTTTAATTTTTAGGACACGTACCAAGTGTTTCCATCTCTTTTATGCGCAATATCTGATAGCTTGGTAATGATCTTCGTAAGCTAAGCGTCAAATTACACTGCCAGAGCTATACGCGTACACGTCAGTGATTGCTTCCGCTTTGCTTCCGCAAAAACATGGCGAATTCACGGAGAATTCATAAAGTCGAGAATAGGGCCCCAGCAAACATGTGGACGGAGCCCCATTCCTCCTTGCTGCAGAAGTGTCGTCGGATGTGTGCACCCACCATTGTGCGCACTTCTCCGCGCGGGCTCACAACGCCATTTGTCAGTGAGCTCGTGCAATCTTCTCACCTCCGGTTTCAATAAAAATTGTCACAGTGACTGCGTGTCCATCTGTTGGCGAATCAACTCCAGGACCGGTGACTGTGCGAGCTGAAAAACACACCTCTCTGTGTTGCACGTCACCATAATTTCATGAGTGGGATGACGCTGCTCCACGATCTGAGGTAATCGTGCCGAATCATCGGCATCATGGAAACGCTTTGTGACAGATAGCTGCCCCGCGGCTGTAGACAAGATGTGGATCGTACGATATTTTGTAAGTTTAATTTCTCTCCGTCGGCTTCCGTAACTAATTCCTCGGGACCCGCCGCGGTGGCTCAGTGGCTAAGGCGTTGCGCTGCTGAGCACGAGGTCGCGGGTTCGATTCCCGGCCGCGGCGGCCGCTTTTCTGATGGAGGCGAAAAGCAAAAACGCCCGTGTGCACGAGATTTCGGCGCACGTTAAAGATCCCCAGGTGGTCAAAATTAATCCGGAGCCTTCCACTACGGCGCGCCTCATCGCCTGCGTTGCGTCGGCGCGTTAAACCCTACAATCAATCAACTAATCCTCGGGTATTTTAAGGGCTGAAAAATTCTGTAGGAATCTTTTTTTTTATATCATGGGTATTTGAACCAAACGTCCCCCATACCTCACACCTAAGTGCATGAATGAGGAATGGCTGAGGTATGGTTCATAAATCTTAGCGCAGTCCTTCTTCTGCACAGGATTGCTTCTCTGCACAAACCGGACGACGAGAGGGTAAAGTTGAAACTCGTATCGGGTTACAGGCCAATAACACTCGCTAACCTGGGCTGCAAAATCCTAATGGAAGGGTTTACAAAGTGACTGCAAACCGTAATCAAAATGTTAGTGGGGCCACATCATGCTTGCGGTATCTGCGGCATGCGTATTGGGACAAGCATTCCTTTAACGCGAAGTGTGTTACAGTGTTACGTCATTCTGTAGAGAAGAGGGTGTCGCCGTAAGCGAATGATGTTGCTTTGTTTTGAGTTGTTAAGCGAAGCGTGGGCAATGAGGTAGCAGTAACTAAAAAACCTGTTTGGTGACCGGTAGCTCGGTTAACTGGGTAGTGTCCACAGGGTTTTGACATAAGCAGTGGCGCTCGACGCCGGAAGTATTTTGAAACCCAGCATGGACAGTCATGTCTAGGCGCTGTCACGGTGTACCGATGGACTGTTATCAGGAAGCGAATCCATACTGGCTACAGGAAAGACAAAAATTGCGGGAAAATCAGATAATTTTTGTAGACAGTGCATTGCCAATCTATGCACGAGCCGCTGTATGCAATCTGTTTTTTGCTGCAAAACTATAGTAGTAACGCGCACGCACTGCAGTGTAGAAAATACACCGACTGTAGGATGAATTTGTGTGGGGTTCCACATGGGAGCGGATAAACTGGAACTATTTTGTGTTTCGGAGTGTAAAAGGAGAGATAGGCCTGTGGCATCTTTGTCCATCAAATCGTGAATCTTATTTGTTTTGCGAGATGCCTCAGACTTTTTGCTTCGCACTTTCCTGCAAGTGGCGTTAGTAAAAGAGCTCCCCGAGTTCGTCGTACCAGAAAGTAGGTCTCTCTCTATCATCACTTTCGCTCTCTCTCTCTCTCTCTCTCCTCTCTCTCTCTCTCTCTCTCTCTCTCCTCTCTCTCCTCTCTCTCTCTCTCTCTCTCTCTCTCTCTCTCTCCAGGGACGTTGAGACGCCAGGGACGTTGACCATTTTCATGTGCGGGACGTGTGAAGACCTGCCTAAAGTTGTGCCCCGATTCTTGACCACGAATGAATACGTATAACCACAGATTCCAGATCATCTCCAGACCAAATACAAGAGATACAGACCTAGACTCCAGACCAGACTCCAGATCAAAAACAACAACAGCCGATGTATCCCAAATAGTTATACAATGGCGAACAATGATAGAAAACAAAGTTTCAATGAACTATCTCATCTGCAGGCATGAGCCGAAAGCTTCACTAGACATAAAAGACACCTCCCGCTGACTTAGCTAATTTTAGTACGATATGAAGCTCGGAAAAAAAGACATTTTAAACAGATTTTTTCTGCGCGAAATTTCTTTTACTTTAAGTGAATGATCCATTCTGGATGAAATAAAATCTAGCATTTGTAAGTAATTGCCGCGGTTTATTCCTGTTATAGAGTAAAAGATGCCGTAAAAAACTTCAATCGGGGCATTTTTATGCGGTTATGCAAGGAGTGCTACCCCAGAGCATTTTTTTTTGCGCGAGACACGCCTGAAATTACTAGTACAGCTCTTTCAAGCAAATCGAGCGGACGTATCTTGTACCCCTTCTATCCGCTCTACATTCGGGACCGCCCAAGGGTCCGACACTGTGCACGCACATTCAAGTATAGAGCGGATCGATAAAAGAGTGCGTTTGTGTCTAACAAAAAATGCGTAGCAATGCGTCGCAAAAATCCTAAACCGCAAACATGGCTGATTTAATGACTACACGAAAGGTAAGAAGTAAACAAACACCGAGAGTTTTATGCTCATGTAAGTAACTTTTTCATTAACAATATAACGTAATAAGGAATCCATGAGACTAGTGCCCAACCAGCCCGTATGCCCTCTCATCAATCATTGTCGCCACCCGCTCTCACCAAACATCGCCAGCAGCGGCTGTGAGACAGAAAAAGCTTAAGACTAATCTGCCCGACATAGCCTTGCCAACTCGTTTCAGTGTCTGCGCTTCGCTGCTTCTCTACCAATAAAACCCCCTTGTAATTGGTGGAGGGTTGCGGGTCCATAGGAAAACCTGGAGCTTAGCAACCTAGCGGCTGCAGCACCAGAACGTCCCACAAACCAGCCCAGCAGCCTGCTTCTGCGGTCCTACTGGCACCCATCTTCTGCGCTGGTGCTATCCGCCAGCGTGACCCCACTGTGTCCAGTGGGACAGACTATCATGACGTGGAAGACTGGCTGTGTTCCTATGAGTGCTTCAGCACACACAACAAGTGGTACGACGCCATGGAATTAAACGTGGGCTTCTATCTCACGTAATTTGCCGGCCTTTGGCGCCGCAACCATGGACCAGACATGACTACCTGGGCTGCTTTCAAGGAAAGGTTTACGAATGGTTTCAGCCGACCTGCGGTGCGCAAGCTTCGGGCAGAACAGCGTTTACGGGTACGGGCACAGCAAACTGGGGGGAGCTACATTGAAGATGAAATGGACCTTTGCAAGGGTGTCGACTCCGCTATGACGCAAACTGAGAAAGTAAAGCATATCTTCAAAGGTATCGACGACGACGCAGTTCAGATGCTACTTTTAAATAATCCGCACACCGTTAGTGCCGTCATAGACTTCTGTCAAAGTTACGACGACCTGCCCAAGCAAAGGGCCTTGACTCGGCGTCCGCTCGTCCAGAATGAGCCGCTTGCGAGTTAAGCGTTGACCTCGAGAATCCATCTGTGCTGCTCCGTATTATGGAATTGTGTTTGCTCGTCAACTTTGGTACGCCACTTCTACTCCGGAGCCGAGCCCTGTGCCTCAGTCTACTCTTCGACATGTGGTTCAAGAACAAATGCCGGAGGTACGGCCTTCTTTTGGCCAACAAACTCCACTGGCTGGTCCGATTACTTACGTTGGATTCGCGGGACGGCTTGCGCAGACGAGAACGTCGTTCCGACCCCTGTCTCGACCAAGACCCCTACCGCAGGCTCTGGTTCAGGCCCAATACGCGAATCCTCGGCGTACCTCGGACAACCGTCCGATTCGCTTATCGTGTGGCTACCCGGGACATGTCGCACGTTATTGTCGTCCACGCGTACTGCCTCCCAAGGGTCCTCCACGGTAATACCCCTATCCACCTTACTACGGACCAACGTACGATTCCTCCCTGACACTGCCCCAAACGGCAACTGACCCGAAGTACGCGCCCCAGGCTTCCGACCGTCGGCCTTTCACCGACCTACGCTCCCGGTCTTCCCGCCTTCGCTCGCTGTCGCCCATGCACCGTCGTTCCACCCCTACCAGAGAGAAAAACTGTCAGCCGCAGTTCCGGAGGCAAGACCTGCGACGCCATCGAAAAGTCCAAGCCTTCCTCTGTCTCCCGCAAATGTTATTGACGTGTCAGTCAAAGGTGCCATGACTGTTGCGCAGGTCGATACTGAAGCAGCCGTTTCCGTGATTTGTCCCATCTATAACAATACAGCGCAACAGAAACAAAGACTTAAGCTGAGGCACACAGGACGAGCGCTGACTTCCAACTGAACTTTTATTACAGAAACAAGCCATATTTATACACACGCATGCACACACCTACGATGAAACATTCGACCCGATAAGTAATCTATATCAACTATGCCGGAAACACGACATTCAAAACAGACCCCAAAATGATTGTCAGCCCCCCTCGCAGTCAGCACGTGTTGTACATTGAGATGGCAAGCTAGGTTGCTTCGTTCCGCACGTGTAGATAAGTTTCTTTGTGTACAGGGCAATGGAAGAAGCGCTGAGACAATCTTCGCCTAGCCTACCGATCTCCACAGCCTCCACAATTTCCCTTGTCAACTGGTCACAATGATGCTGGATGACTTGGCATTCGTCAAATTTCGGAGTGCATATCTTGGTGGTGCCCTTGCAATCTCGGCAGTGTATGCCTAGGTGCCCTCTCACACTTTTGTGGACGTTGTTACTGTGTTCTCTGAGCCTTGTGTACAGACACCTGCCCGTCTGGCCAACGTACTTTTTGCCGCAAGACAACGAAATCTCATAGACTACCGGCATTGTGCATGCGACAAACTTCGTTTTGTGCTCGATGGAGCACTTGCGGGGTTCCTGTTTCGGGAGGAACGTCTTTTTGCAAAGGGAGGTGCGTCTTTTTGTTGCGCTGTATTGTTAAGATGAATCACCAACTCGCCCAATACTACACTCTGCTTGTCCCCATCTATGTCGCAAAGTTCGTAAAGTCATGAAGCCTTTCTCTGAACTATCCTTGCTAACCGGCGAATACCAAACCCGTTCATGCCTTGGCTGCTCCCCGTTCATGCCTTGGCTGCTTCTACGGCTCGCGTTTCCATTCAGCGTGTTGTGTATATTGAATTCATCGTGCTTCCAAACTGCTGTCATGACGTCATTCTGGGATGGGACTTTTTGTCTCGGCACAACGCCCTCATTGACTGTGCGCGTGCCGAAGTTCAATTTTCTGTCCTACCAGACGAGCCCACTGAGAAGGGAGGGAGAACAATCTTTAATGAAGTCTAGCGATGTTAGCCTGGCTAAAATGCCTAACTTGCTACGCCAGTTGATGACGTGATGAAGATGAAGGCGATGATGTTCAAAAACTTGATGCGCACAGAAACGGCGAGTTATTCCCAGCGACTGGTCTAGACCTGTGTGTTGCAGGTACTCTATCAGAGCTTTTGTAGCGCGTAAAGCACGTTTGGGACACGTCCATGGTCCTAAGACGTCACTTAGCTGAATGTCCACGGAAAACGGCAGTCCCAAAGACCCTACGAGGGACACTCTTTGAGCACTGAATCAAGCACATTCACAGATGATGTTCTGGAGGGTTTTTCGTACATCATAGTGTGGGCAGAGTGGCTATACGTAGCTTGTTTTATCTTAAAGAGGAAGTTGCGCGTTTAAGCGACATTCATCTGCCACCAGGACTTTCCAAGCGGGTAGACGCCCACTGAAGATAACTCTGCTTCATCCGCCGCTAAGCTGCTAAGCTAGAGGCAGCCGCAGACACGAACATTCCGCCCGAACCCGCTTCTATCATGCCGCTCGGTTGCACTTCTTTTGCGCATGCAACTGCCATTTTCAGGCCGTCCGAGATCTCCCTCCGTCGAAGTCGCTACCACTGATTTTCGCTTTCTGGAGAAAATGCCATGAGTGTTATCAACCAGTCTGCAAGCCCATGTTCCTTGCTACTGGGAGAATGCCGGGGTACTCTCGAACCTAAGGACTCCTGTCAGATTATTGACGTCTCTGAGGATACACCTGGTCATCTTATTAGTACTCTGACCCTTTCTACAACAACACAACTGTCCAACGACGCGTTTCACGCTTTAATTGACGACGCTCTCAATCCCGCGCGGAAATGTCAACTTCTCGATCTTCTGTGCCGTTTCCATTCATCGTTAGACTGCGCACAACCCCTGTTTGGCCGTACCTCTATCATCACCCATTCGATAGACACTGGATCGCACGCGCCGCTGTGGCAGCGACCATATAGGGTGTCCCAATGCCAGCGCCACGTGATCGACGAGCAAGTAAACGACATGCTCCAGCGGGCTTTCCTTCGGTCATGGAACAGCCCATGGGCCTCCCCATTCTTCTCGTTAAGAAGAAAGACGGCTAGATTAGATTTATTGTGGACTATTGGTGCCTGAGCACCGTTACGCACAAAGCCGTGTACCCGCTGCAACGCATTGATCATGCACTTGATTGCTTTCAAGGAGCTCAATTCTTCTCCTCACTTGACTTCGCTCTGGATACTGGCAGGTCGTCTGTGGTGGAGGCTGGTCGCTCGAAAGCAGCATTCACCAACCCGGATGGCCTGTCATACCACTCGGGCTCTGTAATGCCCATGCGACATTCGAGCCAATGATGGATGGTGTGTTACATGGCTTGAAGTGGAAGACGTGCTTGTGCTAGCTAGACGATATCGTGGTGTTTTCCACTGACTTTGCAACGCACCTAGCACGCCTCCAGCAAGTACTGACCTGCATCGCCTACTTCCAGCTGCAACTCATCCTAAAAAGATACACTTTCCAGCGCCTCAGCTCACCATTTTAGGTCACGTCGTTTCTACGAATGGAGTACTTCCGGACAAGCGCAAGCTGCGTGGTGTGGCCGAGTTTCCGAAGCCGACAACTATAAAGGCTTTGTGCAGCTTCGTCGGCACCTGCTCCCAGCATGGCATAACACATTTGCGACCTCGCGCTGCCTTCTGACGTCCCCACCTATCCTTCGGCACTTCGATGCAGGCACCCCCATGCATATCCCCGCTGAGACCAGTTTTTCTCGGTGCAGTGCTTGCCAAACGAAAACCTGGATTTAGCGAGTACGTTGTTGCATACGTAAGTCGCACGTTGACAAAGGTGAAATGCAACTACTGCGCGACGAAAAAGGAGTGTCTGCCCGTTGTGTGGGCGTTTGGAAAGTTCCCACTCTATTTGTACGGCCGACCTATTGACGTCGTCATGGACCACCATGCACTCTGGCTGTTCTCCGTAACAGATCCATGCGGGCGTCTTCGTCGGTGGGCTTTGCGGCTTCAAGAATTCGACATACGCATCATTTATCGGTCGGACCGTAAACATTCAGACGCTGACGCTCTGTCCCATTCGCCGCTTCCTTCTGGGGTTGCCAGCGTTCTGATTGATGACAGCGCTCTCTTACCTCTCTCCTTGAGAGATTCCTGAACTGAGCAGCGCATGGATCCGTGGATCTCTCCCATATTTCCTTCATTTATGGCGCTTTGCCTCGCCAAGGATCCCGTGCACTTCGCAGACAAGCTCCTCCCACCATTTGCACTGCGTGACGGCCTTCTCTACCGGGGAAACTATTTCACTGAAGGACGTAAATGGCTGCTTGTTATTCCTCGCCATCACCGTTCCAACATTTGGGCGTGTCTTCACGCAGACACAACCTGCGCTCACGCTGGTGTTTTTATCGGGTACGTTTGCGTTATTACTGGCCTGGTATGCACAACTTCGTTCTCAAGTACGTCCAAATAATGTGCCACGTGCCAGCGCCGTAAGTCTTCACCCACTACTTCAGTCGGTCTCTTACAACCACTACCGTGTCCCTGTGACTGTTGGCATCGACCTCTATGGACCATGGCCATGCACGCCCGCTGCCAATCGGTAGATTATTGTCGCTATCGGCCACCTAACATGCTCTGCCGAGACTTCTGCATCGCTAGCGGCTACAGCAGGAGACATGGCATCTCTTCCACTCAGTCACCACATTTTGCGAGCTGGTGCTCCTCGTGAGCCTCTTTGTGATCACGGACCTGTGTTCTTGTGTAAAATTGTTGAAGCAGTGCTCAAGGCATGTCGTGTTGTGCACCGCACTCCTGCGGCCCACCACCCGCAGACGACAGCCTGACAGAACGCTTCAATCGCACACTAGAAGACATGCTCGCTATTTACGTCACCGCCGATCACCAGGACTGGGACCCCATACTGCCCTATTTCACTTACTGTTACGATACCGCAACTCACGCCGGGGTGGGCTTTTATCCCTATTTTCTGCTATGTGGACGTGAACATTCATGCACTCTGGATACCGTCATCCCCTACAGACCAGATCTTTCATTGTGTACGCCCCTTCCTGACGCCACGAAGCACGCGAAAGACAGGCCGACAACTCGCTCGATGTTTCACCGCTGAAGAACTGATAGTATACAAGAATCTCGACATGACAACTGTTGCTGCAGACCCCAACTTTTTAACTGGAGCCCTGTTGTGGCTTTGGGTTCCTCTACGACACCGGATTGTTCAGCAAGCTCCTGTTGAAGTATCACGACCCCTACCGGGTCATTCAACGCACCTAACCCAGTCGACTCATTGTAGAGCTTATGACCCTTCTGCGACGTCCGAAGGCGTGGTCGTGAAACTGCACACATGCAACGTTTGAAGCCGTATTACGAACCCATCTTTGCTTTAACTTCATGACCTCATAGCCAGGGTGGCACTCGTTTGTCCGGGGGTAATTATAATAAGGTACAGGTCAGACTACTGGCTGACCAGTCCGTATGCCCCCTCATCAATCATTGTCATCACCCGCCCTCACCAGTCATTGCCAGCAATGGCTGCGAGATAGAAGAAGCTGAACAGTAGTCTGTCTGACATAGCTTTGCTGACTCGTTGCAGTGTCGGCTCTTCGCTGCTTCGCTACCAATCAACTCCCTTGCGAATAGGTTCCTTCTTTGTAAAAAGCATACAGAACTCATGACTCATTTCATGCATCATTCAAAAAAACTATTTAGGTCATGTTAAGAACCGCAGTCATCTTGATTTATACGAACCTTACAGCACACAGTCATCAGCGAAGAGTCCTGTGCATGAATTGCAGGTATTTACAGTAAAGCCCGCTTATATCGAACAGCGCGAGCGATTGTAAAATAGTTCGATATAGCAAAAATTCGATATAGGAAGTGAAGCAAAAAAAAAAAACTTATATGAGAGCAATCTTGCCAATGGAGTCATGAGCTAACGCTGAGCTCTTACCACCCTGCAGTTCACTATTGATACGACACTTTCTCGGAAAGAAAACAATAATTTATTGCGGCGGAAGAACTGCGTGAGTGTAGCCTGCTTCTTGGAGCGCAACGCGTTGCTGGTGACTGCTTGCTCCACGGTATCTAAACAGTCGACAAGCACAAGACCGCTGCCCTCAATGGCACTGCAGTATCGCCGTAGCAGGGCCACGGCAGCGACGGCTTTGCTCGTGCTCTGAAGCGGTACGGAGCCTCGGCGTCTTCGACAGAGCGGAGACAAGCATGGATACAAGCGAATAACGGCGAACCCAGCGAACCGAGAAAGTGCGCGCAGCGAGTGGCGCGGACTTGAAGTTCGGTGACACCGATCCCGCAGCGCCCAATGTGGCGTTTCGGCTCCAACGGCATGTATGCGTACAGCAAATCTAGACGGAGTTGGTACAGCTAGCCCACTCTGCCACGGCCGGTTTGGACCAAGGAGGTTAAAAAAATTGGTTTGGACGCGCCCGACTTCGCGCGGGAGTCGCAAGCGACACCCGCGCCACCGCTGCACGCCGATGTATTGCGGGAAAGCCTGTCGCATGCCTAAGGAGAGCGAAAAATCCCGCGCGGGAGAGTTCGATATATCCATTGTGAGCAAAAGCGCGTTCGATATAAAAAGTTTTAAATGCATGTAATTTTTACCAGAATTATACAAAGGTTCGATATAGGCCATAATTACATATATCGGTATTCGATACAAGCGGGCTTTACTGTACTCGATCCTTTCTCGATACTTTCTTGCACGATCGCGATGCCCACAGTGAGGGGGGGGGGGGGGGGGGGGGGTGCTTAGAATCGAAAAACATAAATTACCGCGCCCACCCTCCGCCACTTCTTTTCGTGGCCGTATATCGGCGAGACTGGCACAATCGACAATGTCTTATTTCGCAAACATTCAGATGAAAAATAGGTACAGACATTAAACCTACTGCTTAGGTGTGATACTCAGTCCCCATCACTACCATTCGAGTCTGTTGTGAAACTTGGGCCACCGCTATCAGTATCTTACAGCAGATATTCTGTTCTGTTGAAGTGGTTTGTAACTGAAAACTTCATAAAAAACTTGAAGAAATGTCAGCTTGGGCCCGCTTCGAAGCGCCTCTGAAATCCACCTTCCTATGGTTGCTAAGAAAAGGTGCTGCTAGATTCACACGCAAACTTTTTTTTCAAGTTTGGTTCTTGAAAGTACGGGAGGCTGCTTAGAAATGGGAGGTGCTTAGAATCGTAAAAATACGTTGATACCGGCACTCACGTCATTGAATCATCGACCCATTATCACGTACTCACGGTGGCCAGTGTTAGACTTATCAAAAATTGTTTCCTGCCTCCCATTGTGCTTCAGAAGACCGGCGACTGCTAATGTGCGATAAGCGCGCCCATATCGAAGTCTCAGCATTTGCAACAAAAGCATGAACGGACCAAGAAGTTTCTGAATGATACCACACCAAGGACCCTAGAACATGAATTGCGCCGAAGACACACACGTTCTAACCACGGAACGGCGAAAAAAGCGTGCCAGCATATCCTGCTCTATTAAGAACTCTTCTTTTCATTTTTTTGTCCCATGTCATGTATACACACAAAGATGGATGAAATAAAGAGAAAACACGGCGGTTGTGTTCGTACCCGTTGCAGGAACAATCAACGTCGAGTCATGTCCCAGCAAGCCGTGCGTGTTCTTTCGAGAAAGGGACGCTAAGATTCATTCCTTTGTCATATCTGGTATGTAGGCGCGGTTGGTAGCGGCGCGGTGGGTTTAGCGCCACAAACCTATTAACGTTACACGCTCGGACATCACCTTACTTGGCCGCGTGTGGCTAAGTGCTGCCCTGCCCTGCTTGTGATGTGTGCGTCAGCGAAGAGACCATCGAACACCTGTTGTGCCTCTGTGACCAATTGACAACGCCGAGGCAACAGCTCTACACCACGGTTCGCAAACTGGACGACCAAACTCGACAACACAGACTATCTTGTGCCATAGGCGTTGCCTTTCACAGTCTCAAAAGGCTACAAAAGCCTTACTTAGCTTTTTGATGGACACCGGCCTACCTGAACGGTTGTAGGGATGTGACTAGCGTGCAATGCCCTCCATTCGTTTATTATATTTCTTGTGCGTGCTTTATACTGTCTTTGTACTTATCAATACCACGCCTTTTCTTTCTGATTTTCTTTCTCATGTTCTCCCTTTTAACATATGCCGCTGTCCTTCCTTTTCTATTCAATTTCCCAATCCCCATCCCCATGTGTAGGGTAGCCTATACCGGACAGTTGCCTGTTTAACCTCCCAGCCTTTCCTGTACCGTTCTTTTCTCTTTCAGTTAAAAAAATCCGACGACACTACAGCACTCCTTGCGTTTTGTGATTGCGAGGACGTCAATGTCTAGCTAAACGCGTGAGACGAAAGCGTTCATAGCCGCGTTGTGTTTCTGAGCCCAAGAACGTGGGTTCAATCCCGACCGTAATGGCCGCTCTTCTTCTGTGGAGGCGAAAAGCGAAAGCGCTCATGAGCCGAGATTACGGCGTGCGTTAACGATCTCCAGGTGGTCAAATTTAATCTGGAGCACGCCCCTACGCCGTGCCTCAATCCATGTGTAGCTTCCCCGCATAAACCGGCTACAATTATTTTAACCAGGGGATGTCTACACGAGATGTCTACGCGTTCGGGATGTCTAACGCTCGCTGTACTCGGAATAATTTTGAACCGGAGGGATATACTCGATTCGTCCTTGGGTTGTGGCGCGCCTTACGGAGAAGCCCACATCTGATTCCTCAATCACGCCTCGCCACCCTGATACACGTTTTTTTTAACTACGTTTAGTGTGAAAAGAAACTAATAGATTTTCTCAATGCACAGGCATCTCAATCTCGGACGGATGTGCCATGTTCCCTCGCCCGCCAGAAAAGTTTCACACCATCCTTTCCCGGAACGCAGTGTCCAGAGTGCCGTCAGATGGCACTCCAGCTCAGCGCTGCAGGCATGGCTAGAAGGCGAACCGACAACAACATCCGAATATTTAGAACAGGCGAGCACTGCCCAAAGCGTCCGTCGGTGTGGTGCAGGTGCTCCATCTTAACTTTTCGAAGCCAAGTCGGAGGTTCGACACCGGCTTTTGCCTGTTATTGCTTTTTTTCACCTTTAAATTAAACTATAATTTCCGTGGCTTAGGTTAGTTCTTGGTGTTTTAAATGATTACTATTTGTTCGTTAGGTCCTTGTATGTTAGTTTAGATTAGGTTACTTTGCATTTCGTTAGGTAGAGCGATGTAGTGCCCGACGCGGCATTTTTTTTTGCAAAAGGCCGGTGGGCGTCGATATAGTGGAGTGCTTATAGTACCGTCGGACGGCACTCTAGACACCACCTTCCAGGAATGAAGGCACGTATCTAAACGCATGGAGATGCGCTCAAGAAATAATGGTGACGCCAAGAAATAATGGTGAAGGGGAAAAAGTTATCTCAGACGTTTGCATTGTTTTGAGCCTGATGTAAGCGTTAGTACAAAGTTTGTTTTGGAGAGAAAAAATTACGTGATTGGCGCAGGCTGGTATAAGAGGATGAGGGAGGGCATTTAGTCTAACAATAATTTAGTCCAACCACACTCGGGCCCCAGCCAGTGTTCGTTTTATTTACTTTTGATTTATTTATTTATTTATTTATTTATTTACTTATTTACCTATTCACTGATGTATTTATGCATTTATTTGTGCGTTGGCCTGGAGCCAAATATTGGGAAAAGGATGAAGTTTGTATGTCAAACGGTCATAAGTGAAAGATTAATTCTTTGAATACAACGTTTTATGCTTGTCTTATCGCTCTTGGCCATTACAAGCAAAGAGATTTCTCTGAAAAAAGCAGATTTAATCTCCCCATGCAGTCACAACGCCTTTCTGTATTTCTCAGAACGATGCAAGGGCTTGCCAACAATTCTTTCTTTGTTGTCGGTTACTGTAATTTAGCATGATTTCAACACCGTGTTCCTCCGCTACGTTCTCTTAAAGCCAGACCACACTTTTCCCTGCTCTTTCTCTCATCGTAGGTTCAGTTGTGGCGTCCCCTACACCGCTTGACCATAACTCACACGAAATACTGCTTAGTC
This sequence comes from Haemaphysalis longicornis, assembly GCA_013339765.2. Taxonomy (NCBI): domain Eukaryota; kingdom Metazoa; phylum Arthropoda; class Arachnida; order Ixodida; family Ixodidae; genus Haemaphysalis; species Haemaphysalis longicornis. The sequence continues at coordinate 74,806,068 of CM023453.1, forward strand.
TTCAATTTGATGTTTTTAAATTAACCAAATCGACCCATTCAAGAGCTTCCCACTATCAGCTGCTGGGCGAGAAGTCAAGACAAGTCAAGGATTTAATTATAAATAGAATGTTGGGTACATGGTTAAGATATACAAAAGGAGGTCCCACAGTCACAGACTGCAGCGGTACCTCCTATAAAGAGTGACATACGTGATTTTACGAAGTGCAGCAAACAGGAGATTCGATGAGACGAGTGTTTTTAGCATAAACATCTAGACAGTACGTTATTATTAGCAAGATTGTAGATGTTATGTAGCATAAAATGCCAGTGAACATAAATATAAATATAATAAAAACACTCAAGTACAAATATCTAGAAAAATTGAAATAGTGAAACAAGAGAATCAATTGACTACATATATAAAACATAGAAAGAGTAGAAACGCTTTAATCAACTATTGTAATAATATTAATTTGGAAGTGAAAATGACCAGAGAGCGGAGTGCATAATTTCAGTAGCTTTTTTTACACACAGTGCTGTTCGTATCCGAGAGATAATAACAGCCGGTGATGATAAAAGCCGGTGGGAAAGAGGGGGAAATGCGGGGCAGATAAGTTTTCCTGTCCGAAAATCTTTTCATTCTTTCAGGGCAGCCGGCTGCAATCAGAGGGGTTTCCTCCCATTCAATTTGTATGACAATTAAGACGCCCCTGAGGACTACACGTACGCTACCTCGATGAGACAATGCGCTTCGTGATTACGTACTACTTACATCACGCCAGGGCATAGGCCTACGAAAAAGAGAAAGATAAGCCTTTACGTGCGTTTGTGCTTTTTTTTTTATTCAGCTCAATTAAGTAGTTGCTGCCTGATCTAACGGTGACTAGTATCACGTGATTCAACGGGTTGTTAGTGCTATACAAGCATTGCGGGCTCAAACCCCAGCGCACACCAGTGAACCCACCCGCAAGAACGGACTCGGAAATAACTGCAATTTCCTGGCAACAAAAGCAGCACTATATACACGGCTCCTCGTCTATGAGAAAACCGCATATTAGCCGACCTCTTCCCTAGGAACGAGGTTCATAAAACTCGCGTAAAATAAGTCTTGTCTCAATTATTATTTGTAGTTGCCGGTAGCCTCCCCTGACATTCTTGCGACGAAGTGAAAATGCACTACGGGCACAAAGCTTAGCCGCAGTTCCTGTTCGAAAGGAGCGAAAATTTAACCGCAGTGAATCATTTATAATTATGAGTACTTCAATGGCGGCCTGGAAAAATATGCTTGGCAGTTGGTTTAATCTTCGCGTACTAGGCATCACTACAGACGTTGTAAAATAGAATTAGTAACATCATTACTGTGCCCTCGTTTCGACTCGGGGAATTTGTCTTAATCCCTGGTGGAGACAAGTCCCCTTGTCGAAACGTCGGCTCAATGCAGAGGCTACTACTACTACCTTTGTTGTCGGGTATATTCTTCAGGCAATCCTTGCTTCAGTTTTCTTAGAACGAACATCGTTGAAAATTACTAAACACGTTCGCGGCGGCCCGCATCAATGCCCCACTGACGTCATTCACAATTCCACGCGGAAGCAGCTTTTTATAGAAGTGGCGCGACAAAAGCGACCCGTTCAAATCGCAAAAAACGTGCGAGTTTGACAACTCGTTTTCTCGCGGTTCTTCCCGTTTTTTTTTTATGTATTATATTCGTCAGGTTTAAAGATGGAACAGGTTATTCGGTGGCTTTTCGTATGATGGCGTGTTATTGCACGCTGCTTTGCCGCCGTACTTGCCCTGCCCCTATACGCGCTCGCTTTGCGCCGGGCCGCTGAGCTGCTTAGATGTAGCCCAACTCCGCCTCGGGTTCTCCAACATTGGTAGAATAAATTCAGCTTAATGAATAAGACACGACGGAAGACAAACAAGCCTTCCCCATGGGCAGAGTGCTGTTCGCTAAATGTATAAATATACCGACATGACGAATAAACTTTTAGTTGAAAGTTAGCACTACTCTTGTTTGTCGTACTTCGTGTCTTCATCATTGCGCTGAATTTTTACTCTGAATATGTACCAACTTGCCCAGCTGACGACCGTTACTCTAACCTTGAATAAGAAAACTCGTTTGGTGTGCAGGAATCTTTCTCAGAAGAGAAATAATGGTATCGAGTAATATTCGCTGGCTTTCGAAAACAAAACCTGTGTTTCTGAAAGACATTAAAAACATCTGTATACCTTCAACCGTTCTACAGATGCAAGTTTTCATGAAATTTTGAGGGGCATGAGAAGAGAGGTTTCTTTCATTTCTTTTTAGAAAATTATGAAAAAATTGGAAAAGGTGATTCTGCACAGATCTATAAATAACTTGATATATTCCTTAAGGTGAAAGACTTAGCTGTCTCATCAAACGCGAAAAGTGACAATAGTTGCTGCCGCCTACACAAATAAAACCAAATTACGCCCGTTTTAAAAAGAAAATAAGTAAATAAAGTATACATAAAACACATTTCTGTTCGAATGGGATTCGAACCCGAGGCGCCAGAGCAGCAGCCAAGTGCGGTAACCGCAGCGCTAGCCCGGTATCGTGCCGGAACGGAACAAGAGTTGTGCGCATGCATGCCTCGTGACATGTGAACCTGACGACACCGCAAACACGATGCAGAAGGGTAAAAGTTTTCGATAATAGCTTGCTTTCGCTTTCAAAGCACTTAAGAGATTTAGTTCGCGGTGAATTTTTTTTGTTAACAGTAGAATGTATATAATTGTTACATGCTACACCACCAAACTCTCAACACAGCTTCCGCTCTAGAAATCTGCGCACGATTTCACATCAAGACAATTTCAGAAAGCCCTTCCCTCCATGGAGATTGGTCACATCACAACAAATTTCCCTGGAGAAGCTCTGTTTTTCCAGTATCATCCTGGTTGAAGAAAAAAGTTTTTTTTTTTAAGTTTTCAATGTTTTTTCTTCGATCTCTCACATCTCTACACCCTTGAAAACCCTCTTTTCTATGTTGCTGGGGGTAGTAACTATAGTGACACCGCATGTCCCATTTTGTCACATAGACTAGGACAGCAAACGATTGTGACTGGAGACCACCACGAACGTGCTGGGACTCAAGCTTCAGGTGCACGGCGTCGAGCGGCACCTACGCAAGGAAGCCTACCCGTGTCATCGTCAAGGGTCTCCGACACGACGGAAGCGTGGTAGTGCGGGTGTCCACGTGCGCACCGCCTTTACTATATATATACGTCTTTCACCCCCTCCTATCTTTTACCACGTCGTATCAGTCGCGAATCGTTTTAGAGTTGGAATGTGGTATCGATCCAGTATTTTGTTGCTCTTCCCTGCTGTTTGTGTTCAGACGTCTTAACTGAAAGGTGCTTAGCACATTTCATTATGAAAGACTCTGCCGTGCATTTTACCCGCTCACTGGATCAACTTGAACGCACCAGCAAGATGACACCAGCAAAAGCGATGTTCCTGGCATAAAAGACAAGGCACGTGTGCAATGCGTGTTTGAGCTCGCGATAATTATACCTCCTCCTCTCAATCTTGTTGAAAAAAAAAAAGAAGAAAGGAGTGAAAGATTTTAGGGCATTCCCTGCCTAGCACCCCGGCTCCGATCGGCCCATGTTAACCCTCAGTCACGAGGCATTGTTCCACTTTGCACCTTCAGCGACCTCTGATACCAGCTACGATATCGGGCGCCTTAATCAGTGCCTCTAGATGCACGGGAATGCCAACCTTCTGCTCTTTTTAAGTAGTTTCTCTTTTTTTGCGAATTCCGAACCACGGTTGCATTATCGTGAGTTATCCCCGGCCGAAAACTACGATGGCGAATTCAGCGAGACAACGAGCAACTGGACAATCACAAGAACGAACAGAGGCCTGCGCTGTCTCGGAACTAGCTGTTAAGGGAAATAGACGCTTTACAAATATGCCGAAATTTCCTTCACGTGCAGCTCACGATGCAATTGACTTACTTTTCCCCCTTAAGCAGGCACCAATTTTCTGTACCAACCGTAAGCCATTTGTGTGTCATGGACGCTCGATTTCGGACGAGCATAGTTATCTGCTACCATCGCATTAAGAGAAACTAGAAAGAAACTTCTCAAGCTGTAAAACGTAATGTTCCAATCGCAAAATAGGGCCGTAAGCTTTCCGTCCGGACTGCCTGCTTCAGCGCTGTGTTGGCTGACCAGACTCCGGGGCTGTCGATGTTTAGAATTCAGTATGTACGATGGCGGTGTCCTTCACAGAAAGTTTGCTTTTCTGGGTTCCATAGCACCGTCACCGTCATGTTAGATAAACCACATAACCTCCGTCGCAACGTATCGTGAAATTATCCCGTTTTAAAGCTGAGCTTTAGTGTCCTCAGTGATGCCGTTGTACGCCAATACGCCCTGCGTGTATGCGTTTCCTAGTCAGTACAGCCAGCCGTCATCTGAGCTTGCTACGGGGGTTATACCATAGCATAAACGTACCTAAAGCATGCAAAACCACCCGAACAGAAGTAAATAACAGCCGAAACGGACTTGCAATGGTTCAGAACCACGCCGTTGAGAAATATTCAACAGAAATAGCCGAAACCGACCGAAAGGAGGCAAACCCACAAAAACGTACAAGAAGCAGAAGCTGAAACTGACCGAAAGGCAATGAAAATACCCTAAATCCCATTTAAGATGTGTAAACATGTCATAAATAGATTATATGCGCGATAAGAAATGTTAATATTCAAAAATGACAAACCCTTGAAAATGAAAAAAAAAAAAACGGTAACGGGATTTCAACCCGGGTAAGGATGTTTGCTTCGCAGGAGCGGAACTACTACACTTCGAGGGCAAGGCGTTCTGATCGGTTAAATTGAGGGCCACAAGTACGTGGACATAGCTTCAAACATGCCCCTAGATGGCGCCATGCGTCGCTTTGCTTCCAGAAGCCCTAGGATTTAAGGGTATCAGAGAGGAAGTTAACTTCAAGGCTGTCGAGGGGACGAAAAGAAGATTAGAATGCTGGTGGACGAAAAGCAGAGAGGGGAATATTGCCTAGGACAGTTACCACCTGTAACAGGGAAAAGAAAGTATTTCGGGCCTAATAAGCTTTAGTGCCTGCCCTAAGCAGCGCTAGTATTAAACCAAGAGTGTAAAACATGGTTATATTAGTCTTTTGTGGTAAGATGACATGTCATCCCCCCGCTTCAAAGGGAAACCAATAGGAATCATCATCATCATCATCTGTGCTGACTAGGAAACACCTATGCGCATACGCCCTGCAGGAAAGCCACTTTCTCTGACGATGATGAGGAATGATCGTGAGTGAAGTGAAAGAAAAAAAAAATCATGCACCCATCCGTGTAACGACGACTACGGTTGAACGCGATCGAAGCTTTCTCGTGACGGATTCTTTGGTTGGTCAGTCCCACACTGCGAGTATGTGCTACTTTGGAGGAACGCACCACTTTCCTGGGATACCCATAGCAACTCCCGGGTGCGCACATCATGAGCCTAATGTTTGGGTTTGGGTTGTACGGCGTGCCATTTATGCGTTTATAACAAAACTGTAACCGTGAGAGCCGCGCGCGATTTCGGATATAACGAAGAAATATTTAACCAGCAGGCTGAGAAGCTACTTGGAAAAACCCCCCGTAGTCCGTAACTGCAGAATTATAAAGGCCGTTTTATTCGTGGACACTGCGGAAAACCATCCTGCTCAGTGCCATGAGTAGCCACCAGACGAAGATCACATTGTTCGTTATATAAATAAGGACGCAGGCCTGTTTTGTCAAGTGAACTTTGTTCTGTCGTAATTTCACGTACTCATGTTCCGGTTCATTGAGCTTGAAATGCAGCAGAAAGAGAAGTAAGGGTTACTTTGTTTATACAGTCAAACCCGTTTATAGCGAACTGAAATATGCACTTCGATTAGTTCGATATATACAATAGTTCGATATAGCCGAACCCGCCAATAACGAGCTGATTGTTACGAGTTCGCAATCCGCGGGAACCCTCCCCCCTCCCCAACTCCACCATCCCCGCATGCAGAAACGAACACAGTAAAGTAGCCATTACCACACCCAAAGTAATCCATCTATGGCAAGTAATAAAGCTACTTTCTGCCCCAATTTCCTACTTTGTAAAAAAAGCGGTGATTTTTGTTTTCACTCTTTCGTTTTGGCGGCTTCAACTAGCATAGCATTCTCTACACGAAACATTGTTTGCACCAGTGCGAGTCCGCGTCCTCCAAAATCGAAGAAGCATTGGCGGAGCACATCGACTGCCGAAAGTGCTTCATTATAAGCGTCGGACGGCTCTCATTCGCGACATCATCGGGAACATTGGCGAGCTGTTCCAACAGTTCACCAATGTTGCTGTCTTGGCCCGGACTCGCTGACTGGGTGGGTTCCGTCGTGAGTCCCGCGCGTCGGAAACAGTTACGGAAAGTGTCGGGCGTCACGTCGCTCCGTGCGACGCGCAATGTCTCAGTCGCGGCTCTTGCTCCGTGGTCGCGGCCAATCCACATCTCAATCTCCGCTTCGAGACCATGCATTTCGGCGGCCATTCTGGCGCACAGAGTTCGATATATCCGATGTGAACTTCGTTATAAGGAATATGTTTCCCATGTATTTCCGTAACTGAAATATTTTTGTTCGATATATAGCATTATTCGCTCTATCCGGGTTCGTTATAGCCGGTTTTGACTGTAGTGCCTTTAAAAAAACATTTTTGTATCAAGCATTTTTGCGCGAACCAGATTGTCGATTTGTTATAGCCGACTTTTGCCTCTGCTGTTACAACAAATATCGGTTATAACGAACTAGTTTGCTGCCCCGATTCTACTTCGTTATAACGAAGTGTTACTGTGGTAGAGAACCAACCTTAAAATAGATCTGTCAGCCCTTCGTGCGAATTCATGAGTTCTTTGAAGCTATTTCATAAAAATCCGCAATGCCATCCCACTTTCGTATCAGACTGCTTGTGCGGCGCCAGAAAAAAATGCTTCCCAGCAATGCATGTGTGTTGTAGTGAAGCCGGCATTGAAGGAGCGTGATGATTGATGATTATGAGGTTTAACGCGGCGACGCTACACAGTCGATGAGGCGTGACGTACTGGAGGGCTCCGGATTAATTTTGACCACCTGGGTATCTTTAACGTGCGCCAAAATCACGTACATATGGGATTTCGCCCATACGGGATATCGAAGACTCTAGCTTCTATGCATTCGTAATCAATAAAATTACTCACAGCTCTCGCTATCACGAACGGGTCTTGCAAGTTGTCTTGAAAACTTTCATGGTGTCTTGTGTGCGCATTGCGTGCTTCGCTGCGAGACTAAGTCTATCTCGGCAAAACGACCCGGCGCCTTCCTTGAGTTATATTCATCACGTATAGCTGCGAAGCGATCGTCGTCAGTCAGCACTGAAACGACACAGGAAATGCTGAACGCGATTGTACCCTGAACCCAAGAGCGGTGCACACCAGAGAAACTCTAAACATAACTCAAAAAATAAATTCAGGCAAAAAAAGCCTTGCTTCGGACTAGGACCATTATTTACCTAACTTTGACGTACAAAACTTATTCACCACTTGGGGAGCAGCTTTATCGGGCTACACTGTGCTCATTTATTCTTAAATTAATTAACGCTTTTAGTTTGCTGATTTCTCAGAACAAGAGATTTGCATAATGCTGACTGTTTATGGCCAACATTTTGCCGTATAAGCTTACCTTCATATTACACTAAGAATGCGGTCTTCGTATCTTCATATAAGCGTATCTTCATATCATACTTATAATGCTGTCTAATCAGAATATAATTCTGATAAGACAGCGTTCTAAGTATGATATGAAGATTCTAGGTAATGCTTTCAAAAATAGCATTTTACCCAAATGAATAAAAGGGTCACTGACACAAAATTTTCAAGGCGAGATAACTACGGAGATAGATTGGTGGGAACACATATACATCATCTGCAAAATATCAGCGGCGAATACAGCCTAGAACATATTTAAAATCAATTTTAAAGTGTGCGAAACGCAACCGAGCAGCCAGCAGAGGACCACGCGCAATCGACATCCCGAGGATATTGTGTAAATAAACAACATCCAACACGTCACGAGTTTGTGTTTGCCGCTTCCGCACTGCCGGCGTTTTTCGCCGGCTCGCCCGGCTCGCCGCTCCAATCGGAGGGCCGGAGGGCGGAGCTTCTGCTCTCGAGAACGAACGACCCGATCGTTGGCGGCGGAGGCGCCGTGATTTCGTCAGCTCATCGGGCAGCTGGCCGCGACCAAAGTTCTACAGCGATTCCAGGAACTCTGTTTCTATTACTGTTTATTACCATTGGATGCGAAAACGCGCCGGAGGCACGAAAAGCCCACTGAGCTAGCCGCACGGTCGCTCTGCAGGCGGCGGCCACGGCCGCGAAGTGGCCCAGGCCGGCGCAGGTAGCTCGAGTGATAGCTTGTTACCGCTGCACGAAATTGTCCCCAAGTCCCGACCATGGTGGCTTACATTAGAAAGGAGTTAATGATGCGATGGCGGGTTGCATTAAAAATTGTCATTTGCACCGCTTACGAGAGCGGCACTCGAATATCCGCCGCAGTGCTAAGCCGAACACATCTGTAGGCGGACCTGTAGGCAGACCGGCCGGCTGCTCCCAGCGCGCGTTTTGCCACCCACCGTCTGGAGCGTCGCGCGTCGTTCTTTAGCCACGGTAGCATTTGCACTCGCAGCACCTGCGTCACATCCACGGTCACTTTTTAATTAAGCGCCTCACGAGATCAGTACGTGGGGGCATTCGCAGAAACTGCCGTCGATGCGGATTCGACAGTGCTACGGCGGCTCTGCTCTGTGATATCCCTCCGACGGTCACGTGGTCAGCTTTGTTCACACAAAATCCACAAAATCCATCGTTTCGCGGCACTCGCTGAAACCGAAACTGCGACTGGCCGCATTGAAAATGCCTCTAATTAAACAACCGTCGCACGCTGAAGCACATGAGGTTTCTACAGGTTATAAGTAGGTCACTAGCTACTTATCGCAACAAAAAAAACAAGATGCAAAATTTTTGTGTCAGTGCCCCTTTAATGTGCGGCCATGAGATCAGACCATGATGAAGTGCGCCGCCATGATGCGATAAGCTATTCGTAGACAAAGCAGTGATATGAAATGGAACGATGACGCGTAAATGTCACATTTTTAATGCAAAAGAGCCATTCACAGAGCTGTCATCAGGTGGCGTAGTATTTAAAACCTTGGCTTTCCTGATCCTGCCAGCAGTCGGCCTTCCTTCCACGGAGACACCGCGCAAACTTCGAACTTGTACGGGGAGAGGATTTACCTCACTTCTCATCATGCTCCGCTACGTCACTGCCCTCCTTCTTCTTGGCCTTGCCTTAGGGCAGCGCCATAGCTTCAAGTATGACGACTGCGGTAAGCACTGTGTCATTCTTATAGCTCATCGAGCTTCCTCTCTTTTTTTTTTTCGTTCGAAACTCGCATCTATGCACAAGGGGGTTAATTTCCTTCTGTTCGTTTTATTGAGTAGAAAATTACAAAAACCAGGTTTGCTTGTCTTCGCCGTTACGAATCGGTCGAGTATGCGGGTTTGTAGAAATTATAATTTGTTTCGGTAAAAATCAGTTTTCGCACTTTCGAGGAGGTAGTTTTAATGACCTATGCAGCACATTTCATACGGTCAATACAGAAGAATTGCTATATCAGAAAGTATAAAGTGATGTTCATCGCGTAAACCCTCTGCACAAAAACAACCACCAGAACAGTGTGATCCAAGGAAAACGCATAGAAGGATTGATTGATTTTGATTTTATTTGATTCTAGGGTTTAACACGCCGACGCAACGCAGGCGATGAGGCGCGCCGTAGTGGAGGGCTCCGGATTAATTTTGACCACCTTGGTATCTTTAACGTGATCCGAAATCTCGTAGATACGGGCGTTTCTGCTTTTCGCCTATATCAGAAAAGCGGCCGCCATGGCCGGGAATCGAACCCGCGTCCTCGTGCTCAGCAGCATAACGCCTTAGCAGCTGAGCCACCGCGGCGGGTAAACACATAGAAGGCATCACAACTGAGGCAAAATCAAAGCTCTGGCCTGAAAGATGGAGTAACTGCGTGTCCGTTGAGAACGTTATGAATATTGTATTTTGACAGTTTTAATGTGGCCCACACAGTGTTATAAGTAGAACCGAGAAATAAACTTCCTCTGCCATGCGTTGATTCCCCACCACGTTGTTTTATGGGGCAAATCAAAACGCCCGGGGGGACGGCGACTGTATGGAATCCCGGGGCTTTCACTACGCTTTGTTGGCCGCGTTAAATACAATCAACAAAAAGACAAAGAAAAAATTTTTTGGGAAAAAGGGGAAAAAAATTTTTTTTGGGAAACGTGTCTTAATACATATATAAACAACTCGGCAGCAACAGCTCTTCGAAACGCAAATAATAACAAAACGGAAAACCGGCCCTGGCACTACAAGCCATTTTTATCATTTTATTTTCATACATTACAAAACAAAAATGAGGCAGATGGAGCTAGTGGTAGCCAATGAGATTAAAATCAACATCAACGTGCGTGCCTATAGGAGCCCGCCGTCATTGCATTGAACAACTTTTACGAACACGCAGTTATATATTAAATAACGCAGTTACAGGGACCCTGAAAAATGTATCCTGACTTATCATTAATATTTAAGCAGAAAATTAAGGCACGACATATAGGAACAATAACGATGAGATTGCTAGAAAGCAATGATAAGACATAACTGCAATTACCCATCTTCTCTTCCTTTTTCTCCCAACATTTCGACGCTGCAGTTTGTGGAGTATATATGACAAGCAGGGTTTATTGCTGCGTCCTAACTACCAAAGCACTGCAAAATGTTATTCGCAGGAAGCACGGCTAAAATCAAGCTGGCTGAAATCGAGCCATGCAGTTCCGACCCTTGCAAATTCAAGCGTGGAAGTGAAACCAAAATTCATTTCTCGATCATCGCAGGTAAGTTTTTATGTCATAATCACGAAGTCACGCACAAAATCGACCTTTCAGTAACCCAGTAAAACCATTTTTAAGCGTGATATATCTCTTACTTTCAATACTAGCACTGAGAAAAAAAAATTGTGTAACCTTTAGAGTTGTTGTTTAAGCACTTGGAAATACCTTCAACTGCTGGCTTTTGGCTTTCGGATCTGTGGAACCTGGGAGAACCACCGTTTCTTCATCGCAACACCTACCGAAATGCAATTAAATCTGTCACACTTAACACTAACTGTGCGAGTGTACACTGTAGCACACATAATAGCTCGCGAATGATTTTAGGGGAAAGTAATGAAGTACGGCGGAAAGCTGTCCGTGCCAAAAAACCATACAAGTAACATTTTGGCGTTTGAACATGAATTGCGCATGACGTGACATGTTTATTTTGGGCCATTCCGGACGCAAATACAAAATAACAATCGATGGGTGCTGTAGAGGCAAGTGCGGCTTTCCCACACAATCTATTACTCCCACAACGAATTACTCAAAAGTTCTCCAGAGTTTTTGCAAAATATTTCGGGTATTGTACAAAGCTGTCCCGCTGGTAATGATACGGCGTATTACTCCTGAGAATTTTTTGGAAAGATGCGTTGTGTGTCCGAGATACTCGAGGGAGAATTTTCGCCCTGAAACTAATCATGCTATTTACTCGCTAGAACCAAGCACTATGGCCGCCATCCTTGTTTCACGCCTTCCATGTGCTTTATCATCTGCAGACCAAGACAGCAAGAAGGCGACGCTTAATGCCAAGGTATGGGCTTTAATGTTCTGGATGAAGGTCCCCGGCCTCAAGTCCGACCTGTGCTCGTACATGGTGAAGTGTCCCATCAAAAAGGGTCAGGAGTACAACGGCACACTGATAATGCCGATCCCAAGAGCAGCGTTCCCGGTGAGTATGGTCGCGGGACAATCACGTGTGTTCACAGTTGTGTGGCCAGATCATAGAAGTGTGTCAACTGAGTTCACCTGCCCGAGGGGACGAATGTCAGAAAACGCTTATGCTTATTCTCTCAGCTAGGGGGAGTTGATCAGGAGACCGGACGATCCAATAATGCTATAATCCAGATCACCGGCATCGGGGCGTGATTGCAGATGGTGGTTGTTATACCACTACAACAGGCGCGGAGTCGTGTTTGACAGGACAAGAGTTTTCAATTAACACTTTATAGCTGGGCTAGCATACAGAGGAGAACCGGTTAAGGGAGAGAACAAAGGGCACGGCGAAAGTGAAAATAGATGACGTCGTAACAAATGTCGTCTTGAGGTTGCAGTGCGGGCGTAATTATACGATGCGTATAACTGATTTAATTGGGAGTGAGCAGAACGTTGCACTGAGGATATTTTACTCTCACCGGAAAAGACCTGCATCAAATTCAGTGCTTGGGGGCAGGCAGCATGTTTGGGATAATATTATTGAGAGAGGAGTAATGAAAACGAATGGTTGGGTGACCGCAGACGAGACGAGGTGGTACTCACGACCATGGTACCAAAGGCACTGATATAGCTCCGTCACTTCAGGGAAATGCAGCGGGCTCCGGAAGGCTTGTGTACTCGGGAGGTTGGAACTTTTCAGGAAGAGGAGCGCTTCGACACTGGTAGAGCCGGAGAATCAGCACAAGAACTAAATCCCGTCGCTCGATGCGACGTGGCGACCTGTATGGAATAAAGGGGCGCGTATTGACGTGACTCTTTCGCCCTAGTAATGGCTGCAAGTTCCGCGCTTAAAGTGAAGCCTCTTTTTCCTAATGGGGTTGGTATGTATGGTGTACGCAGTAATGCGCGAACTGTGGCGCAGTATCAGGCCTAAGGACAAGCCAATCCACAATGATTAGGCAGCCAGTAATGTTCGATTGCATGGTGGTCCTGCAGAGGTTGGAGGCGCAGACCATTTATATGTAAAACACCGGCTGGCTTCTAACACTCAATGACTGCCGTCTTTGTAACATTGGCGGGAGCCCCCAGAAGCTGCAATCTGTTTTACATGTATTCGAAGTGTACATCGCGATCTGTGACATTTCGGCTTTATACTCGTCTCAGACAAATCTTGTCAGATGACAAGCGTAGTGCCGGTGCTCTCTGCTTTTAATGTAACGCCTACGGTGGTGGGAAGCACATTTGTCAAATGCAGGGGCTGGAACGCCTGTGTTTTTCGAGGCTATCGATCTCTGCGAGATGTGGCGTTCTCTTTTGAAAGCGATCTCAGAGGTGCCGAACACCCACAATTGAAGAAATAATGAACATGCCCCTTGTTACTCGCAGTAAATTTTCTTATTTACAGTATGAGCAAAGAAAAAGGTAACTTTAGCGCGCAGTGCGGCTCGATCCCATGAGCCCGATAAACCAAACCGGGGCATTGCGTGTACACCACGGCGATGGGCTCACTACAGCAGACCATCACGGGGCTACCTCGACATTGCTGCTATATGGCGATCGCCGAGGGTTCGAACGGTCGTCAGCATTTGCGCGGTTGCTACTCGTTGCATACCCCGCATATTACACAAGATTGTCCAGCAACCCTCACACTGAAGTCGCAGAAACTTGGCAGGAGGTCTTGAATGAAGTGGTGGACGCATTTTAAACTTCTATCACACTTCATTGAGAATTTTGATAACATGTACTCGACGTCCCCTGCGCTGCCCCTTAGTCGAGCTAAATTCAAATTCTGGGCGCATTACGTGCCGAAGCCGCACCTGGCGGGCTATGAAGCACGGCGTTGTGGAGTTCTCCGGATTAATTTTGCCCAGGTGGGGATTTTTAACGTCTGCCGAAATGTTGACACACGGGTGTTCGTGTTTTTTACTTCATCAGAAAAACGGTCACCTAGGCCGTGAAGGAACCGAGGTCTTGGGATCAGCAGCCCGACGCTTTAGCTTTTGAACGACCGGGACAGGTTGAGGTTTTGAGCAAAAGAAAACGTGAACAAACGCGAATTAATATCTTTTGCCTGTCACGTGTAGTTGCAAAGCGTGCAGTAACTTCTTCTTTTGCATTGTCTTTTTTTTTCTTCATTGCAGATGGAAACCAGCGCTAAGTTCGAGCTTAAACTTGACCACGGCGTGAGCGTTTGCACGAGCACTAAAGTGAAAATAGTGTAAACCTGCCGACGTGCTCGCTTCCTTCTTTTGAGGTCCATGGAAATGTAAAATATCTGTACATACCAATGGGCGCACCTTGCCAGCAGAGGCACTCACTAAGATTTTCCATTGAGCTCGGGGAGGGTTCTCACCGCCGCTTTCAATAAAAATTGTCAGAGATCCAGTGTGCTCCATGTGTTTGCGAGGCTGATTGTGCGAGCTTACCATCACGCCCGTCTGTCACTGCCACTCACTATGCCTGCCGAAGTCACTCGTCCGAGCTCTGAGTCGTCCAAGGATGACTGCTTCGCACTGTCATCTTCCATGCCATCAGGCGCGTTGCTGATGGAGCACTTCCTGAACGCTCGTGTAACCATGTCGTCGGGCAGCGACTGCCCAGAGAAGGACACCCAGCTTGACACGGTCGCAACCGGCCCGTATAGGTCTTTTGTTGTCGCCGGCTATCCACTCATTGTACAGTTCGCGGAGCCGTCCGCGCATGGCCTCCGGAGCGATCATGAGCGAGTTCTGGACGAAGTTCCCGGCGAAGTCCGCCACTTTGTTCTCCAACTCGGGGTGCACCGCTTGACGTCCACGGAACGATCGGTTTCGGGGGTTGCACGCGCACAGCTTAGCTTTCTGGCTCCGCCAGTACCGCACACTTTTCTCCGAAACGCCTAACTGGCGTTCCGCCATATTCCCATTCTGCTCGGTGACTCAATCGCCGTCATCTATTACCCACAGTCGCAACTACTTGCCAACGAAAGAGTTGACGAGCACCACCGGGTCTGAGGTAATCTGGTCGACACATTCTCATCGGGGAAGCGAGCGATTTGTGAAAGAAGGCACATGCACATCTGCAGACAACACATAGCTGGTACAATAAAGCGTAATTTCACTAGGTTGGTGAAATAACAGCGCTGGCATCCTAAGCTTAAAAGAAGTAGCAAAACATCTTGAAGCCCTTATTGGTTTTACCTTCAAAGCAAAAAGAGTTGTAATATGGAGACGTGCTAACAGAAATCTATGCAAAAGATCACTCAGAAAAAAATTTTAGCCAGAAAAACATGTGTAATCGCATTGTAACGGTCTCGGCCCATCGTACTCTGAACACTTGCTAAGAAATCTCTTAGGCAGGACTCCTTTACGAAACTGAACGATATTCCCTGATAGATTGCGTGATCAGGGTGTAATTGCACTAAAACGTGTGACAACAAAATATGGCGGCAAATAAATTGAGACTAAGAACATCGTGCTAACTTTTCCAGAGATGCCCTCTTTCAGTGAATCCACGCAACCTTCATTAATCGTGGAATCCGGGAATATGATCCCAGCCCGCATATATCTTTCATGTGCCAGCGATACGAACATGAATCTAACCCACGGCGTGTCAATCTTACATGCGCAAAATGTTGCAAACAGGATCACCCCACTGAAAATTGTCGAAACAACTCATTCAAATGCTTTAACTGCGAAAACGACACCGGTGCACTACCTGCAACCATTTCCGCCTCGACGCCCACCTGCGATGCCCTTATCACTACGAATTACGGCTTCGATTATCGGTATTACGCGTGAGCAGGATATCCCCAAGTACTTCGCCGTAGAAATGACTGCAAAAAATGTCTCACATTTACTATACTCCCTAGGGCGAAATTTGTGCGCAGCGTCAACTGCAGTCTTCTCCGTCACGGCGCATATCTACTGCGTCTCAGGAAGTGATCGCGTGATCAGCGAACGCACGGCGGCGCGCGCTGCTCTGCCGTTATCTCGCAGGGCGTCGCCGCCGCCGAGCATGTTGTTGTAAATCATGTTTGAACCTCCCGCGCCAATGCCATGTGGTTTGGATGAGACACGAAACGCTGAGGAGACCGAAATACCGATGTACATGCAGCACGCAGCGCGTGCGGGATTCTGTGGTGCTGCCTCAGCATACTGCCCTCCCCCTCACACTTTCGCCATACTTTCATCCTCCGCTTTCCAGCGGGCTGATATTCTGTGGCTTTTTCGTTCTTTCGGTTATTCTCATAGCGCGTCACAGCCGGGGAGTGTCTCGCAACGCCTCGGCATACCACTCTCCTCCTCCTTACACATTCGCCCCACTTTGCTCCTCTGTCTTCCTTCCGTCTTCGGCGCCCCCATACCCAGCTTTCTCGCTAAAAATTCCAACTTCTCAGGAACCTAGCAAAACCACTACCGGAAAGTGATATTTGGCATAAAGCAAGAAGTCAACGTAAATAAGAAAACACTACAAGAATTTTCCAGGATTCAGAATAATTTGGATGTAATTAGCTATCTTACTCCCCGTGCATTCCTATGGGTTAGTATCTATGGCTCAGGAACGTAGTCGCGCAATGTGCGAGACATGAAACTGTGCACAAAGCAAGTTTGCACCCCCAATATTAGCTGCGCAAAAAGAAAAAGTTTACATTTCGCTAAATAACTACAGAGTAATCACTGTTGAAAGGACTGCCATGAGCGGGAAAGCTGAACATGCTTCGTTTGCTCGGTTACGAGGCCGGCGACGCCGTCAAGCCACAATACAGGACGCTTAAGTACTGTGCACTAAGAAGTACCGTGCCCACACCCGTCTGTACACGGATGGGTCTATGTCGGCCGCTTGACCTGCTATAGGGATATGGGTTCCTTTTTCACACCCCACTTTCAGCGCTACTCTGAGCCACCAGAAACGTTCTACGACTACTAAACTTGCCGCACTGCGTGCCGCTTTCGATTTCATCACAGACCAACCAGCAAGCCAGTGGGCAATTATTACGACCTCTCGGGTGACACTACAGTGTCTAGCGTCTTATCCGAAGTATCAGCTGGCATTTGGCAATAATGCTACGCATCAACAAGGGTTATACGCGCACCCCCACATGACCTTCGGTAGCTTCCTTCACACTCTGGCATAACTTAGATCACTAAAGCGGACACTGCAGCATCGATCGCTCATGACATAGGTGTGCCAGTATTACCCATCCGGTTCAACAGGAAATAAGCATCATCTCTAGCATAAAACGTTGCCTGTACCATGCAGCGGTTTGCGTGGGTTGCCGCGCAAGGTCAATACACGCCCCTTCGACCTATATACCTCAACTTCAATTTCAAAATGACACAAGGTCTTTCAAAGCATAACGAAGCGGTTTTGCACCGCGAGCGACCGAATGTCTAGGTTCTACACACGGCACTTCTGCTCCAAGCTCAAAAGGGCCACCTCCCGTCTGTGTCCACTTTACCGGACGTGCGGGAGAACTTGTCCACCTCATTCGCGAATGGGCGCAGTTCTCTGTGCCTAGAAAGTCCTTTTTAGCCTCCCTCGGCCATGCGCTATCTGAATGATTGGAATTGAGCGAACGTGTTGGGCCTCTGGTCGTCTCCTAAAGAGCCAGTCTCTACACAGACCTCTGTGCAAGCATGCGGATCATCGCTCTCATCGTCGACTTATTTCTCATTATCATTAGGTTATTTAAGTTTTCTTGCGTAGCTAGCTAGTCACATTAAAGACCATTCTCCTTCTCTCTGTCACAACACATACTCGGCCATAGACCTGGCTATTTACTCACCCGCTCTGCTTTATTTATTTGTTTATTTATTTATAGGTCATGAATAGATAAATAAATAAATAAATCCCTTAACACCCCGCAAAACATCCTGCTTGCTCAGTCTATAGACGAAGACGAACTGGAACGAGTTGCAGCCCAGACATTCTTCCCCCAAGGTAACATATACGACTCGACTATCTACGCCCCAATCTTCGGTGATCACCTGAAGCCTGAGGACACATTCTTCACCATTCAAGAACGGCACATAGCGCTTGAGGCTGTTAATGTCAAGAGCGCTCCCGGAAAGGACAAAATTACTTGGCAAATGCTCTGTAACCATGATGAGAAATCTAAAGAACAGTTGTTAGCGGAAATTAACAAATATGGGAATCTGGGATACTCCCTGTTGAATGGAAGCACTCCGTTGTGCACCCAATACCAATACCTAAAAAAACCCCTACTTCCATTTCCAGCCTTCGTCCACTTATATCCACTCTTTGCAAACTGATGGAGCGCTTGATCCTTACTCGTCTCACCTACCTGCTCGAGACAGCTAACGAACGAGAACGACGCCATTTACGACCCTGCACAAACCGGGTTCCGGCCCGGTCTGACTACTCATGATAGCCTGCTCTAATTACGACCAATGATAGAGAAAAAATGGAGAAAGAATGTTAAGACAGCTCCAGGAGTCTTTGTTGCTATTGACATCAAGAAAGCATTCGACACAGTTTCCCACGCCTTCATCATTTCGATTATGGGAGAACTTAACATCGGTTGCAGACTCACTAATTTTGTCAAGAGCTTTCTATGCAACCGAACGTTTGAAATCCATACGGGTAAAGAGCACCTCACATCTTCCACAACCACCGAGGTGTACCGCAGGGCGCTATTTTATCTCCGACTCTATTCAATCTTGTCATGTCATAAATTGCCAGGAAACTCCGACAAACACCGCACATTCAAAGCACTACATATGCCGACGATATTACGATTTGGGTTGACCCCCGTAAGGCAGACCTGACCCAACAGCAAGTGCGGGTATATATTCAAACTGCACTCGATACTGCTCGCCGATGCCCTCCAACACACTGGGATGCAGCCTTCGCTTGACAAAAGAACATATGGGGTGTTTGGCGGCACACAGAAACAGAAGAACGCTTACGCTTTTCAGTTTGTACGATCGCTCCTTAAGCCGTCCCCCGAGAAGTGGGTTAAAGTTATTGGCATCCCTGTCCCTGAGGATGGCGGCTGCAGTGTGTGGCTTGACCAAATCAAGAAAACATGGCATCAACAGATTCACATAATCAAACTCATAAGCAACCGGTTAGGAGGGGCTACAATGGAGACACTCAAACTACTGACCCAGGCTGTCCTCACGAGCAAAGTGACATATGGGGCAGTATGCTTCGACTTCACTAAGGCTCAGTTGCAGCAGCTGGAGGTGCTACATCGTGAGAGCCTTCGAGTCAACACTGGCCTTCCCAAACATGCCAAACTCGAGGAGCTCTACAAGCACGCTCAACTCCCACCTCTCACAGAAATCATCCGAACTCGTCAGGAAGGACACGACTTCCGAAGAGCATCCACTCTCTCTGGCCGTGCGCTACTCGCGCTACTGCCACAATGCGCGGCACCACAACAACCCATCCCTTTGCCGCTTCCACCATGGGACAACTTCATCGTCGTTAACCCAAAGCCACTCCCAGTCACTGGTACTAGGCTTCGCCATTCTAACAAACACAGACGCACAGCTGAAATGACTTGAGCGGTTTCCACTTAGCGGTCTTTATACCGACGCCACTTGGGACCCAACCACGAATACTGCCGGATTAACGGCCATTCACTCGACATTTAAAGCCACCTGTCAACACGAATACCCAACAGCGCCATCGTCTACCCACCTCCAACTCGAAGCGATATTATTGGCTGTCCGACAACTTCAAATTTCTCCCTGGCCTACCAACCATGCCTCATGCAATTCTATCTTCACAGCCAGCCAGGAGGCATACCGCGAACCTGTGCCGGGTGCCTTATCAGAATTCTATCTGTGCGTCCATCAAGATGGTTGCCCGAAGGCTACATTGTACCACAGGACTACAAATTCGGGTAGACTGGGTGCCAGGGCACTGCGTTAAATCCTCCAAGGAGGCCGCGCGCGCCCAGGCGAGCGATGTTCTTTCCACCCGCTGCCACCCAGTTTTGCTTCATCACGACCCCAACTTGGACCCCTTTGAAGCCCGTCCCACCTACCAGCGATGTGCTAGAGCTCGACTTCACAGCCACATCCCTGCCAATGACTAGACGTTACCTACAGGACTGCCACGTGGCCTTCAGGTTCTGATCCACAAGGCTCGTGTTAGGGCGGTGCTTACAGAGGACATCATTTTCAAGTGGCGTTCTTACATACCAAAAAAAGGGCGCCCACCCGTTCTCCAAGGCACTACCGCAAGCAATTCATGACACCATGACACCAGGCCATGACACCACCCACGTGCGTGACGTGCTCTTTAGGAGCCACACCGACCATTGAACATCTCCTTTGGACGTGTCCAGGACTGCACGCGGAGCGCACGTCTTGCAATCACAGCAGCGTGACGTGTTTGACGGACTGGCTCTACCCACCCGCAGCCACAGCCTAGCAGGTGTTTGCCTCCTTGTGGGACTTCGCTCTCGCCACTGGCGTTCATCTGAGAATGTAGTTTTCCTGAATTGACACCACCTCCACACCCGCCCCCACATAGGCCGAGTCGCCATCCTTGTGCCAATAAAGTTTCATTTATTTATTTATTTATTTATTTATTTATTTATTTATTTATTTATTTATTTCTAGATACTGCATTATTCATACAAATTCTTAGCACGGTGGGTAACACGAGTACATAAAATGACGCATTAATACAGAAACATATGCAGTCGAGGAACGGTGAAAAAACGCCGGCATACAGCCTAGTGTATAATCGTTCTGCTTTCTTTAAAATCTCCTCCAAGTTGTGCGTAATATCACCCTGCTAATCTCTGAGTGCGTAAATCCTGTCTTCCCCGATGGCTAGCTTTCTCTTGGATGCTTACAAGCTTCCCCCTATTGGCAGCGTTTCCTCGATCACTGCCATGTTGTATGCGGTAATTTCGTTTGTTTTATTTCTCTTAATCAGTTTAGACAGCTCAGCTAATTCAATACGATCCGCCGTACTTACCAATTGCATGTTCCTACATTTGGCAATTAGTTCCTTCCTTTTCTTAGTTAGTTTTGCAGTTTGTTCCCTACATGTTGCCTCTTCCACAGCTGCTGCTGATTCACTGAGTGCCGATGTTAGGCTGCCTGCTTACACTGACCTCGTTCTGCTCGTTCAGAAGCAAGAATTTGTTTTGAGGAGTTATTTTAAACTCCTGCGAGCTGGCTCTGACTGACTCCGTGCAGGGTTTCTTAGTTTTCACAAGTTTCCTTCTTTCTCTTCTGGGATTCAGCTTTAGCTAATCATCCTGTGATCGCTGCTCTGAATCTTACCTAGCCCCTTACGTCTTGCATGATACCCGGGTTGTCACTTAAAATGAAGTCAACTTCGTTTTTGGTTTTACCACCGGGACTTTTTCATGTCCATTTTCTATTATTTAGTTTGCAGAAGAATCTGTTCATTAACCTCAGGTTATTTGTCTCTGCAAATTCTACCGATGTATCTCCTCGACTGTTGCGATTGTCTATTCCAAAATTTCCCATACTGACCTTTCTCCCATTAGCCTCTTACCGACTTCGTCGTAGAATCTATCTACGGCGTCATCATCATCGCTGGTTGTTGGCTCATGCGTCTGTACTATATTTCACCTGTATCGCTTGTTTAGCTAGATCACAACAGCCGCGACTCTCTCACTAACGCTGAAAAACTCCTCCGCTTTTCCTGATATTTCTGTGTGGATTGAAAAATCCCACCCCGTGTTCTTTCTTCTTTTGGGTTCCCCTGTAGCGAAGCATATGCCGCTAGTAAGCTTAATGAAGCCTTCTCCTCTCCTTGTAACTTCTTTTAACCCTATAGTATCCCACCTGATGTCCGAGTGCTCCTATAGTAGTACAGCTAAGCTACCCTCAGTGACAAGGTGCGTTCGTTGAACGTTGCCAGGGCGATAAAAAATAAATCAGGGCTGATGCTTCTCAGATAAAGACGTCGGTTTCACACTAAGACCAATTTTCATCAAAGTTTGACGTACATTGTGAATTCGCCACTTGGGTAGCAGCCCTATCTGGGTACATCACCCTCCTTCATTCGATAATTGACGAGTACTGTTACCTTTTGCTGATTTATCAGAACAAAAGGATTGCGTAAGGCTCCTTTTTTTGTAGCCACTATTTTTTGTACAAGCTTATCTTCATATAATGTGCCCTAGAATGCTATCTTAATACACTTAATGATTTTATGCACGGTTTTCAGTATCAGCACATCGGCCACCCTCGAGAGTCAACCAATTAAGGTCATGAGACCACAGCGTGGTTGACTTCACAGCCAGACACGATAAGCTATTTGGAGACAAAGCAGTGATATGAGATGAAACGATGACGCGTGCACTTCGTATTGTTCATGCTAAAGAGCCATTCACAGAGCTGCCAGGTGGTGTATTATTTAAACCCTCCGCTTTCCTGATTCCGCCAGCAGTCGACATTCTGCGGAGAGAGCGCGCAAACGTCAAACTTACACGGAGAGACAACTTACCTCACTTCTCATCATGCTCCGCTACGTCGCTGTCCTCCTTCTTCTTGGTCTTGCCTTAGGGCAGCGCCATAGCTTCAAGTATGAAGACTGTGGTAAGCACTGTGTCCTTCTTATAGCTCATCAAGCTTCCTCGCTTTTCTGTCGTTTTAAACTCGCTTCGGTAGAAGCAAGTAGAATAGAACAATACAAAAGCGTGTTTGCTTTTTTTTTAGCGGATAAGAACCAGTCAAGCATGCAGGGTTGTGTAAATTAGAATTTGTATAGGCATAAATCAGTGTTTGCCATTCAGGAGTGGGAGTTTTAACGACCTATACAGCACATTTCATACGGTCAACACGGCAGAGTTGACAAAAAAAAACCACAAAAATGGAGTGGTGTACATCGCTCAAACACTAATCACGAAACAACAAATGATAGGAATATGGTGCAGTTAGTAATGGGGCTACATCATAGGAGTATAAAGCAATGAGGAAGCCCTGACCCGCAAACTGGGCCTGGCCCCGGCTGGGGAGCTAGCAACTGTCGAGGGCTGGATTCGTTGTGGTTTTCACGCTTATCGCAACGTGCTTTCCCCGACTTCCGCACTACGCCCTTGACCACCTTATCGTCGTCGCTCCGCCTCCGCTGAGTCTTGCATACCATCCATGCTTTGCCCGACTTTCCTCTACGCTCAACTTTAACTGCTCGGCGTGATGCTCTTACAAACCGGCAACACATCATAGTGCGAACAACCTGACCTTCCAGAACTCGTTTCGGCTTCAGCTGGCTCTTAAAGTGTACTACCTTCGCGTGTGAATGCTTCCATTGTTTTGTAGATCTATACGGACGCATTCGCTGAACAGACAGCTGCTGCTTCGAATACCACTCCTTCCCTCATGAATATTGTCGATGCACCTTTTGCGCGTCTTTGAAGCGGTCATTGGTAAATTAAAGTAGCCGGTCTTGGCACCACTGTTATTTTTGGTTTCTATTTCGCCAGCGATGGCGATCTGTGCGGCTAAAAAGGTTTACGGTGTCTCCGTTGGAAAAAAATGCTTTTATAGCAATATTTGCATTTTTCGCAGCAAACTAAACACGGCACTTTTTAACAACTACTTTAGCGAACTTTTTGAGTTTTATGTACGTTGTGTACCCTAAATGATTTACAGATCTGGGTTTTTTTATTTGGCCGACAGATATTTATGGTGAGACACAATTTAAACGTTGTCAATTAAAAAACGCCAGCAACTCAATTACAATTTCGTCGTAAAATGCAATAACTATCCACTTACGCAGAGTTTCACCCTCTGGTCGTATGTCTGCGTATATCTCCTAAGCGCAGTGTCTGATCAAGTAGTGAATTGCAATTATTGACGAGGCACTCGAGATCCACGCTTGCTAGAATAGTTTCTGCTGTCGAACTTTCGTTATTTTATTGACATAAGGACTTCACAGTACAGTTTCTATTCTCTATCATATTCCCCTCCCTACCCACTTTTTTTCAAGAAATGTGACTCCGCATATCGCAGCTTTCATGCTCTAAGCTGTATGTCGGTATACGATGGCGAAACAGCAAAGTTGTATGTAGCGGAAAGTTGACGTGTCTTAATGCGAATCTAAGCAATTGAACAGCAATTCGGCAGCAACAGCGCTCCTAACTTGCCGGTAGTAATTTCAGACGTTACAAAACAAAACAAGTCAGCAGATGGAGTTGGTTAGAAAGGTCAACGGGAAGGAACAATGAAGCAAATCTTTATTAACAAAAAAATTCCCCGCATTTCCCCGAGGGAAGAATGTGAAAGTGCGAATGCACGAGTTGAATTTGCGCGGTTCGGTATGTTCGCGAAAGAGAGATCACACACACACACACAACTACAAAAGAAAGAAAGATACCTATTTGTGTTGTCGTTGTACTTGATTGCTAGAGCGGATCTCAGCTTTGAAATTTCGTGTCAGTACTCCTTTAAGCGGGTGCATTAGCCCTTCTCACGTCCGATTTGGCCAATCCCCACGTGGGTATGTGCCATGTCAGCGGCCAGGCAGCGCGCGCCCATCTCCCCCCGTTGCCAAGGAAGACGAGGAGCGCGCGCACCCGCAGCTGTTGCTATGCGGACGGCGGCGGACGCTTCAGGCTCGCTTAAGAAGTGCATTCGCACTTAAAACGGGTGCAGTTGTTAGCGCACCCGCCCGGTGGAGGGGATCCCTAGTCCGGGATCCCCTGGCTGCGGCTGCTGCGCGGGCCCTTTGCACCAGGTCAAGCTGGAACGTAGGGTCTCGCTGGTCAACCGCGCCGTCCACTGTTGTATGAAGGGGTTGGGGATTGGGTGCAGATCCGGTGTCTTTTGGCACTCCCACACCTGATGGTATAGGGTACCGGGCGCTGGGCAGTAGTTGCAGGTGGCTGGATAGTCTGTCGAATAAATGGCATGAAGAAGGGTACGGTGTGGATACGTGTTAGTTTGAAGTCGTCTGAACGTTGTTGCTTCATCCCTTGTAAGTTGGTGGTGTGGAATGGGGAAATTTTCCGTTTGTGTCGGTAGTCCGCCAAGATATCTGTGTAGCGCAAGAGAGGTTGCGATTAGGTGGAAGAGGTGGTGACTGCCCCGTGAGAGAAACGGCCCGGTGTATGTAATCGCGGGCAGCGGCGTGAGCCGCCTCATTCCCCTCAAGGGATTCGTGTCCTGGCACCCAAACTATATAAACTTCGGGAATGCTCTGTCTTGTTAAAAGAAGACGAAGTTCCGTTTTAGAAATTCGACCTTGTAAGTAATTTCTGCACGCTGCCTGAGAGTCCGTAAGTATGGTGATTGGGTATTGGGCAGTGATGATGCGTGGGCTATCGCGGCTTCTTCGGCAGTATCAATCGCCGTGGTATTGAATGTGCAGGATGTGATTTCTTGTCCCCGTCCATTCACTACACAAGTTACGTGGGCGGGATGGTGCGGATAAGGGGATGCGTCCACATAACAGGTATTTAGGTCGTTTGCATATCTGGCGGACATGGCTCGTGCTCAGGCAATTCTTCTGGCCTTGTGTACTCCGGATGCATATTTCTTGGTATTGGGGCCACTCGTATGTGCTGTCAAATCTTCAAAGGTATGCTTGTTTTCTGATCTTTAACGGTGGAGTCGTATAACCTAATCGGTGAAGAGTTGCGGCCCCGTCGTTGTTTTCTTCAGGCGCTCTATCTGAGAAGTGTGGTGCGCTTCTTGTAATTCCTCCCAACTGTTATGTACGCCTAATTGTAATAATTAGATGTCGATGTCTTCGAGGGCAGCCCGAGTGCAGTCTTGTAGGCTTGGCGAATAATTATATTTAATCTGGCTTTTTCGTCGTTTTAAGGGCCAATACGGTGTTCCATAGGTGATTCTACTTGTAAGCACTGCTTGTATATTTTGAGCGTGTCAGGTTCTTTGAGGCCATATCGACGATGTGCGACGCGCTGAATTATGTGTGTCAGCTGGTTGACGGGGAGAAATCATCGCTAGTGACTATAGGACGCGCCATCACTGCATTCAACAACTCTTAAGAACAGCTCTTGCGACATCAATAGGTCCCTATTCTAAATCATACCAGTTAAAAGGAGGATAAATACC
Source organism: Haemaphysalis longicornis (assembly GCA_013339765.2). Lineage (NCBI taxonomy): Eukaryota > Metazoa > Arthropoda > Arachnida > Ixodida > Ixodidae > Haemaphysalis > Haemaphysalis longicornis. The sequence goes on from CM023453.1 coordinate 74,831,995, forward strand.
GACGTGATATATCGATTTATTTACTAATATTTATTCAGGGCATAGAGGCACGATATAATTCCCTATCACGAGATATAACACTGATGGCATGGCAACAAAACCACGAACAGACCGATCGTTCGATCACCGATTGTAAGCCCTGCTGACTAAATTTGACAAAGAGATTTTATTGGTGCGTTGTAAATAATAAATCATTGTCATGTTTTATTTTTCTTGCAGGAAGCAAGGCCGAGGTCAAGCTGGCTCAAATCGAGCCATGCGATTCCGACCCTTGCGTCTTCAAGCGTGGAAGTAAAACCAACGTTCATTTCACGATCGTGTCAGGTAAGTTCAGCCCTGATTTATCACCAACTTGCGAAAAGAGTGAACCTTTCGGGAGATCAGTGAAACCAGTTCTGAAGCGCGATGCACATTTTGAACGGAGGGGTCTTTTGCTCGAATGCTATCACTAAAAATACTCACAGAGACACTTACGGGATCTCTAAGACATTAGATTTTATTTCAATCTGTGCGATTAGGGAGAATGGTAGGTCTCTATGCCTGGTAGGTCCATCGGCATTGCGTGCTTTCCTGCACATCTCCATCGGTGCGATTGTATCCTCTTATCAGATGCGAAGCATCTCATGCTCGGGCTGTGTCCCTCCCTCCGTTGTCGTTGTTTTGCGCCGTCTGCACACCCACTGCGCACGCCTGGCCAGGCACCGCTGATGATTATTGTGGCAGGATTCCCCTAGGGATTGGCCAACCAAAGAATCCATCACGAGATAACTTCGCGTTCAACCACCGTCGTCATCTTCCCGTAGGAGAACCCTGAGTACAACACCCCCACTGCGCATGCCTGGCCAGGCACCGCTGATGAATATAGTGGCAGGATGCCCCTAGGGATTTATTAGACGTGAAGCATCTCATGCTCGGGGCTGTGTCCCTCCCTTCCTTGCCGTTGTCGTTGTCCACCGTCCGCACACCCACTGCGCATGCCTGGCCAGGCACCGCTGATGATGATTGTGGCAGGAGGCCCCTAGGGATTGGCCAAACAAAGAATCCATCACGAGATAGCTTCTCGTTCAATCACCGTCGTCATCTTCCCGTATGGGAACCCTGAGGAGTATTTAAGACATTCCCCCTCTCCTCTCCGACACTTCTCTCCTCTCCGGCATTCCTCCTCTCCTCTCCGAAGCTCCATCCTCTCCGGGATTGCGCAACGAATGGCAACACCTGCGGCACCGCGCGCGATAATGCGAAGCAGCTTAGGGTTAGAGACGCCACGGTAGCCGCTGCATACTCCGCTGGGGGCGCCACTGTAGCTCCGGGGTATAAATGACGCGCACGCGCGCTCCGCTCCCCTCATTCTCCTCCCGCAACGCCGCGACCGAACTGAAAATTAATGGGAACTTAAGTCGACCCCATGGCTGCTTCGCATACTACTCAGGGTACCCTACGGGAAGATGGTGAATTTTTTTTGCCATTGTCGTGGCTCCTCTTTCTTTGCATCGTTTTTGTTTTCTCTTTTGGTTAGTCTTCTCATTTAGGATATCAGCGCGTGCCTTCTGTTGTTTCCTTCTCCTTCTTTCTTGCGAGCCCTGATTCGATGTTGCGATATTCCGTTCCGGGGTAGGTGCAAGCCATGAGCGCTTCAGCAGCGATGCAGAACGTCAACGAAACTGATTATATGCCGCGCCCAGTCCCTAATCGACGTAAAAAACAGCAATCTTCCCTTCTTTACGAAAAGAATGTGTAGAATGGAGCCAAAGGAATGTTTTACTGTGAAAACAAAAATCACGGGGTCTTTCAACACTTTTGGTACTGCTGGGGGTTGAGCCCAGGCCGTACACGCAAAAACCCGCGATTTTACCCCTAGGCTACCGAAGCCGAACCCGATAGAAGGAGTATTCAAAATGAATTATGGCGCTGGCTGCATTCAGGAAGTGGCTCGCTTGTACCCGCGAGTGAACGGAATCTCCCTTTGAACGAGTAAACGGAATCTCGCTTTGCTATTAGCGTAAATGTGCTTTGCTTCTCTTGTAATTACACATTCTCAAATTACTCTTGTAGAGTTTAATGTTTATATGCACATGTCTCTAACACACGTTGTGAAGTCGAAGATTACATCGCACTCACTGCGTCTGTTTTTTGTTTTTTTTTGCTGAAACAATGGCCCCATGCACATGAACTCGTTTAGAGACGGTTGAGTCGAAGAGCTGTCGGGGTGAGTTGGTTCGACCAGGAGGCAGGGGGTGAGTTGACTGGCCTTAAAGGAGCCATGAAGACAAATACAAGTTTGGTTTATTAGAAAGACTGCTGAGTCCCGATAACAATATAGCAATATTTGCATTTTTCGCAGCAAACTAAACACGCCCACTTTTTAACAACTACTTAAACTAACTTTTTGAAGTTTTATTGTACGTTGTGTACCGTAAGGAATTTACAGATATTAGCTTTTTTGTGTGCCGACAGATATTTGTGGTGAGACACAATTTAAATGTTGTCAATTAAAAAAACGCCCGCAACTCAATTACAACTTCATTGTAAAAAGCAATAACTATCCACTTACGCAGAATTTCACCCTCTGGTCGTATGTTTGCGCAGATCTCCTAAGCGCAGTGTCTGATCAGTAGTGAATTGCAATTATTGACGAGGCACTCGACATCCACGCTTGCTAGAATAGTTTCTGCTGTCGCACTTTCGTTATTTTATTGACATAAGGACTTCACAGTACAGTTTCTATTCTTTATCATATTCCCCTCCCTACCCACTTTTTTTTTTTTTTTGAAGATATTTGACTCCGCATATCGCAGCTTTCATGCTCTAAGCTGTATGTCGGTATACGATGGCGAAACAGCAAAGTTGTATGTAGCGGAAAGTTGACGTGTCCTAATACGAATCTAAGCAATTGAACAGCAATTCGGCAGCAACAGCGCTCCTAACCTGCGGGTAGCAATTTCAGACGTTACAAAACAAAACAAGTCAACAGATGGAGTCGGTTGAAAAAGTCAACGGGGAGAAATCATCTCTACTGACTATAGGAGCGCGCCATCACCTCATTCGACAACTCTTAGGAACAGCTCTTGCAACTTCGATAGGTCCTTATTCTAAATCGTGCCAGTTAAATGGAGGATAAATACCGACGTGATATATCGATTTATTTACTAATATTTAGTCAGGGTACAGAGGCACGATATAATTCCCTATCACGAGATATAAAACTGATGGCACGGCAACAAAACCACGGACAGACCGATCGTTCGATCCCTGATTGTAACCCCTGCTGACTACATTTGACAAAGAGATTTTATTGGTACGTTGTAAATAATAAATCATTGTCATGTTTTATTTTTCTTGCAGGAAGCAAGGCCGAGATCAAGCTGGCTCAAATCGAGCTGTGTGATTCCGACCCTTGCGTCTTCAAGCGTGGAAGTGAAACCAAAGTTCATTTCACGATCGTGGCAGGTAAGTTCAGCCCTGATTTTTCGCCAACTTGCGAAAAGAGTGAACCTTTCAGGAGCTCAGTGAAACCAGTTCTGCAGCGCGATGCACATTTTGAACGGAGGGGTCTTTTGCTCGAATGCTAGCACTAAAAATACTCAGGGAGACACTTACGGGATCTCTAAAGCATTAGATTTTATTTCAATCTGTGCGATTAGGGTGAATGGTAGGTCTCTATGTCTGGTAGGTCCATCGGCATTTCGTGCTTTCCTGCACATCTCCATCGGTGCGATTGTATCCTCTTATTGCCATTGTCGTGGCTCCTTTCCCTTTGCATCGTTTTCGTTTTCTCTCTTGGTTTTAATCTTCTCATTTAGGATATCAGCGCGTGCCTTCTTTTGTTTCCTTCCCCTTCTTTCTTGCGAGCCCTGCTTATTCGCTGTTGCGATATTCCGTTCCGAGGTAGGTGCAAGCCATGGCGCTTCCGCAGCGATGCAGAACGTTAACGAAACTGATGATATACCGCGCCCAGTCCCTAAATCGACGTAAAAAATAGGAAGCTTCCCTTCTTTACGAAAAGAATGCGTAGAATGGAGCCAAAGGAATGTTTTACTGTGAAAACAAAAATCACGGGGTCTTTCAATACTTTTGGTACTGCTGGGGGTTGAGCTCAGGCCTTACACGCAAAAACCCGTGATTTTACCCCTAGGCTACCGAGGCCGAACACGATAGAAGGAGAATTCAAAATGAACTATGGCGCTGGCTGCGTTCAGGAAGTGGCTCGCTTGTACCCACGAGTAAACGGAATCTCCCTTTGAACGAGTAAACGGAATCTCGCTTTGCTATTAGCGTAAATGTGCTTTGCTTCTCTTGTAATTACACATTCTCAAGTTACTGTTGTAGAGTTTAATGTATAAATGCACATGTCTCTAACACACGTTATGAAGTCGAAGAATACATCACATTCCCTGCGTCTGTTTTTTTTTTTTTTTTTTAGATGCGAAGCAGCTTATGGTCGCGCCTGTTCCCTCCGCCGTTGTGCGACCGCCGTTGTGCGGCGTCCACACCCCCACTGCGCATGCGCTTCCTCCTCTCCCTCCTGTCCTCTCCTTGTCTCATCTCCTCTTCTCTCCGGCATTCCTCCTCTCCTCTCCGAAGCTTCTCTCCTCTCCGGGATTGCGCAACGAATGGCAACACCTGCGGCTCCACGCGCGATAATGCGAAGCAGCTTAGGGTTAGAGGCGCGACGGTAGCCGCTGCATACTCCGCTGGGGGCGCCACTTGAGTCGACCCCATAGCAGCTTCGCATACTACTCAGGGTTCCCCTACGGGAAGTGGTGAATTTTTTTTTAGTTTCCTGAAACAATGGCCCCATGCACATGAACTCGTTGAGGGACGGTTGAGTCGAAGAGCTGTCGGGGTGAGTTGGTTCGACCCGAAGGCAGGGGGTGAGTTGACTGGCCTTGAGGAGCTGAGCAGGCCCCCTTCCACAAACCCCCCGGTCCGCACTTGGTCGCCTCTCACCTCGATTCTTTGGATGGAGTTCTTATATGCGCTGGAGAGTCGAGGTTAGTTGAATTTGCCAACCAACTCAACCAGTCGCAGCCGAGCCCATGCATTTGGGACCATTTTTGTTCACGTTAACACAGCCAGACATACCAAATCGGCGGCAACGTCGATCGCAATGCCCTCTTGTGACGGAAGACTGAGAATAAAACAGAGCACAGATCAGCCGTCTGACGACGTAACGGGTCATCCGTAATTGGTCTACCACTTTGTTCCCTGTAGGGGCAGTGATGACATTGACCTGGACTAAGGGCCCAGAGTAAAGACGACTCCCCATGGCTGCGCCTATCTTTACACTGCATGTTGTTTTTCTTCAAAGTTCCTACCAAAAATAGACAAGGTATTATATCCACAAATCAGTATACTAGGCTTTTTAAATGCAGACGGCTATGTGGAAATAACCCCCACCGGCTGATAATTTTGACGACTGCGAATTCGTACGCGACTCCAGTGTTGCGCACAGTTCTCCCGCGCAGTTGGTAATAAAAGTTAAAGAAATGCCCCCTGTTAGAAATAACAGATACGAAATTGCTTTACGAGTTCCGATAGATTGGTTATCGGTCCGAAATATTCTAGCGCAAACTTTTCCTCTGAAACTAATCGCCCCTAAATTTACCCGTCAGCAGCGAGCCTTGTGTCGATCCGAGCAGGATCGCTGCCAGCTTCTGCTTCACACTCTTCATGCTCCTTATGATCCGCAGATCAAGACAGCGCGACGGCGACGGTTAACGCCAGAGTGAAGGTATTTGGCATATGGGTTCCGGTCCCCGGCCTCAAGCCCGACTTGTGCTCGTACATGGTGAAGTGTCCCATCAAGAAGGGTCAGGAGTACAGCGGCACTTTGACAATGCCAGTCCCAGTATTCGCTCCGCCGGTGAGTATTTAATCACGTGACGATCATGTGAGAGTGGGAATGAAACACTTTGTTAAAACGAGAGGCCGTGCTTCCTGTGGGGGAATAAATATGGGTGGGTGGAGGGATAAAGAAGGTCACAATGGACCTTTTTCCAGTAGCGCTCTGCGCATGCGCTACTCTCGCTCCCAGACATTGATCCGCCATTATTGGGGGGCAAAAGGTGAACAAAACGATGCCATATTGGATCAGCCGGTTGCGAGCGCCGCCTCAGCTAAGTGCTGCTCTGTTTTCTGAGCACTGAAAGCGGCTGACAGGTAGGCGCTACGGCTGCCATCGAAACATTTCTCTACCATAAAAACCACGCGTGGTGCCTGGGACGGCTTCCTCAACTGCGCAGGGCAGGCAGAAAAAAAAGGGCGTGTTCTTTTATAATCCCCCAAGTGTGGTTCGGGCGGCCGTCGCAAGAGGGCTACGCAACTGGAAAAAGGTCCATTCTTGTAATGTACAAGTTTCACTCTTGGGATGCTAATCAGAAAACTCACACAGTTCAGTCAGTCAATGGCACAAAAATTCATAGTTCACGCAGTAGACATTGAGCGTGGATAGACATGGTCACTCCGGGAGAGTCGGTCAGACTTCTACACCAATTGGTAAAACCCGTTTTCAAGGGCGTACTGGCTGACTGCTTCTGAAGTATCAGGACCATTCAGGGACACGACTAATATGCTCCGGTTTTGTGTGCACAGTTGTGAAATTTTGATGACGAGATTACCGAAGTTCATTTGCTTATTTCACCTTTTCGAGGAGCGAGTATCCCAAAACGCTAAGGCTGATAATCAAAATCATTTACTGATTGGTTCGCCGAGATAATCAATGGTCATGGTGTAGTAGGAATCGTTGTTCACACTTCTGGGCCTCGCTAACTAGGCCTGGGTGCCCAAGTAATTGCGGATCCTGTCGCGCCACGACAGAACAGACGCAATCATGTTTAATCTTCCCTAATTTCTCACTCAAGAAGACGTGTGAACGTGTAGAAGGCAACTTGTTTAAGGAGAGAAAAAAGTGTAAGGAAAGTAAAAACGAACATTTGGAGTCTACTGGCGTGCTAACTTTATGGTGTTCAGACAAGCATAATCGTCATCGGCGTTAGCATACCACGGTCTGAGATCTCCACGCGAAAAAAAAAACTATCCTTAATAAGAATTCATGTGTTTTCATAGCAAAAGGACACCTATCTTGTTCCGCCAGATGTACGCGAAAGTAAAGGATGGCCATAAAATATTTTAAGAGTTTTAAAATTTTCTGCCAGTTCGAGTCACCTCAAGTGCGTGTGCGCAATAGTTTCCTGCTTGTGGTGATTAAACTATCCCATATGCTAGCATTTACTCGACGCTAGATGCCAACGCCTTTTGTTCGCCATTAATTGCACCACGTATTTACGATTGCTCTGCGGCCAGTGTAGCCCACTTCGGATGGTTCTACCTTCACCGAATTTATGATATTTTTGTAAATGCTAAATCTACACCGGATAACTGCTCCGTTGTGGCCGTCTCGGGGTCACTTAACATCCCAAACTCTTATGTGCGACAGTGGACGAACCGCTTCTTTTCCACGGAAATGTAGAAGTTGCAGGCACAAGCTGCGACGAGTCGTGTGTATCCTTGACTCGTGTATGAGAAGCGGGGACGCACGGAATCGTCTATGTCGATAACGCCGAGTTTAACTCGCCGCGGTAGCTCAGTGGTTAAGGCGTTGGTTGTGCTGCTGAGCTTAAGAACGCGGTTGTCTTATGGAGGAGACAACGAAAAAGTGTTCCACATTTCGGAGCAGTTTAAAGATCCCCGTGTGGTCAAAATTAATCCGGAGAACTCCACTACGGCGCGCCCCATCGCCTGTGTACCGCCGGCGCGTTAAACCTCGCAATCTATCAATCAAATAAATCAATTTCGATGTGTTTGGGAAGTTGGAACAGCACTCGCAGTTCTCCTCGTAGCCGCGCCTCAACTCACGGTTTGTTCTAGTTCTGTCTCAAGCTGGTACTCGGCAACAGTAGTTCCGCTACGTATTAGAGGGCTACATTCGGGCGTATGGGGGTCTGTACGTTTTGCAAATAAGGTGGCGTGGTACACCGGGGGACTCGATTATGTTGTCACCTTATATTGCGAGAGGCACAGCAGTGGAATTTTTGAAGTTTTTGCATGTAGCGTATCTGAAGTAAAGCTTGCAATGACATCTCCGTTTCCTTCTTTCCCTTCATTCTTTTCTTTGTTTCTTTTTTTTTTTTTTGCAGATGGTAACCACTGTTAAGTTGGAGCTCAAACTTGACCGCGGCGTGAGCGTTTGCACGGAGACTAAAATTCGCCTCGAGTAGACCTGCGGACGGCCCTCTTTCGACGTCACTGGAAGCGTAGTTATATGTGCAGACCGACCATTGTGCGCACTTTCCTCTCAGCGCGCGCGCTCAATGACGATTGTTAGTGAGCCGGTGAAGTGCTCTCATCGGCGCTTTCAATAAAAACTGTGAAACCAATACTGTGTGCTACAACACGTGTAGACGATCGTGAAAACGAGTCACAATAAGATAGTTCACAGTGTAGTTGTACACAATGCTGTCAATGCATAGGCTTCTGTCAATAAATGGGCTCCTAACGCGGGCGGGTGGTAATGGGAAACGGCTTGAACTATCCCGGGCTATAACAGAAATGAGTTGTACCAAGGTACATGGTATGCTCAAACAATGCGTACCCATGCCGCTGCGTGGAAAGGTCTATGGTCCAACACCAAATGTGGGCTTTAGCAGAAGGCCCATTCTCCCCTATTAATTCCCCTAACCAGTACGCATTGGACCGCTCGAATCGCCGCTCCAGAAGGAGCTGGTTCCCTGAGCAGTGAGTTCGTCGCGACCCTTAGTGTGCTGCCCTACGCTCCCTAATCCTTCATGTCAATAAATGTTCTCTCTCTACATATGGGAAGTGTTATCTTAGAAGGTGCGTAGGATAAACATCACTCACAGCTTTATAATAAATAACATTTCCTCCTACGGTACGGGCGTAATTACGGAAAGTCCACAGAGATGTCGCGCGCGAACCGAAGGCGCAAAAATTCAACTGAATTCCACTTCCTCAAGAGTGTAGTTTTAAACTTCCACTCGTCTGTTTATGTGCTTCTTTGGACAAAATTATGAAATTCGTTTTTGGAGATATGTACGCGCGGCATTTGTAAGCAAAAAATTGACGGAATCTATCAGTGAACTGAATAGTTCTTGAGAAATCTGTAAAACGCGTTACTTATATACAATCATTTTTCTCCCTATCAGGTGGCCGTAATAAAAAAATCTCATAATACAGTTCTTAGACATGTCTGTGGGTTACCTGTACCAACAAAAATCCGTTAGATATGGAAAATTTTGTGAAAAAAGTTTCTACAGCCATACAGTTACAGTTTGACGCCATATTTGGCTGTAAACAGCCCACACAATAGACAAGCCGCAAAAGAATGCTACGCATTAGAAGACGATTTTCTGAATTTCTCAGTTTTTTTTTCTTTGCAGAGCGGCTGCGTCACGGAACCAGCCGAATATTTGCTTTTTATCCATCTTACAACCAGGAGGATAAGATTTACGGGATAACATGCCGTCCGCAGTCTAGTCATCTGATTCGAAAAGCTGTTCTTCAGCTGATAGTTACAATCCTTTGAAAGAGCTGAGCGTAAAGATGAAAAAGATATTCCATTTTTTATTACCTTGGAATGTCCTGACGGGAAGTTTAGACCAGGTTTTTGGGGTCCGGGACGGTAACACCAGAATACGTGCCCCCCGTTAAAAGCAAATTCTAAATCCTAAAACTTCATTGTGTTCATTTTGGGTAGCTCAAACGTGAAATGCCATCTAAAACCACCAAGAGCACACTTCAAAGGCGGTCTACGGATTGCTTGTGCAGCCAATCCCGCTCCTAAGCGGCGACGAAGGGTGTTCCTTGAGGGAAGCAAAATGGCGGCGCAACAAACCGAATGGCTCTGCAACAACGTTAGACAGCCTCTACCAACAAGACAGCAACCGATGGCCCCAAGGGAAGGGTTGTACCTCTGGGAGACGCGGCACTACCCAGACGGCATGCTGAAAGGCTTGGCCTTGGTCCAAAGTTTTTGCGGTGAGCCAGTTTTGAACCCTCCGGAGAACGTGGCCATCTCCAAGCTCATCTTCAGACGGATTCTTGAAGAAGAGCGAGCGAGTTGATGTGCTTGTCCGAACTGGAGAAATGCGAGAACACCGCCTCGGTGTTGGAAAAATAGTCGAACATGCTGTTGAAAACAGTCTTGATATACTTATGGCAGACAAGAAAGGCTATTTTGCGGTTGCGCCGTACCATGTTTTCTGTGAGAAGGCCCTGACGGCGGTCGAAAAGAATTGTAAACCCATTGATGTAAAAGCAAGCAAGGTAAAGGAGCGTGCCATGTCGTTGCTAAGAAGGCACAATCTTGAACAGCTTGCACGATCTCTAAAGAAAGCAAAAGGTCTCCACTTGAAGCCATTTTTCGTGGTGAAAACGCATAAGCCTGAAGCCCGTTTCCGTACAATAGTCACAGAAAAGCGCCTTCGGCAGTTGGCGGTGTACTCATTTTTGGAGAAGCACCTCCTGTCCTTGCAATTGAATGACCCCTATTTAATCCCAAACTAATATTCACTGTTAATGTATCTTGAATTGAGTATTGATGTCCAAGATGGGTTCTACAGGATCCCTCACGACGAGTTAATGGACCCTGCAAAGATGTGATATCACTCAGGACAACGACGAAATTGGCTTCATTCAAAGCATGGCGGGTAGCTGAAAAGATTCATGGCAATCTGTACATTCTACCTGAAATCAACATTTATCGAGTAGAAAAGTGAATTTTACATAAAAAACGAGCAGTGCGTATTGAATCAAAGAAGGCTTCTATACTTAATAATACATTCCTAGGAAGGGTTGGCAGAACTATTGAAATAAATTATGCGGCTTAGCAACAAAGATTTCTCGTTCTGCGGATGATATTCCAATTATTGTTGAAAAAGGATAACCGAATGTAAAATCCATTCTAAACCTGTTCAGCTGGTGTGGTTTTGGTTTGCAGTCCTCGTTTGAGCTGCCAAAAATGAACAAACTGCAGTTTATGAATGTGGAATTGACTTTTAATGAGGGGAACATAAGTTGGTGTTGCCGTTCCGGATCCCAAAAACCTGTTCTGAAATGCCAGTCGGGACATTCCACCGCATAATAAAAATGGGACAGCCTTTTCCTCGTTATTCTCAGCTCGTTCAATGTATCGGGACCATCACCTGAAGGAAAGCTTTTCGAATCAGATAAGTACACTGCGGACGGCATGTTACCCCGTCAATGTAATAATCCCCATGGTTGTGCAGAAATTAGTAAAATGGGTAAAAAATTAAAACGCAAAGATTCGGCAGGTTTGGTGACGCAGCCGCCACTGAAAAGAAAAAAAAAGTACCTTTTTGTCATACCGTATAAGAACCGGCTCTACCATAACTTTAAGAACCGTGGTAAAAAATACTATGTCGAAGTGATTTTCTCTCTCCCCGAAAAATTAGGAAAAGTGTGCACCAGGGCGACCGAAGATTAGCCACCCAGGCTACGAGACCAAAAAAGGCATGCTGGGGGAACCATTCCGAACCATTTCTGACATGTGCGGCGGAAGTTGTGTATGTTCCCACTTCGGTGTGGACACATACTATGGGTCAAATCGGGGCGTCCATAAACAACAGGTTGTCAAAGCATTAGTGATTCCTAATTGGGAATCAGAATAATCATGTGGCAAAACACTGTAGCCCTTAAGGCTGTGTACTGGTTTTTGAAGATATCACGGTGCCTTCCAAAAACGGAGATAAAACAACTAGGGAGATAATTAAGGCATACCAAATAAGGCAATCTGCCGACCGCTGCATTAGTATACCCTCCGTATTGCTGCAAGACCGAGAATTCGCATACCTAAATGACACCCTTGTGTAGCCAGGGCGGGAAATACACTACGCTTGCGCAAATGTACCAGAAACTGGGTTTCCTTTTGTTGTTTTGTTATGTTTTAGCGCCACGTCGGTGACTAATGTATCTGTACAAGCAGTGTTTCTTTCCAAAATAAATTAGTTGTGAGTGCAGCGCTGTCCCGTCCGTTTGTCATTCCTTTGTGCCGTGTTTTAGATGCGAAGCAGCTTATGGTGGAGCCTGTTCCCTCCACCGTTGTGTGGGCGCCGTTGTGCGGCGTCCACACCCCCACTGCGCATGCCTGGCAAGGCACCGCTGATGATGATTGTGGCAGGATTCCCCTAGGTATTGGCCAACCAAATAATCCATCACGAGATAGCTTCGCGTTCAACCACCGTCGTCATCTTGCCGTAGGGGAACCCTGAGTACCACACCCCCACTGCGCATGCCTGGCCAGGCACCGCTGATGATGATTGTGGCAGGATGCCCCTACGGATTGGCCAACCAAAGAATCCATCCCGAGATAGCTTCGCGTTCAACCACCGTCGTCATCTTCCCGTAGGAGAACCCTGAGTAGTCTGCGAGGCATTCCTGCTCTCCTCTCCGACGCCCCTCTCCTCTCCGGCATTCCTCCTCTCCTCTCCGAAGCTCCTCTCCTTTCCGGAATTGCAGAACTAATGGCAACACCTGCGGCTCCGCGCGCGATGATGCGAAGCAGCTCAGGGTTAGAGACGCGACGGTAGCCACTGCATACTCCGCTGGGGGCGCCACTGTAGCTTTACGATATAAATGACGCGCGCGCGCGCTGCGCTTCCCTCATTCTCCTCCTGCAATGACGCGATCGAACTGAAAACTAATGGGAACTTGATTCGACCCCATGGCTGCCTCGGGTACTACTCAGGGTTCCCCTACGGGAAGATGGTAAAAATTTTCTTCACGCTGATCTTGAGCTATGAACTAAGTTGGTGGTTAAACTAGACAGCGCAAAACTGGACAACCACAAGGACGAACACAGGATTGTACGGGCTACACACAACTTTCTTACGCCCTTTCTGGCCAAAAAGGGTGTAGGGTAAGTAGGAAAAGCGTGTTCGGACCCCATTGCACCCTTTTTCTTGAATTGCTACACCATTTCCCAGCTCTACACCCTTTTTGCGTGAAAAAAGTGTGTTTATCAACTTGAACACCTTTGGTTTTTCTTAGGGTGTTGAAAGGGTGAGGAAAAGGTGTTCAGCTGTTCATTGAATAAGGCAATGCATGTATGCATAATTGGACTGTAAAGAACAAGACATCCCCTCATACCCTCCTCAACTCGTAAGACATGTTCAAAAGCAAAATATGGTTCGTCTGCAATGATCGCTCGTTTTCATATACGGTGCACCCCATGCCCGAAGTTTAGCTTAGGCACGTGAACTATCAATTTGAACCTTAAAGTTAAAAGAGAACCATAGTTTTGTGCCGAAAATGGTGTTGACCGACTGAAACACGCTTGCCTAGAGGGTTGAAGCAGTGTGAAAAAGGTGTTCAGTTGCAAAAAAACCACAGCGGAGCTCGGGATCGACCTAGTTTCTTCCAGTGTTGCTACGTTTTGCTGCGTTTGCTAGGCTTTGCGATATTCTTGCTAAGCTGGGATAAGCGCTGAGGGGTGAGGCCAAGTTTAACCGGATTTTACAAGGCTGTCGCAGGATGTCCCCCACACTGGCAGTGGATCCAAGGGGGAAAGGAGCTAGATCGACCCGCAGCTATGCTGTTTCTCCAGCCTTGCACGATCATTGCAAGCTGCGCCAATTTTCTTGCGTTTTAGAATCCAAAAAAGGCTAGTACCTTTTAAATGGTATAGTAAGAGGTGCGCATAAGTTTACGCCTTCTGTGATCACATTTCAACAGTCTCCAAAGCCGGGTTCACTGTTATAATTCCTCATCTGCGGTGGTGCACCATTTACTGGGGTGGCACAACATACTCTGCTTGTAGAATATGTTCTGTCCGCCCGTGTAAACGGGTATGAAATACCTCCCAATTTAGGGGTCTCGTGCACTCTTTTTCTCGGTTGGCGGTCTTTTCTTGCACCATTTTTCTTTGCACCCTTTTTTGTAGTTTCCAACACTCTAGTCTGTAGCTTTATACCTTTCTGGAAATAAGGCTGATAAAATAATGAACACCCTTCTTGAAAGGTGTTGAGATGGCCTGGAATATTTCTTTGGTATTTAAAGGGACACTGAAGTGAATTTGTCAAGCTCCCGTTTTTGCTTGCACTGCGCAGACTGGCTCAAATTAGCACACCTTTCATCGTTTATCCGGTTGCCAAATCGGTAATTATTTTACAAACCGCGAAAGAAGAAAAACTACCATGCGCGGTTTGCGGCGGCCGCGCCAACTAAAGCTGTGACGTTGGGAGGAGCGGGCACCGTGATTGGACGATGCCCAAGGTGAGCAACCAAGCAAGTTTCGGTTTCGGTTTCGGTTCTGTAAAACTCAACCGGTGGCATTGTTGGATGGGCATTCTCAATAACTCAGTAATCATCGTACCGCGCTTCTGCCATGTTGTCAGCTGTAAAAATGCATAAAGGTAAGCCTCCCAGGACGGCTTGGAATCGTAGCATTCACTATCCGAGGCCTACGCAGTGCATGGTCGCTTCCGCGTACCCGCAGACGCCCAAATGTCATGCGCCTTTCCCCCATATTTGGAGCTTGCCTCACTCATGCCTGTACCGTAAAAAGCGTGTTCGCACCAGGCCAAGGGTCTGTTCATTCTGGCCTGTGCCCACTGCCCGCAAGCAGTCGGTGCTTATGGACAAAGCACGCCAACGAGAACTCGCTAGCGCGCCAGTGCCAGCCTGCGCGCGTTCTGTGAACTAGTTCGTGGAGCCATGAACGTTGCGGCCCAAAAAGAAGGTGAACTCAATGTAGAAAACATCGGCAGAAAACGAAAAAGTTAACTTACAAAAAAAAAGCACGTACCCGCGGGGACTCGAACTAGTGACTTGCGAAACACTTGCAGCAATATACCTAGCGCCCCAGACCACTCGGCCACGGGACGGGCTCCGCCGGCCATGGTAATATAAGGTATATATTGTACAACAAGTTTACACTTTTATTTAGTTTTGGCATTTCAAGCAGCTTAGGTGACTACTTGTTGTATGCGCTCGTGCAGTAAGCGTTCCCCGAGTTTCCACAATAGCTCACGTCTAGCACTTGCATTTCGTAGACGAAAAGCGTTCGCAGATGCGTAGTCGTGCTGCTGACCGCTGTGCTTGTTCGCCCAGCGCAAAAAAAGTGCTTCCCGCACCCTAGTTTACGCTGTACGGTGAAAATATCAGTTGATTTTATTTCCTTAGTACCTATATTGACTTCGCTGACTCTTCTCCCGCCTTCAAGAGGCATTATTATTTTCCTTCTGGCGTACCCGTCAGCGAAGCGTCGCATGTGCGCTTGTGGCAGCGCTTGTGTGAAGCGACCTTGACTTGGAGCTAGATACAGTGTACAAACTAACCAAGTAAAGAAAAGCCCATTCTTCCATTCACAAACGTGTCCTGGCGTCGTTTCAACTAAGCGAACGAATCGCGACGACCCGTCGGCGGCCGGCGGACGAAACGCTGGGCCGACTGACTCTGTCTGAAGGCCGGGGAGCCGTGCAGTAGCGCAGCCAATTGGCGAGCTCGGCTCCTCGCGACTCACACGAAACGCCGCAGAAAATGGGCTGAGCGTAAAGAGAGGAGGACAGCATTTTCGAAATTATTTTCCTACTAAATAAAACGCGTAAACGCGCCCAGAGTGGTCGTAACATGGCCTGGGGACTCCGGACTACAATTTGCGCAAGTAATCCCGCAATGTTTACATATCACTTCAGTGTCCCTTTAATAAAATTCTTTGACTTATTGAGCATAATATCTACCCTCGCGATTAAACGTTTTTGCAAATACGCATGCTTATTCTGAAATTAGCGCTAAAATAGTTTTGTTTTGTGACAAGCCCATCGACTCTATCGGAGGACTTTCCTCTGCTGGCTATAAAGCAAGAATAGCAGATATATTTCATAGTAAGTATGTACTGGCTGTCCCAGTGCATCCGTTGATTGCTTACTCAATCCATTTGATGGTCAAGTGTGACTTGTGCGTATTGAATGTGTCTGTATGTCATGCTGCGCTCTCGGCCAATCCACACCGTCACGCGGAGCTCCGCGGCCCACACCCTTATTTTAGGGGTTGAGCAACCTTACACACCTTTTTTAAGGGCGTTCACACAAACTCTCTTTTTTCATTCTTACGCCATTTTTTAGCCAAAACACCTTTTAATTAAGGTGTTCGCCATGGGACAACAATCTTACACCCTTTTCGGCCAAAAAGGTTATAAGAAAGTTTAATGTGTAGGATCTACTTGTTCGGGAAGATGGGTGTCCAACATATGTAAGAAAGCCTCGCTTAAGCGCAAGTGAAGTTGCAGTTGACCTGTTTGTTGTTGTTGTTCCGGTGGTTTTTAAGCAATCGGCCGTTTTTTGCGTCGTCCGTCGGCCGTTCTGGGTACCATGGAAGCTAGATGTTCGACAATCATTGTCAGCTAATGCTATCGCATCAAAGGGGCCACTTCAATGAAAACGTGTCAGTTGTGTGAACGAATGTTCTATTAGGAAATTAGGGCCTATTGCTTTCGATCCGGACTAGTTGCTTCTGTAGTGGGTTGGCCAACTACCATGTATCGATATTTATAAATCAGAAGTGATGACGGTATTTTTGACAAAAATTTTTATTTCGGAATGTCATTGTGAGATACATCACGTTTCCTCCATCGCTCCTTCTGGCAAAAAAAATATTTTATTCAGTATTTTAGCATGAAATGTTATGTAATTTGCCGCCTCTTATACAGCCCACACCTCTGCTCTCTCAGGCTTCTCTTTTACGGTATGTAATTCTGTACCTTAACAACATTCCTTGCTGCCAAAATCAGTCGAAAAAAACTGCACCTCCTTTTAACAGCGGAGCTGTTTATGCTTGAGCTCTGTCTGTACAGGTCGTTAACATAAAACTCCGCTCGGCGAATTGAAGAGGGGGAAAATGCTAGCTCAAGGGAAAGTGGCAAGGATGGATGAACCCCACGAATAGGTGTGGGGAGTGCTCCCCTCAAGAAAAAAAAGAGAGGGCCCATCTCCCCGCGAGGGGGACTCGAGTAAATGCGTCGCATAGGGGTTGGGTGTATTGCGTTAACGTTTAGTGTTTTGGGAGTTGGTGGTCTTGACGTAGTTTGAATGAGTCAAGGATATAAGGCGCGTTCGTAGCCTTCCATTCTGTGTCGGCTTTGTGGCGCAGTGGGTAGAGCACCATGTACCTTGCGTTCCGCCCTCAGGGTCGTGGATCGAAACCAGGTGCCGGTAAGTATTATTTTTTTTATAGTGTAGGGGGAGGGGTGCAGACCTGTTGTTGAGAGCGAGGAGGGTAGCGTGATGCGGGAGAGGAGGAGTGGGGGAGAGGGCGCACCTGCAACGGCTGTTGCGGACGCCGAGGCACGCCGACAACGCCGGGTGACATCGTGAGTTAAAGAAATGCTGTGCATTTAAAACCTTTCCCGTGGTCGGAATCACACCTGCGTCCCTCGCGTTATGAAACCGGCGTAAATCCGATTGCGCTATCACCGCATTCGGGTCACACAGCACCTGGTTCATAGCACGGGTGCGCAGCGCGGGCGTTGGCTTTGGACTTTGGCTCGGTTGAAGTGGGATTTGGCTTCAGACCTTGGCCGTTAAGATTTTTGACTTGAAGAGGGTAAATTGTGGGCTTTGATTAAACTCCGTTAGCATGGAGAAAGCTTCGCTTTTGAGCCATGTATCTCTTAAGAAAGGGGCAGACCTAGGAAAAGCCAAGTTAAAGCTAGTAAACGCTACCAGGCCTGCTGTTTCGTCAGTCTTCGCATCTCAATTGCGAAGCTGGCCGAATTTATATTTTATTTTCTCTGCAGTGATTCAGTCCGTGCCTTCAGCAATTACAGTATCCTATAAACAAACTGCAAATAACAATGCGCGTTCAGCAACCAAATTGTAATTACTGCCCAACTTCCTAGTACCCGCACTAGTCCGCCAAATACATGACATCATGTTTTTCAGTGATCGTGATACTTAGTGTTATTTGTTTAGGTAGTATTCGACATAAATTAATCATGTGCAAGCTGAAGTGTTTCCCAGGGTTAACGAAGTAAAATGGTGCCAATAAAGACAAAAAGAACAGAAATGATACAGGGCACTCGTGCTGTCTCCTTTCTGACAGATTTGTTTTTTTATTGAAATGAAATGAAATGAAATGACCCTTTATTTCTCTCTTTCTGCGGTACACTACGAGAAATGACGCATGGGAAAAAGATGCAAACACCGCAGCTTGAAGACCCCGTATGCCCCACTTGACAGCATGGCTCTCACTTCATACATTGGCCAAACCACCATTGTCACATATACGTAATATGCCTTTCGCTCAGAGGAATAAAGAAAAGTCACGAGAACGCACTTACACGAGAACACACAACATTAACGCAGGCACAAAAAGGGTCCGCATACAGCATAAAAAAGCATAGCATAGAGCGTAAAAAAACTTACCATAAAATATAAAAAGCACATCATAAAACACAGCTTAAGGGGATTGCTGTCCGTACAAACTGGTTCTATGTAAACAGTTTTATGAAGACTCAGCATGATTATTCACAACGAGTCGAAAAGGTGAAGAACACTAGCCAATTGTTTCTTTGAAGTTTTTTTTTTGAAGCAGATATTATTACCTTCAAGACAATTTAAATACAATGGTAAAATATAGCCCAATGATTGTAAGCCACAGTTTCTTCGGAAAAAATGCAATGGCTAGGCAAGGCGCTGGCGTACATTATAAGAAAGGGTATGGCGCGTGAGTTTAAGCACGGAAATAAATTTGATTGTTTCTTGATATTCCACTCTTGTATATGCAGAGCAGTCCAAAGGCGTATAATGCAGTAACTTAGAGTACATGATACTTAATGAAATGCTGTTGTGTGTGTGCTTTAAAATAGCTTTAAAATATTCGGATTTGTTGTTGTTCCTCTTATCGTATGGCTGGAAGCAGAAAAGCATTGTATATGACTAGCTTCACTGCCGTTGGAATAGAGTACCGGTGTTTTCGTATCAAACAGTTCATTTTATTCATTTTACGGCGTATGGTGTCGATTTTTCAATACTAGCTGAATGTTTCCGAAAAGACTATGCCTAAGGACTTTATGTTTGAGACAATAACAATTATTGTGTACACAAGCTGTACACAAGTCCTTCATTTGGCGGCACAACACACTCGTCTCCAGCTTACTTGGCATGCCGTCTCCTCCTATCCTCACTTCATTACGAGGTATTTTCCTTACCCGACATTACAGCGACTTGCCCCGGTCCTACCGTTCCAATCAACGTATCCTCAACGTCACATCCAGGACGTCGTTGGTCTCGAATATGCACTCTTCACTACCGCCATGATGGTCTAGCAACAGTGACGTACGCAGATGCCTCCTTCTCCTCCGAAGACGCACGCGGGGTCACACTAGTTGTTCCTCCTACGAACCCGCCTTGGCAGAAAAAATACTCTGGCGTTCCTTCCGCTTTGTCTCTCGCGGCTCAAGCAATCACTGACTCAATCTTATCCTTAGCCACTCATGGTAACCACCTTATCCTCAGCGACAGCCAGGATGCTCTCCCCTCGTTCCTGGAACAGTTGCTTCCCATCTATATGGTGCGTAGGCCTACACTCCACACTCATATGGTCAAACACACTGGTACTAGCTACGTGCTGGACTGGGTTCCTGGTCACGCAGGCATCCCGGGCAACGAGCGGGCGCATCAGCTCTCCCGTGCTCCGTCCCAACCGGGAGACTCGGAGACGCCCTGGCCAACCCCTTTCCACCCGCCCACGCAGGCGCGACAAGCCCGTCTACATCGACGCCAGACTGTACATCAGGGATAGACAGACTCTTCCGTCTCCCTCTCACATGTTACCCCGGGCAGATGCTTGTCTTATCCGGCAAGCGCAAACGGACAGCCTTCCAACCCCTCACGCACTACGTAGATTAGAATGTCACCGCAGCCCTGCACGGTGCTCTAACAGTGTTCTGGCTTTCCCAATACGCCGTATGTTCATTGGGACCGTTCTGCTTCATAACCATCACTCGAAACTCCTCTTAAATCCTTTTCACCTCCTCCCTCTTCTCTCCAAGACTGGCTCGTGCCGCCGGAGGGAATAGACCGGGCGGCCTGGTGGCGAGCTTTGGTGGCTAACGTTCGTCAGGTTTTCCCGTCTCTATAGATACTTTTTTTCCCTTTAGAGCACCAGACTTTGGGGGTCTTTTCTGTTGTTTTTATGTGTTAATAAAGTTTATCAACAACAACAACAATAAGCTACGGGCGCCGCAAAGGCCTATGGTTAAGGCAATCTCGGGGCCACAATTAGGAATAATGGGGTCCTCCGCCATGCGGTTTCTTTTGAGTTTTGACAGGTCGTAAGTCATGAAGCCACTAACCCTGGTATAAAAAAATTAGGTTAAATTTAGGGTTAATGGAGCTGCGCTGAATACTACCCGAAGACGTAAACCACACTTAAAACGCACTTCAATACACAGGGAAGTGCAGGAGAGTACAGCCGAATTTGCAAAGATCCAGACGCAAAATCCGATTAATTTGGTTTCGGATTGTAGCTGGCCCGCATGTTCCTCTCCAATTTTTTTCTTAACATTGCTAGAGTGAACTAAAAGTATAGAGTGGTTCAAACGGGCCCCAAAATGTGCGGCAAAAAATGGGTCGAACCGTTTAGGGGCGCTGCGAACGTTATCCCTCCATCGTAGCGCAGCGCGTACAGTAATGGGCTCCCACGAAAAATGCGCGGGTTCAAATCCCGGTTAAGCCGTCCTTTTATTTTTTACATTAGGCATAAAAAAGCACATAGATGGCAACGTGTACTGTGGCTGTGCATTAAATTATTGAGTTGGCCTATGGTGTGCGGTTGTTAGGGGAGGGAGGCGGCCATTTAAAACAACCAACACATTACACATTTTAAAAATAGCTACAGCGCGAAGAGAAACAAGGGCACATACCAACATATCGGCCATGAACTCGCTGGAATTACTTCTCCAGCTTCCCTGGCTACTGCAAACACGTACATAACCGGACACATATACTATTTCAGGGAACCATCGGCGCAGCCGTAGTCTTTGCAATATTTGGGTCTCAGTTATTGCTATAAAGCGAAAAAAACCGTAAGGAGCACAGGCAGCATCAAGGAAAGGTCCGGTCATAGACGAGGGTATGCCAATAAAGTTTTATCAGCATGAATAAAAGGCTTCAATTGCCAGAGATCCAAGCAATATAGCACACTTCTGTTGCAACCAAAAAATGAACACAAAATTCTGCTAATTGTGCATCCTTGCCTCGAAGAACTCTCTGAGTGGAATATTTTTGAAACAAATCATGTGATTAAATTCAATAGAACAGGTCTCGTTACGCCGTAACGTTTGCGTGTATTGTGCCTCAGCTCGACGCAGCCATCAACTCGTTGTCTGCGAGGGAGTATACCGCGTATGCGCTTCTTCGCTTACGCAGACGACAACATGTTCTCGGTAATAACAAAAATAACTAAAATGCAAATTATCTTTTACGTCACCAAATTATTTAATATTAAGAGTTATTGCACCGGAATTCGCTAAATGAATAACAAAGATTACCCCAGCTGTACAAGTTGATGATCGTCTGCACGGCTGCGCAAGCCGTGCCCCCGGCCATCTGTGTGTTCTTCTTTCATTTACCGCCTTCGACCGACTGACGTCTGATAAGGCAAGAAGCAAGCTTAATTGTCATTGTAACTCTAGATAAAACGAAATGCCGTTCTTTAGTATTCTGATCAGCGTGTACGTTGTATGCGACTCGGTGCCGTTACGTCGAGTAATTTTCCGGCAATCTTAATTTAGATAATTTTTCTATGTCGAGGTCAGTGGCCCCGGTTAGAAACTAAATGTTTCTAATTTTTATTGTGCTGTCTCCGGTCGCTTTATAAAATTTGAGAAGTTTATACATGCCGTTTTGGTGAGTATAGAGACGCAGCTTAATCAGGCAGAGATAGAAACCGTGGCAGATACCGTTTCATAGAAACGGCGTCATCATTAAATTCTCTTTTATTTAAATTAATGTATACCACGAACTTCATTTCTAAGCGACGTGCATAGCTTTGTTACACCTTTAAAAATGGCATTAAATTTTGATGCGAAACACTCGTTTCGTGGCCATCTTAATCCCGGTGCACACAAAGGTTGTTTGGTGTGTATTGTATAGATGCGAAGATAACAGAAAGGCCAATTGTTGATTTGCAAATGAGGTTAGCTTATGTTATCTTTTATCCGCAGTCAAATAAAAGGCACTGGCTATGTTACAGATCTAAAAGTTTAGCAAACTAAAAAAAAAAAGACTGCCTCGGAGAGGCATTTGAACCCAGGTCTTTTGCGTAAGAGCCGAGTACTGTATCCGCTGCGCCACCATGGAGGGGTAACGCTCGCAGCGCCACCAAACGGTTCCAGCCCTTTTCTTGCATCAATTTTATTAGGGCTTATGGGTCGTTTGAACCACTCTATCTTCTAGTTCACTCTAACATTGCAGTGTTCATTTATTCTTCCGGAAAAAAAAGGGCCAAGTGATTCGCTTGTGCACCTCTGCCGCTCATTGCGGTGGCTTTTCTTTTTGTATTTATTCAAGGAGTAAAGAAAGGGGCAGAAAGCTGTCTCAGTAAGCTGGATACTTTTCCAAGCTCAGGGTCTGCGCTTGTGGTAGGCTCCATCCGTACGTCATTGGGACTACAAATCGCTCTCGTTTGCTATGGCAGTAGAGAGCATTTCCGTCGTTGGTGCCGTTGCAGCAGATTCTTATTGACTGCTGCTGTCCCGGAGACAAAAGGTCTGATCTCATAGCACGACTGGAGCAGAAAATTCCTTGAGAACAACGCTTCAATGTGCTCAGAGCGTTGAAATATTCTGGTGTAATCCGGTATCGGACACATTCCGTAACCCCAATCATCTCTTCTAATAACCAGGGAAATTTCCGCTTTCCTGACCTCTTGAAAGGCCGCTTATCTTTTCACGAGGATGTTATCTTCCCTGTGTACTCCGAGCACGTGGGCCTTAAATAGGACCGAATTTTCTTACTCCGAAAAAATTCGGCCACTACCCTTACAGACGGGTTGCAGTGATAGCTGGTATCTAGTGCATCGCCACAAGAAATACCAGCAACGCTGTAACATATATTGCAGCTCGAAGCAATGCACTGCAATGGGATAACAATCGAGAAGGATAACGAAATAGGAATATATTCATGATGTTCCTCAAAAAAAAAAGCGTGCAACAACACGCTCTTCAACCCGAGTCTACGACCCCAAGGCAGACAAAATGTATGTGAAGATGAGGGCCTCCGAAAGTAACCGGGAGACGCATCCATAAACCATGCCACGGGATCCACTTCAGTGTTTGTTTCACCATTATAAATTAGTATTTTAATTGAACATGTAACAAAAGTGAGTTTGGCTCCCTGAGACCAAACTTTGGCCCTAGGAAATGACAGCAGCTTTAGTGAACACGAATGGGTTAATTATTATTGAACATTCAAACTGCTAGGCTGGTTGGGTCATCTTGAAAAATTAACACACAGTATAAAGAACCAAAGGCCGCCCATGAAATGTACCGGTTCAGGGGTGCCTGGCTTCTCTGGTGTCTGCTTGTTGCCACTGCGTCGGCGCATCTCCCTTACGGCGTTCATGAATGGGCTTATGAATTAATAGCCACGATTATTTTGCGATATCATCATGATAACAAAAAAAAAGCAACAAAAATGTGGCTGTGTATCCACTTCCTTCGCTGTAAATAGTGTCGACACACTTAAGCATCCCCGCTGTCGCTACTACTAACTCCTCACCCTTTACTCCCTCCTCCCCCTCAAGTTCTTCTCCTCCCCTCTTCCTCCTCCTATTCACCTTACTTCTGTTCCTCTCCCCCTCCTGCCCCTGCCTTTAGTGCACCTACAAGTGATTGTGGGAGGGCAGGATCCCACCCTCTTTTTCCAACGCATTTACTACTCACCTCGAATTTCCTCCTCGCGTTTTCCTCCTTTATTCTCCCTACTCATTTCCACTACCCCCTCTCCCCCTCACGCCCTCCCATTTTCAAGTATCCCCACCGCTGCGACCTTTACATCTTCCTTCTCCCCTCCACAGCCTTTCCCTCCCTCCCTCTCGTATTTCCCTCACCCTTTTATCTTCTCAACCATCCTTTCCTTTCTTCCAGTCTATTTGCCTCCCCTTTCCTCCATCTCTCTCTTCTTACATCCTTTCCATCCTGCGATGCACTTCCCCACCGCCAACTGTATTCTTTCGGTCCCACCCGCTACTCTCCCCCCTCCACCCTACTCGTATTTTCCGTGTACCCCTTCCCACTCATCCACTTACACCTCACTATTCCCTTCCCCCCTTCCGGTGCACCTTTGAATGCTAAGGGGGCCATGAAGACAAAATGCAAGTTTAGTTCATTCGAAAGATTACCTCGTTAGAACAGCACTGACACACCACTTTTAATGCAAACTTCGCTCCAATAATCTATATATTTATGAAAAAATAGAATGGCCATGCGACGCACTACCTCATTTCCTTCAGTAGGACCTATGACGTATTATGGGCAGCTGTGCGATTGGCTGAGGTCGGCAAAAGCAAACGCAAGTTAGACAGGGCTTATAAGCTTGCAGAACGAGGTATTTGCGCTTACATTACGGCATTGTTCGGCAAACCCCAAAATCCAGAGAATCGCGCACTCTTCCCGTAAGCAATGGGAGAAGGAGCTGTCTAGCTCCGGTCTTCCCAGCTTAGTCTGGTGGAAAAGGCCGTGGCGGCAGGGGTCTCCAATGGAGTCCTGGACTGAGGACCCCACACTGCATTATGATTCTCTTAATAAAGTTTATTCTCTCTCTCTCTCTCTCTCTTCTTATAGCAGTAGAGTGGTGGGGTAAACAATAGAAGTTACGAACGCACACGTAAATATTCAAGCAATAGGGCGCGTTGCACGCACTATGCCGGCTATAGCTGCACAGCCGTCTACAACGTTGAGCTTTCACTGGCCAACTGGCATAAGCGACATTGTCTTCTGTGGCTCTTTGTCGAGCATACCCAATGTTTAACGAAACGATTACTAGCAACCGTAACAAAAATTATCCAGGTACAAATCCGGTCAAAAACAAAGCGAGCGGTGACAGCGGTCCTGTTGAGTATCGTAGCGCCATTCAGGCGGACTGACGGTGCACAAAGCGTGTCGCCGTTCGCTGCAGCCTATAGTCAGCATACTAAGGTTCGCTTAAAGGGACACTGAAGTGAATTTGCCAAACCTCTGCTTTTGTTTAAATTGCTTAGACTGGCTCAAATAAACAAGTTTTTCGTCATTTATGCGGTTGATAAAGCAGTGTTTAATTTATAAAGCCTGAGAAAAGAAAAAAATACCATGCGACATTTGTAGCGGTCACAAAAACTAAAAGCAGTTACGCGTATTCCGTCCTTGCCATGTGACTGGACGATGCCCAATTTTGTAGTTCAAACACGTTTCGATTTCGATTTCGGTTCCGTGCAACAACATGTTTGCACCCGTAGTTATTGTTGGTTGGGAATTCTGGATATCTCAGGAATCGGCATACCGCGCTTCTGCCTCCTTGTCGCTGTAGAATGGGTCAAATAAGCCTGTCAGCACCGCTTAGAATCGTAACGATCACTAGCCGAGGTGTACGCAGTGGGCGAACGCCCTCCGCGTCATTGGAGACGCTCAACTGCGAGGCGCTTCGCCCCCACCTTTTGAGCTTGCTTGCATCGTCCCTGCGTCGTAAGAGGCGTGTTCGCACCACGCCGACAGTCGGCTGACTCGGCACTGTGCCCGCAAGCTGTCGGTGCTTATGGCAGCACCACTCCAGCGGGAACTCGCCAGCGCATCAGTGGCAGGCAGTCTGCCAACTCGCCTGTGCAGCAATGAAGATTGCAGCGCAAAGTGGTGAATGCGGTATAGAAAACATTGCCTAAATAAACAGTAATAAACTTTTAAAAAACCCGTCAAATCGTGGATTCGAATTTGCTCGTAGTGACGCATTGCATTCAATGCTTCAGACCACTCGGCCTAAACCCCAGTGTTGGCGGAGGGAGGAGTGAAATACATACCACAATGGCTGTTTATTCATTTTTAGTTTAAGCATTCCCAACAACTTAGATGAGTATTTCTGGAATAACGCTTGTGCAGTAAGCGCCCCCCAAATCTACTAGAATATCTTATTACTAGCGACTGCGTTATTTGGGCAGAAAAAATTCACGCATTTCCAGGAAGCACTGAAGATCGTTCTTACTATAAATCACCCGTGAGAGTGCTTACTGCTGCTAAAGCGATTTCCAATCCAATACAATCCAATACAATTCAATTTAATCCAATCCAATACAATACAATACAATACAACCCATTTCAATCCAATCCAATCCAATCCAAATCCAAATCCAATTCAATCCAATGCTCCTCGCGCATGCGCCGCACGGCTCTTCAGGAGCTCTCTCTCTCTCTCTCTCTCTCTCTCTCTCTCTCTCTCTCTCTCTCTCTCTCTCCTCTCTCCTCTCTCTCTCCTCGCTCTCTCTCTCTCTCTCTCTAACCTTTTGTGAACCTTTTATTGTGTTCCTGTTAACCTTTTGTGAACCTTTTGTTCACAGATGTTTCGATTTACACGGTGCTGTGCCGTGAGCACGGACGCCGGGCGCCGGACGGACAAGCCCCCGCCTTAAACTGACACTAAAATTTCATGTTCCACCTTTTATTGCTTTTATCGATCCTTAAAGGTATGGCGAACTCGAAACAGCACTTTAAATACTTCAGCGTGCGATAATTAATTACATTAAACGGCCTGAAAATCGTTTGTTTCAAATTCCCGCGCTTTCATCCCACAAGGCGCATATGACAGAATCCTGCATGACCTTAACGCTTTGTGCGGACGTCAAAACACTGGGGAGGCGGTGGGGGCGTTGCTACGACCGCGCCGCCGCTGGAGCTGAACGGCTGAGCTGCCTGAAGGTGCTAGGCCTACCATTGCCGCGGAAATTCGATGACCGCTTTCAATAAAAGTCCTGACGGCGACTTCTATTGCGACTCCAGGCTATATTATCGCTTCCTTTCCCGCGTAACTTTATTTTTGCCAACAGTGCCTTTCTGGGCAGCGGTTATGCCTCTAGCTCTGGATACCTGCACCCGTTTGTGAATGCGCCGACGCCCGCTCGGCGCTCGCGGGGCCGCGCGATGAAGTGACGTCACGAGTTTTTGACGAGCGCTGTCGCGTTACTTCTTTTGTCTTTCACGGGATGATGTCACGCTGATGTCTATTTGCTGAGCGCCGCTCCGCGCGCTGCTCCGTCGGCGCGATAAATGAGACCCAATAAAGAATGTTATTCACGTCGCAGGCTGCTCATATTTCAGCCAGGGTGTTCTGTTGAGTAAAGGAAGCGAACTGTGCAATAATATTAACGCCGAAAATTGGTCTCAGTACTCCTTTAAGGTGCTTCGGCCCTAAAAGCGATCGCTCTCTGACGTCCTTCTGCTGACCACTGTGCTAGTTCAACCTGCTCAAAACGTGCTTCCCGTACCTCGGTTTCACGGTTTACAATAAAAAGTTTCAGTTGGTTTTAGTTCCTTGTTAGCTATATGAACCTCGCTGACTCTTTTCTGTCCATAAACAGGAACTCCTCGTTCGTACAATTCGCGACATAGTGTACCTGACGTCAGAAAGTCAGCGATCTCAACGTACAGGCCATCGCCGGAGCCACTACGTGCATACCCACGGCACCCGTGTGTGGTGTGGACGTCGCAATGCGTGGACTGCTTTACTCAGCAGATCACGAAGTCTCTCGCTTCTATGCATTCATGATCAATAAAATTAGTTGGAGCTCTCGCTATCATGAACGTATCTTGTAAATGGTCTCGAAATCTTTCACAGCGCCTTGTGCTCTACAGGGAGAAGATTTTAAGAAGACTGAGTGATTCTGGGCAAAGCGACGCTGTGCCATCCCTGAGGTAAATTGGTTACGTGCAGCTGAGGCAAATCGTGTGCAATGAAACAGCACAAGGAATGCTGAACGTCATTGTCCCTTATTTCCACAAATAGTGCGCACCAATAAAAACACTTTCAAAATTGTTGAAAAAAGAAATTAAGGCTGATTTTTCCCAAATAGTAAAGCCTTGGTTTAGGACTAAGCTCCATTTTTTTTTTTACGTTTGACGTACATGTTCCAATCGCCAATTCATAGCAGCCCTATCTGGGTACATCGCCCTCGTTTAATCGATAATTAGTACTGTAAATTTTTGCTGATTCATTCGAATAGAACATCTGGGTAATGCTCGTTGTTAGTAGCCAACTTTTCGCCGCTTTAGCTTATTTTGATATTATGCTCGACTAGAATGCTATCTGGATACAATTACTGATTTTTGTAAGAATATTGATAGTACACTTTGGCCATCTGATGTGCGAATTATTGTGCGGTCACAACATCCTACCATGCTTGACGTCTCGGCAGTCATCCGATAAGGTTTTTGGAGACCAAGCAGTGATATGAAACGAAACGATGACGCGTGCACTTCGCATTGTTCGTGCAAAGGAGCCATTCACAGAAGTGTCAGGGGATGTAGTATTTAAAGCTTCCGCTTCCCGATCCCGCCAGCAGTCCACCTTCTACGGAGACACCGCGCACTCAGTCAAACTTATTCAAGGAGGGAATTTATCCCACTTATCATCATGCTCCGTTACCTCGCTGCCTTTCTTCTTCTTGGTCTTGCCTTAGGGCAGCGCCATGACTTGAAGTACCAAGACTGCGGTAAGGACCTCGTTCTTTTTATAGATAATTAAGCTTCGTTTCTTTTGCTTCCTTTAACTCTTACTTCCGTCTACAAGCGGGTTTATTTCCTTCAGTCTCTTCTATTCAAATAAAAAAGGGCAGGCACACGTTTGCTTTTCTGCGTTTCTTGGCAGATACGAGAAAGTCGAGCATGGAGGTTTGAAGAAATTACAATTTGTTGTGAGGTGTAAATCAGTGTTAGCACTTAGGAAGTGTGAGTTTTATCGACCTACACAGCGTGCCTCAAACGGTAAATGCAGCAGTATTGTTTACCAAAAAGCATAAAGCGGTGGCCATCGCGTAACCACTCTGCTCGAAAACAGCTATCAGAATATAAGCCTGCAGTGTTAACCAAGAAAGAAGCAAAGACGGCATCACACTTGAGAGAAGATCAAAGCTCTGGGTAGGAAGGTGGAGTAACTGCGTATCCCTTAAAGATGGTACAAATATTGTAGTCCGACAGTTTCTGAAGTGGCGCGCACTGTGTTTCAAGAGGTAGAGCGTCGCATGGCCATTGAGGTAGCTGGTAGCTCGGCAAACACGTGGTACGTGGTAGCTCGGCAAACACTGACACATTCTTGTAGTTCGGCATTACCCGCAGTGTTTAGAGGTAGGTTGGATTCGACTGGTTTCTCTAAACAGCACAGTCTTCCTGGTCTTAAGATTGCTGTTTGTTCAAGACAATACTCAAAGAGAGCGGAAATGTAGGCACGCTCTGCTATTTTCGCGTCTCATCATCATCATTTATTTTACCCTTAAGGGCCTCTCTCGGGGCATTACATAAGAGGGGGGGGGGATAATCAAAGTGCAAATGGCAATAAAAATGCACTTCATGGTTACAGTTTTTGAATTACCAAAACAATACAGGTAGTAGCAAACAAATAACAAAAAGAACACAGAACATGTAAAACGAAATGTTTAACAGTCAATTCGCAATCCAAAAAATACAGGCGGCAGGAAACAAACAACGAAAAAAGAATAACAGCGATTAAGAGTCAAGGGTGGCTACTAATAAATCTCTAAATTTAAAAGCAACTTGTTCGCACACACACAATAGCATCCGCCAATCCGTTCCACTCTTCAATAGCCGTAGGCAGAAATTATTTGTTAAAAGCGTTAGTACAGCCAAACAGACGTTGAATACTCATGGAATTAAATAAGCGACGGGATGTTCGGACAGGCGGAAGTAAAAGTGAGCCATGTAGGTGAGGAAAGTTGTAGTATAGTTTGTGAAAAAGACAGAGACGTGAAATTTTGCGTCGTGCTGACAAAACAGGAAGACCGAAGGATGATTTTATTCAGTGATTGACGCTAGCTCGTTTGTCGTAATTTGAGGAGATTAATATGGCGGTACGATTTTGAATAGATTCAAGAATGTTAATTAGGTATATCTGATGAGGGCTCCAAATTGCAGATGCGTATTCCCTTTTAGAACGAATAATAGTTTCAAAGGCCAATTTACGAAGGATTGCAGGTGATAATGACCGTGGCCGTGTGGTCTCTCGATGTCGACATGACTGGAAACCGGTCACTCCGTTCGCTACTGAGCGAGTCTGCTCTTCCGTTGCCAAGCACGTCGCCCGGACCAGGAGTCCTTGGGATTTCGTGGTGCCAGCTGTTATCTCGAGCATTTGCGGTCATCTTTCCCCCATTCCGAAACCCAGCAGTCGAGTGCTGTGGTGACTTGCGGGACTACGTAGCTCGGGACTACGCCTGATAGCCGGTTACTACGCCACTAGGGATCGAAGTGCGGACCAGGTTTTTTCTGGAAAGGTCAAGTGTTGCCAGCTCAGCACTGGGCTGTGCCCGGAAGCTCTCGCGATGGTTGGTCGGTGCGAAGTGAAGTTCGAGCACTAGCACCAAAGGGCAACGGGCGCGTTGTCACGACACTGCGGTTTGACGGCAAAATACCGACTCGCAAGATTTCTAAGGGCGATCAAACGACATTTCAACGACATTCAGCTCAAGTAAAATCATTTGTATAGCATCATGACTTGGATTTGAAATTGGCCCATTACGTCCGAGTGGTTTCAGCAGGCTCTGAAAGTTGGTAATATCTTCGCATGATTTCTTCTATTTTCTTGTACAGCTGTACAAGGGCATTTGTTCAGCAGGGAAGCTGCTGCTGTAGTGCCACTCAGTGGCTCGTCATTCAAGAATATAGTCGGCGAGCTTCTTGCGACTCTTTGAAGCAGTCACTGCTAGATAAAACTTATCGGGCTTCATGCCGCTGTTCTTGGGGGGCTTCTATTCCTTGGGCGCTGGAAACCTCGGTAGCTAAAATTTGACGCCGTACGTTGGAAACTAATTTGCTTTGAAACAAGTACGTGTATTTTGCGGCGAACATTAAATGCGAAAACTTTGTTACAAATCACTGAGTTAACTTTTTCAAGTTTTGACTGTAAGATTTGATGATCTTCTACGATTCAGGGCGCCGCTGTGCGCGTGCTGCAAGTTTGGTGCAGTGAGGAGAAGTTTTGCTGTGCTACAGGAAAGCCTGCCTTCATCGACCATGTTGCGACAAGCGCCCGTCGCGCGGGTCCCACTGCTAGTGACTCACACCGCGGCAGCTGCAAAATACAAAACAACTGTTCTAGCGAAGACGTGTAAAGACTTGAATCTGCGAATGGACGCCGCTCTGCCGAGATATCCTCGCCCCCACCCCCACCCCCTCCCAGACTCAACGTGCGCCGGGCTTCACGAGACCGAGAAAGAGTGGTCGTGTGTGTCTGTACTGTCTTCGTGTCGCGTGCAGAGCACTGTGAAAGCTGTTTGACCATTAGCGCTTCGGGTTGTAAATAGGCGTTCATTTCAATCGCGTATTATTCGGTATACAGCACTTGGATGCTGCTATTGCTCTGTTCGAGTCATGCAGTTAGCTCGCCCTGAAGGGTGCTGTTCCTGTATCGTCGCCTATCATCAATATCCATACTTTAAACCAGTTAAGTTTTGCCTTAGGCTCTTTGTTGTCAACACCAAGGCAGCTTCTTCTGCTCGCCGCTCATCCGCCACGCTATCACTACATGACGGAGGCGACGGAGCCCGGTTCGGTGACGACTTTGCAAATAATCTGGCAATGGATGTACAAATTCTGGCGTTTTTGAAGGCGGTCCCAGAAAAAGTTGAAACTAGTTTTTGGCAAGCAGATCTTTCTGGGGACTATCACTTTTGTTTAAAAAAAATAAATGTTGCCGAATAAAAAACCCCAACTGAATTGTAACCGTCGTAAAAAAATTAAAGCAGTTTCACTCAACGTGAAAGCTGTCGAAAGTGCAGAGCAGTGATTCGCCATAAAATTAGCCATATATACAGAGAACGGCGCCACATTGTGGTGCCGGTCCCCGCTTTTTCCTGTCACCCTTCACGCTCTCCCCCTCTCTGTCTCACTCCTCTCTTGATGAATTGAACAGAGGTTTGTTAATTACAATTTCATTTTCCCGCCTTCGCAGGGCTCGCGCACCTTCTCGTGGGGCAGCTCGCATCCTTTGTTTTATCTTTTGTTTCTTCTGCTGCCTGAAACAGCACGAGCGAGAGTTCTATTCTTTT
Organism: Haemaphysalis longicornis; assembly: GCA_013339765.2. NCBI lineage: Eukaryota > Metazoa > Arthropoda > Arachnida > Ixodida > Ixodidae > Haemaphysalis > Haemaphysalis longicornis. The sequence continues at coordinate 74,864,266 of CM023453.1, forward strand.
TGTGCTTGTTTGCCCCTCGCACGTGCTGCCTTTAGGCGCCATTTATAACGCATCGATTCTTTTTCTTCGCTTACCATCGTAAAAAGAAACCAAATGAGCACTCCTAACTAAATTAATGCAGGAACTGCCGGTCCAGAGCACATATTTTGCCTCAAATGTGCCTGCAGTTTTATTTGCGTTATATAATGGTGACATGTATGGCTAGTGCAAGCGGTTCCAGGAGATTCCAACGGCTCTGCGTATATGAACCTCTTCTTCAAGTATTCTCTTGAGTTTTGGCTGGAAGGCTGAATCGATGGACAAGCGGGTATCTTTTCGAAGCCTCTGTTTTGGTGCGTGACGCCGTGGGACTATGGGTCCGTTACGCCACGTGACTGCGGTGGCTAGAAAGCGGGACAGCGGACGAGCTACAACGACACGCCGGGCCCCTAAAGTGCTCTGCACTTAAAATGGACTACCCATGTAAAGTTTTACCCCGCTGGTCGTACGTTGCGTAGACCGGCTCAGAGCGTTGGCTGATCATTAGTAAAGTGCAATTATCAAAAATGCACTCAAGATCCATGTTTGCTGAAATTATTTCGTTGTTACACTATTTTTTTTTTCGTTGACAAAAGGACTTTACAGTATAGTTCCTAGCATATCCTCTTTCTTTCGAGATATATGGCTGCACAGATCCGAATCTTTACTGTCTAAGCTTTATCTAGGTATACAACGAAAAAAAAAAGGCAGAGTTATCAGTAGTGGTAAATTCATGTGTCTTATACGAATCGGCAACAAAGCTCTTCTAACACACAGGTAACGACAAAAGGGAAAACCGGCATTGGAACTCGGATCATTCTCAGCACAATGATTTCTGACGTTACAAGATGGAAACGTCAGCTTAATGAGCTGGCCTAAACAAGCCAATTCAGTAAAACCAGCATGCGTGTCTATCGAAGCGCGCCGTCACTGCATTTAACAACCTCTGTGAATAGCGCATTCGGCTGCACAATGTCTCTATTCTAAATCACGCAGTTAAAAGGAAAAAAATAGAAAAGTAATTAAGTCAACAACTCGATCTAACGAAACCCGATCTTACGAACAAGTTCGGATTCCCCCTCAGCCGCCTATACAGCTCAATGCTTTTACTAACTCCAACTAACGAAGTAGATTTAGTGCCACTCCCAATTTAACGAAGTATTTAGAGAAACTGGCACATTTAAAAGGGGCAATTTTAAACTTGTTTCGCAAGTACGCCACGAGGATCATTGCGCCATGTCAGAAAAAAAAAACGAGGCATCTAGTTTTGTTTTTAAGGAAGCCCTACGAGATAAATTCAGCAGTCCTATGGCCGCAGACCACGGCGTCCCGCCCAGCACGCTTTCCACAATCTTGAAGGGAAAGAACGCCATCATCCATGCCACTTCACCTGGAGTTCCGTCGGAGAAAATTATAATCTCAAGACCATCCCGCGCGAGAAGTCAGAGCAAGCGCTGTTTACGCGGTTCAATATGGAGCCAAGAGCGCTCCGCTCAGCGGGAAAGTGGTACAACAAAAAGCGCTGTGTTCTTCCCGTCTGCTGGGTGTGACGACTCCAGGGCAAGCCCCGGCTGGCTTACTATTTTGACCGCGGAATTTTAGGGGACCGCTAAATTAGTGGCATACGAACGCCGCGGCCCTCGCAATTACGGTGTCATGGTAGCTACATGGGATGCAGCTCCCTAATCTAATTTGCTGAAACCAACTGTGTAAAATGACAGTCCCCCATTTTAACGAAGTTCTCGATTTAACGAAATAATTTGCGGTTCCCGGTGACTTCGTTAGATCGGGTTTTAACTGCTGCGCCAATTTATTTAGTAATATTTCGGCACGGAATTCCGGCACGACATAATTCTCTATCACGTACGCGACTTTATACTGATGACACGGCAAGAAAATTACGTACAGACAAAATTGCAACTACCGATCACCCCCACCCTTTTCTTTAGCATTTGGGGGATGTAGTTTGTCGACTACATTTGACAAAGGGGGTTTATTGGTGAGTTCTTAATAACACATCACTGTCACATTTTACTTGCAGGAAGCACGGCTAAGATAAAGATGGTTCAATCGAGCCGTGCAATTCCGACCCTTGCGTCTTCCAGCGTGGAAATAAAACCACCATTCATTTCACGATCGTTGCAGGTAAGTTCCGCTCTGCTAAACATCAACTTGCCCGAAGTGTGGACCTTTCAGGAACCCAGTAAAACCAGTTTTGAGGCGCGATGCACATTTTGCGCGCAGCAAGGTTTTACTTTGGTAGAAGCACTAAAAAATTGCCGAAACTCTCAAGTAGGAATCGCCAATTAATGCTTCAAGCTTCTGCACTATACACTGAGCCCCTTTAAAACTGGCTGCACTGCTATACACCAACGGGGTCGCTGTGAAGACACTTCTAGGGGCACTTTACATGTGACTGTTCTTGTGTGAAAATATGAAGAAACAGGGGCGACGCACAGGTAAGGGTGGCGGGTGTTTCTGACTAAACCGGCGCTCTCCTATCATGTGCTGCAGAGTGCCTAATTTTTGACATACTGGGTAAGCCTCTTCATACTGGTTTAATACTTGCTGCTTGTGTAGTCGGCTGGTGCGGGAAGTATTTAGCTTCTATATAGGTTGTTGTTTTCTTATGAGCTTTGCCGCGTGGTGTCGAGAGCCTCCGCCTGTCTTCCCAGTAGTAAGTAGTTATGTCGTGAAGCAGCGGGTTGCCTTGCTTTTCCGCCTCCTACCACGGGCCGTGACGCTGTAAATCAGTACTCAGGCCTGCTGGTGGCAAACTCCCTGTCCTCCATCGCAGAAAGGGCTGGGACCCACAGTCATTCTATATTTCTTTTGAGACCTTTTTGTACCTCCAAGGCTCATCCGGAATGATTTCTACGTATTGATCTACCAGTTCATTCAGTTGTAGCGGCCATACCCTCTGATAGGAAAGGGAGGTGGCAAGAAATCGTCACAACAATGATCGTTAAATGCAGACGGCGGATAATTCTGACGAATAGTAATAGGTACTCGCCTCCGAGCGTTGTGCAAAGTTCCTCCCACAAAGTTAGTAGGAAAAGGTAAAAAAAAAACGCATTGCAAGGAAAACTGTTCCGCTAGTGTACGAAAGATGGGTTCTTTGTCTTAAATAGTCGGACGTAGACTTTTTCTCTGAACCGTGCCTGATTTACTCGATTGAAGCGATATCCATGTAGATCTTGTCTCAGCAGGATCGCTTCCAGTTTTGTCCCACATTGTCCATGTGCTCTATCATGCACAGACCAAGACAGCAAGACGGCAACGATCAGCGTCAAAGTAAAGCGCTCATGTTTTGGATTAATGTTTCCCGGCGTCAAGCCCGACTTGTGCTCGTACATGGTGAAGTGTCCCATCAAGAAGGGTCAGGAGTACAGCGGTTCTTTCACAATGTCAGTCCCGCGATTACCTATCCCGGTGAGTGTGGCCATTTGACAGTCATGTGTGTGTGTGCAGTTGTGTAGCTTTGATGACGAGATTATAGAAGTGTGTCAATTCATTTCCCTATTCGGAGGCAAGAATGTGAGAACACGCTGATGTTGAAAGGCCCTTGGCTAGTAATGCGACGAGATAATCAGGAGCCAGGGGGTTGTAAGAATCCTTGGTCCCACATCACCGGTTTCGCTAGCTATGCTTTGGCCACCAAGGTAGAGCCGGCTCTTGCTACTCCGCGGCAAGAAATGCGTTATGTTTCATCGGGCAGGAATTTCCCAACGAGAAGACATTTGTGAACGCCTACATTGAGGACAATCAGTGAAGGGAGGTAAATAAAAAATATCCATAAGAAAAGTGAAACCGTTCATGAAGCCGAATGGCTTGCTAACTCTGAATTTGTTGGGACAAGCTAAGGCGTCATCCGCATTAACCTATCATGATTGGCAAAGCCATGAACAAAGGATATTTAATAAGACTAGACGGGTTAGCCGAGCGAAACAGCTCATTTCCATGCCGGATGCCGCTGGAAACATTCTTAACACTTTCAAAATGTGCTACTTTGAAGCGGTTAGTGTCAGGCAGCTTCAAGACTGGCCCTGGTGGCGTTGTGGTGCGGACACGAGAAGAGCACGTACACGATAGTGTCTAGCTCAGGGCTGTTCCTTCAGGCGGGAGACTCCGAGCGCTCCTGAGAGTGGAGGCGCGCCGCTGTATTGGTCGATGCTTTTTCGGCTACAAGTGGCGGAGCCTCGGCAGAAGAGCTCGACTCCGTCGCTCGATGCGGTGGCACAGTGGCCGCGCATACGGAATGAGGGACCGCGGAGGGATGCGACTCGTCAGCCCTGGTAAATGCCTTAAGGCTCTATGCAAGGACTGAAGGACCCTTTTTTGCGTGTGTAGGTGGAATTGGCATTCTGGTGCACGTAGGTCATGCATGAAAGAATCCGGCTTAACGCTACTAGCTGTTCCACCATGAGCAACGGAGCGATGAGCTTGTACAGTTTGGAAGTTTATAACCTTACATGTCGATTAAAGCCGACTTCCAATAGCAACCGTCAATTATTACTGTCGTTACAACTATGGCGGTAGCCTCCGGTAAAATCTGTTTTTGCTGTTTTCAAGGGAACAGTCTGGGTGTTTTCCGCTTTATATTCGGGCCAGATAAATCTTATCAGAGAACAAGCGAAGAGCGGAGCTCTATCCTTTTAATATAACGCTTTCAGGTCTGAGAAAGAGATTTGTGAAATGCAGGGACTGCAGTGCACGTATATTTTTCGGGAGTATTGAACTCCGCGAAGCGCGGCGTCCTCCATTGAACGCCACATAAAAGGTACCCAACATCCCACAAACTGAAGGCAATATGGCACATGTTCTTCGTTTTTCTCAGTAAATTGGCTGACCAGGAGAGACAGAGTAAAAAACTAAAAAAAAATTAGGGAAAGGTTGTACTCGTGGTTGTTTAAGCATTCGTGAGCATCTCTGCCCCTTCCCTCAATAATTTGAGGCTTGGCCCGATCCGCACCCCTTGCTCCACATTTCATGTTCGCAACACGGAGTTTTTTACGTGCTCCTCGTGCACCGTGCCAACTGTGTTTGCTGTTCTAACCGTCTCAGTGGCAACGTTTTCAAGCTTTAGCAGCGACATTGGCTACCTATCGCTCCTTTTGTTGTTCACCGGTATCGGCATTTCGTCGCCGCCATTCCCAGTTCCGCTTCTGCCTGCCTGAACGCTCCATCATTGGCGGGAGTCACGGCACCCGCCGAGGCGGCGTGCGGCCGGCGAATCGGCTCAGACAGCTGGCGGTCTGCGCTGCCACTTGACTTCTCCCTACATCGGCAGTCGATTCGAAAGGGGCGCCACCGCAGCCACGCTCCCTGTCATTCCCTGTTCTTACACCGCGTGGTCGACGGATCCATGGCTAACATTTTTGTCAACGTACCCCACCTGCTGCTGACGCAATAATAACGCTTTGGCTTGGTCGGCACCTTAACGTAAAGGCAGCAGTGCTTTTCAGAAGGTCGGCCAGAGGAGCAACGTGGACAAAGTTTTTTTATAAAACGCCGGAAGTAGGACCAGAGTACTATGAAGCTACGAACATCGTGGGTCGAGCGTGGAGCAGGGAAATTTGTGACGAATCGAATTTTTTAGGGGTCAGGCTGAACAACAGAGGCATCGACAACGTAACCAAGAATGGTACTTTGCCGGCGGCAAAAGCGACATTTCTTAGAGTTGAGCTGGAGGCCGGCTGGTCGGAATACTTCAAGTATATCCGAAAGGCACTTTAAATGCGTCTCAAATGTTGGTGAGGAGACGATGACGTCATCTAGGTAACATAAGCATGTCGTTCACTTAAAACCGCGCAAAAGAGAGTCAATTAATCGTTCTTTCGAATGTGGCTCGAGCATTGCAGAGGCGTAAGGGCATCACCCGGAATTGATAGAGGCCATCGGGGGTCACGGATGCCGTCTTTTCGCGATCTGGTTCATCGACAGCAATCTGCCAGTACCCAGATTGCAGGTCGATAGACGAAAAATACTTGGCCCCATGCAGCAGTCCAGAGCGTGTTATCAACCTCTTGTTGGCTGATGAGGCGTTCAGCGTGGGACACGCGGTTAGGACGTCTGTGCACAGGTGCTGCATCACCGGTGTTTCTGCGGTGCGCCACAGCGGACTATCTACCCAGCGGGCGGCTGTCTCAATCCAAAATGTCCTTATAGGATGTCGAGAGACGGCGCAGGCCGTCAGGGTCCACTGCTGGAAGATGAGGAGCTATCGTGGCCGTGATCTCATCCGCGTCCAGAGAAGACTTCGTGGCGGGCTTTAATTGCGGAAGCGCCGTGTCGACGCTTGCAGAGACGCCATTAGCTTCCATGATGGGATCCCACCTATTGTGAAAACTGACGCGTTCATAGAAGCTGATCCAGTCGTTGACGTCCAAGTCAACAGTTCTGGAGAATGTTCCAGGGTCACGGGGCTGCGAGACGATCACGAATGGCGTTACAGGTGCGTGCTGCCCGTCAAAAGCCATGTCCTCACAGCAAAGTGACTGCGCAGCTCCGTGGCGTGAGGGGAACCGCTGTACATCTACCACAGATTTTACGTGGCAAGGAGACGTCTATTTACGGATATTTACAAGGCAGGCTAAGCTATGCGGCGTTGAGGTACACAGAAACGTATGTTGGTTGGTTGGTTGGAATCAAAAATCAGTGGCGCGTACCCACTCTGGGGGATTGGCCAAGTCAGATTGGGGAAACTGGTCAAGAATTCAAACTAAGGGTAAAATAGAGCTGTGGAGTGTGAGGGAAGTGATGTTGGCAATTTTGAGGAAAAAAAACTATAGCATACTGAAGTAAAAACAGATACTACTCGTACCAGAGAAAGAAAGTACGGAGTGTCTTTTAACAGGGTAGGCGACCGGATTGTGAAATAAAAGCGTGAAGGGCGCGACAAACATCCCCGTGGCAGAAACCTAAGAAGGATCAACATTTGGGCGAGTTGGTACTGGTTATGTATCATCTTGACGAAACAGCGTAAAAAACGGGGACACTAGGAGAGAAAGACGACAGGACGACGCTGTCGTCTACAGCGTTGTCCTGTCGTCTTTCTCTCCTAGTGTCCCCGTTTTTTACGCTGTTTCGTCAAGATGATGCGGAAACCTAAACCCGATGCCCCAAATGACTCTAAGTTCGACACACACAAGGAAAGACCCAGGCGCCGGAGGGGAACCTCCAGGAATCGATTTCGGATAGAGGAGAACCGCCGGCAAGACAGCAGGAAATGTTCAATTGTCTCCTCCTCTTGACAAAACTCGCATTGGCCGAAGGCGCTATGCGTGCACGGTGAAGGTAAAATTCAAATTGGGCACTCTGCAGTGAAAGCTGGTCAATGTGACCTCGCATAATCGCGACTGCACAACATCACTCTTCCACGCATACCGGAGGTGCTCAATTTCGGGGCATCCAGAGATACTGTCTGGGTGCAGGCTGTCCAACGAGCTATACCTGCGAAACCGGGATGCAACAACTTGGGCTATGGGGGCACAGCATCAACCAGCGGTCCATTCAATGCCACACCTGCCAGATAATCAGCGGTTTCATTAAGGTGGATACCCCTGTGTCCTGGAACCCAGACCAGGCGGATTTCTTGTACATAGGGTGGTAGGAGCATCGAGAGCGTTCGGCTTAGAGGGGTAAATCTTGGATTAGATAGGGTGGAGCAGGCTGAAAGCGAGTCCGTCACAATAATCACTTTCGAATTGTCTTCATTGAGTTTTCTAATAGCAAGGGCAATCGCCAAAAATTCTGCCAAGAATATTGTTGTGAAATTGGGTAGCCGCAAAGAAAATGTCCAGTCAAGTGCAGGTGAAAAGATACCAATACCAGCCTTTCTTTCCTGAACAGACGCATCTGTGGCTACAACCACATGGGTTGGAAACTTCTCGAAATGGGTGATTAGAAGACCAGCTATAGTCTTCTCCGGCAAATATTTGGAATTGGAGGGGAAAATATTATCAAAATCAATTTCCACCATCGCATTTCGAGGTTCAAAGGAAGGAATCGAGAGAATGTTGACGTTTAATGGGGCTAATAGAGACTGTACAAACACCACCTGCGGCGTTTGTACCTGGGCCATGGCTGCGAAAAAAGGCGTTGGGAGTGAACGAAGACCATTTGCGACCTTGAAATATGTACGGAGCCGAGCGTCGTTCTCGTCTTCACCCACCAGCGGCATAGCACCGATCGTATGCGTATCGCTAACAGGGATTGCCCCGTCACAACCTTTCTAGCGCGCAGTGGGGCTCGAATCTATGTCGCGGATATACCAACCCAGACGCTGCGTTACACCGCAGCCCCAAACAGCAAGCTCACTTTAGCCGGAAACCCCGAGGCTACCTCAACCTTGCAGGTTGCGACGCCAGGAAGTCCAAATGATGTCACCATCTCAGTAGTCGCTATTCTAGGCACTGCCTACATGTCACAAATGAGCATCCTGGAACGCTCACACCGAAGTGCGCAGCGAAAAACGGTGGTGAGGTCTCGTGCGAAGTAACGGACGGATTTTGAGCTTTCATTTTCATGTTGTAGACCGTGTGCAGTGCGCATGCGATAGTCCCTTGGCCGCTCCCTGTTTTAACAGCACAGCAGTTTAAGCTTGAGCTTCGTCCGTTGTTGTTCGCGAAGAAATGTAAAAAAATACACCGAGCGCAGGTGAGCGTGGGCCTCGTGAGGAGCGCCCGGCGGCGTCCAGATCGACCTTCGAGAACACTCTTCCCAGCGTTCGTGGCGTGATCTCTAGCGTGCTCTTCTTCTCGCCATTTCACGTGTGTTCGAACAGTCAAGTGGGGACCTCAGTCGCCTAGTTCGCGCTACAAACGCCGAGTTCGCGAAGCCGGATGCCACCGGTTCTACCGCGTGCTAACGCGGTTACTTTGGGAGAGATCCGGTCCTGCCAGGCATAGGAAACTTTCAGCGGCAAGTTCGCAATTCCATGTGAGGTGCAATAGCCGGGTCAACGACCATTGGGAGTGGGGCCGCCAGCTCTGTTGTTCCTCCGGCCTCGCTTGCACCACCAGTGGAAGCTGCGCCAATGTTTGAGCAAAATTTAAAAAACCGGAGTTTTATTCGGTGAAGCTGCACCTTCGCTACGGGAAAGCCTTGGGACACTGAACTACCACACCGAGGTCCATTTTGCGAACAAAAATAAGTGAACAAACACAAATGCGAATGTCTTGCATTTCACGTACTCGATGTAATACATGTATTGCTGTCTTCTCCGTTTTTTTTTTTTTTGCAGATGAAATCCACCGTTCAGGTCGAGCTTAAACTTGACCACGGCGTGAGCGTTTGCGTGTGGACTAAAGTCAAATTCTCATAAACCTGCGGACGTGTCCGATTTCGACATCACTGCACGTATCGTCAAGTGTGCACACCACCCATTGTGCGCACTCAGCGCATGCGGCCAGTGACGTTTCACAGTGAGCTCGTGAAAGGGTCTCACCGCCGCTTTAAATAAAAATTGTCACGGATACTGTGGGCTCCGTGTCTTCATGATGGTGGTTGTGCGTTAAAAACAACCCTCGCTCGTTCGTCAACATTACTGGCATGACAGACTTGACGCAGCACCATGGTCTCAGGTAATCTGGTCGACGCATTGGGATCATGGAAGCCGTTTCTGACAGAAAGCAACCCCACATCTGTACAGAACATACAGCTAGTACAGTTTTAACGCGAAACTGCTGTCTGACTGCGTTGGTGAAAAAAACCGCGCCCTCAGCTGGGGTCCATGAAAGACATCCGCAAAGGCCGACGCCTTCCGCCCCACCCGCCTTAAAAAATTAAGCAGTTTCACTCAACGTGAAAGTTATCGTAACTGCGGAGCAGTGATTCGCCAGTGTTTCCCTTGTGTTATTCTTGTGAGTGCTTTGTGTTCATGTAGATTTTGCAATTTTAGTACATGTAGTAACGAACGCTGCCTGTATAACATTTCCTGATACAGGTGGCGTTGCCCCTCTTCTCCTGCCAAGAGGGGCTGTGGGGCCCTTTCTTGACTAGTTTCATTATCTGCCGGGCGTTGATACCGAAAGGGGTCAAGAGAGGCCGCCGCAGTCCCTCAGAAGGCCTACAAAGAGAAACTAGATTGTATTTTCATCAATTTTGGTACTTAATTGCGTAGTTTCATTATGTTTTTTTTCTAATTTTGTTATCATGTACTTATTTGCGGCCCAGAAATGGCAGCGTCCGTTGCAACGGCTCAGAGCAAAGATCACCCCTAACATTTCGCATGTGAGCAACGTGTGCCTCTGTGGCACAGACGTTACCTTCTTAACGTGCGAGGCAAGGTTGATCCCGACCAGGGAAAGCGGTTTTCTTTTCGAAGCCTCTGTTTTGGAGCGTGACGCCGTGACCCCGGTCAAGCTACGACGAACGACAAGCCGGACCCTCAGAGTGCTCCGCACTTAAAGAATGGCGGCGCATCTGATTGCTTAGCTGCAAATGTCATAAGGATGAATATAAACTCCTCCTCCCTCCACCTCACGCTCTTTCCCTCCCCTGTCACTTCTACAATGATGAATGCAATGGAGGCCTGCCCTATTCAATTCCGTTTCCCCGTGTTCATTCACACTGCCCTCACGCCACCTGTTGGCACCTTTTGTTTCGGTTGTTTTAGAACCGCTTAAGTTGACATCGTTGGCTTTGCTATTTGCTTTGAAATCGCCACTGTTCGACGCCGAACAGTGGCGAACAGTGGTGACACCGAACGAGTGCTAACGCGGTCCGATTTGGGGGAGATATGAAAACCTGCGGACGAAATGATCCGGGCCTGTCAGTAATGGAGAGCTTTCACCGGCAAGTTCAAAAACAAATTAAAGCAGTTCCACTCAACGTGAAAGCTATCGGAAGTGCAGAGCAGTGATTCGCGGGCTGTGGCGCCGTCATCCGCTCACTGCTACCACCGATTACGCTCTTCCCCTCCCTGCTTCTCTCCTCTGTTGATGAATTTAAGAGAGGATTCTTCAACGCATTTCAAATTTCCCGCCTGGCGCCTCCTCTGAGTGGAGCAGCACGTGGACTCTCTTTTTTTTTTTTTTTTTTTTGCCTGCTCAAAGCAGCTTTGAGCAGCTCCAAGCTGCTCCGTATTTCATTTGCAAGGGCAGCGCCGCATTGGCTCCGCCCACCACTTCCGAAGCTGCTGAATCGTATTTCATTTGCACCAGGGAGCAGCTCAGAACTGCCCAAACTGCTCTCGCGGCTGAGGAGGAGCAGCTAGCAGATGACAGAAAGGCGAGCAGACGACGCGCGAGTAGACGACACATGCAAAGGTCACTCCGGGTCTCGTTGGCGTTTTCGCTTGTTCTGGCGTCATTGATCGTCTACTCAGTGCGAGAATGGTGGGATTGTCTGCTGTTCCTTCGCAGTTCGTGATTACAGTTGATGTTAAGACGCCGGTGTGTCCGCGGTCCTTTGACGAAGGTGGGGCACCAGTGCTAAACGAATTGCACTAGGTTTTCGCGTCTTCCGGTACGTACATACAAATGGCAACGTTTGAACAATGTCACTAAAGGTTTGTATAACCGCTCGTTGAAGCAAACGCGATGGGATTTTGCTTCGGTTGCAAATTTATCCACAAGATAAGCCACCGTTTCGTCGCAGTCTAAGTAGGAGTCGAGTATATCCAAAATATACGGCTTGTGTGAGGTAAACAGTTCATTTCGACACGCCAGTGCACACCTCACAAAATGCGCTCAGCCGCAAACGGTATATGCATGAAAACAGCGTCGCGTACACTCCGAAACGGCGCGTTTGGTTGTGTAGTCAACGCTTCGTGAAGCAACTGAGAAATTTCGTAGTTACTTTGACAGCCTTTTTCAAAAACTATTCCTTGTCATTATTTGTCATCAAATAATAACTATCATGTTTCTAACTTCGCGTTGTTGAACGCCTGCCTACACGAGGTGCCGATACGAGCAGATGACAAATCGTCGGCTCCTCCGCAGTGCGCTGCCGCAGCAGATAACAGCTTTGAGCTGCTTCTTCACGTGACCTTCTGCGTAACTTCCGGTTCAAGAGCTGCTTCGTAGCTGCTCCAAGAAGCTTTCAGCTGCTTTGAGGCAGGTAAAAAAAAAGAGACCTACGAGCTTGAGTTCTGTTCTTCTTGTGCTTACTTTGGAACACGCCGCTAGGGGGCCGCGCGGAACAGTAACACCTCACACTGGCTCCGCTTTTTCCACGTCCTAGCGACGAATACTTCCGTAACCCGACCTCGTCAACCAAGAAATCACCTTTCCAACGTGACAAAGAACTCGGGGAGACCAGAAACAAGTATCTGCACAGCATCAAACCTTGTTACCGGCCGCACAAGGTGGGTTCCATACCGCCGCTTCACTGAGCCTAGCGAGGCGGTTCCGATGCCGGCTTTGGCATGCCGGAGGAAGCACGTGCACCAGGAAGAAGCACGTGCAGCAGGAGACCATGGCGGCGGGGAAGCCACATCGGCAGCGGTGGCCAGCGCGCCGGGCGATGCGCCCACGTCGCAGCAAGTCATCGGCGCAGCTCTAAGGCTGGTAACCATGGTGACTGGTGAATCCATCTTACAAGAAGAATATGAAGACACCACGGGCTGGCTCCAACGTTACGGGCGCAAGCATGGCCGCACCTCACCACGTAATCCCACGAATGCATCGGACGTACGCGCCGCCCGCCGATCAAAGAAGCGCACACTCCGCTACGCAACCAAGCCACGAGGCAAAGGCCCAGCACCAGAATCGCCCAATTAAGCAGCCGCGATGCCCACGCCTACCCAAACACGACGTTAAAGTCCTGTTTCGGCCGCGGGACGGTCTCAAATGTTGCGCGCATCAGCGAAGCTACCTGGAGAGACAGCATCCTACGGGCTGCCGGCCATAGAGCAAGAACTGGCCTCAACGGACATTTTCCGAGTAAACCAGACTCAAAACATTGTAGTTATCAGCACAGCGCTTCTCAAAAGAGGGGTGAGATACACTCGCATTGAACAAGTCAAGATCGGCGAAACAACTTACGCTACCCGCGCCTACGTGACTCCTCCAGAAGATTCCGTAAGGGGGTCATCCACAACATTCCCCCTTACGACTCACCTGAAGACATAGCAAGAAGTGACGTGTATTCCCGAAACCCACAGCCCTCCACGCCAGAAGCATGAGACAAACTCGGCCATTATAGCCTTCTCTGGCAGCAAGGTGCCCTACTTCGGTATAGTACCGCTGCTACATCCATAAGAAAAAGCATGAGGTGTGTTCTGCCTGCGGTAAGTTGGGGCATCGGAAGGACGTGGCCCCCTGTCCAGACCACGCATTTTGCAGCGTGTGTAGGCGTCGCTAACCCCATAGGAAGAAGAGCGCCGAAATGCGTGGTGAAATGCGCCCTGCTGCGGAAAGGACCAGACAGAGACAATCCAGTGCAAAAAGGCGCTATCGCACCCCCTTCGTCTTCAAGCAGCGAATGTGGCGCCGCCAACGATCCGGCAGCCAGTAACGAGACTCTTCCTGACAGCCGAGGGACCGTTCGGTTTCATTCCCACGGCTACCTCCGGTGGGTTCGTCGTCTCAAAAGAAACACAAAAAAAAAGTCCAGCAAGCCTCAATGACACTCCCGCTCCAAGTCCAAGAACCGGGACCCGTATCCAGCCGAGACAGCCCCACTACGACAGCCCTGCAGCCCCGGAACACCAGACTGCTCCGCGCAGGTGAGCTGGGCAGCAAAGGCCTCTCAAACTGCTACAGCAGGGGCACAAGCACAAGGCATCTACATGCGTGCAAAACAAGATAACGAACAGGAAGAGTTGCAGAGCATTAGGGCTATACTGGACCATGTTCTAGCCGAGAATAGGCAACTCAAAGCCGAGCTCGCGCAGATGAAACGTAGCTGTACCCCGGCAACCTCGTCAGCCGGAACACCAGCCACTCACATTTTTGAAGAAAACCCTCACCGTAGCAAAAGACGGGCTGAGGAGGCGGCTGATCGCCCATCGCCAGAAAGCCATAAAATGGAACAACTGGAGCAGCGCTTCAAGCAGGTATTTGGAGAGATTCAATGCGCAGTGAATTCTCTAGCCACTGCATTGGCGAATTTCAGGGAGACTATTGACCTCAAGGTCACCGCTCTCGAATTTAAGGTAGCTCAACTCCCTTCGGCGTGTGCATCGTCGCCAACACTACCCCCGCAAGTCGGACCTATTCGCTCCTCTCTTTTCCCAAGGGGACACGGTGCACCCCCCTACGCCGAAGCCGTACAATTGACTGCCGTTCAACCAGCTTCTGATCACCATGACGCAAGAACCGGGCAAACACAACGATAGCCACTCTTACTGCAACCTGGCAGTGGAACTGTAGAGGATACAGGTCCAAACGAGGCTCCTACAACAGCATATCAACCACATACGGCAAAACCACCATACTGCACCAGATATCATAGCTTTACAAGAGACAGAGATCCCAGCCAAACTCTCGATATACACGGGTTACCACAACGTTGCGACAGATATGTCGGTGAACCCTCGCCAAGAGGGGTCACTACCCTAGTGCATGAAATATTCCAGCAAAGCAAATATCGCTTGAATGCCAGGGGCCGGAATATTTTTTCCTTGAAATCCTGCCTGCTACCGCCAAGAAGAAGAAAAAGTACGTCCTCAATGTATACAGCTCACCAAGAATACACCGTAATGTCGGGTCCTTGCTACAGATGGCTCACCAGGTGTCCCATGGTCATTTTTTGGTTATCGTTGGGGATTTTAATGCGGCCCACCCAGCTTGGGGATACCCCCGACCCACAAAAAAGAGTCAGCAGGTATTTAATACCCTGCAACAGCTGAATCTCAGCGTCTTAACGGATCCGGCGCACCCAACCAGACAGGGCAACAGCGTCCAGCGCAATACCACACCGGATCTGAGTGTAGGAAAGAACGTGAACAGCTCACGATGCAGAAACACGCTGATCGACCTAGGCAGCGATAATTATATCGTGGAAACACTCCTCGTCGCCGGGCCGACCAAATCAGTGAAGCGCAAGTACACAGTAATTGACTGGGACCTCTTCCGGAAAATCCGACAAACGCAAGACAGCCCTAATATCGAAGATGTCGATGAGTGGGTGAAAACCGTACATGAGCACATCGACTCGGCCACGAAAACCCTTCCTGAAGAAGAAAATCTCGAGCAAGTAGACTCGCGCCTTGTTCATATGTGGGGGGCCAAGGAAAGCATACAGAACCGCCTTCACAAAAACAGACACAACCACCCTCTGCGGCGAAGGCTGGCTCGACTAAACAATGATATAGAAAAGCATGCCGCCTATTTAAGCAATCAGCGCTGGAATGCCGTGTGTGACCTCATGGAGAGACAGATGAGCCCACCACACACGTGGCACACGATCCGCAGCCTGCTAAATTCCGAAGGTAAGCGCATCGTTCAACGCAACAATATGCTAACCTTGCTGCATTCCCAAAAACCTGATTCGCAAACACTGCAGAAAAAACTACAGCACCTGTACATACCCCAAAGTTCAGAAGAACCTCCACGACACTATACGGGGCAACCATGCCATGTGTCAGGGCACCCCCCGACAGGGGATGCACCAAAACCCCACCAAAAGTGGAAGAAAAGACTAAAGAAACGCGAATTTTGAAGTGCGCGCCAGGAGAGAACCAATGAGCAAGCGCCAGCGCCGAAGCACCGAGGCATCATGGGCAAACATGACAGCGCACTGGTCATCCAATCGGAGAACGCCGCGCAGGAGACCAGTTGCGTGTTGGCCATATATGGATATGGGAAAGGCAAGCAGCCAATGAGAGTGCGCCACGAGAGAGCCCAGAGGGGATAAAAGCGGGGCACACAAAGAGGAGGCCAGAAACCGGGAGGCAAGGCACCGGGAGGCAGACGACCAGGAGGCGGCCGGAGCACGTGATTTTCACGGAACGAGCCAGGCGGACGCGGCCAGGCCATCGACCACGCGATCCGAGCCTGGGCGGGAGCGGGCCGACTTCGCATCGGCACCGTCATCCTAGGTGCACCACGAACCTGTGTCTTCGTGGCCCCAGAGGCATCGTCCGGGCACCATTGGCCAACGTCCACGCTCCGTCGACGTTCGTCTCGACGGCCCCGAAAGGCGACGT
The DNA here is from genome assembly GCA_013339765.2 of Haemaphysalis longicornis. Taxonomy (NCBI): domain Eukaryota; kingdom Metazoa; phylum Arthropoda; class Arachnida; order Ixodida; family Ixodidae; genus Haemaphysalis; species Haemaphysalis longicornis. The sequence goes on from CM023453.1 coordinate 74,880,380, forward strand.
TCGTGCCGAGCCTACCTGGGACCTCCAGTGGCAGCGGCTACCAGGGGGTAGCCACCGAAGAAGCACGCCACCCAAGGGATGACCGCGCGCGTCGAACGCCGGCATCAAGGACCTCCAGCGGGAGCGGCTACCAGGAAGTAGCCGCAGAGGGAACGTCAGGATGCCGGAGCCCACGCCGTCCAAGGAGTGACCGCGCGCATCGAACGCCGGCACCGAAGAGAGACGAGAACGGCTACCTCCGAGTCGCGGCCACGCAACGGTGCGACACGTCAGCGCCGACCGACCGGGGTAGGCTAGTCTAATAGGGGCAGAATGATTAGACACAACTAGGGACTAGTTGTTATAGAGGGCCAGGGACAGGATGATTAATAAGTAACTTAAGGACAGGGGTCCTTGGATCGGACGGTATATATGAACTTTATTAGAGAGACTTTTGGGTTTTGATTTGAATTGTATATTGAGCTGTTAAGTTAGGGGTTTATATTTGAGTTGTGTTTTGGGATTGTTAGAGGTTTGAGTGTGTATCATTTGTGAGCTGTTTAATCATTGTGTGCTTTGCGTTCGGGTTTTTTTAGTGTTCAATAAATGGGTGTTCTGTCAAACTCGTCACCGGCTTTCCTGTGTCCATCTCTCTGAGCTGGTTAAGACAACCTCACCATCGTTTCACGTGACAAACCAAACTCAGCGCTGGACGGTCGTATAAGTAGAGCTGAGGTGTATGCGGCCATCACCAAACTAAACACACGATCCGCGCCTTATCCGATGGCATCACTAATAAGGTCATCGACAACCTCGACGACTCATCCATAGCCGCTCTCACCGACTACATGAACAGGGAGTGGGATAGAGGTAAGCTCCCTTCATCATAAAAAATGCCTTGGTCGCCCTCATCCCGAATGCGGGCAAGGAGCTGAAATTGGAAAATCTCAGGCCCATCTTACTAACATCATGCCTAGGTAAGCTACTTGAGCATGTAGCTCTCAGTCGACTGCACCAGCACATGGAAGAACGGCAGTTATTTCCTCAAACCATGGTAGGATTTAGGCCCGGCTTATCTACCCAGGATGTGATGCTGCAGCTGCAACATAATTGACAACCCTGAAGCATCCCCCCTCGACGCGCGGGTCATCATGGGTTCGGATCTTACGAAGGCTTTTGATTGCGTGAGCCATGCGGCCATACTTAATAATCTCAATAAGCCCAACGTTGGGGCCAAGACATGCACCTACATTGCGGACTTCCTTTCGCAACGTACCATTCAACTCAATATCCAGGGTCTCAAATCGGACTCCATAAGCGTGGGCAGCAGGGGCACACAACAAGGCTCCGTGTTCTCCCCCTTCCTTTTCAATGTGGCTATGCTTGGGCTGCCTCCTTTGCTCGACCAGATCTCCAACATTCGCCATAGCTTGTACGCCGATGACATTACGGTGTGGACAGTAGGTGGTAGGGATGCGGAGATACAGGAACGCCTGCAAGCAGCCGCTGATGTTGTACATACATACGTACACGATAGAGGTTTGGCCTGTTACCCGCAGAAATCAGAGATCCTTCTTTACAACCCCACAAGGCCAGGCAGGCGACCATCATCTGCTCCAGACATTCAAGTGTTTCTCCAAGCAAACGCCTCCCCCAAAACTGACTGCATTCGCATTCTGGGTCTGTGGATCCACGAGAAAGGCACCAACACAGCAACCATTCAAGCATTGCACAATGCAGCTTCCCAGATTAGTAGATTAATAACAAGGATCGCAAACAAACAGCATGGTCTCAAGGAGCCCAACCTCCTCCGCCTTGTGCCGACCTTTATCATGAGTAGAATTACGTACGTCGCCCCATATCTCAAGCTCAGGAGAGCAGAAATAGAAAAAATTAATCGAATTATTCGAAAAGACACCAAGGACGCAGTCGGCATCCCTACCAGCGCCGCCACAGACCGATTGCTAGAGATGGGCATTCATAACACCTTGGACGAGCTCATTGAAGCCCAACGTACGGCCCAATACAATCGTTTAGCAGCTACCATCACCGGGAGGACCATTCTAGAATCCTTGCTCATTCCTTACGCCCATCAACATGGACACAAGACCACCTTACATCGGGAAATCCGGGAGTACATCAGTGTGGCACCGTTCCCCCGCAACATGCATCCATCACACCACCAGGAGCACAGACAAGCAAGGGCCATGGCGCTACCCAAACAGTAACACTCTAACCCGGAGGTCTGCTACGTAGACACAGCGAGCTACCCTGGCCGAAGCGCGGTAACGGCAGTGGTGGTTGACCACCAAGGTAATGTGGTATCCTCGTGCTCAGTCAACACCTCCCGCCCAGATACGCAGAAGAATTGGCCATCGCGCTCGCCATCACGGGTACACGGGCCAGCATAATCATATCGGATTCTAAAACCGCCCTGCGCAATTACGCTAGAGGGAGGGTTTCTGTGGAAGCGGCGCATGTACTACGGACCCGCTCTGAGACAACAGCAAGGCAAGTCCGTCTGGTTTGGACACCAGCGCACTCGTCCCTCCCGGGGAACGAGATGGCACACGAGGCAGCCCGAGGATTCTGCAACTAGGCTGACCCAGAGTCCGAAAAGGTGCCGTCTGACACGGGGGGAAGGGATAGGCTCTGGACATATCAGGAAATTACACAGCACTATAGGCTGAGTCGTCTTAAACTTCCGGCAGCTCACAGATCCCTTACAAGAGGACAATCAGTGGCGTGGCGTAGGCTGCAGACATTCATTTTCCCCCACCCCGCCCTATGGCAGCGACAGTACCCAGAAAGGTACCAGGACGCATGCAAATGTTGTGGACTATCAGCTGCTTCACTAACCCACATGGTTTGGGCCTGCCATCTCAAACCCCAGTCCGCCAACCCCGGATTCCACATCAGTAATTCCGAGCAGTGGGAGGCCGCGCTGCTCAGCTGCATTCCAGAAGTACAAGTTGCGGTCATCCAGCTGGCGGAAGACGCCGCCAGGGTCATGGGCTCCTGGCCGCCGTCTGACGAAGCGCCCACCCGGAACCTCCCTCTCGGGTGGTTACGCTCAGCAAAGCTGACAAATAAAGTTTTCTTTTCATTCTATTCTCTCTTCTCTCCTTCTCTCTCTCTCCTCTCTTCTCTCTCTCTTTTCTCTCTCTCATCTCTCCTCTTCTCTCTCTCTCTCCTCTCTCTCTATCTCTTCTTTACTCTCTTTGCTTGCTTTTATATTACATGTGCGGAGCCTTACTGCTCAGTTTTGAACGCGTGTCTCCCGCGGCCCCTTTTTTCGCTTACTATCGTAAAAAGCAACCTAATGAGCGTTCCCAGCTAAATGAACGCAAGGGCTGCCGGTTAATTACACCGATTTTGCCTCAAGTGTACCTGCAGTTTTCTTTGCGCAAAACAATGGGGAGATGATTGACAAGTGCCAGCGGTTCGACAAGTTCCAGCGGTTCGGGAGTTTCGAACGGTTATGACTATAAAAACCGCTTGATTTTCGAAGCTTCTGTGTAACGCCGTTACTCCGACGGGCTCTGTTTGGGTCCGCTATGTCGCTACTTCGCCTGATTACGGCGGAGGGTAGACATCGTGGCAGCGAATGAGCTACGACGGCAAGACGCGTCCCTAAAATGCTCTGCACTTGATGAATGAGAGGTAGAACTCCGACGAAGGGAGAGGGGCCTCCAGCCTTGCTGTTTCTACAACCTTGCACCATTAGTGCAAGCTGCGCCATTTTTTTTTTTCACTGGCTCCGAACATACACGTGATAGCATCGCCAAGCAAAGGGGACATTTAGAAGGAACTTACACTGCTATTCACCTAATTGTGCTTCTGTAATTACCACGTTCAAATTTCCTTTGTAGGCCTCAGTACACACGCGCATATACATCGTAGGCCACAACACATTGATTAGGTTCATCTTGACTCCCGTGGAGTAATCGAGGTCTGGTGGTATTCTGAAGGTGCACGAGCTCGCATCACATAGCGAAGGCTTCGGGTTCTATTTTATACCAAAATTTACCCAGCTTTCTCTTTAACTCAATTACTTTACCTTGTATATAGGAGCTTCCCTGAGAATTTTCGTGTCACTCCGCGGGCTTCACCTATTTTAATGAGGCGACCAGTTGGGATTAATTAGTAGAGGCGAAAAGGTGAAACGGGTTAAAGTGAATTAGGACGAACTACAACGAAGTGAGGCTAAATAGGATCAAATAAAATGGAATAATTATTAATAGGTGATTTATAATACTGATCAGTAAATTGTGATTAAGATTGATTAAGCGGGATTAAGGTTGGATTACGGTGTATTCAGGTCGAACCCAACTATTATGTTGGGTCAAGATAAATTGAGATGAATAATGGGGGAACAAGATGAATTAGACAGGATCATGACGGATTAATGATGGTAAAATACCGTTACTGCTGTGCCGATGTGTGGACCGGTTATAAAAGGTACCCCTCGGAATTTTAAGTCAAGCGTTCGCCTTCAAAGCACGTAAGCATACCTAAGTGTCCAAAGAAATTTTTGTATGACCTATCGGCCATTTTATGGGCCATTCATTTAACACGACGTTGTATTTTCAATGTAGCGAATTAACAATTGCTTCAGAAATAAATAATTGAGCTACTCCGAATTGCTGGAACCCACTGGGACAGCCTCACGTCTTCAATGCTCTGGATCCACGCGGCGCTCGTTTTGAGTCGTGTACTTAACCAGTTGCCATTACTTTATCTATCGGAATATCAGCATAATCACGAGCAAGCACTTCAGAGAAAAGGCCTCAACATATTCCTTGGGGTTCCCCAAATGGCATAAATTATCATTGTCCTCGCAGATTTCAGTTTACACCCCTCCACTTGAGGGCGTACCAGAGGCCGCACTTGCAGCTCGCCTATCTGGGAGAGTTTGATGTCCGGAAAACATAGCTCAGACGTCTGCGCTTAAAGGAGGAATCGCACATACACGTGGCATACAACACTCTGAGTGTTATTTACCCACACTGACGGAACAAATGGCAGCATTTGGAACCGGGCTGGCGTTTTGAGTTCTTGGAACGCGCAACAGCCATCCGAGGTATTCGCTCGGAGCGATTTACCCCACTAGGCAAGGCGAGAACGGTAGTAAATGTACGAAGAACTCATTCACATATTCCCGGACGGATCTGTCCACGAAGGACTGACCACCGCAGCGGCCTTTGTTATCCCCGCCACAAACTGCTCGTCTCGACCATGATAACATTCGCAGCGGTTGAGGATGTCGCATTTAATGCCGCCTTAAAAACGATTAAATCTCTCTGAGTGCGGGGATAGGTCATTCTAACAGACTCCAAGCCAGCCCTACAACTTTTCCAGCACGGACTTCGTGACATCATTGCACCATTGGGACATCACTGCAGTTTTGCATGAAAAGGCCAAGAAAAGTGCCGGCTGTTTTCGCCTTCTTCGGGCTTCACAATTAAAGCATGTTTGAGAATTTAAAAAAAATTGGGGACGCTTGAGCTTCTCTGTAAAGCGTGGAAAACGCAAGCGTTATAGGACTCGGCGATGAGAACGTTCTTGCGCTCGGTACAGATAGACTGCAGCGCATCTAACACACGTGTATGAAGGGTGAGCACGCTCCGTGGTTCATTATCCTCTAGCGCTGACATCATCGTACTTTCAGTGGTTTCAGGGGTAGCAGTGGGCGCCGCAAGGTGGCGCTACGGAATTTGTCCCTCACGGTCAACTCCACCGACAACGCCGGCTTTTCTGCGAGGCATGTCCCTTAACGCTACGCGTCAATAGAGATATGCCAGGTAACACCCTTTAAAATATACAATGCGTTGGCGAATGACAGGACGACCAATTCCGTTCACGCGTAGTGTGCAGGTAACGTTATTGCGCGGTTGTGTGTAGGGATCCGAATTATAAATATTAAAAATAAGAACTGTAGCAGGTAATTTCGTTTATTTCTGCGAAAATACGCGCAGAACAGATATCTGAATTTGAACTCAGGCAGGCATATGCAGTTCGCCAATTCCGACGTATCTCTTTACGCTGCATGCCGCGTACATTTAAGCATCCGTTAAAAACTTTACCATCCGTTCCTAAAGGAAGTCAAGGGAAGTGCAAAATTTTTCTAAAAAAAAAAACTACGTCAAAAGTGCGTCAACACCTTCGCTATCCATACGGGCAGCGAAGGTATAAAGCAAAAGTGCGGCCAACCTTCGCTGAAAGTTCATCCGCGGGATCATGAAACCTCCAAAGAACCTAATCGGGAACGAAGAACGAACGGCCATGAGGCGATTTTTTTCGCACTAAGAAAATGCATTCACGAACGATCTAAATGTATACCGATACGTGGCTTATGAGATAAAGGTACTAGGTACTATATTATTTGACTCCTTCTTCAATAACGTTCATCTTAAGCACAGAAAAAAACAAAACAGGGGCACAGTAGACAAGGACAAGTACTTCCAACTGAATTTTATTGAATCAGGGTGAAATGTATAGCAGAAAAATGCAAGAGACACAGAAAAGGTTACGATTAACTCGGATTAAAATAACGGAATCGCTTGCCGCTGTCCCACACGTGTCAGTCATTACCACGACCAGTTGTTTTTTAAGAACGCTGCCTGCTTATCGAACAAAGCTACTGATGTCGTGCTGACACGCTCAAAATCGCCTAGTTGCATTTCAGCTGCCTCTACTATCTCACGTATGCGCTGATCAGAGTCGTGAAACAATATCACAGAGTTTTTAAAGTATGGTTCACACTTGGGGAATTCACCCCAGTGAGTCGACAGGTTACCATCCTTGCTTTTGTGTACGTTATTTTGATGCTGACGTAACCTGTCGCACCGTGCCGTCTGCCCAACGTATAAAGAGCCTTTTCGAGTGGTAGTGTCAGAATGGCACACCTGGCAGAAAGCCGTAAGTCTGTTTCTACAGAAGCACCTTTAGCTGCTGGACGTTGGGTATCCCTTTCGTACCGGAAACTCCGAAGACGTCTGTGACTTCTTGACACTGCACTCCCACTGTACATTTAATGGTTTTTCTCTAGACATCAGAGACCTTTATTACTCCCTGCCACATGACCGAGTCCTGGAGTGTGTCGAAGAATGCATTTTTGAGTTTGGTGTAATAGCCTTTCAAAATGAGAAGTGGAGTAACAATGCAAGGGTTCCTCGACCTGTTGTCGATGTATCTGCAGTCCACCTATGTTTCCTGGAGCAGCACAGCCTTGATACAAAAAAAGGGTGTCTGTATAGGGTCTTGTGTTCCTCCAGTGCTGAGCGATCTTTTTCTGGGCCTGATCGACCGGGTGCTGGCGGGTAGATTGATGTCAACAAATGTCGTCAAAGTATACAGGTCCGTGGAAGATTTTTTGGTTGTCCTTCGTAGGGGTGCGTCTAGCTTGGACAATGATGTGAGATCAACATTGCCAGTGTTTGAAGATTGCCTGAAACCACTTCAGATAACTCACGAAGTACCAGAAGGTAACGGGCTGAAGTTTTTGGACATGGGTCTCATGTTTTCGGACAACCAGGTTTACTGGAGTTACGCACCCTGCAGCCAGAAGCCCCTCTTGCCATTTAGCTCTGCACACACCAAACTGGTGAAACTCTCAGTAGCAACGATGTGCTTCAGCAATGCTCTAAGGAAATCCTGTTTCCATCCCGTGCGGAGCGCTGTGGAGGCGCAGGTCTCTCGGCTGAGACGGTCAGGGTATCCTGAACACGTCATTGTGGCAGTCGTTGAGGCTGTCCGCAGGCGTGATAAACAGGTAATAAAAGCGGTCGAAACAAGTGAGCATGACTGCAACGACCGCCGTAAGACGGCGGTTGTACCGTATTTGCAAGGTATCGCACATCGGCTAAAGAAAATAGGGCAGAGGGCGGGGGTTCGCATTGTAATGTTCGCACCAATCAAGCTCGAGAGGCTCTGCAGAGATACATGTCCTGTACGAAAAGAACATACTGGCTGTAACGAAGGACCCCAAAACAAGTACGTGAAATGCGATAGAGGGGTTGTGTACCGTGTTCCGTTAGCCTGCGGAAGGGTATATGTAGGGAAGACGGCACGGTGCGTCAGGTTACGTGAGCATCAAAATAACGTACACAAAAGAAAGGATGATAACCTGTCGACTCACTGGGGTTAATGCCCCAAGTGTGAACCATACTTTAAAAACTCTGTGATATTGTTTCACGACTCTGGTCAGCGGATGCGTGAGATAGAAGAGGCAGCTGAAATGCAACTAGGCGATTTTGAGCGTGTCAGCACGACATCAGTAGCCTTGTCCGATAAGCAGGCAGCGTTCTTAAAAAACAACTGGTCGTGGTAATGACTGACACTTGTGAAACAGCGGCAAGCGATTCCGTTATTGTAATCTGTGTTAATCATAACCTTTTCGGTGTCTCTTGCATTTTTGCTGCTATATATTTCACCCTGATTCAATAAAATTCCGTTGGATTGCGCTGCTGAGCACAAGGTCGCGGGTTCGATTCCCGGCCGCGGCGGCCGCTTTTCTGATGGAGGCGAAAAGCAAAAACGCCCGTGTGTTCGAGATTTCGGCGCACGATAAAGATCCCCAGGTGGTCAAAATTAATCCGGAGCCCTCCACTACGGCACGCCTCATCGCCTGCGTTGCGTCGGCGCGTTAAACCCTACAATCAATCAATCAAAATTCCGTTGGAAGTAGCGCTTGTCCTTGTCTACTGTGTCCCTGTTTTTTTTTCCTGACGCTTAAGATGAACGTTATGGAGTACCAACTAGCCCGAACGCAAGCCCTCCTTCTTCAAGTTCAATGCGTGTATTGTCTTATCTATAACTGTTCCTATTCCGCGAGTTTCTGAGTTTCAAGTAAACGTTTTGACACAATAGAAGCCCGGTTTCAAACACGCACCTGTGTCCAGAGATCTTGTCAGAGCTTTTAGGTCGACCAACATGTCTGTGGGGAGATGCATTAGTCTTTTTTGGGTGGACGCCATCGGTCCGACTAAGAAATGTTACGCTTTAATAAAAGGGCACATCGCAAACGATCGAGTTTTGACTACATTGTAAAGTAAAATTTTAAAAGCGGAGCGGTTAAAAGTTGAGTTCCCGTCCGTTCCTGGCGTCGCTGAAAACTCGGTGCAGCAAAGCGGGAAGGACGAAAATGCTAGGCCAAGATGTGTGAGGGAAAGTGGCGAGGAGGCAAGGAGCCGACGAGCACGTGTGGGGAGTGCGCGCCTAAAGAAGAAAAAAACGCTTCCCGTGGTCGTAATCGAACCAGGTCCCTCGCGTTATGAAACCGGCATCTATCTGATCGCGCTATATTACAGCCTTCGGAGCGCACAGCATTTCCTTTGAGGTCGTATAGCTTGGGCGTTGGACTTGGACTTTCGCTGAGTTGAAGGGGACTTTAACTCGTGAATTTGGTGGTTCGGATTTTTTTACTTTCAGAGGGTAGACTTTGAATTGACTCAGTTTGCATGGAGAAAGCTTCGCTTTTCACCATCTTTCTCTTAAAGGGGCACTGACACAAAAATTTCGCATCTTGGTTTTTTTGTTGCGATAAGTAGCTAGTGACCTACTTATCACCTGTAGAAACCTCATTTGCTTCCGCGTGCGACGGTTGTTTAATTAGAGGCATTTTCAATGCGGAAGTCGCAGTTTAGGTTTCGGCGGGTGCCGCGAAACGATGGATGTTGTGTGAACAAAGCTGACCACGTGACCGTCGAAGGGATATCACAGAGCAGAGCTGCCGTCGCACTGTCGAATCCGCATCACCTGCAGTTTCTGCGAATGTGCACGTACTGATCTCGTGAGCCGCTTAATTAAAAAGCGACCGTGGACGTGACGCAGGCGCGGTGAGTGCAAATGCTACCGCGGCTAAAGAACGACGCGTGACGCTCGAGACAGTGGGTGGCAAGACGCGCGCTGGAAGCAGCCGGCCGGTCTGCCTACAGGTCCGCCTACAGATGTGTTCGGCTTAGCACTGCGGCGGATATTCGATTGCCGCTCTCGTAAGCGGTGCAGATGATAATTTGTAATTCAACCCGCCATCGCATTATTCACTCCTTTCTCATATAAGCTGCCATGGTTGGGACTTGGGTACAATATCGTGCAGCGGTAACGCGCTATCACTCGAGCTACCTGCGCCGGCCTGGACCACTTCGCGGCCGTGGCCGCCGCCTGCAGAGCGACCGTGCGGCTCGCTCAGTGGGCTTTTCGTGTCTCCGGGGCGTTTTCGCGTCCAATATAAATAAAAAGTAAAAAACACAGAGTGCCTGGAATCGCTGTAGACCTTTGGTTGCGGCCAGCTGCCCGATGAGCCTACGAAATCACGGCGCCGTCGCCGCCAACGATCGGGTCGTTCGTTCTCGAGAGCTGAGAGAGAGAGAGAGAGAGAGAGAGAGAGAGAGAGAGAGAGAGAGAGAGAGAGAGAGAGAGAGAGAGAGAAAACTTTATTATTTGCAGTAGGTTTAAGGGGTCGGGGTGGCCGCAGGCTCCAGCCTGGTGGCGACTAGCGTAGCCCTGTCCACGAGGCAGAGTTCTGTCCCTAGGTCAGAGCTACCCAGCGCCCCTCCCACTGCTCGTCGGAGGAAATTAGAGGGAACGGGTCTTTAGCGCATCCCCACATGGAGTGGGGTGGAGCGTGTGCCACAGGCAGGACAATTGGGGGAAGGGTAAAGGGAGGGGTGGATGTGGTGAAGTACCGCTCGGCAAGGGAGAGTGTGAGTCTGGAGGAGTCGCCATGTGCGTTCCTGCGCGTGGATGAGCTGGGAATGGGCAGGGGGGTATTTGCGGCGGGCGAGGCGGTAATGACTGACAATGTCGGGGTAAGTAGTTAGTCTGCCCCTGGCAGATCTGGCCCCATGGTAGGGAACGAGGCTGGGGCCCGCTCGGATTGTAAGTCCTCGAGCGACGACGTGGGCTGCCTCATTTCCTCCGAGGCCGGCATGTGCCGGGGTCCAAATTAGTTCTACCGGGGAGGTTGGGGAATTTCGAGCCAGAATTTTGAGGGCGAGTGGCGAAATAAGGCCACGAGCGAAATTTCGAACGGCCGTTTGAGAATCTGAGATTATAATTGCGGGAGTCGGCCTGTGGGACAGCGCTAGCGCTATTGCCGCCTCCTCCGTCTCTCCGGGATGAGGGGTGTTCACCGTGAGGGAGTTAATAGGAGGGGTGTCGGGCCGGTTGATCACGGCTATCGCATATGCGTCATGGTGGCGGTATTCAGCAGCGTCCACGTAGGGGATATCCCACGTAGGGGATATCTTGCCGGATTGGAAGACGCCTCTCGAGTGCTCGCGCCCTCTGTGTTCTTCAGCCCACGTTATATGTTGGATGCATATTGCGGGGTAGTGGCCGAACTATGAGTTGAACGTGGGTGGTATGCGGAATGGAGACTTTCCGGTCTAAGCCTGACGGGATATTAAGGCCAACTCTGTCAAGAATGTGCAATCCTGTAGGGGTAGTCGCTAGACGGGCTGTTTGAGCAGAAAGGTGCGCTTCTACTAGCTCTTCTGCCGTGTTGTGCACCCCTAGATGTTCGAATCTGGCAGTGGATGTGTGCAGGGGCAGTTGAAGTGCCGCTTTGTAAGCTTTTTAAATGAGGCAATTGATTTTTTTTAAGTTCAGTAGCGCTGACGTGGAGGTACGGCAGAGAGTACGTGATCCTGCTCACGACGAAGGCTTGGATCAAGCGTATCCTCTCATTTTCTCGTAAGCCCTGACGCCTAGTCGCTATACATCTTATCAGTGCGATAGTCTGTGTGACGTGCTTGCTAAGCTGCGTGAGGAATTGTGTGTTTGCCCTATTTTGTTGTATGAGCAGTCCGAGTATCTTTAGAGTGTGTACCTCTGGGATCGGGTGATTATCAATGGAAGCGTAAAGCTACATCCGAAGACCCCCATGCGCCACCCTCTAGCGTGGAAGAACAGGCCGAACAGCAATTAGCAAACATCGAAATGAATTGCCAGAAAGAGCAAAAATCGAGAGCTGAAGCTCCGCCCTCCGATTGGAGCGGCGAGCCGGGCGAGTCGGCGAAAAACGCCGGCAGCGCGGAAACGGCAAACACAAGCTCGTGACGTGTTTGGATGTTGTTCACTTACAAAATATCCACGGAGTGTCGATTGCGCGTGGTCCTCTGCTGGCTGCTCGGTTGCATTTCGCACACTTTAAAATTGATTTTAATTATGTTCTAGGCTGTATTCGCCGCTGATATTTTGCAGATGATGTATGTGTGTTCACACCAATCTATCTCCGAAGTTATCTCGCCTTCAAAATTTTGTGTCAGTGCCCCTTTAATTAGAAAAGGGGCTTCATGATCAGCAATAGCAGCAGCCTTACTATAACAAAAGGACATAGTAGGGATGGGGGGGGGGGGGGAAGCTACTGAAAGACAAAGTAAAAAGGCACGCAGAAAAAACCAAGTTGGAGCTAGTTGACAGGCAATATAAAGCTAAAAATAGCCAAGGTTAAGCGATAGAGAATGTCAAATTAAAAGCTATCTACGTTAAAGCTAAAGAAGAGCCCTGTTAAAGCTATAGAAAAGCCTAATAAAACCTATATTAAAGTCCACTTCAACCTATTCAAATGTAAAGATAAAGCTATAGAAAAATCCAAGTTAGAGCCAGTGAAGAACATCAGCCCCGCCGTTTCCTCAGCATTAGCATCTCAAGTGCGAAGTAGGCAGAATTTTTTTTTGTTTCACTACAGCTTGCACGGCATTTTCCTCGGTACCTGTTCAGCACGAAAACTGAACTAATCATACAGAAGCTCCTACGCTTTCAAGCGGTGGATGAGATATTTGTTCCAATGTGAATTCAGAGACGATCGTCAAAGTGGCCGACTGTCGGACGCGGTCCCGGGAGAAGTTTTTTCGCAGAGCACGTTAATGCTGCAGGCGCTAACATCTCTTCCGTCGATTGTGGCTTACGCAAGCATGCGGTGTTATCTCGCTCCTACGTTTGTATTTAGTTTTCAGAATGCCTTACCTACCCATTTTCTGCCGAATTACGGGGTCATTCGAACTCTTTTTTTGTGTGTGCAAATATCCGGTACTGCGCACTCGGTTACACTTTTCCCACCCGCCTACTCAACAAAGGCGTTGTATAACCTCGCAACAGACCAAACCATACTGACAACACAGATTGTGGATGGCCATGAAGATAAGGAATCCCTCATCGCGTAACAGGGATCCGCTCGGCGTCAGTAAAGCGAACAAAGCAGGATTATCTCTCGCGAACGCGTTATATAGCCTTGTATGGCTATTAAAAAAAGCCCCCCAACCGGTATACCGTTCATTGCTTAGCACTGTACAGTATACCAAGGCCAATGCCCTCACAATAGGTCCCTTATCTGGACCCTATTTTTTGCGATAAGACCATCTAAGCATTTCCTTCATTTCTGTGCCGGTTCTCCCGTACGCCCACTCCGAGAGGAACGCGCGAGAGAGGTGTCATGCGTTGGATACTTCCCAAGGTCTTCCATTGCGATAATGAATTGATAAGGAAGCAAACCATAACCGCATATTTTCATATCGCAATTTCCAAAGGTCAGGGTACGCGCCCCGTGACCGCTTCCAGCTGCCTCACACAGTCTACGGTATTTAAGGCCATGCGCTTGCGTGATGCCGTCAGCAGTACAGACGTTCGACTGGAGCACCAAACTAACGCTCATTCTCCAAGAGAAATAACCTGCAAGTCACTGCACCCGACATGATTCGCTACGTTGTTGCCCTCCTGGTCTTCGGCTTTGTCTCTGGGCAACGTCACAACTTCACATACAAGGACTGTGGTAAGCAGCTATTTTGTATGTTTAAACTTACGATTGCTCTGCCCAGAATGACAATTGCGTCAAGTCAGCGCACATCATTAGCAAAGTTTTAGCGTCACCTTTCCTCCTTTTTACCATAGGTGCTGTAGGCATTCATGAAGAGCTTTTACAGCTGTTGAATGCAATGTATGAGCTACCAAGGTGCAAATTAAATGGAAAGAGCACGGAGACCTGCACAGAGTATCTGTACATTCATAGAGTGTTAAAACGGGGATGCACTCTTTGCATTTGTTGATCATCTCTCCAAGAATGGAAAGACTATTGGAAAAGACTAACATTAGCGTTAAATTATTGTACCCCACCAATGAGCAACTGCTAGAACAGTGATTTCCAGGACTGGCACACGCAGATGACGCAGTGTTAACAGCGCATAATGCGGAAGGCTTATAGACACTTGCTGACATACATATGGTAAAGAAGACACATATCTGTGCCCAAATTTTAGCCCTCTGAAACCAGAGATTATGGCATTTTAAGATGGAGCTAATAACACGACACACGCGATTCATCCGAAAGCCATGCCATTTGTAAAGCAATGAAAATTCTTACAGATGTAACTCAACGAAGTACAGTGCTACCACAGTTTCCATAGGGAACAACCGAAGACAATAAACTCATTCATAATGAAACACAGAGGTGCAATAAGGTGCAAACATAGAGGTGCAATAAGTACGAGGTGCACGAGGAATTAGCACGGAATAATTCTGCCGGCGCTAAAATTTTCGAATGCCCTATTATGCTTAAAATTGCAGGCCATCCCGGTTCAGAGCACAGTCAGCCGATTAATTAGCACTGGGCGCTCACAGTATGACCTAGAACGAGGCAATAGACGATGACAATTTAACGGGGCGTTTATTGATGTTAGGGAAGTACAGTTAAAGTAAAACAGGTTTTGATGGAAGGTTTAAAAACTAGGGTCATGCGGAATCGGCGATGCGAGTACAAGAGTACACGGGTAGGTAGTCACGTGTACCTTAGACGTATGGACACTTAATGACGGATGAGGATGAAATAGCTTTTACAACAGGGCAAGCTGGCGTCAGAGCTGTGTTCGTCTCACTAAGCTAAACTCGACGAGCGACTCATTAGTGACTGAGAACCATTTACCCTGTGTATATATACGGCGCTCGTCAGCAGAAGACCAAATCAAACGCAAAGTAAAGTATACAAGTGCTTTATTTGTAGAGTCCTTTCAGTCTTCGTATACTTCATCGTCCGCCGCCGCAAAGTCTTCTTCGAGTACTCCTTCGCCGTTGAAAGCCTGTACTACTTTTTGTTCTTGTTGGGGATCAACTGCTGGTCGTTCTTGTAGATGCATCCAATCATCAGTGATCATCAGTGCCGCCGGATTCTTACTAAGCTTGGCCTAGACGGCCTTACGATCAATATTTATTTATTTATTTATTTATTTATTTATTTATTTATTTATTTATTTATTTATTTATTTATTTATTTATTGTAACGGCGCACCAACAGCGCTGGACCTTCTCGGGTGATGCGTAGATGAGAACTGCATATGCGTAAATGAGAACAGCAATGTGTACATACAAAATGTAACGCATACAAACAGAGAACACGCAAAAAATTGTAGTCCGTAAAATATTGGTGATATGTGTAAAGATGTACAAAAAAAAGGAATGTGAACCAAGAAGGTAACGAACAGATTTATGAACAAGTGCTAGGAGGTCGCGTGCAGAGTAAACATTTGTTAACGTAGACAAGCATGCGCAAGGTGGTTCAGTTTGTGTAAGACGCACAAGAACAGAGGAAAAGTGCAGATGTCTGAAGTCAAAAAATCATATTTCTCATATTAATCATATTATGGTAGACAGCAGTGGCGATCGACGAACCTGACGCTGAAAATTCTCCATGACGCCGTAGGAGGGGTCGTTTTGTCGGGCGACGCTGTTAACTTTATTAAACGCACACGTGCACGCACCCGTTCGGGGTCCTCGGCTCGTCGTCGTCGACTCCACTTTCTCCTCACAGCACGGCGCGATTCCTGGTAAGCCGCCTCTTTTTGGGAGTCTGGATCTTCTTTGCTCGTCCCATCCCCTGTGTGCGCGCCACAGTGTTGGAGGGAGTTCTGCCCCCGCCAAATGTCACAAGAAAGAGGTGTTTCCTTGTTGAAGGAGCTTTCTTAAAAGTGAAGCTGCACGGAGAAGAAACAGAATCAAGAAGAAGCCCGCACAAGCTAAGCAGGCCGAGCCGCTCTCATTTTAAACAGAGATCCGCTTGTGACCCGCCGCGGTGGCTCAGTGGCTAAGGCGTTGCGCTGCTGAGCACGAGGTCGCGGGTTCGATCCCGGGCGGCCGCTTTTCTGATGGGCCCCGCAAAGACCCGTGTGTACGAGATTTCGGCGCACGATAAAGATCCAGGTGGTCAAAATAATCCGGAGCCACTAACGGCGCCTCATCGCCCGCGTTGCGTCGGCGCGTTAAACTCTACAATCAATCAGTCAATCATCCGCTTGTGCGGCGGTACCAACTAGCGAAGTCACGGCATTATTAGTGTGGTATGTGACGTCACGAGCAGACGACAGGTGGCGCGCACATTTCTGTTTATTTAGGACGCAACCAATTCTCCCTTGTGATCATGTGCTCTTTTTTCATTCAAATGCTTAAGTTTGTAATGTACAGTTTTGTGAAGCGAGCGCATTAGCCCTCTTCACTACGGATTCCTGGTCAAGAACCCATGTGGATGCATGCCTTGTTACAAGGAACTTCACGAGACACAAGCTCACGTGCGCTCGACATTTTCTTGTTATTTCTTTATGAGCATTGACGCCGCCACCAAGATCTTAAATAGCTCAGCTGTTAGAAGCTGGGTGAAAGAAAATTCATAAGTGGAGGTGTAAACAGACTATCAGGGACCATCCAAAAAACACGAAAATGAGCACAGACAGTTAGGTGCCTGAAAACGTGGGAACAATGACGTCGATAAGGTCAATATAGCAGCGAAATAAGAAAACAAAAAACTTCACAGTGATACAGAACGAAGTGCTTTGCTTTTCAATGCCCGAGCTGATACTTAACGACAAGGTCTTATATGAGCAAACACTCACAAATTGACGTGGCTTGAGCATGCTGAGAGACAGATACCGAAACAAGAATGTTCAGCGCGAATAGAAAGGAATGTCCAGCTTTATGAAGCACGGGATTTTGGAAAATGTTTTCAAGCATTAATAATTAACAGGGAAGAACCCGAGGCAGGGTAAGGGTATTTTTGTAAAAAAAGCAGTGAATAAATGGGCGGTGTGGGAGAACCCACACCCTTAATTTTGATGCATCATCGAAGGAGGACGTATTAGCCCTCGCTCAAAAATGAACAAAACTCCAATTTTCCAATTATCATGAGCCAAAGCTTTTAATCATCATCATTAAACGCTGACGATAGCAGACTAAACTTTTGGTACTTTGGCGACGCCAGTTTTTTTCTTGATTCTGGACAGCCATGACGTATTTCAACGCTCGGCAACGAACAGGCGGGCATGCAACTTGAGAGGGGGACATAAATAGAGATTCTGTGCACCGCACCTGTCTGCCGAATGTCCACAAAATATCGCAGTTTATTATACTTAGAAGTAGGGCTGAAATTACGTTTCAGTAAGCTGTAGAATATTAGGGAATTTCGAAATTCGACTCAGCTTCATGTTTCCTGCAGAGTATGCTAAAAGCGCGCATGCGCTTAATCCTTTAATTTTTACAGTGTTTAAATTATTCTTGATGCCGTTGTACCCGTAACTGCGTTAATCCACTTTTCTTTGGGAAAAACTGCATTAAATAAGGCCTAAAATTTCATGCAAACGTAAGACATCCTCTGCGTAAAACAAGGAAAAGGAGGAAAATTTTTTGCAGGACTTTGTATAAACCAACAAAAGAAAATCGGTAAGGGTGAAAATTATGCTAATGTGGTGCGCTACATGAGGAACAATGCTGGTAAGTTAGTTATCCAGTTGAAATCACCATCCGTGACAGTTTTTCACAGGGAAAGGAAAAATTGGCTGCAATCTACGCTGTGAAGGTGGTTGGAAAGCATGGCTTTAAGCGACACCCACAACAATTGCCCATGCGACGTCACTTGAATTCACACACGTGGCTCTGCAGAGAGTGAAATCAGAAATTCCGCCAGCCATTGCCGGGAATTTACGGGGGCTGAATCCGAACGCAGCAGCGCCCGCCCGGCCGGGCTAGAGCGGCGGACGCCGCCACTCTAGCCCGGCCGTGCGTCAACACCAAGGAGGTTAAAAAAAATTAACCTCCTTGGTCAGCCAAAGAAAACGGAGAGGACCGTCACTCGAAGGGTGAGAGGACGGCCCCAGGCGTGCTACTGCGCCACCTCGCACACTGCCTCCCTCACTCTTGTTTCATGTGTCGCCTTCAAAAAGCGCCCTCCTCCTCCCAGCCGCTGAATCAAAACCAGCGTCTGTCTCCCGTCTCCACGTGCGGCCGTAGCTTAGTCGCTGAGATGATGCGCTCTCGCTCGTATCTTTTCGGCCAAGCTTCGATCCCTGGCGGTGCAGTAGTTTTATTTAGCCTGGTTGAGAGTTTCTTGTGGCTCACGCAATGACGAAACCGTTGGCTGGTAGGTAGAAAGCTTTGCTTTAAACGGCGTACGTACCACGTAGGGTGAGCTTCAGAAATTAACTAAAGCGAATGACGTGTAAAGCGCTGCTAGGGCGACGTACACCGTAGCGAGCTGTTTTCGACGATTATTTGATACAAATATCTCCATTTTATAGGGATAACCCCAGTATTTTATGCATAGCCAGACAGAAACACGCAGAGGTAAAACCGGTACTTTTTAAAAGTGAAAATTACCAAAATGTATCTAAAATCCCAACGTTTGGACTGCTCCAAAATAGTGAAACCACCTGCATACCACACCATAATTTTGACAATAGCAAGTCGGGCAAAGAAATTCCCTAATGCTGCCGAACCACATTTGACATAAGGTGCGGAACTTTTCAAAATTGGCTATTTTAACCCGGCGTTCCGAGTGAGAGCATAACCATCGACGTCAACTATTTTGAAAATATATGCAATATTACGGGGCTTTTATGCAAAGTAACGAAAGAAGGCGAAAAAAAATTCATGAGGATTATACACTTTACCCGAACTGGAATCGGAAACAGCCAAAAATACCTTGCGGGGCATCATCTACCGAACGCCTTTTACCAGGAATTAGGTGTAGGCCATCTAGTGGCTATAAAGATCTGAAGGGTCGCCTGGTGTTCAAAAACAATTCTCTGGCATTATCGCTTCCCTGATATTCTTATCAGACTTTCTGCGGATACATCGTTTCGAGTCGTTTCTTCGCTCAGTATCTTCGTCTTTGGGGCCAATTGCTCCATCAGGCAGACCAGCGATACTTCAAGCCACAGCTTAGCCAAAATCAAGTTGTCCGCGGCTGGGGTGCAGCTGTTTTACTACTCCTGCCGTCACGTTCACCTGTCAAGTGATATGGATCAGCGGCGCACGCACTAGGCTAAACATTGTTCCGTTGCTGCCGACGTGTTGACGTAACGCGGTATCAGCCCACTTGTCCCTAAATACCCGGATTCGATTCCCATATCGATGGGGTTCTGGTCCATGAGTGTTGCGGCGACTCCTTGTTGGGTTCCACAAGTGATGAAAGAACCAGCGGCGGAATATGTCGATAAGTGTCGTAATATTAGTCAAACAATTTGCATGTGCAGCTTAGGCCGCTCAAGCCTGTATTATAAGCCTGCCTTTAATCTGTCTGGCTTTTCCGCTAGCTGGGGTTTGGGCAAAAAGCCGACTTCAAAACGCTTCCTGCGCGGTGAAGAGCTGCATAGCACGGGCTGCGCACGTGCTATGCAGCAAAGCCACTTTTAAAGCGAAGCTTTTTATGCCTTACATATGGCGTCATTCTCCGCACCAAACGCACTGCGGGAAAGCCAACTTACAAAATGGGTTTCCACAAAGGCTCAGCAAGCACGTGCTGAAAAAAAAAAAACGCTTCCCGCGGTCGTAATTGAACCTCGGTCCCTCGCGTTATGAGACCGACGTCTATCCGACTGCGCCATTCCGACACGGTCAAAAAAGTTGGGATTTTTCCCTTTGACTTTGACTCAGGTTGCGTGGGAGAAACCTTCGCGTTTTTTTTTTATTTACTGAATGCTGTCAATCCCCCAAGGGAATTATTACAGGGGTGAGCAACATGTCACAGTAGTATATTCTTACATAATACATACAGCAACGCCAATGTACGTCAACTATCAGGGAAACTCAAGATAAAAAAACAAAACAAAAACAACACGCGGTGCCTATAGACAGCATCAAGATGGATTCAAAACACACAGAAAAAGCGTAGGCAAATGCTTTTCCGGGGACAAACGGAACCGGATGGATTGCATGGCGAAAAGAATTTAATTGCTTATAATGATATCTCCTTCTAGGCTAATACAGCATGTTCAATTCGTTCCATAAATTTTTCTGGTGTTGGCTGGTGTGTTACGACTGCATCCAGTGTATTGCATTCACGAATTGCGCGCGGGAAGAAAAAATAGCGAAAAGTATTATTAATAAATGCATATTCAACAAGTTCCCATGCATTCCTTCTTCTAGTCGGTCTGGTACCACGAAATTTCAAGTAATAGTCAGGGTTTATGCCCAACGATCTGTGCAGTAGTTGGTATAAAAATTTGAACCGAGAAAGCTTTCCGCGACTTTCGAAGGGTAGCTAGACCAACACGCTGTAGCCGAGCGGTAGGCGAGACAGTGCGTCGGCATCTATTAAAGATAAAGCGGACGGCTTTGCGCTGTACCCTCAACAATATTGCGATATTACTCGGAGTGTGGGGAACCACACAATATTGGCGTATTCTGAAACTTGGCGGGCAAAAGTGACGTATGCGAGAAGCTTCGTTTCATGTGTTGAATATGACAAGGCCCGTTTAATAAAGAATATTGCTTTATTTGCTTTAAAAAGCAAATAATTGCTTTATTGCTTTTTAAAGTTCATTGCTTTATTTGACACTTTACGCACGTGCTCTGTTCAGCTGAGGTCAGACGATATTATGAGGCGTAAGTATTTATAACGGTTGACACTTCGAAGCGGCACATTGTTAAAATGGTATAGAAAATCTAGCTTAGACGCTTTATGCGTAGCGGACATGAATACGGTTTTCTCAATGTTTATTGCCATTTTCCAATCTGCGCACTACTAAACTATTTTATTTAAGTCATTATTTAATTTCACCTGGTCGTCGCAGTGTCGTACTTCATTATAGAGGATGCAATCATCAGCAAACAGCCTAAGTTTCGCGTCAGCATAGTTACTTATGTCATTTATGAAGATTAGGAACAAAACTGGAGGTAATACGGATCCCTGATGAACGCCTGAGAGCACTGGAGCAAGGTCGGAAGAGTGAGAGCCGTACTGCACGAATTGTAAGCGGTCAGTTAAGTAATTTTTAATCCAGTGCTAAACTGCGCCATCACCTAATACGTATTTAAGTTTAAGGAGTAGTTTAGTGTGCGAGACACGGCCAAGTGCATTCGAAAAATCGAGGAAAATGACATCGGTTTGAATGCGGTCATCTATGCCGAGGGCCAGGTCATGCAGTGTTTCGACAAGTTGTGTAACAGTAGATGGTTGTGATCTAAAGCCATGCTGATTCATGTGCACGATATTGTTCGACTCAATAAAACCTATTAAAAATTTCAATACGATATGTTCAAGAATTTTGCTGCAACTTGGGATAGAAATAGGCCGGTAATTAGAAGGAGACGCAGCGTTACCTGATTTGAGTACGGGAGTAATTTTAGCAAGTTTCCATTCAGCAGAAAGGCGCAGCAGTTTTGAAAGACTTGGAATATATGAGATAAAAATATTTGCTGACTGGTCCCGCGTACCGTTTCAAAAAGCTATTGGGAATCGCGTCTGGACCGCTAACCACCGTTAACCATCTTTCCCTCCAAAAGGGGCTTTGGTTTTCTTTCCTCCATAGTCCCTACCCATATTTCCGCTACAGAAAAGGTTTGCCAACAAGAGAAGAATGGGAATGTGGGGAGAGTGAATAGCTTTGTGGAGGGTTTCGTGGAACCCCTGAATTACCCTGGCAGGTACCCTTGGTTCCCGTACCCTCGTTTGAGAACCATCGCCATACTGATTCAGAAGGTTTTTTTGTTTAATCTTTACAGCGGCAGCCAGTTTCTGTACAAAACAACGCTTGTTAGCACTCCTTTTTCCCCAGCTCGTCACGTTGTGTCAAGCAAACCTCTCGCCATGATCTGGTATGAAGAAACACCTCCGCGTATCAATACACGACACATATCCAAGGAAGGTACGGGAAGCAGAGAAACAGGGATATGAGTGCTTGCTCGTGCATTTTCTGTCGGTACGTTCGTATTAACACTAAATGCAATGGATGACGTCCTCAGGAAAGGTCAGCCGTCATTTTGTGAATGTCATTATAGCCTTTCTCCAAGTGCAGCCTGTAACCAATTGCATGCAAATATACCCAATAAAACTAATATCGTATGCTGGAGTAAGCTCTGAATTTTTTCAGTTAAATTATTATTTCCTCGTTGAGTAAAGTCGCGCAAGGTCGCTCATTATATTTGTAGTGATTTGTTTAGCGCGACAGGTTGGGAAGCGAACATTGCTCTGGAATTTTCTATCTGCAGGTAGCAAGGCTACTATTTTGGGCGCGCAACTCGAGCCGTGCGACTCTGACCCTTGCGTCATCAAGCGTGGATCGGACATCAAGGTTTACCTCACTGTGTTGTCGGGTAAGTGCGCCATGGCTGAAAAATTTCAGAATTTCAGAAACATTTCAGAATTTAACGAAATCGTAGTGCTTTGATCTTAGAGAGCTGGCACTTTTCGACTTAAATTTGGTATTTTAATTGAGCTATGCTTAGGCTAGCGGGAATCGTGCAGACAGCAGGACTGACCATCTGTGTAATGAGGGAAACTTAAGTTTGAGTGGTGTAACTTCAAACACTTCGGCTTAAAAAATATGCCGAAAAGCTGTTTGCATATGAAAGGAACACACATTAGTGTCACACATACCCGTTTGTACGTGCGCAGACGCACACAAGCACACAGTAAGCACTGTACCCGCCACGGTGGCTCAGCACAAGGTCGACGGTTCGGTTCCAGGTCTCACAGCCGGGTATTCTGGCATAGGCACAAAAGAAAAATTACACCCCTGGAGCAAGTCATTCAAATAGATGGCATAAGTAGATGGCATAAATCTTTCTGTTTTCGTCTTTTTTTTCGTCCGGGAAACCAGAAGAATCTGGTGAACCGAGCGAAGACGGCGGCCACCGGCAGAGGATTCCCGGACTAAGGAGACCTACCGCCTCGGACCGGCAAGGGCCAAGTCCTAGCTAGTCTTTTCATAAAAAAATGTTTATTCGCTCTCTCGCTCTCCTCTGCGCAGCGTTCAGCTCCCTGCTTTTTGGGAAGGTAGTAGCACCCATAAAAAGAGAACTTGAAAGACACGAACTTATTACGGAGCCCATAAGATATTCTTGCGGTAGTGCAGAGCGCTGAAATACTCTCACTGTAGTTTACGGCCACGTATTTCGCGGTTTTCTCCTGGGCTTTAAACTATTTGCAAATAATCGAGGCAGTGTACCTTAATAAGTCAGAGGAGTGAAGCTTCGTTTACAGACCAGTTATAGTAACGGAACGTGGTATCGGCCCGGGACGAGTCAAGCTTTGTAACGGAGTCCGAAAACGAATTCGTCGAACAAGTGCTTACTCGAACCGACTGCGTTTAGGTCAGCTAGAAGACATTATTAGCTACCATTCCGCCCTGGAGACTGACAAAATGTACCTTTTTGATGCATGCCTTTTGTTGTCTAATGCAGACCAAGACAGTAAAACAGCTGTACTGGACGCCAAGATGAAGGTGTTGGGCTGGTATATTCCCATTCCGGGTTTAAAGTCGGACCTGTGCTCGTACGTGCTGAAGTGCCCAATCACTAAGGGTGAAACCTTCACCGGAGTCCTGGACCTCAGCGTTCCATCCATCTTGCCATTCGTAAGTCGGGTCTCACAGCACCTTGAATGTGTATCCATGTGCCCCTAGGGAAGTGACCCCGTTTGAGCCACCCCGCTGGCGTCTGCTTCTGCTGCCTGAATACTTGTCAATGTCCAGTCGCAGGTCCTGTGTACTCTCTTTGTTGTCCCGTCTCTACCGCGATATTTAACATGTGTCACTGCTGCGTGAAGTTCAGCGAAGTAGCTAAGACGCACTTACTCGGTGTGAGCACCGCCTCATACTTTGAAGACACTAGGGTGAGAGCGGACATGCATGCGCAAACGGCGAAGAGAACGGCAAATCGAAACCATCTCCATGAAAGCGATAAGCAGTGCTGCACAACCCTCCCCTCCACACACACTGCATTTCATTTCCTTGCTGACAACAGCATCCGCTGCGTAATGAATTACGAAACTGTGCTTGAGGGGGAGAGCGAGGTTTGGATAAATCAATGTAACCTGATAGCTTCCATAGTATCGTAACATAAAAGTTCTATGTTGTCGGGAGGAAGAAGATGAACTGGGTAGCCTGTCCACTGCTTTCACCGCTCTGTGAGTTTGCATTTCTTTGTGCCATTGCAAAGCTTTCCGCACATCATGTTGTGCAGTATGGCATTATGAAAGTCTACGGACGACGGCGACCCGGAATAGGTTCGTCAAGAAAGCCATTCCCGGTCCCAATAAGTGGTCCCTGCTGCGAAGCGGGGTGCCGCCATCACTGGTGCCTCATGACTCCAAGATGGAACATTCTACCATGTCAACAATGCAACGGAAGAATCGTACATCGTTTCTGCCACCAGGAGACAATGTCTTACTGGACGAACATGAACCACCAGCCGTAAAAAAGCGCGCCATCAAGGTGCTACAACGCCACGCCACAGGAGATGTAAATGCAGCTGAAGAGAAAAATCAGGCTGCATTTAGATATAAGTCAGATATAAGAAGTCTGAGGCCTGCTGGCATCCCAGATTGTGATTAAACCAGCGCAACCAGGTTGTTCCTTCTGGAGGCTCAATCCCAATTGCTTGCATCGGCAGTCGTCTCGACTGCCCAGGAAACCAGGAAAACGTTCTTACGCATCGCTTCAACAATGATGGTGATCTCGTCATCACCGTAGCGTCACTAAACGCTGCCAACCGTCTTCTTGCTGTGACGGAGCTTCGTTGGCATGGTCGGTCCAAGGTCGTCTACCATGTTTTCAGATTCATGACAGTCCTCTTGAGTACACGGACAATAACTCGTTTCCTACCTGCGAAATCAAGGTGTGACGTCTGCCAAAAGAGCAAGTCTCTTATGATCCAGGCGAAAACGGTGTAGTGGAGGAGCGTCGCTGCCAAGCAGTGCTTTTGGGGTCCCCAAGCGGCTCTGCGTTATCAAAGCGAATTTTCTTTGGCTTCGGCAGTTATCCCGTAGAAGAGTACTTGGGAACGGCAACCCAGTGCATCAAATGTCAAAGGAAAGGTCCTGTTGCAAAGCAGTGCAATGAGCCAGCGTAATGCGAAATATGCGCAGGCCCGCACCCCTACAAAGACTGCACCTCACACGCACCCTCTCGATGTGCGAATTGTGATGGACCATATCCTGGAACCTTCGGTACCTGCCCAAAGAAAAAATCCCCAACCCTTGCACGCGCAGTTGAGAGTGACTTCAAGGAAGAGCTCCCAAGCAACGCGAGCCGCTCCCGAATCCAGTAGCAGTTTGTGCGATGCCTAGCCATCTTCAGTGTTCGCTTTCATAGCACACCAACGCTAAAATGAAAAGTCCTATGCATCTACTGTTCGAGAAAGCCCCAAGAATCCCCAGCCTGAAGAGCAACAACCAACGACACAAGCTTCCACTAACACTGTGCTACCCATTGCGACTCTGTGCGCAACCGAACGACAAGGGGAGACCTACGTTCCTAAAACGCTAATCGACTACGGCAAAGTAATATTTCACATCTTATTAGCCGCGCTCAAGACCCTTATCTCCGCCATATCATTGTTCCGATTCAGTGCGCCGCTATTCCTTTCACGCATGCTGCAAGCTTCATGCAGTGTTCTTCTGCTTTGTGGCAGAGCCTACCACTACGTGGGCCTCACGCGTGTGCGTATCGCTGTCGGTGACTCAAACCGTTACAGCGACAGCCAATGGATCTGCAAGTTGAGATCTTACCCGACGAGGCGGACCCCACATTTGAGATCTCGCCACCCCCCTCTCTCTCAGGCTCAACGAGTTCCGCTGCTGCCGGCCCCTCACGAACTCGAAAAGAGTGTTGTGTGTGGATGTACTATTTGCGTGTCTTGTGCACTTTAGCACGGAGAAAGGCGCGCAGCAGTTACGGGTATATGCATAAAACCGCCCTCCGGGTGGATAGTTTGCATTCATTTATGGAGCAGCGAATCTATTCTGTCATTCCGCTCGATTTTTGTACTGTAACCTCGCCCGGAAGGGTATTGTTCCTGTGTGGCTTCGGCTCTTCTTTCGCTATGCAGTAAACCAGTCAAGCTTGCCTACGGCTTCTTGTCGTCATCGCCAAGACAGCAACTTTTGCTGGCCCCTCCTAGACACGCTACCACACATGACGGAGGTAACACCATCCTCAAACAGCTTGCCTGAAACTGCTGCTATCGTGGCTCTGGAACCGCTCTTAACATCTTGCTTCCTTCGTAGGGCACCATTCATGATCGGGAGACAATGACGGCAGCACCATCGCCAACACTGTCCTTGAACAGTCACCTAAAAAGATGCACCATTTTCCAGTGGAACGCTCGTGGTCTGCCATCTGGGCTAGTTGATCTACGTTACATTCTTTAAACTTGTCGATTCTCATTCATTGGATTTCAAAGTCACAAGTGGGATGAAAATTTCCGCTTGAGTGGTAACTATTTCCTCCACTCACAAAGAGTAAACGTTACAAGCCGGCTTCTTGGCGGGTTCCGTACTGACATTCCGGCAGTTGAAATTCCAGTATTACCCCCACGAAACAAACGAGTACGTTTGCACAACTACAATTATTGGTTCTCAGAATTTCATATTCATTTCAGCTTACTTACAACCCGACGCCAAGATCGATGGGTCCAGGCTGGAAGATCTGATCACGGCGACTGCCAAGACGCACATTATCTGTGGGGACTTGAATGCTCATAATGAAATTTGGGGCAGTTCCAACACAAGCCCACGTAGAGCAAAACTCGCAGACTTCCTAAGACACGGCATTGAGCCGCTAGAATGATAGCAGCATTGCCTTCATGAAATCCCTCAACACAACCAGCTGTATTGATCTATCATTCGTCACAGCTAGTATGTCTGGAAAATTCCCCTCGTGCACGGATCTAGAGACAAGAGGAAGTGACCATAACCCGATTTCGATCTTAACTTGTGACTCTCCCTCACAGACTTACGAAGAACAGGTCGCGTGCACAGACTGGAGGGCCTTCACGGAAGCTACATTCATCTGGATTACGGCTGCGACTCGAGATGATGAAATCATCCCAACGATACTCCACTGTTTTCGGAAATCCACAAGCTTAAGAACAAAGCGCTGGAATCAACCCAATAATGACGCTGACGTCGAGTACCAGAGATTGTGTGCCATTTGTCGGCGTGAAGAGCGAAAAACTCTCCGTACAAAATCTATAGAAGATTTCCGAACTTCTGGAAGGGCACAGATGCACGTAATTCGTCACCTAAACAAGCTTCAGCGAAAACGGTAGAGGAGCAAGACTTACCCAGGCTAAACCACGCTTTCGCTTTGCATATCCAGGGTTAGCCGAGCTAACCATCAGTCTTTATTTTTCAGTCTAATATATATGCTGGACCTTGGCATTCGACTTACGCTGCCCATATGATAGCAATGATCGGTTGATTCCATGCCCTATGGGGAAGCAGGCTGGCGGGTATATTTAAAAGTGTGATATCGGCAGGTGGAGAAAGGAGGCATGTGGTAGCGCGTGCAACTTATCATAAAAATTAAACACTCAAGGCCCCAGCCGCGCCGATAGAGTAGTCAAAGAGGTAACTGATCCTAGATCGATGAAAGCCTTCAGCTTAGTGTACCAGCGCAGCATGTTTCATAAAGACACCGGCGAGTTTTACTTGGGGTAAAATAGGGTTTATTGTGCGACCACCAAAAAATGAGAGAGGGGGGTAGTGGAAGAGAGAAAGAGAAAGAGAGTGACAGAGAGAGAGAGAGAGAGAGAGAGAGAGAGAGAGAGGGAGAGGGAGTAGGAGAGAGAGAGAGAGAGAGGCCCTCCATCCTGTTCTGTTGACCTTTTGTTATTTACGGTAAAGTGCTACAGAGATGGGACAATAAAAGCAAAACGTGCAGTAGATTCAAGGTGCTCACAAGGTGGGCCTTCGGATCGATGACGCCGAGAATGACAAGGTCGCTGATCGAACTATAGCTATTTTTTTTCCCCAATCAGTGTAGGGGGGTATGGGCCCGAACCTTTAGGTAGGACTCAACCAATAAAAAACCTGCACTCGCAGGTTTTCTATTTTTCTATTGATTGGGTCCTACCTTACGGTTCGCAGCCTACAGACGCTGTAGTGGTGATAAGAATTGCAGAAGTGCTCCTCCTTCGGGCGGCTTTGTATCACCATCGAAACAAGAAAAAAATGCAGAAAAAAAAGACCGGGAAATTTGTTGTGCCGCTAAGAATTTCAAGGATAAAGAAAACCAAAGGATAAGAAAAATTGTCCCCCCAAAGGGACGGCCCCAACCCAAGAACACATGAATTTGCATGGTGCTACCGCGAAGTTTCAAAACGAAGGCCTCTTCTTTTAGAGAATTGATCGCCAGAAACACTCGCCGAGAGACTTTCCACTCTTGGGAGTTGCTGTTGTAAACCTTTTAATAACAAAACTGACAGCATTAGGCCGCCTAGGGTTAGGTGGTTGGTAGGCATAGGATTGAGGTTTGGAATTCTTCTGCAACATGTACCGTAAAGAAAGTCGAGTTCTTCTGAAGAACGTATCCGCTTCGTAATAGGCCATCGAAATCAGTTTTTGCGTTACAATAGGATTAGTTTTTAATTGCTGCTTGTATTTCACCCCGCTTTATTTTTCATTTCTCTTCTTCCTTACTTCAGACAAAAAGCTCAGTAAAGTTCCAGATACGAGGAGACAAGGGCGTCAGCGTGTGTGCTGAGACAGTATTTGTGATCGCCTAACATCATGACGCCTGCTCGTGGCGACGTCCAGGGACATGTTCCTCGAGAGAAGAATGGTCCACGAAGTTGTTCGTCCTTCGGAACGAAGCGAACGGCGCCGGGTTAATTATGTGCAAATAAACGTTCTGGCGAAATATGCGTGGTTATATTGCACCGCACGTCACTGCTGTGCCCGATTACATCGTCTCATGCTACGCTGTTGCACCGGGTTTGAGAATAGTGTCTGCCACAGGCATTACATCGCAGAGGAAGATGTCACAGCATTGCTGTGACAAAGACAAAGAACGTTTGCTTATTTTGGGTTCTATAAAAATACCCCTGTAGAAGGCAAAAAATACATAAGTGCAGTTCTGACATGACACCAATTCGGGAGTTTTCTCTTGGCAACGACTTTCAGAAGTACAATAAGCAAGCGGGCAAGCCGCCCGTAAGTGGTTGAACCTTTCAAAGGCAGCCAACAGTCATGCAAGGTGTTTTCTTGAAGAGCAAAGGTTACTTCTGGTTTCACGTGCTAGTCGAAGGCTTACTCCCGGCGGCCGAGTAAGGGCCTACTTAGTGGGCTGCAAGTCCCCTTGAGAGTTTTAACCGACTTCGCATCGAAAGGGTCAACTCTGAGTGTCGGAGTTACTCAAAAAAAATTATTTTTTTTTATATTCAAGAATTTCAACAATTTTCGAAGGCATCGTAAACAGCAAAATGAAGGTTTCATATGTGTAACTTATTTATTGAAAAATCACTAAAAAGCAGCCCGACAGCGACTACTGCGCAATGCAATCATCGTCCTCAATTATTTCTGAATCAGTACTCAAACATCATTTTCCCTTGCCACTGTGCTTCAGACGTGACGCACGGGGATAGACAGCTACGCTGCGAAATGCGCCATTAAGAAGGAAACTAAAAGGCCAGCGATAAACGTTACCAGGTGTTTTGAAAACCGTAACACTTTTCTGCCTATTTAGTATTATTACAAAATGTGATCTCCTTGGTGGGAAGACGACGACACCGAAGCGAAGCCGATCAGCCACCGTACGTACGAGCAGTGAGACTCGTGACATCTTCATCGATCGACTAACGCTAAACACTCGATGGTCGCCAATAAACCGGTGCTTTTCTAACCGCCTCTGCTTCCTGGTCTTCAACAATTTAGTGCCGGGACCAGGAGGGAGGATTACACCGTTGAAGACCCCTACCGATGAAGCGAGCCCATTGAGAAGGATGCACCGGCCAAGAACGACGCATCGCATCATCTCCCACCAGATCGGCATCTCTGCGTACCGAGCCCCATCATGGACCGTCTGAAACGGAAACATTGTGTGCTCCGCGCCTCGACTATAAAGATTATCAGCGAGATGAAAGCCATGATGGAGGCGACCTCACTACCGATCGGTGAGCTGACTGAACAGCTAAATATGCTTTACGCGGAAAGCGGCTGCCTCAACCTAAATAGACAAAGAGATAGAGCACCTCCTCCCCGATGAATAACTACACGATGGACTGACAACTGTAGAAGATTACAGGGATTCCATCGCACGCATGGCCTTTCGCTCTGTAAGACATCCTCGAGCAGCTTTCGTTTAGCGACGACCGGTGGGGTACAGGCCGTAACTTCCCCTCATGAACGCGTTCAAGTTAGATCGCCCAAACTTGAGATACAGCCTTTTCACAGGGAATTCATTCAGTGGCCTGCATTTTGGGACCATTTCGAATCGACGATACATAAGAACCCATCGCTAGTTAACGGTGGCAAACTCAAGTATCTGCGTAGTTATTTGACGGGGAAAGCGGAAGGCGTAATCAGCGGGTTACCAACAACTAACAAGAGCTACGCCATAGCCATCGAACTGCTGCAGTAGAGTTATGAAGACAAAACCCTGATAATCAACGAACACATGAGCAGATTTCTAAACCTGCCGAAAGTGACCTCCTGCGACAACTTGAGCGATCTTCAGACGCTCCATGAACGCGTACGCACGCATGTTAGATCATTTAAGAGCCTCGTAGTACACATTGCGTCCTACAATGTTATGTTGAAGACTGCGCTATTGCAGAAGTTGCCCTATAAGCTCGTGCTCAAGTTTAACCATTTAACGTTAACAACGCCACAAGTACAGGGAAGAGAACGGCTGGACGAAGTATCGACGTTACTTGAACTGTTGAACCTGGAAGTGCGAAGTCGGGAGATCACTTCAATAATGACCGGTTCAGACATGCGTACAACAACATAACCACACAGGAACCAAGTCAAGAACAACATTCAAGGTACTTCTTCCACGATAGCGGTCAACATAATCCCGCCATATATGTCTTCTGTGTGACTCCAACGACGACCTCACAGATGACTGCGTGGCTCAACTTCTATTAGAGGAAAGGAAAGACAAATTTCGAAAACAAGGATGTTGCTCGCTGCGCCCGGGCCTTCCACCGTGCCAAGGATTGCAAGAATGCAAGACGACTGTCGTGTCGGAATTGCAATCAATGCCATATCACGTCCTTGTGCGATCCAAACTGGAAACTATCAACACCACAAAAACTGGCGGCTGCGTCCACATCGACGGCTGAATGAGACGTGCCCCAGAAAACGGTTTCTGGGTGGACAGCACCCGGAGACGGCAAATTTACCTCGCAAAGCATAGAATCAGAAGTAGTGACAAGCTGGCATGTAACAACTGAAGAGCCATGAAAAGGGCCTCTTTGGAGGTGGATCAACCACGAGCAACAGACAAGGGAGAGCCATCCGATGAAAGTCCACGGGTCTTAAAAGTACTCGCCGAAACCGTTCCAAAAGCCGAAACGAAAGAAACCGCCGAATTTTCATGTTCCACTTCAGCGCCTGAAGCTTCATTGGCGGAGACACTTGGTGCGCAATGGAAGCATGGAGAGCATCTTCTGGGGAGACCATGGAAATTAGGGCGGGGGAACAAATACCTGCATGCGTTGCGCCCTGCGCACATCACACTAAGCAAGTATCCAGTTCTTCTCGTCCTCGGATGCACCATTCAATCACCAAGCCCGTCCCAGATTCCCTCCTGTATATACTCATTGTATGTTGTTTCTTTGTGTTAAATAAACCACCATCGAATCGAATCGAAGGTATTAGTCATCTGAAGCCAACCAGATCCATAATATTGCGCCAGCTTGGAACCTGTTACAAAATGTGATCTGGTTGGTGGGACGACGACGCCGAAGCGAAGACGGCTCACTGTCCCGAGCCTCACTCCCCGCCACCGCACGAGGAGTGAGGCTCGGGACAGATTCATCAATCTAATAACGCTAACCGCTCGAAGGTAGCTAACAACCAGGTGCTTTTCTATCCGAATCTGATTCCTGGTCTTTAACACGTATCACGTCGACATAAAAAGTAGCAGTCAAAGTATACGAACACGTCTGCGTTTTTAAGCAGTAGACTCGAAAAAGACCAACCGTAACTACGATTCGCAATATTTGACGTGTCATCAGAATAAGCAAGAGACCGACGAGCTCACCAAAACCCACCGTAGATAACTTTTCATGCAACACATAAGTAGCAATGAAGGACAAATCATTATTATCTGGGGTCGAGGGATAAGCATTGTGTTTCGACCACATCAATATCGGAGTGCACTTCATCGGCGCTATTGTTGGTAGATCCTACCGTCCCGCAGATACCTCGAGCGTAAAAAACAAAGTTAAAAATCTAGCTCTTCGATTATATTTTCCTCGTTCATGTCTGTTTCAAGCATATCTCAATGTCCTTCCAAAAGATTTTCCCGTTTCTTAATCGGTTTGTCCATCTCAGTTGACCCAGTACCGACGGCCCTGTGATTGCCTGCTGTATGCGTGACCACCTCTCTCGCCATTAATTTTTGAGTGGCGTGGAAAAAAAAGATACAGGAAAAACCTAAGTGAAATAGCACAGACTAGAGGGAGACAAAGGGAGCTCTTTGGCGTGAACTGGTGAGGTCAGCCCTTCTAGCGTCAGCGCTTGCTATGCGAGATGGGTGCTACCACAGCAATGTGGCGTGAATACGCGAGATGGGGAGGACAGCACAGAAATGGGGAAAATAGTGAAAATGAGACGCAAGGAAATGCTAGGAACAATATTCAATGGGAAAACTCCAAAGAAAACTTTGAATGAAATAAGGAAGAATACGTTGTGTAGTAATGAATTATATATGTAGCTATATTCTTTTCAATTTCACAGTGCTATATATTTCTCGCTTCCAGTTGAGTGATTGCCTTCTTTTGTTGCAAAATGATATCTTCTGTATTTTTCATTCTTTGTTATTTTGGCTTGTAACCCCCCCCCGCTTCTTAATGCCTTCGTGGCGCTGTGGGTAATAAATAAATTAATTAATTATATTATATTAATTATTAATTAATTAATTAATACATAAATAAAATAAATCAGGAAGAATATGTTGCAAAGAAAGAGGAAAACACCAAACCAAGAAAACCAAAAATGTATGCATAACAACGCCGCAAACGAATATACATTAAGAGTCCTTTGCACAGTTCGGGAACTAAACATGGTTTTTCTAGAGAACGGCAGGAAGTTAATCAAAATATTAGTTGCTAGAGGTGAGTGATCACTGTTATCCCATGGGACAAGCCTGCCTCCACGTCGTACACAAAACAGGGACTTAGACCCACTTGCTCGCTCCAAGGAGAATTGAGGGCAGATGCAAAGCATGCGATAGTAGTACGCGTGCAACACGTCGCACAGTCGTGAATCATGGGGGAGAGCATACAACTCAACCCATGTATATTCTTCCATTGACCGATACGGAAGCCTAATAATGGAGGTGAATAAAGTTCATTTCCTTGATGTGAAGTGCTGGTGTTACGATGGCCCCCAGTGGGAGGCGACCTTAGTACCGGGATGCCTTGGATCTTGGTGGCCATCCGTGCCCTCTCCGCCACTCGTCGCATGTGCGAGGGGTTGGGGCAGGCCGGCAAAAGAATAATATTATAATACGAACAGGCAGAGGCGTCTTCAAACAAGATCAGCAATGTGTGAATAGCCGTTCCCTGTCTTTTTCATACGCGGATACAATAGGCCTTTTTTATAATAAATACCATTACACTTTAAATCGTATATTCCTAAGAATTGGCTCGGCTTCTTTACGCTCTCCATATGGATATTCTTATGCACACGACACGCGAAGGGAGTATGATGCTCTACGATGAGAGCCGTCGACACAAGTGGTACTTAACACTCGCAACCGGTATGGAGGATTCATGGCCGACAGGAAGGGGTCCAACGACACGGGGCACCGTTACTGGACAGCACAATGGCCGACGCAACGGGACTCCGTAAAGTATCCAGATTGTTCAAATAGTTTTCCAAGAATCGGTGCCGTATTTGTCCCCGAGCTTGGATTACCGCAACGGGGATTGTACTTACGTAAAGATTTCCCCTTAACTTAGGCGTTGGTGTTTGATAATTAAACGTTGGTTTCTTCTCACTTGTCCAAACTACGCGCTACTCGTAGCGCTCATTCTGGGTTTCCAATGTTTCGTTAACAGGGAAACAGTAATTTTATCGAGTCGGCGCTTCCTACGGCCGCCTACCGTTGAGGCTTCTCCGTTGCTGTCCCCGTTGCCGCTGCCAGGGGGAGTCCGCCTCGGTATCGCTACTCAGTTTATACTTCCTTGCAATGTCGCTCGCTGATGCCGGCCTGGGCCGCACCCGACACGCATGGTAAATGAACGCCCGACTGAAGAAGATTGATTACTTCTGCTGCGAGCGGGCGCTAAGAATTGTTTTTATGCATAATACGCTTCACCCCCTTCATGTCCAAGGCACTGGTTTTACAACGCAATAAAAATCTCTGCCGTCTGCTGAGATTGACTGGTACTTTCATGTGATGCGCACTCGTGCAAGGTATGCTTACCTTTTAGTAAAGATTCCCCGGCCTTCATTAGCCGTGTTTCTGCTGCAGACGTGTCGCTCTCAGTGTGCACAAGGGTACGCAACGAGATCTGCGTCGGGTTTCTTAGTTCGGGTGAAATGGCCCCGGTGACTATCAGGTGCGGATAATAAATTACGACAGTTTTCGAGTTTTGACTTTGGCTTGTCATTCCTCTGAGTTTTTATTGGCGCCTTTTTCATTCCGAGCAAGTGTTGCCATGATATTATTGTGTTGCCATATAAGTGTTGCCATATTACTTTTATTCCAAAAATAAGGGATCAACCTATAACCGTGACAACTGCCAGGTCGACTTATAATCGAGAACAAAAGAGGTACGCAAGCAGCAATCATACGGCACTACCTGGAGGACCAGATCGGTCACTGTTAGGTCGTTACTACCTATTATACCTTACCTACCCATATTTGTGATCGGCACGTCTTCACTCGGAGACGTGAAGAGCGGCGCGACTGTTAGACCTTCGGAATAAAATATCATCCTGATAGTAACATGTGTAACAAAACTTCGTGCAACACACTCTCTTCGGCAGCCCCGGCCCGTGAGCTATAGTTGGTTTTGTAATTATGAACCTCTCATGGCAAAAACGATGGATCAAGGATGGAGGACCTTTTCGCACTTCGGCGCGTTTTGTTCATTTCTTTCTTGGTGTAGTTGCCCAAACCCATGTCAAAACAAAGGAGTCGATATTTTCAAGTGTGTTTGTGTACTGTGGCGAGCAGGTTCCTTGACACCTGTGGCTAAACTATAGGGACCGGGCGGCCGTTGTAGGCACCACCGTTGCTTCAGCGAACAGCGCCGCCAAGTGGCCAACCGCTCTTAAAGGAGCCATGAGAGATAAATACAACTTCGTTTAATTGAAAGAACAAGATTCAGTATCTCACTCAGCTCCATTACAGCCACAAAAGATGTTTTTTAATGAAAAAAAAAAGCAAGAAGTATTTAAAAACTTTCAAATTTTGCGCTACAGTGACGTGTTATGTGCAACAATGACGTCATACGGGCCAACATAAAACATAATTTTCAGTGCGTTAAACTGCACGTTAGCATTCAAGGGTGGCGGTCAAATGGAACTAGAGGCCCCATTACAGACGTCCAGTCATGTGTCGTCCCGACAGGTCAGTTGGGCGGCCGCCAATCGCACAAACGTCATAGAAAAAGTTGCGGGACAATCGGCTAGGGGGTCGCGACTGCTTCACACGTTTTCTTTAATATCTCCGTTATTTGTTCGAAGATTGCGATGATATTGGTATCATTGTTATCGGGACTAAGCGCTTCCTTCTAATAAACCAAACTTGTATTTTGTCTTCATGGCTCCTTTAAGTGGAATGCCTGTGGCGGCCAGCGCGGCGCTACTTGTGCATGGCTTCCGCCATTTTGTGCTGTGCGGCATGCGAAGCCGAAATAACCTGCGAGGGCTTTTTCTGTTCGGGGAATTTTGAAAGTGGAAACAACCTTAAGGAGGCACGCCCCATGAACGATAAGCGCACATATTTAGTAAGTGCAAGCAGCAGACGACGCTCAGTGCGCCGAGCTTCAATGTCGAGATCGAAGGTAGTTCCTTTTCTCATGTAACCGTTGTAATATACAAAGCAAAATTTTAATGCCGGATCGTTTTCTGCGTGCAGTTTGGCAAATCGATGAACCCTTTGCAGCTAAACGCTCAGGCAGAGCTGTCGTGGACGGCCGTTTGAGGCATGTTGCGGTGCTGGAATTCGCAGTTGGTGAAGAAAACGGCGTTTTTTCATGAGCAAGAGACCAAATTGCAGGGAAAATGGGCTGTGCACAAACGATGGTGCTACGTAACCTCATTGCTTATGATAGGAACGTGGTAAAGTAAACGGCATTGTGTTTTCAACAGCCACCAGGATGCGTTTGTAGAATGAACACCGCATGACCAGTAAAAAATTATTGCTTGGTATGGAAAGCAATGCTTTATGACTGTAATAACACGTGGTTTCTGGCTATTGTCTGAAAAAGTTACTGCATGGCTAAACGAGAAGAGAGACAAAGGGATGCCGAAGAGCTGTCTCTATAGCTTCAGACCCGAATGTTGTGGTCACCTTTTGTCATGTTTCTGCCACATACGTCTGAAAAAATAAAACTCCGCATGCGCTGCATTTGAAACCGGTGTCACAAGTTATAGGTTCAACCGAAAAGCTCGAAATTATCAAGAAAGTGCCAGCAATTTTGAAAATGGTCTATTCATGCTTAAAAATTCTTACGCCGTTTCTCCGTTCCGTTGACCTTCTGTTATCTTGGTCGCGTTAAACGCGCAAACCCAAACAGCGACGTCAATATTTTTTTTTGTTGAGTAATGATTTAGTTATTTCGACAGTTCATTCTCAGTTTCTTATTATTAAGAAGCTCTTTAGCAAATCATAATATTTCATGTCCGCAGTTAAAAATACCAGGAAATTGCCGAGCGCGCGCGCGTGAGTACGGGCCTCGCGGCGACGGCCCGGCAGTTAACAAAACCAAGAAAATGCCCAGCCCTCGTGTGTGTGCGCCTCGAGAAGACCGCCCAGCGTCCCCTGCGCTTGTTTGTCAAGCCAATTGCATACCAACTTAGAGAGATAGGCCAAGATTGCGGCGACCACCCGGCAGTTAAAAAAACCAAGAAAATGCCGAGAGCTCGTGGGTGCATGACTCGCGGCGACCACACAGCGTCATCGGTGCACGTGTGCAAGTCAAGCATACCCACTTGATAGATTGGCCAAGATTGGCCAAAAAAAATTCTAGCGTTCGCCGTAATTGTGGCAACACTTGCTCTGAACGAGAAAGACACGTCACAGCGTACCCCCTTCCAAGGTGAAGTCCAATGATTTCCACTTCCAAAACAATGACGGAAGCTCACGCTTGTAGCAACAATGACAGAGTAAAGGTCGTTGCGGCCGCGAAGAAGAAGCAAATCGGCGCCAATCGGGGACTTAATACATCGTGATGGTCGTGAAGGTTGCGTACAGCTTCGCTACCTTCAAGTTGGTTGGTTGGTTGGTTGGTTCCTTATGTTATGGCGCGTACCCACGCGGGGGATTGGCCAGAGAAGCTGCCTATAATAATTAGGCTGTGACCCGGTTTATTTTAGAGAGAAAAAAAAAAGAAGTACGAGAAAAAAAATTGAGAGTAGAAAAAGAAATCTTTGGATAGAACAGGATTGTCAGGGGGAAAAAAAACTTGCGAATGAAGGCCATACCTATCTAGCAGGGCATCCGGCCCTGTCGCCGCAACAAAGGAATGAAAGGCGATCACGACATCTCTGTGGCAATATCCTATGACGGAAGCACCCAGGGAAAGAATAACGGTTAAAGATAAAGGGGGATTAACGTGTATTCAAGGTGCGTGCGTCGCATCGAGCAAAAGCTGCGGCAATTTAAAAGAAAGTGTTCTATTGTTTCAGGGCCTTGCAGAAAGGACATTGAGGAGATAACGCCTGACCAGCTTTGTGTAGATAAAAAATTTAAAGGGGGGATTTCTGCAACGAAATTTTGTGATTGCGACCTCACATTTACGAAATTCGCAGAATTTAGGCTTCCATAAGTGAGAGAGGTGAATATAGTCGGAGCATGAACGAAAGGGACATCTTGCCGATTAATTTGTAAAAACTTGAAGGCGCCTGAACCTCGCCCCCAAAAGAAAACTGTCAATTGGGCAATTCACGACGGCAGGACCCCCAAGAGCCAAATTCGCTAATTGGTCTGCCAGTTCATTGAAGATTATCCCTGCGTGACCAGGGACCCACACTAACCGGATCTCGCGAAGCTGGTAAGGAATGAATGAACGGAATGACCTGCGAATGGAAGAATCTCTTATCATTTGTTAGAGCAGTGCACACGGAGAGAGAATCCGAAAGGATAAACCACCCCCGCAAATCTGTGCTGTAGTTTATTAAGGGCTAATGATTATCGCCAATAATTCTGCCTGAAAGATCGGGGTATAGTCCTGGCAGCCTGATTGAGACGGACCAATCTAGAGACTGAGAATATATCCTACCCCAGCCTTCTCATCACTTTGCGAGGCATCTGTGGCAATGACGACATCAGTATGAAGAGTGGCCAAGTGATCTTCAAGTAATGATTGAGTAATCGGGCCGGCAATAATTTCGCATGCGAAGGAAAAATGTTGTCCAAGCTTATGTCGACAGGCGACAAATTATCAGAATAGGGCTGGAGTAGAAAAAGATCTGCACGAAGAGGCTGCAGCCATGCCTGAACGCAATCCAATTGAGGGACGCTGAAATCGGGGCCACGTAAATCCTCGAAAAAGGTCAGGCCTCAAGAGGAAAATGGGTTGAGCCTGGTATAATGGAGATTCAAACAGTTTTAGAAATGTTACAATCAGTTAACAATTTAAATCGATCCAGAAGTGAAGGCAACCGTGCCTCAAGGTACAATACAGAATTAGCTACATACCTTGGCAACCCTAAACATAAACGCAACGCCAATCTCTCAATAAGAAATAGGGGATGGAATGTGTACGTCGCGCAGCCAGAAAATAACACGCAACCAAATTCCAATACTGGGCGAACATTAGCAACTATAATCATTAGCAGGGCGTCTCTACGCATACCGAATTTATGATTGCATAGCCTACGCAGCACTCCGCAGCTTTTTCACTTTTGGCAGCAATGTGCGAAATATGAGGACGCCATGTGAGGTGGTCGTCATAAATTATACCCAAATATTTAATTTCCGTGACCTGAGGGATGGATTTCAACCGGTATGTTAGACGTAATGATATAGGGTTATTGCTGGGAAATACTATACGGCACATTTACTGACATTTAGCGAGAGGGTGTAACGTGCTAAGCCAATTATCCAGGACAACCACATAGTCCGGCAGTCGCTGATATAAACGCTTAGATGTCCATATCAGCCGAGAAAAAAGCAATATCATCGGCATACACATAGGTAGATATGCCGTTCTGTAATGGGTTAGAACTAAGGAGTAAGTTAAAAAAAATTCCCCGCATTTCCCCGAGGGGAAGAATGTGAAAGTGCGAATGCACGAGTTGAATTTGCGCGGTTCGGTAATGTTCGCGAAAGAGAGATCACACACACACACACACTACAAAGAAAGAAAGATGCTTTTATTCACAGACACCTATTTGTGTTGTCGTTGTACTTGATTGCTAGAGCGGATCTCAGCTTTGAAATTTCGTGTCAGTACTCCTTTAAGCGGGTGCATTAGCCCTTCTCACGCCCGATTCTTGGCCAATCCCCCACGTGGGTATGTGCCATGTCAGCGGCCAGGCAGCGCGCGCCCATCTCCCCCCGTTGCCAAGGAAGACGAGGAGATTCCTGGCCAATCCCCCACGTGGGTATGTGCCATGTCAGCGGCCAGGCAGCGCGCGCCCATCTCCCCCCGTTGCCAAGGAAGACGAGGAGCGCGCGCACCCGCAGCTGTTGCTATGCGGACGGCGGCGGACGCTTCAGGCTCCCTTAAGAAGTGCATTCGCACTTAAAATAACTGGAGAAAGAACTGATCCCTGAGGAACTCCACGAAATTGGTGGTACTGGGATGTCGATAAACCGCCCTTGGAACAAAAGAATTTCCTTCCTTTTAAAAACTCACCAATCCAGGAGCGGATGTACCCTGGAATCTCGCTAGATGCAAGGCGTGACATCAACGTGCTGTACTCTACGCTGTCGTAAGCCTTTGCTATATCTAGGGTTACCAGCGCACTGACATGTTTTAGTCGGCGAGCTAATTTAATGCGGCTCTCGATGTCGACGTGGGCCTTCCAAATAGAATTTCCAGGTCTGAAGCCAATCTGGGCGGGGCTTAGAATACGATTACTGTTCAGAAACCGCATAAGCCGGCCATGCAATACCCTTTCAACCAACTTTACCGCGTTGCTAGTCAACGAAATCGGCCTAATATGGTCTTTGACTGAAACCCAAACTTTCTTTTTTCAACACTAGTGCTACCTTAGCGATTTTCCATTCCGAAGGCATCCAGCTGTTTTTAACGACATGTTGACAATGTTAGTAAATCATCAGGAGACACCTCAAGCAGAATTTTAACGTTGCCACCGTAAATGCCGTCTGATCCTGGAGCACACTCAGACAAGCTGCAAAATAATATCAGCTAATTCCGCCCTTGTCACTGGAGTGAAACCCTCATTTGAAACCTGGCACACAAAAGGAGAGGCCAACCCAGAAGAAAAACGAGATTCCAGTTCCTGCGCAATACGTTCCAAAGTTTCCATAGACTCACTCGTTGACTGAACAATTGACTTGCCGTTATTCCTGATCTTGTACAACCTTTCTTGAACGAAGGAAATCTATGCAACATGCGTCTATTTTTGGACTTTGATAGAGAGGCGAACTTTGGTGTTATAATTTTCTTTGCTTTAGAAACAACCCGCTTGAATATTGCAGCCCCAAACTTGTAACTGGTCCAATTGGATGGGCCATGTGGTTTTTAAGAACTTTCTTTTCCAAGCCGCTTCTCTCTGACTATACGCACGAGCACATTCCTCATTCCACTATGGAGACTGGAGCCGCCATCTTTTTGAGAACAAACAATAAGCGGGCTTTTAACAGATTCAGAAAGGATTGATAACACTTGAGCTGCCCGGAGTTCCTCGTCTCTCGATGAATAGAGCTTAAGTGCTGTCTTTAGTTCTTTTTGAAACGCGATGAAAATTTATATGCCGAACTATATGTGCTCGCCGGCGACGTAGGAAGGCAATAAAACTCATATACAATTGGGAGGTGTCCCTACTTGTAGCCTGGTCCCAAGTAGACCATGAAGATAGATGTTCCCGGGGTGGAGAAGGTCAAATCAAGAACAGAACTGGTCTGCCATCGAAAAAAATGTCGCAGTTCCAGAGTTAAAACAATACAATTGTTGTCCCGCATCCAGTCGCAAAGACGCCTGCCACAGGAATCTGTGCGGAAACCCCACGATACGTGGTGCGAATTGAAATCCCCACAAAGAACAACTCGTTTTTTCACACGCCGACACGGCAGCATCGAGTGAAGAGGTGGAAGTTACTCCACTCGGAAAGTACGCATTCACTATAGAAAATGCAACGCAACCTGGAAGATTGAACGTCACTGCCAGAATTTCCGATTCCACAGACATAAATTGAAATGAGAGATGGGCTTTATGGCAAAATCGAGGGGATACTAAAGTTAGCAATCCTCCTCCTTTAGTTGGACGGTCTAAACGGAACGTTCGGTAGTTTTGGAATCTAAATGGCCGACCAGGAGCCAGCCAAGTTTCCTCCAGTACAATAACATCTGGTCGGGTTTTAGAAACAATATTGTGAAGGTCTGTTAGCGCTGAAAAGACTGAACGACAATTCCATTGAAGTATCCGTAGAGACATTATGGGGAAGTGATGGCCGCCACAGCCGCCTCCAAAATATCACCTGTTTTTTGACTCGCTTGACCTTTCTTAGACTTTTGTTTCGGGCACGATTCAGGTGAACCCAAATCGGCGATCCTGTTCTTTTATACACAATCGATTGACACTCCATGTCTTCTGGGTGGTTCTCAGACTCGATGTTATTCTCGTTAGCAGGACGAATGTTCGATGCCATGCGAGAAACAGGCGGGCCAGTTGCGGCTTTGGATGCATGACGAACCATCGAGGACGGACGACCGGGGGGCAGGCCAGCTACCATTTGGAGGGAAGAGAAGTACCTTCGCATTGGGACTGAGACGAAGGGTTTGAAGAAGCAGAAGTGGATGGTGACGGTTGGCTGAAACGGCTTGAAGAGTGAGCGGGGTCAGTCTCATCCAAAGGTAGTTGATTGAGTGACCCAACAGCCTTAGTATTAAAACCACAAGCGGAATCTGTTTGCACAGCTACGCACACACAACGCGGACACAGACTCTGTGATGTGTGCCGTGTGAGCTGTTAGGAGTTCTGCCATAGCATGCAGGTAGCGATCCATCATCTTTGACTGACTTTTTTCGATTGCTGACGCGATCACATCAACAAGAGATGCGTCCACAGTAGCGGAGCCACGTGCCACAACTGAGGCATAGCCTGACGATCTATCTTTGACTACAGCCATCGCCTCACTCCGCGAGCCACCGGCGCTTTTCAATGACCTCAAGGATCTTCACCTCTTGTGCTCGAACTGGACAGTTGGAGTAGTCCGCACGGTGTGAGTTTCCACATAGGCAGCAAGTTTCTTCATCTGTCTGGCATGGAGCAGGACGATGATCGCCTCCACAAGTGCAACACAGAGCGGACGACTTACAACCCCGACACTGTGGCCGAATCGCCAACACTTTCGGCACTGTAGTGGACGAGGGGAAAGCGGCTCAACCTTGAAGATTACGGGCCACGCTTTAACTCCCCAGGGACAGACACACCAGCGAAGGTGGCGATGACTGACTCGGTCGGATAGCGGACATCATTCTCTACTCGGCTACAGCGATGCACAGCATTGACACCAGCCGAAGCGAATTCCTCCAGCGTATCTGACACTGACATTTCTGGGTCAACTCCGCGAATGATGCAAGATGGGCAGGCACAAATGGGCTCACCGGGAAAGAGGCAAAGGTTGAACACTGCAGCAAGTCCTGCACGCACTCTTGGTCAGGCGATCGGATCACAACGCCTCCTTTCCCGAAGGGACGCACGCTGGTGATTTTCTGGAAACGCTCCGTAGCAGAACGAAGGGCGTTTTGCATTTTCCCGGGATTTCTTACGCGCTAGTGTGAGCACCCTTTCTTTCTCTTTTTTTCTTTTTCGACAAACGCATGTAGGCGAACGACTAAATATGCTACTTTTAGATTCCGTTACTTCATTTTCAAGATGTCTCCTTCCTTTATTTTTAAGTGTGTTCTTTT
Source organism: Haemaphysalis longicornis (assembly GCA_013339765.2). NCBI lineage: Eukaryota > Metazoa > Arthropoda > Arachnida > Ixodida > Ixodidae > Haemaphysalis > Haemaphysalis longicornis. The sequence continues at coordinate 74,924,068 of CM023453.1, forward strand.
TTCAGCGACAAACGGCGCTTGCCATACTTGGCTATCAATATTCAAAATTTATAACTTTTGTTTAGTTTGGTTACATTTTTGTAAATCTCCAAAACGTTTCCATGATCACGCTGCAGTTATCGGAAGTGTAGGTAAGTGGCCCTCTAATTAAACAAGCCGTTTCCAAGTATACCGCCGTTCATGCTAAAGCGGAAAAAGTCCCTTGTGCGAAAACCGTTGTGATTATACGACCGGTTGAAATGAATGTTGAACTCATATTCGCACTCCGGGTGGGTGGAACTGAGTATACATGGTCGAACTACCGATACCAAGGTTTGCGTCCCCAATCTTAGAAGCGTCCCACGAGTTTCCGTTGGAGTTCGTGCAGCAAACAACCCAACACATCTGTATAGATGTCGTTTCGCTAGACATATCGGCTTTCAACAACACCTAAACATTGAAAGCGCTGACGCAAACAAGCAACAGAATGTTGCGCAAATGGGGTGGCCCATTCCAGTAGCGACCGGAGCGCCGAGGGGTGGCGCCACCCGTCCAGCTGCCCGGTTCCCATACTTAACTGAACAGGGTGCGTACATTCTCCGTTGCCATACTTCTTCCGGCATCAAGTGCATTTCGATCTCATTTGGTCGAACCGAACGGGTGACATTCAACGCTTCCGCAAAAACTACCATGAACAGCCCCAAAAGTCCCATGAACAGCCCAGTGCACACGGGCTGACTGGCCGCCTTGATCGTGACGCCTCAACGAAGCGTCCCTGTTTTTGCCGCCTGTCGCGGCTATAGTTTCCTCGAAAGATTTGCATGCCAACAGTGATCAAGGCAGCACATAAGTTACACTGAACCTATATAAAAGAACATTGGCGTAGCTTGCAGTAGTGTTGAGACGCTGGAGAACTAGCAGAGCTGGCGGCCCCTCTCCCTTTGTGGGAGACCCGGCTGTTGCACCTCGCATGGATATCCGAACTTTCCGCTGAAAGTTCTCCATGACTTGCAGGCCCGGATCGTTTTGTCCGCAGCCTTTCACATCCCTCCCAAAGTGGACCGCGTTAGCACGCGCAAAATCCCGCAGCAGCCGGCTTCGCGGATTCGGCATCTGTAGCGCGAGATTTTCTGTGCTTCCCACTTTAGGCACGAACGCACGTGAACTGGAGAGGAGAAGAGCACGCGAAAAATCACGCCACACGCGCTGGGCAGAGTGTTTTCGAAGGTCGAGCTGGACGACGCCGGGTCACGCTCATATGCGCTCGCTATTTTGTTTTGGTATTTTTGTGAGCTCCTCACGTGGCGCAAGCCCACGCGTAAGCCCGTACTACGTTGGGCACTTCTCACGAGGCTCATGCTTACGTGCTCTCGGTATTTTTTTCTTGGTATTTTTTTGTGAACGCCACTGAACAACATCAAGCTTAAACAGCTCGGCTGTTAAAATGTGCACGGAACGGATATCCGAATTTCGCAGTACGACAAACCCGGCCTTTTGTTTACGTTGCATACGTCCTACATGTAAACATCCAGTTAAAAAATGTTACCTTCCGTACCTAAAGAAATAGTAAAGTGCAAAATCTTTCTCGCATCAAAACTGCGTCAAAAGTACGCCAGAACGTTCGCTAGAAGTGCGTCTAATTGATCCTCAAACCTTCAAAAACCCAAATCATAACCGAAGAACGAACCCATGAGACGAATTTCGCACACCAAGTAAAGACGTCTACGAACGATCTAAATGTATACCGATACGTAGTTTATGAGATAAGGGTGTACTATTTTACTCCTTCTCAATTTTTTTTTGTTTTTTTGTTTGCGATAATATGCCCATCGGCATAAAAATAACATTTACCGATACAGATAGGCGCCCGTCTCTCGGAAGGAAGACAAGAGGGAACGGCGGTGGGGCCCCCAGAGCCACCGCTGGAGGTCGCAGGGTATTCCAGTGTGGAGGCCTGTACCTCTAAGGTGTCTACTTCTGGCTGAGTCTAGTCAAGGATGCGCCCACATTACATGATTCGCATCAGCTTGCTCCGCAGGAGCTGTGCAGAAGGGACAGGTGTCATCGAAGGGGGCATGGTAGCGCGGTGGCCACGCCCGGGTCACAGAAAGTGAAAGCGTCACACCCAACATGAAGCCTGCGCTGCAAAACCTCTTGCCTGAGAGCTCCTTTCCACAAAGTGGGATGAGGGCACGTGTGACGCGACGCAGATCTTCCTTCCGTGGAGGATGTTTTCTGGTGAACCGGTTTTCAGCATAGGCAGCGACCGAAGAATAGACGTAGCGTGACAAGCTGTATCCGCTGCAACTTTTCATGATCGATGCGTGTATTGTCTCATCTACAGAACCGGTCCTTTTTCGCGAGCTTCAAGTAACCGATTTGACACAGTGGAAGCCGGGTTTCAAGCCCGCACCTGGTCCAGATCCTTTATCAAGCTTTTCGGTGGACCAACCGGTCTACGGGGAAATGCATTAGTTCTTTGGCAAAACGCCATCGGTACCGCTAAGAAAGCTTTCGCTTGAATAAATGGTTCGTCGACACGATCTAGTCTTGACTGCATTTTAAAGTAAAATTTAGCAGCGAAGCTGTTTAAGCTTGAGTTCCCATCTGTGCCTAGCGTCGCTCAAAACTGGTGCAGCAAAGTGGAGAGGAGGAATATGGTAGGCCAAGAAGTGTGAGGGAAAGTGGCGAGGAGGCGAGGAGCCGACGAGCAGGTGTGGGGAGTGCGCGCCTCAAGAATAAAAAACGCTTCCCGTGGTCGTAATCGAACCAGGGTCCCAACCGACGTCTGTTCGATTGCCCTATGATCGCATTCGTGGCGCTTAGCATTTCCTTTGGGTTCGTAGCGCAGGTGTTGCCTTTGAACTTTGGCTGTATTGAAGTGGACTTTGGCTTCGGACTTCGGCAGTTTTGATTTTGGACTTTACGAGGGTGGATTGTGTGCTTTTTTTTATTCAGTTTGCATGAGGGAAGCTTCGCTTTTTAGCCATCTTTCTCTTAAGAAAAGGACTTCACTATCAGCAATAGCAGCAGCCTTACTTGAAGAAAAGGATATAGTTGTGATGGATGTGGGGGGAAGCTATTGCGAAGCCAAGTTAAAATGCCATAGAAAAGGCCAAGATTAAAGCTAGCACACAGCCAATATAAAGCTAAAGAACAACCAGGTCAGAGCTCTAGAAAATCCGAGGCAAAGATATTAGAAAAAAAACTGTGTTTGATTCCTCTCTCATAGGATTCGGTAAAACACGAGAGTGAAATGTGCAGCGAAATCTGCAGCTGAGCATGATTTGAGGGTCGGCGGCTGTCTTGTGGCTGTGCTTGGCGAGCAACGTCCTGCTGACGGGTCGTTTCGGCAGAGGTGTACTGGCGTCATTTCCGTGACGGATATGACGTCAGTGAAATCTAGGTGTATCCCGGCCATAAAACACTTCGTGTTAAACTATAAAACCCGAAAACAAACAACCCTAAGTATAACGTACTTTTTGGTACTAAAGGTTGCTTCCCCTCAAGAAGATCATGTGTACAGGGGCGCACCCTTTACAGGCAGCATGCTCCGTTGCACTGGCGTCATTTCCGCGACGGTTATGACGTGAGTGAAATCTTGGTGTATCCCGGCATAAAACACTGTCGTGTTAAAACCTAGTTAAAACTATAGCAAAGCCAACTTAAAACTATTCAAAATACAAAATTGAAGCTATGGAAAAAGTCATGTTAAAGCTAGTAAAGAGCCACAGCTCCGTTGTTTCCTTAGTCGTCTGATCTCAATTGCGAATGTGGCCGAATTTTTTTTTTATTGTAACTAGAGCTTGCATGGCATCAGCCGCAGTTGCCCATTCTCCGCAAGTACCGAACTAATCATCCAACAGCTCCTATGCTTCCTAGCGGTGGCTGAGGAATGTTTTCCAATGTGGGTTTGGAGACGATGCACAAGTGGTCGACTGCCCGGTGGGGTCACGGGGAAATTGTTTTCCCAGAGAACGTCAATGCTGCAGGCGCTAACATTCGTTCCATCGTCTCCCCTTCAGGGTCGCTTCTGCAAGCATGCAGCATCATTTCGCTCCTATATTGTTTTTTTTCTACATGCCTTACCTATTGTCCGCCGAATTTCAGGGTCATTCGATCTCCTTTCTTGGGAACGTGCAAATATCCCGCACCCGCCGCGGTGGCTCAGTGGCTAACGCGTTGCGCTGCTGAGCACGAGGTCGCGGGTTCGACTCCCGGCCGCGGCGGCCGCTTTTCTGATGGAGGCGAAAAGCAAAAATACCCGTGTGTACGAGATTTCGGCGCACGTTAAAGATCCCCAGGTGTTCAAAATTAATCCGGAGCCCTCCACTACTGCGCGCCTCATCGCCTGCGTTGCGTCGGCGCGTTAAACCGTACAATCAATCAAGCAAATATTCCGTATTGCGCACTCGGCTGCAACCTTTCCCACCCCCTGCCACTCAACAAAGGCGTTATATAACCTTGAAACAGACCACCAGGTTATAGTGACATCGCCGATTGTGAATGGCCGTGAAGATAAGGAATATCGCAGCGCGTGACAGGTACCCGCTTGGCGCCAGCAGGGCGAACAAAGCAGGGTTATCTCTCGCAAACGCCTTATAGCCTTATTTGGCAATTAAAAAAGCCTGCGAACCGGTATTCTGTTCATTGCATGGCACCGTAAGGTATACCGCAGCCAAATGGCCTCACGATAGATTGCGATGGTCTATCGCAAAAAATAGGGTCCAGACAACGGGACCCTATTTTTTGCGATAAGAACATCTAAGCATTTTTTTTTCCTTCTTGTGCCGGACGTCCCATACGCACACTCCGAGAGGAACGTGCGTGAGAGGTGTCATACGATGGTTATTTCCCAAGGTATTCCATTGCGATAATGAAGCAATGAGGAAGTAAATCAACACCGCAGAGTTCATATCGCACTTTGCAGAGCTTCGTGAATGCGTCCTGTGACAGGTGCCTCCCACAGCCCGCGGTATTTAAAGCCATGGTCTTGCGTGAGGCCATCAGAGGTGCAGACACCGCACGGGAGCACCAAACTAACGCATATCCTGGACGGGAAAGGAAATGCGGGCCACTCCAGCCACCATGATTCGCTACGTTGTCGCCCTCCTGGTCGTCGGCTTTGCCGCTGGACAACTTCGCAACATTAAATTCAAGGACTGTGGTAAGCAGCTATTTTGAATGAGCTAATTACAATAGATCTGGTCAGCACTGGCCATTGTATCAAAACAGCGCACATGTTTAGTAAGCTTTTAGGGTCAGCTGTACTTTCTCCTACCATAGGTTGTGTAGTCACAGCTTCTGAATCCAACGTATGAATATCAAGGCGGAAATTACTTGAGAAGAGCACAGAGACAATGTGCATTCATACAGTGTTAAAACGGAGATGTACTCTTTTACCTATGTTGCTCATACTACGCAAGAATGGAAATACGATTGGGAAAGAGTAAAATTAGCGTTTAATTAATGTAGCCCGCGTATGAACGGCTGCTTTAACAGTGATTTTCAGGTCTGGTGTGCAAAGACGACATAGTGTAAACAGCGAAGGACGCGGAAGGCTTACAGAAATTTGCAGATATTCATATGGTAAAGAAGCAACATATCTGGGCCTAATTTCCAGCCTTCCGAAATCAGGGATTAGGGTATTTAATGATGAAGGCAATACCAAGCCACGAATGATTCCTCTGAAAGCCATGCCATTTGTAAGTCAGTGCAAATTTTTATAGGCGTAACGAAAGATAGCGCTACCACAGTGTTTATGAAAAACACCTGAAGACTGCTAAACACGTTCATAATGAAACACATAACATAAGGAAGATACAATAAGTACAAGGTTGTACGAGGGATTCGGAAAGGTATAATTGCGTGGGGCTCACATTTTCGAATGCCGTACGATGCTTAAAATGAGAGGCCATCGTGTTTTTAGAAATGAGCCAGAGGGCCGTCAGCCGATTAGCACTGGGCGCTCATACTGGGCGATTAGAGTACAAGAGTACACTGGTGGGTAGGCATGTGTACCTTAGAAGTATGAACACTCAATAGCAGATGAGAATGATAAAGCTGTCTGTCACAAAATTCAAAAGTGGAGGCCTGACCAGACTATCAGAGAGCGCAAGAAAGCAAGAAAATAAGCAGAGACATTTAGGTGCCTGGGAGGGGTGAAAACGAAATAAAAATAGGGTCAATATACAGCGAAATGAGAAATGCTTTTCGAAGCCCGAGCTGGATCCTGGATCCGTTCGGGGCCAGACAAGCTTTTGATGCTTTGGCGGCAACAGTTTTGTTTTATATAATTATACACACGAAGCACTTTTTTGTTCCGCACCACCGCTTATCTTTGTGGTTTCACCTCGACTTTTGAGCATGATTATCGAGCGAACAAATCACAAGTACACAGAGTCACGGCCACTGATCACAACGAATATAACGACAAGGCCACCGATGGGATTTGCATATTAACTTCATCAGCGGTCCTATCGTTATGTTTACTCGGGTGATTCTGGATAACCGTGACGCATTCAAACGCTCTACAACAAACATGTGGGTACGCAACTTCACGCATGCATATGTGTGGCACACCTCAATAGAGACCTTGTTAACAGCACCCGTACGCTGAATGTGCACAAAAGATCGCTGCTTCTCATGCTTAACTGGAGGGACGAAATTAGGCTTCAAGAAGCTGTAGAATAACAGTGAATTTCGAAATGCGAGTAAGCGTCACGTTTTCTGTAGTGTGCAAAAAGTGCGCACGCGCTTAATACTTTACTTTTCACGGTATTTAAATTAGGCTTGATGATGTCGTACAAGTCACTGTATGCATCCCCTTTTCTTTGAGAAAAACTGCATTCAGTAAAGCATCGAAATTTCCTCGAAACTCATGACATCCTCTGCCTAAAACAGGGGGAGGCAGTAAATGCTTTACAGGACTTCATATAGATTAACAAAAGAAAATTGGAGAGCGCGAGAATTGTGCTACTGTGATGCGCTACATGAGGAACAATAATAGTAAATTAGTTAGCCAGTTAAAATCACCACCCGTGACAGTTTTTGATAAGTAAAAAAAGGCGTTCTTACCACGCATGGAGAGCTTCAGAAATGAAATAAAGCTAATAATTCGCAAAGCCCTGCTTAATTCGACGTACACAGTAGCGATCTGTTTTCGACGATCATTTGATTCGAATATCTCTCCATTTTGTCGGGAGCAGCCTATAGTAGTTATGCATAGCCAGACAGAGACATGCGCCGAACTAAAACCGGTATGCTTTTACTGAAAATGACAAAGGTGTATCTAAAACGTTCCCAACAGTTTAGACTGTGCCCAAAACAGTGAAGCCGTCAGTAATATGGCGGGCAAGAAAATTCTCTCAGTGGTTTCGAACCTACATTCAAAATTACGTGCAGAACTTTTCGGAATTTGTAATTTTAACCCGCGTATTTCGAAGTGGAAAGCATAACCATCGGCCTCGAGTATTTTACTGAAAAATATATGCAATTTTACGAGGTTTTATGTAAATTTAACGAGAAGAAGGCTGAAGACAAATTCATTATGGGTTGTATACTTTACCTCGACTGGAATCAGAAGCGGTGAAAAATACCGCGTGGGGCATCTTGCAAACAGCATTTCTACCGAAGCTCATTTCTACCAAGAACGCACGCGTAGGCCATCTAGTGGCTAAAAAGATCTGGAGGGTGGCCTGGTGTCAAACATTGGCTGGCGATTGCGATATTCCCTAATGCGATATGTGGGCGACACAGCAGTGCGCTGAGGCAGCACTCACTCGTGGGTTCTCTCGACGGCAGCGATGATGAGCCTCTGCGTCGGCGGCGCGAAGTGCGTCTGAGGAAGAGACCGCGAACTGCCTCTTAAGCGAACGCACATCATAGTCACGCGCACGCCCCGCCCCTCACGTTTTCGCCAAACGTCGCGCAGTCGAGCGCCTCGTGCGGGCACAGCATACTGCCCCCTCCCCACCCCCACCGCACACTTTGGGAGAGCGCTGGCTCACGCCGCCACTGCGCACCGCCCTGCATTCCCAACTTCGCGAGACTCTCCTCCTTTGCTTTTTTCACTCGTTGGTCTTCCCATCGTTCGCTTGGTCACGAAGACGACGACGCGGCTGAGCCCAGGGGCGGGCGACAAAGGGCTGCGCCATAGAAACAATTCTCCGGGCATCATCTCTTCCCTGGCGATACCTATCGGACTTTTTTACTCCTACATCGTGTCTCTTTCTTCGCTCGCACTTCTTCGTCTTCAGGCGCCAATCAATTCGACAGGCAGACTGGCGATACCTCAAACCACAGCTTCGCCAGAATCAGAGTTGTCCGCGGCTGGGGTGCGCCTGTTTTACTCGCGTGCCGTCACGTTCGCCTGTCACGTGATATGACGTCAGCGACACATTCACTAGGCTAACTCTTATTTCACCCTTGGCAACGTTCTGATGTAGGTGGTGGGAACGCACTCGTTTCCTACTCTAAAGGCCTGGGTTCGATTCCCATACGGCCGTGGTTATCGACCACGAGTGTGCCGGGATCCCTTGTGAGCACGCAGAAGTGATCAGAAGTGTCCTAATATTAGTCAAACAATTTGCCCCTGCAGCTTAGGTCACCCAAGAGACAGAATAGTCTTTAATGATACTGAGGTTAGCCTGGCCAAGGAGCCTAGCTACACGAGATGTATGAACCAAGTACATATTATAAGCCTGCCTTTTGCGTGCATGGATTTTCCGCCCTGCTGGCGTTTTGAGCGAAAAGCCGAGTTTAAAACGCATGCTTCGCGTAGAAGAGAAATGTACATGCCAGGAAAGTTTTCGCAAATATTTGAAATTGGAAGTTTTTTTTCAGTTTTTTAATTACAGAAAAACCCAGGGAAGGGGACGAAAAGGTGCACACCGGTACCTGGCTAGGTCCCAGACCCTTACACAAGGGTTAGCAGCAGTGCATATAGGCAGCACTTCACAAACATTTCGGTGAAACAGTGCATGAGCATATCACGAAAACAAACAGAAAAAAGGAACACACGCAAGGTCTCTTGAACGCATATTACAATCTACACAAGAAGCATGAAGACAATAGTTACGTCAGTGTAACTTAGTGCAGAATAACTGATATATATAACAATACAAGTAAGTAAGTGAGGTAATATTGAGTAAGGTAGAAAAGCACAATGGATATATACACAACAGTCGGGAGCCGGGATACCGACAGGAAATATTATTATGAGCTTGACATTAGGTCCAAAGAACATAAAAACAAGAATGGGGGTGTGGGGGCGAGGGGAAGGCTTAGTTTTGGGGGAGCGTTTTGCGGAACCATTAAAACATCCAGGCAGGCACCTTGGGTTCCCGGTACCCTCACTTGGGAACCATCGCCACACGAATTAAGATGTTTTAGGGGCGAAGTCCCTTAAGGGCTCGGGCTGTCGGCGTCTCCTGTAGCCACAGTACTAAAACACCAGGACACTCGTTTTCCAGCGCCTCGCGCAAGAACGTAACGCGTACTAAAAGAAAAGTGTATAATGGATAGAACCGGTTCAAAATAAACTAACATGATTTAAAGATTTGTGGAACGCTTCCTTTCCGTTTCAGCATCGTCAAGCACAAGCAGAAGCTGTTTCTTGACGGGTTATAACTTACACAGCATTCAAATACCCACCAGCCGTCGACGTTAGGCTTAATCTGGTCGGGTGGTCGGTCGAAACAAGCAAAGGCATACCTGGTGCCGGGGCCTCGTTGATCACCGAGGACGAGCCAACAGGGCGAGGAGCGGGCATTGCACTGCCCTCACCGCACCTTTGACCACTGCCACTACCCCAAACTGGGGCAGATGGGGCATGCAAATTGCTTTAATCTAGTTCAACGCGAGAGAGGGCGCCACCGCCTCAGTAAGCGCGTGATTTCTCCTCTCACCGGCGCTTCTCCGGCGCTCAATCAGCGCGCGCCGTGTGGCAAGAGAGACTTACAATCTTCGAATACACTTATACACTGCACGCTTCGCCCCTCCCTAGGTTTCGCTTTTGTGGAGATGGCCCATTTTTTTATATTTAATCTTTATAGCGGCAGCCCTTTTCTGCACCGGACAACAGCGACAACGCCGGTTTTTCGCAAAGTAAGGCACTTCTTTTTGCCCACTTGGTCACGTTGTGTCAAGCAAACTGCTCCTCGTGATCTGGTGTGAAGAGACATTTCCGCGTACCAACACATGACACATGCCTACGTGAAGTACGGTAAGCAGAGAAACAGGGATATGAGTGCTTGCTCGCTGGCCTGCTCTGTTCGTTTTAACACTGCATGCATTGGATGACATCGGGGAAAGGTCAGCTGTCATTTTGTGCCCAATTTCAGAATTTAACTCCAACTACAGCCTGCAACCAAGCGCGCACAAGTATAACTAACAAAACTAATAGTGTACTGTGGCGTAAGCACCCAGTTTTTTCAGTCATTTGATTATTTCTCATCGACCCAAGTCGTGCTAAAGCGAAGTTTTCTTTGCTTCACTGATGGCGACTGTACGCGAAAACGCACCTGCAGGAAGGTCAACTTTCTCTGACGATGATGATGATCGTGGTTTAAGTGAAAGATGGTTGAAATGCGAATCTTTTCTTCTGGTTGAAAGCCAATGTTTTGAATGCCCAAAAATCAAAGTCTAAAATCCAAATCGTTAGGCCAAGGACGCACTCCAGGAAAGCCAACCTACCCAATGGGTTTACACAAAGGCACATCAAGCGCAGGTGCACAGTCAACACTTTATCCCTTGCCAATCCCCAGGGGTGGGTACGTGCGAAATACTTCAAGGGCATTATCATCATCAGATTATAAACTCAGACGACAACGATCGAATCCCTGACGAGGTTGGACTTTGATTCGACTCGGTTTGAGGCGGAAAAAAGATGCGCTTTCCTATACGATGTGGCTTTGAATATTCTAACAGCGGAGCTGGTTAAGCTTAAGCTTTGTCCGGTGGCAAGGTAAAAAAAATGCCGAGAAAAAGACGCGCGCGGTGCCCTCTGGCAAGTTGGGAGAGCGCGAAAGCAGCGCGCGTCAAATAACAGCGTAGGACACGCGCTAGCCTCCCGGTCTAGCCTACCAGCAGGGCTCAAACTCTACGTAGGCCCACCTTCCAGCAGCGTCGAGAGCTAGCCGCGCAGCCGGGCTCAACTCTACTCGGGGAGCGCGCGGCATAAAAGATGGTGCGTCGGCGACATACAGCGCCTCGTGACTTCGCGCCGAGCACATCGTTTAGACTCCCGCAAAACATGGGTCGGTCGAAGAAGAATGTCACTACTTAGGAAGAACAAGCGCAGCGCGATCGCCATCGCGTCGCTTCTCGAGAACATATGAGACGGCAAGGATCCAACCTCGACTATCGACTCGCGCCTAAAGGCTTAATGGCAGCGAAAAGCGGGAGATTCCGAGCACCGCGCTCGTCGGTCCCCACCCTGACAGCGGATCCCAGTGGGGAAGAAGCTAGATTGGCACCCAACTCCGCTGATTCTCCAGCCTTGCACCACTGGTGCAAGCTGCGATATTTTTTTAACACGAAAGTGTTTTATTGCGGGATTCACGAAGATTTCACTTACGTCATATCCGTCATGGTAAGTGACGGCCAGTACAACGAAGCAAGCGGCCTGTAAAGGGTGCACCCCTGCACACAGGGTCTTCTTGCGGGGAAGCAACCTTTAGTACTAAAGAGTACGTTATACTTGGGGTTGTTCGTTTTCGTGTTTTATATTTTAACACGAAAGTGTTTTATCCCGGGATACACCAAGATCTCACTGACGTCAGTATTCGTCACGAAAAGGACGCCAGTGCACCTTTGCCGAAGCGACCAGCCAGCACGACGTCGCTAGCCAAGCCCACCCACAAGACAGCCGCCCAACCGCAAATCATGCTCAGGTGCAGATTTCGCTGAACATTTCACTTTCGTGTTTTACCGATTCCTATGACAGAGGAATCACACAGTTTTTTTTTTTGTATGTGTAGTGACGTGTTCAGCGTGCTGTGAGGCGAGCATTTCTCTCAAATCTTCTTTCTGCAGGAAGCAAGGCTAAGATACAGGCCTTGCAACTCGAGCCGTGCGACTCTGACCCTTGCGTCGTCAAGCGTGACTCGAGAATCAAGGTTCACCTCACTGCATTGTCGGGTAAGTGCTCCACGGCTTTACAGCGGCACATTTCAGAATTAAACGAAATCGTCGCGTTTTTATCTTGAATAACTGGCACTTTTCGACTTAAATTGTGTGTTATAACTGATCTACTCTGAGGCTAGCGGGAATCATGCTGACAGCAAGACTGACCATCTGTGTAATGTCAGACATTGAAGTCTCACGGATCAAATTTAAAATACGTCGGTATAAAAAATAAATCGAGAAGTTGTTTGCGTATGAAAAGAACACACACTCGTGTCACACATACACGTTCACATGCTCAGACGCACACAGGCACCCATATAAGCACCGTACCCGCTGCGGTGACTCATCAGCTAAGGCGTTGAGCTACTACATACGCACGAGGTCAGGGTTTCGATCCCCGAGTAAGAACTAAAAAATAAACATTCCCTAAAAATAAGCAAAACTAAATAAAAGCGGGAACAAACCTACACCATCTAAGCTATAGCAGGATAATGCCAATGAAAAAATTGGCCGCGTATCTGCTCCTTTCGTTGCAAATGTCGTCAAAAGACGATAGTCTTTGTAGACATTTGCCAAGGAAATGCCCCCCTTCGCTTTCCCGCTCATCTCTCAGGCTGTTCCTGTTCCGTCGCGCTCATCCCAAGGTAAACACACTAAAGATTTGCTCAAGGCGATTTGAATTTACCGCGTTCCACTGCTACAGGCGGGGTTCCTCGATGCCAGCGCTGCAGTACGGCGGAGATGCGCGTGAATCGAGGCGGCCGACTTGAAGGTTTATAGAACGGCGTTGCCGTGCTCCACGTGCGTTCCAAGCAGAACGTGAAACCCAGCTAGTGGAACCTTTCTTTGCTGTTGCCGCGTGATTTTTCATATGCCGCCAGGAGGTGGCGCGGGCAACAGCAGGCGGTACGCATTGTTCTGCACTAGATATAGAATATAATTTGGTATCGAAAAACCAAGCATCCAGGAATTTTTAAATAAAGGAACACTGTAAACATCCCTTGTGTACTAAATTCCTGTCTTATATTTGCGTAATGTATTGTTCTTTGTTCAACAAAGTTGACAAGTATGAACATGTAAACCGGGCTTAGACGTTTACATTTGGCTGTGAGTATAATGCGCAGTAAACATTTTACTATGGCCGGGTGGCTGAATCGAGTTACAGACAGACAGACGGACAGACAGAGAGACAGACAGATATACCGACAGACCAACATTTCAGGGTTTAAGTAGCCCAAGAAAGACTATCGTCTTTAAAAATAAATGAACAGGAAGCCGAAGCTCCAAAGTCTTTTAGAAGTAAAGCCAATCAGTTTCAAAAGCAAAAAAAGGAGGCTCTTGCTTCGGTCGGCGGAGAACACCACTACCCAAAACCAGCACCCACCCCACTCAACAGCGAAAGCAAGTCGGTGCCTCATACCACATCCATCAAAAGCGTCCCCAAACGCCACCCCGCCCCACCCATCCCCTCTCCCTCCAAGAAATCCCTACCCCTCACAGAAATGTCCTGTCACTTTCCATGAAATACAATTCTAGAGCACACGATGCGTAAACAAGGTCCCCTGTAACCACAGATCGAAGTTCCAATCAGTCCTGCCGCACACGCACGAAGTCCCGGTATTCTGGCGTGAGCGAAAACAGAAACACACCCATATGGAGCAAGTTCCCCTGTAGCAAAAATCAATTATTTTTCTCCCTCTCTGCAGTGCTCAGCTACCGGCTTTGGGAAGATGATTGATTGATTGATTGATTGATTGATTGATTGATTGATTGATTGATTGATTGATTGATTGATTGATTGATTGATTGATTGATTGATTGATTGATTGATTGATTGATTGATTGATTGATTGATTGATTGATTGATTGAAGGTTTAACGCGCCGACGCAACGCAGGTGGTGAGGCGCGCCGTAGTGGAGGGCTTCGCATTAATTTTGACCACCTGGGGATCTTTAACGTGCGCCGAAATCTCGTACACACGGGGGTTTTTGCTATTCGCCTCCACCAGAAAAGCGGCCGCTGCGGCCGGGAAACGAACCCGTGACCTCGTGCTCAGCTGCGCAACGCCTTAGCCACTGAGCCACCGCGGCGGGTTCAAGTTGGAGGGGAGATAAAAAAAGAAAACTTGGGATGCACCGTGTACTTATTGACGAAGCCCATGATATAGTCTCGCAAAAGTGAACAGCGTGGAAATATTTGCGCCGTAATTTACGGCCGCGTATCTCGGAGTTTTCACGTGGGCTTTAAAATATTTGCAAATGATTGAGGCAGTGCATTTTAAGAATGCAGGCGAGTGGAACTTCATTTAGAGTCACGTTATAACAACCGAACAAGGTATCGGCTCGGGACGAGTCAAGCTGAGCAGCGTAGTCCGAAAAAGAATTCGTTGAACAAGTGTTTACTCGAGCCGACTGCGTTTAGGTCAGCTAGAAGAAATTAACTGCCATTTCGACCCGGAGAGTGACAAAATGTCCTTGTTTTGCATGCCTTTTGTTGTCTAATGCAGACCGAGACAGTAAAACGGCTGTACTGGACGCCGAGATGAAAATGTGGTTCTTCTGGATGTCCATTCCGGGTTTGAAGTCGAACCTCTGCTCGTACGCGTTGCAGTGCCCCATCAGTAAGGGCGAAACCTTCACCGCCGTCCTGAAAGCCGGCATCCCATCTGTGGTGCCATTCGTAAGTTCCGTCACCGGGTGCTTGAAAGTGTATCCACGTACCACTAGAGTGGTGGCCTGTTTGAGCCACCACGCTGGCGTCTGCTTCTTGTGTGTGAAGTTCTGCTAGGTAGCTCAGACGCACATCCTGGGCATGGGCCACGGCTGATACTCGAAAGACACTAGGCGCAAGTGTGCATGCATGAACCTACGAAGAGGAAGGTAAATCTAAAGCAGCTACATGCAAGCGATAGGCGCGGCTGCTCCCCGCCCCCCCCTTTTTTTTTGTTGTTGTTTCCCGTGCGACAACGCCATGCGATGCACGATGGATCGCGAAACATTGAGAGAAGGTGAGAGCGGATTTAGATAAATCAAAGTAACCTAATTGCTTCCATCGCTATCGTAACGTGGGACTTCCATGTTGCCAAGTCCCCCCGTCCCACTCCACTTTATTACGGGACGTTGTCGAGTTTACTCAAATGCAAACTGCTTAGCGTGGGCGCTTACTCAAAAATAAAAATACACACTGCAAAATGTAGGCGTAATAGCCTAGAAGAACGCTATTCCTTTACTTCTTGAGCAAGTCGAGCCCACGAAATGAAATTGATTGTAGCTTTGCCTCGGGGAGGAGAAAGGATTATCCTAGACCACCAACGATCTCCATGGCTGACTGCGTTCTGCGCAATTTCCCCGGGCGTGCTCCGCCACAATACGCGCAAGAACCAATCGCGGTGTACTAGTAAGCGCGGCTGGCGGCTAATAGTCCGACATATGACTTAAAAGCAAGACATTTGGGTCCGCGCTGGGATGTCACGCAATGCAAAACGCCACACCTACATTACGTGAAGTTACAGCGCAGTCCATTTTGTAGCGAAAGCTACAGTACGCTACGTCGGGCGTCTTCGCGGGGTGACCAGTTTTGACCTTGAGAGCTAGAGGTCAAACCAAACCTCCTTCCGCAAGCGCCCGGATTGAAGCAGCGCCCGATGGCGGGGAGGGATAGGCGAGGAGGGGACGGAGAAGCGCGCGGGCCCGTTCCGCCACCTGGCGGAGGAAGACGAGGACGCCGCCGTCGCAGCGATAAGTGCGCGCGTCAAATGAAGGCGACGTGGGCGCAAAGCCATGCGCGAAGGAGTAGGACGAACATCCAGCTGTGTTCGCTCGCACAGCGGCGACAACGCCGTGAGGTGAAAAAGAGGAAACACGCTACTGTTGCGTCCAGCTTCGCTACCTTCAAGCCTTATGAATGATTGGTTGATTTGGTCCACTGTGGGGATGCAGACCTACTGGTGGATTTCAAAGCCTGAGGTAGGCAGATTATCATCATTGTACGCAACTAGTTTTACATATTTTTTGCGTTCTTTGTTTTTGTGTCGATCTTCAGCAGCGCCAGTGCGTTTCTGGTGCATCGTAAAGCATTTCGCTTTTGTCGGCACAAGGGGAGCAGGTGAAGAATGTGCCATATGTACATTCTCTGTGTTGAACATTTCTGTTAATGAGCCTCCAGTGAAACTGCGGGAGGCGGCACAAGTAGATCGTCGAGCCCTACCGTCTTCCGCAATCACCGAACAACCACTCACGAGCACTTAAGAAGGACTTTCTGCTGGGCTAGTTGGTGTGAGCTTTGGGACATGATTTTAGCGCTAAAAATGGGCAAACAGAAGAAAGAGGACAGGACCGGCGCTAACTAACACTTGATTTTATTTCCATGACGTGCAACGATATATATATAGGAAAAGAGAGAAGGAAGATGCGCAGATGTGCTGTGCGCAGAACTTCACTAACCACTTTAGGAGGCTACGTGAGGGCGGTGCCTAACCACTCGATTTCGAAGGCATACAAAGATATAGAAGTATCGCTAACACAATCGCCTCCTTTTTTTATGTGGTAGGCCTCAAAGAGTTCACGGGCTGTTTGGTCCCGGCTTCTGACTAGAATCTTGGCGTGGCGAAACATCGGCTCACACGCTGTGCATTTTTTTTCAGTGAGACGAAAGATGGGCCCTACAGCTTGCTTTAAATTTTGCGCATGCTCTCTTAACCGGTCATTAAGGCAGCGGCCGGATTGCCCTATGTACGACCTGCCGCATTTCAATCGAATGTTGTACACTACTTCTTTTGCGCACTGCACATACAGAGGGGCATGCTCCTTTGAGCATCCTGCCTTTCTCTTTGTCGGCTTGGTTGTGCGTGGGCAAAGCTGCGCAAGCTTGTTTGGCGCTGAAAAAAAAAAAAACAGCGGAAAACCATGCCTCCTTGCAACCTTTGAAGTTGTACCTTATGTACACAAGGTGTCACATAACCCAACGCTTCATAGTAGACCGTCGAAATCAGTTTTTGTGTTCAAAAAAGATTGGTTCCTAGTTGCTGCTTTTATTTCACCCAGCTTTCTTTTTCCTTTCTCTTCTTCCTCACCCCAGAAAAAAACCGAAGTCAAGTTCAAGATTAAGGGAGACAAGGGCGTCATCGTGTGCGCCGAGTCATCAATTACGATTGACTAAATATCATGACGCCTGCTCGCGGCGACTCACCGGTACATGTTCCTCGAGAGAATAATGGTCCAGGAAATTGTTCGTCCTTCGGAACGAGGTGAACAGCGCTGGGTCATGTGCGAAAATAAAGGCTCTGATGAAATATGCGTGGTCGTATTGCACCGTACGTCACTGCAGCGCACAATTATTTCACTCATGCTCCTCTATTCCACCGAGGCTGGAAATAGTGTCAGCCAGACACATTACGTCGTAGAGTGAGACATCATAGCATCGTCACTGCAAAGTCAAAGAAGTTGCGCTCATTTAGGATTCTATAAAAGTACCCCTCGTAGTAGGCAAAAGGTAGATATGAGCACTCCTGACATGATACCTTTTGGGGGCCATTCTCTTGGCAATGATTTCCAGAAGAACAGTAAGGAAGGGGACAAGCCACCTCAAAGTGATTGAATTATCAAAGGTACCCACAAGTCAGGCAAGTTTTTTTTTTTTTTTCTTGAGCAAAATGGTTACTTCCGGCTCCACATATGTTCCGAAGGCTTACTCACGGCTGCCGAGTGAGGGACCACGTGCTGGCCTCAAAGTCCCCATAAGAGTTTGAATTTGCTTCTCATCAACGGCTAACTTTCTAGTTTCAAGGTTACTCCGAAACACAATTTTTTCTTATTCAAGAATTTCAATAATTCTCGGTGGTATGGTAAAATGCAAAATAAGGGATTTATATGTGCTATTTATTTGTTAATAAAAGGCTGTAAAACAGCCGGACCACGACTGCTGCGCGGTATATCATCCTCCTTAGTTAATTCTAAGTCGGTACTCAAAATTGATTTTACCTGGCCAGTGCGCTTCCCACGTGACGCACATTTATAGAAAGTTACAATGCGTCATTCAGAAGGTAACTAAAAGGCCAGCGGTAGAAGGTACCAGGCGTTTCGGAACCCACACAGCTTTCTGACTTTTTAGCGTCATGTAGACCAACATAGTAGCATGGAAATGATCGCGAGCAGTAATAAACCATGCTACGGTGGGGTCGAAGTATACGAACGCGACTGCCTTTTCGAGCAGTACACTTGAGGAAGGCCAATCGCAACTACAATTCACAATACTTAACGTTATCAGCTACGTGAGGCGATATTCCGTTCCGAGGTAGGTACAAGCCAGACACTTTTGGTGCGACTCACAGCGTTAATTAAGCGTGGAGATATGCAGCAACCCGCCCCCAAACCGACCTTAAAGATATCAAACCACCTTATTTACGAAAAAAAATTAAAGCCGTTCCACTTATTGGGAAAGCTGTCGGAAGTGCAGAGCAGTGATTCGCCATAATGGGCTGTACCATCGTTATCCGCTCACTGCTACCACCACATGCAATTCAAATTTCCCGCATTCGCAGTGCTCGCTCGCCCCCTGCCCGAAACTGCGCCAGTGGGAGTTCTGTTCTTTTTATGCTTGCTTTAATTTCGTGTGGTGGAGCTGTTTCGCGGCATTTCGAACGCACCATTTTCTTCTTGCGCGTGGAGCCTTTCTCCGCCATTTCGAATGCGCCATTTTTTTTCTTGCGCAGCCGATTTTTTGGTAGAAACTGTAAAAACCAACCCAAAGAGCGTTCCTCACTAAATGAACGCGGGCGCTGCCGGTTAATTACGTAATTTGCCTCAACTGTACCTGCAGTTTTCCTCGCTAAACAACGGTGAGATGCAGGACAAGCGCCAGCGATTCCCGTGTTTCGAACGCTTATGACTTTCTTGACTTTCGCTCGACTTTCGAAGCCTCTAGGGTACGCCGCGACGACAGCGCTACAACGGAACGCCTTGTTGCTCTACTTGGGTCCAGCGAGCGAGCTACGACGATAAGGCGAGCGCCTAAAGTGCTCTGCACTTAAAATGATCCGAAGAATGCGTCTAAACATTTACACGGGTCTTGCAAAAGCTTTAACACGAAAGTGTTTTATGCCGGGGTCCACGAAGATTTGACTCACGTCATATCCGCCACGGAAATGACATCGCCAGAAAAAAAAATTAGCTGTATGCTCGGCTATGCCAAGATATACGTAGCGTGAGCTCAGGTAAGGTTCAGCTGGTTATTCTTAAATTTCCTGGTTGGCTAGGATTAGCTTGATTATCATGCTTACTGCTGCTTCAATGACACACAGACACACAGTATACGCATTATGTGACACATGTGTCATTTATCAAGCGGCTCCGGCGCAGCGTCACCAATCGCCCCAGAGCTAGGCTGGCACGCCGGTGTTACTGCGACGCACGAGCCATCGGTTCCACACCCGGCCGCCCCTCGCATGATCATCAAGTGAACCGGGCCGCCACGTGCGGAATGGAGATCGGCGAAGACGCTGCGCGCGTGGGGTGTGTGAGAGACGCCGGGCAGCGAGCAACGTTCTGTGCGCCGTGTGACGTCACTGCTCCTCGCGCATGTGCAGCACGGCTCTCCAGGAGCCACGCGAAACTGCTCAACCTCGGCCAGTGCAGCTCACGCAACAAAACTTCGATTGACGCGGCTGCGCCTGGATTTGAACCACGAACTGCTTCGCCGCAACGGGAGGTACAAAACGCGCTCCCGACAGCGCAATGAACAGACGCGTAAGCAGGGCGACAAACGCGCCTTCCTTCCCTTCAGATGGTGCCGCTGTCTAGGAGAGGCGAAGCGAAGTAGTGCATCATGACGCTAATGAGTTCCGACAGTTGGCGCCTCGATGCCAGCGCACGGATGACGCGCAGCGTGACCTGCGGAGAAGCCTGTAAGGCAACCACCACGGAGTAAGATCGAGGCCGACTTTCGAATATCGCGCTCGTGGCACGGTCCGCTGCTCCTTTCGCTGCAGCGGACCGTGTGTTCACCAAACGATTCGCTGACAACCCGTTTGGTTTCGTTCGCACGGACGGTTTGCGAGCGCCTGTGGTTTCAGTCGGATTTATGCAATGCTCCGGCGCGTGCAATCCAGTGTCTAACGTAGATGCGTATAACGGTGCCATACCGACGAAATATAGATAGCGACGCGCAATAAGCATGCAACTGCTCCTGTGAAGGCACATTTCACTTCCGTGTTTTACCGGTTCTTGTGAAAGATGGATCAACGACATTTTTTGTATTCCTGGGGCTCGAACCCAGACTGCGTGGGTTAAAGGGCCCCTGAGATGGGGTTTTTAGGGGGTCGATGGTATCGGAGCGCAACGGCTATTTCTTGAAGCAATATGTGACGTGTTAGTCCGACGTTGATTTAAGCATTTTTTTACTTGCGTAAAAACACCAGAAAGCTACAAGAAACATCTTTCGTGTCCGTTTCCGTTTATGCTGTGCCAGATATTTGTGTTATACCGAAGTGTAAAGTGATTACACACCCGGCTCGACGGTCACCTGTTCTTGGCGGAAGGATACAGTGAGCGCAGGAGCAACGACGTGCGCGGTGCGAGCGCTCAGCGCTCCGTTTCTGGTATACATATGAGTTTCATCAGTTTCATTTGTTCGCTTGGCTGCTGTATCCGAAAGGATTCTTTGCACCCTCCTCTGTGTTTCGAGCGTAGCCTCGACGTTGTTTCAGTTATGAGGTTGTAACGAAGGGAGCGCCGCGCCGGCGACGAAGGCGAAAGCTCCTCACGCAGCGCTTGGACGACGCCGGGCACTGCTGGTTATAACGAGGCGCACGCCTACGTGCGCTCACGCTGACTGAATAAGTCAATTCAAGCACGAACGTTGTCTTTGCACTGATTGTCTTTGCACCGGTCGCGAGGTGAGGAGCATGCGCATACCGTAATGACAAACTCCTGCCAAAGTTTCATTTCATTGCTTCCCATCAAGTCATGATCGCAGGAAAGTGTTGTTTGGTGAGCCCAGCCTTCTGAATGAACCTTGTTGCCAGGTGTCCTTAGCGCGCTTTACCGTTTACCGGGCTAACGGAAACAAAGTTGCCGTTTCCCGCTGAAAACGAAAGGACTGCCTTCTGCGGTTTCTGCATTCCGGCTTATTGGCTGCCAAGTAGCGACATCTGGTGAATTCGTTTCAAAGCAAATGACACAAAAGTTTGCTGCCCAGAACTGTTCGCTTACGCTTGAAATAGTTTGAATCATGGACGTTTAAGATTAAACTCTCAGAATACAATAATTTCTCTTAAAAGAGTCGTATAATTTTGCTGTAGACCTTAAAATAAAAGAAGACATGACGTCGACGCCACAGTGGGAACAATTAGCACCAAGTAATTCACGCCTCCGCTGAATATTTCGACATAAAATGAGTAAGATATATCGTAATAATTCCGCAGTTACCTATATTACCTTGCCCAACACGATTTTAAAGTGTAAAAGAGCTTTGCTAGTTCCTAAACGCGCCTGAACCACTGGAAGCGTGCGAGGCTGTAGTAAGGGCGGAGATTTTGCTCGCTCTTCTGGAAAAGAATCTGTCATTTGTCGTACTCCTGATCATCATTTAGCAAGAACGTAATAAACAACATCAACTAAGATTACTTGTATGAAGCGCCGAGCGCAGTGCATTTGCTGTACCGTAAAGTTCCGAAAGAACGCCCACCCAAAGTACAGTGATATCGAGTGAAAGAATACGAAATGGGGGAACTTTCGGGTCAGGTGCGAAAAACTACAAAAGGTGGCCGCACCGCCGACCAAAACTGCGGAGATGTCAAGGAAAAATTCGAGATGGGCGAACTTTCGGGTCAAGCGCGGGAAGGGCGAATAAGTGACCGCATCAACACATGAATAAATGATTCGGGTTTTTTTTTTTGTTCACTCATCGGCGCTAAAGCCATCGATTTTACGGGGTGGGCGACCTTTGGGGTCTTTCAGTAAATTGAATATTTCACCCGTAAAGGGGGGTGGGCGATGTTTCTGGGGAGGGCGTTCTCTGGGAACTTTACGGTAATCTAATCAAGACGCGAGCGCACATTTCGCCGCCTCAGGGAGCTCGCTATTAGAGTCGCTAGAAATTCTAGCCACTGTATCGCTATGTAGCGACGGTAAAAGTAAGTTACCGTTCACGGTAACTTTCGCGCATGCAAAGTCGACTCCCGCAAAGTCCGTAAGGACTGGGAAGCTAGCTCACAAAAAAAGGCGGCGCGTCGTTGTCTCATGTGCGACCCACTCGCTGAAGTCACCATGGTAACGACGACGCTGTAAACCAACGCGGGTAGAACCGTCGCCGTCAAAAATCACGGACATAGAAGCGAATTCCGGCGGCCAACAATGAAATGAGTGCTTCGCCTCGGACGAGGTCGGTCTTCTACGTCATCGCAAGCCGCCGAGCCAACAAATAGTTCTGTCTCGTCGGGGTAATAACTTTTGTTAGCGTGAGCGAATATGCTTACTATTTTGGACTTGCTTCTACAATAACTATAGAGTAGATTTCTGACACAAACAAAACCACTTTGTAATCCATCTCAGGACCCCTTTAATTAAAACCCGTTGTTCTATCCGTTGGACCACTGAGGCCGAGCAGCGGGGGTTCTTTTAGGAGCAGATGGCGCTGGGTGCGTACAGGAAGTGGCAGGCTTGTACTAGCTGGGGAAAGGAATTGGGCCTGCGGGAGCAAGAAGAGGCAGACGTGCTCACCGGAATGGACCACAGATAACATTTCATCTAACATAGAAGTAGTCATGAAGGGCACATCGTTATTATCTGGGGTCAAGTGATCAGTATTGTGTTTAGATCCTACCGTTCCGAAAATACGTCGTGCGCGAAAAACAAAACGCTAGAAATCTAGCCCTTCCTTTATATTTATCGCGTTTATGTCTGCTCCAAGCATATCTCAGTGACCTTCCAACAGTTCTTTTTTTTCGATTCTTATGCGGTTTTTCATTGTCAGTTGGGCAGTACCGACGGCGCTGTCATTGCCTGCTGTATACGTGATCAATTGTTTCGCTCTTAATTTTTGGGTAGCGCGGAACAAAAGAATAGGGGGAAAAAACTAAAGTGAAAAAGCACAGAATGGCGAGAGAGAAAGGGGTGGTTCTTTAATCTGAACTGGGGAGGTCAGCCCTGCTACTGCCAGAGCTTGCTACGCCAGATGGAGATGACTACAGTAGTGTGGGGTGAATTTGGGGCGTTGTGGCGGAAACAGTGAGAGGGGGAAAATATTGAAACCGAGACGCAAGGAAATGCTAGAAACAATATTCAGTAAGAGAAATTCAAAGAAAACTTTGATTCAAAATACGAAGAATACGTCGGAAAGAAAGAGAAGGACGTCAAACCGAGAATCCAAAAGTATAGACATCACAACGCTAACTAATATACAGCTAGAGTATCTTGCTCTGCTTAGGGGCTAAATTATTTTTTCCCTCCAGAAGGAGCAGCAAAATCTCACTTCTTAAAGTCGGAACATCACTGTTGTCCCATGAGACAACCAAGTGACAGATTTCAAGCTTGCCTCCACGTCGTACACAAAACAGGGGGCTGGACCGATTTGCTTACTCAACGGATAATTGGGGACACATGCACAGCAACCGATAGTCCCACGCACGCTGGACATCGGCTCCAGTGGCGAATCATGGAGGAGAGCACACAACTTTACCCATGCGTGCTCTTGCATTGACCGAAAGGGCAGCCTAACGACGAAGGTGAATAAAGTTCATGGCCTCGAGTTGAGGTTCTGGTGTTGCAAAAATCCCCCAGTGGGAGGCGATCTTAGTCCGGGATGCCTTGGATATTGGAAAGGGCATGCCGGGATGCCCCTTTCCGCCAGTCGTCGCATGTGCGAGGGGTTGGGACAGGCCGGCAACTAAAAAAAAAATAGAACATGAACCAGGCGGCTGCGTTTGTAAACAAGATAAGCAATGCGTGAACAGCAGCTTCCTTTTTTTTATTTTACGCGAATACATTACACCTTTTTTTTTTCTTAAATACCAATACGATATCTCAAGCGTTTGCTTTCCGCGCGATGCTTTGGGCTTCTCTGTGCTCTCCAAATGGATATTCTTGTGTACGCAGCAAGCTAAGGGAGTATGATACTCTACGATGACAGCCGTCAACACGACGTGGCACTGAAGGCTCGCAACCAGTATCGAAAAAACTCATCACCAGAGGAAGGTCAGCTCAACGGTCCAACGACACGGGACACCCTTACTGGACAACGTGATGTCCGATGCAACGGGAGTATCGAAAGTATCGAGAAGGCTCCAATAGTTTTCCAAGAGCGGCGCTTTATTTGTCGCCGAGCTTGGATTACCGCAACAGGTGGCTGTAATTATATAAATATTTCCCCTTAATTCAGTCGTTGAGGCGTGATTAATTCAGCAGTTGGTTTATTGTCTTTTGCAAAGGCTACGCGCCGCTCGTGGCGCTAATTCTCGCTTTAGAATGTTTCATTCACAAAGAAGCAGTAATTTCACCGAGCCAGCGCTTTGAATGGCAATGTATCGTTGAGGTTCCCTTACATCGTGGACCAGCAACTGCTGCCGTCCCAGGTGCCCCTGCCAAAACAATAACCTTTGTCAGGTTCATGAACAATAATAAACACAAGAAGAAACTCTGAAAGCAAGACTGTGTTTATATTACCCGAAGCTTAAACAAAATCCACACAATGGAAAGAGACAAACTAAAGAACAATGGGGAGCTGCCACAAAGCGGTATACTCGTAAGAAACGGTAATGAGTTCAAACAAACGGAAAAGTGCCACCGTCGGGAAACGAAGAAACAGGACACAGTACGTGGTTGTTACCATCACAGGTCCATAGCAGCGTTGAAATGTCCATATAACGTGTCGGAGCCGCGGTGGTAGAGCGCGCTCCGAGGTCCCGTCGCCGAGGAGCGAAAACGAACGCAGCTCTCTTGGAGCGTCGATAGCTTCGTTGAACCCTTCCCAAAGGCACTCGTTTTACAATGGAATAAATATTTCGGCACTCTGCTGAGGCTGCCTGATACTTTCATGTGCCGGGCACTCCTGCCCAGTATGCTTCATTTTCAAGATTCCTCGGCCTTCATTGGCCTTGGTTCTGCTGCAACCTTGTCGCTCTCAGTGTGCAGAATGCTTTACAACGATATCTGCGTCGGGTGGCTTAGTGGGAGAGGGGGGAAGGGGGTTGGAGGGGGTCCTGGGTAGCCGATCGGGTGTGGATAAAAATTACGACACTTTTCGAGTTTCTATTTTTCTATTTTGGTTTGACCATCTTCTGAGCTAATTAGTACGACGAAACTTGGTAATATTATCAGGGCTGTTTTAGTGAACGAACCGTCTGCTTTCCTTGTTGTGTGGGTCCCGGCTCACTCGCTCGTGGAAGGCAACGTCACCGCCGACCACTATGCCCGAGAACTAGCCATTCGGGCCGAGGAAAGAGCACCGCACCCTGTCATGAGTTATAAGGAGATCGTCTGCCTATACAAAGAAAGTAGAACGAGGCTTCCGAAGCCGCACATGCAACTAAGCAGACGGCAGCAGACGATATTGCGCCGCTACAGGTAGGGTCGCTCAGGCACACCCGGCGCTTCTGCACAAATGTACCCTGCAGAAACCGAGAGACACATGTCCGTTCTGCCGGGGGGAGACTGTCACTCTCGGGCCACATAACTGGGGAGTTGCAAAAAACCCAATACACTATCCTACACCTTACCCTCTCCCCCTCTCCCCCAATTCCAACCCGGCTGCTAGCGATGGGAGACCTTACTGTCCAGCTCTACCTCGTCCATTCAGCAACAGCTAGGTGGCACGAGGAGAAGAATAGAAGAATAATGGACACGGTAGGGGTCCCGCGAATAGGAAACCACCCCATCTGGTGCCTGCGCGCACCATTCTTTATCTGAAGCTCAGTTAAAGTGTTCACTCACTCATACTTGTTTTAGATAATTGTGTACAGCTTGTTCACGACGTTTTCTAAAAGCGGTGAGCTGCGAGAATGGGTGAGTAGCGGTGGTGGCGTGTGTCAATTCGTTATAAAAATACTGTGCTAATGATCTGTTATCTGAGGCAACCAATTAGATGATTCTCGGCCCTGTACAGCATCACCCCTGTTTGTCGAGTACGGTACAGTTCTCTTCTCTTTTTTTTTTTTTTTCTGTAGTGCGAGCAATAAAACACGAGCTACGGCCGTTTTTCGGCGGGAATACTCCTGCCCTCAAGGGAACAGGGTTCATTGGAAATCACGATGGGGAGCTAAAACTCCCAAATGCGAGTGTGCGCGTTACGAACTAACTATTTAGAAATGTCATTAAACTCGGTTAAACTCGGTAGGGTTAGAGCCCCCTTATGGGTAACACCAATGCAGCAAGAATTGTTTTTCTTTTCCTTATGGGTGCATGCTTCACATCACCTAATAAGAATGGCTTTACATGAATACCGTCGTAGAAATTCATGGATTTGGTTGTGCGGAAGGAGCGGGATTTCTTGAACGCTGTTATTGTTAAGGAAGACGTAGAATGAGCATGGCTGCAGTAGGACTTTGCTGTTAAGTAGAGTATTTATTTGTCAAGCTCCCGGTTTTGCTTGCACTGCGCAGACTGGTTCCAAATCACCACACTTTTCATCGTTTATCCGGTTGATAAGTCGGTAATTATTTTATAAAGCGGAAGAAGAAAACTACCATGCCGCGGTCTGTGGGGCGGCCGCACCAACTAAAGGCTGTGACGACAGGGAAGGAGATGCACCTTGATTGGATGATGGCCAATTTTAGCATTCAAACAAGTTTCGGTTCCGGTCTGTAAAACAGCATGCTTGACATCCGACGGCATCGTTGGATGGGCATTCTCGATATCTCAGTAATCGTCGTACCACTCTTCTGCCATGTCGGCTGTAAAATGCCTAAGATAAGCCTCCCAGGACGGCTTGGAATCGTAGCGATCACTAGCCGAGGCCTACGCAGTGGATCCGCGTCACCGCAGACGCTCAAATTCCATACGCTTTTCCCGCATATTCGGAGCTTGCCTCACTCATGCCTGTATCGTAAAAAGCGTGTTCGCACCAGGCCAAGGGTCTGTTCATTCTTCCCTGTGCCCACTGCCCGCAAGTAGTCGGTGCTTGTGGCAACAGCACGTCAATGAGAACTCGCTGTCTGCGCGCGTTATGTGAACTCGCTCGTGGAGCAGTGAACGCTACGGCCCAAAAATGGTGAACTCAGTTTAGAAAACATCGGCCGCAAACAATAAAATCAGTTACAATAAAGAAAAAAGCATGTACCCTCGGGGATTCAAACTTGCGACTTGCGAAGCAATTATCCTAGCGCTTCAGAACACTCGCTCACGGGCCACGTCGAGCAATTGCATTTCTTAGACGGAAAAGCGTTCGCAGATGTGTGGTCGTGCTGCTGACCACTGTGCTTGTTCACCCAGCGCAAAAAGCTGCTTACTGCTCCCTAGTTTTGCGCTGTGCGGTAAAGTTTCGGTTGATTTATTTCCTTAGTACCTACATTAACTTCGCTGACTCTTCTCCCACCTTCAAAAAGGCCTTAGATTTTCCTACTAGCGTACCAGTCAGCGAAGCGTCGCATGTGCACTTGTGCAGCGCTTGTGTGGAGAGACCTGAACTCGGAACTTGATACAGTGTACCAACTAACACTAACTAGCATAAAGAAAGGCACATTCTTCCATTCACAAACGTGTTGTGGCATAGTTTCAACTGAGCGAGCGAATTGCGACTACCCGTCTGCGGCCGGCGGACCTAAACGCTGGACCGACCGACTCTGTCGGAAGGTCGGCGAGCCGTGCAGTAGCGCAGACAAGTGCCAGCTCATCTCCACCTGACGCCACACGAAAACACCACAGAAAATGGGCGAGGGTGCAGAGAGGACAGCATTTTCGAATTGATTTTTCTACTGAATAAATTTACGTAGACGCGCTCAGAGTGGTCGAAACATGGCCTATAGACTCCGGACTACAATTTTCGCTAGTAATCCCGCAATGTTTACAAATCACTTCAGTGTCCCTTTAATATGCCACTTCCCGCCCCAAATCCTACCTACAGGTACCGTACCAAACCATCTTTATTGAAGGAAAGAATGCGCAGAATTGAGAGAAGAGAACATTTTGCACAAAATAAAATCACAAATTCCCGGAAAACAATTTTTTACGGCTGGGGCTCGAACCCAGGCAGTTCACGCCATAAATTCACGGCTCTGCCCCTAGGCTACCGAGGCGGAACAGCGGCGCTATCTTAGCAGCTTCTCAGAAGCGCCGGGCATGTACTTGTTTTTCCAAAAAGTAATGCAATCAGCCTAAAACCGTGGCCTTACATTGTCGACGTGTAATCGAAATCAAAGAAGGCACGCATGTCGTATTCATACGGCACGACCTGGAGGACCAGATCGGTCACTGTTCGGTCGTTATATACTACCTTCTTTGCTTCACGTACCTGCCCTTATTAGTGATCGGCATGTAAACTGCTCATCTCCCAGAAGGGAAGGGCAGAGCGACTATTAGACCCTCAAAATAAAATATTAGCGGTAACAGTATGTGTCACAAATGCTGGTGCCACACAGTCTCTTCGCCATCACCGGCTAAGGAGGTAATTGGTTGTTAATGAGGTAAGGCAGTTAATGATGAACCTGTCATGGCAATACAAACGATGGATCGAAGCTGCAGGCGTTCAGTGACCTTTTTACGGTTTAGGCGTGTTTTCTTCATTTCTTCCTTCCCGACCCCGCGTCAAAAAACTGGGATCGATATTTTCCCATGTTTTTTGTACTGTTTGGCTCGGTCTCTTAACATCCGTGGCTAAACTTTACTTCACTGAATAGGGTGCGTGCATTGTAAAGTTAGTTACCGGCATTTTCCGCGAACATACTTGTTCCGGCATCAATGGCGTCCCGACCTCAGTTGGCCTAACCTAACGGCTGACAGCCAACGTTGCCGCAAACCCTGCGGATTCCATAAAAAGCACAGTGCGCGCTGGCTGCCTTGATCGTGACTCATCAATGAAGTGTCCCTGCTCTTGCCGCCCGCGGCGACTAGTTTCCTCGAAAGAGTTGCCTACAACAATCAAGGTAGCATATCAGTTACACATGGACCCAGAGGGAAAGGTTATTGATTCTGCAATAGAAGGACCAGCGAAATGGGAGAGAGAATACAATCGTCGCAGACGCAGTGCGCGTGTGGTCCGCTTTCAACAATGCTTCCCTATCTTCCCGACCATTTATTACATACTGCGAAAAGCCATAGATAAACGGCAGCCATGGCGGATTCCTATCGCGATTCTCAACTCTTCGTGCTGGCTATCAGTGCGCCCTTAATCAGTAGTCCGTACAGCTTGTGGCTATCTTTCATGTTGGCTTAATGGGACCTTATATGAGTATTGTCAGAGAGTGCGTCGTGCGACCTCGAACTTGGCCAGATCGACAGTGGCTTGCGTTGCGAACGCTTTGAGTCTTGATCGAAAACACTTGTGGCATCCGTCCATTTACCGCTTCCGGTATTCGTTTAGACGTGCTTATCTGAAACCCGGCCTTTACTTACTATTTGCTCTGATCTGCATAGAATAGCTCGGCTTCGTACTTTGTATCGTATTTCATTGATTGATTGTAGGGTTTAACGCGCCGACGCAACGGTGGCGAGGAGGCGTGCCGTAGTAGAGGGCTCCGGATTAATTTTGACCACCTGGGGATCTTTAACGTGCACCGAAATCTCGTACACACGGGCGTTTTTGCTTTTCGCCTCCATCAGAAAAGCGGCCACCGCGGCCGGGAATCGAACCCGCGACCTCGTGCTCAACAGCGCAACGCCTTAGCCACTGAGCCACCGCGGCGGGTTGTATCGTATTTCAAAACTTATACAAATATTATTGGAGCTATGCATGATGACCAATCATTTTTTATAAGCAAGGCGCGGAGAGAACCTCGGCTTTTTTTCAAACGTGAACTCCTTCGCACATCCCTAATCACGTCAGATATACACAACTCAGTGACGTGAGCATCTCTATATACCGAACGGCCTTTACTATCGCGTGCCGTACAGTGTCTTCAATCACAAAACGACGTGTACACCCTTCAAACACGCCGTTTCAGCCCTAAGTTTAAGGCACGTAACCCGTTCTGATATCGGCGCGCAGTAGGTGAAATTTTTGCAGCGTTTACTCGTAGAATTGCTGACGGTGAATCAGCGCCGTAAGATATCTTCCTCCCGTTCATGTACCTTGCAGCACTGTAATGGTATAAATTCTCGATCCCGTTAGTGCATGAACGTACCCTGCTGACGAAGACAGTAAATGCCAATGCGCTATAGGTTGTAATACAAGTGTCATCACCGAAGCGTCCGCACACACACGTTCTTAACAGACTATGGCACCGATGCATTAATATTTATGCGCCCGCGTGTGCGTACAACGGCAAGAGCCAGGGCAACGTTCTAATAAACAATCCAAGCACTATCCATGGTGTAATTTTGAAATAATAAAAACACTTCTAATTTTGACTCCAGAGCGTTTAGGCAACCGCAAAAACAATAATAGTGATTTGGTGCCCATGAACACGCCCAGTTTTCTCACCGGGAATGCACGATAGTGAAATGAGGAAATTGAGTATTTTATAGTGACAGCACTAGTGGAGCATGAGGAGGAGGAAGAAACTATATTGAGCAAAAGCAAATTGTGAGGTGGCTTCCTAGTCCGAAATTCCATCGGCAAATCTGGCGCTGGCCGCTCGGTCAACCAAGATAATATGGTCGTCGAGGCCCAGGCTGGATAACATGCTCTCCCACTGCTCACGGGAAGGGTTATGAAGGTGGGAATGGTCGAGGTTTCGGTGGCATTCCCAAACGGTGTGATAGTGTGACTAAACTGCTACAAAACGCACACTCCTGGGGGTACTGTGTAGGGAATAGATGATTTAGTCGTACTGGGTTTGGGAACGTGTTTGACTTCGTCGTAATATGTTTTTCTATAATCCTCGAATACCAGGAGCTTCCTGAAACCAGTTAGCAACTACGGTATTTCAGTTGGAGCACTGTTTTGTCTTTAAAATGACAGCATGGGCCCAACACTGCCCAATCCGTAAAGGTTTTTGAATAATCAAACGCTGACTATTTGAGGTTAAACAGTCGCGCTTCCATCAACACTTAAATCACCAGGTGCCGGCACTGTCTGAAATGCTCTGGAAATCTACTTGCCACCTTTGACGGCATATTTCCCATTCGTCACCTGAGCACAAAAAAAATGAATAGTGTGCTGAAACATTCACCATAATGTCCCTAAATAGCTGCGACATAATCTTTTTTATTTCGTACACGGGTGGCACTATACAGCGCATAAATTCGTGGTGGTGTGTCTCATTGTCCTGATAGAAATTCAGTAGCGTTGCCAGTTGCACCAATTGTCAAGAAAATAGTTTACGCGCGAATCTGGCGCGGCCTAACAGTAGTGTTCCCCAAACAAGTACCAACTAAACTTGTGCTTCGATCGCTTTTGAATTAACCGTTTTCGTATTCCTTAATGGTCTACCTTATTCGGCAGGAGTTGCCGCATGCGATGCATGCAAAAATTCAGGGCCCCTCCACCCTGTGAAGACGAAAGCCAGCAAAGCTGTAACTATGGTTTGTTATGGAGTTCTCGGTGCATTTCCGCCTACTTCTTCAAACCGAACAGCGACGCTCCTTCAATTCCCGGTCGTCTTTCTCCGAGAGAATGACACGCCTCATCTGTCAGCTTACTTCGTTGCGAATGTCGTCAAAAGGCTCGATCTCTGATTTCAGAAAACAGCCTTGACTATGACTGTCCGGATCACCACCCTCTGATCCTGAATAAAATTTACTGTCTCCCCCTCCCTCTCTCTCGCTCTGCCACCCCTGCAACGCAAAGATCTCTTTTCTCCCCCCGCCCACCTTTCACTCTTTTTCCCTCCTGTATTGCTCTTCTCACGATAAACACGGTGGATGTTTGCTATTGTCAACTCAATTTTCCCGCGTTCCACTCCTCTAGCACGCCGTCTATTAGAAACTCCCGCTCGTTGGACTTGGCATGCCGCCACGAGGCCTAGGCTCGGGCGAGAGCCGTTTTTGTATTTTTGGATCAAAATATTGTTTTCAGCGCATTTTTTTTGTTTGTTTGATACCTCAAAACATTTCAGGGAAGCTTGCACTCACGCCCAAGACTTGAATGGCGAAGCTGTTGTGGGTGATCATTGACGGACACAAAGTTGAGTTTTAGTATCGTTGTGGTGTCGTGATTGACGTCGGCGGCACGGCATTTCAATGACCTCATGTTGAGCAAGGCCAGAGTGAGCTCGTCATTTTGGTAGACGTTTTCGTACGCCTCTCTACAAGCGCGACAGAAACGCGGCCTCTCTGTCGGCCGTGCGACCTTTCTGCTGCCGGGCAGCGCTATTCCGTTCCGTCTACTTTCCAACAGGGGCGTGGCCTTCGGGGCCTCTGACATCTCTGACGTCGACGGCGCGCTGCCGTCACATCCGCAGCATGCTTTGGAGTGGCAGTGGCAGCAACGGAGCTGCCCCAAATAAATTTGACAATTTATCTGTCAAACTTCTAAACTGCAAGCGGGAACATATGCGCTTTTGAGATGATTATGTTTGGCGCCGAAAAAATTTTGAATCCACTCCCGCATCAATGGCGAACTCACGCTCTAGCCTAGCCAATCCGCTGAGCAAAGAAAAAATGGGGTTCGGTCGGCACCAGAATCCCGGGACGCTCGCCGCCGAGTCTGTACACAAAGCAGCCGCGTCGGCGGATTGCCTCGAAAGCGCGTCATCCCTATTTCATATTTGCCGCGCTTTCGAGGCGCTTTTTTAAAGAAAGTGCTACGAGTTGTGCCGCGCCTCCGCCAGATGGCGCCACGGGTCCCGCGACCGAGAGAAGACGCAGTGAAACATCCCCCTCGCGAGGGGCACGATCAAATGCAGAGCATTTCCGGGGGCGCACGACGTTAAGTAGTTTGCGTTACGTTAATGTTGTTGCACTTGTGGCAACTGCTGACGAGAGAGCGCTCGTCAGCAGTAATTTGAATGAGTCAACGATATAAGGCGCGTACGTAGCGTCCCATTCTGTGTCGGCTTTGTGGCGCAGTGGGTAGAGCACCATGTACATTGCGTTCCGCCCGCACGGTCGAGGGATCGAAACCGGGCGCCGGATAGTATTTTTTTTTATATAGTAGGGAGGGGTGCGGTGCGGACTACGGACGTCAACGCGGATGACATCGTGAGTTACTGAAATGCTCTGCATTTAAAATGTCGTGTACCGTGTGCGATTTGCAATATAGCTGTGCTACACTGTAGCTGCTGCGCCCGTAATGTTTCTCTTAGCTGTTCTGCCACATAACCCCTCGCTGGGTTGGGTAGGTGGGGGTGACTGTGATGAAAGTGCGCCGTGTGCTTCATAAGCCGTGAGGTGCTGAGAAACCGTGCGACATTCCCAGTCCAACTTTCCGAACCTGCGATCTTCCATTTCATCGTCAGAGGATGTACTGCGTGACTTGGTGTGTTAGTTTCTTTTTCGCTTTTTAATAATTACTCATTACGGTGTGCTCGACGCCTGAGCGAACATGTTTCGCACGCCCAAGCGCATCGCCGCTTACCTATTGGTTTTTGTACCGACCAAGGTGGAGTGGCACTGTGTTCGTGTATCCACTCTGCAAGCTTAAAGCAAGGCTTATCATCTCAGGTTGATCAAACGTACAAGGTTCCCACTGGTTGAATACGTCCAATAATGCCTTAAACAATGCCTTTAAGACGAAAAAAATTTGCCCCATCTTCCCGAAGGGAACGCTGAGTAGATGCGGAGGTGCTGACGCTTGCTTGCGCCAACCCACTAACTGACGGGACTGTTGCTTCCATCACACTTCATCGGAAGAACGGAGTGAAGTGGAGTCAACCGCAGCAAGCGCTGAACTGAACGCGCGCAGCGCGCTACCCAATTTACATTCAAGGTTGAAGGAGAGGAGACGAGAGGAGGAGAGATGCGCAAGCGCCGAGCATGCGCCGCGAAAGCAGAAGCGAGAACGCGGGAGAAGCGAAAGCGAAGTGCACGCAGCTGGTACGAAAGAAGAAGTGCCGGGAGTATCGCGCAGCTGTGGGAGATAGGGAAGGAGGAGAGTTGCGCATGCGCAGTGTGAGTGTTGACGCCGACGCGGGACATGCCCAGGCTATAAGATGCTCCGCATCTAAAATAGCGTGTAGTACTACCTAAATTAAAAGATAATGCCGACGCCAGCGCCGCTCTTTTTCGTATTGTAGCGAATACTTGTTTAATTCAAATATATTGCACAATTTTGTAGTTTTGAGTACGATTTAATTTCCATTTTAAATTGCGTAAAGCTTCTAATAACAATGTGTTGTTAGCTTTTTGCGAAACTGCCGCTTGCGCTAACATGCGTGCTACGAGGCTTTCGGCTGCGGTGGCATGCCTTCGGTGGGAGCCGCTGCGTCGTTCCAGTTCGTGTTGCTTCAGGCTTGTAATTTGACTGCTTGGTAAGCTGTCTGCTTTCTGTCCGTGAATTGTAATGTAGTGTGTCAGCTCTGCGAAGCAACTGTTGGTGGTTGAGCATCTATTATCTTACCGGCAGTTGTGGAATGCCAAATATCATGCTGTGCTTCGGAACTCCTGAAAAAGTGGTGCGCAGCAGTGTTATCTTTTGTGAACGCTTCTTTTTTCTTTTGTGGGATAGAGGTATTCAGTGGGCAGGTGCCGTGCGTGACATTGACTGTTCTAGATGACGAGCAGCTGTATTGCTTTCATTGCCGATGTGCTTCAAGCTGTACCCATAAGGTCGACATGTCAGCAGTGGACCTGTATTGTCTAATATTAAGTGGCGCTTTCTGTATCTTCGCCAGCCAACTAGGTTTCTCTGTATTGGTCTCATGGGTTAGCAAACACATCCCAGTGGAGCTATTTAAACCAAGTCCTGTAAAACCAGCTTCACTAAGCACAGACGCATTGCTAGAAAGACATCTAATAAGGGGAAATATAAGCAATGTGTCAACAAAGGTAGGGTTCCAAAGCCTTTTTTGAAATACCCAATCAGTGCATTACGTCACTTTTTTTATTATCAAGTCTGAAGGTATGAGTCTATCATAATTACGCATGTTAATTTGTCTGATTATGTGTACTTGGAACATTGCTGCCGCTAGGCGGGACAAGGACGACGAATTACACACAACTGGCGCCAGTTGTTGCTGGCGCCTAGCGCCAGCAATGTTCCGAGTAAAAAACCAACTAGCTCCATTTCAAGCTCTGGTTATGTGTACTTAGCATGTATTAGGCATTGCACTTTTGTTCATTAAGGGCAGACTTTGCGGGCAGTCTTGCCAAAGAATGCTGACACATTAATACGGTTACACTTCTCGTCATTGAATTTTTTAGTGAAAAGAACTACTGAAATGGTCCCTTAAATGCTGCTCGTCCGATACCGTTTTCACAATTTTCACAAAAGTTCTTACAGTGTCCACCATGTGTCCTTAGCAGATAGCCAAGGACTTGTGGAGGCATGCAGAAATATTTTTGATGCATATCAAATAATTGGTTACACTGCGTAGTTACCTGTTTTCTGAGCATGCCTAGACTGGAGCTATCTATTACAAAGTACTGCTTTGGGGCATAAGGGTGTTTATTTTGTGAGGCAACCAGTTTCGCAAAAAGAACTTTATTTTATGTTAGCTGAAAGTGATTAGCTTTGTGCCTGATAGCCCGTAGACTGCAGTTCTCTGAATACGTAAAATATATCCAGTTGTACATTGTTGGCAGCTGTTTATTTTGTGCTACTCTCCAATGGTACATTTTAGGCACCTGTTTGTTTTGTGTCACTCATTTATTTTGTTTGTTTAGCTGGACTTCTCCTGCCACCAATGATTTCTAATATTTTAAGACATTCAGTTTCCATTTTTAATGTTTGTTTGCACTGGCTCTGCTGGGTCAGGTGGCAAATGTGGCTATTAAACACATATTTCCTGCTCACATTATTCTCAGCATATTGTACATAGCTTCTTCTTAGCTTATGAACCTATGATTCCAAGCTATTGCCTTTAAACCTACCTCGAAAACATTAGATTTTAAAACTAATGTTATACCGGGGTATCAGCTCAGACCAAGTTATGAATGTATGTGGTACTAAGGGTTCTTTCAGGCATGCCGGTTGTTGCATTTCAAGTTGTCGGATGCATAGAGATAACTCAGATGAGGGGAAGGGCAGACCAAGGGGGCAGCCTTGGTCGTCTGAACAAGGAAGACGAGGATCATCAGAAGCCATGGACATTCTTAGCTACCTAATGGGCTGGCCATGTAATAAGACGAAATGACAACCAGTATTACCAAGGTAACTCGATGGAGAGACGAAGTAAAAAAAATCTGGGGGCAAAGAATGGACTCGGGTGGCTCAGGACAGGAGCTGTTGGAGGTCAATGGGAGAGGCCTTCACCCTGCAGTGGACTTAAATGGGCTATTGGTGATTGATGCTGATTGTGTGTGTACTTGTGTGTTTTCCCAGATGGGAAGTACTAAAGAAGCAGCGTCAAGAACTGGCCACAGTGACAAATACAGAGCCAGACATGACGTAAGAATATCTAGTCATGCGCAACCTTCCCGTCGCAAAGCAACAGGTAGATTTGATGCTGTAAAAAAATTGCAACCAACGCGTTTGAACAGTGAAAATGAACATACACTACACTCTTTCAATGGCATTACTTTTAGACAGATGCTTCTAATTTGACACGACAGACTACATGTAAAATTGGCTTGGTTGTGCCTATTAAAGGTTGACTTTCAGTTTTTAGTGCCTATTGTTACACCTAAATTTTCTTTTTAGTTCTGAAAAGTTTGCTTGGCAAGTGTCAAATGTTTGATCTCGCCCAGAGTTTTTCATTTTCATTTTTGCAAACAAAGCAACATCACTGATAAAAAAATTACCGCAAGGTTGAATTTTGCTCGTCAACTTTCTTTAGAGGGGCATTAAAGGCTAAATATTTTACTTGAACTGTTCGAACTGAAGTTTTAATTCTGCTTTGTGGCCGATGACGCTTTGTTTGCAGGGACTAAAAAAAATCATGTAGCACTTTCTTCATTTCCCTCCCATCTTGCATGACGTAGCAGAATGTGTATGAACTGCCACGTAGTTCTTGTTAATTATTACGCTCGTTTGGTCTCTTTTGCAGAAACTGTGTGAACGACCACAGTTAAAGGCACATCTGATGCCTAACTTAGCTGCCTATTTGCTGGTTGTAGTACACTACAGTAATGGGCAAAAGATGTTTCATGTACTACACTTGGTCGTAAAGATTTAAGGCACCCATAAAGTCAAGACACTTGTATACGGTCGTTGTGAGTGTATCTGTCAGATTTCACTTCCACAAAAATGGTACGTTCCAATCAGTTATTCCACCGATGCCTTTTGTAGTGGTAATATTTGGCACGGAAAACACACCAAGTATTTCACACCCTGGAAGTTCTTGAACCGAGAAAATGGAGCAAAGGCAAACATCTGTATCCAGCAGGTAAGAAATGCTGTACATAATTTCTCTGGTGATTGTCATCATTAAGGCAGAGAATGGGACATAAAATTGAGAGCAATAAGTTACACTTTGTTGCAACTACAGTTTCGAATATCACTGCTTCATATTTATGGGACATGAAAAAATTCTTGTAAACTGTGTACTTAAAAGCACCTTAACTGTACTTGCAGAGAGAGGGATGTTCACAACATGTTACGCTTGTAAACTCCATTGGCATTACATTTCACCCAGCACCAAAAAAGAAAAGCACTGCCCTTTCACTGCATAAATATACAGATGCATTAAAAAAACTGTTTGGTCACCCATACAATGACCTCACTGCACTAGCTTTGTGAACACTAAGCGTTGCACAACTACAAGCTAGGAGAAAAACTGTACGGAACCCATTGAAAAGGAGGTTTGGAGCACACAAGTTTTTGTGCCAGCAGGAGCCAGTGCGGCCATGAATTTTGTGGAGAGCTCTACAACTAGAGTATTGTATTGCTGCCTAAAATGCAGTGCCACACAATTATTGTTTTCTAGTCACTCTTGTCCACGCTCTTATGGCTACGAAATCAAACCACGCGCAAAAAATTGCTTGTATTCAAGCGCATTCTTTGGATATAAACAGAACAATGTTACAGTGCTGGTTAGTAAAACCAGTGGAGTTAAAATTTTACATGCAACGTAAAAAACAATGAAACAGAATTTTTTTGTTTTGAGCAACAGATAAACTTTTGCTAGAAACTAAGCAATAGTACACATTGGTCCAAAGGTGCACTTGCCTTTCTAGTAGTACTTGAAAGATTTCAGAGGGCAGCACTTGAATGCATTTTTTTACCACTCACGCTAATGAACTTCAGTTACACATTAAAGTTTCAAACCGTCGAGCCCATGCAATTGTCTCGCCATAATCGCTAGAAGTGCGCAAGCTGAGTGAGTACAGCAGGCATAAACAAATTCACAATAACACAACGACGAAACTGCAGACTTTTTTAATCTAGACATGGCATTGTTCGACCAGTGGAAATATAGTACGCTTGATTAGCCTGAGATGAAAATCCTGGTTTCATTCTTTCAGCGCGCATACAAAAACATATAGTGCCACTCCACCTTGATCACTACAAAATCCAAGATAAACGGCGATGCGTTTGGACATACGAAACATGTTCACTCATCTTAATGCGTAAATAAAAAGAAAAGAAACGGACATATCACGTCACGTAGAAAAATTTCCTGGCGACGATACGAGCAATCGCGGTCTTCAAGAAGTTTGGCTGGGGATCTCGCACCGTCCTTCAGCACCGAACAACGGTAAGTCTACTGAAGCACAACGTGCAATTTTTTTAAAGTCACCACCACCCACCGAACCCAGTGGGTGGTTCTGGGCTTGCACACACAGAACCGGGAGGATTTGTTGCACAGCTGGCACACACCACGGCAACTGTCACCAGAGGCCCTATTCTCGACTGCACAAATTGCCGGCAATTCTGGCAATTTGCCGGAAGTCTTTTCTCATTGGCTTTCAATTTTGGTCACGTGCTTCCGGTTGACAAAGCGGTTGTGTGTGCTGTCGTCATTTTGACGTTTCATGTCGTTTACGGACACCAGTTCTAAAGTTTGCCTTATTTCTCATTACTAAAGGCGCATAATTCTTGGCCGGCCATGAAAAACCAGACTAAACGCAGCGGACATGACAACGTAAGCCTGTCTTTGCTATTCAACAACAATACTGCTTGTAATACACACCCCCTCTGTGATTGGCTGAGAAGGCGGGACGTAATTTAAACAGTTGGCGGTAACGATTACGTCATGCATTGGCAACTTCAGCCTGCGTAAAAGTGACGTAATGCTACGTAACAGCTTGAAAATGGCGGCTGTTTTTGTCGCAAAATACAAGCAAAATAGGGCGAAAAATTTCCCCGGCTTACGGCGCCGCGAAATGTGCGGCAATTTGCAGCAGGCGCAGTTTCGCATGCGCGCTGTTTGAAGCATGTTTCCTACCGAAACAAATTATAGTTTCAACTGCTTCCAAGTCAGCGATCATGGAGCATACACATAACGTGCAGTATTTTGCTTTTATGTTTGGCAATAAAATAAAAATTATTTGTTTGGCGTAACCGCAACATAAGAGGGCAGTACGTACAAGCCTCTCCATGACAAAGAGAACCCAATGCATGGCATTTGTCCATACTCGTCCTAGTAAGCGGTTGGGTCACACGATCAAACTCAAGAAAAAAAAAATAACAAAGAAAAGTGGCTATTTGGTTCATTACAGCGCTGATTGAAGTCGAGCTTGACGAATGAGTGAATCGGCGACATCGGTGCGCTCCGCGGTTATCAGGCGTAGCGCTTCGCTGCTCTTATGTGTCATAGAAGCAATGGTCGCGGCCGCATTTTCTGTGATCACGCCATAAACTTCTAACATAGCAGCAGACGATGGCGTGGCGGCGGTGGCGGCAGGGAAGGTGATAACGCAACAAAGCTTGCATTGAAGCAGAGAGCCTTGCGTGCGCTCTCATCCAGCGGCCGTGGCCCAGCTATGTTACTAAGAGCGATTGAAAGAAAGAAATAGATACGGTAAAAAAATTGTGTGATGTTCTTTAGCTCGACATCCGCCTTTCGCTCGCTTTTGGATCAACGTTACTCGATCGCCTTGTGGTGTTGACGCCAAATTTGACCTCCAGGAATGTGTTTTTCTTGTCAGCCTCAGCTACCGTCTTCATTTTTATAGTACATGCCAAGTGTTTTTATATCTTTCTTGCACACTATTTGATACCTTGATTGCGATCTTTATGAGTGGCTCGTCAAATTACACTGCGTGTTGTCATAGCTATAGGTGCAGCACGTCACTGATTGCTTACGTCGTGCTTCCGAAAAAAAAAATATGGGTGAATTGCCGGCAATTTGTGCAGTCGAGAATAGGGCCCCAGCTGGCACACAGCATTTCGGATCGGCTAGAGCGTGACTGCGCAATAGATGCCGGCGTGGATTCAAAAAATTTTCGGCGCTTAACAATATCATCGCAAAAGCGCATATACTCCCGATGAACATGCGAATTATAAAATGTATTTGGGACAGGGGCCCCGTTGCTGCTAGTGCCACTAAAAAGCGTGTAGCGGATGTGACGACTGTGCGGTCTCGACGTCAGAGATGTCAGAGGCCCCGAAGGCCACACCCCCGTTGGAAAGTAGACGAAACGGAATAGCGCGGCCGGGCCATGTGGAGTCGATGATCACCGACAGGAGCTTCGACATTCAAGTCGCGGCTCTTATACGGTACAGAGCGCATGCGCACGACGACACGAGGACGAACGAACGAGGGGCCCAAGCTACAACGTGTCTTTCTCGTGGCGAGCAACTGTTGCCACGATACGGCGAACGCTGGAGTTCTTTACGGCCAGTGTTGGCCAACCTCCCTAAGTGGGTGTGCTTGGCTTGACGAAACGGACAATTGGGCTAGTTGGTAACTGTTCATCTTGAAGGTGGAAGCGCTCACAAAACAGGGACGAAAGTAGAAAGAACATAGACGACACGGCGCTAACTCGCAACTATTTGTTTATTTCTATTTGTTTGTTTATTTTCAATAAACAAATAGTTGCGAGGTTAGCGCCGTGTCGTCTATGTTCTTTCTACTTTCGTCCCTGTTTTGTGAGCGCTTCCACCTTCAAGATTGATGAACGTACGCTCGAGGCACGCGTGCACGAGCACTCGGCCTTTTCTTGCTACTTTTAGCTGCGGACAGCATACACAAACTATTTCCTCAACAATTTTGCTGCTAAAAATTAAGC
The DNA here is from genome assembly GCA_013339765.2 of Haemaphysalis longicornis. Taxonomy (NCBI): domain Eukaryota; kingdom Metazoa; phylum Arthropoda; class Arachnida; order Ixodida; family Ixodidae; genus Haemaphysalis; species Haemaphysalis longicornis. The sequence goes on from CM023453.1 coordinate 74,965,471, forward strand.
ACGCATCAACTTTCAATTCAAAGAACACTGCTAGTACCAGTTATGCATTGCTGTTTTAACTCAAATATGCCTAATGATCTCTTTTCCCAAAAATGTTGAGTAATAAGTAGTGCAGCAAATTTTGGTTATTTATTTATTTATTTATTTATTTATTTATTTATTTATTTATTTATTTATTTATTTATTTATTTATTTATTTATTTATTTATTTATTTATTTATTTAGATAGGGCTTGCCAAAATAAACTTCTCGTTTCAAAATTTTTATAACTTGTGAATAGTGTAGTGGCTAGAGAGAGAGGGAAATGGATAGAGTTTCGCTGTAAAAGCTAAAGGGCAGATGGGAGAGCGCTGCAACACCGAATCACGCTACGCCAAAAGTTCGAGCATCCTAACCTTCACGCACGTAACCGTAATTGAACGGTGTTGCCATCAGTCCGTATATCGCATTCTGCGTACAAGTAACCTCTACCTATCCTTGACTTTTCCGGTATGCGAGAATTGTCCAGGGCGATAATTTGTTATCGTAGGTGTCTACTTGTTTATCGCATGTACATTGTATGCTCGAACCCTTTGGACAGCGCAGAAAGGTCACCCACGCTGCTGCGTTAGTTACCGCACCTTTATTGAAAAAAAGCAAAGTTTCATCGAATCTGTTCAGTTCAGACAAAGGCAACTCCCGGAGGAAAGAAAGCTGATGAGCTCAAGTATGGCGGCATGCGCTATTGTTCCTGTATCTCTCCGATACCGAAAATGTCCAAAGTTCCCTTTTGAAAGTCTCCCTATCCGAGCCCGCTATCAGCGGCGAGGTCTATTCAACCTTTGACGCAAGCAAAGGCTGACACACATCCGCTCTGTGTTAGTGCGCCGCGTCGCACCTGAGCAACCAACTATATATATTAGCGCGCTCGACGCTAAGCCTGCCCTTGAACATCGCTTGATTGAAACGGAGTGACACCGGAGGCATTTACTACGCCGACCAGAATGATTCGCGCCGTGCTCTTTCTCGTTGCCGTCGGTTCGGCAGTCGCCCAGATCAGGGATGCCGTCTACGAAGATTGCGGTGAGTCTTCCATTCATTATTTTCTGGTCCCTCGTGCTTCTTTCTCTTCCACCTGTGGGGAACCAACTGTGCTTCTGCCTTTTAACCATGCACCTGTAGGTATCGTTCATGCCAGCCAGCCACCGGAACCTTGCTAAAGAATTCAAATTTCACTACTTTTTTTTATAAGTTGATAGCCCCAGTTAAGTTTGGCTTTTATAACCACAAATGTATCACGGCTCTACAGAATTCGAGAAAGCGAGTGCCTAGGCTACCTATTGCCTTCGCATTTGTTCTGCGTTCGCATGCAATGGAGGCAGGTAATCACTACGAATTTGACTTACCATACGTCCCCTCCACAGTGCCAAGTGCTTTCGCTCTTGTTTTAAAGTCTCCGCGACTTAATTGTATAACGGTTAGGTCACCAAAGTTATACATGCCAGAACAACATCTATTATGTTGGAAAGTGTTTACACCGCATACGTTTCAAATAAAAAAATTGTACTCTTGGGGCTAATGGGGTGGTGTAGTTGCAGTTATTTCGCTGGAGTCCGGTAAATGTGTTATTGCGGATTCTGAAGCAACCTTATTTCCCTAAGATGGTAATAACGAGCAGTACGCGTTTTTTTTTTTTTTCCTCAACAATCTAGATCCCGTTAACATGTTCCCGACTGAGGTAGCATCTTGTCGCACTGAACATGTTATCTTCCTAATTCTACACGCAGAAATCTGTGTTGCTTCGCATAGATTTGTAACTAAAGCATGAAAAGAACGAGGGCGGACAAGCAACACTAAATGAAGGTGACACATCACTGTTTCGCGCTCCCCCTCGTCTTTCTCGCGGCGTATACATGTATAGTTAACAATAGACTCTCTTCCTTGCCCAACTTTTATATAAATGTTGTAGGCCATCAATGAAGGGGGTTCAATCCCTGCCGCGGCAGCTATTTCTCTGAAAGAAGCGAAAGACGAAAACGCCCGCGAGTCGAGATTCCGGGGATTGTTATAAATGTCCCCGCGTGGTCAAGTCCTAATACGTAGCCCTCCACTACGGTCGCGCCTCATAGCGCACGTACGCGCAGCTTCGCCAGATTAAGCCGCCAAATTTCTTTGGACTTCATCCCTCAGCCGCTGCAGATGGTCATAGACGTATACTTCAGTGCGTATTCTTCGAGCCTTCATGCTTTCCATCGAATCGAAGAAAACAATTAATGTGGTTCGAGCTCAACATCTTTAAGCTGTAGCACCTGAAAATTTAAGCTTGTGTATGCTTGTACTCGCCGATGGCATTTTCCACAAAACTCCTTTGCTTTAATTAGGGCAATAGACTGGGGAACAACCGAGCGCAGCTGGCATTATGAAAGCAAGCAGGCTGACGCAAACCGTCAATCACTACTGTACCAGCTGTAGCTCGGGGATGTCTCAGAAAAAAAAAAAGATGATAAATATGTCTGTCAAAGCTCCAAACAACGTAAATGGAGGTTACAAAGACATAGTAACAGCCAGAGAGTTTCATACTAATATATACTAGAGGGAAATCTGTCGCTGCAGTCGCAGGCCGCCGTGGGCGGCGTAATTGCTGTTAGCGACGTTCCTCGCCTACTTGGCTTAGCTAGCCATATGGCTTTTTTTTTCTCAAAGCCAAAATCAACAAAAAAGAGTAACATTTTTTTCTTGTTTATTGTGCATGAAGCTTCTAGATATTCACTGACAAATTAATGTTATTGGAGGTTCAATTTCATAATAACAAAGCAATTTTGATGAATCTTCTACAGTAATAGTGTCACTTTTTCGCAGCCAGAGCCAACTTTTCAGCCTGTTCATGAGCCATGCCAAGGACAAGGGGAACGTGCCTGCCCGGTACATGACGGAACGCTCGCTGAAGCGCGGGCTCCCCTAGACAGTGGCGCCAGCTTTCCCTCTATATTAGTATGAAACTCTATGGTAACAACAGCACGCACAGCGTCTGGTGCATGCGTCATCATCTGGCTGCCAGGTTCGAAGGCTCTGCGCACGCGCTGTTCGTCTACAGATTTGATAGTACGGCCTGCCATTAGATCGGACACCTCCTTCGTGGAGCGACGTTGTGTATTTCCTTAGCTGCACATTTCGGCATCACTGCGCAACTGCGTGTTTTCTCGGCGTCTGCCTGACAAGCTCAAGAAGTGGCGTAAGGCGGTACGCTCTCGTGCACGCGCCAAGGTGCGGATGAACGCCCCAACTAGGCATCCCCACTGTTCCCACCTGAAAGCGGCTGACGCGGTAGGCAATACTATACAGGCGGCATTGTCCTAAGAAACCCACCCATGCGCGAAGCTTCCATATACGGCAGCCAGATAAGCGCAGAATGTACCGAAGACTTCGCGCTCCGTTGTTCGTATTTCTTTGCACTCCCCCTCTACATTTCACGCAGGGACAGAGCAAGAACCTCACTTCTCAAAAAACGCGCAAATCTGCCGCGCTGTGACTCGTGCTTGCTGTCAGCTGGTGACTGACCAGTACGTCGTTCGCAGTGCTCACGATCAAAGCATGCCCCCTGCATCGTCCTTGGCCATGCCAATGAGTATCAATGTCATGCTCAGCATGTAACACTTTAGGCCATAAATCTGCCATGCCATTATGAAAAAAAGAGGCTCCGAGAACAGCGGCTAGCCTCAGTGTGGTAACCTCAGCGGTAACCTCATACGGTAACCTCAGCGTGGTGTTCATACTTTATATAAGCCGCTCAGTAAACCACCTATAAGTCGCTTTCCGGTGCGCTCGCACAAAACAAACCAACTTGCCGTCATTATTTGTTTTGTTTTGTTTTTTCGAAATCTGGATGTATTTTTTAGTATAGCTGAAGGAAAACTTCACGGGGTACTACGGATGCAAGCAAATAGTCTGAAAAACAACAATGTGTGACGGGGACGCGTAGAGAAATGACAGCGAAGGTACGGCAATAGTTAGGTGATAACTTGCCAAAGCTACCATCGTCATCCTACCGTCGTCCTTCCACCGCAGTCCTCCTCCTAGCTGACATCGTCCTCCATAAGGAGAGCAGTAAAATACCTATAAAGAAGGGCGTCAAACAAGGAGACACAATCTCTCCAATGTTATTCACATCATGTTTACAAGAGGTGCTCATAACTTTGGATTGGGAACAGGTGGGTGTAAGGGTGAAAGGAGGATACCTCAGTAACTTCAGATTTGCTGATGACGTTACCTTGCTAAGTAACTCTGGGGACGATTTGCAAAGCATGCTTCCCACACTGGACAAAAGAGTAGAACCGTGAGCCTGAACATTAATATGCAGAAAAATAAAGTAATGCTCAATAACCTCGGTAGATCACAGCGGTTTGAAATTGGTGGCGAGGCAGTGAAAGTGGTAAGCGAATATATCTACTTAAGCCAAGTAGTGACCCCGGATCCCAACCTAGAGGCAGAGATAATTAGAGGGATAAGAATGGGCTGGAGTGCAATCGGCAGGCATTCCCAGATTATGAATGGCAACCTACCATTGTCCCTGAAGAAGAAAGTGTATGACAGCTGCACCTTGCCGGTACTCACCTACGGGGCAGAAACTTGAAGGCTCACTAAGAGGGTTCAACTTAAATTCAGAACGACTCAGCGAGGAATGGAACGGAAGATGATAGGTGTAACATTAAGGAACAAGAAGAGAGCGGAGTGGGTCAGGGAACAAACGCGTGTTAAGGACATATTAGTAGGAATTAAGAAGAAATCGGTGTGGGCAATGCCTGTAATGCGAAGGCAAGATAACCGTTGGCCATTGAGGGTAACAGAGAGGATCCCTAGAGAAGGCAAGCGTGGCAGGGGGCGGCAGAAAGTTAGATCGGCAGATGAGATCAAGAAGCCTGCGGGGATAAATTGGTCGAGCTAGCGCAGGACCGCGATAATTGGGGATTAATGGGAGAGGCCTTTGCCCTGCAGACGGCGTAGATAGGCTGATGGTGCTGATGATTAACTGGCCAAAGCGGTAGTTTGCTACAGCTTATTCATGTGTCGGCCCCATATGAGTTTCTTACAATATACACTAGAGAGCAATCTGGCGCTAGCGTCTATGCGACTCACATCAAGCCGTCTGTGTCGTCATGGACCGCCATTAGAATATTTCCTCGCCTTAGCTTCATCATTGGCTTGAATTGAAACGTTTTAGTGACCCCAAATTTAAACAAAGTGCCATAAAAACGCCAAGAATACTGTGCAATTATGTAAGTGGAAAATATAACAGGCTGTTTTAAAATTAAGAAAAAGGAAGTAAAGCGTATTTTTGCCGCAACGGTTGTGCCTGCTATTCTGCAGGCCAAGGTGGTAGTTACGAGCAATGTTAATATTTGAGGGGGAGACTTATTAGACACTCGTATTTTATTAACTTTACCAATATTTCACATAATAAGTTGTCTGAAGAGTTTGGAAAGTTTTTTTAGCGTGCCTATGAATATGTCGTGGTGAACCGGTGCGCCAGCCGTCAGTTACAGTTTAAGAAAAATTGCTGCTGAGCGGGTAGGTTTATACTTGAAGAAAAAAAACGAAAACGTGCGTTAAACATTCGCGGACGATGACAAGACAGGACGGATACAGGCGCCAGTATTTGTCGTATCTTGTGTTCGTCGAAGTACGTTTTGTTTATTTTTTTCGTCAGCCTACAAATTTCGCGGCGGCATATTACTCGCTCAGTCATGCGTCCTTCTACTGCGGCATAACCAACGTCAGGTACGATCACGCACTGCCTGCTGTTTCACCGAACACGGCTACCACAGATCAGGGCAGGATTTCGGCTTCCTCGCATCTCGTAGGCGTGTTAATGCATAGTGAAGAAAACAAATCCTCAAGACCGCTTAAGAATCCAATTGCCATGCCAAGCCCAAGCCAAAAGCGGGGGTCTTCCCATAAACCCCCACGACGACATGGATTACCAGCCGCAGTTTCCTCTCTAGTATACTTACTAAGAAATTTTATGGTCGACGCATTCCGCTACGAAGAATGTGAGCGGATTTCGGACCGTGCTCCTTTTACGTGAACTTGATGTACCCCAAGGCCGTACATAATGCAGTGCTTATCAAGGGGGGGCCCCCTGGCCCTATGAGGACCAAAAGGGCATTTCAGGGGTCCGCGAAGCACCTCCCGGAACCCCCCATTCTTTTCTCCATTTGTCCAAGCCTTACTGGCCAATGGAAAAAGGTGTCCTCTCTGCATGACTTGTACATTTAATTTCTGCGCGCCGAACTGGGTTTCACGTTGGCTTTTGGCACCACACGGCAGCTATGCAAAAAAGCCAGACATCCAAAAGGGGGTATGTAGGTGTTTGGGTGAATTTTAGCCGCAAGAAGAAATCGTTTGACAATATGACACGTATCCGAATAAAAGTGAGGCAAGAAGGGCGGGCATAGAATAAGCATGTGGAGAACTTTAGCTGCAAGTGCAAATTGTTTGACATTATGGCACGATCTACATAGTTCATCGTGCGGGTCCGCCATCACCTTTGCAAGCTGATAATGGGGTCCCCGCCCACTCATGGTTGAGAACCACCGCATTAATGAACGGAGCAGTCACAATGAATTGGCAGCTAGCTTTGCAAAAGGAGACTCATCTCAGTTGTATTCCTTCCCAAACCGCAAACTCAGGAAATATTTAGCCGAAGGCAGCATAAATTGGCACATATAAGAAATCGCCGTAGTTTTTGTAATCTTGTGCAAGCCTTATCGATCTTGTCACGTGTCATCCTCCGTGGTCCCCGCCAATTTATGTTCGCCGTCGTCCCACGCCCAGGCAGCACCGCTGAAATCGTCTCGGTACAAGTGGAGCCCTGCACTTCGGACCCGTGCACCATGAAGAGGGGCACCGTCGCCAGCATCTACTTTGAAATCGTCTCCGGTGAGTTAAACTGGCTTCGCTTCGACCACGCCCATTCTTCGCGTCGATTCCACTTCGGGCAAAAAGTGTCCAGATCGACCGCTGACACGCCTCGGCAAACTCATTAAGTGGGTTAAAAGAACAAGTAAAACCAGATTTTGTGACCGAACAAAGAGCACTTTTCTTGGTCTCTCTATCCAAGCGTGAGGTGTCGAAATGGAGGACACGTGGCTGCCTTAAGAGTGATATACCTCCCTCTCTTGATCCGCTCATAAACTAGCGACATCGGCGCTAACAGAGACGTTCCGTACTGCGGAGAAAGATTCCCATTTCCAGATGCGGAAATGTATCTTTGAGGCAGATAACAAACGCCGAGACGCAATAGCACCTGGGAGGCCATATTTCGAGTGAGTGAAGTGAGTAGTGGTGAGTGAGTGAGTGAGTGAGTGAGTGAGTGAGTGAGTGAGTGATGATGAGTGAAGTGAGTGAGTGAGTGATGAGTGAGTGAGTGTGAGTGAGTGTGAGTGAGTGAGTGTGTGAGTGAGTGAGTGAGTGAGTGAGGGGTGAGTGAGTGAGTGAGTGAGTGTGAGTGAGTGAGTGAGTGAGTGAGTGAGTGAGTAGGAGGAGCGAGTGAGTGAGCGAGTGAGTGAGTGTGAGTGAGTGAGTGGTGCGGAGTTTCGTGACCTCCAATACGCCCTCAACGCTGTTTTTAGAGGATTACATATGTAGCAGTCAACTGTTACCGCTACCCCAGTGTCGTCCGCTATGTAACCTATAGTACTCACCTCTCCAGCTACCTCATACGAGGCGTGCCGTTGATTTTTACCCTCTTTTTCTTCAGACCAAGACAGCAACACGGCTAAGCTCGTAGCGACAGCCAAGGTGTTCGGCCTGGACATACCGGTACCGGGCGTCGACCCCGACATGTGCAAAGGCGTCATAAAGTGCCCCATCGTTAAGGGGCAGAAACTACAAGGGCAAGATCAGCATGACTGCTCCCTAAGATGGCCCCCATGGTACTGTCTCCTAACGCCGCCCCTAGCGATGAATTGGCAACAGATTAATTGTTGTGCTGGAAGCCTCGTTTAACCCTTTTCGGCCACTTAGGAAGTCTCGATTCGCCGTCTCCTTCGACGTAGGTTCAAGCGTAAAAATATACTCCGCAACCACTGAGCTAATTCGAAGGACACTGGTCTCATTTCAAGAACAAGTAGAATAAATGGAATGGCCGCTGTAAAAAGTGTTAAGTTATGTCCCTACCTTAATGGAAAAGCAGGGGTCGAACACTGGTTTATTGATTAGTGGTGGGGTTTGACGCGCATAACCTACGCCTGAGCTTTGAGTCGCGCTGTAGTGGAGGGCTCTGAATTAATTTTGACACCTGGGGATCTTTAACGTGCGCCGAAATCTCGAGACACGGACGTTTTCGGCGTCGAAAACTGAGAAATTCGGTGAACAATGATTGGAGACGATCTGATGCAGATTCGTTCTGGGTGCCAGGCAAGCCCCTTTCCGGTTCAATTCTGTCATTAGGCGCGTCCAAATGGATCTTGGTTGCACTCCGTAACGTGTGCTTACAGAATTTAGCATACAATTCTGCTTCCACTACACTGCTTCCACTGCTTCCACCCTTCTGCGAGTATGTGTGTGCGACGCTTGGCTGTGTAATTCTGCGTTAGACTTGGAGTACGCAAGCAGGCTTCTGCGTACACGAACACATTTCTCGTCGTGGACCTTCGTAGGGCTTATTTATTTATTATTTATTTATTTATTTATTTATTTATTTATTTATTTATTTATATTATTTATTTATTTATTATTATTTATTTTTGTATTTTATTTATTTATTTCTTTATCTTATTTATTTATTATTATTTATTATTTATTATTTATTTATTTATTTATTTATTTATTTATTTTTGAACTTTCTGACTGACTGAAATTACTGAGTTGACGAGCTATTTTGTAAAGCGGTTGACAAAATAGCTCATGGGTACTTGCTACTCTGGGGGTATGTGACGATATTCTAGGAGTCAGAGTACGCACGCAGGCGCTCAGAGTACGTGCACAAATTGGTCATGTTCGACAAACTTGTTGCTTGCACTAAAAAAAAAACCTGGCTGAAACTTGACAAAACAAATTAAAAATCTGTAGGACGATAAATTTTTTTAACGTCACACAACAGGGCAGGCCTGCATGAGGAAGGGCGTGTCTGTATTAAATATTGCTTTGTAGTGTAGCACCCGGATTTTTTTTAAAGTGACATTACCACCCGTCCCACTGGGGAGCGATGTACTTCTGAGAGCGAAGTTGCGCGTTTGAATCCGGTCTACGACGGCTGCACATTTAGTGGAGGCGAAACACACAACCACTCAGGCGCACGACATTTCGGTGTATGTATGCAAAAAAAATAATAAGACTATGTCAAAAAATATATTCACCCCCACACCCCCTGTCTTGCGGTATGTCTCACCGCCTGTAAGCCGGACAGCTACGGCGTAGAATCAAATTTTTAATTATTTGGGTTATTCCGCCGAAACCTTGTGAGAATTGCACACTAAAAAGGCGAAACAGTTTTACGGGTCTCGTACAACCCTCGTATTCTCCTATTTTCTAGAGGCGCTAGTTGATAAATTCCGAGAGCCACGTCACTTAAGTTGACCAACTGCATATACCCGTGTTCTAGCTCCCTATACCGTCTAACGGGTCATTTGAAGCCAAGTTGTATTTCCCACTTGGCGACACCTGAATAGTCATGCATAAATTTGATAGGTGATATGCTCTCGCTGATCTTCGTAGTTCCGCTGTGCGATCTTCACGGTATGCTGCTTTTTTCCACCCCTCTTTTACGCAGGGTGAAGTCCCCCTTACGCTGAAAGTGAAGGGTGACAAGGGAGTCAGCGTCTGCGCCACGTCCAAAATCATTCTCCAGTAAACTGTCATTCCTATTCATTGATCTTCGGCAAAGCTGCGGTGAATCGAATTGCGAGCGTAGAGCGAAATGAACCGAACGAATGAAAAAAGGCACCACAAACTATCTGCGTTTTTTCACTTCAATAAAGGAATCATTTGTGCTATGCTTTTTTTCGTAGATTTTATAGTTACAACCGGTTAAGGGCCTTTTTAAATATTTCTGGCCTTCTTTCTCTATTCACGCGAAACATGTACGCAGGCGAGAATTAGTTTATTCGGTCGAGTCTCCAACTTCCTTCATTGTATAGGTGTTCCTTTTGGAGGCTGTTCCCGAAAAGAAACTGGGAAAAATATAGGTTCCTGATGAAATCTGGGATTGTTGTGACCTGGGTTCTCTTATGACGGCCACAACTTATACAAATAATTTGACTGGTTATTGAATAGGACGGACCGTGTGTGATCGTCCGTAATACGTCTCAGAGAACTATCTCGCAATAAGAAAGTTACACAATATCATATTTATGTGCACATGTACACACACACATACAACACATACATACACACACACACACACACTACACACCACACACACGCACGCACGCGCGCACACACGCACACGCGCAACGCGCACGCACACACACAACCTTCGATAAACACGCCGCACAACACGGGACCACCGCGGGAGAGTTCGTCCCTAAGTTTCGCGCGCTGTTGGCGCATGGCCGCCACGTCAGCAATACACACCAGAGCCGATACCTCACAGCTCGCGCAATAAAAACTAAACATGAACGCGAAGATTCAGTCTCTGTTGCCTTGTGTCGACGCACCATAATTGGATACAGAGCCACACTTCCTGTATCGACGAAAACGCGACGGCAATGACGGCTATTGTTTTGTGGGTACCGACAGTATGAACGAGCCAGCCATCTACATGGGTACCTCGAGACTCTTCTGGAAACACCAGAGGACGTATTAAAGCGAAGCTTTCTAGGTCGCACTGATTCGTCCGTGAACGCCAAAACGCACTGCAGGAAAGCCAACTTTCTGGGATCGTGATGGTGATAGTGGAAGCGCCTGAAGAAAAAAACCGCTCCCCGTAGTCGGTATCGAACCTCGGTCCTTCATGTTATGAAGCCGACGACTATACGATTGCGCAATTCCGACATGGTCAAGGCAGTTTGGATTCGGAGAGGGTGGCACGGACGTGCAAAGTTACACAGAGAAATTATGCACCACTCCGTCTAACGACAATGATGGTTGAACGCGATAGTTTCTTCGTACGAAATCAAATGGCGAAGGGCCAAGTCAAAGTCCCTGCGATCAAAGTCCAAACTACGTGCGAATCAAAGTTAAAGCTCAATAAGTCAAAGTCCAAACCGTCTGTGAGTCAAAGTCCAAATTCAGACAACAAACAAGAAATCCCTCTCTCGAAAGCTTCGAGTTTAACCATTTTCGTTTATAGACGGAGGGCTGCGTTATTTTTCCTTGTAATGCAACGTGAGGAATGCTCCTGCAAGTACGGTAAGTTGCCCCGCAGGTTGGTTTCTCCTCATACATTGTCTTATTGCTGTGAAGCCAGCTTTGGCGGATGCTCGTTGAACACTGAGGGGAGAGGCTGGACGATAATTACCCCCCCTGCTGTGGTAAAAAACGTCAGTTGAAGGTAGCAACAAGGTCAATTTAATAACGACCCCAAGTAAGTAATGCGTAAGGCTTCAGAAGTAACGCCTTAAAATCACATGATAAAACTGCGTAGCCATTTTACTACTTTGAGGTTCGAAGACCAGCGAAGCTGTAATGGTGGATAACTATATGAGTTATGTACTGTGACTTACTATATTGATCGAATAAAGACATAAAACTTCCTTAGAGTCTAACCCAAATTTATTCTCATATAGTTTGTTACGGGCGAGTTTTGATAAAACAAGAGTTTCAGCCATTTTCTGTAACCCTTACACCCTCTTTAGGCGGCCATGTTTTGACAGCTGACGCTTTTCTGGTGGAGGCGAAAAGCGATAACGCTCGTGTGTTTGAGATTGTGGCGCCCGTTAAAGATCCCCAGGTGGTCAAAATTATTTCGAAGCCCTCCACTACGGCGCGCCTCATCGCCTGTGTAGCGTCGGTTCGTTAAACCCCGCAATCAGCCAATCAACTTTGTAACATTTAGAACTTCCCTGTGAACTCAAATAAGTACGACAAACGAATGAAACTCGGCACAGTGATACAGTCGTCTGAGTGGCCAATATCAGTGTAGTTTTTCGCGAGATAATTATATTAGATTGAGAGCTGTAGAGCATTTTCGCTTGCTCCGGAGCGAGCGCGTGCGATTCGACTCTGTGTACGCGACCCGATAGACGCGCGCGATTTTGGTCAGAGCCTAGCGCAGGACAGCTTCATTGCATCCCACGCATAGGTGAGAATAGGCATAATGCGAAGCTTTGTTCTTGGCATACCTGGGTTGCAATGTATCTGCGTGCCTAAATTCACCGCACCTTTTTTATGGTGTTATTTTGTTTGGCTGGTTGGCGTAGTTGCTGATTTTTCACAATAGTAAGGAGTGAAGAGTGCCCCGAGAGATACAAGACGCAACAAGAAACGTTGAACGTCTCAATCACTTCGGTGAAGACGCCAACAGCTCTAAGCGCACAGAACGTGTTTGCTCGGAGGCCCCTCGGGTGCGGTACGGGGAAGCCATCGTTGTCGTGTGTAGCCTCTCCAAGAGTTTCTGGAAATGATTGATTGATTGTAGGGTTTAACGCGCCGACACAAAGCAGGCGATGAGACACGCCGTAGTGTAGGGCTCCGGATTAATTTTGACCCCCTGAGCATCTTTAACGTGCACCGAAATCTCGAACACACGGACGTGTCCGCTTTTTGTTCCATCATAAAAGCGGCCGCCACGGCCGGGAATCGGACCCCCGTCCTCGGACACAGCAGAACAACGCCATAGCCACTGAGCCACCGCGGCGGGTGCGTTTCTGGAAACGCCTGAGCTCCCAGATACATGTGCACGGACGAAATGCAGGTCATTTTATTTGACGACGATCGACTGCGAACGTCTGTTTTTTGACGGCTTCTTCCATGTTTCTGTTTTCTTCCAGTTTATTGAACACCACGCGTTCTCTCCAATAAACTTTGATTACTACAGGAACCTCGCCTTTTTCTAGACACAATAGAAGAAACTTCGCCCTACAATAGCAAGAAAATGTCAAAATAGGTGCGATTTCGTCCTGGATTGCGTATACCATATTTAATCAAGAACGCACTACAAAGAGCTCGCTCCGAGATCAAAGAATTCATTTTCCGTCAGCCCGAACAATAAGCTGTGACATTAGGTCGTGCTGTGCCCGTGCCAGTTTTCAGAGCAATTGAAAATTAATGTCCTACATTCTTGTAAAAGTGTGCAGTATTATATATTCTAGGAAATTCCGAATAATAGATACATAATCCCGCCACAGAAAACGTTTTATAGGCCATATGCTGATTATTAGGCGGAGTTACGGGTGCCAGAAGGTATCACTGCTTTGTGCATTACCACGAGAAAATGTCTATAAGAGAACGGTAATAATCGGAGCCCGGAGGCGGGAAATACTTTGAGATTATAGACAATGCGAGCCCTATCAAGGAAGCCATGCAAAGTGTAACATAAAAAATTACGGTGGTTGCTTAGAACCTTGTAAGAATGTGAAAGCGGAAGCCCATTTCGAACTTCTCTTGATCTGCTGGCGAACTTTCTGCAGAAAATTGCGGCCGCGCCCGTCACGGTTTGACCAGCCCCCTTCAGAGCGCCCTCCGAAGCTCGTACCGCTCGCTAGCCACCGCCAGGAGCATCCTGTTCATCCCCGTCGGCGGGTTCACCTCTCAAAGCGGCTCGTATTGCGCATGCGGCAGCGGTCTACCCTCCTCCGGCACCGTTGTTACCCTTTCCCGCCGCGCGCTGCATCGTCCTATAGTCAGAGCCCTCCCCCGACCATCCTCTCGCACTGCTGTCATCCTTTCCTGGCGCGTGAACCCGGGCTCACACTTCCCGGCTCACGCAACTTTCTTTAAGCGATTTCGTGCACCACACAACGATTTTAACACGGAAGTGTTTTATGCCAGTGCAACACAAGATTTTACTGACGTCATATTCGTCACGGAAATGACGCCAGTACAACTAACACAGGACAAACGGCAGAAAAAGTTTCATTGGCGTGGATGGGGCTGCCGTCTAGGAGAGGTGAAGCGAAGTAGCGCATCATGACGCTAACGAGCGCCTACAGTCGGCGCCTCGGTCGGGCAGCGTCCCCCGATCGAGGCGTCGGCATAGAGGCAACGACGCCGACGGGCGAATGCCCCGAGTGTGGCGGATTTGATGCAAAGAGAAACGCCAGCGGGAAGCGGAACGTGTTCGTGCGTTCATGGTCCACGCTACGAACTCTGCCTCTCGCGTTCCACAAGCTGAGCTCGTCGCAACGCAACCGTCTGCAGTACACGCCACGGAGCAAGACCGTAGTGGTGACACCTTTACCGCGCGACCCGCCAGTAGGACGTCGCCCGCCGAGCACGCCTGCAATACAGCCGCCGACCCGCAAACCATGCTTTTTTTTGCTGCAGATTTCGCTGCACAATTCATATTCCTGTTTTACTTATTGCTATGACAGAGGAATCAACCACAATTTTTCTACCTCACGCGTTTTATGAAAAGTAGACATCTACGGCTATCAGCTTAAAAGTTGGTAAATTAGGCCACAGAGAAGGCGGAAAGTCCGAATTCAGGTTGTAGGTGGAGATCTGGTTCTGCTCTGGCTTGTCCTTCTTCAAACGACGGGACTGAATGACTAGACGGAAGTAAATAGCGACAAGCGGATACTTTCGGAATGTGATCCATTTCTTGTGTAGAGGGAGTGCGCAAAACCGCAGCGAATGACGTTGAGCTGTTTTCTAACGGGAGATCAAGTGGTAAGTTGGCTCCTCCGCTAAAAGACTCATAGTGCAGAGAAGCCACCCAAAAGGATGCGAAAGATCGGTGGATAGACCAGTATAACTGTACAATACGGCGAGACTGCTGTATTTGGGCCCACTTGGCCGTTCGGCAGTAGTTATGGTCGGCTATATGAACGGGCCAGCGAATTGACTTGGAAACAAATTCATTACTTCAAGTGGCACTGAAATTCTCAGCAATATGTGAGGTCGTTCGTCAAATCAGCAACGGCCGAGTTGCTAGTTTGTTGCATTTGCTATAAATTGCGATAGAGTTGTTAATTTATAACGTCATATATATGACTGTGTTTCATGGGTGATGGGGCTAGGGTATTCTATCGATTCAATGATAGAAACGCTCAATCAGAGCAGCGGTGTTATTTATTTATTTATTCTTTTATTTATTTATTTATTTATTTATTTTTATTTATTATTATTTATTTATTTATTTATTATTTATTATTTATTTATTTATTTTATTTATTTATTTATTTATTTATTTTATTCTTTCATTTCATTCTATTTCATTCGTTCGTTCGTCCCCTGTACCCTGCCTCTCGGTGCCTCTGCCGCGCTGGTTTAACCTGCTTTGCTACAAGGCCATTCAGATGGCGATAATAAGTCGCGAGAAATATTTCGCATGAGAACTTTCCGAGCCACGGCCATTTTATTCCCTCGTGCAAATAGCAATATTACGCTTTTATTAGTACACGTTCATTCCTTCACGCTACGCGAGTGTTTCCTTCGTGATCTTCACTTGAAAATTTGGGCCTTGTGTCTCAGTTCCCTTGCCTGACTTCTTATATACCCGCTTGTAACGTACCCGGGCATGGTTATTCATTTTAAAGGTATCACCTGCGGTGAATTTGGGAAATAAAGACGCTGTTTGTTGTACTTGGGCCGGTTGCACTTACGGGTGTAGGGGAAGCGCATCCGCTATTGGCCCCGAATTGGCGCGCATACGCCATGTCGTTACAGTGATGGCGGGTTGGACCGGGAGAGGGGTGGTGGTTACAGGATGCGGTGCACTAGAGGGCATCCAACTTAGTGTAGCCACGCTAAGCAACGGCTTGCCGTGCGAGACATTCCACGATGCCCATCTGCTTTTCTCGTCGTGGCTGCTTAGTCTCACCCATCAAACGAAGATTACAATAAAAGAAGTAAGAAAAAGAGTAACGGCAAAGTATTTCTCGAAGTTGTGGAAACGAAATTAGGTAGAGAACCAAAATAATAATGACGACAATAGGAAGGAGGACGAAAAATGACAGTATTACTTTAAACTCCTACGTAACAGGTCACTAGGCACCACCTAACGATTCAGTGTTCGTGACAGTGATTGTTTAAAGTGATTTAAAGTGATTGTTGTAAAAAAAACTGCCTACAAAGAATTTCTAATGACTCTAAAAACAACATCGCGTAGCATATGGCACGTGAACTCTGATATGTAGCCTTCCCTTGTTTTAAATGAGAGTGAGTCATCAATCCTATATTTCTTGCAGGAAATAGTTGCTGCGATGTACTCACCCCATCATAAGTGAGCTTTAACATCACGTGACTACGACATAGGATTCCCCACGCCCCGCACATGGCCTCACACATCGACACTTTTCAAAAAAGAACGCAGCGCACCGACGTCGAAATGACCGAACAGCAATGGCGACGCATTGAGGCGGCTCACAACCGCCGTGAAAATGAGACAACTAAAAGAGCAACTGTAGCGTTAACCAGCGAATTGGTGTATTTGCCTGGACATATAATCATAAGAAGTATACGTGCAACAGCTACGACGTTATTTTGCAAAACAGTCACCCAAATATCGATTACATCCGCAAAAAGAATGCCAATCCACAGCGATTTATATCAGGAGCACAATTCTACAAGACACGCTTTCCTATTTCATCGAGGCTTGCGCAACGCAGACAAATTCATCTCGCGTTTCTTTTATTCCACGCACGGCAGGAATCCCGCTCAATAGATGCGAGGCTTCTTACGCAACAGGGCACCGTGTTGCGCATTCCGTTTAATCCCAAAAGCCGGGAAAATGGGCTCCGATTCGGCCGGTTCCCGTCGGAGCTGCCCTCCGAGAGGGACGCACGATTGCGTCCATCTGTCCCCGCTTGAGTCGGGTCGCCCGAGAGCTTCTTTTTCGCTCAGCCGGCTTTGCGTCTCGATTCCATCTGATCCCCTGACGCAAGCACTCACCGGCTGGGGCTTTGCGGTCGATTTCGAAACGCAGCGGTCACGCTGTGCGGGCCTCTCGGAGTCCGAATCTTCTGCATTTCGTTCTTAGGGTGCGCAGCAGTTTATTAAAGAGAAAAAAAATGCGCCTTGAGAGAGCGTACGGGCACAAAAAAAATACGTTTTTCTTTCTTTTCCTTGGGAAGTCTACCGTGTTTGTCAATGTCCAGAGGTCAAACGCTCGGCAGAACTCCTACTATGCATAGAAAGCTTGCGGCTACGTTTTAAGGGCATGAAACTGTACGAAAGTGTTTTACGAGGCTTCGCACTCAAAGGTCAGGTCATTCATCGGTGAAGCCAATTTTGCGATCTAAGTGGTTTTGGTTTCGTCCTCTTTCAGTATTACCCCCTCAAATAAAGACGTCTGTTCTCCTTTTTCGTGCACCCATTTGCTAGCATAGTAAGCTGCATTTAAGTTGCCTCTGAAGTAGCACTCAGCAGTTCATTCAACAGTACGATAGAACACCGTACAGATTATTGCAGTGCAGTATCGCCGTAAAAAAAGTTCACGCGACCCCAGAAAAGCATTCGGTTAAAAGAAGATTCAGTCATGGGAAGCACGCGTGAAGGATTATGCCACGATCAAAAAAGTAGAAAAAACTCCGAGAAAGCTAAGCACATCGTATCAGTTGTAAGAGCAAAAACATTATCCTGCAATAATATGCTTCTCAGTGCCCCTTCGAGTTCTTTGCTGGGAATAATGATTTATAGTTTTGCTGCGGGGCAACTTCCCCGTAAACTGACGGGTGCGGCTTCCTTTCGCTGTCGGAGTTGCCGACGACCTGGATGCTTCAGACTTCGTATTGATACGGTACTTACAGCCGCGCAGAGCGGCCTTGTTCATTGGGGACTGTTGCGCCGCTGTGTGAGGCCAACGCGTGTACTTGCCGTGTCGCTACTACGGGACACCAAAAGGCTGCCGCAGCCACTGCCACCACGTGGCTACGCGGTAGCAAAAGTTCGCGAATACACCCTTGTGGGCATTTGCGGCTGCGTGGACATGTAACGCTGTACGAGTGTTGGCACTACCACGACCTGTAAAAAACCGGGTAATGCACCTCTGCGGTC
The DNA here is from genome assembly GCA_013339765.2 of Haemaphysalis longicornis. Lineage (NCBI taxonomy): Eukaryota > Metazoa > Arthropoda > Arachnida > Ixodida > Ixodidae > Haemaphysalis > Haemaphysalis longicornis. The sequence goes on from CM023453.1 coordinate 74,983,546, forward strand.
GCAGTCAGTGGGCTGTTTAAGAGCCGTTTGGGTGCTACAAACGCCGGACACCAGACGTCGCCTTTTTCGCACACAGAACCAGCTTGCTGCTTCCGCATTAAATACTTTTTAGTGACATGTACAAATATAATTTTATGGCAACTAGCCTTAGAGATGTCAGCTGACGTCTTTCTCAGAACCCAGCTACCAAAAGGATCTCGTGTTCTTCAGTAAACGTCTTCGCTTAACCCTCGTCACTGGCTGAAAAAGAGAACACTCATATGTGACGGCAGACGTTATATAACGAACGACAGCCGCAACTGACCACCTGGGCTTCTCGTAATAGCGTAGGCTTTGTTGCGCACTCTTTTTCGCGTCGGAGTTCGCTCTATTCGAAATGGGCTCGTAAGCGAACGCTATTTGGTGAAAAGGTGGCACGACAGGTGTATTATATCTTCACCTTTAATGTCATATCAGACCACACTACGTGCTCTACATTTATTACCTTTACAGCGGTCAACCGTCGACCTTGGCTCGCTACGACTTGTCACGAAACACGTGCGCAACTTTCCGCCTACGTATTTGATAAATGACTTTGTAATGGTTAGCTGAGTTTCCTAACATGATGAACGAGACACGATATCCCGGTGGGAGCGGGCCGAGCAGCGTTAATCACTCCTCACTAAAAGCGTTCGTACATGCCGCGTAAAGCGCAAGCACGTTTAGCCGTAAGACATTGCGCAAGTGAGGCAAAGCCGAACGCACCGGAGGGGAGCGTTGGCGCTTTGGGGTAGGAGCGTTGGCCAAGCAAATAGATGGTGATGCCGCGCTCCTCTCGGGACATTAAAGTAAGTGGAAGACAGCGTCGCCTTGCCTAACCCTAACGTCAGAATAAATTGGGAAGAAGGGGGAATAAATTGTATGCGCCAGTGGGAAATTAATAGTTAGGTATTCTGAGAAACTAGGGCTGTGACGTCAAAGAGAGGCAGAAAAAAACTGTATGAGATGTTCTCTTCCGAGAAAAATGGGGGACGCGAAGTGATGCAAGAATTATATCTGCACGAAAATCACACGGCTGAGAAACACCATCTTCTCCATCTTCCGATTGCAAAACCAAAGAAACGAAGAAAGGTACAGAATAAATTAAAGTAAAAAAATGAAAGGTAGGAAGACGGAAGCAAGTAAAGAAAGAAAATTGGAAGGAAAGTTGATCTCTTTACGATTCTTATATCAGCAGGCGGTGTTCATTCAACAGCTGGGAGCGGTACAATAAGCATGCAACAGGCACTACACGCTGCCTAACGTATCTCTTTAATGGTCAGAACATAAAGCCGATTTTACTCTTAGCCGGTGACCCACATTCGACGAACGAGGTGTTTTTGCATTTCCCAGTCAAGCCTAGCGTTTGTAAATGGAAGAGGAATTGAGGAGGATGGCACCAAGCGTTCTGAACGTACAAAGTGAATATTCTATTAATATTATGGCTTATTTTTTATAAATGGCCAGACCTGTAAGAAAAACTCTGTGCGTGGTCTTCGATTACCCTTGCACTAGTCAGGTGTAATTAAGCAATCATTGGATGAAGTCGACATGGAGGACCACAAGAAGGGCTTAAAACGACGTCACCCTCGGGTCTCTTGCTCTCTCCTTGCGGCTAATCTGGGAGCGTTTCCTATTCACATACGCGCCCCGGCATCGACATCACCCGTAAGGCACCAAAGAAAGAGTCATACCAGACAACGTTTATTATTTTTCCAGCCGCGATACCCCGACGGGAGTCAGCTAACCACGCTCGTCGTAATAGATCCAGTCATCCGCGAACATACTGCTCTGCCCCGCAGAAAGAGCAAAACGAAATCAAGCCGGAAAAAAAAAGGGCGGCTGGCCAAAGCGAAAGCACAAAAGTGAGACGTCCTCCTAGCTGGCTTGGATTGCAGCAGAACCCTATCGGTTTGGAGGCAGGGGCAGAGCGGAGGAGGGCGGGAGGGGTGGTTTGAGGGCTGCCGGAACCCAAGCGGCAGGCGTCAGCGCTGAAATATAGCGTCATCAACGAACCAGCGCCGGGCTGCCAACGAAAGAGGACCCCGCGGAGGAAGCTGTAACCAGGCTGGCGGCCGGCTGCGCTCGCAGAGGCGTAAAATGGAAACCACCCCCTCCTCCTTCGTCTCTCGCCCGTTATTTTTTCTGACCCTTCTCGCTCTCTTAACGCGCCAGTCGTGCCTTTCTTTTTCACATTCTCGACCGGCGGGCCCTTCAGACCGACACCACCACTCCAATGCCCCCTGCTTCACTCAGTTTTAAGCAAACTTAAAAATCCAACGCGGAAGCAAAGAGCGGAGCGGAAAGCGAGAGATCCCGGTGGTCCCTTGTGGCGGCCGATAAACCCTCCCAGAAATAAGTTTTTCTCTGCTCGTTGGGGCCTGTCGGAATGAACGCAAAGAGGAGATTGGCTGTAAAAAAGGCGATAATAATAATAGTAGGAAGCGCGTGCAAGCACGCTCCAGGAAGCGAGCAGTTGCGCCCCTAGGTCGAAGCGCTATGGAGCGGACGTGCCCGTCAGCCTGTGCTGCGACGTGGGTGACTCGCTGCGAAGTTTGGGAAGCGCTTTAAAGGAGGCGTCGTACTTAACGCTAATCGCCGCTCCACTTACAAGTGCTTAGATCCAGCTGCTGGTGGCCGCAGATCATGACTCATTCTTGCTCTTTTCTCGCTGTGGTTTTTTTTTTACTTTTTGTTTATTTTCTTTCTGTTTTTTTTTTTTAAGTTTGAAACTGTTTCCATTTCGTATTTACTTTTTTTAACGAGTTGCGTTGTGCTATCAGCACGAGGGTGGTATGATGAACTAGATGCTGTTTAACCTCTGTTTCCCTGCTTGAATGCATGATTGAATGTTGGCCTGGATGCTACTCTACTTTGCAGTGTTCCAACTCAATGATTAAAAAATCTGCCGCGTTCAAAATGAGCGGCATAAGCAAAAAAAAAGTTAATTTTTAGGCTTGATTGCGTTCGTTAAGTAAGTTAATATTGTTTAGCATGCAGAGCAGGGCACGAAACCGAGAGCACTATCTGTACTTCCGTTTGCATTTATTACACACGCCACGGCGATGATAGCGGCAAACCAATTATTGTCCTGAAGATCGCGGGTTCGACTGTGGACCGTAGCGGCCAGTTTTATAGGTTAGGTAAAAAAATTAGGGAAGCTTCGTTCAAGTCAGGCCAATAACCGTAATTGGGTATGCTTGGCTTAACGAACACGCGCTCGAGGCACACGGCGAACGCAGGAGTTTTTTGTTTGTTTGTTTGTTTTTGTTTGTTTGTTGTTTGTTTTGTTTGTTTTGTTTGTTGTTTGTTTTTGTTTGTTTGTTTGTTTGTTTGTTTGTTTGTTTGTTTGTTTGTTTGTTTGTTTGTTTGTTTGTTTGTTTGTTTGTTTGTTTGTTTGTTTTGCCAATATTGGCCAAGCTGCATAAGTGGGTATGCTTAGTTTAACCAGAGTTCTTGACGAACGTGCTGTCTTTTTATGTAGTTTTCTTTTGATTTCGTTTGCTTTTGTTAACAGCGAAGCTGTTAACAAGAGAAAATCATGTTTATGAGATCATACTAAGAGAAAGATATGATGCACTGCAACACGGCTTGAAGCCGGGCCAGTTGGTACGCAATATGGCGTGAAACAGCGCGAAAACACAGGATGACAGAACTAAAAGTACACAGACGCAGCGCTGTGATAAGAGTACATAATTTGGCGCTGCGTCTGTTTACTGACTGCGTCTGTGTACTCTTCTGGCTACAGCAGTGTGTACAGCGCTGCGTCTTTGTACCCTTAGTTCTGTAGTCCTGTATTTTCGCGTTGTATCACGCCAAAGTATGATGCACATTGATATCTGTTCGAATGGTAATGTACACAATGAACTTTTTTACACCCTTTTTGGCCGAAAAGGGGGTAAAAGTATTGCCCCATGTTAAACACCTTTAAAGGGTGTTTGGCTACATCTGACCTTCTTTCTTTTATAGCCACTAGAGGAAAGTCCTCTGATAGAGTCGGTGGGGTTTTCGCAAAAAACAGATACTTTAGCGCTAATTTTGGAATTATGCATTTTTATTGAGCATATACAAGTCCGCATGCGGAATTGCAACCGCTTTTTAATCGGGAGGTGATTGCTATGTTCAATAAGTCATGAAATTTTTATTAAATACCAAATGAACTCCTTCTCCACACCCTTTCAACGCCCATCAAAAAGGGTGTTCATTATTTCAGCACCCTTCTAGCCACATCGGTGTAAAGCTACAAAACAGGGTGTCGGAAACTAAGAAAAGGGTGTAAAAGACCACCAGCTAAGAAAACGGGTGTAAAAGACCTCCAACTTCGGGGGTATTTTCTACCCGTCTACAGGGGTGGACTTGAACATTTTCTACGAACGGAGGATATTTTGTACCTCACGGGGTTAAAACAGTATGAATTGGCATAATTTAGTACCAGCGGAGCTGTTTAAGCTTGAGTTTGGCTCGGTGGCGTTAGCAAAAAATACCGAGAAAGAACTGCGCCGCCTGTAAAGGGTGCACCACCGCAGATAGGGTATTACAACCGTGAAGACGGCTTTGTGAGCACAAGGGTCGCATGCGTATGCGCACCTCTTACAATGCCATTTGAAATGTGAAAGTCGTTGTTTAACTATTACAACGCAAAAAAATGGCGCAGCTTGCACTAGTTGTGCAACGCCAAAAGTGGAGCTGTGGTCGACCTAGCTTGTTTCCCCCTTGGATCCGCTGTCAGAGGGGGGCGGGGTATGCACTGGAACAGCCTTGTAAAATACGGCTAAACTTGGCGTCCCCCCTCAGCACTTAGCCGAGGCTTGCAAGAACATCGCAAAACCAAACGAAACTTAGCAAAGCGTAGCAAATCCTAGCTCAACTTACTAACACCGGAAGAAGCTAGGTCGACCCCCAGCTCCGTTGCTTCTTTTTTGTTGTTGTTGTTGCTGCTGCTGTAGTTGTTGTTGTTATTGTTGTTTTGTTTTGTTTTGTTTTGTCTTGTTTTGTATTGTTTTGTTTTTGTTTTTGTTTTTCCACTGGACACCTATTTCACACCCTTTCAACGTCTTACAGAAAACCGGGGGTATTGCAGTTGGTCAACACCATTTCTTTCACACAAAAAGGGTGTAAAGGTAGAAATTGGAGTGTTGGAACCTAAGAAAAAGGCATAATGACTTCCCAATACCCCTGTTCCACTTATACTATACCTTTTTTAGGCGATAAAGGTGTAAAAAGTTTAGTGTGCAGAGTATAGCCGCAAGACCACCCTTTCAATTTCGACCTCGAGCTCAAACGCAGCGCTTGTATTCATCGCCCGCCATGTGGAAGCGTGTTCTTAATACAATATATCCTTTGGTGACAGTCAACAAAGATTATGCCAAGAAACACTGGCAGCATCCCTGTAAAAAAAAACATCCGTGGTCACAGTTAAACCATGCACAGCCCTTCGTATGGTGGCGTGCCTGACACACTTACGTCTATTGACGTTGAGGTTAAAACATCCGACCTAACTAACAACACCGCGGCTTCTGGTCTCACCCTTTGACTCAACTTATACAATGAAGTTGAGGTTGATTTGAGGTTGAGGTCGACCCTCATGAGGCTTCCCTCCTCTTTAGGTGAATTATGGAACCAAAAAAAAACAATTTTCAGGCGATTATTCGACCCGATGAGGCGAAAATTCGGGTAATTGCACGATCATGGATGACATAGAAACCACATGCCGACAATTCTGTACTAATGCGTGAGCCTTCTCACACAGCTTATCGACTTCGACCAATTTTACGTTAACTAGATGGAAATGAAAAAAAAAACACTCTTTCGAAATCTCGTATAGTCACTCTTGTATACCTCTTTTTTCTTTTTTGAGTTATTGGTGGATTATACCGGCGTTTCTTTCTCAAGCTTCAAATCTTGTGAACTTAAAGCCCCAAGCTACACCTGGGCTATCAGGAGTGCCGCAGCAGGACAGCTACGAATTAATTTAGACAACCCAGGGATCTTGAACGTCGTGCGCCGAAGCCTCCCTCGACACACGGCGTCTATATTTTCGGTCCCGTCAAAAAAACTGCCGCCGCATTCGTTATCGAACCCGCATCCTTGGGCTCAACAGCACTACACCTCAGCCACATTCGTGACTTCATCCGTTTGTTTGCAGCTTTTGTTACAAATTAAAATCGAATTCACTACTGCACATATGCGTTACTCGTAAGGCGTTTTTAGGGGCCAATATAAGCAGTCTGATGTCAAAATATCAAGGCCCAAAGCTCTTTAATAAATGACTTCATATGACTTAGTGTAACCTGTTTGTAATAGACTCCATAACTAGAAACTGTTACGATTCAGCGCGCCGCTATTCTGTTCAGGGTACAGCAAGCTTCGTGTAGTGCTTCCGTGCTATGTGGCAGAGCCTACCACTCCCTGCTCCTCCGCGTTGGTGTCTCGGTGGTGACTGAAACCGTTGCAGCGACAGCCAACGGTTCAAGATTAAACTTGCCTCGGCGGGGCGGCCGCCGCAGCCGAGATATCCTCTCCCCCTTCTTTCAGAATCAACTGGCGCCGCTGCTGCCGGCCCCTCACGAACTCGGAAAGAGCGTTGTGTGCGTCTGTATTGCGGGCCGTGCGCCAAAGCACTAGAACTGTTTGACCGTTCGCGCATCGGGCATGAATACGGTGTGCTTCCGAGATCAAAATTCATTCGTTTTGGAGCAGCGAACCCATGCTGTCGCTCTTCTCGAGTACCGTACTGTGACCTCGCCCGAAAGGGTATTATTCCTGTATTGCTTCGGCTCATCTCTCGCCATGCAGTAAACCAGTTAAGTTTGCCTTCGGCTTCTTGTCGTCGTCACCAAGGCAGCAACCTTAGCTGGCCGCTCACCGTCACGCCTACCTCGCATGACGGAGGCAACAGAGCCTGATTCGGGGACGCCTTCTCCTTCGTAACAAAACAAATGTAATCCTAGCGCACCACGTAACGCGTTTTTTTTTTCTTGTCCTTCACTTTTTGTTTTCCAATCATTCCTTTAATTCACAAGGTACATTATTATAACGATCACATGTGTTAAGTTCCGAAATTATGCATATACTTTGCAAGTCACAAGGTGCCATGGTTTTGCGGTGGAGCACTCGTCAAAGAATGCTCCTGCATTAAGAGATCAAATTCCCGGATTACGCAACAAAACAATCTTCTAAAGGTTACTAGACGAAGGGCAGCGTGCGGTGGTAGTCGTCGCAAAACACAAAGAATCTATCGGGCACGTTCGGTGACGTTAACCGGCATACAAACGACGAGGAGAGAATGAAAGATTATAAGGAATACGACGCAATCTTGTATGACTATATTCTATGGCCTTCACGAGGGCACAGAAAAAATTCATGGCAAATTGCAACCTAAAAGTACACTTCGCGGCACTTCGGTCTGCTTATAACGGCCGTTGAAGGATGAAAGCCTTATGGCTTTCCCTGTCAACCCTTATCAGACTGCTTTACGGATACACTGTGTTGACGTCCGTTCCTTCCTTTGTGTTTCTTCGTCTTTTCGGGCAAATTATCGCAGGCGGACCTGCGACCCTTCCTGCCACAGCTTCCCGCAAACAGATCTCTCCGTCGCTAGGGTGCACTCGTTCTACTCCCGTGCCGTCACGATCACCCGTCATTCTGTCTGGAGTCAGCGTCGTACGTACTACGCTAGCTACTGTTTCGCCGCTGGTGACGCGCTGCTGCAGCGTGGTGGTAAGGCACGCCCTCCTACACTAGGACCCGGAATCATTTCCCATAGGAACATCAACGTATTGTAACGACGAAGATTGCCCTTCGCTACCGCTACGGTAGCATGGTGATCGACAGTGAAGCAGTCGAGACGTTTCAGGAAGTTTTAAGGTTACTGGTTTATTACTGATAACATTGGCTGATAACACAAATTTCAAACAATAAATTTATTACATGAAGAGAGGAAAGATAGACAAAAGCACTCAACGGAACATAGATGTTGGTAAAGATCTCCCGGCGTAAGACCCCGATGGCGGGCGGCAGCAGTGAATCCCCGCGCCGGCAGGTGCCCCGTGAACCCGGTGAAGAGACTTGTATTTGCTTCAAGCCTTTTTACGGGCCAAAAAAAAAAGTGCATTCTGGAGAGCATTTCGGCAGCCAATGGGGGATACGCTTCTTAACTCCAATCAGCTATTTTCCCACCAAAGCGAAAGGGGACAAAGGTTGAACCCGAGGACGCAGCGCTCCGGTAAAAGGATTATTGACGTACACGAGGTAGTTGGCACAAAACACTGAAGTAAGAGTGGAAAAAACAGGAAGGGCCGTTGAAAATACTCTGCGCCTGTGCGCGGGGGCGAATGCCACGAGGGCTGCGGGACGCTGAAACTGAAGCTCTGCCACCCGCAACAGCCCAGTCTTCCGGCCGAACGGCGCGCAGGCAACGGCTGCATGCGTTTCTTCGAAAACCGGGTGCCTTGACGGCCGACTCGCTGCTTGAAAGAAGGAATAACAACAAAACTACGGCTTTGCGATAGTATATAGCCAATTTTGTTTTCAAATATAATTGATTCGCTTTGTCGGAATTATTCCACGTAGACTTTTAGGCATAAATTCCGACATTTTTGCACCGTGGGTTTTACTCGTTACTATGGCGGCCATTTTCAGTGCCGGCCAACAACACCGCTTTTGCTTGCGTGCAATAGGGCAGTTTAGGCTTTCGCGTTAGTATGGTGTGTCGTACAACGGCACCAAAAAAAACAAGACTGTGCAGACATCGAGTATCTAAATTTCACTCTGAATGGCCCTTTTGGTGCACCTAGAGAAAAGGCGATGTCGTCGCCGTTGACGTCTTTCGGCAATCACCCTCTGAACATACAAATTTTAAATATGCGCGCATCGTCTCATGGTTTCAGACCGCCAGTTACATCATGATTTGCGTACGGACGTGTAAGTTTGGCTTATAACTGTGCTAATCACCATCCGTATCTTGACGTATATCGCCATGTGCTACCCCCGCTGTCCCCCTCGCCGCCTAATTTTTTAACACGAAAGTGTTTTATTCAGGGATTCACGAGTATTTCACTTACGCCATATCCGTCACACTGCAGGAATGGCGCCAGTACAACGATGCAAGCGGCCTGTAAAGGGTGCACATCTGCACACGCAGTCTTCTTGCGGGGAAGCAACCTTTAGTACAATAGAGTGCGTTATACTTCGGGTTGCTGTTTTTAGGGTTTTATATTTTAACACGAAGGTGTTTTGTGCCGTGATACACCAATATTTCCCTGAAGTCATACCCGTCACGGAAATGACGCCAGTACACTTTCACCGAAGCAACCCGCCGGCAGAACGTCGCTCGCCAAGCACACTCACAAGACAGCCTCCGACCCGCAAATCATGGTCAGCTGCAGATTTCCCTGTACATTTCACTTCCGTGTTTCCCCGATTCCTATGACAGAAGAAGCAGCCACTGTTTTCCTCTCCCTCTTTCATCTCAGTTTCTTTGCGTCATCTGAATTAGCAAGCCCTGGAAGCACAGAATTAGCATGTTGGAAGCACAGAAAGTATATAAACATTAGCTTGTTATAACGCAGAATCCGTGCTTCGCTGTGTCCTCCCCCTGTATAAACTGCGCTCCCCACGCGAACCAAGGCCTTTCGCGAAAGCGGCCCCGATGGAGCCGCGATGGCTCTGAAGCAATCAGTGGCCCGTCGTAAACTGCCAGCTGCGTCGCGAGGCGGGCGCTAATGAAGTGGTCAGTTGTCGGCAGCCGGATAAGAGCGACGACGAGCTTCCCCGTTGCCGCGCGGAAGCTCGAATTACGACTCGGTTGTCACGCTCCTACTCCTCCATTTTTTTTTTTTTCCTTCGCGCTGTCAACCCGCGGCCGATCGACCCAGCCGGGCCAGAGTGCGCGCGGTTCTTGTGGACGATGTGTGCCAGCTGCCTTCGGAGACGTGGCGACGCGGTCTTTTGAGCGCGAGCCAGTGTCAACAGTAGACCCGCTGAAAGCCTCCGTGCTCAACGGAGCGGCTTGTTTGTGTTTCTCGCACGTCAAAAGGGCGTAATCGTAGATCAGATTTAAGAAAGTAATCTGAAATTACTTTCCATGGCGCCTGCATACACCGTAGTTGAGGTGTGACAGCTTTGAAGTGCAACTATATATCGTCGTAAGGCACGCATAGGGATACGAAAGTTGGAAGTTCTGAAACGAGTACAACGCCACAGAAATTCCCGTGTATGCGGAACGTTATTATGTGGCACTGTGCATATTGATAAAAGCTATTGTTGACAAATGCCTTTCGTGTAAATATAGCACCGCATTTTATTAGCATTTCTATCAAGCGCTACACATATAATGCGCAGGCGCGTATGTGATGGCCAATTTTTCAACATCAATGGTGCAAGTCAGGCTCAGCTGTTCTCAGCACACAGCACGGGAACTTGAATCACCTGACACATCAGCAAGAACAACATGGGCATGAATACTCGTGAATTATAATGTTTTACATTGGGACCGGAAGCTTGGAGCTTAATGCGCAGAAGCCTCTTTCCTTCTTTCCCCCTCCAGTTAAATTTTCTCTTTAAACCTTATTTTGCTTTCCCCTTAAGCTTTAATGTCACTTCCGTTCCGTCGACCACTGATGCGGAACTCTTGTATACTGTCTGATGGCTAAAGATGAGCTCCGAGGCTTACTTTTCTTCTGAACACAAGTTATAAAAGTTCGAGTTGCCTCTTGGTCCACGGGATTAAGACTACCTAAACTCCTTCTTGTTTTAGGCATTTATTTCTTTTTGTTCAGCCTCCTCACTCACTTCTTTCGCTGTGCTGGCGTGCCGTTCACCCCCCCCCTCCCCCCAGGGGGTGTCCGTTTTTGCACATTTCGTGAAAAAAGATGATAATTTGTCGTTCGTATAACGCGTTCTAAAGAAGTGTGGAGGGTGAGGGCAAACGGGAAGGGGCCGATTAATTACGCATAGCCAAGAAACTGGCTGGGAAGGAAAAGGATGAGCAACGAAGACAATTTTGAAATAATTACCTTCGCGGAGGGGCACCATTAATTTTGGCACTGGTTACCAAGTTTCAGCGAAGGCTATTCCACAGTTTCCACATATAACAGTGCACCGACCGTAGCGCGGAGTGTTCGTGCGTTGTCTCTCAGGTGTCATTATTTACCGGAAGCGTAGCCTCACTCGGAAAAGAAAGCGCGCAGGAAAGGAGGCAAGTGTAATGCTTACGGGGGGAGGGAAGCAAGACTGCGAGCAGCGCTCACCATCGCCCGACGATACACGCCCCTAATAGCGCTCGCGGGCGCAGGAACATTAAGAACAGCTCAATGAACGCATCTCACGTCACGGATACTCCGGCCCGAGATAAGAATCTCAACCCTGAGCCTGCAGCGCATTCGATTTCATTTACCGGGAGAGCTCTGCTCGTGACCGCGCAACGCTATCGCACACGTGTTTCCACACACCTCCCGTCCGCTCTTCGAATTTCTCCCCTCTGCGTAGTTTCGCCTCTGTCTGCGGCCATTAGTATGCGACCAACGCTCGCACCCCTCTTTGGTACATGTTGTCGGACGCCCGTTCCTTTCGGTAAACAGGCGTATCTTTTTAGTCGTTTCTTTCTATGCGAGCAGCACATAGCAACTACCTCCCGTTCGAATACCGCCACAGCCTGTGACGGGGGAGGTGGGGGGGAAGGGATAGGCACGGTTGAGTTACGCTGACGAATGCAGCGAGGCATAGAATGTCTAAATCAATGTTATCAAAGCGGGATGATGTGTTCCGCACCTGCAGTTATTAAATATCCGCGATGTACGCTGAACGAAAACTATCCGGCCCATCTAGTTTGTGAGGTTTTATGTAACCTCCTAGCCTTGACGAGCATGATGATGGCTGCTTAAATGGACAGCCAACCGCTTATTGCAGAGCTCGTGTCCTGAAGCGAGGGTCCCTCTACACTCACTGACTTTGGGACCCTTTTCTTTTTTTTTCTCTCTCTCTTTTTTTTTTTTTGTCCCTTCAATAAACTCCTTCTTCTTAAAAATATACGCGCCAATCTACTCTGTGTGAGTGATTGGAAAGCGAAGCTGTAAACGACACCCACAGCGATTACCCGTGCGATGTCACTTAAATTCACACTAGTGGCACTACAAAGAGTGAAACCAAAGGCAAGTGAAATTAACTTAACCAGACCATTTCTTACTTTAAAAAGATATTCTTTGCTAAGGTTAAATCAATGCATGATCCATAAATGGTGATTGTTTAAGTTTTATTGGTGAAGCACATAAATGGAAACTTTTTTTTTACAAAATAACCGGAAGCTCAAACCCGGTGATAGGCGATCTCACTTCTCCTCCGTCTCTGCCGTAGCCGACGGAGGCGACGAGATCGGCGGCAGAGACGGAGAGGAAGTGAGATTCCATGAGTTGGTGTGAGCTTCCTTTAATTTTTACTAACTCCTAGCGCATGCACGAGGAGCGCACACGGCCGCTACACGTTCTGTGGGCGGAGCGCACAGCGGCGCAATAGGTCGCGTGACGCTATCACGTGGCATTCAGCGAGAACACAGGGGGTAAACCCGCAGATGAGCTCGGTGAGTGCACCGTCTGTCTCCCCCGTGCCCGCGTGAACTCATAGCTCATTGGGCAAGGCAATGGGCTCCCACTGCGTTTCTCTATTCGTTCCACGTTCGATTCTTGGCGGTGCCAGTAATTTCTGTTATTTTTTCGCGGGAGTTTTCTGTTGAAGCCGGCGGTCGCGACAGAACCCTTGGTTGGTACAGGTAAAAAGCTTCGCGTTAAAAAAGCCAGCGTTTTATATACTAGGGCAACCACAAGGAATTTCTAAACAGGCAATAAAGCAGGCAGTGAGAGGTGTCTGGGATTATCTGCGTGGGGCTGTGTACATTTATGTCACAGTTTCATGCACGACAAAACAAAGCTTACCATGCTGGCCGGTATGTAGCGCTGCCTATGATCACCTAGGGAAGACAGCAGAGCAACGACCACCTCCGCTTCCTTATCACGAAGGGCACGGCCTGTACGAGGCTTCAAAGAGCTTAGCCGCATACTGACATCATCCCTGGTGTCGATGCCGGTATGAATGCCTGCACAGATGTATGAAATCTCACAAAATGGATCAAACGTAATATCACGAAAAAGAAACACGATAAACTCGGGCAAGCCTGATTGTGGCCTCGAAGACAAAAAATGCAATTTACAAAGCCACAATGTAATACGCATACGTATCAATGTCATACGAGTACGGCCGTTTGTAACGTTCTGTTAACCTACGCCACTGAAGTGTAATATAGAGACGGAAACAAGCGCGGCGCACCCTTCCTTGTCCATATTTATGTACGGCGCGCTTTTTTCCAGGATGTGTGCCGCTCTGCCGACAGATGGCGACATTGGGCTCAACTCTGTCCCGCCCGACAGCCCCCACAATGAGCTCACGAGAGAGCGTTGTCGGGCCGTTCGTCAACTGGCCTGAAGATAACGCCAAGTGGCCTGCTAGGCTCACTCGCTCCGAGCAAATGCCCCGCATTCAGCGCTCCACGCGAACCGTATTCCGAGCCCACCCGGGCTGTTGCCGTAAAGACGCATTCGGCTGGGTCCCGGCGAAAAGCCGCCATGCGCGGCTGCGACAGTCTCGCCGGCGGGTCGACCTCTCAGCACGCTCTACGCGGTGGTGCACAAGCGACGTGTCCGGAAGCGCGAATGAGCCGTGCGTGGTCAGCGGACCGTGGCGTGCAAGGAAGCCCCCTTTCGCTCCGGGAGGTCCGCGGGAGCGCATATTGATGGCAGAGGGAGGAAGAAAGAGGGCATACGGTGACGGAGGCGCTCAACATGCAAAGCAGCGTGTTCCACTCTAAGGTCAATTTCCTTCCGGACGACGCCTCTCGAGTGAAAAGTTCTCTCGCCCCATCCTCAGACCTCGCGACGAAGCCGTTAAAAGGGAGACGCGTTTTTTTTTTTTTTTCTCTCCTTTTCCTTTCCTTCAGCGAAATTACCTTCTTTCTGCGTTTTTTTTTTTCTTTTGCGGACTCCTCATATTTCATTCTCTTCGAAAATGCGGGATCGCGGCAACGAGACACAAAAAGGCAAAACGGACGCGCTACCGGCACGCGAAAGACAAAAAGCAAGAGAACGGCGGGGGCGCATCGTTCCCGGAGAAAGCTTGGCGTCATAAAAGGGACTTTCGAACGTTATCGTGGGCGGGTTTCCGCTTCGTGTAAAGCCGATCGTTCGACTGAGCGATCTGCCTATTCTTTTCCTCTCCCCCGCCCCCTACCCACCGAAACGATGTTGCGCTTTTATTGTTTCGCGTCTTTTGGCCTCTCTGTATCGCGTGCTGTAACCATGCTCGTTTGTGCCCCACCCCGTGGTTCCATCCCTCCCACCCCTGTTTCTCGGAGCGACAGGGCCGCTTTGTACGGCCGAAAGACAAGCTTATCCCAGCACCCCCGCTTCCGCATTCTGTCTCCCCCTCCTCATCATCTGGCCTTTCACTTTTCGCTCTCCTTTCTTCTTCCCTTTGCATTCTCCTCTTGGCGTTCTTTTATTCCTCCATACATCTCTCTTTCGTTCGCGTTCGATTATGCGTCGTCGTCTCTCCGGACGCCTTCCTTTCGGTAATACTTCTTTGCTGCCAGGTTGTTTTCGTCTCGGTCGGAAGAAAATGACCCGGCGTCGCTGCCTGCTCAACCCGATCCCGGCGCGTCGAATCCCATTGTCATGCAAAACACGGCATACGTTTTGACAGCACTTGGGCACGCTATGCAATCTTCTTGGCGCGTGGGCACTGAAGGGAGGGGGGGACAAAGAAAAGACGAGACGCGCGCGGATATTCAAATTGAAGGAAAGCGGAGAAGTCGGGGAAGGAGTGTTTGTAAACACTCGCGAGCACCCGTGGAAAAAGAACGAGAGGGTGAAATTCGAATGGCTGATCAGGTTGTTTGAATCGGTGGTGCCCCTTCCTTCGCGTACGAACTTCTTTCGCGGCTACCTCCCTCAGCACTTGTACTTTGCAGGCCCAAATCTAACGAGGTTGCTAATTAAATGCTCTTGTTCCGATTCCTCTCTCGCGCACTAATTCATTATCTCTTTCCCTCGGTTACTTGTTTGTTTGTTTGTTTGTTTGTTTGTTTGTTTGTTTGTTTGTTTGTTTGTTTGTTTGTTTTCTTCTTTCTGAGTTCGCACGCTGCTTCGAAGTCCGCGAATGCCGGGCCCCGTCCGCCTCACTTCGCCCGCACCTTTTCACGAGATGCTTCCGCTCCCTGTCTCTGCGTATAAAGAGCCTCCTTGCACGGTTTACATACAGGAAAGCCCGGCCATCCCCTTTCTTTCTCTTTTCTTTTCTCTCCTCCCTCTATCTTTTCCGCGCACTTTCCTTCTGGCGTTCAGCGTACTTTATGCGCTCTGCGTCGGTGCTTGCGCTTCGGCTGGTTCGTGGGAATCTCGTTTCTCCGTTTGCGTTCCCTTGCCTCGGTCGCGGCGGCGAGTGAGAGTGGCGCCGGCCGCGTAATGAGATCATTCGTATTCGGCTCTCGAGGAGAAGGAGAAGCCCCGTGTCCTCCAGTTCCTGCCTCCTTACTTCTTTTTTTTCTCCTCGGAGTGCATCGACTGAGGAATCGGAGGTATAGATTAGGCGACCGCCTGGCCGAAGCTGTCGGACCACGCGCAGTGCTTGGCGGTGAAGCCCCCGTAACGTGGCGGGGATCTGTTCGACCAGCCAGGCAGTGAGTGGACTCGGAAGCAATCCGTTTGGAGGACAAGTTTGAACGGATGAAGTACTACGTATCGGTCCTTTCCTTTTTTACGAAGGATTTGTGCGCTGTTAACGAGAGGGCGATGCTCACGTCTGACTACACAAATCACTCGTTTCTATTATTTATTTCTGTATTGATGTATCGGTTTGTTCGGGTGGAGTATTTATTTATTTATTTATTTATTTATTTATTTATCGCCTGCCATCAGCTTAGTGCGTGTGGAAAAGGATGTCACGTGGAAAACTAGATCAAATTTATTTATTGAATCACGAAGTCTATCTCTCTACATCAGAAGCGGTGCTTCATTCTATCTGATCATCCTATCTTGTATAAGTCCACGTACAAAAAAAAAAGACGACAAGGCAATCTTGGCCTAGAAGTACAACTCATTTGCGAATTGTGCGTTTGCAGAAACAGCATGCCAAAGCATTGATGATGGTGAATAGACATCATGTTTTAGTGTCATTGTTTTTCACCATATACATTGCATAGAGACGGAGGAACAGCACGAAAGGCTTCCAAGGAAGCAGCTTGACCAGACCACATATAGTGTTAGTCAGATGGAGATTTGCTGCATCAACAAAACACATTCACTAATTACGTAACTACATAAAAACGATAAGAAACAGCAAAACTTTTTTATGCAATGTTTTTGGCAATTAGGCCCTGCTAGATTGGCCTGAGAAGAAGAAGAAATTTTAGAAAGAACCATTATCTATCATCAATGAATAGTTCACGAAAAATGATACAGGTAGAAATTAATTAGCCCGAGAACAATAAAAAGAAATACAATTTTAATTTTATGAATGGTTAGGAAGAACCGGCGAACATGGAGCAAATCAGAGCTCACAGCTCCACCTCCGACAGCGAATAATAACACGTTGTTTGTCGTTTTAATACAGGACATGAATTTCTTTTAAAGGACAAGCAAGGAAATCTGAACTGTAATATACCTGTCATATCACTTTCATCAGTTGCGCACGGCATTTTTTTTTTCGCTGTAGCAGAGTCCTTCAATGCTTTAGCATTGACTAAAGCATTGAAGGACTCTGGCTGTAGTTACGAATGGTGGCGCTCAATTTCAAGCACCTCGAATTAACCACTACTGAAGTAAAACAGTTCTTTTAGTTAATGTGGTTGATTAAAATAACCTTATAGAAAGCTATGAACTTCCAAAGCACCTCAATATTTTGCGTGGTAGTTGTTGGTGGGGTTGTTCAAGTTAAAGCGCCTTGAATTAAGCACAACTAAAGTAAAGCAGCTTTTCATAATACTCTGGCTTGTAAAAAAGCACTAAAGAAAAAGCCCCGCAACTTCCGAAGCAGTTGCGAAACTTGTCTTTTGTAGCTGTCGGTGCTGAAGCTCAGTTTAAAACCCCTCGTAATAACCCCAACTGGCGTAAAAAAGAACCACCACCCAAAAAAAAAAGCAAAAGCGGCGGAGCTCCCGATGCCGTGGCTCAGCACATTTTTTTTTATGTAGTTCTATCTATGGCGGTGTTTAGTTTACATCGCCTCGAATCAAGCGCAACAACTAAAGTAAAAGAGATCCTCTTACTAACGCCGCTTATGTTTTTTTTTAAGACACCATGGAAAAAAAAGCTGCGAACACCACTTCCGAAAAACTTTTGAAGAGGGTCACTTGATTGAAGCTGCCACCACGCATCAACGGGCATTACGGGTCAACAAGCGTGAGACGCCTCGAAAGGGGCTCTACGGCCGAGAAGAAATTTTGCAGTGGTCGTTTCACCGGCGCTTCCCAAGCAGAGAAAGCTGCGGAACTTACTTACCTTTAAAATAAACTTTTATCAGCGGACGGACACCTCATCTGTCGAGCAAGCTATACTCTTTTTTTTTTTTTTTTCACAACGAGACTGTTTATGGTGTAAAGTTCCGCGGACATCTCAGTCAACAAATCTAGCCAGCAGAAACGCCTTGAGGCAAAGCTAACTTTACCACGAATGCTCACTATAGAAAACGTCCTGCAACTCTCGTTCCATGGAAGTTTTCCCAAGAACCATTCAATGACAATAATTGGCCGCTAAGGTCCCTCTATCATTGCTCCGGGTTTCATTTACTTGTCATTATTAGTCCACAGGTGAGGTTGTAAATGTTACGGAATTCCCGTCTGCTGTCAATACGTGGGCTTGAATACACGGAGGGAAATCGGCAGCCCCATGTCATGCATGCCTGCTGGAATAAAACTAGTGCTTCAAGTTTCACCATGTAATCACAAAGCGACAGTCACTTACTATACTATTACCAAATAACGAGAAAAATTAATACGTCTGCATTCTCTTAATCATGTGTGTAACGTATATTTTATACCAGCTTCACTGGTAATCCACCTTCACACAGTCAAATAGTTCCTCATTTATCGCTTCCTGATAAGAACGGACCGCAAATTCGTCAGGCGGTGCGATTTTCCAGCTATGCCCGCTTGCATCTCTATTGCGATAATTCGGAGGAAGCCGAAGGGCGGCGTAACGTGTTCTATCTCAACCGTTATATTTCGCTTAGTAAGAGCGACCATTTGTAAGCAATAGAGCTGAAGATCATAGGAAACCACTTGGGTGCCTATATACTCAAGGAGCAAGAAGCTGAAATAAAAATAGTAAGAACGCCAGCAATTACAACGTTGCTTATGTCGCTAGGGTTCCGTGCATTTTTCATGTTTGTGAATACAAAAGATGAAATACGGGTCACTGACCCAGTCAGACTTGGTCAGTATTGTATTTCGTATTTTGTATTATGCTACCTGACCAGACGGTATGCCGTACAACCATCGACTTCATGTCTGCGAACAACTCCCGAGGCTCCACGTGTCTTTGAAGAGTGAGGCATTCCATATCGTGAGGCGTCTGAAAACGAAAGTCCGGGTGTGTGCTTCTAGCACGCGCACACACTGGGGCCTCTTCGATTTAGAGTCTCGGACTCACCGCGGATAGTCCGCGGGTAGTCCGAGGATTCCCCGAAGCCCTAGCGATACATGGGAAAATCGAATGCCGGACTGCTTCTTTGGGAGTCCACGGTGAGTCCGAGACTGTAAGAGCGCCACTGTTTAAAACATGACCTGGACCTCAAGCTTATACGTATCATCACTGTATACGTTCACACCGCCCTCTCTTTGTCGGCGTTCCAAGCGCTTACGTGTCTAGTTTCCTCCGACTCCTCGGAGCGGCAGTCCCGTCGTCAAGACAGGTTTCCATTCTCCATTTTGAATTTCACTTCTCTTCTGTCGTACTGCGAAGGTCGCGTTTAGTCCGGACTTCAGCATCGCTGGTAATCCACCTTCATAGAGTGGAATGGCTCATGATTTTTTTTTTTTTTTTTTTGCAGCACATGTAATGTAGAGAAGAAAAAGGAAGTCGAAGTCGTTTAAAACACGAAGAAGCGCAGACGGAACATTTTAGCTAGGAGCGCCCGTATACATTACCTCGACGCATATGAAGTGGCCCGAATCTGCAAGATTCCTGTTCAGAGGCTACTTTAACCTTAGTTTGTTCCTTCAGTGTTGCTAACGGTGTCGCCGTAGCTCTTCACAAGTTACCGCCTACTTTTGCCAAGGCCAAAACTATACGCAGCCGTATTTGCGTGAACATTTTTTTTACGCTGTTTTCATTTTGTTCTTATTTTGTTTCCATTCACGTTGTTTTCATTTCTGCACAGCCGTTAGCTATAACATACCCCTTCCCGTTACACAGACCTGGTGATGATCTTTCCACCAGGCCGCCAGAGCCACGCTGGGCAAGGGAGCCCATCTTCGGATTTACAGCCGTTGGAAGATACTTCCCCAAGTGGACGAATAAAAAAAAAAAAGAATTAGCATCAGTGAGTCCGACGTGTTCCACAACTTCTCCGCTACTCTGGAATGACCGAGTATTCGCCGGGGTGGCCAAGATCGCTGCTCTACAAAGCGCGAAGTCATGGGTTCGATTCTAGACAGTGACAGCAGTTGTTGTCGCGGAAGCGAGATTTAAAACCGTCTTTAAGTACGCGTTTGAGGCGCATTAAATGTCCCTCGGTTGTCTAAATTAATTGGTATTTCCACACTACAGCGCGCCTCGTGCATCATGCGTACAGCTTAGACGCATAAAATCCCGGGTAAAACTTTTTTAAACGACAGGTGAAATGAGCGAAGCGGGGACGCGTCGTTATTATTGCAACAGTTGCTCCCTCTCTGTCAGCGCCGGTATCTACCGTGTCAGGTAGAGACAACACCCACATTATAACGATGTCATATGAGTGTCACCTCTGCAGCCCTCCTCGCCAGCCTATCAGCTTACTTCCGTCCTCCGCGCGATGACGTTTTGCGGCAGTCTCTGCGTGCTGACGGCAACGGCGTGGTGACGTCACAGCGCACGATAACCAACCTCCCAGGCTTCCTAACCAGTCGCTCTGCAAGTTAAGCACGTTCCGGCGGAAAGTTATTTTCTCGCCGGCCGTCGTCGGAAATTTGAAACGCCTCGCCGGAGCGATTAACGGGAGGCCAGCCGAGGAGGACGACAGGAGGCTCTCGCTCAGAGGGAAGCTCGCGACGGGAGGCCGCTTGCTAGGTGCGCGGCCGGCCCGACCGGCTTTCACAGCGACGGGGGGGAAATGAGATGCGCTTCGTCCTTCTTCGGGCTGTTATTACAGAAAGGCAGCCGGTTTCGCGAACAGTAGCTGGCCTGTTCAGTCCGCTGTTTCTGCTCGTAATAGAGGGAAAAGCACGGGTTTGCGATGCATACGGGATGGATGTGTATACGCGTTTACCCGGAATTTCGCACGCCTCCGCGTTTCTGAGGTGTCCACACTTTTGATGGCAGCTGAGACCTGGCTACTCGTCGTTTCCGGGACATTTCTTCTTTTCGTCTCTACGATAAATATTCCTTTCTCCTCTGTACGTAGCGAAGACAAAAATATGGACAGAGTTTGTTGCTAAGCGCTCGGCAATTGCGTGTTGAATGTTGTAAATAAAAATTATACATGAAGCGTGCAACTGATGTCGAATGAAAAGAATGTACCCGTATATAAAAAATAACTATAGGCAAAAAAGCATTAGAGAATGACGCGAATGGACACACACCGGTTAGGTACAGTCTCAGAATACGAAGCCTTAAAGTTTACGTCTTTTTTTAACTTAGTTTGTTTGATAGCAGGAAGCTCGTTGCAGACCTGTTGAGCAATTAGTTAATCAATGTATTTTCTTGGTTAATTACACAAGGTCGAAATTGAGTTTCATAGTTTCTATGTCGCCCGAGTGATTTCTACTCCTGAATTTTGGCAAGGTAGAAAAGCGCAACTTTCTGACGTTAAAATGAATATAAGATGTGAGTCGTGTGCCCCTGAACCCCTCTAAACAGTAGCAACTAAAGAAAGTATACAGCTTAGAGTAAAGAAAGTATACCAGAACATCACAAGATTTGCCTCAAATAAAAATTTTCTACTACCACGTGTTTTAACTAATTACGGCAAAATGACTTCAACTTTCACAGCCATATCAATTTGATATATAGTCTACCAGCTGCTGTTAAATCCACTAAATGCGCGTCTTCATTTAAATCATCCTTGAAAAGCCATCTCTTGTCTGATTAATTGTGTTTCTATCGCTTATTCTTGTTCTTGTTAGTCTTTCCTGTCGTGTAATTGATATGACGGCCTTCTGCACCTACCTCGTACTTTTTCTGCTTCTATGGTTTACTCGAAATGTTGTAGTCCTTTTTATGTTGCAATTGCCATGCAGTTCAATTGAATTTGTTTCTGCTATTTATTGTTTTTTGGATATTTATTGCTTGTCGCTATTTATTCTTTGCTGCCTGAAGTTTACTCAGTGATTACCCCTGTTAACTTAGCGAGGGTCCCGGTACAGTCTTCGACTTGGGGACCCTTGTCTGAAAAATTTTGTACTTTTGTATTACTTGTCTACTACATTTCAATAAACTTTTTTTTCTTCTTCTTCTTCTTAATAATTTCCGACGAAGCTTTTAGGCTCCCGCTCGCGCGTTTTCACGTTTCAAATGTGATGTTTATGTGAAACCAATGGTTTAAAACTTCGCTCTGGATTATAATAGCATCATTCACTACATTTCAGCTCTGTTAAAATTAAAAAAAACGATAAAAAAATAATCTTTCGATTATCACATTCGTGGCTTATGAGAACTGTTGCCTTAGCGCTGAGCCCAGTACTTCACTCACATTAACGAGAAGGAACAATAAAAAAATCCCCGGTCATCTCCACTAACGTGAAACCTGGGGAGGGGCGAAGCCTGCAGCCTATAAGTGTATTCTTGGCGCCTTGGCGTTTTTGCCCACGCAGATGAAACCTTTAGGAGGTAGAGCTCTACAGCTTTGCTGTAAAAGTCTCGTGTCTGAAACACGAAGCGTTCTAGCGCGAGGCGTTGGAAAACGAGTGTCGCGGTGTTTTAGTACCGTCACTACATCGACGACGACGTGGGACGACGACGACGTTCTAGCGCGAGGCGTAAACAAGTGTCCGGTGTTTTAGTACCGTGACTACATCGACGACGACATGAGACGACGACATGAAACGCCGACAGCCCCAGCTTCTGAGGGGCTTCGCCCCTTAAAAAATTATGGACGTGAGCCATAGGTTTACCTTCTGTTACTGGATTTTAGTAACGGCCTAGTCAAAGAACGCATACAACGCACCTGTTTTCCAAAATCCGGAAAAAAGACGGATTGGATTAGAAAACGTTTTTGATTTCTAATTGAGTAAGACCACGAGCGGTGGCCGGACCTCCTAGTCTGATATTCTACTCTGTGCTGCGGCCGCCCGGGCACGCGTCACCAGAAACGCCTGATCCTGCAGCTGTCCACTGCGTATCACGCTCTCCCACTGCTCGAGGGGTGTGTGTGTGGTCGGGGATAATGGGACAGCTGTCTACTAATGCGTAAGAATTCTTTACAGCTCTCTACGTTACACTGAGCCCCTAAGTTGGCTTCAGGACTATACCTTATTGCATTGCTGTGAAGACATCTTACCAAGGGACATGTAAGTAGTTTCATATAAAAGTATTAATGCTCCGTGGGTTGCTATAATACGCCATTTACCGAGTTCTATTATGGTCGGCTACAAATATGCACAGATGCAATGCTAGCGTGCGCCGTGGCGCGTTTTTTTCCCTCTATTCTGGAGGTACCAATGTTCTGCAGTTGCACTATTCTACCGATTACATCTGTTAACCAAACCAATTAAAGATTAATTTTGCAGACATTAAGTGCAACGCATTATCCCGCCAGAGAAATATTTTGCTTCTGAAAGCTCAAATTCAAGTTTTACGCGACGAGGTGACGCTTAGGCTATGAGTCACACTTAGTGTCACTAAATATAGGCCAGCGTAGCTTATTTAGTGGCTCTATAGGTACACAGTTATTGTAACGTTGTGCATTATAATCACCTTGAAGCCTTCGACATGCGCCGAAGATCCCGACCCTCTTGGAGAAGAAAATCGCAACGAAAATAAAACATTCTATCTCTCTCTCTCTCTCTCTCTCTCTCTCTCTCTCTCTCTCTCTCTCTCTCTCTCTCAGAGACGCCCTGCTTGTGCGCATCCATTAAAGAAGTCTTCTTACGTCATAAGGGCCAGGCGAAGAAGTGGCCGGAGAGCCGACACTGCTTCATGTGTTTCCTTTACTAACCTGAGTAGTTGGAAGTGTGCGTACAAATTGTCATTATTTGTATGTGGGTCTATGCAGTTTTTTGAATGAACAACGTTTTTGTTTTGTCTTCCTAAGCCCTTTAACATATTCATGCATTCACTCACGGCAGCTTTTATCTCCCTGAAGCCTTGCAGGTCTGTTCGCCGTCCTCAGTTGAAACGTGGACTAAACTGTACGTTCGTGTCCGATTCCACGAGACAACACCTCTCGCTAGCGCCCGTTCTCTTACATCTACGCACCTGTGAGGAATATGCGGCGTCATAACGCAGGTGCGAATGTCCGCATGAGTCACGAAGTGGCTGCGGTGTTCTGACTGGGATAGAGCGCCTGCGACCGTCTCGGAGCCTACGTACTGTACAACCAAGCACGGCTTCATCGCTCTCGAACCACGTTCCCCAGCTTTCTGCTCGAGGCAGGTGTTACGCTGCATGCGATTACCACTGATCGCAGAGATCACCGCTTCGCGGTTGTGTTGATACCCGCAAATCCAACGTCCTGGGCAGAAGCCACCAAATCCGTCTGTTTCCATGTGTGCGGGAAGATATAAAAGGTCTCCAGCTCCATTTACGTTTCACGAATGCAAACTATTTCTCCGCAGGCTGTATACAACTTATAGAACTGTCTGTTGTTTATTCGCTACTCTCTAGTGGAATTTTCTGTCTACGTTAATTATTATTTCTGCAATTATATTTCCCTTACCCCACGCCTTTGCTGCTTTTGTGTGGTGGTCCCGTGCTTTTCACACACACAGTGGTCCGGGGTGAGGAGGAAATACCAAAAAGGTAGCCCCAGCAGCTTTTCTCACGCTACGATTCCATGAGGCTCTCGGATCAGGAAACACATCTCAAGGAGAATTACAGAAAACAACCTTTTTTTTCTCGGGGGAGCGGGGGGAAGGTGGCAAGAAATGAGAAAGGAGGATGAGAAGGGCGGTTAGATACGGCATTCATCTCTAGATACGTTTCCCGCATTCAACACCTGCGTACGATATCTGAAAATCATTTCGCGCCAGTCGTATCGTTACAAACAGGCAGTTCGCATACTATGCGGAACAATTCTACACGAGCGTATGCGAAACAGCTGTCGCTGTGGCCTTTACGCTGTCCTCACTAGAACTCGAGGAATCTATTTGCATTTCTAATCTAATCAAGCGAAAAATGGCGATATATAGCTATTAAATTCGTCAATGAAATACGGGGCAAAGAATGCAAGCAGAAAAATCTGGAATTGTATCGTGTATTTCTGTATCCACTCAACCTTCAGCCGGACAGATATCGCTGAAGAGCCCTTAGCGGCTCATTGTAAGCTCGCGAGAGAGATATGGTTGCAGCAACGGCGACGGCCCCTGCGGGCTGGAACATGGAAAGGGCCCTCAGCCATCTCGAAGCAACGAGAAGCTACTCGAGTGGCATGCTTATCTCTTATCGAATAGAGTTGACGACGTGCGGTTCTTTCGAGTGCGTCACTTGGGCGTCGTGTTGGCTGGTTTGACGTGCGCTAAGGCTTCCGACCGGCTTCGATACTAACCAGAGTTCCGCACGCGTTGCATAGTGGGGGTACTGCAGGCAGTCACTACCCGGCAGGCCCGACACCTTGTACAAGTGTCAATAATAAAAATGATAGCGATATTGTAGTAGTAGTAAGTGAGGTCACGTGTCCCGTTATAGCCAAAGACGAGGCTACAAACACCTTTTCCGCTGCCTCCCCCACCATAGAAATAAAAATAAAATACAGAAATGTGAAATTGAGAACAAGACTTCATTTTCTTATTTCATTCAGGATTAAGTGACACGGCAATCAGCCTTTTGTTAGTCGTGCCCTATTAAAGTACACGCTGTGGATTTTGATATCCATGACACTTGTGCCAGTAATGAACTGCTACTTAGATTTAACAAAAACGTCTGGTTACCGGGTTCTTTGGCTTTAAATAAATAAAGAACTTTATTCATGTTCGCCGTAATCGCGTCGAAACGCTTCCTACAGGTTCACGGGACTTTTTCAGCGGGGCCAACTTTGTTCATGGCGTAACTCGCGTCGTTCCCGGGGCTGCGCAAGGCTCGGGTGAAACACAGAGAGTGCGGCCTGCCCCGTCGTGCAAATTGACATGAGCTGTGGTGATCACGATAACGATGCCTTGGCGATTTATATTGCGGGAGCAATATGGGGCCCACGAAACGATAAACCGGCGTTGACATCAGCGAATGGCTCCAAAACTCCACGTGCCTTCAACTATGTCACTGTTTCCAGGTGTGGTACCCAGAAGAGTAGTTCGGCAATTGTGCGGATCATGAGTGCCCAGGGGGGATGTCACCTTACTGGTGTCCGCCGAGAAAACAGGCCCATCGGCTCCACAGATCACTCCACATCAAATTGTACATTCCTGTGCCGTCGATCTTGAGCCAGCCATCTTTCCATCTTCCATCATCGGCCGGTAAATATTCCCTGTTGTCACATGATCTAATCTTAATCTGTACCTAACTAACCAGAACATGCCTTGCGGTAGCGCTAACTTTGCCGCGATGACTCTACAGCGGTCAATTTATAGCAAGTCTCTGCTGATGTTTGTTATCAATTAAAAGAAAAAAAACGTTTTCCTTCCCCTAAAAAGCGACAATGTTGTGCGTTTAACCGGATATCACAAACAAGTATTCATCCCCACAGTGAAGCGCATATCCTCAGAGTGATGGTGTTACATGGCCTGAAAACAAAGCAAACTCGCAAGAAGCGCATAAATGTCTACCAGGTTTACAGAAGTGGCGTCATTTGTAGCTCACATAGGCGATACGTATACGTAAACGTTGTGGTTTCCATGTGCACCCGACATTTAAAACAGCCATGAAAACAAGGTAAAACTTGATTCAACTATAAATAACTAGCCTCTGGTAACTCACGCAGCTTCATTCTAGTCACTAAAGAGATTTTTAACCGAAAAACCGCAGAAAATATTGAAAAACTTCCAAAGTTTGCGCTAGAGTGACGTGATATGGGCAGCAGTGAATAATGTGGCCAGAGATGAAAACATAGGTATCAGTATGTTGACGGCAAGTTAGAATTCGAGTGACACAATTAAACGTAACTAGAGGTCACACTACAATCGACCAGTCATGTTTCTTGCCGCTTGCTTTGGTCAGTTGCCGCCAATCGCACAAGCAAGATTCTATGACGTCATAGAGATGTCGCCGGAAAGTGGCTGTGAATCTCCCCTGCTGCAAACGTTTTCTTTAATATCTCGATTATTTGCTTCGAAGTTTGCGATAAAGTTCGTGTCGTTTCTGTCCGGACAAAGCAGTCTTTTTACTGAACCAAGCTTGTGCTTTGTCTTCACGGCCAATTTAATGCAAGAACATTAGTCAGCTCGGTAGGCCGAAAATCTGGCGTCGTGGCCTGGAGATGACACGCGAAATGTTCGACGGATCAAAGAATAAGAAGGAAGTCAAAGATTGCCTGAATTAACGCCAAATTTTCTCTGGAAAGTTCCTGCAGGGTTAAATAACTGGGCTTGAAACAAAAATTGGGTAAATTCGGGTCTGGGTGAGAATCGAAAACCGAGCCCTGCGGAATCCGAGACCAGCACGCATCCCGAACACCACGCACCAATGCTCGTTGATACTGACTAAAGGCGGAGCTAGAGAATGTGTTGCGGCCCTCGACTTAAAAACATGCATTCTAGACATGTAGTGAGGTATACGTGAGTAATTCGAGGACGCTAATTACAGAAGAAGCAATTTGGCGAGTAGCAAATACGTTCCACTAAATGTCCTCTTTGCTTGGTGATGAGAGCACAGGTTTTTGCCGAGTTGCAGTCACAGAGAGAAGAACAAAATGGAGATATGATGAGGATAATAGTACTGTGAGGACATGTTCGACAATGGGATATACTAATGCTCTACATCACAATAATTTCAGTGTCCTTCCCCTCTGTGGAGAAGGATGACCAGCGAAGCTGTGGAGCGTAATGTTAAAGTCGTCTTAGCGGCTAATTGTGCTACAATTCGTTTCCAGATATTTCCAGTAAAAGAACAGTTACAGCAGTTTTCTCTAACCACACTCCCTTAGTATATGTACATGGCCATGTGTTGACAGCAGACAGTAGTTCTGTAACGTTTACAACCTCACCGTAAACTAACTAATTAGTACAAGTAAATGAAACTCGGCATAATGTAGAGTCGTCATAGCGCCTAATTTCAATGTAGTCTGTTTTTGGATACTCTCAATAACGCAAGTTAGAGCCGTTTACTGTAATCATGCTCCCTCCGTAGAGGGTCATGCTTCACTGCGTAACAGGCAACGTGGAAAAGCAAGCTTAGCAAAAACCAAGCTTACACTGATTTTCTTTATTCGGCTTCACCTTTAAGCACAAATGTCTCGTTGGGAAGATATTTTTTAAGGGGCAGTATAAGCCGTTTTATATCAAAATATGGAGGCGCTGGGAACTTTTCTATGATTTTTTCTACACTGGGAACCAGTTTTGCGCGGCATAGAAACATCCTCCAGAAGGAAGCGTGAC
Organism: Haemaphysalis longicornis; assembly: GCA_013339765.2. NCBI lineage: Eukaryota > Metazoa > Arthropoda > Arachnida > Ixodida > Ixodidae > Haemaphysalis > Haemaphysalis longicornis. Next base: position 75,011,483 of record CM023453.1, read on the forward strand.
ACGATACCAGCAGAGACTGTCGTCACGGCCAGCCCTAGAACACCTCCGCTCTTAAAACGAGAGTGATCGAGCTCGAGTTCGATCGAGCTGCTGCAATTACGTAAGAAACATAAGGTCCCAACAGACAACGCGTGAGGAGTGCGAATGCGTGAAAATTGAATTGAACTGCGCAAACCTGCGTTGCATCCATTATGAGCGGAGCGAGAGGAGAGGCATCGAAAGGACAGGGACGGCAGGCACGGCAGAAGATTATCTTATTTCTACCGCATTCCCGGTGCCGCGAGGGCAAACTTGGTTAATTTTCTTTTTTTTTTTAATTCGAATCGATGAAAGGAGTGCCACATTATATCGGCCACTCGTGCAGTGCCAGCTCGTTCGTTTACTTCTTTTTCTTTTTTCCTTCCGTTGAAGAAAAAAGTTATATTATCTCGACAAACTCTTCATTCCTTAAATGTATCTGTTAGGCAAACAAAAAAAAGCAAATCTGCGAGAAAGACTGAGTTGAGCAAGCTTCACTTCACTGATAGTCTCTACAGGTGATGCAAGATTTTATGTGCGGTCTTCTACGCAAGAGACTTATGCATATATATATATATATATATATATATATTATATATATATATATATATATATATATATATATATATATATATATATAGGAGTCTCTAAATATTCGCTTTCATTTTGTCACGGAGCACCATTAGGGGCAGCCCATCAGCCGGTTACTTTTACGTGATTGCAAAATATCCTGGAACGAAGTGCGCTTCCCGAGATTTCATCACTGGAGCTATACTCAGCGCGTTTCATAACCTATATTACGCAAGCCTTTTCTTATCTCGTACAAATTTAGCGACGCCACAGATTGCGAGAAGTTGCAGACACTCAATCATTTTTGTATGGTTTTTCATCACGTCGTACTACGTTGTTTGTTTTACTCAAGCTATATCGTTTTCGTGCTTTGTTATCTTTCACTTCCAAATGTCACCACAGCGTATTGCGTGGTGTGTATTTGGATGCGTTGTTCGAGGTGTCTTCTGGTTCTGGGCTACTACTGGCTTACTTTAGTAACTCTCCCTTTTCTGCGCTTTAGGTTTGTTGTAAGTTACCTCTGATTTATGAGTGTCCCGGGCAGTGTTAATGGTGGTATTAGGGATCGTGTTTGCTTGTTTTGTGTAGACATTCTGTGAACACTTTGAGCACATTGATGACATTTTTATTTTGTTGACCTCTTAATTTGAAAAAGCCTGATGATTTTTTGAACAGCGGGTCTGTGTGTGTCAATTCCCCCAATTTCCTCGCCCGTGGGGAATGAAAACTCGGGGCTCGGTTCTTCATGTGGTCGTCATTAATATTTGCTTTTACTGGCGACTTACGCAGCCCACCGGCAAGTACCGGCTCCATCTCGAGCTCGTCACCGTTTACGAAGCGGGCGTGAGTTGAAGGTACGGAAAAATTCATAAAAAACTGCGGTTGATTCCACTGTCATAGGAATCGGTAAAACACGAAAGGGAAATATGCAGGGAAATCTGCAGCTGAGCATGATTTGCGGGTCGGCGGCTGTCTTGGTGGTGTGCTTGGTGAGCGACGTCCGGCTGGCGGGTCGCTTCGGCAAATGAGTACTGGCGCCACTTCCGTGACGGATATGACTTCAGTGTATCCCGGCATAAAACCCTTTCGTGTTAAAATTTAAAACCCGAAAACGAACAACGCGAAATATAACGTACTCTTTAGTACTAAAGGTTGCTTCCCCGCAAGAAGACCCTGTGTGCAGGGGTGCACCCTTTACAGGCCACTTGCTTTGTTGTACATGGCGTCACTTCCGCTGGGGATATGACGTAAGTGAACTCTTCGTGAATCCCGGGACGAAACACTTTCGTGTTAAAAAAATACAAGCAGGCTTTAGGGCCTTCATATTTTCTTGTCTTATCTTTCCCTGAAAAAAATGTCTTCCCAGCCCACATTTGTGTTCAAAGGTGAAGCCGACTTTAAAAGATTGGTGTAAGCGTAGTCTTTCTAAGCTGGCTTATCCACATACTGAGTTGCACAGCGAAGAATGGCCATCTACGTAGGGAGTATGGTTACAATCACACTTTGCACCCCTCTCCACCGGCGCCACCCCTTTCCTGAGTCGTGGATACTGCTTGCCACGCGCAGCGTGTCTCCCCCAGACATTTTTATGTGTGTAAGGGGGGGGGGGGGAGCGTTCACACGCAGGCAGGCCTTGACGCGCTCACCATTGACATACCGGTTCTGCCGAGGGGAGATATCAACTTAAACGTCTCACGTCCAGATGTGGCCTGACGGCTGTCCTCCGTGGTCGAGAGGTTCGGGCTGGTGTGTTGCACAGGCAGTAACATTCGTACGACGCTGGAGGGAAAAGAGATCCAACGTTTGTCCCCTAGAGTAACACTCTGGTCCTTCCAAGTTTCATTCAGCTAATTAGCCTGGAAGTATTCTCATTCGCAAATTACAAACGAGAATGTTTTGCGTCAGCAACTCCTTGCATTGTGCCCAGCTTCGATGTTAATTTTTCCTCGCATAGTGGAAGGGCACTGATTTTTTTTTTTTGTGTGTGTGTGATCCGGCTGTTTGTTTATCCACATCGCTGTCTACGTTCTCCGCTTCCTAAAGCGAAGGAAATCTGGTCGTATTGTTAACAAAACTCAACGCAAATATATCTCGCCAACATCACTTTTCCGCACTTTTGCTTCCTACCACCGTCACTTCTTGTTGTTCTTTTTCTTAGCCGCTAATTTCCGTATATTAGCCGGTGTTATGCTGTTCGTGCTCCAACACCGTGCGTCTCACTCGGCTCATTCAATCTTTTTCTTCTTACTTTCATCGCAAGCCGCAAAGGCTAGGAATAAACGCGGCGGGGAAAATGAAAGGAAAAGCCTGCAATGAGAAAGCCTCCTCCAATCATGGTCGCACGCGTCGTGAGTAAGGACGCTTTTTTATTCGTTATTATTGCGTTTTTTTTTCTGTTCCTTCAGTCCTCTAGAATGCACCGTATGAATGATATTGGTTGTATACTGTCTACGCGTGTAGGTCGGTTGCGCCAAAAAATTAAGGAGGATCAGAACAAGTCCGCGAAGAAAGCACATGTGAGTAGCAGCGTTCCCGAGCTTCGCGTTGTAAAGCGAAAAAAGAAAGAGTAGGGGGGAGTAACGGCGCCGAGGGAAAATCGTTTTTCTGCTATAGTAGTAGTAGATACGCATGAATTATGAACGGCGCTCGCCGAGCCCCCCAGAGTGGAGAAAAGAACGGCGGCGCACTACTACCTCACCACCACCATCAAGCCGCCCTGAATGCGGCCGTTCACCGGACAAAAGGGGGCCCCTCGTTCCTTCTACGCGGTCGTGTGAGCGTCAGCCCCACGCATAGTCCACGCGGTCACCGTGAGAGGCCGCTCGCGTCGGCTCACCGGGCTTCATTTCGCGCCAGCGCCATCACTTACGAGCTCAACACGGTCTTCAGTATTACGTTATCGCAGACAGCGAACGCAATAACCCCTTCGTATTGAGCTTCTTGGGTAATCACACCTCTTGCGTGGGCATGCCTACACAAGTAGTATCTAGAACTGAAAAATGCGGTTGACCAATCCCTATTAAGGCATGCTTTCTTTTTCCACATCTAGGGGGCGACGTTGTATGACATGCCGCGCGGTTTATTATACTCCGCGAGCGAACTGCTTGCTCCCCGCTCGGTCGTGGCTGCCGCGAGCGGCCGTGGCGTTCTAGTTTCTTGTTATTCTTGTTCTACGTCATTTTTTTTTTTTTTTTTTTTAGTTTCTTCGCGTCGACATCCTTTCATTGTCGGCTCGGGGGAACAGCTGCTTGTCAGGCTCGCTGAACTGCTTTCAGCGCGGCGTCAAATGGAATTATGCACCGTGCAGTTGTGCTCGAGCCGAAGTCGAGGATGTTTTGAGGACGCGACTTATGACCGAGCGTCCCCTTGGGCGTGCTTCTTTATGCTCTGCTTTTTATTTAGCCTGTTCAAGACAAGGATGAAATGTGAAGACACTCTCGACTGTGTTGGCAGGATCCTCCGGTCGCTTCGTGGTTGTTGTAATAAATACAATTGTTCTGTACTACTTATATTTGCGGGTAATATTTTGGGGTGGTCTTTTATTTCCTTTCATTGTGTGTGCGTATGAGAAGACAATAGAAGTAGCTTTTATGTAACGAAGTAATCCTGTCAGAAAGAAAGATTGTTAAGGATACTGTACAACCTGCTGCGCCTGTAACTCTCACGCGAACAGGCGCAAAAAGAAACTAAACAAAGGAATTTTTAAAACGCGACTGTGCCGAGAGACAGCGTTAAGCTCCGGCTTTTAAGAAACATCGCCCAAAAGTTAACATGAGTGATTTTAAATATTTAATATTTTTAGGCTTTCTATTATAAATATTTTATATTTTAGAAAACACTTAAGAGGACTTTTTTGTCGAGGCAATAGCTTTCACTAGCCAGTACAGGCAAAATTGCGGAAATTGTATTACACTTTGATTGTGATAAATACTGCAGCGCAAAAACACGCTCAAGAACAAGAAAGGGTTGACTTCCAACTTAATGTTGAGTCTCATGGAAACCCTTATACACAAGTAAAAACCCCAAACAAAAAGAAACAATATATACTTTATCTATCCGCCGTTGTCGTGGCGCCCAAACAAACAAAAGCTTGAACCTTCCTAATTTACACCTTCGCTCGTCACTCTTATAAATTTTTCTATTTGTAGATCAATGATTTAGTAAATTTGTATTTTGTGACTGCACTGCAACTTACGAAAAGGGGAACCACATGATGCGCCAAGTTGATCGCACACTACAATCATCCTTTAGTGTGCGTGTGCGTGTTGTAAGAGAAATGCGCAGAAGATAAACTGCTTCCCATTTCATCGCCTCCTACGGGAAGAACGGAGACGCACTCTCGTCCGTTATAGACGGTTGGTTGTGGGCTTCCAGCCCTTAAAGCGTGTACGCACATAATTCTCGTCCATTGATATATCGCACTTCTGTACACCGCTTTCGCCTGACAGCATATTATATGCCTACACCTACGATTTCATTTTTTCCCCCTTCGTAACCTCGGCGCAGTTGCCCGGAGCCTTTATGAGTTCATAAATTTTGGATGACGACGGACACATGTGACATTGATGCGGGTCCGGCAAGAACGACGCTGCAACCGTGGTGGATGAGGGAGAGATTTTTTCATCCCTTCCAATATAGTGTCAGAGCCTGCCATTACTCATCGGCCGCTGGAGGCGGGCCAGAGACGCTAGGCGCGCGCGGCTTCGCTTCGCGTCAGAAGTGCTCCGGCCGAGTTCTTCCAAGCTTTCTTTTGGCGCTTTCTTAGCCAGCAAACAACACGGACCCCATCTTGACCGTAAGCACAGACCTTGGGCAGGCACACTGTGAGCGAAAGGCCATTCGAGAGTTATCGTTCTGAGTGACGTCGATAAGGAAATCGTTGCACTACAACGACTTCGGCAGGCGTTCGCTCTGCGACCGGGGCGGAGTATGGAGGAGCCTAATAGAGGACTACGTTAACCTCGGGGGAGAGGATCCGAGGTGGCACATTTCCGCTGTGGCTTTGTGGGCCATGAATCATGGCCCAGCAAGAGTCGCCCCTCCGCGGCGTCTCTCGACGTCGCGGTCTCTGCTGCGCCTGTCTCGAGGAAAAATAAGAAGGAAAGCCGCGCCGGTTCTTCGATCCTTTAGCCGATGTTGGCTGACGGCTGTACGCGTGTCACGCGCAACGACAAAAACCCTTGGGTCGGCGGCCGTTCTCGAGGATTGAGAGGCAACGACGTCGCTGCGACGCCTGCGCCATATATCCGCGTGCTTGTGCGTCGGTGTGTGTTAGTATGTGTGCACGGTGCGGCGTCGGAGACGTGTTCGACATCGGCAAAGAGCGGCTGCTCGCCCTCCCGCGTCAGCGTGTCTCCTCTCCCTTCGTCTCTATTTTGTAACGTAGGTGCTCGTCCAGTCCGCGCGCTTGCACAACCATGTGGAATTCGCTTTACGGCTTAAGTTGGCCCCGTCAGGAAGACGATTATGCAAAATGAATTTAGCGGTGTTTTATATTGTTGCAAGAACCGTGCATGAATAAAAAGTATTGAAGCGTCTGAGAGAACCATAAGGCCAGCAAATAAAACTAATGAGGTTATGATTTGCGATTATGATTTATGGTTATCCGTGCCTTACTTATTGATATGTTGTTTTATGTTTTTTTTTTAATAGAATAGCCTTCATATTTTAAAGCGAAGCTTTCTTTCCCTCTTGTCCAGAGTTAACGGGCGCTAGCACTGCAGCGGCAGCTGCGGTTTTGCCCGCACGCGCCGTTACACCACCGGATGGCGCCCGCCTCGCAGCATCATGGCTGGAGCCGCTGCGGAAGCGTATCAAATCAACTGGCACACATCTCGAAGTCGGCTTGGTTGAGTTGTCACCGGTCAACACAAGAACCGAGCTCACTCTCGCCGATGGTGTGGGCGAGGCGAGCGCTCCGCAAGTCAAGTGTGACAACGGGGACATCGCTTGGGCCACACTTAGCATCAGTCCGAAAGTAACGCAGACGGAAATTAAAAACTTTTTCGCCCTGCACTTTGTTCAGCACGCGCCAGGAGCTGTGCCACGACAAGGCTGCCCCATTGGTTTTCACCTGCGAAAGCCGGAAAACCGGTGATTGCCGGACTTCATTGGAAGTTGTCTACGGCGTTCGTCTTCAAAGCTGCCAACTTGGCTGGTACAATTGACAACGTGTTCACCAGGGAGATAAAGACGTTGAATGTTTCCCGTTTCGTCTCGTATTTCCCGACGCACTCGCCACTGCTCACCGGTCTTCAAGGAGCCATGAAGACAAAATACAAGTTGGGTTTATTAGAAAGACTGCTTAGTCCCGATAACAATGATACCAATATCATCGCAATCTTCGAACAAATAATGGAGATATTGAAGAAAACGTGTGAAGCAGTCGCGACGCCCTCCCCAATTTCCCGCAACTTTTCTATGACGTCACGGAACCTTGTTTGTGCGATTGGCGGCCGCCTAACTGACCTGTCGCGACGACACATGACTGGACGTCTGTAATGGGGCCTCTAGTTCCATTTGACCGCGTCACTTGAATGCTAACGTGCAGTTAACGCACTGAAAATTACATTTATTGTTGGCCCGTATGACGTCATTCTTGCTAATAACACGTCACTGTGGTGCAAAATTTGAGTTTTTAAATACTTCTTGCTTTTTTTTTTCGTTAAAAACATCTTTTCTTGCTGTAATGGAGCGGAGTGAGATACTGAATCCTAGTTCTTTCAAATTAAACGAAGTTGTATTTTCTCTTCATGGCTCCTTTCAAAACCAACAGCTACGCAAAGCAAAATAACCCTTTCAAACAAAGGAAAAAAAAAGAATGCCACACGCGCGTTCGTTTCATCCCATTCGTGAGATCACTGCAGCGATCTCACGACAGCTTCGCATTACGTTGGTCCACGCCTATGAGTTAGATACGCCGTTTTTTTTCCCGTCCCCTTCCGTATTCGATCCAGGTAAGTCAGTATGGATAATGGTTGCACTTTCCTGGAACGTATGTTGGAACAATGCTAAGCTTGCTAGTTCTGTACGCCCTACAGCCAGCTTTTACCGCGAAACTGTACGCGAAAGCATTCAAGAGTACTCTAGAACTTTGTATGTTATTACAGTTGTCGAATGCTCCTGGCCACTAAGTCACCCTTGTAGAAATGAATGTTCATGATTTCATAAGCATTTCTTAACCGTCCCATCATCGTCAACAGCCCACTAGGTCCCCAGTGCAGAATAAGGCCTCTCCCATCGACTCCAACCGTCCATCAGCAATTGCTTTTGCCATCGCGCGTAATTTTCGGGTCAACTTTACAGAAAGGCATTACCGTTGGTGGGTTAGTCGCCAAGTTATTGTGATTGCCTGCAGTAATGCGGACGCTTAAATAAAATACAAGATTGGTTCCTTCCAAAGATTACGTCCCCAGAATATCAATGACGCCAGTTTTGTTACTGTAATCATTGATGTTGCGTATGCTTGGCACGTACTAAGTCACGGCCCTTGTAGAAATGAATGTTTCATGATTTCATAAGCATTTCTTAACCGTCCCATCATCGTCAACAGCCCACTAGGTCCACTGCAGGATGAAGGCCTCTCCCATCGACATCCAACCGTCCCATGCAGCAATTGCTTTTGCCATCGACGCGTAATTTTCGGGTTAACTTTACAGAACAGCATTACCGTCGATGGGTTAGTCGCCACGTTATTGCGATTGCCTGCAGTCATGCGGACGCTTAAATAAAATACAAGATCGGTTCCTTCCAAAGATCCAAAGATTACGTCCCCAGAATATCAATGACGCCAGTTTTGTTACTGTAATCATTGATGTTGACGGTAGTGCATTGGTGTTGACGTTAGTGCGAAGTAAGACGGCTACAAACGGGTCCGCTTTCCACGCACCGTCCTGTGGCTATTAGACACCTCCAGGTCTTCCAAGGGGGTGGGTGCACAGGTGTTTTGAAACCGTACACGTTCAGAATACCCTGCACGCCGTGACGTCGTATCTCTATATATGGCGATGCCATGACCCCCAGTGAAAACAACACACAATGACACCGGTCTGCAGGATCACTACCACGACCTCTTACGTGTTTCGCCTGCAACAAAGAACAGACTCCTGGTCGCTTCGTCTGTGATAGCCCTAGACTTGAGCTCCCACGCGCCAATACAGGCCAAACTGGGTGCCGTCTTTCCATGAATGCATTCGTCCGTGCATGCGGCCGACCATGTGGGCGTACCGAAGCTACAGTGTACTAAAAGTTAGAGGTGTGTCGTGCGGGGTGAAAACCAATGGAGAGCGCTGGTCCCCTTTGCAATAAAAAAATGTATGGAGCGCAGGCGTTCTCCAGAGAACTCCTGCTGCAGCCAGCGCCCCCTAAATGTTTTTAAATAAAACTCAACAGTTATTTGATGGGTTTATAAAACTTTATACCGTAAAATGAAGAACTGAAACTATTTAGGGCAATAACAAAGATTAATTTAGCAAACAAAACTCTTGAAACGAACTACTAAGGAGCGGGGGCGCTGCTTACAACAGAAGTTCCTCAGCACAATTTTTAATCGCAAAAGGGGCCCCTCCCCCCTTCCCCCGAATCGATCCCGAACGACACACCTCTCTCTTCTAGTACACTGTATTGAAGATGCGGAGCGTGGTAAGCTGCGGAGCGTCGTATCCAAAGCAGCCATTGCGGACCATTATTAACCCCAATTTCTAAACCCTAACGGATAGCCCCCCTTTAATAAAGCTTCAGGTCTGTCTGTCTGTCTGTCTGTCTGTCTGTCTGTCTGTCTGTCTGTCTGTCTGTCTGTCTGTCTGTCTGTCTGTCTGTCTGTCTGTCTGTCTGTCTGTCTGTGTCGCACGCACACGCGGCACTGGGTTTGGTTTTCTCTTTTGTTACCATTCCAGACAGATCATAATGGGCGTAGCTTGTTTGTGTCCTTTCTGTGTAGCTTGTGACGAGCGCTTGTTTGTGTCCTTTCTGTACGTTCGTCGTTCCTTGTGCGCTCTTAAACTTCCACAAGGTAGCTAAGGAGTCTTTCGCATTCGAAATCTGCAAAGTGTAGCCGCCCACACTCCTCACACCTAAGCACGCGCGCAAGCCTCGGCCACACAGCATAGCAAATGCATTTCGTAAATTGCGACCAGGAAAAATAAACGTCCCGTGACCACTTCAAACTCGACCGCCATCAGCCAAAATTACCTATGCGCACTCGTGCGAAAGGTCCGGGAAGGCCTCTTTTCGGATTAGGTTACCGTGCTTATATCTCACCGGCTCAGCAGTGTGCATTTGTAGGGCCTCGTACACGCGAATGAGCGTTATAGCCCGGGTACCGCTGATGCACGCTCGGGTCCTCGCCGTGAGGGAGCAGATCCTTGGTCCTCAGGTCACGCTCCAGGGGGGCCGCCCAGCAGCCCGCGGCCCGCACGCGTGATCTGCCTGCCAAGCGGCGGCCGCGTGGGCCTCCTCGCTTTCCCGGCCTTCGCAGCTACGGCCACCACGGAGGAGTACTCGGAAGGGGCGTGCTTTTACAAAGCGCCCAAGCGTGTCGCCGGCCGCTTTGATAAAACGTGTCGATGGTCGTTATACGTGTAGGGAGGGACCCGTGCTCTCAATCCTCAATCCGTGCGTGAAACCGCTGGTTGTCGCGAAAATACACCGTTCCTGACGATGGGCTTTATATATGTAACGTTTGCTGCACTGCGTCGAAATTTAATTCCATCGCCGAAGTTTTCTCGGCGACATTGGCTGGCTCAGAATTGTGACGACTGGCGGAGCACACCACTTCGGTCTTTTGTTCACGTTCAGTTCACTCCTATAATTTTTTCTAGCCATTTTGTCGCCCACTAAGGTGGGGAAAGAGGCGTTAGTCACTTTTAACGTGATCCCACGGTTCCCAGAACGCCAGGACGAAGAAGAAGAATAGAAAGACAAACGCAGCGCTGACAAACATCAAGCGCTCATAGGTAGAGGGAAGCGTTTTCGAGGTCCCTGAGTTCATTTCGTGCGGCGACCTTATTAATTATGGGGTAGGAAAATTACAAGATGATTTGCAGCGCAGCCTCCGTGATAAAATGAAGTAAGCTTCCCTGGAAAAAGAAATGACTTTGGCAGTAACAATCCCGGAGTTAATTGAGTGCATGTGTGTTGCTTTGACGTATAAGATGGTACCGAAGAGTGACACCGCGCTCGCGAGACATCCGCAACTCCTGTGTCTCGCCGAGAAGCAAAGAAAAGCACACTTCACCTTCAGCAACAATGTTTCTCGGTGCCATCCTGGCATTTACGCGGCTCTCTTGTGACTCGTGCCAAAGTGAACTTCAAGTGAAATGAACACCACGTAAGAAAACTTGGGTCCCTGCACTAACCCTTTCCTTTTCTACTCCGCTACCTCATTCCTAGTGCGTGCCGCCAAGGGACGTCCAAAGACAAACTGAAATTCCCCGCGGCTCGTGCCGTGACCCGGTATACGCAAGGAGCGCATCATTCTCCTGGGTTTTGAATGAGCGATTTACTGAGACGCGGTGAGCGACCCGTCACCGTGCGGGCTTTCTTGCAGCTGTCTCTCTTCTCTTTCAACTGAGCGAAGAGGTGATGGATGGCGCTTCTAAAGAAAGAACACATTGTGATAAGGTTGGCAACGAATGGGGCTATAGCGGGAAATGCTGTCGCAACAACGCCGGCGCAGCCAGCTTTAGCTTCGTCGTTGTTTTTATATATCCCAGCGGCTGCTTCGCAACAGGACAGCCGACTCTGAAGGCCCATACAAGTCACGTCGGTCGGCCGGACTAGACCGTGACGAGGTTCGGGGAAAGGTCAAGCTTGTCTTTGTTTTGATGCCTATTTTATTTTTATTTTTTGATCGTGCGCACGTGTATGTCCATTATTTTCGTTCATCCTTTTTTTGTTTTGTTTTATGGACTGCACTAAACATCACTCAAACTTGCGCCGCGCGCCTTCGGATTGTTTTTTTTTTTTTTCCTTCTTTAACCCGCTCTTTAGCGACGTGCGTTTTGTTGTGGTTGTGGTTGTTTGTTATATCGCGAAGGCTGTGTCCTTGGTCGATTTTGGAACATCATTTCGAGATGCCTACCCGCTCCGTCATCTCTCGCATCCGTCTCGAAACAAAATCCGCATAAAAATTCTTCTCGGGTCCGCAACATCCGGATGAGTTATAAAGAACTGGAATATACGTATGAATCCCTGCAGCGAATTTCTTCCACCGTCGTTTATGCACCCTGTTTCTTTTTTTTTTCGCGCTGATGCAATACCGCTGGTAAACTCAGATGTGTGGGCGAAACATTATTATCGACGGGATTGAGAAAGTTTATGCTCGCCGTAGCTTTGGGGGGAGGACGAAGAAAAAACACCGCAAGTAAAGAAATACTATAGAACGCACAGCGCGAGAAACAAGAGACAAGAGAGGACACATGATAGGACAAATAAAGGAAATCTTATTAAAGGAGTACGCTTGCTCCCAGGCTATCGAGTTGGTGTATACACCACCGCGAAGTAGCTGCATATGTGGCCCTAGGAGGTACAGCTCGATGATAAAGTTGCCTGCCGCAGATTGCTTCTGTAATACGCATTCGAGCAAATTTTGTTAGGGCCACCGTCACCTTTTCTCGTGCGTTCGTTCAGATCATTTGTGTGAGCAACAAATGTGAGGTGATGGTCAAAAATGACACCTGACATTTTAAGTTCACCGACGTGTTCAGTATTGGTGCCTTCTAGTCTCACAGGCGGCTCGCGTATGACTCCGCACTTCTCTCGATGTTTAAGCAGATGGGCATATTCCGAAAAACTGAGTACCGATTTGGCGCGACGACACCATCCACGTACTCTCATCCGTGCCTTTTTGGCTAGGTCTTCCAATTGACTTCTCGAACGGCCCTTTATTAAGCTTATAGTGTCATCAGCGTACGCCCATATGTACGCATCGTTACCTGCGATATGCTAGTCAGCGGGCAACAGCATCGAAGGAATTCTTTTGCGACTCCGACGCGGACGTGCTCTAGAACTCTCATACTTCCTTGCACACTGGCGAAATCATGACGAGGCAGTGCCGGGAACACAAACTCTGGTTACTTTTCTTGCGGAAACATGGTTAGAAAAGACCCTGCGAACCCCCCGAACATATACATTTTATATGTGTGTACATCTTCCCTCCCCCCTTTCCCCGCTTTTTTTTCTTTTTCTCTCTCTATACACTCCCCTGTCATTCACTGCATTCACCCCCATCTGGAGTAGCAAGCCCTACCATTAGGGGGGGCTGACATCTTCAGCTTTCTTTAAAAGTTTTCCCTCTTTCTCTCTATACTGAAGAAATCGTACAAACAGGTATGCGACAGCAAATGACTCAGAGGAGAACCTTGAGGGCAGCCCTTTGTTGCTTTTGTTGCCTGCAGATCTCCAGACAGCGCTTAGTAGGTAATGCAAAAAATATGTGCTCAGCTCTCATCATACCTCGCTGCTAAAACCGAACTGGCGTGTGGTGCACTCCGGTCTCCATGTTGTTGTCGGGCGCAGTGACAGCATGCTACCTTCTGTACTCGGCTTCGCCGACAACTTCATCGCAACCGCGCCGACGGTCGTGGCCCAACGACATGAACAATGGAGGGGGAGCACGTGAGCGTTTGACATTGTGTCCGACCTTTGTACGTCGTGGGAAGGAGAGGAGTGGCATCGACGTGTGCTTACGTAGCCGTGGCTAAACAGACCGCCGACGGGTTCAGCGAGGGAGAAGTTCAGGAACAAGGCGATAACGCTTTATCGCAGAACGCGATTAAACAAGCGCGCAACGTGCGAGAAACATTGTTAGTCCTGGCCTCAGCTGTAAAAAAAAAAAAAATGGAAGAACGCACTTCCGGCTGTCATTTGCCTGGAGAGCTTCCAGAAACTGAGACTTCGTAACAGCGAGTTTTCTGCCCGCAATAGTGCGTACGCAACGCCTTTCTTTTTTCGAAATGGCGATTACTCAATTCTTCAGCGGACGCGAAATTTTATGGAAACAGCACTTCGGTTGCTCTTACGCAGACTCCCCATTTCCAGCTTGCAAGATATTGCTCGATGACGTGTATGCTTCAGTGTTGCTTCATGACCTACATGCGTCAAAGTAGGCTTTGCGTATCTCTTTGGTTGTTTGACAAGTATGTTGTACAAGTACGCGGTAGCGCCAAATTTTGCCGTGCATCCACACTCATCACAATGGGTTACCAACCGTGGGAGTTCGTTATTGACGGCCCGTTCATGTTCCTTAAGTCTTACACTGACGCATAACCCCGTTTGCCCGACACCCCGTTTGCTCGGCATGATAATCCGATATCGTAAACCACCCCCCTGTGGCACATCTTACATGCTGGGACCGATGTTTTGTGCCACAGCCTTCGCTTCGCGTTGCGCCCTTTCTTTCCACTTCCTTTTGACGGCTGCGCATATAACCTCTCAGCTCTTTTGGTGCCCTAAACATCACCCTTACCTCCATACCTAGCCGCCACAGTCTTCAGCCCGTGTAAGAGTTTGTGTGCATACGGAATCGACACGTGCGCCCGTTTCTTTTCTTTTTCCTGTTTGTGTTTACCTCAGTCCATTCGGACGCGTCTTTTTGCGCCCAGGGAATGAATATAAACCAACTCGCCCAGTTATCCTGTTTTGATGCAAGTTACTCCTATATGACCAATAAAGTGGATTCTCTCTCTTTCTTACTCCTATATGAGGAGCACAAATTTCGATGTTATCACAAATACATGATAATTTCTTATACTTTATACTCCACAAGAAGTGCACGTTAGTTGAAAAAAACTTTTGTTATTAGCGTTCATTGTTAGCCTTGTTGTCCTGTTACGTCTGTCGTACGGTACGAAAGGCCAATAACGGGCCCAAAATTAATCCTGTACATTGCCAGCCAAGGTGGGAGTTCTGCAGCATAAGTGAGCACGTATATCAACGCTGGGGAAGATAAACTGCGCAGAAATTCTGATACCTACTCATGCGTATTATTACGACGCTTCTCTGTTTCACCAACCTTATATTCCTTAGTGGCATTGAAGAAACACGCGTTCTATTTTTTATTTATTCGTATTTTATTATTTTTTCTTAATCACGGAAAGCACTGGATCAAGAATTCAGTGATTTCGTTAGTTCATTCTCAGTTTATTAGTTGAACGCACGAAGGCGGTGGGTTATATAGACCTTCCACTGCTTCGCTGATTTTCACATTTTTTTAAGTTAGGTTTTTCGTTATACAGAAATGCATAGCTGCGAAGCATTTTCAAAGGCAATTTGCGGAGTTTTTAATGAAAACGTGAAGGCTCCTGGGCCTTTTATTGGATAACTCCGTGAGACTCAATGTATCGATTCCCTATAGAGCGCTATACACATTGATTGATTGATTGATTGATTGATTGATTGATTGATTGATTGATTGATTGATTGATTGATTGATTGATTGATTGATTTATTGATTGATTGATTGATTGATTGATTGATTGATTGATTGATTGATTGATTGATTGATTGATTGATTGATTGATTGATTGTGGCATTCACTTAGTGTCGGAATAATGTCATGGTCGTCTCATTAGAAATGTCAATGTAAGTGTGGCGCTTTTTACCGCTGCTAATAGCGCTTTTAAAGTAGGCTTCACTGTTATACAGACGTGTATTGGTAGAGCAACATACCACGCCATTTTTTTTATTCTTTCTCATCGATTCTGAAGGGAAGAGTCACCTACATTTGCACTATTATAACCATTAGAAGAGGTAGCTTGACAATTCACGCATGTATTGTGTACATATAAGGCGTAGAGCTGAAAGAGTCACGCTTTTTTATTCGTTGTCGTTAAAGCGTTAAAGCGAATGTAACGGCATAGCTTCTTTGGCCTTTTATGTAGAGCTCGTCGACAGGAAACGGAAATCTGAGCACGCCGTCTCGCATTAAATTTGCAAATTCGGCGCAGTCCCGTTTTGTTTCGATCGGTCAAAACGCTGCGGGGATCGTCTCCGCAAACGACGCTCGAGAACTACTGGCTTATATCGGCATGAATATTAATGACCCCAGATCCTCGCGCCCGCGGACTGGGAAACGGTTCGTATTTTATTTAACCTGTCGAGGTATATTAGCATTTCCCTTTTACGAAAATATCGAACCCCTGACCGGCGCCCTCGCGCGAAGCGCCCGCGAAAGGCGCGTCGTGCGTTGCACCCAAAAGAGGGCGACTCTGCGCGGTGGGGGAAGGAAAAATTTGTCTAAATGTATTCAGCGCTGCTCGCACGGCAGACTCGGCGTAGCAAACAAGCCGACGAGAAAGCAAACACGCTTGGATCCGCGCAGAGAGAAACTCGAATTGATCGATCACCGGGACGTCGAAAAACGAGAGAATGAGTGGAAGAGCGAGGGAGGGGGTTGAGGTGTGAGGGGGAAACAAGGGGGCGCGTGAGAGGGGGAGGGGGGGTGGAAGACAAATTAGGCCGTCGGGCTATTTGCAATTCCCCGACCGGAGACGGTGGCGGCGCGGGGAACTCGGGCGCTCTATCGGCATTGCGTGTGGCATTGTGAGGGGAGACAAACTGCAAAGAAGCAAAGAATGTAAAGAGACGGCGCTAGGACAAATAGAATTGCAAGTGGGTACGACGCCTTTCGAAATTCTTATGCGCTCTGAGTAAGTTTCGAACAACGAAAGAGTTAAGAGAAAAAGAAAGGAAAGAAGTGCACGCGACGAGAATGGGGAGAACGGGGTTTGTCGCGCAAGGGCGGCTATGCAAAGCAAATCCTTCCCTCTCTGTCCGAAGGCGAAAGCAAACAGCGAAAAGGGAAATAAGAAGAACGAAGAAAGAAAAATGAAGCCGGTTGCATGATGGGGATTCGGCGTAAGCGGAAGAGAATAACGCAGGATTATAAACGGAGCGACAGAATTCTCCCTCCGCCGATCCGATAATATCTGCGTTAAGACGACGTACAGCACATTTTTTCGCTGTGCGCTTCGTTGAAGTTTGCGAAATGTCGCTCCAGGCTAACGATATTCAAATGCTATATATAAGCTAGGATGTACAGCAGCAAGCACGCATATTCCTGCTTTTTCTTATTCGCATTATGAACGCTGTGACTTACGATGGGTGCATTCTGCTGCTTGAGGAAGCAGGACCTTGCGAGTTATTTCATGCTTTCAACAATGTAGCTAAGAAAAGAAAATGTAGAAAGAAAGCAGAAAGAAGGCATGAATAAATAAAAGGGCAAAAAATAGATGAAGAAAGAATGGAAGGAAGAAAGAAAGAATGAATGAATGACTTTATTGTACAGAGTAGGCTATAAAGCCCTGTGGGTAGGGAATGGAAAAGAGGATTGGGAAAGACAACACTAAGTAGTTGTAGTAGATCTAAGCAATGTTCAAGGTTCACTGCAGCTATCACTGTAGCTGTCTCTCAAGGTCCCGTTGGAGTAACGCACACACACTGGCCTTCCCCAGAGGGGAGGGGGTGTCCGGCATAGTTCTTGATGGCACATTACGGTTGGTGTGGCAAGATGGATGCGCACCGGTGTTCATTTGTGACTGGTGAACTTGAAAGTTAGTCGGTCAGCCAAATTAAACCATCTTATAGAGACCATTTGTTAAAGGAAAGAAAGAAAGAAAGAAGGAAAGAAAGAAAGAAAGAAAGAAAGAAAGAAAGAAAACGGGAGGCGTTAGAGACGACAGCCAAAATGAAAGCAGCCAGCGCAGTCATTATACATATCACATGTTTAAAGAAGCCTCTAAACGGCTGCGAGTTCACACACACACAGGCGCCCATACACACACGCGCATACACGCATGCACAACAGACAAACAAAATCGCGAGCCCCCCCCCCCCCCCCCCCTTTTGCAGCCCCGTTAATGTAAAAGGAAGCCCCCTTGGAGGCCTCTTTTCTCTTTCGCGCAGCAGCCCATCCCAAGGAGCGGAAGTGGGCGGCCCGCTATCAGGCGTCTCCTCGCTCGCGGTCTGCGCCGACTGACCGCGTGTGCGCCAGGCGCGGAGAGTCACTTCCGTTCGTGCATTCCGACAGCCGGCCCGGCTCGTTACATTCACTCGCCGCGCTTCTAATGGCCGCCGCTAGCTTTCCTCGTACACCGGCGGCCGCTCGACAATTCCGGGCCTTATCAAGCGCTGGTCAAACACCACGTCGTGTGAAAAGGCCTGCGAGCCGTGCCGGTGTCAGAGGTGCGGTAGACAGAATTCAGTCCATTGAGCAGTTTGTTTAAACCACGGGCTTGTTAGCTAACCAATAGCTCGAGGGGGAAAAAAAGGAAGAAAGCGTCGGAGAAGAGATTCGTAGACCCTGTCTATGAAGGGTCGGTGGAGGTGGTGGCGGCGCACCACCGCAAATTGGCAGAATCTGCCGCGAGCTACTGCGGTTGGACAAAAACGGTGGCGCTAATTTTGAAGCGGAAAGATTGACATCACCCCACGCGCCTTTGATGTTAATATGAGGTTTTATTCTACGTTTTTTTTTCCTCTTGCTCAACTTCCTTCAATGTTACTTTCGCTGGTTACCTGCCAATACATTGGCTTCCTGCTTGACAGGAAGGGGAAGACAACTGTGCTAACTATGTACTTCCGGGCTCTTCCGCAAAAATAATGTTTTTTTTTTTTTCGGTGGGCTTTCCCGCAATACCTATTCATTTCTCTTGAATAATTTAGGGTGAACTGGGTCGCAGCGTTTGAGAGGAGAGAAACAGAAGGAGAAAAG
The DNA here is from genome assembly GCA_013339765.2 of Haemaphysalis longicornis. Classification (NCBI taxonomy): domain Eukaryota; kingdom Metazoa; phylum Arthropoda; class Arachnida; order Ixodida; family Ixodidae; genus Haemaphysalis; species Haemaphysalis longicornis. Next base: position 75,029,781 of record CM023453.1, read on the forward strand.
TTTAATGCGGCGTGTGCCCCGCAAAACTCCACAGCTGTTTTTTTTTTTTTTTTTTTTTTTAACTGAGGCAACCCGCTTTTGTTGGCGTTCACGATTTAAAATTATCCGTCTGGTGAGTACATAACCACGACGCACAAAAACAAATGGAATTTGCCATTTCAACGCATATGATAGGAGCTGCGCTCAACGCTGCCAATCGCGTCATGGACGATCGACAATGCTGCAATTGTCTGTTTATTCGAAGCATCGTCTCCTAACCTGTATCAAGCATAACCTGTATCAGAACTGTATTTTGACTTATTTTATAAGAAAATTTAGCTATTGGCATCATGTGTTGTATATGTACCTTTCTTTTTTGTATAAATAATTCCCTCTGAATTTCGGTGCTTTGTAAGTTTGTATATATGTTGTTGTGTGATGAAATGTTGTGTCATGCTCACACTGTTGCGCGAAGTGATGCGAGTGCTTGAAAATTTGTTGTTTTGTGTTTGCTCGGTTACCAGTTGTACTGAATTTTTCTTTTCACGTCTTGTAACTTATGCTGCTGCTGATGCCTGCAAAGGGAGCGGGGACCCAGTCAGGTACCTAGGCGTACCTTTTGTCCCCGTACCCTTAGTCTTTCTTTGCGAAAATAAAGAGTTTTTGTGAAAGACAAGAAACTTCAAGTTGCTTCATTTCACCATGCCAAACATTTAGGGTCACCATTTTTTGACGAACGCTTGTGCAGCAAACCCAGTAATCAGCTAACCGGTACGGATAGCTGATTACTATTCGCCGCATCATTTCCGCACTATACCACAAGCTTTTGCCGCCGCTTCTAAACATACCGTCTAGGAGTGATGATTGAATAATCCAACTTTTTTTTTTTAAGTTTGAGAACAATTTTAGGAAAAAGTGCATATTTGTTGACATTTTTCTCATTGAAAGAAAGGATAAAATCGCATAAAAACGTTGATTTCAGTGTTTTCCACTGCACCAGTTGTGAAGTATTTTTATAAATCTGAACTTTTTCACAAATCACCACTGATCTCTTTAAGCAAGTTTACTAACCAATGTTACTGTTTAGTACGCAACATTTAAAATTTCCCATAAAGAGAGCCAATCATGCGACAGAATTCTCCTACGAAATTTACGAGTAGGATAATATAAGGTGAGACGCTGAAAACACACACACACACACACATGCAAGGTCAGCACTCACCTGAGCCTCCCGACTCGGCTAAGAAAGCATGGACATCCCACGAGTCAACAATAAACCCACGCAATATTAAATCTCTTGACACGTTGGATCTTTCGGAGCCCTCGATCGATCATGTTTACAATACCGTAATAGACTTCGTGTGGGACCTCCCAGAGAAGAGTTAAAGCGCGGTGGAAATTTTCTGGAAGAAAAATTTACTTTGGCTTTGGTCTATCAGGTCTGTTTTTCCAGAATGTTGAAGTGGAGGTATCACGGCAGCCATCTTGAGAGTACTTTGTACACACTGGGTGTCAGCCTTGTTTAAACACTAGACTTCAATTTCACCGATTATGCAGGTAGCAGTGGCATTCACCGCTATGGAAGCGATACGTCAGATTGTAGAACACTCTGTGGGGAAGCTACATCGTCTAGACTCATTTTCACAACGGTGCTGTTGTATTTCCAAGCCATTTCACTGAATCTCTAACGCCGGCATAAACATAAATAGCAGTTCTTATCCGTTTTTCCTCCAGATTTAAGGTTTCTTGCCTGCTTGCAGTCTATGAGAGCTGCCTTCTTCTATTTTTGAACTATTTTTTATCTAGGCACACAGTCCCCAATCCAAACCAACGTAAAATACTTTCAGCCTATTTTAGCTAGCCGGACTTAACCTAAGAGCCTGTAGGCGCAAAAAATTTCATAACGCTAGGAATTCCAAAAACTATTTTAATTTAAGCTTTTAATTGACCTTTGTTTCGCATTGGGTAATTAGGTTAAGGCGCGGATGCCCTCCTCTCAACATGCTGACACAAAACAATCAGAGAGGACGGTTGGCAGCGAACTGCTTCTACTCGCATACCATGCACAAATGGACTCGTTCTATATTAAAGGGACCCTGCAACACTTTTCTCAACTTTTTCGAAATTTAAAAATCTTGAAGAATGTAGTTAACCAAGCACATTCAGTACTTAGATTGTAGGGTCGCAGGTACCTCAGCCAAAAATTACTTCTCCATGCCCATCAAATAACTTGAAAATTTGCTCGAAAAATTTCTCTGTCTTTCCCGGTCTCGCCGTTCTTCGAATTACGTCATTACAGCTGTGTAGCAGCCGCGTCTTTCCTTCAGTTGCAGCAAGGTACGCATTCGATAGCCACTTCAAAAAGAAAGCCACAAGAGCAAAGCAGAAACGAAAGCCGCATCTGCGGCGACGAGCAAATCACGCAATGCCGGTCCGCGCTGGCGATAACTATATAGCTCTCGCAGTGCTTCCAGACGTGAAGAAAAAAGTGAAAGCCTTTATCGAAATTGTTTCAGAGTCCCTTTAAGCCAGGAAAGAAAAATGTCAGTCCTTTGGGCAATCGCGTAACAAGAGAAATAGGGGCAGTAAAGGCGGCTGATTCAAAAATTTGTCCCGTGCGAGTTCACACGTCCGTGTGCATTGCATGCAAAGCCACTGGGGGTGGCACAAATGAGGCTTTATACGGAGACCCACCCAAGTGTCACGTTGTGGTCGCTAATTGGGACTTCGAGGCACTCCGTGCTTAGCAGCCCTCCGAAAGGACATAACGCCTAGAGACGTCATTTTAGGATCGCGTGTCATGTGCCCCGCTCCGAAGAGCAATACCACATCCGCCCGTCTTTCCCTTCCGTAGACAGGAAGGAGTAGGAGAGGGAATAGGCGTACGGCTGGATTTACTGTAGGTGCCAATGACACGGAGTTATTGCCAACATTGCGCGGTTTCGATTCAGGCAATGTCGATTAAAAGCTTCCGCTGTGTTCGTTATCGACAGCATCAGCGCAACCTTCCAGGTCCCAGTACACATCGAGCGGACGGTCGGGGCACAAATACAACGAACCCATGAACGTGACGGCCCATATCGCATGACTTTCATTCCTGCTTTCATTCCTCATGTAATTACTCCTCACGCATTACCAGCTTCGTCACGGTCAGCAGTCCTCTTCATCGGTTTACTACAACACCGCATTCGCAAGACCGAACACCGCCGCCGACTTCAAGGCTCCATGCCACAAGTGCCCCCCCCCCCCAACTTTCTTTGTGCCTCGCAGCATCCCACGCCGTCTCCGAATCCTCCTGCACAAAGCACACATCGGCCGCCCGCCGCCGGACTTCGTATTCGCGTTTTTGCAAGAAGCCAACGGACGGCACCGCACTCGACTCTTCCCCCAGCCCTTGCCAATTCACACACTATCCATCACCTCGCACTAAACTGCACTGAACACGTTAGTGAACACCAATGGTGTTAACTTTCTCCCGCCAACATCCTACAAAATTCTACATTAACAACACCCCCCCCCCCTCCCCTCATTAAGCGAATAGAACCCCTTGCCGTTAGGGAATGTGCCCTCTGCTCGGGTATCGTGGCATTGAAATATAGCACTGTCGTCCCGCGGCGGACGTGCGTCGAGAGGCCCAACCACCTCTCCGAACAATACCCCTCTCTTGCTCGACAGGGATCACATCACATTCCTCAAATTAAACAAATTTATTCGTTAATTAATTTCAGCATACTACCCTTGCGAATTTCCGTAACAAAGAGTGTTCTGTTAACCCTGCGTTCCCGGTTTTCGATTGTGCTAAAGAGCGCTGTTTACGCGCCAGCGAAGATCTACACACCAGGAGGAATCCCATTGATGGTCCTATATTTCTTGGGTAGTAGCCAAAACTTCTGTATCGAACTCCATACCTTTTGCGTCTAATTGGCAATGCCTTCACAGCGGTCAAGGTGTGAGATCCCCGTTTCACAAAGTGTGTGTCGCTTGTTCCATATCTAAATTCAGCACTTCAAAAAAAAAAAAAAATACTGCCACGCCCTACGTAAGCATGTAATTCTGAAGATGGTTCAGGCAAAGATATACCTCAAAGTTCCCAGTGCAAATCTTCGTGTTCTTCGCTATTAAAGCTGCCAGCAAGATGCTCCATGGAGATGCCAAAGGCTGACCGGCAACTTGGGGGCCGCACGCCTTAACTGTCGTGAAACGTCCTTACTAAAGGCTTCCGAGCCCGGTCTGTAGCAGCCATCTTGCACATGCTTGCACGACGGCGTTCTATAGTGTACTATAGCGTTACGCAAAGCAGGACGTCGGTCACGCAGACGGTTGGCCGTAACGAGAATAGCCGTAAAATGCAAAGCAGCGCCCTTGCCCGACACGACGGTCGTGCGGGAACGCGTAGAGATAGAACTATATTACGACCCAGGCGCGTTCGCTGCCCGCATGCACAAGAAACTTCGAAGCCTCCTCCTAGCGCCGCTAGTGGAGTAACCCTTCCCCAACACGTTGGTGATCCGCTAGGCGGTGGCGGCCGCGTGACAGGACTAGATGGGACGACTCGTCTGCGGGTGCCCCCGCCACGCTGCGGAGAGCAATCAAGCGGCGTCGGTGCAACCGGGATAACGGGCGGCGGACGTAGTCGGTGCTGAAATGCTCCGGCGCGCCGGTTAATTAGCGCTCGCCGCGTGCGCTCTCTTTTAGCGCTGGCACGTGCCGGCGAGAAACGCCGCCCGCCGCTACATTGGCGAGCGCACGTGCGCGCTCATTATTGCGGGAAGGCGAGCGACTGCCGCTGCAGTTGCAATAACGCGTCCCTCCCCCGTTAACTTTTTATCTTTGAGCAGATGCGACCGATGTGGGAGGGATTGTTTTAGCGGGGCCCTTAATTGAACGCGTGTTTAGGGATGCGGAACTGATCTATTCCGGGTAGTGCAGATATGCGGTCGATGGAGGTAAGGAGAGGAAAGGCCGCCGCAATTTGAGGTCTATGAACAATTTCATGGTCTATTCACAAAACGTCGCAACTGCCCGGCATACCTTATGGGAGAACAGTTAATAAATGAAGCTGGATGGAATATCCAAAGATTTCTCTCTTCCAATCTACTTACTTACGAGTCAAAAATGACGGCAGTAGTGAAGGGAAGAAACTTTTTTTCTTTAAGCTTCTCTGTCGAAACGGGGGCCGGTTGCGTGTAACACTTATTAAAAATGGCTTTTTTTAAGCGTGCCTCTTCCCATTGTCGTGTACTGCGGAGCTTATCAACGCATAAAAAATTTCTCCCTGCCCGCGCGGTCAACACTGTTCGGGCGTCCATCGGGTAATTATAAACCAGCCTGTACAAAAAATATTGTGCAGCGGACACTTTATTTGATTAACTAAGCATTTTTATCTAAGTGATCTGACATTGGCCTGCTACTTTTCCTTTTCCCGCCACCTATATTAGCCTGATTTTTTACTGCGCCTTTTTTTTAAATTGCCATGCTTCACCACATTTCGCTTTTTTAAAGTTGCTTAGGTAATAAGAAAACAACGTTTTCTTTTTGTTTTGTTTTGTTTTTTCGACTAAGAATTCTATTCGTCACTGGCCGCAGATTTTTAAAATCGGCGCGCACTTCCACCGACTATTTTTCTCGTTCGAAAAATATTTACCATACAGTTATTTTGCTAGCCTTCCATTTCAGGCATGACTGGGCTAACTATCATCGAGGAGAATATATTTTGTAAGCATCAGCGGTACGCTTTTAGGTCGATCGTCGCTCATATCTCAGGCGTTTCTTATTAGAATTGCATGTAACCCCTTACGTAGTAAGATACTTTAGTTTAATCGACGCGCGATGCCCAATTGTGCGGCATATCCATTCTTCTTTGGAGTTTATATAATGAAGGTGACATTTTTTTTTTGTATACACTACAGAGTTGTGCCCTTAGTGCACTTCTGAGGCTCATTTTTTTTAAGGCTGGAACCTTTATATTGTGATCCCGTCGATTTTTCTTGTGCGAAACAATTGGATAAACACTTAAGGCTGCTTCTAGAGCCTTTTCACTAACGAACGTGCAAGAACAGAGAACAAGATGATTTAAAGCGCTGCATCAATAGTACATTAGGCTGGGTTGAATTCAATTACATTCCCCTCAAGTCCCCGGTTTTCTTTCCTTCTGAAAGCGCACTGACGAAGGCGGTGTCGGCATTATGCGAGTGCACACCTGCTTCCTTGTTCAAGATGCATAAATGTACGCATCGGCGTAAAAAGAACCGGGAACAAACTGCCGTGGAAAAAAGGGGGGGGGGAGAAGTGTTTACCCTGAAAGAAGGGGCAAGGAAGCCTAGGAGCTTCGCACCTTACACGGGAGGCCCAGTATAGGGAAGACTGGAGAGGCGCCCCTCCACACCGGACGCAACCCGCAGCGCAGCCGAAAAACAGCCGACGCCGAGCGTGGCCTGGCTAATAAATTCCATTCCTCGGCGGACAGCAGAGCCGAGCCCATCCGAGCCATTATTGTGTCGGCCGGCGGTGACAAACGACCCCCGGCTGGCGCGCCTGCATGCATGTAGATGCGCTCGAGGCAGGTCTTGCGCCGCCGCCGCCTTGGGGGCGAAACTCGGCTTGGACGCGGTCAATTTCGCCGCCACTCTGCACGTATACATACACGTGCGTGTGCGTGTGTCGCGATTCGACCGACTGCCCCTCTTCTTCCCTCAGTGGTTGGTCGTGCTGCCGCTTATATGTGCACAAATGTTTGCAAAGTCGTTGCCGCAAACGAAACATTGTTGGGGTGGTTCTTTCTCTTTTTATTTGTCCTTCTCTTTCTTCCTCGTTTTACTTTTTTCTTCTTGTTTTTACTCCCCTCCTACTTCTCTTCCTTCTTTCCGCTCCTCCTGATTATCCCACTCTTCCTGTTCCTCCTTCCTCGTCTTCTTCCTTTTCTTCTTCTGTTCCTCCTTCTCCTCCGCTTCCTCCCCATCTTCTTCCTTTTTCGTCCTGCTGCTACTTCATCATCATCTTCTTCTTCTTCTTCTCCCCCCTCCTCTTCCTCCCTCCTCCTCCTCATCTTCTTCTTCTTCTTCTTCTTCTTCTTCTTCTTCTCTTCTTCTTCTTCTTCTTCTTCTTCTTCTTCTTCTTCTTCTTCTTCTTCTTCTTCTTCTTCTTCTTTATAGTTTAAACGCCCGTGAGCAAAGCGATTGGAACGAAAGCGAAATTGTAGTCCCGCATTACGTTTAGCCAAGCGAAGAAGTTCCAAAAGGTGAACGTGCATATTAAGGGAAATGAAAAATTGCACTCAACAACCTGCATATCTGCCCATTAGGGTTTTTCGCGCTGTAGCCAAAAACGCCGCGGTTAACTAGATGAATCAAATTTTTGCCGCCGGGGCACTCCGATATAACAGTCGATGAGCTGCTCTGAAGTCAAATGTTCGTCAAAGCTTATATGGGGCACTACATGTAAGCTGAACAAACTGGGTTTGCTGCTTCCTTCTTTCCGACGTTTCGTTGCCCCTTGTAGTGACTGTCGAGAAAACGGAAGCCTTTGGCTACCATCGCGTCACCTGCATCACTAAAGGGAGATCTAAGATAACATGCAGCCTTGTTTTATTCCAAACAACTTAGCCTTTGTTAACTCGCTCAACTCTTCCCTACTGAAGGGCGCTGTTTTCTCAAAAACCAACGCAACAACTATTAAAAACTCCAATCATTCCCGTTCCGATCCCACAGGCAAGCCCACAAACCGGAACAGCAATGCAAGCGTGGTTCCAAGACCAGGTCCAAGCGTCGTTAGCGTTGACGATGCATGCTATACCGCCCGTGGGGGACGTAGTGACTGTTGGGAATGGTCGTAATAGAACCTTGAACCTGCATAGCAAGGGCGCAGCCAGGCGGGGCGTTTCGGTGTCAGAACAGCCCCTGAAATTTTATAGTGGCGCATCCCTCCACCCTCATTTCGGCCTTTTTTGCACGCCCTTGCTCTTTACACATTTCATCTATAAATTTAAATGTGAAAACGAGAATAAGATAAGAAAACGAAAATAATATATTGTGCAGACTATCTTTTTTAATACTTTTTCACCGGCAGGGCATAACACCCCTCGAAAAAAAAAAAAGCGCGCCAATCCACCCTGTGAAGGTGCTTAAAAAGCGAAGCTGTAAACGACACCCACAACGATTACCCATGCGACGTCACTTCAATTCACACACGTGGCTTTACAAAGAGGCAAACCAGATATAAGTGAAATGCACTTAACCACACCCTTTATTTCTTCGAAGAGACATTCTTTGCTAAGGTTGAATCAATGCATGATTAATGAACCTTCGTTGGATGAGTTGTATTGGTGAAGTACATAAATGTAAACTCATTTTTTATGTAAAATTTAAGGAAGCTCAAAGCCGGTGTTGCACAATCTCACTCCTCCTGCGTCTTTGCCGCCGCCGACGAAGGCGACGAGATCGGCGGCGAGATCGGCGGCAGAGACGAAGGAGAAGTGAGATGCCATGCGTTGATGTGAGCTTCCTTTACCTTTGATAACTCCTATCGCATGCGCAAGGCACGCACACGGGCGCTACACGGACCGTGGACGGAGCCACAGCGGCGCGAGACGTCGCCTGACACTATCAAGTGGCTTTCAGCGAGAACGCAGGGGGTAAACCCGCTTATGTGCTCGGTGAGTGCACCGTCCGTCTCCCCCGTCTCTACGTGGGCTCGTAGCTCAATCGTTAAGACAACGCGCTCTCGCTCCGTTTCTCTATTCGTTCCAGTTTCGATTCCTGGCGGTGCCAGTAACATCTTTTTGTTTGTTTGTTTGTTTGCGATACTTTTCTGTTGACACCAATGGTCGCGACAGAACCCTTTGGGGGTAGAAGTAAAAGCTTCGCTTTAAAATATTTGTGGCTATGCATCTGCTGCAGAGGCGTAGCCAGCGTTGCGGCATTGTGTTCCTGTCAATCTGTGCAAGACGCACGGTGCAAACTGCATTGGCTTCGCCACGGTGCAGGAGGGGCGCACGTCGTAACGTGTACATATATGCCGACCTTGGCCAACCTAAACTCCGCGTATACCCCGCTGTCTTTCAACTATTAAGCGCGGATTACTGTCTGGAGTCCCGTCGCAACATACCCCGATGGAAGACGCACACACCGCGAACTTGGCTCCCTGCCGCCATCAGCGCGAAGGCCCGCGCCGTTGCGCAAGATTAAGAACAGCGACGCTGCTGCACTCGCTCGTAATTCCGCAACCCGACTCACTTATTCCCTGCCCCGGTCGCAGCCCCATCGGGTCACGGGCAGGCCGCGCTCGACCCTCCATTTAGCAGTCGGCAGGCGACAGCCCCGCGATTTGATTTATACGTCTTAAGGGGCGCCGATCAGGCCGCAGCGGCTCCCCGCATGTTATACAGGCGACGAAGCCGCCCTATTAGATCGTCAATGTATCCGCCCGGCAGAGACAGCTGGCGATCTGTATGCCGAGGAAGAGGCGGATGCCATGCCCGCACGGGAGGACAGGTGCACGCACGAGCGCGTGAACAAGGGGAGGGAGCGGGTGAGGGAGGAGGCTCCCATCACGCTGCGACGACTGCACGCAACAGCCGGCGCTCGGTGCTGGCGCGGCGCCAGCGATGTGCGCTTGTTCTGTTGTATGTACTTGGAAGCGGTCACGCCGCGGTAACTGCGTGCATCCCGCCGCCCAGAAATTTCGGGGGGGACTGTTTTACGATTATAAACGTTCGCGAGGGTTTATTGGTTGTTGTGTGGGTGGTAACGCGCACTTGTGAGCGTATTTCGCGTTAATTGTTCACGATTGCCGCAGATGCGCGTGCCGCGGCTGCAGCACCGTCGCGTTGGCGACTACGGGGCCGCGTTTATGAGCGTAGCGCTAGGCTTCCGCAGTCGGATCGTTCTCCTGAAAACAACCGGTGTCGGTGAAGGAACAGGATAAACATTAACAATGAGTAAGGGTTTGGAAAAACTTTATTCCTGACACGCCCCGGGAATTCAAGTTGAAACATTATTCTCGTAATGAAAGGGACGAATTGGAAACCGCAGTTCAGGAATCGGCGTATTGTACACGAAATAAAGAAGAAAAAAAAAACAGTTATGTGGACGCGACTACGCGTGCCCGTAGTCGTGTCCACATAACTGGTCAAAGTACCTCACTCCCGTCTATCTATAAGCGCAATGTCGAGCACTTTCATAAGCCTGCTTAGTCTCCTCTTTTTTACCCGTGTTTAAAGTACCTCATGCAAGTTCATCATAGTCACTGTTTTGTCTCATCGAGCTGCAGTTATGCCAAGATAATTAAGAACTCGCAGAGCACCATCTGTCCACCCAAAATTTACTGGTCTTTGTCGTCTCTCGTTTTTTTTTTTTTTTCGAAGTTCTTAACAGCGAAGTTGTTTAGCAAATCATAATCCGCGGTTAAAAAAACCCAGGAAATGCCTAGCGCCTGTGTGTGCGTGCCTCGCGGGGACCGCCTAGCGTCCCCGGCGCGCGTTTGTCAAGCCAGCCATGCTGACTTGGAAAGAATAGCCAAGACTGGCCAAAAAAAAAAAAAAAACTCCGGCGTTTGCCGGATCGGGGCAACACTTGCTTGGAACTAGAAAGACACTTCATAGCGCTCGCCCTTCCAAGGTGATGTCCAATGATTATGACTTCCGAAAAAAATGAAGGAAGCTCACACTTATAGCAACAATGATGGAGTGAAGGTCGTTGCGGCAGCGAAGAAGAAGCAAATCGGCTGCAATCGTGGACTTAAACCGCCGTGATGGTAGTTAGGTTGCGTACAGCTTCCCTACCTTCAAGTCGTATACGCGTTAGTGTGAACTTCCTTGCATTTCTTTCTCCTCGTAACACGTTGCTTATAATCGCTTTTTTACCGCAGACAATTTGTAACTACGATGACGTGTCTTTGCATAGAACTATTTCCGTGCCGGTTTGCTAACGTTCTATAGCCTGTGGTTGTTTCGCTAAACGAAAGATTGAGCTCAGACAATTAATTATTCCGTCTTGAGCACGTGCCGCCGAGTAAACGATTCTCTTCTTGTTTCGAGGGCTCAACTTTTTTGTTAACAGGCAATTAGCAAAAGTCAGCGGACTAGCTAGGTGACACAGCACGGCGAAATCCAGCTCTCGCTTTTTAATGGATGAAGAGGAGCTCACAGCCGCGAGGTGGCTGGCCAAAATAAAACGCGCGAAAATCTGGCGCCGCTGCTAAAAATGTACACTTTATAAACGAGCCCAATTACTATGCTCAGAGAAGATGCTCATTTTCGTGATATTAAAATAAGAAACCTAATCAATTATTTTGTTTTACCCGCAATAATTAAGAGCGCCCGGAAGCTTAAACTAAAAAAAGGATGGAGAGAAAAAGGACAAAGGTTGTGCGCTCGTGCGCTGGTGTTTAATGAACGAGGTCCTTAATGATGGTGGGGAAAAGTAATGATTTCACTTCCTGCCTTGCGTCTTATTTTCATCTTTTTTTTTTTACAGCGGAGAATTATTTGAACTGCAACAGAGCGAACTCTGAAAATGTAAGCCCTCTACCCGGTTTATTAGAGATCAACCGGTGCGACCTTTAGTTACATTAACCCCGCTAATGAGGGCCCGCGGTTACGAAAACCTCTTTGACGAGCTACAAGGTTGCCTCGGTTGCCTTTGAATAATCGCCGGATCGATTTCCTTCCCGAAATATAAATGCAGCATTGCTTTTTAAAAAAGGGGCACTGAAGAGGGAACGACTTTCTGTATTAACTGAAAGATCGCAGTGTTGAAAACTGTTTAGTCTTTTGTTTGGCGCAAGCGATGCGTTGTTTGCTTAGAAATAAACAATTAAAGCTATTTTTCTCTCTCTGATTCCCCTTCCAATTTTGCGTTTAAAGAACTGTTAATTTGTACATAACGTAGGAGAGAAAAATATAACCACCATATGTTGAAGAGCAGCCCTGTTTTAAATGGACCCTAGAGACAAAATACAACTTCGTTTAATTGGAAAGACCTAACATTTACCAACAACTCAACTCTGTTCCTGCCCCGACAGACGGTTTTTAAGCAAAAACGTTAGAAATAAAAAAAAAAACTTACAAATGTCGCACTACAGTATTCTTTTTTTTATTTTAATAAACGCTACATGGCATTATCAGTGCATTAACTGCACGTTTGTATCGAAGAGGTAGGATAAAACGGGGCCAGTGGCACCTCTCGCGCGGTCTTGTTTCTTGACGTTGACTTTGATCGGCGGCCGCCAGTAGCAAAAACACGTCATAGAAACTTCATAAGGACGTCATAGGGACGTCATAGGGACGTCATATGGACTTCGCTACAAAGTTTTTGGCCAGCCGCCACTGCTTCATCGGTTTTCCTCAATACGTAGATTATTTATTTTGAAGCCCGCCGTAAATAGGTATCACTGTTTCGGGACAAAGCAGTCTTTTTAAAGATTTTTAACGAACAAAATATAGTAAAAGCACGTTAATTCGAACTCGAAGTAGACCATGAAATTGAATGAATGCACATCATGGCCCACTGTGCGGGCAGAACACAAAGAAGCCATTTATTTATTTATTTTATTTATACATACTGCAGCCCAATTGGGCTAATAGCAGAGTGAGGTTGGTACATAGAATGCGCAAAAACACTTTGCTTGCACAGAAATACGCATATAAAAACACAACACATTTAAATTCCACTTATTCTAAAGTTTAGACATAAGAGATAATAAGTTCAGCAAGACATTGAAAGTATGGCAAACTGACATAACATACAATCAATGTAAATTCTGCAAAATGTTTTTCGCAAAGGCAATGACTAATTTTCTCATCACCTGTAGTAGGTTCCATTTATTTCAATTGTTCGCGGAAGAAGCTGTACATAAATAGATTAGTTTCGTGGATGAAAGTTGCAGGTTGATTTGTGGCTATTTTTAGTATATTCTAAGTTTTCGGTCCTTTCCGCGACAATCGCTGTATTCTGTATAATAGCGCGGAGTATTCGTAAGAATTCATGTAAAACTTTAAAGAACATGTCGCGTTCACGGCGCCGCAACAGGGTTGTAAATTCTAATGTGCAAGGGGAATTTATGGACTTGTTATCAGCGATTAGGCCTAGCTACCGATTTGTGGGCAGGTGATTTGTCAATGAAGTTCATGGAGCTCGAACAGCGAACAAATTCATTAATTTAATCAGTTGTTTTTCTGTTTTGTTGTTTTGCATATCCAGTAAATTTGGTTTGGTTTGGATTTGCAGCACATTGTAATCCCTCTGGGCCGACTTCTTCTGCGAGGAATGATGGAAACCGGGGAATCCAAGTTCGAATTAACTGTTCTGGATACCGACACGTTCGAATTATCGGAGTTTTCCCCATTGAAACATACAGGGCTGTGCCGGGACCAGGGCGTGAGTTCGAATTAATTGTACGTTTGAATTAACCGAGTTCGAATTAACGAACTTTTACTGTACTTGTATTTTGCCTTCATGGCAAAGCTGACGTTGACCAAATCAATCAATGAACAGCTTTCCATTGACCCCAACCCTGAAGTACTAATAATAAAACCGTTCAACACTACGAGATGGATTATATGTGAACCTCCGAAGCACGCCGTGTCCGACCAGTCTGCAAAAGAGGCTGGCAGTGCCTGATATGCAAAGATATTAGGAGCCAGGCGTCCCCGCACTCAGACGGAATTGAGTGCATATATAATGCAAGGAGTGGGCTAGTGAATAGGGATTTAGAGGTCACTGGGTGCGTTTGAAGTGTTTCATATCATAAAGAACTAAGCGTGAGTCAGAATTATTAAATGTGTCCCACTTTACCCAGTACACTGTCGCATTTTGCCCCGCCTTGTGTACGTGAATTTTAGATATTATAGCTTTTTCAATGTGTTGCTTGGCTCTATAGTTAAGTGACATTTATTGGCCGCAGAGCCACGACATCTAACAATTATCCATGCTGTGTTTTATTAATAGTCAAAGCAAAATTAATCATTTATATTTAAATGAAGCTTTGTATCTGATATTGCGTCACCTTATTTCATACAGAGACGTCATTGATCACATAAATGGTGCTCTCCTGAACCTGAACTGAGATTGTGGACTGCAGTTTTACGGTAGAACAACCTTTTACGGAAATAGCAGCTGCAAGCTACCCACACAAACACGTATATACGTGTACTCCAAGTGTATACAGCGCAGAAACCAACTAGTGCGGCCGTTCTCACGCTTATGCGTCTGACAAAATTCTGCCCGGAGAGGCCCACGCGGTAGCGTCGTTACATCGTCTAATTCCTTTTCGTTCTTTTCCTGCAGCCAGTCGCGGGGTCTTTTAGCCTCCTTCCATTGTAGTCTCCAGCCTTGGAAGCTCCGCCGTAGAGTTGCGTCGATTTAATCGAGCGCCTCGCGAGGCTAGATAGCAAATTGCCGCCCTTTCACGCACTTGACCCCCCTTTACCGGCAGATAATCTCTCGTGGCACGTCGGCGCACTCGGCAGGCGAGACGCAAGTCGGCGCGTAATCTAAAAGAGCTCCAAATCTCCCCCTCTCTATACAGGAAAATGCGGCTGGAAATAAAACGCAAGTGCTCTTAAGATTCGGTACATCTTGACATTAATGGTTCGCCTACCCCAATTCACTTAGCCTCTTGTTGTTTGTTCGTTTCCGCGGTTTCACGCATCCCGCAACTGCGCTTGTCGGTCGTGCCTTTCTCTCGCTTTTGAGCGTGCGTGGTGTGCGTTCTAAACCGTGTGAATGCCACGCACTTAGCGCGCTAGGCAGCTCCTGCGCGGCCCTCCTTTGCACGATCTGCGCCGACTTGAAGGCAGCAAAGGAAGATGGTTAGCAAAACATGTGTATAATTACGCATTATTCGCGATATCAGCCGGCACTACCTGAATCAACTTCTTGCGGTTTGTGGGTTGATGGCCTGACAAACATCGGCCTGGGTGATGGGTACGCACGAGTGAGGGTGATTAGTGAAATTCAGGTCAGGCGGGTCGTCGTCACTGCGCACGATGATGCTTCTCAGCGCAGACTCAGCGAACGAGTATCCCGATTAAACGACATCCCCCCTCTTCCTCTCGACAACGCTTAAGGGGACCGTGCAACACTTTCGATAAGCGCTTTCACTCTTTCCTTCGTGTCTGGAACCACTGCGAAAGCTATAGTTATCGCCAGCACGGAGCGGCACTGCGTGATTTGCTCGTCGCACCAGATACGCCTTCCGTTTCTGCTTTGTTTTTGTCGCTTTTTTTTAAAGTTGCTATCCAAAAACGTTCATTGCTGCAACTGAAGGAGAACCGGCCAACAGCCGCTACATGGCCTTAATGACGTAATTCGAGTGGTCGAAGAAAGCCAAGACGAGGCGAGAGAGAGAGAGGGGAGAGAGAGAAAAGAGAGAGAGAGGAGAGAGAGGAGAGAGAGAGAGAGAAGAGAGAGATCTTTAATGAAGTCTGGCGATGTTAGCCAGGCTAAAATGCCTAACTTGCTACGCCAGTTGATGAAATGATGATGATGATGGCGATGATGTTCAAGAACTTACAGAAACGGCGAGTTATTCACAGCGACTGGTCTAGACCTGTGTGTTGCAGGTACCCTATCGGAGCTTTTGTAGCCCGTAAAGCACGTTTGGGACAAGCCCACGGTCGAGCGGTTTCTAAGTTACCTGATGGGCATAGAGCAGTAAATCTTGGCTGAGGCACTTTTCGACTCCCTAATATAAGTACTGGGTGTGTTGGGTGACTACGTTCTGGAAGCATTCAAGATTTCAAAAAATGTTTAAAAAAGTGTTGCAGGGTCAACAACAAATTAACAAATGGCTGAAATCGCTAGTTCAGCGTAATTTTTCGTTTCTATGAACTTTTGCACCACGCGTAGGGGAAGTTGCCAGACATGTCACGAAACTCCCCTTGTATAAACGTGCGGGCGAAACTACTCTTCTAAGTGCGGCCCCAACTTTCCAAAATTTATGCGGTGTGTAATAAAACCTTGATTTCGATGGCGATGGATGCCACGACATTGGCCAATGGATTATGTATCCCTTCATTTGACCTCTAAAGTTCACAAGTTCTCATTATCGCCGCCTTCGACCCGTAAACAGCGGTGTCCTAATTTGTCTTTAAAACCCTTCGCTTATATATAAACGTTCACATCCCTTCTCGTATAGGGGTCGCTGGGCGGGTCACGCTCATTTAAGATTTCCCTGCGGGCTCTTTGGTGAGTCACGAAAAAAGAATCCTAATATTGGCACTATAATGAATGGATAAATGCACTGGAAGGGCTGTGCCAGGTTACGGAAGGTACACGCGGGGCTATCACGAATTCAATGAGCAGGAACGCCGCGAAACTGCCGGCGCGGCTCCTCGCGGGCTGAGGGGTTCATTACGTCGTACACACGAGCCTAATAGCTTAAACTGCTGCCCCTGCTGCTGCTGCTGCTGTCGTTTCCTCTTCTGACACGCGTTTCGCGGGGGTAACTTCGTGACTCCCTGTTTTTGGCATGCCAAAACTAGGAGTGCGGAAACCTCAATCGGACGCACTCATGGAATGTTTCATCCCCCTAATGTATACGAGTGAACGAAATAACTTTCCGTACACAGTTCTGTGGACCCATCGTTCATGCCTGACAAATAAATTCCCGCGTTTCTTGTGTCGACTTAAGTGGGCGTTTACGAAAAATAAACGAACGAAAAGGGCCAAATAATGGTTGAATTAAGTGCTGCCAAAATAAATGCGTGCGTCTTTTGCTTCGACTTTTGTCGGCGTTCACAGAAAAATATAAAGACAGAAAGCATGAAATAATGGTTGACGCGCTGAAGATGGGCTATGAGGTGCTCTATAGAGGACAGCCGCGGAATGTTTTCTTAGACGCAATTGGAGCCACTCGTACACCGACAAATTTCGTGCTCCAAGAAGTTTTCGTTTTCCTTCCCCGTTAAGAAACATATATCCTCCGCTGCCGGAAGTTGAATCCATGATATCACTTTCAAGTAGCGCGATTACTTAGCCACTGAGCCTGCGCGGCCGTTATCGAGAAAAACTGCAGTACAGTATACATGATGACGTAGTTCAATGTAGCGGATCATCTCCCACTCTTAACTGCGCACGTTTTGTCTTCCTGTTCTTTCGTGGCAAAAATATAGGCAAGCATGCATCGGTCGCCAAGCCGGTAAAGCGAATCGTTCATAGTTTGACAGCAATGACGTCGCGGGACCCATCATCGTTTAGGAATCGCGTGCATAATTCCATTAAGCTATGGCAACTCAGTCAAAAACCAGATGATTTACGTGGCAGATCATTTTCTCTATTGGAAGGCGTGCATTTAGTGGGCCGTCTCAGTCTATGTGCATTGGGGACTTACTGGCTTATTTGCTCGTCTTAATTGTGTTCTGCAAGTTTCGTTGTTTACCTTTTTACGGGAGGTTTGTTTTATCTTCTGTTTTATCTTCTGGAATTCTGAGTAGCTGAAATGGATGCACTTTCAGAAAGCGGTCCGCTGCGAAAATTTGGCTAATGTGCTTTATTTTAGAGTTTCAAAACTATACGCTTGGTGACACGTAATTCCGTGATGTTTGTTGAGCCTGTGAATGAGGTGGTTCCTACTCACAAACGTTCTAAATGAAAACGCAGTGCCGAGGTTAATTTCAACTGAGTTGAAAATCATAGCGAAACTAGTCGACGCGGTTATTCAGAATATCTAAAAGTTTCGTGAAATGATTATGGCCCACGACAGTTAAGCGTAAAATTTTCAGGAGGACTGAAAATTTTTGCGCTTAACTGTGGGGGATCATAGAAATACAACTAACTCGGACCAATGCGCTATTAAATAAAATATTTACACATAGGTTAAACATATCTACATATTAACATGTACTATAATGAATAAGCTCAGCAATTTACCTCGCACTATATATATGTATAACCCCCAAGCGCAGGAAACAAAAACACCTGAACATAAATACCCCAGAAAGTGGAGGCTAAAGTAGCCCCCGCCGTAGCGTAGTGGTATCGCACCAGACCGGTTTCTGGAGGTCGTGGGTTCGGATCCCACCTGGCGGGCATTTTTTCTCCACTTTCTTATTTTCCAAATTCTTTATCTTGAGCTACTACATCCTCCCCGTTGCTTTCCGAGGTCTTCTTGACTGCCAATTCTTATTTCTTCTATATATATATATATATATATTATATATATATATATAATATAATATATATAATACAAGATAGGTCGGCAGTCTACAATGCCAAAGGAGGCATAGGGGTGTGGTTAGGCTCTTTTCTTTTCACTACGGTTAATTAAGTAAACATTTTTTAAATATACAGAAGAAAGAAAGAAAGAAGAAAAACACGCGCCCAGAGTGGGGACCGAACCCACGCCTTTCGATTACATGTCGAATGTATTACATGTCGAATGCCTTAACGCATTCGACATGTAATCGAAAGGCGTGGGTTCGGTCCCCACTCTGGGCGCGTGTTTTTCTTTCTTTCTTTCTTCTGTATATTTAAAAAAATGTTTACTTAATTAACCGTAGTGAAAAAGAAAAGAGCCTAACCACACCCCTATGCCTCCTTTGGCATTGTAGACTGCCGACCTATCTTTCTGTATTTTCCTCAACGAGCCCCTCATTTCCTTACTATATATATATATATATAATATATATATATATATATATATATATATATATATATATATATATATATATATATCGAGAGAGAGAGAGAGAGAGCCCTTCCACTACAACTTGCATACTTGCATAGCTGCCCACCCATATTACACCCACATCCCATGCAACTGCCTCATTACTGGCAATTTTTTTCTAACCTCAATAGACCCTTCCTGTCCAGACAGGTATGATGTCGCGATACCTTCGTTTAGTTTTTTATTGTTCGGTGTTTACACAAGTTTTACAATGCTTCTGCCGTAACAGGCTTTTTCTAAGCTGGTTATTGTGTTTGCGAGAGGCTCACTTGGACAAGGGAACTTTTGTGGTGTCCGCTGAACGTTTGTCGGCTCTGCGCGGAGAGTCAGTTTAAGTTACGGGATGCACTGTCGTGCTCCCATCCCCTATCCCCCACTTTTCCGGCCGTACTCGGCCTTGTGAGCAGGTTCCGGTGTTCCTCCGGGCACAAGAATCGATTCGCTCCCGTCCCTTTCCCTCTTTACGTTACATTGCTTGTTTAAACAGTTTTCTGTACGCTAATAATTCAACGGAACGTCGCCATCGAGTTTGAATTCTGTAATACGTGTACGCGATAAGCTGGCGCTGTTTTTAAAGCTAGGCTTTCGTTGCCTCACTGATGGCAACCGTACCAAAAGCAGCCTACGGGAAATCCAACTTTACACAGTGGGAGAGAACATGATGACGACGGGTTTCCACAAAAGCACATCAAGCGCCTCAAAGAAAAATGGCAGCATCTCCACTCTGTGGATGATGGCGAGGGTGCGGAGTACGGGGACTCGAAATGACATGCGCCCCGACCGTCATTCGATTTGAGCCGTGAGTTGCACCTTGATTATTCCCTAAATGAAACTGCAACTCACGGCTCAAATCGAATTTCTCTTGATTTTCGCTTGATGGTGGTGTGCGCGCGGATGGACGCGGACGGGCATTGGGAGGTCCTAAGGCACTCCGCACCTTACAGGCGAGGGGAGTAAGCCTTTTTACATCTCGGGTCGGTCGTAGCCCAATGGGTAAGACGACTGACACTCTCTGTCTTGTCTACCAGACGCAGGCTCGAATCCTGCCGGTGCCTGTGTGATTTTTTTGCAATAGTAAATGCTGTGCGCATGGACGCGGACGGACATTGTGCGGTCCTAAGGTACTCCGCACCTAAAACACGCTTCCCCTGGTCGAAACCGAACCTTGGTCCATCGCATTATGGAGCCCACGTCTATCCTATTGCGCCATTCCGACACAATCGAAGCAGTTTGAATTTGAGACTGACCATTAGTCAAGTTGCATGGAGGAGGACGAGGAAAAACTTTGTTTTGAGCCTGATAACGTGGGAGTGGTCCCTCAGTCAAGGAGATCATGGGACGACCGTGCTGTTTCAGCCATCTGGGTATCCAAGCCAGCGCTGGTCGTCAGGTTCTCGCACAACTAAGGGAGGGGAAGGGAAATGTGTAAAGGTGGGAGGGCGGAGTTATGTGCGCACCCCAAGATCATGTGTATGAGGGCACATGGGTTAGGGCAGAATTTACGTGGGACGGGGTATTGGCTGGGGTACGTCCGATGTAGCCAAGTATGGTGAGGAAAGCTGTTTGTTTGAAGCCTCCGGAGTATTACTTCTTCTCTTTTAGTAAGCTGCAGGTGAGGAGGTGGGAAATGCTGTCTTGATGTGCGGTAATGTTAGGTGATGTCTTGAAATTTGAGTAGGGGAACCAAACTCGGTGTTTCCTCAGAAGCCCGGGAGGAAAGTTCGCAGGCCTGTGTATGTGTAAAGCTATTGCCCGTTAGTGAGGAGTGTCCCCGGGTCCACACTACGTCGATCTTCCGGTTGGGGACGTGTTCACTGAGGAGCTTCCACGTGGTAGAGGCCACGTTATCTGCTTAAAAAACTACGACAGACTCCTTGACAGTCCGTAATTACAGTCGTTGCGGGAGTTTGAGTGATGACGAAGGCGACAGCAAATTCTTCGAGGCCTAGATAGATGTGGTCTTGATTGAGGCGCAGGTGACGATCTCGCTTTGGCGGTTACCATGGCTATGTGATGAGACGGATTGGAGTAAGGGCTGGCATTTGTGTATGCAACATTATGATTGTTTGCGTAGATTTGTTCTTGGGCTTGGCTACGAGCGTGCCGACGACCGCGGAGAGCAAAGTGGGATGCATGTTTTTGGGAAGAGTGCGGATACGGATGTATTGACGCCAATTATGGGGAAGAGGTTTTCTGTCCGTGGTCTGAGGAGTTGACATTTTGAGGTCCTGTAAAAGTGCCAGTCCTGTTGGTGTTTGAGTTAGGCGGAGACGTTGACTGGAAAGATGCCCTTCGATGAGTTCCGTGACCGAGTTGTGAATGCGTAATTGGAGCAGTTTAGTTGTCGCGGTGGACATAGGAAGATTAACAGCTTTCTTTATAGCTTTGCGGATGAGGCGATCAATGGCTTCCGTGTAACTTTTGCTGAGAGTTAGGTAGGCGGTGATGTAGATGACCCGTGATATGAGGAAGGCGCGGATAAGGCGGAGAAGGTCTTTCTCCTTCATGCCACGATGCCGATTGGAGATGCGGCGAAGCATGTGGATGACTTGAGTAAATACTGTGGTGACCTTGGATTTTGCCTGATCGTTCCGTGTATTGACCTAGATAGTAACACCAAGTATCTTGAGTGAAGGTCTGGGACATATAAGCTGATTATCGAAGGTAATTTGAACTGATCCATTATTGGATGCAGGGGTATTTTTCCATACGATGATGAGGTAAGATTTTGGGGGGGGACAGCGATGGCCAGTTGATGAGGCATATTGTTTCACGGTGTCAGTGGCTCTTTGAAGAGCATCTTGAAAATCACCTACAGAACCTGTGTCAGTAGAAATGGTAATGTCATCCGCATACGTCGCGGGAGGATGAACACGGGGAATGGCTAGAAGGCTTCGTGTGTTAACCACTTTCTCTTGAGAAAGGTATTTGATTTTTTAAAGACGATAGTCTTTCTTGGGCTACTTAAACCCAGAAATTTTGGTCTGTCAGTCTATCTGTGACTCGATTCAGCCACCCGGCCAAAGCAAAACAATGCCTGCGCAATAGTCTTATATAGTCACAGCTAAATCTGCCCGTCTATGTCCGGTGTAATGTTCATACTTGTCAACATTGTTGAAGAAGAACAAGACATTACGCAAATATGAGACAACAAATCAATACAGAAGCAATATTTGCAGTGTTCCTTTATACAAATTCAAACATGCTTGACTTTTGCGAAATGAAATACTTCATCAACTGCAGAAAAAGAATTCATTCCGCCATCGCCTGCTGTCGCCCGCGCCATATAGCTTCTGGCGGAATTTGAAGAAATCAAGTGGCAAGAGTTGAGAAAGGTTCAACTACATAGGTTCCACGTTCTGCTTGGAACGCACGTGGAGTAGGGAAACGCGGTTCTATAAACGTTGAAGTAGGACGCCTCGATTAACGAGCGTCTTCGCCGTACGGCAGCGCTGGCATCGAGACACCCGGTTTGGAGCAGTGGAACGCGGGAAAATTTAAAATGATTTAAGCAACATTTGGCTTCTTTTACGTTGGGGAGGAGTGCTACGCAAGAGGAACAACATGAGAGGTGAGCAGTAAAGTACATTTACTTCGCAAAAGCCGATAAAGACTACCGTCTTTCGACGGCATTTGCAACGAAAGGAGCAGATACGCGGCCAATTTTTTTATAGAACAAAGCTGAAGGTACGTGAGAAGCATTCTCCCGATTGACTGAAAGTGCGGTCGCCACAAATATACTGCGTGAATGCGGTTCAAAGGATGCAAACAGCCGCCGCTTTTTATTGTGAAGACACTGCTAGCTCGTGTCACCGGTGGCCTATTGTGTTCGTCACTATTGTACTCTTCCATTCGCGACGCCGGCGTGCCCAACAGGTGGAGGAAGGGGATTTAGAGTGAGAGAAGGAGAAAGAGGGAACAGAACAACGACGGACGCTCCGAGCTGCTCCGAGCGACGTTCATCCGCTACACTTTCTCCTTTCACCACTCGCGTCCTGAAAAAGTGGCAGTCGTAGAAAAAAAAAAGAAAATAGAGAAGACACTGGGAGCCGACACGCAGCCGAGGGAGCTTAGCTGGCGGGTGACAGTGTTCGCGCAGACCCCGCTGCTGGCTGCAGCTGCTCCCCCAGCTCTCAGCGCGCCCATCAAGTGGCACGTACTAACCCGTCCGGCTTTTCTTCTTCGGGACCAGCCTCTCCGATTCCTCCTCGAGGCACCCGCTTGCATAACCCCGTGTCCTCGTGCACAGCGGTCCCCCCCGAAGCGTGCCCAAGGGCGGCGCACGGTACCGCTGTTCGTGCCGGTAATTGTGCCGCGCGCGTACCCCGGTGGCGGCCGCCTCGCACGCACCGCCGAGCGAGCGTGACGTGCCCGAGAAAAGGCTGCGAAGAAGAAAAACCAGCTGCCCCGGCTCTGCATGCGCGCCGGCAGAGATCGCTGAACTCGCGGACGACGAGGCGGTGGTCGCACCGCCTTGTGGCTCCACTTGTCGCCCGGTCGTATCGAGTCTGTTCCGTTGACTCTGTTACGTTTAACACAGAGACGATTAAGTCGAAAGTGTCACAATGTCTCATTTGAAGGTGACTTTGAATGACCTTGGCGTCTGCACGAACGGCACAAAATTTGAAATTAAAATATCACGGGACCCAAGGAAGGCAGGTAGGGAACCAAAGCATTTCAGCCGGCTACGAGGAAGGAATAATGGTTGCCAAATGTAAGTAATGATTGATTAGTGGTTTATAGTAATGATTAGTAAAGGGGATCGAGGTGGGATTAAGATCATTTAAGGTAGACTCCATCTAAGGTGGAGTAAGATGGATTACAAATGGTAAAATAGCGTGGCTACTGTGTTCACGGGTGGTCGTGTATGTAAAATGTGCCTGAACCATTGTACGCCAGGCTTTCGCTTTCGAAGCACGTGAGCATGCTCAAGTACACAGAGAATTTTTTTTTTTACTTCTAACAAAGAGCGACAAAGGCGTACCCCTTTTGGCGCGCTATTTCTAATAACTCCGTCAGTGCCAGGGAAGGGACAACTTCGAACGCAACGCTAGCCTTTTTCCCGGCTGATGTCGCGCCATCATGGACAATATCATCTGTATTCTTCAAAAGCAGCGTAAGTTGAATTCTTACCACGCCAATTAAAGCGGCAAATCTGCTTTGGTACGCCATTAGGTACGTCGCCAACTCCCTCCTTGGCCACGCTGTCAGCTAATGCGAAATAAAGAGAAAAGGCGACGAGCAGTGAGATTTCGGCAGCGGTGTAACAAGCGTAGCAATAACTGCCTCTAGTGGGGAGACTCCCGCACTTACTCTGACATTCCACTCTGTACTGCGGATTTTCTTTCAGTGGTACTAAACCCGTGCGATGCATTTGGAAGAGTGGGGGATAACTGCTTAGTTAATTCGGATGGAATTTGTTGGTTTAAAAAAAAAGAGAAGTGTGTGTATGTGTGGTGTTGGGGGTCGGGGGGGTAGGGGTTGGGCGAGACAAAAACTGTAAGTGAAGTGCAAATTTTTAGGTCACACACTCAATTGTTTTTCCTGCAGCTTTTTTAGACAACGTGAAAAAAATCTTCGCACTTCACATTTGCTTCCTTCAAAACCCTCGAAGTCCCGTTTCACAAGGTTTTATTTCGTGAGCAACAGTAGGTATCAATTTACCTGGACTCCCTCTTAATGGAGTTTAATGTGGACATGATTCCTACCTTGAGATATTTTGCGCGTCTCAATGTAGGCCCAGAAGACTTCAGCAAAGATCGCAATAACGAAATTTTCTGTACGCAATAGTTGGCACATATAGTATACCGCATTCTCTCAGTTCCTTTTTTTTTTTTCCTTTGCAGTTAATAAGCAGCTCACCACAATATTGCCCGTTTGAAAGGCTTAGGCGGAAGGAACTTACGTGACAGTTACTCTGGTTAACAAGATCTGTCAACGCATTAAGGTGGACGAGTTGGTCGCTAGAGTCGGCGAAATGCATATTTAAACAGCGCAGTAAAGACTAGACAAAAGTACCTTAGAGATCAGCGAGCGCGGAACACCAAGTTGATTTTTTTCTTAATCAGACGCAAAAACCAACGCATACATAAGGCAACAGCGCAAGCGAGAAATTGGCGAGAAATAATTAGGGATAAATCTGCACACATGGCAGCGCGCTTCGAGATAGTTTTTTTTTTTTTATACATGGTCATGAAGGCAATGCTTATACAGTTATCATTTGCTGTGAAGATAGCCTCTAACATTTCTCCCTTAGTCGGCCCACGCTCTTCAAGGACACAGAGGCCCCGTCGATCGCAACGGAGTCCTCCTCTCTCCCCTCTCTCGGACTCAACGTGCGCGGAGGCTACCGACGACTAACGACACTGGAAAGAGTGTTGCGTGTGTCTGTGACATTCATGGCGTGTTCAGCTTGTTGGCGTTTGACCTTTATCGCTTTTGGTTATAAATAGACCCCCGCAAGCGTTTGTAAACCATTCCTGTTAGAGCAGCGAATCGATGCTGTCGCTCTGCTCGAGCCTGTATTGTAACCTCGCCCGTCGGGGCTTGTTCTTTGGCTTCGGCTCCCTCTCGCTATGAAGTGAACAGTTACGTTAGCCTACGGCTTCTGGACTTCTTCACGGCTGCAACAGCGGCTGGCCGCTCGCATCATACACGCTACCACTCGTATGTCGGAGGCCACGGAGCTCGGATCGGGTGCCCCCGCCCGGTCGCAACATCCCTTAGTCGGGTCCTTAAAGGGACCCGAAAAGCTTTGTGAAGGTGGCAATAATATGCATTCACGTGGTAGAACACATAACGGGGGATTTTTGAGCCAAGTTGAGCCCCATACGTTTGTACAGATAATTTATAAACAATTTTGAAGATCGCCTTTCGCAGCCGATGAGCGCGACGGTCCGCAGCGAGCCGACCGCGGCTGACGCAACGGCGACCGCGGGGTGACGCAACGGCGACCGCGGGTGACGCAACGGCGATCGCTTGCTGACGCAAACGGCGAAGGCACCCCCTGATTCGCCCAATCGCCGGCAAGGTCGGGCCTCCGGCAGCGTCACCTGCCATTGGCTTCCGGCTGCTCTTCCTCCTTCCTGCGCGATCCCGAGGCATAGGCGGCAAAGGCGGGTCCGCAGTGATGACGCGAGCCTAGGCGCAGGAATGTAGCTAGCTGCTTTAAAGGAGGCAGAGAGGGAGGAGGAGTCGATCGGCAAGTGGGGGAGGTGCATTTAATTGCTTCTGCCGCAGCTAATACTGAATGTAGATCAATAATTCCAACGGCATTGCATCGCTATATTGGTTGCTACGTGACAATACAGGCCTTTTGTAACTTTTACAAAAGGCTTTTTCTGGGTCCCTTTAAGACAGTTCAGTATACACGCATGTTTTTATACAGTGGAGCGCGCAGGAACCGAGACGGCAACGATCAGCAAAACGCTTCTTCCTCCCACTTCCCGCCCCCCAACCTCCCTCAGCTAACGCCCTGCGCAGCTTGCTAGTGCTCCTGCAGCCTGACGCACCTACTGGGCAGTGTAACATTTTCCACATCAAAGTGCCACCGTGTACGCACCGCCTACTGCGTCAGCAAGTCTCTGCCACTCTATACACACAGCTGCGTATACGGTGGACGCCCTGCAGACTGCAGGTGCACTGCGCAGCTCGGCAGGGGCTAGCTGCGGGTTGCCACTTAGCTAATTGTTGTCTCCACTGCCTGCGTAATCCAGTCTTTGAGAAGACATTTGTACCACGATGCTTTAAGTACTAGGACGGTTTAATTAAATGTGTGAGGTGCGAGGTTGGTGTATAGAGACGCCCGGCCACTCCTGCTTCGCCTGAGGCTTTATTTATTTATTTATTTATTTATTTATTTTCAGATTTACTGCCAGCCTTTGAAAAAAGGCCTTTGGCGGAAGCGAGCAGAACAAATAAAAGAATACAAGAAAATACGCATGATACCTGCACAGATAGGATCAACATCCACAAAGCAACCGCAACAATGAGCGGGAACAAAATTAAAAAAAAAAAATACGGGATTGTGTAACAGTCGGCAGTTCGACAGCAACAAAAAAAAAAGCAACCCTTGTGGTACCAAGCTAGACCTATACTTATAGAATAATTAATAATACACAAGACATGAATGGAAAGAGCAGGAACAATCCGAATTGTACAATGAGGACACTGTATACAGTAACAGCACCGAGGTGCACGGCAAAAACGAATCAAAGCTAGAATTTAAGGAAAAAAAACACGTCAGAGCGACATTATTGTTTCACAATCGCATGTCAGTTGCTGATGTCGAGATACTAGGAAAGCGGATCGATGAAGAAGATACAAAAAAAACCTACAGATTCTATGACAATGCCACAATGCCTTGGCAAAAGAATTTAGTGTACTGCAATCAATAACATTGGGTGGAGTCGATTCCATTCGCGCGTTGTTCTCGGGAAAAAAAAAGAGTTTTTAAACGTCTCTGTTTTACAGCTGAAATCCTTTATCTTTTTCGAGTGGTGTGATCGCGTCGAGCGCTCACTAACCAGGTCGATAAAATTACTCTTGTCTATTGCCAGCTTATCATGGTAAAGGGAGTACAAAAACTTGAGCCGTTCACGTTGACGTCTCTTTTGCAATGTATCCAGCTCTGATTCATTTGCTGCAACGCGGGAGCCCGCTTGCACCAGCAGGGTCGCCGGGCGTACCCCACCTGCGCCGACTGCCCAGAGTCCGAGACGCTCGAGCACTTACTGTGCTTTTGCCTCCAGCATGACACCGCGAGGGAGGAGCTCCGGGCCACACTCCCGCGACTCGGTGCACCAAGCCACAAGCTGGAAGACTTCCTGTTCCCCACGGGACTGGACGCCCTCCGACGCGAGGTCTTCCAGCACCTCCTCAACTTCCTGGTTGTGACAGGACTAGCGCAGCGTTTGTTGCCGCCGACTCATGGACTTGACGAACGCGACATAGACTGCCCCCACTCCCCTCCCTCTCTTTTCTTCCTTCTCTTCCCACCCTTTGAAACCCCCACTCCCTTTGCCTGGACTGGGTTGTATGAGGGTGAACTCCCCGTTGGGTTCAAAAATATCCCCAGTTCTTTTCTCGTCACACCTTTCTTAATAAATCGCCACCTATCCATTGCAGAGGATAATTGTCTTAGAACCAAATCCATGGCCCCGTCGAAGGAAGGAATAGATTATGTCAATGCGCACTCGCCACGTGCGCACTTCTTTCTAGCTTATTATTTTTCACAACCTCGCGTTTGCGCTGTAGCCTTTTTTTAATGTATTAAAGCCTTCACGCCGCTGATCGCATGTGTTGTTTATTAATCTGAGCAGGGCGAACAGGTCGAATCAGAGATGAGCCAACTTTTATTTAATCACGTAAATTGGACTTCACTTTAGAGAACATTTTTCTGCTGATTCCTGCTATTACTTTGCTGATTTTGTTAGATCCATTACCTCAGCTCGCAACACTGCGATCGAGTCCATCACGTGTACGCTGGATGTCGGGCAACCTGACGCGCACATGTTTCGTCTCTCAAAAAAGCAGAGCGGCCTTACCATCGTTATCTGCACGGGTGGTGCAGCAACATCATAATTTAATGCAGAGAGAGAGAGAGAGAGAGGAGAGAGAGAGAGAGAGAGATGAGAGAGAGAGAGAGAGAGAGAGAGAGAATAACTTTAATTAATCCAGAAAATGCTTGAGAGAGGCGTCCTCATTCCAGGATGCCTTGAGCTCGGGCCGAGTCGACAGCCCTTCGATCAGGCGCAGCTGATCTTCGAGGCCGGAGCTGGTCAAGGCTCTCTCCCAAAGCTCTGTGGAAAGGTGGATGTTAGGGGGGTCTAGGGTGGACTTGTCGCAGCCGCCCCACTATGTGTCTGAGAGTCCCAGGCTCTCCCAGAAGCGGCAAAGGGGAGAAACGTGTGTCCGGTCAAAGAGGTGTAGTCTGGCGGGATGCGGGAAGGTGTTGACCTGCAGGGCACGCAATAATTCTTTCCTGATCTCTCGGTAGCGATTTGTGTGGCGAAGAGTAGGTTTTTACGGGACAGCCTATAGTGTTGCGTGATTTCCTGGTAGGTGACAAGAGGTTGCATGCGCTCGGGCTCGGCTTCGGCTTCACCAGCGCTGGCTCGGTGGGTCAAATCTCGAGCCACGAAGTTGGCGATCTCGTTGCCGGGGATTCCGCTAATGAGCTGGTGCCCATACAATCCTCACTGGTCTCGTTGGTAGTCTCTGATTGATTAGTCGAAAGTGTTGTGACGTGCAAGCGACTGTTGGCAAAGTTGCGGCACGCCTGCTGAGAGTCTGAGCTTATAACTTGGCGTCGCTTTGGCTAAGCGCAAGTGCTATCGCCGCTTTCCTCGGCTTGGAGAGGGTTGTGTCCGGGAATTGAGATGCTGCACCTGTGCTGCTTATTTAAAACGACGGTGGCTGCAATGGCTTCTCTTCCGGGGTAACAGGCTGCGTCTGTGTAGGCTCAAACACCATTATAACATCATTAGACGATATCAGGTCAACCTTCAATGCGAACATTGGCACGATCTCTGTCAGCAACTCTGCCATGAATCGGGTCTCTCTCGTCTATGGCGCGTTTTCCGTAGCCTGAATGACCGCGCCAAGAAAAAGCTGCCCATCATTGCTGACATGTGCCTAACGCAATATTACTCTCAAGTAGAAGACAATCTCATCCACGCCTTCTTCCCTCATGCTTCAAAGGATACATCGGTTCTCCCGGACCTTCCCGTTATTGATGTTATCGATTCCCTTCCAGAGCTAGATTCTCTCTTCCCTGTAGGAGAGCTTCAGACAGCCATCTCACAACGACGCTCAAAATCAGCACAGGGCATGATCATGTCAAATGGCAGGATCTACGAAATCTTCCCCCGCACGCCCTGGACGTTCTACTTAACCTTGTGAACGACCACTTTCTATTTAGATCGCGGTGTTCCACAAGGCTCCATCTTAGCTCCAATTTTGTTAAACCTAGCCATGAATCGGGTGGTACGAACACTTGAACAAGACACTGCTGCTCGGTTTGCCTTTTATGTGGACGACGTAGGGATCTGGACAGAAGCTAAAGACTATCCCTCTAAAGATCCCATGTAAACGGAACTTCAGGCTGCCGTAATTGAGCCTTGAATGCTCCCTTTTCCAGTTTCAATTACGCGTCACCCACTAAAACAGAGCTATTCAGCGTTGACGGCAAAAATGGCACCAATTCAGATCAGATCACTTCCATCCAGATCGGAGAGATACGCAACTGGATTCTCATATGGCACCATTCGACTCCTCGGCCTGCCCATTAGCAGTTGCAATAGCCCCCGTCGTAATAGGTCCTTAATCTGAAAGGCACTTGGCGCAACACCTTGCACGCCATCCTCCGCCTATCCAATAAGTTTGGTGGTGCCCGTCAGCAGGCTTGTACAATGTTTGGCCGTGCAATACCACACGGGCGCCTCAATTACGGCTTTCCGGTATATGATCTTTACCCAGTTCACGTAAAGGATCTCCATATATTAAATCGGCACCTTCTCCGTACAATTTAGTGGTCTTCCTCAATTCACCTCCGTAGACATTCTTCAACAAATTGTACCCTTTCCCTCCCTTGATACCCTGATCGAAGAGACCAAGCTTCGTCTTAAGGAACATCTTGAGCTGTCCCCCCAAGGCAAGGCTATCGGCTCATGGGACTATATGAACAGTAAATTCGACCCCACTTGTTACCCATTGTCCCTTCCACCCTGGGAGCGCCCTGCGATTGGCATCCCTCGGCGTCGCCCTATACCTCGGCGGCAGGTGAGAGCACGCGAATTATATGTTCGCACTATCCACAACGACAAGATGGAGAACGAACTCGAAATCTTCACGGACGCCGCCGTGCGCGGCAATGAGGTTGCGATTGCATGAACATCTTCGGACGCCCCCTTGATGGTTCCCGGAAGATCTCCAATACATATGGCCTAGCTGAAGAAGCTGAACTTATGGGTGTCCTGGGGGCTGTCCATTCCATCCGCGACCATTGTGACTCACTCTCATCCCGGAAATTTCGCATCATTACAGATTCTCACGTCTCTCTTAAATAATTGAACCGAACATTTCCACCTAATTATACGGCCACGAATATACTACATGCCATCCGAGACCTTCAACTGGAAGGCATCGCCATCCGCATCGTCTGCTCCCCGGGACACACGCCTGGGGCACATGGCAACCACGCGGCTCGCACTTCCACCCGGGAGAGACTTGACACACCTCCAGTGGTTTCCAGTGCCCCATCGCAACACCTACCACGACCAAACTGGCAACTTCACCTGCGGAAATTCAAGGCAGAGAGTCGCAAGTGGCTTCAAGATACCACCCCGGTGGGTGTGCTGGGCCCGCTCGGGGGAGGTGGTAGCTAATAAGATTTACGCTAACACGGCCCTAACCCCTCATTTACTACATAAATGGACCCGCGGATCCAGCTCGCACATCCAACGCTGCCCGTATTGTGACGCGAAGTGCATCCCTAACCTGTATCATCTGATATGGCACTGTGCGCACTTCAGGACCGGTCGCGAGCCACTATTGGACCTCGGTTCTCCACCCGGAGATGAAGAAGCGCATCTGCGACGCGTTCTAGAGGACCCCTCAGTGCTAGAGAAAGTTATTAAGTACGCACTAACCAGTGGTGTCTACCAGTTGGTGTAATAACCAGGACCTATACCTATCAAAAATCGTCGCACCTATCTCTTCACGATTTTTGCGAACTATATGTTCACGGATCTTTAAAATGCTATCCACCATTCAGGTGATTGAACCTTGAACAGTGTTCTTTTTTCGATTATTCCCTCCCTTCCTTCGTGTCCCTTCTCCTTCCCCAACAGGGCATTCATGCCCCCTCTGATAATAAAGGCATTCCTCCTCCTTTCTGTTAATAAACAAATACACCTCGAATTTCCACTCGCTTTATTTACGAGTGCCAGGGCAACAAATACTACAAAGGGTATCTTTTCTGCTGAGTCTACTCCTCAGAAATGTCACTGGTTCCGCTCAGCGGCGTCCCGCATGAGTACGTTAATTCACTGTCAGTTTTTACCAGCACACGAAGTGTCAAGAACGCGAAATAATCATCTCCCTTGAGGGGCAATCTGTCGGTGCACGAATACACAGCTACAAAGCTCTGCTTCGCTCTGTTGCAAACCACCGTTAAACAAAAGCTGCGTGCCGCAAGGCAGGGGCAAAAAGTGAAGGACGATCACACCTCAGGAGAGGTCACGTCGCCCCACTTCATCACTCCTTCCAGAAACAGGCTGGCTTGACAAACGAGCCAGAGACTAGCGAACACGGCTATACCAGCAGCACTAACCTTCAACTACCGGCCCGACAAGCATGCACCCCGGCGCCCTCCGAGAGTGCTGGAATATTCGTTTTCACTGACACGCACCGTCAAATCGGTTCCTACATGGCTCAGGTTGGTTTATTCATAGCAGTCTCTAATCTTATTTTTTTAAACGGAAAGAACACTATTTTCAGCATTAAACGTACGTAACCTTATTTGTCCGTCATAAGCACCAATCATTCTTAAATGCTTAAGCATGTTCATGCGGACTCAACGAGGGAATGAAGGGCAAAAACAAAATAGCCTATGGCCGGCATGTTTTCATATAAAAGCACTTATAGTGCACTCCTTTTCCCCCCATCTCAACCAAAAAGGAGACTTTCCGCCAATGCATTTGTGTACAGCAATGAAGCAAACCTTAAAGAGACTAAGTGGAAATATAGTGTTATAACGATGATGACCAATGGTGTCTATGAAGGCCGTCATACTTCGATACCAGACTCCGAACAAATGTATTTCCAGCAGTGCATTCGTGCGTAATAGTGGTGCATAGCACCTTGTAAAGATGCATGGAGTCCTATGAGTCATATGATGGTATTTAGTAAATAGACCAGACGCCGTTCTACTTGGCATCAGACTGCTTATATTGCGCCTAGAAGAACGTCCTCCTTGCAGTAGAGCTGTGTACAGTTATAAAGATGGCCTACTTTTGAGGCTTGGTGTATAGCAGGGCGGCTTAGGCAGCTTTTACTCAGAAGTCTTTTACAATTTCTTTTTCTGTTACTGTACTCTTTGGTGGGCTATTATTGCACGGAGCGCTCAGACCACGTATACTGCTTTGAATCATGCATTTGGAAAATAGCGTTGTTCGTAGCCTTATTTTTCTTTTTGGTCCCGTCATCTTCATTAATTTGCTCGCGCTGGAAGAAGGATGAGACATATTTAATTTCTATGCTTCTCCCTTTCGTCTTTTTTTGTTTCTCTAAAACAATTTATTTCTACGTATGAAACCATCCGCACTCAATCCGTAATGCTGCGGCTGTGTTACTCAGCCGAGAAGTGTCGTTCGGACGCAGACAGAGCAGCGCGACGTTTGTGTATGCTTGGAGTCGTCGTATAAAACTTTCGCACCCGAGAGCAGTTTAAAATAGACGTGCTGAGCGTGTGTTTCTGACACTGATCGAGAGGCGCCGTTTACTGGCCCATCTGTTAGGGCGCACTTGCGCCGGCGCCCATATAGTGCGCGCTTCGTAAAGAGCCACTGACGCAACGCGTGCCAAGGGAGTTCGCGGCAACGGCTAACAACTGCTGCGTGCCGAACGCTCGCGCAGAACGAAAAAAAAGGAAGAAAGCGCGAGGTACTTTACGCTCTTGGCACGGAGCGGATGTGTTCCCTCTTTCACCCTGTGTTAATGATGAAAGTCAGAAAATGTTGAAGTTTGATTTATTAAATATCACGGTGGTCTTTCCAAAACTGCGATGTGGAACACGATTAGCGGCTGGCGGAAATTTTAATTCCATTTCTTTTTAAATATTCGCCGCAAGCCATAGTTTCCCTGCGGTTCACCTCGGGATTTGAAAATCAAGTTTCAAGTTCAAGTTCAAGTTTATTCAAGACAATATTACAAAACATTGCCTTGGGGGGCATGGCTAGAGGCAAACCAGTTGCCTCTAGCCATGCCCCACATGAATCGGGGGTTTTTCAAATTGGGATTGAATGCTCCGCCTTCAGAAGCATAGAGCACCCATGTATCAACTGTTCTCCTCTCTACGCACGTTCACTGTTTTAGGGCGAAAGTCTCATAGGGGCTCGGGCTGTCGACGTCTCATGTCGTCGTCGTAACCGTCATCTCATGCAGTCACGGTACTAACTTGAACACCGGGACGCTCGTTTACGCCTCGCGCTAAAACGTAACGCGTGCTAAAAAAAAAACACCGGGACACTCATTTACGCCTTGCGCTGGAACGCTTCTTGCTGTATTATAACGCGTCGCTTGGGTTATTTATTTCTATAAAATATCGCTGGCAGCCCTTGAGGGCTGTTGCGGGGGTGGGAGGTGAACAATACAAAGTGTCTATGCAAAAAGCAAATCCATCCATCGTTGAAGGTCCTGCGAGGATCTGCACAGAGAGGATAAAAGGGGATTTCGCCGAGAAGAAAATCGGCCGTGTATCTGCTTTCTTCCCTGCAAATGTCGTCGAAAGGCGGTGGCCTCTTCCCCTCTCCACGTTCCGCACTTTCCTTCCCCCCTCTTCTCCCATGATGAATGAAATGAAGG
The DNA here is from genome assembly GCA_013339765.2 of Haemaphysalis longicornis. Lineage (NCBI taxonomy): Eukaryota > Metazoa > Arthropoda > Arachnida > Ixodida > Ixodidae > Haemaphysalis > Haemaphysalis longicornis. The sequence goes on from CM023453.1 coordinate 75,064,008, forward strand.
ATCCGTCGCACTGCTCGCGCCCATCTGTTAGGACAGCGCACGTCATCTTTTAACATCTTTTGGTAACAAGAAAGGAACAGGCAGCAATCTCGCCGTACATTGCGCCAAGTGCAAGTGCACACCCAAATTCGACCAGGCACGTGTGCTTCGAAAATAAAAAGGTCAGTGCGCCAGAGAGATCTTCGAGGCGCACGTCATCCACACGCGAAAGGATTCATCCGTCCAGCAAGCCATCTATTGACTTGCCTGCAAAAGGAGCACGATTATCTTGAGCGATGAATGTAAATACAAGTTCTTTACAATCTCTTTTTCTTTACCTGTTCCTTTTCTTCTGCGTTTTTCTTTTTTCGAGGGTATATATTCCGCCACGACGAAATAAACCTTGTTGTTGCTATAGTCAGCGCCTTGTCTTGTCAATCTTTCTTTTGTCCCGTTTAAGCGCTGTTGTTCTCTGTCAAGGTGTAGCCCTCTCTCCCGCTGTTACCAGGGGGTGGCCACCACGCTACCATGCCCCGTTCGCACAGAACTTCACTTTTTCACGGCTCCTGCCGCTGATGCGGACAAAGAACATTGCTGTGGACGTGCCCTTCATTGGAAGCGGCCAGAGCACGACACCTCGAGGCACAGGCCTCCACCCTGGCCAGACCCACCTCACCTTCATCGGTGGATATGGGGACCCCACCACCGCTCCCTCCTTGCGCTTCTTCGCGAAACGGGAGTTCACCTATACCTGTAATGTAGTCTTTATGCCATCTGGTTTAATATCGCCATAAAAAAAATAGCAAGAAAATACTGAGCGCTCGTGCACGCGTGCCTCGAGCGCACGTCCGTCAAGCAAAGCATACCCACTTTGGCCGATTGGCCAATATTGGCAAAACAAAAAAAATCTCCAGCGTTCATCGCATGCCTTTAGCGCATGTTGTTCAAGCAAAACATACCAACTAGGTCACTTATTTACTTACTTACTTGCTTCATTTCTTCCTTCCTTACTTGCTTCCTTACTTGCTTCCTTACTTGCTTCCTTCCTTCCTTCCTTACTTGCTTCCTTCCTTCCTTCCTTACTTACTTACTTACTTACTCGGCCGCGACTCTAGGGAGAGTAATCACGCCACCTGCTCGAGCCAGAACACGTGGTACACGTTCCACCTGCGGCGCCTATAGGTTAAGTGTGCGCGTTCCGTTCGTTCGTTCGTGGAAGAAGACCCCCTCTTCGCGTCGTCCACGATTGCAGCCGATTTGCTTCTTCTTCACCGTTACAGCAACAAAGATGGAGTATAGGTCGTTGGGGCAGCGAAGAAAAAGCAAATCGGCTGCAATCGCAGGCTTAAATGTCATGATGGTCGTGAAGGCTGCGTACAGCTTCGCTACCTTCAAGTATTACGGGTTGTTGTGAGCTTCCTGTAATTTCTTTTCATTCTGCTCGGAATAAGGTGGGCAGACATCACTTATTCGGAAGTTTTCTTTTATCTCGCGCCTCTTCTACATCATTTTTAATGCGTATTTTTTTTCGTTATGCTGTATTAAACACCCATCCGAAGTGTATTCTAATTAAAATAAGGCTGGTATACCAGCCTTATTATAATTGAAATAGGCTTACGTACCTTATACAAATATTACACTTAAGTACATAATACAATTAAGTACATAAGCGAGAGTATACTCTCCGTTATGTGCTTAATTTTAGCTTTAATCATGCCCGAAGTTTCCTTCGCGCTGAATAAAGGGGAGAATTATGAGTCTCGCCTGTATTTACTTCTTGTTCAAACATTCTATCGATCTTTGCCCGGATGCTGAATGATTGAACAGGCAGACAGGCATACATACCAAATTTTCGCGTCTATATAGCCGAAGAAATAACTATCGTCTATGAAACTGTCGCTGACGACATGTTTATTTTATTGCGAAAGCTTCTCAATAGGAATTTCCGCAAAGAAACTCCCAAATTCTATGAGTAACAAGGTGACACCCTGTTTACATTTGTTTGATGCCGACCGCGAGGCGCGATTTTAATTTCTTCATGGCTGCACATGATTTGAGCCGCGACATCCCGCAACGCAGAACATTGCTTGCAACAGCCCATGGACGGATATTCGCGAATGTTGTGGCAAAGCAGACCAATGGGTGTCCTTTAGAGGACGTACTACGCGTTCCTGAGCTCTTAGCCCAAGATTTGATCTTTATTCATCGCCACGTCTACTGACTCATCAGCCTACCATGACTCATCAGCCAACCTTATTCATCGCCAATCTTGACTCATCAGCGTAGCGAATTCGTCACATCCAGGTTAACCGTTGCAACTGCTTCGTTACATGTAGGTCGCAAACACATTTTCTTCATTGAAGGTGGGAATGGGGAATTGAAAAACTTCGGTAACTCCAGGAATTTGTTACATGGAGTTTCGTTACATACAGGTTTACCTGCACTTCGCAAAACGCACATAAAAAAAAACAGCAAAAGATGAAAATTTCATTTTTTTTTCATGCCATTCAAAACATGTTCGCCAACAGATATATACCACAGATGTTAAATTATGGAAACACAGACGTAATCAAAACAGTGCTAGGTTACAAAATTTGAGAATTGTTGTCGTATATGCTTCATTCAACCGCACCAATATTTTCATACCACGACTAGAATCGGTGTTTCTGCAGGTTATTGCAGTTTCTTGTAATGCAATACGTGTAGTTGCAGCTTTCATACTGTCACGGTTCATTAATGAGGCGTTCCGATAACGTTGCCTATGTAAATTCTCTTGGTTGAGATAGCTGGAGGAAAGTGACACGGACGCATAGCTTTCAGTCAAAGAGAAATTCAAAATCAGATAACGCCGCTGTCAAATATTGTGTCCTGTCCTGCCAGGACAAGATCGCGGTCTCCACTTTTTTCAGTTCCTTTTTTTTCTGTTTTGCCGGAGGCGAATGCGCTTCACTTGTGACTCCGCACTGTTATAAAGCGCAGCGCCCCCCTGGCACTTGAATCCTCTCGGCGACACTGCTTATCGCGAATATTTATTTGCCGCGTCCCTTCCCCCCTGTCCTCCGTTTACCCTTTCTTCTTTTTGGCTTATCCCTGGAACCAAACATTCAATTTTTGGGGGTTCTACGCGCCGAAGCTCCGACTGGCGCTATGAAGCGCGCTATATGGAGGGCTTCGGATTAGTTCACACCAGCTGGGGATCTTTGACGTGTGCCGAAATCTCGACACACGGGTGTTTTCGCTTTTCGCCTCCATCTGAAAAGCGGAGGCAAGGATCTAACCCGCCTCCTTTTTCTGAGCAGCACAACGCCTTAGCCGCTGATATACTCCGGCGCGTATACTCAACTTTTCTCGATGTCGAAGCAGAGGGTTTTCGCTCCAACACAATTCAGAGGACACTGCCTGCACGTTATTACCCCTTCCATTTTTTCAACTCTGGATATTTTGCATTTCCCTTTCGTTGTTGTGAATGCACTTGGTCGACAAACTGGGTGCAGCTTTTCCTTCCAAAGCTGTCCTGACAATGACAGCAAACGTGCGAATGCTTAAGTGCTCGAAGATGTCGGGAATGGGGCAATTCGGGGGAGAGATGGCGCCTAACAGGCACGAAGGGGAAGCGCCTGGAGTCACCATCTGTTCCGTTCCACCCCAGCCCACCACCAAGGAGCTGATTGACTCTCTCAGAGGGAAGCAGCACGGACGGAGGGATAGTGCCTGCCCGAAAATGAGGTGATTTAGGGCTGGAGACAGGGAGCTCACGAACCCTTCTTCCATCTTCCCTCATCGTAGTAACTCGATTCCAGCTACGTGAGTCCATACATGACAGCATGGGCGTCGGCAGGGGGGTGAAAAAGGAGTCGTTGCCCCCCCCCCAAAGCCAGTCTAGCATAATTGCCCTTTCCCCTCACAATCAAAAGGGTTTGCCCCCTCAAGACAAAATCCTGCCGACACCCATGCGTGACAGTGTAGTGCGGATGAAAGTGCCAGCGTAAAAATTAAGAAAAAAAATACAATAGATGTATGCAGAATTTAATAGCGTCCTCGATAAACACGCACCGGGGTTGCCCCAAAATCCGGCGCGGTGCGCACTGCACGGTGCGTTGATGGAGGACAAACTGAGCGGTTCTACCCTAGCGTCATTTTAAGCTGTGAAAGCAACTCATAAATACGTTCACAGGTGACGATAAAGCTGCATAATATGGCGCACAGCGCTGCTACAGAGGGTATTTATTAAAAGCCAATGATTATATGCACACAAAACCCATTTCCGTCACAGTAGCGCGACAACGCACTTCCACCGTTTCCACAAAACAGCTACAAGCCATCTTCTCATCTTCGTTCTGACAGCCATGACACGAGTGCCTGTTATGTTCCGCCCTTCCGCTACATCAAAGCGTGTACGTCTTCGTGGTCTAGGTATTCCAGTAATTGTACGCGTAATGCAATCAAATGAAACAAATGCAAAACTCCAACTGGCTGGCCACGCAGGACACTTTCTTTCGCGTCATTTTACAATGGCTGGCCGTTACAGAGCCCGCTCTGAGCCCGTCACATCGTTGCCCGATTAATTCGCAAGAAACTCATCCTTGTCAGCAGCAATATACATCCCGTTCCGCCTTCACACCAGTGCATGTGCGGAATATATTCGCTGCGCAAATTTCCTGCGTCCCTTGAGTGTCGCCGCGAATGAGTAACGCTGAATCGGAAAGATTTCGAACCTAGCAAATTGGCGAGGGCAAGTACGGTCGTACGCTTATTTTGGAAGCGCTGTTTATTCACCCTCATGCTCACTCCTTATCGCACATCTCTTTGCTCTGGAGGTATTCCCTGTTCATTTTATTGACGGGAAGCCAACAAAAATCAACCCGACACATACATGCTGCAGCACGGGTACGCGAAAAGCCGAAAGCGAAATAGTAGCGTCGCGGTGGCGGAGCACGCCCGGTCGGGTCGGTAATTAAATTGCTTTTGGCGGTTGCCACCCCCCGCTGAAACGCAAAAGTTCTTTTGAGCAAGCAGACGGCCGTGAAATCTTGGTGTACCCAATACGTTGCTTCTGTGTTTGTTGCAGGAAATAGTGTTATGCGGCGGCAAATATGTATCCTGCGAATGCCTGCTACGCACGCTCAGAAATCAGTGGTTTGGTATATTCAGCGAATGCCTGTGATCGCACGGCAGGACAAATTTATAAGCATGGCATCCTGCTGCCGGTGCGCGAACGTGAGTCGGTTCTTAAACCAGGCCATTACATATTCGAGTTGCCAGTGCAGGTCGTAGATGTTACATGCTCATAAAAGTAAAATGTGTTTTAACACTATCTGCCGTCGCATAACATAGCAACATAACATAACAACAACATTTTAGCCAATACACGCACATTCTCTTAGCCAAGGAAGTAATTATTTCTGTATTTCATGATTGTGGACAATTGTTAAAAAATATATCGACACTAGAAATATAAGAAACGTGCGAGAAAACATTTTTCAAATTTGGAAAAATCTCCTTCCTGGCCCATATTCACCCCAAAATTGGGCATTGTTGTGCTCGTAGAAACAATATCAAATACAAGGCATTCGCTAGTACAAACGATCGCAGTTTATTTCATAAATTTTAATCAGAACAGTTTCTGTTTTAGCAGAGAAAAACATTCATCAATTTGTACACCGACACTATACTTCACCACGTTGTTCCACAGAGCGTCTTCTCTGCACGGCACGCGCCTGCCTGCACGAAAGACGCGCGATCCAGCGGGTTCGCGCTGCAGGAATACATTTTCCTGCAAAAGTATTTCATAGCGTCAAAACGGGAAAAAGGGATAATTCACTTGTTTGTGGGAAAAGTACAACGTTTAGCCATCGGTGGTGCACCCATTTATGAGCACGGTAGACTCAACGACTGGCAGGTCATAGACGTGCGTTTAAAGCATCAGGGTATGTTATACGTGGTATCTTTTATGTATTCCGAACATTACGAAATAAGCGGTGGCGGACTCATCGAGTTATACGGATGTAGTATTAATATGCCTTAGAGGAAATCAGATACACCGATGCTTTAAATGCATTTCATGCTTCAAAGGGAAATGTATACTGTGGGGAAAATACAAGGTTGTAGCAAGAGATGCACTATTTAGAAAACAGAACAGGCGTCTAGCGGAAAAACATCATCAGTTGTACACCGTAGTATCTTACTTGCAGTGGTCTTCCGACATTACGAAAGACGCGATCACGGTTCGGATGAGAAATACACTTAGCAAAATATTTCGAGCTAAATGGGAATAGATAAACACGTTAAAAAAACGTGGCCAACTGAGGGACAAGAGAGATAGAAACAAGACAGGCGCCATCGACGGCAATTAAACAGCTATGTTACACGTAGTATTTTTTGCGTTCAAATTACGACATAGGTGAAAGACTCTAAACGTGTAGAATAATACGCTTAGAGCAAATGTACACGAGTTTACATTTCAAACAACGTTAAAAAAACGTGGCGCAAACTAGACGGGACAAGAAGAAAGAAACACAGATACAGGCGCCAACCTCGCCGGCAATTGGAAACAGCTATAAGGTTACACAAGTAGTAATTTGACTTTGCGTGTCAGTCAGTTTGCAAAGTTTCAAGTTGTTGAAGAAATAGCTACAACAATTTTGTTAGCTATTTCTTTACACGAGCTTTTCTAGTCGACAGACCACGAAGTCAAATACACTGGTACAGCTGCCAATTCCTCGAGGTTGGCGCCTGTACAGTGTTTCTTGTCTTCTTGCCGTCAGTTTGCCACGTTGTTTTTTAACGTTGTTTGAACTATGTACCAACTAGCTCAGCAACAAGTTTTGTTAAGTCGTATTTCTTCTACACTGAGCTCTTTTCTATGTCGACAGACCACGCAAAGTCAAATTACTACTTGTGTTAACCTTATAGCTGTTTCCAATGCCGGTCGAGGTTGGCGCCTGTATCTGTGTTTCTTGTCTCTCTTGTCCCGTCTAGTTTGCGCCACGTTTTTTTAACGTTGTTTGAACTATGTACCAACTAGCTCAGCAACAAGTTTTGTTAAGTCGTATTTCTTCTACACTGAGCTCTTTTCTATGTCGACAGACCACGCAAAGTCAAATTACTACTTGTGTTAACCTTATAGCTGTTTCCAATTGCCGGTCGAGGTTGGCGCCTGTATCTGTGCTTCTTGTCTCTCTTGTCCCGTCTAGTTTGCGCCACGTTTTTTTTTAACGTTGTTTGAACTATGTACCAACTAGCTCAGCAACAAGTTTTGTTAAGTCGTATTTCTTCTACACTGAGCTCTTTTCTATGTCGACAGACCACGCAAAGTCAAATTACTACTTGTGTTAACCTTATAGCTGTTTCCAATTGCCGGTCGAGGTTGGCGCCTGTATCTGTGTTTCTTGTCTCTCTTGTCCCGTCTAGTTTGCGCCACGTTTTTTTAACGTTGTTTGAACTATGTACCAACTAGCTCAGCAACAAGTTTTGTTAAGTCGTATTTCTTCTACACTGAGCTCTTTTCTATGTCGACAGACCACGCAAAGTCAAATTACTACTTGTGTTAACCTTATAGCTGTTTCCAATTGCCGGTCGAGGTTGGCGCCTGTATCTGTGTTTCTTGTCTCTCTTGTCCCGTCTAGTTTGCGCCACGTTTTTTTTTAACGTTGTTTGAACTATGTACCAACTAGCTCAGCAACAAGTTTTGTTAAGTCGTATTTCTTCTACACTGAGCTCTTTTCTATGTCGACAGACCACGCAAAGTCAAATTACTACTTGTGTTAACCTTATAGCTGTTTCCAATTGCCGGTCGAGGTTGGCGCCTGTATCTGTGTTTCTTGTCTCTCTTGTCCCGTCTAGTTTGCGCCACGTTTTTTTAACGTTGTTTGAACTATGTACCAACTAGCTCAGCAACAAGTTTTGTTAAGCACATCTGATGGTCGACTTTCCGGCTGGGCGTTTGACATGGAATGACCCTATTGTGATAAGGTAGTTACCACTTGTTCAAAAAACTGTAACTCGGTGTGCGGAAACGTGCATACATTAGCTTAGCATTTATGTGTCGTCATTAAATAAGGTAGGTGCTTTTATTAATTTCAGCCGCACATATAATTCAACGTGTACAACAACATTTGTGGTTTTAAAAAGCGCCCTGTACGTCGCCAGTACAGCGCAAGGGGAGGGAGGGGGGCAGGGGGGAGTGGAAAAGTTGCATCATTACCCATTTTCACACGTCCCCACCACTTTAAAAGGTAAGTGGGAGTGTTTTGCCCCTTAGCGAAACAGATGTTTGTATCTCGTATACTCCTTCACACAAGTGCTCTACCCCTCAAGTTCAGAACAGGCAGGCTATTCCCCAGAGCACCAACCCCCTTGGGAAAAACTGAGGTTCACCTAATCGGAAATTCAACATTCAGATGAGGCAAGATACGGGCGACACAGAAATTTTCAGGCGTCTAAACTTCTTAGCACTCACTGCGATTCAATTAGCACCAAGCGCTTGTCCTGCGGGACAGTTACAACGGAACAGCTAGTGTAACACGTTCACTCACACACATACTCACGCGTGCCTCGCTTTCGCCGCACGATGCGTAAGAAGAGTCGGCGGTCGCCAATTTTCTCTTGCTTTGTCTGCTTTACTCCCCTTCCCTCTCCGGCTTCTCCCTTCAGCTGCTTTCCCAACTTTTGAAGAGCCCCACCGCGGGCGTCTGGTGGCAACACCAACTTCCAGCTAAGGGGAAGGCCTTCGCGGCTGCTGTAATGACGGCGTCATGATTCGGAAGCTACTCCACTAAGTGGGCTGTCAATCCCCCTCGCTAGGCGCCGGCAAGAACAGGAGATGTCGAGCGAGACTCTCGCAGCGGGCAAGCAGGTACCAGTTATGTGGCTTCTCAACCACGTCGACGTGTCCGGTGGTGTTTAGAAAGCCACATCGGCGCTGGCGGCGAGTTTAGACCGGAAAGAAAAAAGCGTGCCGCCGCTTGTGTCGGCGGCTCGGCGCCGGCGGCGGCGGCTTTTCGGAAATGGACGGTTTCCGTGTCACGTTTCTGCGCGCCCGCTCTCCCTCTTCTCGGGGCGTCTCGCCGTTTCTCCGCGAAAAACGATGGCGATGCGTGAAGGGGCCGCCGAACAATGGGGCGGGAGAACGAAGAGCTTGCGGCCGCTTCTCCCGACAACACTCAGCCGTCTGTGCCCCTGCACTTGACAAGAGTGGAACAAACGAACTCAGGCCCCGAGTTGAAACTTACAGACGGGGGAGGATAGAGGAAAATGAACTTTTGCGAGGGTCCTTTCAGTTGTTACCGATGGCGGAAAGTTTTTCATCGCTGAACGCGTAATCTAAGTCGCAAACAGTTTGTTTAGGGCATTCGTCCTTTTTTCTCTATGTACTATATTGATTGAAAGCGCTGCAAGTATCATTGACCACTCGTCCTTTGCTTGGGAGGACGAGTAAAAAAAATCATTGCCATTGTGGAGAGAATCGGTTGGTCGTACAGGGGCTGGTGCACTTTATACTGCTTAATCCTTCTAAAAACAAAATACGCGAACAAAATTAGCTGAGCTTCACTCACTCACTTACTCACTGTGATGAATGTCTAAATTTGCACGAATCGGTGGGAACTTTGCTGCAGCCACCGCGAAGAGGAAGACGGAAGGACATAAAGCAAACCTTTCGGTCCATCCGTGTTCGAGAAGTGGGTACATGCGGAAACCACGTAAGTCAGACCGGCTAATGCACACAATATTTTTCCGCAGCATCAATCAGAGGTGCCAAGGTCGATCCCCTGAGCGTAGAGATTGATCGACCCCGACTCTGCACACGAGAACGCAGAAGTCTGCTTTCCGTGCAAAAATATCGGAGACCGCGCTCCAAGAAGCAGAGCAACCCCGATGGGAGCCAGCTGACATGGCAGTGTCTGTTTTTGTGCCCACAAAGAATCACACGTCATATTTCCAGCTTATTTTGATGCCTGGTTACTGCTATTCGCGTGTAGATCATCAGCATAAAGCTACAATAACACATTATCGCACGAATGCCTTCTTTTATTCGTTTATTCACAACAAGTCCGAAGACGTAAATCATCGTCCCGATACCATCGCACAGAAATCTCACTTCTCTTTTTCGTCAAACAATATCTCGTTTCTCTTTAGGCCATGATGCCGCATGACTGAATTTCGAAGCGATATTTTTATGCACTTTTGTAATTAGTTTATTTGGAATAATGTTTTTTTCAATGCCGCTATTCTAATTTCAGCGTAAAATGTCAGTTGAGGTTTTTATGTTTTTGGGGCCGCATTTCACTCCACTCTTTATTTCTCGTTTATATTATATAAACGAACAAAGGCAGTCGGTTGCATAGTATACTATGTGTAAGCGCTTGAGGAAATAAACAAATGGATATATAAGTAAGCGGAACAATTTACTATCACAGGGATTTTGGTTATTAATTTAGGGGTGCGCTTTGTGACAAGCTTGTCAAGCATTCTGTGCGACCAATATAGCTGCCCTTACCGAATGACTGCCTAAATTTAACTACGTCTGCGCTGCCACGTTTCGTATAATTCTGAAGCCCATTTCCCCTGACACATTTGTTATCCCAAAATAGTAACCGTATTTTTCGTCAAATTTATTTGAACGTTGTTGTTCGCTACTCCTCGGGTATCGCGTTCGGGGCTGCCTGTAATCTACTACAACTCTACGGAATGTTCAACTTGGTGTCACCCAGAAACCAAATTACTCTGGGATTACTTCCTCCGAGTATTTTTCCGGGGTTTTTTTTAGTTTTTATTCTCAACAATCAACAAAAGCTGAAACTCCCCCGGTATATAAAACAACGTTGATCCTTTGGAGGTTGAACTTCATGACATCATAGTTATGGCTGGCGTGGATTCTTTTTTGCGAATCTTCAGTGTCTTCCCCCTCACAAAATAAAGCAGAGACCAGGAAAAATTTCTTGCTTAACAAGCGCCCGGGCATCCGTAGCAAAATAATTCTATTGGTAGCGATGACGACTAGCCCAACTTTTTCTAGACTGCGGCTGGGACACGACTGAAACTATGATTGCGCCACCAACACACCTGGCAAAAAAGTAGGATTTAGAAAAGACGGAGGTAACTTTCACGATTGGTACCGCGGCGCCCCATATATCGGACGAGTGAGTGCTGTCGAGCGAAAATCACGGTACACACTCATTGTGGGGCGAAAACCAAACGCCGAGCGTGCGTAGCGGTCGGCGTAAAGGCGGAGAAGGCGGGCAGGCCGCCGATGAAGTGGGTAGTCCGCCACCGGTCATTGCCTCTCTCGTGGGAATCCGTGGCCTCTGCGTGCCTGCCGCAACTGGAATGGAAGCGTCCGTCGGGAGGGAGCCCTGCGGAAGGCCGTCGGCGAGTTGCATCGGCGGTGCTCCTCGGTGACATCGAACCCCAAGCTGTGGAAAAAGGCAACTCGTTGTTCAGGGGAATATTTAAGCAAGTTCATTAACCAACAACAAAAAAATACGCACTGGCTATTGTTGAAGGAGAAGGCTAGAGTATTAATTGTCAAAAAAAAAAAAAATTCCCTGTCTTCTTTATCCTGGCCTCTAAGCAAAGCTTAATTGCGTAGCAGCGCGTTTGTGTTGCGGGCCGCACCTCGACTAAAGGATGGAAGTTTTGATGAGTACAAAAACAATGGAATTACACTAAAAAAGAAACTAAAACCGCTGCTGCCGGCGGAACGGAGAACAAAGCCCAACAAATATTTTCTGCGCCGCACTCCGCCGATGTGCCGAGCGTATTCGGCCCTTCCCCAGCTCTAGCACGGCCGTGGGATGTACGATGTACGCGGCTGCTTGCTCCCAATCATCGGATACCACCAGCTGGCGTTGGCGCATCTTGGTGGGAGCGTTTTCGTTTCCGGGTAGCACTGATACATGAAACTAGTTTGCATGCGCGCTGCGTGGGGCAGCTTCACCAGCACAACCAAACAGGAAGTATCTTACGCACAACGTTTGTTTAATGGGCACTGAGATTGCGGGAGTCAATGGGAAAGGGCTTGCAGGAGAGCAAAAAGGAGATAAGAGAAAAAAAGCAAAATAAATAATGGACGTGCCATGCAGCTAAGCCTTTCAGCGCTGAAGCCTACGCAAATCCACTTTCGTCGGCTACGAGAGGTCTGTCGCGCTTTCGTTTGCTTTGGAACATGTCCAGAGCGGCCACGTTAGCCTCTAGATGTCTGCCCACGAGTGTCCGACGCGCATCCAGCAGCTCAGAAGAGAGAGAGAGTGTAAAAACATTTTGATGAGCTCCAATGTGAGAGCGAAACCCCTAGTCCGGGAATCCATGCGTTGCCCTATAGGCGTCTTGGCCCGTGTCACCAGGAGAGCCTGGTCCTCCCTTTGAAAGTTGGAAAACAGTGTCTCCCACGGCCTCAGGAAAGGAATTCGGGTGGACAGAAGATATCCCCCATTTATGCTTCGCGTTTCATAATGCGTTCGTTCCTCCTGCATGGCTGTGTCGAGAATCACTGTGACGACATGATGTGTCTTGTCACTTGGCGTATAGCGTGTCCGCGCATGGGCTTCGTGCTTATTTTATACGTTGCGCGTAAGAGTTGTTGAAATCCTTCATAAGCGCACCGTTATATTGCGTAAAGCTACATCTAAACAGGCCGGCAACATGGGATGTTTGTCAGCTACGGCAGAAATAAGCGCACCGCGCGAAGAGAAATGTATATACGTATATCACGCCGCGCAACAGGCGCTGTGGTGTGTATTTTCGGTGGCCAAGGCCGCAGAGTAAAACTATTTACATCTATTTTTTGTTTGCTGCGATAGATATGTCCATAGCAAGTGTGTGCTGATAAGGTCCGTGCATCACAATGTTATGTCGGAAAGATATGAGCGGCGCTGCTATCCGTCAAAGCACTGCAGGTGCTCGGCGAACACGTAACCAACACAACTTCCGGGTGTTATATGCCATGTCATCTCGCACATTCGTGAAAAAAAAAAAAAAAAAACAGCTGGTTCAACGTAATTCACACGGCTGTAAAACAACACGTAATTTCTATATGCATTATTTGTCATGTATGCTTCTGCTCGTCACATTAGGTTTTGTGATCGGGGGAGGCATTTCGTATATGGAGTCGAGGAAACGTCCACTGTCCGCGCCGCCAACCATACACGCCGCCAACCATCCCTATTTCATGGCGTGATTTCCTCCTTCATAGTTTTTTATGTGCGTGTGAGTGAGATATCTTTTATTTACTTTTTCTCTCTTACACACAAAAAAAAAATTAAATGGACGAAATGCGTGCGTGTGTTTTGACTGATTGATTATGAGGCTGAACGCACCGACGCCACATAGGCGATGAGGTGCGCCGTATAATTCTGACCACCTGGTGATCTTCAACATGCGCCGAAGTCACGCACACATGGATGTTTTCGTTTTGTTGTGTGGGTGTAAACCCGCACAACACACACATAAACACGCACATTTGTGTGTTTGTGTGTGTAAGCGCACACAAACACACAGATCCAAACCATTTTGCTTTTCAGGCACTCGAACTTCCTGCATGAGAATTTTTTATGATCTGTGCGGGATCATATTCTTTGCATTTTTTCATATTTTTATTTAAAAAGGCTAAAAAGTTGTTTTTTTTTTTTTTTTCCACGTTCCTCAATATTTCATGAAACTTCCATACTTACGATAGACGCAAGCCAGACAGAGCAGCCTTGCGCGCGTCGTGCGTGGTGTCAAGGGGGATGGAAGCGTGATGTAGAGCGCGTCATAGCAGGAAGTGGCCCCATTATGCACTGAATGAGCGGCTACATTTTTCCCGCGGAAAAGAAGCAGAAGAAGAGCAAAGCAAGCGACGCGTGGAAGCGGAAGCCGCCCGCGACGTCGTCGGCCCTGGTCGCGCCTCGGGAGGCGATTTGATTTATCGGCCCCACGCTGCTGCGCGCACATGTGGTTTATTTGCGCCGAATAGAAACGCATGCGCGGTTGTCGTCATTGTGTCCGCAAGGCTTCGCAGCGCCAATTGCGGCTGATATATGTACTCACGTTCACGGGACGGGGAAGGGCGCCTCGTTTGCGACAGTTCAGTACGCAACATGCATGAGAGAGAGAGAGAGAGAGAGAGAGAGAGAGAGAGAGAGAGAGAGAGAGAGAGAGAGAGAGAGAGAGAGAGAGAGATATTGTTAATAAAAGAACTCTCAAATAGCGCGAGAAAATAATGTAAGTAAAGACAGCGACGCACGAGAAAACATTAAAAAATGAATTTTACTGAAGTTTCGACTGGAGGACCAGTCTTCATCGGAGTGACGTACAACCTAGAAACACGGGCGCTCCATGTTTCCACCCGAGTGTCCGTCCGAAACTTCATTTTTTTAATGTTTTTCACGTGTATCTCTGTCTTTACTAATATATATATATATATATATATATATATATATATATATATATATATATATATATATATATCTTAAGAGGATAGAGAGAGAGTGGGATTTAATGCTGCCTATCAGGTTTCACCTGTGTGGTGTGCGTCTATAAGGCATCAAATGAACAAAACCAAAGTTTTCGTGCTATGTACGCCACAACAACAGTAGGAACAGTTCCACTTCCACTACTGGTCTCGACTTGCAAGGAGACCAGGTGTGGGACTTCCTTTCGTGACGTGTTTTGCTTGTGGCGGGCCTAGATAGATGGCGCTGGCTGTAGCTGTCTGGTGGAGGATGGCACTTCGAGGAGGTGGCGGAAACGGGCAGGAGTGAGATGTCAGTTGTTACGCAAACGACAGTTGGGAAAGAGTTAGGAAAAGAAGATAAAAACTACCGCAGGCCTGTGGGGGAAGCCCCGGGAGGGTTCCAGACTGTATGGCTGAATGGCTAAATGATTTAAAACCTACTCTCAATTCTCTCGTAAATTTGTTTTATAAATTAACTTCGCACTGACTCCTTCCACCCCCACTTCCCCACCCCCCGCACACACACACACACACACATCAGCCATTGTCGGAGTACAAAGAAGTGGTAGTTTGCGGCAAGGTAAAATCTATTGTAAATTATTCGGCATCTTAACCTTAAACAGGAGAGACAACCGATTTTTGTGGAGTGCATGTCGTCTAGCTAGTACGAAATCCAGCGTTTTAAATATTGGGGTAACCGCAAGGAATTCCTAAATAAACCGGCGAAAATCATCATTTTTATTTTGCACTGAAATTTCTGAAGTCTGAAAGGTGGCGACGCGTAGTGTCTGAACCTGACACTATGTTACGTGTCCCGTGGCCTCCGCGATCTGCTGCCGGCGGCGCGCCGTTGCGATGCCGGCAGCCGATCGCGGAGGCCACGCGTGTCCAAACAAGTCCGCGTCTATTTCAACGCGTGATTCAAAAACCGCGTCAAGGAATCGGAAGTGTTGCACGTTATTTTTGTTTTAGCCAGTGACAAGTTTTTAAACATTTCTTCTAATCTGACGGGCAGTTAAAAGTATGTTGCAGCACGGCTCACTGTCATCGCTGCCAGCATTCCTTTTGCGGGACACTTATGGCTGGTATACAGATCTAGAAATTCCGATTTCAACAGTTCTAGGGCGCTATCAGCAAAACCGTTTCGGGTTCAGGTGTTTTAAGTGATGCCCTTTTTATTTGGGATAAAGAAAATATACTCTACAAAAACCGGTTCTCTGTCCCTTTAACTAATCGGAAAAGGCTTGGCGCTGTGGTTGATTGATGCCACGAAAGGATTTCATTGCTTACGGTCCGGGACTAATGCCTCCCTATATGGAATTCCTTATATGGAATAAAAAGTAATGAATTACGGACAAGTAATACTTACATTTCGTAATAGCCCCTATCGTGCCTCGATAGCATCAATCCCTTGCAGAAAAGATGGACGATAACTGGGGGAGAAACTTCGTATGAAACCTTGTTGCGACAAACCAGCGTCGCTTTAACTAGTAACGGTGAGTGATACGTTTCGGTGTCATATACATAAGTTTAACATGCGAGATGGGTAATGTTCGATCACGGTTTAGGTGCTGGATCTAGTTAGGCATTGTTATGTATTATATTCCTCAGTAAACGTCGTGCATCGAGAGCTTCTTTTTGTTCTCTAGAACTCAGTACAGCCGCCGCAGCCGTTAAACGAACTAGCAACCGCGTGTTAAGGGCCAACGTCATATAGTGTCGTCGTGTCGGGTACGCCGCTTCAACTAAAACGACAGCTTCCAAGCACTTGTTCCCACACGGCTCTATTCAGAATGTAGTGGAATACATACGGAGTATTACGGACACATTTCCTCCCACGTCTGCCCCCTTTTTGCATATGGGGGGACGCTTCGTTGTGTTCGCTAAAACCTCTACACCCGCCGCAGCCGAAAACGATCCCTTTGAAAGCGGTTCAGGGAACGCCCTTTATCTGCAGTCTTTCCGTTCCGCGAAAACCGCCGCCCTTCTCCTCGGCCTTCCGCCCCTTGGTTGGCCCTGCGGCCGCTATTCAGCCCTGTAGTGAATAACTAGGGAAAGATTACGGACACATTTCGCTCCCACGTCTGCCTCTTGGTTATAGACATATGAGGGTGCGACGCCCCGGGGACGTGATCGCCGCCGTTACGAGCGCGCACAGCGGGCGATACCTTTGGCGCAGCAGTTGGGCAGAGAGATATGCGTCCATAATCTGGCTCGTTCCTTGGTAAACCGTCCGTCCCCTACCTGGAATCCTCGGCGCACGCGTGAACGGTGAAGGAAAGGGGACTGTCTAGCGGCCGCTAGCTCGCCCCCTCCGAACGCATATCTGTGCAATGGACACGCCACGAAGGAAAATGTCCATTGAAGTTTGAGACTTGTGTCTGTACGGTGTGCGATAACTGTGTATTTGCAGCCGCGAATAGGGTTGTTTTGCTAGTTTTTGAACTAGACACGCCTGCTCTTCACGTACGATCAGGATATTTCTTTTTCTCCCTCTAAGCAGTGGTATAGAGATGCAATGGCGCAAAGTACCGCATGGGACGAAGGACCGGACGCATCCTAAATGCATCTCTGGCGCTGCCTCGCTTGTTATGCATTAAAGCAGTGTTTCTCGAATGGGGGTCCGCGGACCCGAGGGTCCGCGAGTCATTTCAGGGGTCCGCGAAGCCCTCCCGATGCACTCCTGAAAACCTCCCACCTCATTCATTTCCTCTTTTTTCTAAACCCCGCTAAAAATGCGAAAAGATTTTTTCACTCCACGATTCGTACGTTTAATTTCTCCGGGTATCCCATGTTTTAACGTTGGCTTTTTGCATGACAGGCAAGCTATGTTGATAAGCCAGAAACGCAAAAGATTGGGTGACTCTTGGGTGCACGAGAAAATTGTTCGCAATATTACGTGCATAAGCATAAAAGTAGCGACATAACAGGCGGGAATCGGATAAGAATGTGGGCGACGTTAGCTGCAAGTGCAAATTGTTTGACATTATGACGCAGTTAACATTAGTTCATCGTGGGGCAGGGGAGCAGCAGGACCGAGGAAGGGGGGTATCGATGTCACAACACCCCCCTCAAATTTTCTAACGCCGCATCTCCCCCACTTTCAGTCATTTTTTTCATATGAACACGCCGTATCGATTTATTAATATGTAAAAATTAAAATAAGAATGGCAAGGATGATAAATGACTAAGCAAATTTTTGGGCAGGCTCTCTTTCCTTACTTTTTTTTTACCTGTAACTTATTCCCCCCTCCTCCTCCCCACCCCCCCGCCCCCCGAAAAATATTTCTAGACACTCTTGTGGGGTCCCCCATCACTTCTGCGAGCCCGAAAGCGGTCCTCGGCAAGTTCATGGTTAAGAACCGGTGCAGAAGAGTGTCGTTTGTCACTCACTCACTCACTCACTCACTCACTCACTCACTCACTCACTGCAGGCGTCCCTTTCCTGTACTCGGTCACTTAGCTCAAGAAAAACCCTGGTTCAATGTAAGTGGTTTTAGGAAATCCCTGCTACCGTCGTAGTGCTAATCAAATTAAATTGGAACGTGTATTTCGTCATCAGGAGCTTATTCCCGTTTAAAAACAGGAATTTTTCTAATTGCGAAATTTTCTGTTCCTCCAGCAACCAATCTAGGAGTACAGCATCCATCCCTAAAATATACATTTTCCCCTGTTCCCCTCAAAAGAAAAATAATAAGGAGCATACAAACCACGCTTGGGAACCTCGTTTTCAGACGAAAGGAGCGCGCTGCCGGAACCAGTGCGTCGGCCCGCGCAATTGGGCCAACTCCTGCCGTCGCACCCGGGAGCATCCCCGGGAGGGCTCTTGACGCAGGTAGCTCGCATGCGTCGGCGCCCAGAAGACAGCGGAACAGGCGGCCGCTTGAAAGAGACGCGTATACCTGCGCGAAGAGGGGCAGCCTCTTGGCAGCGGAGCCGACAGCATGCGCGCGGGTAGAAGAACCAGGAAGAGGGGAAGAAGCCGGTGTTTGCCTTCTCTTCATTTTTCTTCGGCCGACAATAGAAGCAGCACGCCGTTAAGCACGCAAGTGAGCGTATGCCACCGCTTGTCGTCGCGGCTGGCGACATGCCTGCTGCTCCCCCGAGTGCATCTTTCGACGCGACGACGACACCCTGCAGGCGCGTCTGGTTTCTCTTTCGCGCTGTCTCCCCTTTCCTGCAGCAGTAGCAGCTCCAGACACTTTACTGTGCGTGCTAGCGTAACGATTTTCTGCCCGTGTGCTCCTTCGCTCGGTCTCCTGATGCCTCCCAGTTTTATATTATCTTAACCAAATGTTGTCTTACCACACCACAAAGGAACAAGGTGTATACCACGTTGTTTCTGGAACAAACTTAGTCGGGTGCATAACGCCCCAGCTTTTCTCTATTCAAGCACATATTCTTGGGAAGCGTGCGGTAATATGTACAGTAAGCGGACGGGGTGCTACATAAAGCGGGGCACACGTGTGCAGAGAGCGACGCGTTCCAGCGCGCGTTTTCCCCTCTCCCAAACCGGTCCTGTAGCCTTCATGCGGGCTCCTGGCCGCCGCCGGAACGGTTTCGGAGTGCGAATACGCGTGCGGATACGCGTTCCTCTCCGCTTATGTGTCATCCGCTTCAGGCCCAAACCGCACGTCCACGTCGCAGCTGTCGGCCCGCCGTTGGGTCGCTAGGGTTATCTGGTGTTTAATCGCTCAGCTGTTCTGGTTTACGCAAACACGAGCTCACTACCTAGGGAGATTGCCGACGCCTTTTGTTTATATAAAAAAAAACCGCGCAGCTTGCACTACTGGAGCAAGGCTGGAGAAACAGCAGAGCTGGCCGCCCCCTGCCTTCGGCGGAGACCCGGCTGTTGGACCTCACACGGATTTCCGAACTTGCCGCTAGAAGTTCTCTATGACTGGCAGGCCGCGGATCGTTTTGTCCGCAGCCTTTCACATCTCTCACAAAGTCGAGCGCGGTAGCACGCGCTAGAACCCGCGGAAACCGGCTTCGTGAACTCGGCGTCCTGTGCTCTCCACATCAGGTGCGAACGCACGTGAACTGGCGAGGAGAACAGCACGTGAGAGATCACGCCAGGAACGCAATCGCATAGAAGCCGGTTTCAAAACCCAACGAACCTGGGCTAGATTCTGACCACGGGAAGCGTTTTTTCCCTGGTTCGTCTCTTTTTTGTTTGATAGTGGGTGCGGTCTTTTAATTGTTTTCTGTTTTGCTTAATTTGGGGGGTTAGTTTATCGCATTTTCCGTTCTTTTTATTGTTTATTTCCAACCTAACCAAACCCATGTGTGCATATGCCTTCGCGTCTCGAAATGAGTTGACCTAGGAAGGCGAGATAAATAGTTTTTGCCCGCTATGTGCACCTAAATTCGTTGTTGGGGTTTTTTTTTTTTTTTTTTTTTTTTGCCGCCTCAAAATTAACCCATTTGGCTCTAATACTTGGCAAAATTATTACCTGGCCTCTGCCCTTTTTTTTCTTGTAGGTGTTACGCATTACGTGCCAGCACATCCATTTTTTTTTTTTTTTTTTTTTTGCAGTTGTCTGCACATGTTCTTGTTCCCACCCGCTGCTAACCACGTTCCCCTCGGGCCCTCGGAGTGGCCCAGTGATTATGTTGCCAGTTTCAAGTCGTAAAGGTGCCGGGTTCGATTCCCGGGACCTGCCTTAAATCTCTGAAAGTCTAAGGGATTTTGGGTCGGCATGTGGGGTTCTAAGCCCAGGTTTTTTGGAGGAGTTACGTGGGGTTGCGAGGAACTCCAGTACATCGAAGTTCCTTTAGCCACATACGAAACAGTGGACCTCCTCACTGGGGGTCAACGCTTTTGAGAACCTAGCGTAGGACGCTATCACGGATGGGGAGAGAATTTTCTATATTTGCCCGCGCTCAAGTCTGCAACGTTTTTGTTTTTGCAAAGCTTGCCTACGTCCTGCAAGTCTTCCCCTGTATTAAAAATAAAGTGCAAGCCATGCATAGGGTACTCGCATACCTTTGTGTGGAGTTCCCGCTTTGAGCCCATGCGCAAATATAATACGTTCCTTTCCTTAGAATCTGGAGGTCTTAAACTCATCCACATTTTTGTGCACCACCTGGTTTCCCGCTTTCTGTTCTTTAAAAATATGAACCACCCGTTCCAAAGTGTAGTGCTTCAACGTCGGTTGGGTGCGCATTGCCGTATGTATTTATTCCTGTACTGCCAATGGTGGCTAGGGCCCCCTGGGGATTTCTTAAAGGAGTAGTGGAGACATTCGATTTTTTAAAAGTACATTTCTCACTGGTACACTTGTTCGACCTCTCCAGGAAGCAGATGATCCGTGTATTACAGTAAAATGTGTTCCGCTGTACGGCGTACACATGTATCGTCAGCCATACTTGTATGTAAGGGATGACACTGTTTTACCACGTGCCAGACGCACTTCGCATTCAGGCGGCTGCGAAGACATTCTTCTTTAAGTTGCATACGTCAACCATTCCTGTTAAAACGTGGCTGCATTCTAAGAAATTTTTTGTGCCACGGTCTGTGAACTGTCGGTCGTGTAATTAACCTTAAACTGTGTACGATTGTTTTGGGATGTGTAGAGACACTGCGCTCTTCTGGGACATCCTACAACGGGCACTAAAGAAGCAAATTGACATCTCCCCGTATGTTATCCGATTTCTTCCGGTGGACTGAGAGTCGTGTAGTTCCATATGATCTCTTCTTAGTTGTGGGGTTGTTCAGTTTGTGAAATGCCGCATGATCGATCGTTATGCGGACCCTAATCGTTCAACTCAATCGCTTTCTCGGGAGCAATGTGCCTGCGTACGAAGCGTCCATGCTGCCCAAAGTGAGGCCCCGACAACGGCTCTGCCTTCTTGATGCGTGCGTGTGCCTTCCAGACTTTTACTTATGAACTATTGACTTGTTCGCCTTCTTAAGCTGTGAATGTGTTTAGACGCCTTACAGTGAGCCTTGTAAGCGCAACAACTTCGCATAATTAAAATTCAAAAGATTAAACCTGCTGTTAAAATTCGTGAGGGTGCATTTTGGATGCTTATATTAAATAAATATTAACTTTTCGGAGCTTTAGTTTTGCGAAGGTAGGGGAGTGTATTTACATATTTACCTGGTGCCAGGAATCGAGGAAAGGCGGTATTGGGTTAGCCGAACGTCGTGAATGTGTCCAACGTTGCAAAATAAAAGTTCTGCAGCATGAGCGTTCAGCTGAATTATTTTCTTCCGGCGCTTCCTTCGTCACTGGCTGCTCCAGTTATGCGTGTTAACAGAATGTAGACCCACCGCAGCGGTGAAACGGGGTTAATCAAGTGCGGCCGTGTCTCCGGCTAGAACTGCGCCGCGACCCCGATCCATCCTCTGGCTGTCAACGAGTGCACGGGCCGTACACAACTGTGACGGTTCAGAAAATTCGCGCCACTTTGCAAGATGACGACCCCGGCAGCACCATCGCTGATGTCCACCACACAATTTTCTACACCGAAGCGAATTTTAAACTGTAGAGAAATGGGCAAGTTCGGGACAAAACTGCAGATAGGAAAACCAGCGAATAAATAGAGCACCGTCCACTTTATTCTCTCTTTGTGTGCGCTCTGCTCATTCACTGGTTTTCCTTTCCGCAATTTTCCAACAAGGTCGAATTCTCGCCCATTCGCGCAGCCATTCAACCACACGCAAGCTCTGCCGAAGCGGTAGAGAAACTAAAACGTCACGGAGAGGACAAGAAGGAATATTGCCAAAAGGGGTTGACTCGCATTGAAAAAAGTTCAAGAAACAATAACGGTGTTTACTAGCGCCTAACATTTGCGCTGGTGCACCAGCCGAAACCTCAGTTAGTCAACCCTTTCTGGCACTTATATATATATATATATATATATATATATATATACTATATATATATATATATAATATATTTATATATAATATAGATATATATATATAATATATATATATATATAGATATATCTATTATCTATATATATATAATTATATATATAATCAGAAGAATAGGAAATGAGGGGCTCGTTGAAATAAGACAGAAAAAAATGGTTGGCAGCCAAGAAAACCTCGGTAAGCAAAGGGGAGGATGGGGTAGGTCACTGAAACATAAAGAATTTGGACAGACAGAAAGAAAGTGGAGAAAAAATGCCGCCGGGTGGATCCGAAACATTTTAAATATACGTAAGAAAGCAAGAAAGAAACAAGAAACAAAGAAAGAGAGAAAGAAAAACACGCAGCCCAGAGTGAGGACCTAACCCCCGCATTTCAAAGATGAAGACATCTCTTTTTTTTTTCAAAGATGAACAAGACCGGCCCCGGTCGAAACGTTAGAATAAATATTGTTATGTTTTTAATGTGACTTCTCTATCGTAAATATATATATATATATATATATATATATATATATATATATATACAGAAAGACATGCCGGCAGTTCTACAACGCCAAAGAAGGCATATGAGAGTGGTTAGACTATTTTTTTACCGTTATGACGTACATTATCTTTTTATTAATACGTGAGAAAGAAAGAGAGAAAAACACGCGCCCAGAGTGGGGACCGAACCCACGCCTTTCGACTCCCCACTGTGGGCGCGTGTTTTTCTTTCTTTCTTTCTCACGTAATTAATAAAAAGATAATGTAACGTCACTAACGGTAAAAAATAGTCTAACCACTCCCCTATGCCATCTTTGGCGTTGGAGACTACCGGCATTTCTTTCTGTATTTAATAACGAGCCCTCATTTCCAAACCCCATAATATATATATATATATATATATATATATATATATATATATATATATATATATATATATAGTGTGTGTGTGTGTGTGTGTGTGTGTGTGTGTGTGTGTGTGGGAAGGAACTTTCTCACATATTATTTCTTTATTTACACAATACTGCAGGCCCAGTGAAGGGACCAATCAGGAGGGGCGTAAGTACAAACCATGTAATATTGACCCCAGAAGTTCAAGAACATGAAAAGCGCGGAAATTAAGAGCATAATTCAAACAACCAACAACAACAAAGACGTTTAACACATTCACAATACAGGTAAAATACAATATGGTCGGTTGAGTCGATGCTATTTACGAATGATGCTAGTAATTGATTCCGTTCGGTTAAAGTCAGCGGGAAAAAGGAGAATTTGAAAATGTTACTTCCAGCTTTGAAGGGCGTCAGGCGGTCTGCGTGCCGGTGTCGTGCTCTGCGAGCGGTGAGTGGTTGAATGTATTGCTCTGGACTCATTGACAATTTGATATTCTTGAGAAGGTAAAAAATTTTAACCTCTCGATTTTCCGTCTGGATTCTAAGGTTGCTGAACGCAGCGGCGGAAGTCGCTCCGTGGCATCCTCAAGGATGGCTGCCCACGCGTCCCTTGAGCGCGTATACGCACGCATACAGATGTAGGTGTGGGCGTCGCGAATGCCCGAATACCGAATCGCTGGCGGACCGGGACGAAAGCAGCGCACACGCAACTTCGATGTGTGCACAAGTCGGCAAAGGCGGCGGTGCATGCCCCCTAATTTCCGCTAGCCCCTCCGACAGGCTGTTGCTGTGTGAGTCCAAGGCGGCTATGCAGCTCGGACGCAGCGGTGCGCGAGGCTCCGCGTGGGGGCGAAACAGTGCGGAAAGGTGGTGCGCACTTTACAGCGGTACACTTACGGCGTTGAGTGCTAATCTCTGCTGTGAATGAGAATGCATTTCGGCCGGTTATGCATGGCTCTCCACGGGGTTTCGTTTTCTTTTCTTTTTTTTAACGCACCTGACCAGTCGTTGTGAAACGAGTTTACTTGGATTGGGTGCCTTGTTGATTGATCCCTCTCGTTTTACTTGGCAAAGAAGCCTGCAGATGCACCTGGAGGAGCGGAAGGAAATAGATAAAATGTCGCAAGAGCAGTTATTGTTTCTTAACCTATTATATGATATTTATATTTATTATGTATAATCACCCGCGGCAATGGCTCAGTGACTAAGGTGTCCGACGCCCTAGCTCCATTTTTACGCGGTTCCATTCTGGCCGTTGTGGTAGTAATGAACATTTATTGATGTAAGTTGGGGCATAGGGATGCGAGTTCAGCTTCCTTAGTGTTTGTGCACGAAGTGCTCGTGACCGCGAACCCGCGCTTCTTCCAGGGCTCTAGGCCTCTGTGACAATTTTTATGGTGGGAAGAAGAACAGAAACGCCCGTGTACATAGATTTCAGTTCCCGTTGAAGACCCCAGGTGGTCGGTTAAACCGCATCCCTCCACTACGGAGTGCCACAAGGCCCAGTTCTGGCTGGTAAAACACCGCAGATTGTTTTGTGAGTGAGTGAGTGAGTGAGTGAGTGAGTGAGTGAGTGAGTGAGTGAGTGAGTGAGTGAGTGAGTGAGTGAGTGAGAAGGTAGGGAGCGAATGAGGGTATCAGTGAGAAGGTTGGGAGCGAATGAGGGAATCAGTGAGAAGGTTGCGAGCGAATGAGGGAATCAGCTTAACATTAAGACAAACATGATTTCCACGCTCCATGCGAACGTATACCACCGCATGCAAAACCTATTCCTTAGTTTACGTTGCAAGCTCCTTATTGCTCAACGAAGACTATATAAATCATGCCGGCGTTCAAAGGGCGCATATTTGGGGAAGTAAATATGATGTATGCCAGTAAGTGCGAACAACACGTATTTCGTCAAGCCGGCTATAGCTGCCTTATGAGCTTCAATCCTCTTGATGAGCGTAGATGGCGTTAGCTTCTCCTCGGGACGCGCGGCACCACTTCTCGTAAGCGTTTTATGAATAATGCACGCAAAACGTCAAGGTCTCGCAGCTTCCTCTGCCAGAATCTTGGAAGGTTCTGGGCGACGCAAAATTAAGGCGCAAGCGTTTATCGCTACCTCTACAACACGCCCTTAGTAGCGGCCAAAGTGGTGCTACCCTTGTCCTACACGGCAAGCACTTTCGCATTACAACCTTGTACACCACCGCCACTATGCACGAAAAAGGAACACGCACATTCTCCGTCCGCGCGCGCGTCATCCGTAGCGGGAACGCGTAAATGTGCAGGATGGCTCGCGCGTGCGTGCATATGTATATGTGTGTAGCACGCCTTTACAGATGTCTGCCGTATACTTACACGAAGCAATAAACCGGGGCTGTACACCGACGGACGTCTCGGGGGCATGGCCGAGTTTACGGCCTTCCTTAACATGCGCCGCCGTGCAGCGTGGCGCGGTTAAACCGCTAGCCGTGCCTTCCGCGAATCTCTTCATTTCGCGGTGCATACACGCGCGCGCAATGTTTTGTATAGCGAAAGGGATCAACGCAGCGCCCCGGGCAAGGTTCGACGCTGAGTGCGTTTTACGGGCACGGCGTATCGCCGCGAGCGCCGCAACCCGTTTTGTTACTGTTGCCACTTTTTCTCTCAGTACAATCGTATTGTTTTGGTTTTGCTTTTTGTTTCGGCGTGTCGTGGCAACACAAGCTGAGCGCCGAATTCTTAGTTTTCCAGTGTTCTCTGCAGCACGGCGTATGCGTCCAGAAATCTTGAGTTGGAGGGGCTTTGTTTGAACAGAATAACATTTTAATGCGTAGCATTCTTTGCTGAGTACTCCCACAGCTTGTACCGTGTAATTCACCGCATTCACGCAAAAAAAAATCCCACCATCTCGACGAAGTGAATGATGATGAGAGGGGCGAAGCAAAAATGCTTATCGACCCGCCGCGGTGGCTCAGTGGCTAAGGCGTTGCGCTGCTGAGCACGAGGTCGCGGGTTCGATTCCCGGCCGCGGCGGCCGCTTTTCTGATGGAGGCGAAAAGCAAAAACGCCGTGTGTACGAGATTTCGGCGCACGTTAAAGATCCCCAGGTGGTCAAAATTAATCCGGAGCCCTCCACAACGGCGCGCCTCATCGCCTGCGTTGCGTCGGCGGGTTAAACCCAACGATCAATCAATCAAAAATGCTTATGGGTAAAACCGTGTAACATTCGCCCACACATCATATAAAGACTCGACACGGCAAGCTTTCCACCACTCCGTTGACAAGCCCGTCGACAACGTCGATGTTTGTGGTGGTTATGTAGGGGTTGTTTTGGACGATGAGAATCTCCATGGGTAAGTTGACGAATTCGGTGTGTGACATTTTAGCCACCTTGGCCGTCGCCTTCTGCAGAGCGTCTTGTGTACGTGTCTTGAGCTCGTAGGTGACGAACGACAACCTCTTCCCCTTCCTCTCCTCCTTGTTGGGTAGCAAAGAACGCGTTGAACGTTTTGACCTATTCGGCCAATCATTGGTTGAACAATCCCTAGGGGGATCCTGCCACAATCATCATTAATGTGCCATGCCGTATACAGCAGCAACGAGGGACGGGACAGGGCCCGAGCAAGAGGAGCTTCGCCCCTAAAAATGCAAACTAGACGAGAGTAACACATTTAGTCGCTGTAATAGCGATAAGGGAAATAATTGGTCCACCAGAATTCCGATAAACCAAAAATATTAATAAAATGAAAGTACCATTTTCACGAAAATGAACCGACGAAGTCAAAATTATACACCTTGTTCGCATCTCCTAATGAGAAGAATAAATTAAAACGCAGGGAAAAGAAGGTGGGAAATAGGAATAAAGAAATCGCGAAAATGAGAAAACCGTGTAAAGTCCTGCATTTTGACAAAACAACTAACGGCGGAAGTAACAGATTTATTCGTTATAATAGCGCAAATGTCGAACATAATTTCGATAACCATGCAGAATATAGAAAAATAAAATTTTCACAAGAAATAAACGGACGAAATAAAAACTATGCATCTTGTACATCTACAAAAGCGAAGCAATACGCTAAAAAGTCCCGGAAAGAAACGCTGGAACTACAAATAAAGAAATAGCGAGAATGGATCAACCCTTCACTACGTAGTAAACGCACTTAATTGCTATAGTTGTTAAATTTACATCGTTGCCGAGAATGAAAACTTAAAAGCAATAAAATAACTTAACGTATTTGTCTACTCATGGGCAAATATGGCTGTAAAGAAGTAACAATCTAGACAAGCGGCATAAGAATGGTACGCATTAGTAGACAATTCTTGAATTTCTGCAGTTTGTGTGTTTGTTTTATTAACAGCGGAGCTGTTGTCAAAGCCGTAAGTTCGCCGTTGCAGGAAAAAAATACCAAGGAAATGCGAACGCTCGTGAGCACGTGCCCGCCCGCGGCTACCACCGAGTCGCCGGCTCGCGCAGTATATCTCCATAGTGTTACGAATCGGCCAGCAACACGTGTTTTCCCGCATCAGCGACCACGTGGGAATCGACCATGTGCGCCCGCGTGTCGGTGAATCGTACTTTCGTGTCTCGACATGCCGGGTCAATCACCTCGCTTTGCAACGTGCTTCCGGCAGCTGCCAGCGCCACACCCTTCAGGCCCCTGCCTGACCTTCCCGGCTCAGACGGTTTCGCTATCAGCGCGATCAGAGTTGATAGCGCGACCCCGGCACCTTTCAGGGACACTCTCCCCCCTCTCTCGGACGCCACAAGGGGCGAAGATGACTCGCGATCTTGGAAAGACTGTGCGTGTGTGTGTGTCTGATTTCGTGGCGTGTTACTCTTGGGGGCGTTTTTTGGGTATAAAAGAAGCAGCACAAACGCTGATATTCATTCCTGTCTGAGCAGCGAATCCATGCTGTCGCTCTGCTCGTGTCCTGTATTGTAACCTCGCCCGTCGGGCATTGTATATTTTTTTGGCTTCGGCTCACCTCTCGCTATGAAGTAAACAGTTACGTTACCCTACTGCTCTGGACTTCTTCACGGCTGCAACACCGGCTGGCCGCTCGCTTCATACACGCTACCCATCGTATGTTGGACGCCACGGAGTAAGGATCGGGTGCCCCCGCCCGGTCGCAACAACTGGTTGGCAGCGGTCGGATGACAACTTCGTGACACCTGGAGCCAGCGGTGCGAGACCCAACACCACGGACGTCAAGGCGGCTTCGGACTTCGCAGAATTCACGGCGGTCAAGGGTGAGTGCGGGACTTTTCTTCACTGAGTTTTACCAGGCTTCTGAGGATAGCTGGTAGGGCGTCTGTTTTTGTCGCGTGGGTTATTCGCGCAAAACATTTTTTTGGGAACAGTGGGAAAGCAGTACTCTAGACCGGCCATGAATTTGAAAGCGTTGAAAAAACCGCAGTTGTTGGAGCTTGCAAAAGAGTTGCGCTTGGATGTTACAGACGCGCTGAGAAAGCCAGAGCTGATACAGGCTATACTCGCTGTCGGGGCTGACGATGAGGAGCTGTCGGAATGCATTGAGCTGATCAATGGCAGGGAGACCGCGAAACGTCAGGCCACCGGGGCAGAGGCTGAAGCTGAGCGCCAGCGTGAGGAGTTCGAGAGGCAGAAACGAGAGCAGGAACACGAGGAAAAGATGCGATGGTACGCCCTCGATATCGAGCGAATCCGACGGGAAAGAAGGAGGCTTGAGCTAGAGAGACTCCAACGGGAGGGTAAGGCACTAGAGCACGAGATTCAACTCTTGCGCGTTGAATTGTTGCTTGAAAAAGACCTCGTTGTCGTGGATAGAGAAACTGGCCACGGTAACGAAAAGAGAGCAGCAGACGCTGGGGAGCGCGAGTCGGAGGCGACGGTTGCGGCCCAGCAGCGCGGCGAGGTGGCTGAGAGAGAGAGCGGAGATGTGTCTGTGTTGGTTTCGGAAATCTCGGCAAAGTGTACAGGTGGTTCAAATTCGCGGGAGGCCTTGGGAACGGCTACCGGTCTGAACATGAACACTTCGCGAGATAGCGAGGTTTCGCTGGAGTGCGTAAACCATGAGGCTACCGAAAGGCAACACGAGTCCGCTGAAACGGAGGTTGTTTCTTCGGACGGCGGCAGTTCAGAAGAGACCTACGTTGTGGCAAAGCCTGCTGCCGAGGCAGCGAATGGTTTGCACGGCTCAGTTGGGAGTAATCACGATCTCGCCACTGAGCCAGCCGATTCTGTTCTTTCACCAGCTCAGGTAACCGAATTCGAGCGAAGACCAGCCGAGTTCGTAGAGATTCCGGCAACGCGGGCTGAGCCGTCTTTTGAGACAGGGCAGCCTGGTTGTAGTGTAGTTCTGGCAGTGAGAAAGGAGAACGGAAACACGCTTCGGTCTTCGCGTGCCGAGGTTGTCGCTGAAAGCGCGAGGGACGACGAGGTAGTGACTGTTGGGAACTGCAAGGTGTCTAATGGGCTCGTCGTGCCCGTTTCACTCCCAGCTAAGGCTCCCGATGATAGGCCAACATCGGCTGAGCTAGTTGAGGTTCCGGTGTCGCCTGTGGCTGAACCGAAGTCGGGAACCGACCAGCCTAGAAGAGAGAACGCAAACGCGTTCCGGCGTTTGCTTGCCGAACGCGTTCGTAAAAAGGCGAGCAACGAGGAGGTAGCAAAAACTTCAGCGCGTAATTGTGGCGCGGGTTTCAGTGCGAGCAAAGCCGTAAGCTCGCATCGCGTCGAGGGAACGCCGCCTAGAAGCAGTGCGCGCATAACGTACGAACGGGGGAAAATCCCGCTCGCTCCTCCGCGCGCTCGACCTTTGTCGAACAAAACGACCGGTGTCATTTCACGCGGTCACAGCAGCGTTGAGAGAACGGCTGCAACTAAAGTGCGATACAGAAAGGGAAACGCTCAAGGCATTGACGAGAGCTCGGATCGTAGCTCTCAGCGCGAGAAGTGGCCTGTTGACGCCTGACTTTCTCAAATTTCTTTGTTTTTCCTGAAGCAGGTTTCGCCCTTTACGATTACGTTTTTTTTTTGTGTGTGGACATTTCCAATCACGCGAAATGTCACCTTTCAGGTTTGTGCACTTGTCTAAAGAACTGCTGGGCTAAAATATAACTAGTGTAGTTAGTTATTAGCGTATTTTTTTCGCAACAAAAAGCCTGGTAGATCTTCAGTGTGGATTTGTCTTCGCACTTGCCGGCGATGCGGTTGTGTCTTGCTGTGTTGTTCTGTTGCTTGCCTGACCAATCCAGAGACGTTCTTGGGATGCCACTTCTCGTCCAGTGATCGGCCCTGTGAAGCTCCAGCACGGTGTCGTACAGCCCAGGCCTGGAGTCGAGCGTCTGCTTAGCACTTCACTGCGAAAGCATCCCTCCGGACAACGGTTGAAGACCCTTATCCATCGGGATCTCGGACCCCCGGCGGAGAAGCTGGTACGAATCGGCCAGCAACACGTGTTTTCCCGCATCAGCGACCACGTGGGAATCGACCATGTGCGCCCGCGTGTCGGTGAATCGTACTTTCGTGTCTCGACATGCCGGGTCAATCACCTCGCTTTGCAACGTGCTTCCGGCAGCTGCCAGCGCCACACCCTTCAGGCACCTGCCTGACCTTCCCGGCTCAGACGGTTTCCTATCAGCGCGATCAGAGTTGATAGCGCGACCCCGGCACCTTTCAGGGACACTCTCCCCCCTCTCTCGGACGCCACAAGGGGCGAAGATGACTCGCGATCTTGGAAAGACTGTGCGTGTGTGTGTGTCTGATTTCGTGGCGTGTTACTCTTGGGGGCGTTTTTTGGGTATAAAAGAAGCAGCACAAACGCTGATATTCATTCCTGTCTGAGCAGCGAATCCATGCTGTCGCTCTGCTCGTGTCCTGTATTGTAACCTCGCCCGTCGGGCATTGTATATTTTTTTGGCTTCGGCTCACCTCTCGCTATGAAGTAAACAGTTACGTTACCCTACTGCTCTGGACTTCTTCACGGCTGCAACACCGGCTGGCCGCTCGCTTCATACACGCTACCCATCGTATGTTGGACGCCACGGAGTAAGGATCGGGTGCCCCCGCTCGGTCGCAACAATAGCCAGGTTCGCACAACTGGGAGTCCACAATACGGCAGAGGGCTGGTAGAAGCCCATTTCTCAAACCTAATGACAAGTCTAGCCACATCCCCCCGTGGGCTGCGCATTTTAGAGCATCTCGGCATCAATATTCCACCAGATTTCAACCGCAAAGTCCCCATGCCTCAAACCACCCACGCTAACCGCATTGTTCTTCCTCAATCCCGTTACGAACACCCCACGCATAACGCAAGGCGAAGATTAAGGAGGGCACGGGCGCTGGAAAAGCTTCTTCCAATCCGCCTGGATCGCCCGGAATGTTACTCTTATACGAACGTTATTATCAACCAGCAGTGGATGCACCGAAGAAAACGGGCAACCCCCCCCTCCCCTCCCCCCCCCCCTCTCTCTTCTCTCTCTCTCTCTCTCTCTCTCTCTCTCTCTCTCTCTCTCTCTCTCTCTCTCTCTCTCTCTCTCTCTCTCTCTCTCTCTCTCTCTCGCGAGCGAGCGAGCGTGCAAACACATACTGCTGTTTGGGCAAGTGCTGTTTCTTGACTCAATTCACGCCAGCGGTATCGAATGAGCTCGACTTTTTTCTGTGCCGCACCTTCTGTCGGCCGCGCTGCAGAAAGTGCGAGCATTTTATGAATTTCAAATAACTCAATTTAAGGGCCCTTTTCACGTGCCGTTAAGGCAAGAACTGTCGGGAACAAGAAGCGAGCGCAAATATTCAGTCTGTTCGACGGCATCGTGTCGTGAGTCGAATGCATAAGTAATCTTCTCGTACACCAATTCCAGGAACGACAATAAATCACCGAAAAGGAAAAAAGGCGACTGGCAAGGTGGAAAAGAAAAGTAACTTTTTCTCGAAGGAGTACGCCCGTGTATAGAAGCGTAAATCCAATAAGTTTCCCGGAGGCAGCAGCCGCGTAGTATTGCTAAGCCCCTCCAGCAGTTTAGTTTTTCTTTTTTCTTGGCCCGCATTTGCTCGTACGCATATTGCGCAAGTTATCAACGCTCAGCCGTTCTTCCTTTTGCTTTTCTTTCTCGCATCCGCGTTCGCGTGCAATTACCAA
This sequence comes from Haemaphysalis longicornis, assembly GCA_013339765.2. NCBI lineage: Eukaryota > Metazoa > Arthropoda > Arachnida > Ixodida > Ixodidae > Haemaphysalis > Haemaphysalis longicornis. The sequence continues at coordinate 75,096,267 of CM023453.1, forward strand.
CTGTTTCTTGTCCATGTTCACCCGCGTTTTTTTTTTTTTCCCCTCCAATTTGCCCGTGTTCGCGCGTTCCGCTGATTTGCGCCCGTTAACGCCGCGCGAAACTGCTTTCGCGCGCAAGATGAAGCAGTTGGAACGCGAAATCTGTGCAATCTGGGTGCACAACAGAAAGAGTCGTTCATGTGCATATTACTTGGAAGTGCCCTCTTTTTCCTAAAGCGCAGAGAACGGTGTAGCGATGAAATGAAGGGGCTCCAAGCTCGGCAACCAAGGTACTAATCTCAAAGCGCCACCGCTTATCATATGTGACCAGTAATTTTACGTACTCTGTTGGTTTACTGGATTCATCGAGCGGTTTTCTGTAGTGCCACCCTGCAGAAATTTTGCTAGACTCTCTTCTGTCCCGCCATCTCTCGCAGAGTTGTGCCGAAAAGCGGGGAGGGAACGTCACTTTGTTGGGCTTTCGTTGCCTTTTGATAGTTCTCCTCGACAAGTGTACCAGCTCATGTATCACCATTGCACTACATTTTGCCGAAATAGATAAATATAAATATGAAGGTGAAAGGATAACATCGCCGCAGTCATAACTTTCTGTCCTCTCTGCGAGACGAAACTGGGCTTTGTATAAACTTCAGTGAGTATATAATAAGTGACAGGAAAGACGCGCACGCTTCAATGCCAGTTCAGTGATGATGAACGAACTCGGTTCGCGAGAAAAGCCACTAAAACGAAAATGATCGCCCCGTCAGGATACAACTTTCAGCAGCAGCTGCATTATCATCGTACCTTTTTTATTTAATAATGATCCTCAGCGTACAATATCCCCCGCAATACGTTTTTCAGAAGCCTCAATGAGCCGGCCGTATCGATTTGTAATCATCTCGATGAATTTTATTTACACAGTGGGGAGAAATGTTATTAGAGCGGGCGATATCGGTATTTGTTTTACTTCCGGCGATTGCAAGGGCGATTGTGGTTAGCGGATGAGGCCGGCATGTGATTTATGGTATGGAAGTCGAGGTCACTGGCATAGGCGATATTTTCACTGGTCGCCTCTTAGTCGCCGGTTCGGGCACCCGTCCTTTAATAATTAGTTTGAGGGCTTTTGTTGCAAACTGTAATAACTGTATACGCGCCCTGCCCAGCGAGTACAAGCCGAGTGAACGCGCGTCGGGTAACCGTTTCAAACAGTTTTCTGATCAAAGGAGAGCCGCGGACCAGAGCTTCCGGGCTCTTGCCCGAGTAATGGGCGCAAAGTTTAGAGCGTTACCATCAGGGTATACCGGAGTAGCTAAGTTTGATTTCCCGCGCATAATGTTGGCAAGGTGATGATCGAGGGAGCGATTGCCGGTACACCTTGCAAGGCTAGGTCCGTCCGTTAATTAACAACGACAAGAACAACAACAACAACAGTTGAGTTGGACGACCCTGCAGTTCGTGACGCCATTTCGTGCTACGGACGCCTTTTTTCTTTCTTTCTTTTTTCAAGGGGCGACTACAGTTTCACGTGAGATAAGGAAAAATAGATGAAAACAGGGGGTTGAGTCGATTGATTGATTGTGGGGGTTTAACGCGCCGACGCAACGCAGGCGATGAGGCGCGCCGTAGTGGAGGGCTCCGGATTAATTTTGACCACCTGGGGATCTTTAACGTGCGCCGAAATCTCGCACACACGGGCGTTTTTGCTTTTCGCCTCCATCAGAAAAGCGGCCGCCGCGGCCGGGAATCGAACCCGCGACCTCGTGCTCAGCAGCGCAACGCCTTAGCCACTGAGCCACCGCGGCGGGTAGGGGGTTGATTCACTTTTACTATTGCTTTCGCGTAGACAACCCTCAGTTTGTCTGTGTGGCACAAAAACGAGCATCGAGATATCTGATTTTCTGGATTATAAGGCCATTGATGATGATATATCTTAAAAGAGCCAGCATGTCTGTTGCCAAAAGGCAGGGTATAAGGAACGGCAAAACAATAAAAGTAATTATCTGTAATGTCAGATCTAGGTAACACGGGAACAAATGCATCCCCACATCGCTACCCCAATATGTCCGAATGTAATCCGCGCTCTGCAATGTTCGCCGTGGAGTCCCCTTACAGAGATCAGAAATCGAATACACGCAGCAAATATACATGCACCTTGCACTGTGCGCCATCGGTGTCACATGGGGGGTTACCGCACATCGTCGCACGTTTGCTTTGCGATTTCATGCCCTCGTTCATTAGCGACCAACGCTGTCCGGGAATAGGTGAACTAAGACGGGATCCACACATAAATTACGTAACTTCCGCTATTTCACGGTGTCTGTTAACACTTATCTGACGGCTCCTCCAAGTCCCACGTCCAGCGAAGCACCTCGCAGGCATTTCGCTTGTGCGATCATTCTTAGCATACATCAATCCAAATGCAAGAAAAGTTATTACATTTATTTACAGTCGATACGGGTTTACAGATTCAGTCGGTCAGATTGAAGGGAAATCCCCAAGGCGGGGGGAAATTGACATCCACCTAAACGCAGCCGTATGGCTACAAAAGAAAGCTATACAGCTTTCTCGGAAATGTCGCAGTTGAAGAAAAATTTGTCCTTGTCCAGAAGTCGAACCCGGGACCACCGCCTAATTATGGCAGTCTCTCTACCAACTGACCTAACCAGGAGGCTAGCCAAGCAGATTTAGTGGAAATCCCGAGGGGAAATCTGTTACCTTACAGATTCACCGACTAAACTGATAGAAAGATCTGGCTTACTCATTATAAAGAATCGAAAAAACTTAGCAAGCAAAAAATTTATGCATCAGCTAATACATGGTCATATCAACATAGATTTAGTCACCTACATTGATTGATTGATTGATTGATTGATTGATTGATTGATTGATTGATTGATTGATTGATTGATTGATTGATTGATTGATTGTGGTGTTTAATGCACCGACGCAACGCAGGCGATGGGGCACGCCGTAGTGGAGAGCTCCGGATTAATTGTGACCACCTGGGGATCTTCAACGTGCGCCGAAATCTCGTACACACGGGCGTTCTTGCGTTTCGCCTCCATCAGAAAAGCGGCCGCCGCGGCCGGGAATCGAACCCCCGTCCTCGTGCTATCCACCTGCATCATGTTTCATGGAAGCAGAACAGCATGCATGCCTAAGACATTCACAGATACTTAACGAATAACCATTCAACACAAGTGCAATATATTTGCTCCATTGGCAACTGATGGATAAAACAAAGTAGACCCACATATTTCTAGCAATACAGAATTACCGAACTTTTTGAACTCCGCACAATGTAAGGGTAAATATTTAGTTGACTTCCACTTGTGCATTCGTGCGTATATTGTACCCCATTCGGTATGTATATAATTATTATGTTAACGTGTTTTTCTATAATATAGTTGCACTTACGCAATATTGAATACGGTTCAAGAATTCAGCAAGGGGCAAACACTGATTATTCCAGCTCGTGTTGTTTCTTTTATTTAACACTGCTCTTAATGAAATATTTACCTGTATTTTACTTTTGTTAGTAAAGTTCGCGCCACATGCTACAAACATCAACGTTCCAAGTATTAATCAAGTCGTTGCTTGATCACTCTTTTTGTGCTACTTCTCTACGAGCAAGTTATTGTTGACCCACATGCTGAAATCCGCTGCAGTGTCCAAAAATTGAATGGGCCCGGTTCTGTAATCCCGTTGTATTCGTTTAATGCCATTGCTATGCGTGTGTTTTTTGATAGCAAACTTTCTCCGAACCATGCATACTTACTCAGAAACTACAAAATTGACAGTACGTCTAAATAGACTAATAAATAAAAATAGCCAAGCGTTGTAAGGGTTGGACCCATCGCGTTACCGACTGTTTACAGAAACGGAACCGGCAGTAAACGCAGTGGACAATGTAGAAACTTATGTCGTTCTGTGACACTGTCTAATATAAGGCAAAGAATAATCTATCATGCTCAATTATAACAGCCCCCCCCCCCTCTTTTTTTTAATGACCTCATCCTCACCCTTTTCCTCGCCGAAATTTATTATTGGGTTGGTTTCAAACTTGTTTCTTTTCTATCTTTTGACTTGTCCTAACTTCCGCAAGTTTTTACTGCTGGAGTATAAACTACTGATTGATTGCGTAAACTTCGCAGCAAACAACAGGCGATATATGCTAGGGCGTCCGCCAGGTGAGATTCGCCTTCACTCCAAAAACGAAAGAGAAAAAGCAGTAGTCGCAGTCTGTTGACGCGCAAGAGGATTCCAGGGACAGCTTGCCTTGTTGACAGCGATTATCCACCGAACTGAGAAATCTTTTCGTGTCCCGAGACCCCCAACAACATGTTTTGGCAGCTTTATTCAACACGCTCCTGCAACGTCAGAGGGAGAGAAAAAAAAAAAAAGGAGAGAGCTGCAAAACGGGTCAATTACGGGTTCGCAAGGACCAAATGCGGCGTTATGAGTTCGAAGCCCTCCCAGCTCACCAAAATGGGGTACGCATTTCCGCACTGATCTTCATTTGCCCTATTTTAGAGCCGCCAATTTCCCATCGAGCGCGTAAAAAGAAAAAAAAAGAGGAAAGAATCGGAGGGTGGAGCAGTTCGATAGCGGGATCACCTCGTGCGCGTTTTTGACGCATCTCTTCCTCCCATTCCTCCTCCTCCTCTCCTCCTCTTCCTCCTCCCCGCGTTCTTTCTTCCCGTGACAGGTTTTCCCGCTCCAATGAACTTCCACGCCAGCGCACCGCCTGCAGCAGCAGCCTCATCGACCCGACGAGCGGTGAACAAGCCGGGGAACTCTCTGAGTGATTGAGCTTCCGCGATTACCGTCCGCGAGCCTGCTGCTCTATACAACATGTGCGCTGCTCTTGCCTTTTGTGCTTCGAAATTTTCTGCCCGCGTCGATTTAATCCGCACTTTCCTTCCCGGCACCGTTCTTTCTTCCTCTCATTTCGTATTTATATGATGTGCGCGTCGTTGTTGTTGAAATTTTCTCACGAAAAATTGTTCCCAGTGCTCCTTTTTCGTTCTTTTTCTTTTTTCAGCTGGGCGTCTCGGAGGGCCGCCTTCCTGCCTGCCTGAATGCAGTCTTCAGTAATGTGCGTTCTGTGTGTGCGTTGTGTCTGTGCGCGTGTGGTTTGGTTTGCGCCCAGGTGTTTTGTTAACGAATGTCATTTTTTTTCTTGTCTCGGCTTAATTACCATACGCCTCACACACCGGGTCTTCGCCCAACGCTTCGTGGCTTGCCTCGTTTTTAATGTATGCAGTATTAATATTTTTGTGTTTTAACTATGGCCATTATTGCGCTTTCTAAGCTTCGAAGCGCCAGCTTGCGCTAATGACGCTGCGCTTGCTAAAAGAAGAATTGAAAAGTGGGGTGAAGGGCCCACTCCTGTCGCTTTATTTAATGATTAGATGGAATGCTTGTACCGTTGGCACTTCACCAGAAAAAAAAGTAAAAACCGCCCTGTAGCAGTGTTTGTGGGGAGCAGCACTGATTGCTCGCTCCCCAGTTATCCCTAGCTTCCAAGTTTCAAAATTTATTTAAAAGATACAATGATGTGTGATTACACAATGTAAGTATACAGGAGGAGGTCCCCAGGTAAGAACCCGCGGGCGCGGCCTCCTATGCCTCTACACCATAAATAGCGAACATGTAAGAAGACATAGTTGGAAGTCAGCAATCCATTAGCACGTAACGGTAAAAAAAATTTTGTTACGATACAGAGACACCTCAAAAGCAAAGAATAGTAAAGTATACATACCATGTGGATCAAATCTATATACTGCAGACGCCAAATGAGAGCAAACCATTCAAGAAAAAAAATTACGTACAATACATTTTTATTAGAAATAATTTACACATGTGCACAGGCAAACTAAAAAAAAAAACAAGAGGCCGGAAGTGTCCGTCACAACCAAAACCAGTAATAGTGATAGTCTAGTTCCTTTTATTCCGTTTGGTGCATGCGTAAATAATTTTTAGAGAAGAACGGGGATTTACAGTTTTTAAGAGTTTATTATTTAAGAGCTCAAGTTTTCAGGGCTTATTCGAACTGTGAGCGCGTAAAATGCCATAGGCCCCTCTAAAGCGTGCTTGTCGCACGGGAAAACACGAGGAGTGATCGGGTATGAAATAAATAGAATACTTTCGCCACTTTGCAACTTTTGGAAATTGAGCCTAGGCCCCGATAATTCCGAAACGGGAATCGGAACCACCCAGCCACAGCGGAAGTTAGTAATGCTAATATGCTAAAATTGCTCACTGTTTGATTGTTCGCGGGAGCGCGCTGGAGCATACACGACTTGCACAACCCAGCGCACTCTGCGCGGCACGTACCCTGCACTCTCACTGGACATGCGCAGGTATAAACAGGAGAGTCATTCGCCGTGTGACTTTTTTTCTTCTTTTTGCGAAGTCGGAGATTTGCGAATTGATATCCTGCAGATAGCTATCGCTACATTCCTCGCTGGCGCGATAGCGCTACTCCGTGGCGACAGCGCCGACAGATAGCGATAACTCCGTCGACTGCTAACTGAGACCTGAAGTATTACAAGACAATCAAAGGCATCGAGTTGAAACCCAACAAACATTTTAGAAAGCATGAGATACCATTATCGGGCCCTGTCTGCTCTTCATTTTTTTTTTTTAATACAAGAACATGCACTTTTACCTAACTGACTGACACGCGAGCAAAACAAAAACTGAACTAAAAGTAAAAAATAGCGTCTTAACGTGGTGCGGGGATAGTTTTTAAGTTATTCACTTTGCCACATTTTAACTTGCTAATTAAGCTGGGCATACTTTACATTGCTGAAGCATTTTTTTTTTTCACGTGCTTTGATTTGAATGCTTTTACAGATTCTATTTTCGGGGACGTGCGCACCCTAACTCCAAGTTCTTTTTTTTTAATATTAAATGCGTAGTTTCCTTCCACGCAGTTATTACCCTTTTCTTGTGTCAGAGGGGCGAACAGTAAAATGTCACTACAAACGAAGAGCCGACGGATGGAGTCTGGAAAAACAAAAACGAAAAATTGCCGACATGTTTTCTGAGCTAAAAAAAAAAACACCTGCAAACCTGTTTTGTCGATGTGCCAGCTGCGTGGCCGGCTACAGGAATATGAAATTCGCTTAGATAGACCGCGAAACGGCTTCGTCGTTGCGACAACTTTAAAATGAGCAGCGCTTGGAGACTGCTCATTTTGTACTTTTTTTCATAAAAAGTACAAAAGTGTACACTAGCATTTGCTTAGTTTCCGCAGTTGTGAGGCAGCTCAATTGCACATGTAACACGTACCGTATTTTCGCGCGTATAACCCGCCCCTGAATATAATCCGCACACCCACTTTCAGCTCGCCGGATAATAAAATCACTGTCGCCGCATTGCCGTCACATTTGATACACAAAAAGCTGCACCAAAGCTACTGCTCAAGCAACACATCACATACTATGTAGACAAAAAAAAGCGTAAAATTCGGTTGTTAGAGGGCGCTAGTCGTCATTTTTTATTCCTTATCCTTGTATATTTTGCGCAATTGCCGCCATTAAAGGCTTAGTCAGTGTTACTGCGTAGGAGCTTCACGGCACAACGCGCATTGCTGTGAATCTGCACTAAAGGAAAAACCCCGCGTATTATCCGCACGCGGTCCCCTACTTTGCCACTGAAAAATTTTCGCATCTTTGGTGCGACTTATAGGCGTGAAAATACGATATTAAAGCAACCTCCGGGTATTAAACTTTTTACGTGGCCATAATAACACTCCGCCGCTCTTTAAATACAAAAACAACCTTTACGGTACCGTTGAAAGATGTAATTTGTCTGCCTGAAAGTAGTGAAGGTGATGTGGCTCGTATTTGGTGATTAAAAAAAAAAGCTTGCTCGAAAACTCGTACTTCCTGATGCGGATGTCCTGTCAATCTTTCTCTGTTCCTCTAGTTTTTCCTGCGTTGTAGCATATGGGGCATGTGGTTTTGTAATTACTTGCAATAAACAAAAAAAAATAAACCAACAAAGCACTATCAGCATTCGTGACAACGCCAACAAAAGCAAGCCCTGCAAATGTTGTATTCCGCGTGCCGTTGCTGTCTCCCAGCCCGTCTTCCCACCACTGCGGATAGGCGAAGACAATTTACCCGCATACAAAATGCGGGCTCCGAAAAGGCTCCGAAAAGAATGGTCTGCGAACGTAATGGTTGTAGCAGGAAGCGCGGAAGTCGGCGCTGTTGGGACGACTCCGGAGCCCACAGAACGCGCGAGGCAATCACACGCGGGTCATCCAGTCGGCGCAAATTGACACGCATTTTCCGCGTATATATAGCGATTGACGGCTCGCACGCGACGCCATACGCCGCGAGAACAGCGTTAGCGCGCGCGCCTGAGGCTGCATCGACGCTGCCGGCGGCGAAATCGATTCCGGGGCAGCTCGCCGACTCGCTCCCGCTCAGCGGCAGACCATACAGCGGGGAGAAAAAGAAGTAAAGAAGGTTTGCTAAAGCAGCGCTCGCAGGCGGACTCTTCGCATATATACAGGGAGCCCGCTGATGAATCGAGCGGCAGGGTATCTGCTAGCGACCGAAGTGTTTTTTTTTCTTTTTTTCCCGGTCGGAGCCGTCTTTTCCCCCTTTATCTCTGCCGCCTTCGTCGAGTGTGTTTTTTTAAGCTGGCTTTACTGGCGCCCAGCACAACGCGGGGTCCGTCTTCCTTTTCATGTAAGGGAAATGAAAGCGTCTTTGAACTGCTGAAGCTGGGCTCTTGGAAGTTGTTATGTACGTTTCTGAAGCCCCCCTCATTTTAATGGTGAGCATGCGCATAACTTCAGCAGCCTTCGATGCTCGTGATACGTTCACAAATGACGTTAGGATGGAAGCATACAGACTGCCTATTTGGATTGGATTAAACTTTAGAAGAGAAATGCTCTGTTTTAGTACTTTCCTATCGCTAAGCTGGCTGTTTTTTTACTACATAGGTTGCAGGGCCCTCAGCCCATGTTTGAACACGTATTGTTTTAAAGCAAGTCTTTATATGGCTGTAAGTTTTTTACACTTTTCCTGTGCGCAAATGCTCGGCAGAAAATGGCTGTAACTCTTGTTTTATCAAAGCTTTTTGCAAATAATTAAATGACGTTCGACCGCTAAGACAACTGTATTATTATTCCGTGTTTCATTTACTGTTATGAACAGTTTTTTTCGGAGTGAAGTTGTAAACGCTACAGAATTTCGGTCTGCTGTCAATACAGGAGTATGGTAACGGAAGGTCATTTTAACCCTTGTGTTATCGGAACTATCCAGCAACAAATTATATGACAATTGGCCCCTAAGACGTCATCCCAGCTCTATTTACTTGTAATAATTGATTAGTTCACAATAAGTGTGCCCATACCTTTCTTAAAATTATGTGCCACCTCTGTGTTGTGAGCTAAACACGTAGCTTCGCTGGTCGTCACTTTCACGGCATGGAATAGCTCAATTATTTTACTCTCCCTCTTTCTTCTAAAGCGAAAGCCTTAAATTCTCATTGATCGAGAAAGCCGGAGTGGGGGCGGTGGCGGCGGCGTCTGTAGCACAGAAACGGCTCGTAAACTAAAATACGCGACGTTATAAAAAAAAAAAAAAGGCGCGTTACACAGCGTGTGCCAACGTCTCGGCATGTGCAGGGAGAGCATCCAACGGCAGCGACATGGGGATGCTGCTCTCACCGCACACGAAACAAGGGAGCGGAAGAGTGCACCCAGACGAGCGAAGAGCAAAAATTCCTCCCAGAATCTCGAAGGAGCGAGCACTCAGCGGCGTTCAGTTGAACATTAAAGCTTTCGCCTTCGAAACTCATAAGAAGTGCTTAGGTGACCGCATGGAGTAATAATATTGGGGACTGGTAAGATTTTCTTGTCCGTTTTTTTTTCTTCTTGTTTTTGATTCGAAAAGTCAGTGTTTGTATACTCGTCGATGGCTTTTATGCCGTGGGCGCTCCTCGGCGTTGTCTCGGTGCTAGTAGACATACGCCAACTAGCAATTTAGAAACTTACCAGGCGTTCAGCTTTTGCCACCGTACGGAATATCATTTAGCTGGCTTTTTCTTTTACCATTTTAACTGAATTTTAATTTTGTTCGTTAGATTTTTTCCAGATATTTTTTTTTGTATAAGGTACCCGCACGATGTACTTTAGAAGCCGATAATACCGCCCACCTACAGCTTTATGTATGCATTTACCCCAAATATTGAGCAGGTATAAATACGAATAGTTATACAACATTTTAGACATCGCGGAAAAACTACATACAGGGAGGACATTAAGGGAGAAACAAGTGAACAATAGGACAAGTGAGCACCTGTATTCATTTTGTTTTTATTCAGCAAGAACGCGTCGAAAGACAATATAACTACGCAATATCCATTCGTCTTCACTTGCTTGGCTGCAATTCCAAAGTCGGCACAACTGAAGAACTTCGGCCCGTAATGCGAATAAACTACCGCCCTGAACTATGAATTGTTAAGGATACAGGGTTCTTTGTTCCAGAAGATGCTAGAGGCACGTATGAACGCTGTGAGGAATAGATAGCAACGACGGCGGAGAAGGTAACTGCCTCAGTAGCCACGTACGTCGAAAAAAAAAAAGAAAAAATGTCCGCTTCCCGCGCTATTGTGCGAAGAAGTGAGTGACAGCTACATCATGTTAGAGCAATGCGGACAAAAGGACTGCTGTTCCATCGCAGGGTTATGGGTTCTCGGCTGTTTATACGAGAATACGAGTCACAGCAGCTTTGTCAGACTCTACTACCCGAAAAGGAATCAACACACGGAGAGCAGGAGAATCCAATACACAGCCGCCCTGTATTTCCGCGTGCTCACCTCGGATAGTCAATTGTCATTTTTTAGTCCTTTGCTTCTACAATCATCTGCAGTAACTTAAGAAAAACGGAACGCTGGATGGGCTGGCATACAATCCCTAAAGGCCACACAGTGCACAAACTTACAGCCCTCATTTCGTCGTTTTCTTCCTTCGTGCAATTCTCGTTTAGGTTCTGCTCTCTTTTTTAATAACTTGGATGCAGCTTCATTATATTATTTCATAAGGTTGTTGCATGACTTCCTGCAAAAATTAATTTCAAGCTGGTCTATGAAGCCCCGAAGCTACACATATGGGACCTGTAGTATAGCCAAGGGTCACGAATTGATTTCTATCGCGCAGGGGCCTTTAACGTTAGCCGGAACTTCGACAGACGGGCATTCTCGTTTTTCACCTCAATCAGAAAATCTATCGCAGGGGCTGATAATGTAGCCCGCGATCTCGTGTACAACAAGCCTTCGATAAACAGGTGTTTCCCTAAACAGGTACCCTCTATAAAGCAAGTGCCTCCCTAAACCGCGTCGCCCGAGCAGATGATGTGGGTCACTTAAGGTTGTACAGTACTAACGTTGCTATTTTTAAATGATAAATGTGACAGCCATACATTTATTTCGCTGGGAGAAAATATGCCCGTTGGACTAAATAAAATTGTAAAACTATTATGGGAATGGTAATACCCAGAAAAAAATGTAGAGTTTCTTCTCTAATGTAAAAAAAACGTTCACAGGATAAAACCAGAATATGTGCAAATATACGATAAAAGTGTCAAAGTTCTGCCATCATTATCCAAGTAGCGCTTACCCACATTTATTTTCTTTTTACGTACTCTGTTAAAACTAAACAAACGGAATAGAAAAATGTAGAACCACGCGAAATGTGAGCTACTTTTGCAGTAAGGGTTATTGTAAGCACAGTGAGCTTATTAAAAAATGACGCTCAGCTAGCATGCGTGGCTTACTGCACTTTCGTTTGTACAGATTTTAAAAGATGAAAAAAAAAAATGCAATGAAGTGCTCATTGTTACTACCGAACCAGTTTACTATTCTCTTCGCTGTTATAAACCTGGTAAAAAGAAGACAAGTAAAACGAGAAATAAAACATGGAATGAGTGAAACATATGTGGACAAATGAACGAATTTTGAACAAAGAATGAATATATAACTGCTTCAAACTCTAATATTTACGGCCACCTAACCACCTTTAACCAGCAGAGGAAAGTAAGAGCAGTTTAAAATGGGCAGCTCATATTAAACCCATCGCCCCTGCATCTATTCGTTTCACTAAGTTACCCATATTTTTTTATTACCGCATCGCTTTATAATGCAGCTGGTAAAGTCTCGGACGTTCCAGAACGCTTCCTCCGCAAGCATTTTATTTGAGCACGCGGGTTCTTAACTTGTACTTTTCCTTCCTTTGCCTCTCTCTTTATTCATACTTATTTTTATTTTCTCGCAACTTTTCGCTTTCCCTGATTTCGTACCCCGTGTTTTTCAGTTTTCTTTATGCCTCGTCTGGGAAATTACACGATGATAATAATAAGAATGATCATAATCATAAAAAGATCACGATAGCATACATACGCGCCAGCCTGTAAGTTATCTCGACAGGAAACGCCATTTATCTTCATTTTTAGCATTTGTTTCGTTCATTTTAGCTTTTTTCATTTCGTTCCCGTTTCTTTGATAAAAGAGTGATTCGTTCTTTTTTCGAGTATTTTCCTTCTTTCCCCGGTTTTCAATTTGAAGTTCCGCTTCCTTACAAGCAGCGCGTGCGGCCGCATATAATAAACCTCCATAAAGGCTTTCGCATTCTGAATGGCAACTGCGGTTTACGATTGCTTCGCCGAGTTGTTTGCCAGTAACGTCACGGTCGAATTTCTTACTGGAGTTCTTTCTTTTGCGTGTTTACATTCCACACATATTGAAAAGGAATGCAGTTTTTGACAGAACGCATACATCTTGGTCTACTCATCAAGAATAAAGATGTAAATTTGAGGTTGGTATTGCTTTTTTTTTCTTTATGGCAATTGTATTGTGTTTTATTTGTAACAAACAAAAGCTATTCCCTTCAGCGTGCGGTCAGAAAAAGAGCGCAACTTCCACTGTAAATCTTCTCTATGAGCGCAGGATTTTATTGCTTTCATTTGAAGAAGCTAATGCTCACGGCCCATGCCAATCTTCGAACGAAAATATGCATGCCGGTGTACCTTCGCAACGACAGCAAAGTTGATAAACTGGCACGCGTGGCAACCAGACTGCATTTAAAGAAAAATGCAATATTTATTTTGATTAGAGTTATTTGTATTGCAGCCAGACTACATTATATGAAAAGGGCGTCATTTATAACGCTCACAGTTGTTTCCATTCACGTATACAAACTATTCTGAACGTTATGACTACTATTCCCCGAAATATATTTCTGGGAATAGTACATTAAATAGTAAATTAAATAGAATTAAATTCTGGGCGGTAAATTAATAACATGAGTGATGAATACAAAAATTAAAAAAAGGCTGCTGAAAAAAGAAATGTTTTCTATTTCAGACGCAAGAGGTAATTTATTCAGGTGTCAAGTCTGCGTCAAGCAGTAATTCCTCGTAAGACACGTAAGACATTCAAGGGTACAGAGGCTTTTTTACGGGTGTTCAGACGTGGCGTATAGAAGTTTATCGCGCGATCGAGAAATTCAGGCAGGCCTCAAATCGCTTCTCTGCCTTTAAATATATCAAACGAATGTGCCATCCTCTATGCGGTTCCAGTGACGCACACGCATGTATATTAATGCCAGTCAGTTGCAGTCCGCAAAAAAAAAAAATGCGTGGAAAGGGTACGCAGTCTCACTCATAAACTGTTCGAAGAATGGAGGTAAAAAAACAAAAAAAAGTATGACTATTTATTGATAGCGCTGAGCATTTTTGATACAAAATGAAAGGAACAGGTGATGACATAAAGCTTTCTCGGTCATTTTTTTTTTCCAACGGCTTGAGTTCCTTTTTTTAAGAATAAGGACGTTGCAAAAGGTTTCTCTGTTGTAGCCACTCTGTCTAGATTAAAGTGAGGGGTGAGTAAAGACCCCGAGCCTGGCTCTGGGTCTACAGCGGGGCATGTTCGGATGAACTCGGCCAGGTTAAAACTTATTTGTGGGCGTGAGCCTTTGTCAGAGTCTGTATTATGTTCGAACCAATTCTATTCCACATTTCCCCCGCTTTTTCTGGTTTTAAGGCGTAAGCATTCTTTGCCTTGTCACCCAGAGCACCAACCCTGTAACGTCCTTAGTATGCAGAAAAACGCGTGATTGGGGCGCGTGTAATTATTATAAAGTGTGAATAAAAATTATTGGTAGAAAGGAATTTGGAAAACTAAATAAAAGTACTGAAAATACGTTTAGGAAATCAAAATGTCTCGTCTATCTTCCGCAGCATCCTCCCACCACGAGTACAAAAATAAAAAATAATAAAAAGAAAAGCTGCAACACGTGAAAAAAAAAACTTGGAAAAATCCCCATCCCTGTAACACCCTTAGTATGCACAAAAAGACATAAATGGGGCACATGTTATAAGGTGTGAATAAAAATAACTGGTAGAAAGGGAGTTTGGAAAATTAAAAATAAAGACATTGAAAATAGGCTTAGGACATCAAAATGTCTTGTCTACCGTTCGCACCATCCTCCCACCACGAGTATGAAAATTTTAAAAAATATAAAAAGAAAAACTGTAGCACGTGAAAATGCATCATTGAAAAAGTTGAGAGGTTTAATCGTCGTAATGGTGTACAAAGTGATAATCTGTCGAACTGAAAAGCTCGAAATGAAGACAAGTGGCGTAGGAATGCCTGTAAAGATTGGTACATGCATTAAAATGCAATTCTCGAGGTTCCCGACCTTCCCTTCTTTTTCTCTTTTGCTAGCTAGTGCGTTGCGACGGCTTTTGTACGCCCATACCCGGCTTTCATATGCATGCATACGCAAGCCAGAGACGGTTGCTGGCGTGCACCTACTTTTTCTTGCTGCCAGCTTTAATTTACGTCCGTCCTTCGATTCGATGGTGGTTTATTTAACACAAAGAAACAACATACAATGGGTATATACAGGAGGAGGTCCCGAAGTCAAAGACTGCAGGGGGACCTCCTATAAAGCAAGCATCAACAAGTTAAAGTTTTAACAAACAGTGGTTACAGTATTATGTTGAAACCGACAAAAAAGATATTACAAAACTGAGATTGCACAATCAAAGTAAAAAAGCAAACAAAACATGTGATAAACGCAAACAAAATGACCTCAAATTGACTGAAGATGAGTACGTAAGCTATTTTTGAAAGAAAAAAATATTTGAAGCACTTTTTGTCAAGTGAGGCAAACAGTTCCATTCGTAAGCAGCAGAAAAATGAACAGCTTGTTTACCATAATTAGTTTGAGCTTTAGATAGTAAAACATTGTTATGAAGGGCAAAACGAGTGCAGCTCTGAAGTGGAAGCTGGTTAGCAGTGATAATTTCGATAGGAAGCCTACCGCTGAAGAATTTAAATACTATGATGCAAAGAGAATACTTAACCAAATTAGAAACCGATAAAATTTTATGTGCACGAAGCAGCGGTAAAGAACTGCAACGGAAATGACTATGAGTAATAATCCGCATGGCTTGATTCTGGATATGTTGCAAGGGGGACAGGTGCGTCGGGTATGTATTGCCCCAAGACGATATGCAATAACTAATGTGACTATGAATGAAAGCATAGTACAATGAAATTAGAGTCTTCAATCCAAAATAAGGACGAACCTTAATTAATATTCGTATTCCATATGCTGCCTTTTTAGTTGACAAAGAGATGTGTTTTTGGAATTTGAGATGTTTATCAAGCTCAACACCTAAAAAAGTGGCGTAGTCCGAGCAAAGAAGTTGAGTACCATTTAGGCAGATGGAAGAGTTTTCCGGGATTATTTTGCGTCGAGGTCTAAAAATAATAAATCGAGATTTGGATGAGGTAATGGTTAACGTGTTTTCCCGACACCATGCAGCTAAATTATTACTATCAGCATTAAGCTTCACAATTAGCGATTCTAAATTCATATCAGCTGTAAAGATAGTGGTATCGTCAGCATAAAGTACACCAGTTGAAAATTTAAGGCATTGCGGGAGATCATTGATAAAGATTAAAAATAAAAGAGGACCAAGAAGAGATCCCTGTGGTACGCTGTATTTTGTTAATTTGAATTCGGAGTAAGTACCAGAGATGCATAAGGTTTGTTTCCTATCAATTAAATAACTTTTTATTAGGGTTAGAGCAGGGCCGGTAATTCCAATTGCATTTAATTTTTTAAACAATATGGTATGGTTCAGAGAGTCGAAAGCTTTAGACAGGTCAATAAACAGCGCACCAACCAGATATCCCGCATCAATGGCTTCTTTAAATTTATCAGTTAGAAATATTAAAGCAAGTTCAGTGGAATACCCAGCCCTGAACCCGAATTGATTCGCCGATAGTATGCTAAATTTTGATATATAACTTGTGAGCCTCAGAACAAGTAGCTTTTCAATAATTTTGCTAAAGAAAGATAAAACGGCTATGGGGCGGTAGTTTGATATGTGAAGTCTGTCCCCTTTCTTAAACACCGGTGCTAGCTTGGCGTTTTTCCAAACGGGTGGGAATACACCAGTCTTAAAGATAAGATTTACAATGTGGGCGAACGCTCCAGAGACGAGAAGCGCAATCAACTTGATATATGA
This sequence comes from Haemaphysalis longicornis, assembly GCA_013339765.2. NCBI lineage: Eukaryota > Metazoa > Arthropoda > Arachnida > Ixodida > Ixodidae > Haemaphysalis > Haemaphysalis longicornis. The sequence continues at coordinate 75,112,814 of CM023453.1, forward strand.
AGGCTTAAAGTTGTCTAATCCCGGACCCGTGTCGTTCAAATTGTGAATAACCCTATACACTTCTTCAGGCGAAGTGGGTAAAAGAGAAAAACTGTGAGGCAAACGTGGAAAATTCGTGTTGAGCGATTCAGGCGGAACTGGTCGATTGGGTGTAAAAGAAGTCTACAAAAGCGTTTGCGATGTCAGATGGGTTGTCAAATGTACTGTTGTCTGAATTTATTTTTGTTACGGAAGGATTCACCGATGTTTTATTTTGGAAGCAGTTTATAACTTTCCCTAGCTTTCGCACGTCATTCCCCGCACTGGTGATTTCGCTCTCATAGTAAATTTTTTTTTGCGTCTTGAGCAGCTTGCACAATACTTTAGAGTACGTTTTGTGCGAGCTAGCAGACGCGAGTTAAATGGTTGTTTTTTTTAGTTTTCTTATAAAGATTGTCTTTCTTTCTAAGACATTTCAAGAGACTACCTGTTAACCATGCATTATGCGGAGCCGCAAATCTTTTTTTGCACTTGACAGTGGTACATGATATTTGAAGAGCATTAGAAACGTAGAGGCGAATAGCTCGAATGCTTTTCCCGCGTCGTCCTGGAGCAGAAATGCTGGCCAGTCAGTTTTTCCGATTCCTTCAAGAAATAAGGGCGCGTTTAGACTGCTTAGTGAACACCATACCGTCGTTCCTGGATGACATGTTTATTTGAACGAATAGGGGTAATGGTCTGTTATTTCTACCTCAATCACTCCTGAGCTTCTTGTTTACAGCAACGTTTCAATTCCGTGTTTAAAATTGCGCTACACCGGAGTTCTGCATGCAATCCTTGGAAACTGGCTGTCTCTAAATGTGTGCACTTTGTTCACGCGCAATTCGAAGTCGGTTTTGGCAGAGGAAGCAGAAAGCGAGGGGTGCTTATGGGAAACTAAAATCGCGTGACTTGTCGTTAGAATTCGTTAAACTCGGAAAGTGTACTCAGAACGTGCACGCCGTTAATGCCTCAGGAGTTTCCCGGCTAATGTAATAGAAGACGGCTTGCCTACGTCGGCTAGTGGGCCGTATGCATAAGCAACGATATAAGGGTACCTCTGGAAGTTTTGTAGATTTAAGGAGCCACGCTATACAGATTCTGTCTTGGTGCGGCATTCGTATCCTAATGGGATCATTTTAAAAACTGGGCAAAACATCCGGTTCGCTTCTCTTTTTTTTATGATTTTCTAATGCCCCCCCAACTCCGAAAAAAAAAATGTACCGCGTTAAAGCTTCAACTTCTCAATTATTTTCCCCCATTACAGATTTATAAACCATTATCGATTTTTTGTAGACAGTGACTGCATCTTCCATAGTCTGATGCCAGGCTGGGAACGAATCGCACTCACGAAGGATTGCCTCTATACAGCCCCGCCACATCGGATGCGTGATAATTCAATGCATTTTCGCTAAATGCAAACAAAAGTATGACAGACGATAACGTTAAACAAAGCCTTTACACGCAGTTCCACCGATCATTATCGGCTCCCGGATCCATCGTCGGCACTGATAAAGCAGTACGCACAAATGTTGTTCTAAATGTAGGCCATCAGGCAACCCCCCACCGTGAACGTGCGGACTTCGAGCTGAAGGTTTTGCGCGAGGAATCGTTTGTATTTATTTTAGGAACTAAACACTACGAGTGCAAGTAATAATGCGTGTGACAGCGACAGCATATGGTAGAAACGAATTAGAAAAGATAGTTTTGGCCAGCCATACTGCATTGCACACCGCGGGGACCAATTATAGCACGTGTCCAATCCCAGGGGTTGGGCCACACTGCACAGCCGCCGCGCACCGAAATGACAGGCGCGCCGGACTGCCTATGTAGCGGGTGCTGTGAAGAAAAGTGGCGTCATCGTATTGTTGGGCGTTCTGTGCAGTACAGTGCATATACACCGCTATGCAAAATCAATTCTGTTTATTTCGTCGCTTCCCCCCAACCTTATTTCGCCTGGGTACCTGGCGCGTTTAATTTAGTTAAGGCATGCCATTTGTATTACGCACTGGAAACTTGTTTGCAAAAGCAATCAAATTTCCCCACCCAATCGTGCCCCATTCACCCTTCAGCTGGTATGAGGGGCTTACTTAATTTTCTTATCGAATCTTTACGCCCGTCTGCCGCACTGGGGTGATTTTTACAGGATTTATTAAATACTTTTTGCTTCTCTACTTTTTCACTCTTCTAAAACCGCAATTAAAGTGCAGTAGTAATTGTAACGAACTGGCGGCCAAGCGTGCCTCACTGCAAGGTAATGAAATGATCATCTGCGTTCTTATTTATTCATTACACTTATTCGTCCCCGTTCAAATGTGCGCCGAAAACGTTTTAGTCGATTCCTAAAATATATACTAAGCAGGGAAAGCTTGCAGTTATTTATACCTTCACTGGCCGGGAAGCACCAGCCACTTACCGTAATTTATTTATTCAAAAGTGTAGTGACTCCTGCGTACGCACGGGGTCTATCAATCTCAAATACCTAAATCCTTCCATGCTGCTTCTCAGTCTTTCCAGGGCCCAGTCTTACCAGACAGCGCTTCGACGGTACGTTCAACGGATCGACGGTACTCGGAGAGAAAAAAAAAGGTAAAACGTTTGTCAATCAATTGCACCTGTCAGTGGAGCTAACGAATAAACAGAAGCAGCGTACAAAGCGGAGAGAACGTTTCCCGCCACGCCCCTCGCGTGTGGCGGCCGTTTACCTTCCGCGCGCACACACGTAACGTTCGATTCGATTTGCGCGTCTTCTACTGGCACGTGTTTTCCTTTCCTACTTTCTTTTTTTTTTTCCTTTGTTGGACTCGGAGACGTTGGCAGTCATTAACAATCGCCGATCACGCACACCCCGCATCGACGACTGCATTTCCCGGCGGCCACTCAAGCCTGGGAGACGAAACGCGTGCGCTTTTTTATTTAACAGCATGCCAAGTTGATGTACTACTGAAGCTTGGATATAGCTGAGTAGCAGACGTATTTCAATTCAATACGACTAGAAAGTGTTGTGTTTATGTTTTCTCGGTTTCCTTTTCTCAAGCGAAAACTTTCATAGTGGGGCCGATGGCGTCCTCTCAAGAAACTAATGCATTTCCCCATAGACAGGTTGGTCGACCGAAAAGCTCTGATAAGATATTTGGACACACGGCGCGGGCGTGAAGCCAGGCTTCCATTGTGTCAAAGCGGTTACTTCAAAATCGCGAAAAAGGAACGGTTCTATCATCGATCATGAACTTTAAGTGCAGTAGTAGACATTTATCTCATAAACCTAATATCCGCATAGATTTAAATCGTTCGTAGATGCGTTTACTTAGTGCGCGAGAAATCGTTGCGTGGTTTCGTTCATCGTTTGCGATTTGGGACTTTGAAGATTTGACGATCGATTGGGTGCACTTTCAGCGAAGGTTGGGCGCACTTTTAGCGAAGGTTTTGACCATGACCGGCTTTATCCAGAAAATCCGGTTTTATCTACAATACCGGACGGTTTTGACGCACTTTTGACGCAATTTTGGTGTTAGGATAGCGGTCGCTCTTCTCTCAACTTTATTAGTAGATGGTAAATGTTTATGGCTATATAACGTCCTTTTAAAAACAAGAAAAGGAGGTTAACTCGCGAGATAATAGAAGCCGAGAAAATAGACAGGTTGCAAGCAGGCTGCGTGATCACATGTCCTTGTCAGAAAAATCATTGTGTGTTCAACGGCTACTGTAAGTGCTAGCGTATGGTGTATCCAAGTAGAGAGCATTGATATGCATAAATGGGTGGTCTTTCCCGAAATATATCTTGTTGTAAGTTAGCGCTTGTGGGGCCTCCTCTCGTTTTCGTCCTTGTGTTTTGTTTTAAGCAGTTTTAGTTCCCTTCATGCATCACCAACAGGTCCACACCTCGACCTTTTATAGACTCTCATTAGACAGCCACCCTCAATACGGTGTCAGTCATATTTACGTACCTCAAGAATGACAAGAGTTCTCTTGGGCACGAAAGATACCACAACTTGGCGCGTAGCTATATAGATAGATGTGCTGAGAAGCAACTTATCTATCTGTTGTTTCTTTTTTAATTGTGGATGAAACGCTAATTGCGGGGAAAAGGTAACCTGAATGAAGAGGTACTCGAGCACCTAGCTAGATGCAATAATAACAGCTAAAATAGTGTAAGTCGGGTATAGCGCTCAAAAATTACTTTGTATTTATGCGGCAGCGCGCATTTTAACCACAAAAATGGCTTTCGTTATGGTAGTTAAGTCTGATACAAAACTTCAGCAGTAATTGTCCCTCTAAAAATTAAATAATTGCATTTTACTTTTCAAATATTTAATGCATAAATCATACTGCCTAAATTGCGCTGGCGCGGTTTGGTTAATGGCTGATTATTTGCATGGTGAGAGTTACCATCTATTGACAATTCTTGCAGCCTTTTTAATATATCAGCAGCGAATTTTGCAACTGCGTCGATGGCAATGCACGGGAAAGGAGGCCCCGGATGTACGCTTGTTAAAGCAAACTCTTTATTATTTCTCAAGGTTTCCAGAAGGAGCACGAGGCGTGCACTTTTTTTTTTTTGATAGATGATACTGAATTAGATTCGAAAATTTGCTTCAGAGTCAGCGCTCGTCTGTGTCGTTCTCCCTCTTGATTGCTGTGAATTCAAGAAACGCAACTTCTCGGAAACCCTTCCGTTTCAATCATTTAAATTCTTAATGACTCATCTTTGAAAGATGGTTCTGTTTAGACGACCGGCATTTTTCTCGAAGAATTTCATGAATAACTAGACCATAAATCTCGGTTTGTCCCTCATCTGGCGGTAAGCAAATTATTTTTCCTTCACAAAGTTTGCGTTGCTGCAAAGCAATCGTTTCCGCGGTTCCTGTATCATTTATTTCTTCCGCGAAGAGAGATCTACGAAAGAAATAAATGAAAAGTCATCTGTGCGCCTGCACCGAAAAACAACATATCCTGCCGCTGAAAGAGAAAGTGAGAGATGCACTCTCGAACCTCAGTCTCTGTGTGTGCCGGAGGAGCGAAGGTGTCATATAAGACGCCCCGACCAGATTTCCCGATACGTTTCCCCGCAAATGCGCCCGCTAGACAGTCGGGGCTGAAGTATAATGGACGCGCCGGCAACTTGTCATTCCTCGCCCGCGCCGGCTCTATCGGGATGAATGATTCATGCGCAAACGCGCAGCGGCACGCTTCCGTGCTGTTTCCTCTCTCTCTCTCTCTCTCTCCTCTCTCTCTCTCTCTCTCTCTTCTCTCTCTCTCTCTCTCTCTGTGAGACACCCATTCTTCGATTCTATTCTCGCTGTGGCGCGGCGCTAATCTGATGAGAACTGACGAGTGCGAATAAAATGAACGCGACTAGGTTGGCACCAGCGTTGACTCAAGGCCTTACAAAAATGACAAGAAGAATAAAATGAAAAGAAGGAATGACAACAAAAGTAGAGGAATACATGTGTAGTGTGTTTATTTCCGCTTCAACGGTTAGGGTTTGGTTGGACGAATGCAAAGCATGCAAGGCGGAAGGGAAGCTTGCGATAAGTTTACACACCCTCTTTAGGCACGCGGGGCAGCGAAAAACATGGAAGCAGTTTGGAAGTGGGCAGTTATCAGCTGCTTGGCTTCGTATGTATACCGTGTACCACCACCACCGTGAAACGTAATGTGCAAAAACGCTGCAGTGGCTATAGAAAATTGAGCAGAATACGATGACAGCATTCGTGCTAAATCTTACGCGCGCATCAGCAAGGCCATGGGATTTTTATTGTATTTAGTGACGCGTTATACGGCCGCCGTCCGCTTAGCGCATTAGCGCATCGTCTGTAACGCTGGCCTGGCTCATTCAATTCTCAGAGCGCGAAAAGAAGAATTGAAAACTCGAAAGTCCGTATCCACCATCAGCGTGCGTACGAGCGCGAGGTCTTGTACGATTACGTCAGTCAACACGCACCTGGCACAGCCCGTATGTAATATTTTTGCCTTTCCCCAGAAGACAAAACAAACTTTTTCTTGTAACGTATCGCCGCTAATGCACGCATATACAACAGTGTGCTTCGTTGTTCGCCCTTCTCGTCTGCGAGGACATAAGCCGTGCCAACGCATCTTGCCCTTCTTCCCTACAGCAATGCCACATGTTGCAAGTACGCCTGAACACCGTGTACCACCCTATACGTCCCGCGCCCAGGCTCCGCATCCTAATGTTTTGGTAGTATATTATTGTGAATTTCCTCCAGGCGTCAATCAGTTAGTGAGAACTACAGGGAGCAAATTTCCCTGACAGAAAGCTTTACATTTTGAAATGCTTTTCGTTGGTCGCCGCACACACATCATTACAGCTTGAAATAATAAAAAAAGGACGTCCGTTTGCAGGGGCACCGCGTCCGTCCGCACGTCGACCTTTATCGCTAGCAGTCAGTTCGTTCCATGCTCACACATGATAAGCCCACGCTCATTACAGGCGGTGTGATAATCCGAAACCTTTAGGGTAATTATAGACTAGAGATGCACGTAGGCACAGTGTTGACCTCGCATCCTATCTGCCTCAGTGTCGTGCGATCTATCACTGTTCAAAGAAACAGCGTGCCCCGTACACAATCCCATGGCGCCATATACAACTTTCGACTTTTCCTGTCTGTCCTTCGCGAGTGTATACGTCGAGCTTGAACAGTACGTCTATGAAATGCACACATGCAGAAGGAATCTATGCGCATTATTTATCTGCGTATACCAGTGGCGCCGGAACGGCGGATGGTTTTCGTGTCATCCAGTTTTGCCTGCGGCCAATGCCTCCTCAGCCCTTCTTCCTAACTTCCAGTGGCTCCATCTTGGAGCCACTGCTCCGGTTCAGCGTCTCGGTCGCCTTGGGGTTGGAGCAGCGGCGCCGGTCAGTCGCTGCTGCAGCCCAGAGCAGCCCGCGGCCACAAGCCACCACCACCTTAGCGCTCCTGGGAAACGCCAACTAGGGGTGCGCACGCTGCGTCAGCAGGTATATATATACCCGCCACTGCATCAGAGCGCCAGAAATTATCATATCAATGAGCGCAGCGTGCTACGCAGGCAGCCGTCGTTCGGACGAAGGGGCGGGGGCATATTACGGCGCATTAACCCAAAGATATTTTTGAATAGCGGTAGGATGAAGGCGACAGGAACCACGAAGGATGAGAACGGTGTATTTATGTTTACAATTCCGCCATCAGGGGAGCCCACGCGTCGTGCACCTATCTATCTTCGTCCGACGAGTGGTATTTCGCTCTTCGCCTTCTTCCTGGCGATACAAGGCTGGGATCCTCCACTCTACAGTGGCTGTCCTTAGCCAGGTCTTTCCACCACCCACGCAATCTGTTCATTTGCATCTCTAGTGGCCCGTTCAGAAGAGGCGTGCAATATACGTGGTGTTGCTCTCCCGCTTACGCAAGAACTGGCATGTAAAGAGTGACGATGACCAGAGGGACAAGAATGGGCCAACGGAGACGGGCACAGCCGGACGCACGGAGGAGGAGGAATCGAGCGATGATTCCACGGGGCGTGCGAACAGCGCCTTCGACGTTGCCCTCGCGGTGGGCGCCGGCGGCACCTCGTCGTCAGCCGGATGGCAAGCCGCAAGGCGGACTGCACGTCTCCTGCGGCGAACCCGTCGAGCGTGCAGCCGCCCCACTTTGGACGGGAGCCAGCGAAACGGCTCCGTTCATGGCCGTCGTATCGGCAAGGCCTCCAAGGTTGCTGCTGCTGCTGCTGCCGCCGTCGGGGCGAGTAGCCGCCGCAATTCGACTTCATACTGCACGTTTGAAGAGTTCGAATCGTGTGCGAGGTTGAGGTCACGGTCAGGTAAAAGAGGCGCTCGAAACGACCTGAGTAAAAAAGGATGTATGGTATTTGTGTCTCCTTCCGTTCTTCGGGCAGTGGACGGACTCCCTGAAGAGTCCGGACCTGGGAATCCAGCGTCAACTGGTGAAGAGGGACTACACCGCCAGGGGAGCAGAGCGAATCCCGGAATAGGGACGCCTCCCACCGGCTGAGTGCCTGCCATCTGCACCTACGCTCGATAAATAAAGATTTATTTATTATCTGGTGCAGTTAGCAACAGCAAGGGAATCCCCTAGTGAGGATCCCCAATTCACTGGGTGGGTGCCCTAACGACAGCTCCTGTTCATTGAACATTCATTCATTCATTCATTATCATCCCTTTTTTTCAACGAGACTTGCGGAGCCACGCTTTACCCGAGAAAATCTTTAGCCGAGAGAATTTATCGAACCCACGTCCCGTTCTTATTGCATTTGAGGTTGGTAAAACCACCACTCGACAGCGACTTGCGGGTGTAATCGAAGTGCGACTACGGTGTTTTATATAAACGCGTTTTATGGACGCTCAGCAATTCGAGAGGGCGGACGTGATAGCGATAGTAGGAGCTCATAAGCTGACCAGAACAATCAATGAAAAACGAATGGAAAGTGACCCGCAGAGAAGACCTCATTGCACCTTCGTGGGATTTTTAGTCCATCGGAAACCGAAGGCTACGTTTAAGTAGTGCAACCAACCTAAACAGAAAAAAACTTTGTTCTTGTGGCGTTAACATTTTTTTTTCAGTGCGTGTGTATTGTCTTGCAGCATCGAAGTAGTTGGGGGGGTGCGCGCATACATGTGTGCATGTGTGTGTGTGTGTGTGTGTGTGCAACAAAGTATAATAGAAGGGCAAGCTTTAAAGTGCTCTCAGGAGCATACAATTAACGTGCCATCGTTTCTACGTTGACCGTTGTTGTGTTTAACTTTTGTCAAGCGCGCATCCGGTCAAAACTTCAAATTAAACAGAGGCAATTTTACCCATCAAAATGTTCGTCGTTCTTTCACCTGTGCCTGTTTCAAAACTAGCTGCGCAGTGCGTGTTTAATTAAAGTTCATAATTTCCCCGCCGACCGCCAACACAAATAAGGCCTCGTCAGCTTCTGTTCATTGACCCGGCAGTTTGAGCAAAGGACGGTTGTCGCGACGACTATCTATAGTGATAAGCGATTGTTCAGGTAACGAGGACGAACGGCCTATGACGTCAAAAGAGACTAATCAGACGCGTCTACCGAAGCGGCATAAGATATAAAAAGAAAAGCGCCGTTTCGTGATGTATTTTCAACGACCCCATCACGCCGCGCAGCATTCGGTTGCATGCCCTTGGGGAGAAAGGAGCGCATTTATGAAGAGAGAACCCAGAAGAAGTATCCGAAGGATAATGGTTGCTCGCAATAGCCGTTCCTAAAAATTGTCTAAAACAGGAAAGACGGTAGCGACAACAAAATGATTGATTGATTGCGGGGTTTATCGTGCCGACGCAACGCAGGCGATGAGGCGCGCTGTAGTGGAGGGCTCCGCATATAATTTTGACCACTCAGGGATTTTTAACGTGTGCCGAAGTTGCCCGAACACACAGGCGATTTAGCTGTTCACCTCCATCAGAAAAGCGGCCGCCGCGGCCGGGAATCGAACCCGCGTCCTTGGGCTCAACAGCACAACGCCTTAGCCACTGAGCCACCGCGCACGGGGAGAACAAAATGCACATCGAAAACAACTAAGGAGGGAGAGTAGCGTCGTCAAGAACAAAGACGAAAATCAGGACGATATGCGCGTGTCACCGATGAGCAAGCAACATTTTTAGGAACTTGAATGTATGAAGTCGATTTTATAAGGAGCGAATGAAGTTGACTCGGCTTGTACGGGAAATCGCTCTTATGGAAAGGGGTGGCTCGGAAATGCAACTTCTTTTTTTTTTAGCAGGTAATGTACGTGACAGCAAGAAAATGAAACTGCGTTATGTACAGCTATGTAGAATACAAAAATAAGAAGTCATTTTTTAAAGTTGGAAACAACAACCTGTCAGCGATGTCGTAGGTTCACATTTGTGTAATGTCTGAACACGAGCAGCGCAATCTGGCGCAACAATCTCTAAATATCATTACGTTAACCATTAAAATTGCCAGGCTATCGTTCAACGTGGTACAACGTTCAGGGTGAGCTGTGACGCTTTTCCAGGTGATAACGCGTGAGCCGACATTGCGCTTTATGAGCCGTACGATTCAGGCCATGTGATTGCGCCAACAATAGTTGCAAATGATCTCTGCGACCAGGCTCACGCCAAAGCTTCCGGTGTCGAAACGCTTTCGGGTGTCCGCACTTATAGCTGGCGCGACGCCTCACATGATAACCCCTCTGTTTTATTTGTAGGCGGCTAAACAGTGGGACCCTTGACGGACGCGGTGGCTCAGTGTCTAATACCCCTGTCACACGGACACTTTCAATCGCGATGGAGCCCCATCCCGCTCCAACTCAATCCTGGTTTCTCAAGCGCGATCGGACGAAAGCTCTGATAGCCTCGTTCCCGCTGACTAATGGCACAGTAGCTGACAACTTCGACTAACGCCAGAAATTGTATCAAATAATTTGACTTAAATAAGCGTGCGGTAACGTTTATACAGTTACGTACACCTACGAGCGCGCAAAGTTAACAGACGCCGGTCGCGAAGTACTTTTTTTGGCGCCGTCTGGCGTACGGGAGTGCAACCGGTGCAACTTCTCAATCGGGATTGAAACGTGCCGTGTAGCAGCGGCGGTGCGTCGAGCGTGCTCGAAAAGTCAATCGCGCTTCGCTTCAGTCCGTATTGAAAGAGCCCGTGTGACAGAAGTGTAAGGCGTTGTGCCCAGGGACACGGATTCAATCCCGGCCGCAGTGACTGCTTTTCTGATGGAGGCGAAAAGCGAAAACGCCCGTGTGTCGAGTTTTTGGCGCACGTTGGAGATCCGCATGTGGTCAAAAGTAATCCGGAGCCCTCCACTACGGCGCGCCTCATAGCCCAGGCGTCGAGTCGATGCGATAAACCCGATAATTTGGATATTCAGTGGGACCCGAAAATTCGACTACGTGATCCTTAAGCATATGCTCTTGCACTACGCCGAAGTATTCACTTCACAAAACAAGACAACCAAGGCGACTTCTGACACTTCCCTTTCTCTTTCTTTTTCGTCATTGCCCTTACATCCTGCATTCTGTACAGCACTTCACGGATTCACGGGAGACGAGTGCTGTCGAAATGAGCCACGGACAAAAAACGTGTCGCACGTCGAGTACTCCTGAGACAGCTCCATGGTTTACGTTACAGCAGCAACACTCCGTTTCGGAACGGTAGAGCGTATACACTTTGTACGTGGTTCAGCCATGCCAATGAAACGAGGTGCTAGGCTGCACCTAAAGGACCTAAAAGATACCAAGCCAACCTATATTTATATGCATGAATGTAGAACTTAAAAATGTGTACGTGGGACTTTTGGCAACAATCATATACAGCGAACTCCGTTAGGCACAAACACGAAGGGACCATGATGTTTGGTTCGTCTTATCAGAAAGCCCCTCCCAAAAAAAGAATCGGCAACCACGTCCAGGTGCATACAAATATATTGCTTCAAGACGGTGCCTGAAGTCGAGTTACAATGGAAGAAAAAGACAAAAAAATAATTTATTTGAGTGCGCACGTTGATAGAAGGGACTGTCTTCAAGGGCTCCTGACTGGTTTTTATCGAGTCCAAGCGGAGCCGAGAGCGTACACCCACTGCCTCAGACACCTCAGCCAAGACAGAAAGGGAACTCCTCGCTTTCTCGCTGGTGGACGGGTGGGACTCGCGACGCGAACCGACGTCGACTCACATGGCGTCGGTCGGATGCTGAACGTCGATTTGGAATTCATGGTCCCGTAAATTTTTTTTTTATCCGTCTAGTTTTGGCCTCTCTCCTCAAGCATGCACCACAATTATACAACTAGGCGCTCCCTCCGTTTTATAGTGGGAGCTGATGAGCCTCTTGCGGGCAAGTCCTTCCTCGTCCCCTCGTCCTTCCTGCGTCCGGCGTTGTCCGCCGCGCCTCCTCCTCTCTCTCTGATAGCGAACACTCGCCCAAACAGCTCGGGTTGGCGCAGCGCGCTCCGCAGGCGCCGGTGCGCCCCCGCATGTGCAGCGCTGCGCCGGCTGCGCATTGCAGTATCTCTCTGTGAATTACAGCGGCTCCGCGCTCGCGGTCTCGTACGGTGCCGCGCTCGCCGGCTCTCTCAGTCGACGGTCGCTCGCGCTCTGCTGCTTGCGCCGCATCCCCTCGCGTGGAACCGCAACGATGTGATGTGAAACGCAATTCACGTTCACTACGCGTTTCACGCAATTCGACTAATCGACCCATACGATAAACTCCAATGGAACCCCCTTCAGCGTCGCATCACACCAGGGTTCCCGCGAGGGGAGGTGGGCGTAATTTTTTTCTCGCTCCTTCCCTTCTCCGTGGCGCGAATTCGCTTCGCGCTGCGCTTTTTTCTTTCCCTCTGGTCGCGTGAATACCCCGCCGCACCCCGCCACGACTGACATGTTTTCTACCCCAAATCGCCAGCATTGGTGGTCACCCCGAAAGTTGTTCGTCGACCATCTTTTGCAGAAAAATCCTCATGATTGGCTCTAACGCATTACCAGGTGTCCTGAAACGGCATGCCTATAGAAGCCATAGAAACCACGCTTATGGTCGGGCGACATTTTCTTTTCCTTAAAAGGCGAATTCTGAAACTTCCGGTTTTACGATTTTCGATAACGTCATGAAGAGGATGCCAGCTTTACAGCCACAATCAATTAAAAATCGTGACATTTTCCCAGGAATCGGCCTGACCGCCCCGATACCCTACACGTCGAACAAAAACTGGCCGATGCCTACACGCGCGCGCAAATTCATACAGTTGTCAGCACCGCCAAGCACGCGACAGACCACACCTTGAATGTATTGCTTCGAATTTACACTGGTCGTCAGTTAAACCAAAATATGCGATATTAAGGATACAGAAGACATTCCCAGCGAAGCGTGACGTCTGCGTACTCAAATCTTGACCCAGCAGTGGGCGTATTACGCGATCTCGCGTGCGCCAGAATGCTAGAAAGTTGCTAACCACCGCCACCAAAGAAGGCCTCGAAGCCTTTGACACTTTAAAAAAATGTTTAAATAATTATTCAGTGGCAATTGACTTTCTGTAAACCTAAAATAAAAGAGTAAATAAAATCCCGTTGTATGCATCGCTGTATACCTACGCATGGCGCTAAATGTTAGCTTGGAATTTAGGACTGGTGCAGCACTGCCGCCATTAGTATACGTAATTGACCGCGAGTCGATTCGCACTAGATATTCCAGTAGCAAATATGCCCATAATCGAGCGAGCTGGACGGCGGGTTCGCGGTGCGCAAATACGGTCACGCTAACGCGCCCGTGGCGCTGTTGACCATGACGGGAAAATTGGGAGACCTCTGCGGAGGCCCGCGTTTCCGCTCGCAGCCAACGAAGGGTGGAGCGCTGGCACCTGCGCCGTAGCATCGTGCCAGGTGAGGCACGGATTGGTTTAGCGTAGCTCAACGCAACGTCGTTACCCCATTAAATGCCTGCCTGGCCGCGTTCTGCGTTGCTAGCGGAAGCCGCAGTCAAGTTCCGAGCTTCCGGTCTCCTTCGTATGGGCCCCCCAACGCGTTGAGTTTCCTGTGGGAGCGTAGGAAGAATAAAAAAAAATGCGGAGGAATAACACAGTAAGAAATTTTCTTGGGCTGGGATTGTATAAGCGGCTTGCCAACTCTTCTCTCTTGCCAAGGTTGTGTAACGGACTTGCAACTATAACGGACTTGCAACTATAAGGAATTTTAAAGGTAAATAATATGGAAGGACAGTTGACCTTCCCCCGAGACAGTCGTATAGAGCGCATGAAATGTGAAATAGACGCGTCTTACTGGATGCTCAAGCAAGAAAGCAAGAACGTGGAAGCGAGAAAAAAGGCCGCTATACCTATCATTACGCGCAGAACTTTCACTCATAACTGGCTGGTGCCGCACATATGGGCCGGATACTGGTGCGAAACAGTTCTATTTTCTCGTGTCAGGTGATCCTCTAAATCTGTCTAGCAACTGACTCGCCTTGGTCAATCCCTCAGCATTATTATTTAATTATTATTATTTATTATTTACTTCTCAAATTCCTTTTAGTTTGAAGCTAGCCGCTTATACAACATCAGTCCAAGTGGACTATTCCCCGGCGGGCGTGAGTCATAAATGGGTGTAGGCCTGAGGCAGTCATTTACTCTTTCTTTTCAAAACAGGGAAACTTGCATGTTTATCTATCCTGTATTTTTGCCGTTTATGCTTTCAGCTTAGGCGAATTATACGAGCCATGAATTCGCCTGGAGTCACAGAAAGATGGGTTCAAAAAACTCAAAAGGTGACTCTCATCCCGAAACTAGGTTTCGGGATGAGGGTCACCCTAATCGGTACGTGTGCTGCTGTGCGGAGGCGGCTTCGCTTGCGACTGCATGCGCAATTTTGCTGGGTTTGTCGAGAGCTGCGACTGCGAGCGGACGCACGAAGACTCGCTCCCGTGGCGGTTTCTGGGCGCCAGAACTCCACGCACCTTTCCAGCCAACCGTGTGGCGGTTCGGCACCTTTTTGGTCTCCGGGCCCCTACCAGGGATCGTGCCGCGATATCCCCTTGTGTGCTGCGGCGCCTTTTAATTGTAATCCAGTTTTCGTTGTCTTGAGTTGTCTTCGTGTCTTCCGTAAGTCCTTGTAAATATCGTTGTAAATAGACTTTTCTTCATCATCTACTTGCCTCGTCTCGACATCGGGTCCTTCACCACCCTCCACGACGACAACACCCACCTCTACAACGAACCAAACTTTACTACATCCCTTTTTCGCGCAGCCATCTGGAAGCGTCTGCGAATGAAGCTGAAGGAAACGCTTTGGTGGCACGCACATTTGCTTGACACGATCTGAAATACTGTGGTCCCGCAAGTATGGCTGGCGATAAACAGCCACTGGGCACAGATTATCAACTTAAGTGTTCGTAATAGCCTTCCTTGAAAGTCTAAACAGATACTCTAGAGAAAACCGTGCAGTAAGGCAATGAAAAGTATCCACAACTTCCTTCAGAAAACCCCATGCATGGAGGCTTCCTGTTAACCTCACCCGTAGAAACAAGAAGAAAAGGTAAATGGTATACCTTAGCGTCACTAAATAAAAGCGTAGCTTATTTAGTGACGCTAGTGTAACTTAGGCGCCTCGCAAGCAAACAAGATGACGCAGGTGGAGTCACCTGTGTCAACGCAGTGCAGAGGAGATAGTCGCACCCAAATGCGTATCAGCTCGTATCAGCTGCAACGGCGTTTGTACGCATTTGGCAAGATAAGGGGTAGTCGTGCTGCGTTCTAATACCATGCAGCGGTATATTTCACACTTGGCTGTATGCTGTAATATTAATTAGGAATAATGGACGTATCTATTGCCTATAAAAACAACCTGACAGCGGTCGAAACGAAAACCAATTTGCATGTGACAGTGTCTAATCGCGGTTATTTTAACTGTAGGACAGTTTTTTGGCCATGGAACATTTTACTGACTTACAGGATAGTTTTTTCACCGTGTGATATTTTACTCACGAACTGGGGATCGAATTTAGAGACAACCGAACCAGCGGTATTAAAACACCGAACGGGAAAACAAATGCAGGTGTTGTCAATTCGTTCACGTGTTGTATCCATGTTTGTACGACGTGCCTTGATTTCATCAGCTAATGTCAGCCGTGAGCTGTTGTCGGATGCGGGGCCGGAACGCTGGCACAGATTTAATAATTAGTGCGCAGCGCGTAATACGTTACAACCAAAAGTGGCATCGTGCCAGAATTATCCCACCAAGGCAGCAATGCATACAGTGCGCGCAACCGCCTGTACTTACTCCCACATTTTCTTCCCAGTCGTCTCACGCACATCAACGAGAAGATCATAGCGAAAAAAATCCCGTGTAAAGGTAACACAAAAAAATCATCAGCCATTCCTTTCTGTGAAGATGGATGACCAGCGGAGGTTTTTAGCAAACAAAATGTGACACAAAGTTCAGGTGAAATGTATAGGCCAATCTTATTTCTGTTGAGTGTTGACTGCTATCATCCCAAGAAAGACGCATGCATACACGCAAACACTCTTTTTCTTAATCTACTGAGTTCTAAAATGGCGCCTATTGATAAATGATAAACTCAAACTGCATATCCAAGCGTGTGACGAAACACATGAGCTAGAGGTTTAAGGCATGTTTTGATGTTAAAAAAGGTGCCTATTATTAACCCATCTTCTCATAATGCATATCCAAGTGATGCGACGTATGAGCCTGAGGTTCAGATGATACTTTGAACGGCGCGCGACTTTGTTAGTGACCCCGTGCTAATAGCACACACACACCGAGCGTTCGTTTTCCAACGCCTCGCGCTGTAGAACGTCTCGCGCGTCAACGACACGTGGAGCCCTGGGAGTTATTTTAACTGCGGAGCTGTTGTTACTGGGCGTAAGTCCACCGTTGCAGGAAAAAATACCAAGAAAATTTCGAGTGCTCGAGAGTGCGTGCCTCGCGGCGATCGCCGGACGCCCCTGGCTCGCGCAGTGGCTTTAGCAAAAAAAAAAAAAAAAAAAAACTCCAGCGCTGTCGTCAAGCTCTACCGCCCATGTAAAAAAAAAAAAGAAAACTCCGGCGCTAACACACCTTCCGAGAGGTCACCGCGGCCGCCACATTCTCTAGACGCGATTGTATGGATAATTGGAGACATGGCTACGAGTGTGCCACTCCTTCCCGAGACGACTTGCCTGGAGTCGATGTAGAAGAGGTGGTGGAAGTCTGCAATGGTGAGGATGACTTTGTGTCCACCACTCGCCGCGAAGACGACGACCTTTTCGATGCATATGACGACCATTACTAGCACCGCAACTATGCAAATAAACAAGGAAACTGCAACTTAACTGTGCATGTCCTGCAATGCTCACCTTAACAGCTTCGTCATTCAACCCTTGCGCGTGAGTGCAAGCTCCCCTGAATTTTTTGTTCGCAGACATGAAAAATACACGGGACCGCAGGCATATAAGCTTCGTTTACAAACAATGAATCCAAACAGGGCTGCGAAAGCGCGAGCGGCCAGATATAACACTGCACTCAAGCACGCATCTCGTTTGGGCTCCCCTCCCAATTTCGCCCTTCTGTCAGAAAGAGGCAATATAATGACCCGACTTCCAGCCTATACATAAAGAACAGGGAAAACCGACATACGGGTCGCTTCGTTTCCCTCGGATGTGTTTTGCCCGTACGCGCACTAATCAACGCAATATGAATTTGCGTTTCCCTTTATGTAGAGAGGCAGACGTGGACCTTCAGCTGTGTATCCCACGAGGACAAAAATGTCGCAAAAATTAGCAGTGGCTTAGCTCGGCTATGACAAAATATACGTAACGGGAGCTAAGGTTCAGCTGGTTATTCTTAGGTTTCCTGGTTGTCTAGGATTAGCTGATCATCATGCTTACTGCTGTTAAAACGATTTCCAATTCAATCAATCCAGTCAGATCCAGTCCATCATCCAGTCCAGTCCAGTCACTGCTCCTCGCAGCATGCGCAGCACAGGCTCTCCAGGAATCCACGCAAAACGGCGATCAAGCGGCTCCGGCGAACCGTCAGACTTGGCTACTGCGCAACGGAGGCGCGCAGCTGGGCACGCGCCTGCGCCAGTGCGTCTGCCAGCGGCTATGACGTCACTCCTCTGGAATGCGCAGACCGGCGAATGTGCAGACCCAATTCTCTACGCACCCGTACTCCAATTGGATTGGCCAATCCATTCCAATACAATCCAATTTAATTCAATCCAATCCAATTCACATCCAATCCAATACAAATTCAATCCAATCCAAGCCAAGCCAATCCAATCCAATACTCGTCGCGATTGCGCAGCATGGCCCTTCAAGGTCCACGCGAAACTGCTCAACCTCGGCCAGTGTAGCTTACGCTACAAAATGTGAACTCGGCCACTGTTTTGCTGCGTAATTGGCTGCGTCAGTGGTGGCCGAGTTCAACTCGGCACCAGTTACGCAGATCATAGACTCGATCCGGGAGGCAGAGCTTTCACGGGACGCGAGGGGTAGCCACGCAGGCCTGGGGAATACTTCTTTTCTCCGTGGCCTGGGGCAAGTCTGGGGGCACCACATTATCTTCTTTGCAAACTCCTCTAAGCGGTTTTTCTTTTTAATCTGGAGAGGTTCTCGTCGCAGATTTGAAGCGCGCGCCAGGTGCCAGGTACCGCAGTAACTAATTTATTCGACTAGCCTCACCGAGTGGTTGATAAGCCGCCGTAGTTGATAAGGAGGAAATGCAAAAATGCGGCCCTGTGCCTCATCGTCATGCGCGACTATTTCGTCGCCGATGACGAAATACCTGCCCTTTTTCTGCTGCCCCGCAGGCTTTGCGTATGGGACGTTTAACCTTTACTTTAAATGTCACAAGCAATGCTTAAAATGGCTGACGCCACGTAAAATTGAAAATAAAACTCAAGCTAAGAGAACGAGAAAATAAAGAATGCGAGAACGACCGTTTGTTCGAAGCACCGAGGCCGCTGAAAATGCCAACTGCATGCGGATCGCTCTCAATTCCTGCGTTCAACGTCCTTGCAAAAGAATGAGCCGTATACACTTGTCACTGGTGCCCCAATAATTTTTTTTTAATTTCGTTTTTTCACCACTACAAGGAGGGCATGTGCTTATACCTGTGCATGCCCTTACTGCCCGATAAAGCGCAGTGTGGCAGTATGCGATGTCATTGTTTTGATGTAATTTCATTCACTAAACTTGGGTCCGCTGGACAGCGACAACACCTCCTCATTTGGCATTTACTCCTGGGTTTCTCAACCGGAACGAGTGTATTGTATACGGAGTGTTTCAAAGGAAAATAGATATCGTGTATGCTCCTTCGTGGCGAAGCCCGCCAGTTCTACATACCTGATAATGATAAAAAAAACAGAGGATAATGTACAAAATGCTATCCTGCCAATTTCCTAGAAATCCATGGTGCCGATAGCGTCGCACGTGACGAGTTACAGACAGAACTCTCTCTCTCTCTCTCTTCTCTCTCCTCTCTATATTATATATATATATATATAATATATGATATATATATATATATATATATATATATATATTATATTGTAATGAACAATTGAAGCAGTGATTGGTATGTGCGGAAACCATCGCCAATCTGCTCGTGGGTATGTGCTGCGGACCTGCAACAGTTATCATCACCGCCTGTCTGTGCGTCTAACAAGGTTATCTCCGGCTTGACCGTTTTTTGAAGACTGTTCTTACCCGCCTGTCGCTTGGACAACTGATTGAATTAAACACCATTAATTATATATATATATATATATATATATACGAAATGCGGTCGTTGACAACATGATATAGGAATTAATAACATTTTTTTACCTATGACATTAATTATATATATATATATATACTATATACAGAAAGAAATGCCGGCAGTCTACAACGCCAAAGAAGGCATAGGGGAATGGTTAGACTATTTTTTTCCGTTAGTGACATTACATTATTTTTTTATCAATTACGTGAGAAAGAAAGAAAGAAAACACGCACCCAGAGTGGGGACCGAACCCACGCCTTCGATTAGATCTCGAATGCCTTACCAATTCGGCTATCTGGGCGACTGTGTTCTCCTTCACTTTCTGGGGTATTTATATTTACTACAACTGTATCTGACGCTTGAGGGTGGTAGCCAGCGCCACTCAGACTACACGGGAGAAGGGGACCTTCTTTTCAACCCCCGGGGCGTGACGCGAACGTCTACAGCCTGTCATAAGCGAGTAACTGGCGGGAAGCCCTCTTATGCTACCTTGGCATCAAGGCTGCCAGAAACCGAGGCCCTCGCTAAGCTTTCGCAGGATAATAGGGTTTGGAAAAATGAGGGGCTCCGTTAGGAAATACGGAAAGAAATGCCGGCAGTCTACAACGCCAAAGAAGGGCATAGGGAATGTTTAGACTATTTTTTTACCGTTAGTGACGTTACATTATCTTTTTTATTAATTACGTGAGAAAGAAAGAAAGAAAAACACGCGCCCAGAGTGGGTCCGAACCCACGCCTTTCGATTAGATCTCGAATGCCTTACCCAATTCGGCTGTCTGGGCGACTGTGGTCTCCCTTCACTTTCTGGGGTATTTATATTTACTACAGCTGTATCTGACGCTTGAGGGTGGTAGCCAGCGCCACTCAGACTCCCAATATAGTTTGGAAATAAAAAAAAAACTCCCAAAGAGCGTGCGAGAGGATAACGTAAGTAAGGACAGAGACAGAGGAGAAAAACATTTAAAAATGTTCATCCGAAAGACTGGCCCTCCAGTCGAAACCTCGATAAACTTGGGTTTTTTTTATGTTTTTCCTCGTGTGTCTCTGCTTTACTATATATATATATATATATATATATATATTATATGTGCGCGTGTGTGTGCACGTTCGTTGAAAGCTTGCAATATCTTATTTTCCGAACCGAACAAACTAATTAGAATGACTTGCTTCATGAACGACATAAAGAAGCAAAACGTAACGCATGCATATTTTCCTATTGAAATGTCATTTTGCTTCTTTCTCAGTTTGAGTCAGTACTCCCTCCACTGTCATCTTATTCACAAGGTAACCTGTCGGACATAGTTTTCTCGAAGACAAATCGTGAAGAAACCAGCAACCTCGCTGCGGCGGAACGCCTTTCCTTCCCTCGATCTGCGACGGGTCTCACCGGGCAACGCGAGCGCGGCGGGACCGGCTGTCGAGCGTGTTCCTCGAACCGTGCGGTTAACATGCGTGGTTACCGAGCTCACATCGCTGCCTCAGCTGCCCGCCGTCTGGGATATAAAACGATGAGTGAGTGAGGGAGAGAGACGTGCGGAGGGAAATAGAGTGAGATGAATGGGAAGCGAGAGCAGGATTATACGCTGCCTGCGATAATGTTGCAATTTATAAACGGGCTGAGTGCCAAATTACGACCCAGTGGCGGGTGTAGTGTTTCGCCAGGACGCGTCCCGCGGAGACGGCGGTGAAACCGTGGCGGAAGCTTGGCTTTTCCGCGCACGTTGGACTAATGATAACTTATTGGGAGGAAGGTTCCGTGAGGCCACGCTTATCGCCCTTCCGCCATTCCGAGTCGCGTTAACGAATTATTTTTTTTTCTATCTTCTCGGTGTCTCACCCATAAAATTAACTTTCGCGTCATCGTACAGGGATACTGTTATGTAACGGGACTAATTCACGATTTGTCTAGGACCTAAAGAGTTTAGTTAGAAGAAAAAAAGAGACAGTAAAAAAAAGCAAGAGGAAAATTAAAACATGGCTGCGAGCCGCTCAGTGTAGACGGGCAGACGTAAACGGCTTGTCTCGATATCACTGCACTTGCATCCATGTTTGAATGCGAACAATATGTCAGAAGGAGGGGTGAGTTTGTGTCGGTGTTCAGGCTAAAATAAGGACGTACAGGTTGGGGGTTGCAACGTTTTTGTTATTCGTATAACGTTACACATTCGCACTCTGCTGGAAGGTGCCATTAATATAGATATTCACGCCTAGATGTGCACTGACTGCTACTTTTACTTGCGGAAAAAAGATACGTTTTCCGAGGCATACGAGTATTCAAAATACCGTAATTTTGTGGCCATAGTTTGCCCTTGAAGGGCAGCGGCGGCTGTGTTTCCGAATGTAACACATGCACTTCCAGAAATATATTCCTGTCTAGTGATGTGGAGTGTTCTTTACAACCAACAGTGTGCCCGTAAAAAAAATAAAATCCAATGACTTCGAGTATCGTGGACGTTGTCGTAACGTTGCGTAGCCCTTAAGCATTGTGTGTTTGTTTGTTTGTTTTCTTTTTTTTTTTGCTTTTTTAAGGCGAAAATTCAAGATCTCTGTTTCATGGAATCAGTGAGGCACAGACGTAGTCAGCGGGATTGGGGGGGGGGGGGGGGGGGGGGGGGGGGGGTGGGGGGAGTTCGAACAACCCCCACCCACCGGAATTTTTTTCTAGGCTGTAAGTAAGCGTGATTCAGTGTTAATTTAAGCCAAGACACCCCCCTCCCCCCCCCACGCACATACACTGAAAACTTTCTGCCTACCACAAAGCGTGAGGTTAAAATAATTAGCAGTGGCTTAGCTCGGCTATGCCAGGATATACGTAACGTGAGCTAAGGTTCAGCACCCGTACTCCAACTGGATTGGATTTCAATCCAACACAATCCAATTTAATCCAATCCAAATCAAATGCAATCCAAGCCAATCCAAGCCAATCCAATCCAATCCCATCCGATCCGATCTAAACCAATCCAATGCTTCTCGCGCTTGCGCAGAACGGCCCTTCACGGCACACGCGAAACCACTCAACCTCGGCCAGCGTAGCTTACGCTACAAAATTTGTTGTGAGGTACACAGAATCACACAAAAAATCGGGCCGCGCGCCGGGAAAGGAAGACAACGCCAGAGGTGGGTCCTGGGGAAGGGTGACGGAGCGCGCGTGGAGAGAGACGCCGCTGCTGCACGTGCAATCATCACCAGCTCAATTTTGGTGCATTGCGAGCCGCCTCAGTGAGCGATGAAGGTACCGCCGGGGCGGACAAGATGCTCTTGGCGATAACCAGCGAGTGGGACCACCTTCATATAGGGAGCTGTTGCAGGTGAAATGGTGACGGTTAACAGAAGTGAAGTGGTTGACTAAGCGACGGGGTGAAGGACGAGGAGTAAACTTATTTAGTCGAGCCTTAGCAATCAGCCGAAACGTTCAGTGCCAAATTCAAATTATTTACGCCTGTTTATTCGGAAATCCCTTGAGGTTACCTCAGTATATAAAACGCTGGCTTTTTTGTCAGCTAGAGGACATGCACTCCACACAAATCGGTCGTCTGTCCCTTTAACCACGCTCAAACGCGACAATTTTTAACACTCATTACGTAGCATCGATGTGTCGATAGCCACAGTGCGTGCGAGCAACGATCGCGGACCGTTTATAGAAGTCGCCCGGGGATGGCACCGGTAGGCACAAAAGGCACTTGTAACGAACCGGCCGTTAAGCCGACCGCATGCTGCCTGCGAGTATTCACATCGTCTGCTCGGGAACGCTGAATACGTACGTGAAAGCGCGCTCCACAAACGCACGTGGGGGGAAAAAAGCGAGCGACAAAAGAGCGTCAAACAGCGATCGCGGCGCAAGGAGGGCAGACAGCCCGGATAGAGAAAAGATTTGGCCAATTCCACTACCCCGGGGTGACAGCAAGGCCATGAGGGCGCATAATCAGCTGGGTGAAAACCGTGATACCATGTGAGATAACTCAGACGTGTGAACGACGGAAACGTGCGATTTAGGTCGGATATGAAACGTGTAAGGGGAATACAAAAGGAAAGATAACGGTGCCAATGCTCAACGGCCTTGTTACTCGGTGGTGAGGGCGGATGGAAGAGCGGGCCGAGTCGGAGTCGCTGGCGGCGGCTGCAGGTGTTCGGAAAAACGGGGGGCTGCCGCCGAGAGGAAACCCGCCGCCGCCGCAAGCTAGACTGAGTGCCTCTGGAAAGCACATGCCGCACACGACGCGTGCAGAAATATAAAACGAAACAATGCGCCCCGCGCAGAGCGGAATGGAACTCATGCAGTCGCGGTTGAGGAACGACGCTGCTCGGAGCGACGTACGCGTGATTGAGGACTTGCGAGAGGGAGAGAGAGAGGGGGGAAGGGGAGGAGAGCGAGCGCCTTTCAACTGGTTTGCATGCGCGCGTAGTCTCTTCTCTCTCTGCGTGCTTTGTTTGACTGCGCGAATATAGACGTCGTCTGTTCTTTGTCGCTGCCTACCTACGCGGCTCTTCGCGTTGTGCGGTAGATAGCATATTCACAGCTGTCACCATCCTTTTCGCATCTGCTCGACAGAAGCGTCGTGGTAACAAAAAAATTCAAATTAACGGAGCAATTATTACGTGATTGTGGACATGAATCGTTTCGTACCCAGCAAATGAATTAAAATGCGCAAATCAAAAAGCCTGAGAACAGCAACGGAGAGTCAGAATGGTATGACATTATTAAGATATACGGAAATTGTGGAACAGTATCTCCTCCATTAAAAAACTTCAAGGTCCGGAATAAAACATGCCCCAATTGTGATTTCAGTGTGATCGTGTCAGTGCGGTATTTTCTGTCAAAAAATAATTGGATTCAATTCACGCTGTGAAGGGGGTTGGACGGCGAAGCTGTAAACGACACCCACAACGATTACCCATACGAATTCACTCAGTTGTGGGGCTGATTGGAGGCGCTGTGTGGGAATGCACGTGAAAAGCAGATTCCGGACTGAATTGATGGGCAGTCAGAGGGCAGTCTTGGATTGATAATTATGTAGACCCCCGTAGTTGGCTGGTTAAGGTCCAGATGAAGTAGTCAGAACAACAATAAGGAAGAGAGAGAAAGAAACCATTTTCATTAGCGCTGTAGGGAGAGTCGGAACCTTATACCTGGATTCCATGTGTTGCCCCAGCCGTCTTCACCCGAGCAACCAGTAGAGTCTGGTCCTCCAGTCGATAGCTGGTCAACAGTGCCTACCACAGCTCAATGAAGGTACGGGGGGAGAGGGCTGGTAGGGCTGGGTTGGGAGCGCATTCAAGGAGCATACCACATTTATTCGAATATAAGGCGATGTCTTTTTTTTTTTCCAAAATCGGGAGTCTCAAAGTCCTACTCCGCCTTATATTCGAACCCCAGTAAATACTATATGGCGATTTTTTTTACTCTCCAAACTGCACCCTCACTTTATAATCATGACCCCCTTATAATCGAATAAATACGCTATGCTGTAGGGCACCTAACTGATGTCAAATGTTGCACTGAGCAGTGTACTGTGTGGAAAAAAAATTAATGCATGTGGACTGGCTGTATACGCAAGTGTCTGTTTGTAAATGTCGTAGTGGGATTTCGTGATTCTCGCTGAGGATTGAGTGAGGGCTTCGGAATTTCACCGGACCACTAGCAAAAACAAAAGGCGTGTGTCAAGCTTCACAGCTCGTACAAAAGCAGAAATTTATTTCACTACATGCAGGAGAACAATAACGAGGGTGATGGGTGAGGCACAAATTATCGAAGACTCACCGCGGTGCGAATTATGCGCTGAAGAGGACCCGCGTGATGCGGGCTTCTCCTGATGCTCGTAAACATTCTCGGTGCGTCGCCAATTAACCTTAGCAAGAAGAGCCAAGTTAGAATCAGCCAGCCAACAAGGTTATACACGCGTGGAAAAATAGTGCTTGGCGGTTTTTGGCTACACTGGGGCACCCACGGGATGCACCAAAACTGGACGCGTTCGATTGTTCCCCAGCGCAAGAAATCCCATCCTGCTTGTTTCTGAGTCTTCAAATCATGCGTTAGATGGGAGACAACGCCAGCGAAATGGAAATGGTTGGATGTTTTCGTTACTATGAGGCTCCAACCCGTCTGACAATACACGATGTGTGTAATTAAAAAAGAATGACGAAAAATTTATTGTTTTAAGCACTCTGATTGCTACTAAACAATAAATGTATGGAGCCAAGGAAACTGAACAGCTTCGGAAAAAAAAATACAGAAAAAGAATAATGTTGGCGGCTTGAAGTCTATTGAACAGGTATTGCTGGCGTACGTTGTGGGCCTGATGTAATTACTTGGCAAGCCCAGCAGCGGAGCGCATAAGGTCTTCGTGGTGCTCAAAGGAACTGCCACCCGGTTGAACTGTCGGCGACTGTGATCAATTAGTGGTGTCATCTTGATGTTAAAACCATCAGCGCTCATAAAAAAACACTTGACGCATCCTAGGTTCTCGAGAACATTTTCTCTTCAAATTTCTTATGTTCCTGCTTTACTATAGGCGTACAACAGTTTCTTTTTAATAGGCGAAACGTGAAAGCTAAATCTAGTTTTTTTTTCTCATAAGAACAGGGCATAGATAATTCGAATCTATTTGTTCCATAGACTCGCAAATTGAGGCGATAGGGCTATATACAGTATTACAGCTGATACCGTAGTTATTTGCTTTTACCCATGCTATTCTTGCAGTAAATTAGAAAGAAAAAAAGCAGTATCTATTAGCTCGTATGTTGGCAGTATGTTTCCATCAAATGAACTTCGGATGCATGTATGCATTGTGGCCATACTTTGAGTGTGGCTGTGTTGGTGACTGAGCGAACTTCCCCGTCAAACTTGAGTGAATTAGAAGACATTCGACGTCATGGGTGGAGTGTGATTCTAGTAGAAAGTCTACTATACTCGGTTGCAACTTAAGGACGGCAACGGAAGTTGCCGCTGTGCCTTATCACCGTAGCCGGATGTTACTCCACGCGGCGCAAGTAGTGCGTTACTGGGAATATTCTGAACATGGCGCGAGCCGTTTCAGTGATTTTTTGGACTCGATATGCTTATAAACAACTGCAGCGACGACAAACAAACTACGTGAGAAAAGGTAGACGAGATCACGCATTCATAGCAATCCCCTTTCAAACCGCGCGCGCCCGCTGACATCCGGGTCCGTCGCTTAAGTGATACCGTACACGAGCTGTTGCTGTTGTTAACTTGTTCCCGAGTATAGCGCATCCATGAGGCTGCGGTGCGTACAAAGCGAGCTTTTAGCCAGCGGAGGGGAAAATAAGAAGGACCGAGAGTCGAGTGTCTCGTCATACACACCGGTTTCATTTATTTCCAGCGCAATGTCAGGCATCTGTACAAAATATACAACGCTGTAGAAAGCAGCGGCGGATCCACGACGGGGCATGAAGCGCTGACACCATCCGACAGGGAGGACGTAGGGGGCGAGGCTGAGTCTCGTCACGTCCGCACCCGGCGTCAACGGGCTGCCGCTCACTCGCAGCCTCGGTCCGTGCGACGTCTTCTCGGTCGTCCCTCGGGTCTTGCTCGCGGACCTTCTCAGCCGTTCTTCAACGCACACGGCCACAACACACCCCCCGACAGTCCTCCTGCACTGCGGATGAGTGCGCGCTGCATGTCCCCGAATCTGGCCTCCTTTCAACTGCGACTGTACAAGGAAAGGGGGGAGGAAAGAGGAGGGGAGAGCGTGGTGGAAAGTGGGCGGCGGCTCTGCACACGCGGCGCTCCCGTTCTAGCCCTTGTGGCCGTAGCCTCCGTAGCCGCCTCCGAATCCACCGCCGTATCCGCCGCCGTATCCGCCACCGTATCCGCCTCCTCCGTAGGCGACGCCGAGGTCGTAGTTGGCCAGGATGGGTCCTCCGTGGCTGACCTTGCTCACGTGGTGAAGACTCTTGACCAGGAAGGAGGGACCGGGAAGGGACTTGCCGTAGCCACCACCGTAGCCGCCGCCGCCGCCACCGTAGCCGCCACCGCCGTAGCCTCCGTAGGAGACGAGACCGGCGTAGCAGACGCCGACCAGGGCGACAAGAGCAACGGCGAATAGCTGCGGAAAAGAAGCAGGCGTTAGGCCCCAGCACTTATTGTAGGAGCTGTACAAGAGTCCTAAACACAAGTTTCTTTACTGCCGTGGTGGCGCACAGAACAAAGAAGCGGACAAGTGTGTTGAGGGCCGAGATTTCCTGAGCGGAATTAGTTGCATATTTTCGCTATCCCCTCCCCCCCTTCGTTCTCTGGCGCAGCTTAGTAGTATACAAAGTTAGACAGAGTTGCAGGAGAACGATTTTATTTTTTATTGTCTGAGGTAAACGGAAAAGGAGGACGAAGGTGCCGTTAACCCTTCCTTTTGCCTGTTGTAGCGTCTCGCCTCGTGGCTTAATAAGTACTTGGTATAAAAACTGGTACTGAAAGGTATCCTGGCAACATAGTCGGTATGAAAAATGTTTTTGGCTCTTGGTGCGTGTTCTCTTTAACACTCGTTTTGATATACGTCTCTGAGATTGAGATACAACCTTTCACTCCAAAATCCATGCATCTGAAAAAGGCTGATCGTACCTGGACACAACTTCCAAGCTTTCTATTAAATCTTAGCAAGGCGTGATTTGGCAGTCTCTTAGACGTAGCCTTTGTCTTAAATATATATGCCAGTTTCTTTATATTCGGGCGCTTTATATACATACGTGACGTTACACTTGCGAATTCGACGAAAGAACAGCGCGCTGAGTTGGCCGCGTCGTATACAAACGTTCCGTAGTCGTCCGTACATCCATGCATAGGAGCAGTTCGCTTACCGTGGTCCTCATGATGGCGGGGCGGTTTGGCTGCTGGCGCTGCTGTAAGACGATTGAGCTACTCGAGGGGAGTGGAGCTGTGGTGTGTCTGGCTGTTCTGCAGGCGCGGCTTTTATACCCGCGCTGGGATACCGGAAGGTTGGATGCACCTAATAATGAGCGAACGCACGCACTCGGGCCCCGCTCGCCTCCTTCCAGCCATGGACTGAATTCTGCTCTAATTCCCGCCACTTCCTCCACTGTTTCGCTCCTTTCTCTGCTTTTGTCTTTTTTCTGGCCAAGATATGAACGCAAGAGCTGCCTGCACGTCCTGCCTCCTCGGAAATGCACTAATCAAACGAGCCGCGCTCCTCCTCCTTCTCTTCTAAATGACTTGATAGTGCAATTGCTTCCCCTTCTTCTCACACGGTCCCCGAAACTCAACCATGCAGGTACCTCCCCCCCATTCTCCAGCAATGTCGATTGCTGTTGCCAAGACCGACTGCCGACCGACCGACGGACGGAAGCTAACGGCAGCGGCTTCTCCCCCACTGCCCGGAGATCTCATCGCGTCGAGGAGTAAATAACGACTAATAAAAAAAGAACGGACAACAATTTCCCGCTTTATCTAGGAGCAGAGAAAAAATGTCTCGACCATCGCTACTAACGTCGGTATCGCGGAAAGAAAGACTGGACGTAAACGGCGACAAGATCGTGCCCCGCGCTTTGACAAACTAGTTTACCGAAGGGGAGGAAAGGAAGAGACGGGCAGGATCGCGAGAGTGTTTCGCTGTTGCTTTTCGTTTGGTTTCGTTTCTCCACAACTCGTTTCGTCCGCGTGTCGAAAACGGAATCCGCCACGCCCGCCGCCGCGGCTTCTATTCCGGCCCGGCCGGCGCTTCGCCTGCCCGCCGAAATGACCGCTGGCGATCGAGATTACGTCGGCCGGACACGCCGGCTGCTCCATTTGTTCGAGATACGAGCGGCTCTTTTCTGGGAACCCGCGCCGCCTCGCCGGGTATAAATACCTCGTGCTTTCTCCGCTCCTGCTTCTCCCGCGCGGAAGAAGCGCGATGTTTCTGCGCTCGCGGGACAAGTTGTTCAACGCGTGCGCTGGAAACTGCGGTGGCTGC
Source organism: Haemaphysalis longicornis (assembly GCA_013339765.2). Classification (NCBI taxonomy): domain Eukaryota; kingdom Metazoa; phylum Arthropoda; class Arachnida; order Ixodida; family Ixodidae; genus Haemaphysalis; species Haemaphysalis longicornis. Next base: position 75,142,004 of record CM023453.1, read on the forward strand.
GACGCCGGCGTTGACGAATTCGCCCAGACATTCCGAGCCGTGGGAGCTTGGCCGAGTTGGTATACGACATGCGGACAGGAGACAACACATGATGCATCAGGCGCAAACACGCCACTTTGTGTGTGCCCACTTCATCTTGGGTTGTCGCTTCGTGAGCTGCTGCTCCCCACAAAAACGTACGCTTTTGATAACAGATGGACAAATTACACCTGTCTCTATAGGCGCCCGTTCGCGTTGAAAAATACTAATCACGCCATGGATACTGCCAGTGAGCGTATAGCGAACAAATCATGCGATGTAGCGAAAGCCGACAATTGGCGCAGCTCGATGCGAACAAGGACAGTCAGTGCGTGTCCACGTTGCGCACAGGACAAATGATGCTCCCAGACGATCCCGTCCTCACACTAACGCTGCCATATAATCATAGCCATGTATATATATATATATATAAAAATATTTATCCTATATAGAATAATACAAAAATGGTTTCACCGTAGGACGATTATACTTTGGGGGACCGGCCTGTCAATATATATATATATATATATATATATATATATATATATATATATTTTCACTGGGCAATTTACCGAGGCGCTTTGAGACCTCCTGGCAGCGAATAAAGGCCAACTGCAACGCTTCAGTGCACAGCGTGGGTTTCACCGGCTGTCATTGAGAGATTCGCTATTCGGAGTTCAACGCAGAATCGGGAACAACAGCCTTGACCTACTAAAAGGAACCCTGGAAAGACTTTTCTTTTCATGGTGCCTTTCAAAACCGCCATACTTGCGAGTGCGTCGGACAGTTGAAATTCTGTAAACCTCCATTTTATTATACCGAGCCTCACCTTATTTATGATGTCCGTACAAAAAGAAAGCAAAAGGAATTCACGTCCACATTCACCTCCTAAACTACACCAATGACCTTAATAGGACTACCAAGGCAGTTTGATACTTACATGATCCTAAAAATTTTAATGATCTTATATTTAATTGGCAATGCGGACTTTGTGTTTCATCAGGCAGAACTTATACCCGCTAAACTACCTCGCAAGTCGTTAGAGACCATCTAGCACACATGAAAGTGTTTCGTCACAGCCAACATTTTTAGCGTACTTTCTTAAGCAAAGCAAAAGCAAATTGGCCGGGAAAAAATATGCGCGTAATTACAGCAAGCTTGTCGTGGTTATTCAAGCAAAACGACAAATGACGCAGCTTATTCGAACCTTCTTAACGCATGTTGGAGGGTCCGGTTACATTGCCGGCCCATGGCCCATGGGTACCCACCTATGGGTTTCCCTTTGCCCTGACCACTGCACCTACGTACAGAGCCAATGAGTTTTGAAGGCCGTTGCGTCTCCCCACGGTGTCCTGTCATCAATTCATGGGAGCTTATGTTGACCATTGCGAATTTCAAAGAACTGTTGCAAGCCCCCGGCACGCTGGCACCTCGGCACGCCCGCGCTATAAAATTCACCCCTGCTGTATTTAAGGCTGTCACGAAAAAAATTGCGCCCACCTCCCCGCGATGGGAACCCTGTGTAGATGCGACGCATCGGGGGGTTCACTTGGTGTTTCCGTTGGATTGATTCTGAAATCACGTGAAACGTGTCGGGAACGCGTATGATTATTATGTTTTATGATTATTATTATGTTTTATTGGCCAATCTTGGTCAATCTCTCTGAGTGGTATGCTTGGGGCTTCGCTGTCGCAACGACCTTTACTCCATCATTGTTGCTGTAAGTGAGAGCTTCTTTTCTTTTATTGCAAGTGTTAATCATTGCCCCATCATGCGTTGTATCAGTAGCATCCTGACGTAGTTTGAATGAGTCAAGGATATAAGGCGCGTTCGTAGCATTTGATTCTGTATCAGTTTTGTGGCGCAGTGGGAAGAGCACCATGTACCTCGCGTTCCGCCCACAGGGTCCGTGGGATCGAAACCGGGCGCCGCTAACTATTATTTTTTTTATAGTGTAGGGGGAGGGGTGTGGACGGACAACGCCGGATGGAGGGACAAGGCGAGTGAATGAGATGCAGTCGCATCTAAAATTAAATAGTTCTAAAGCAATAACTTGCTCACGACTCTGTGTGCTGTCTCATTCTAAAGTCTGAACTCCGGTGATGCTCACCACAATGAGAGTACTGGGTGGGCGAACATCAGGCGCGCACACCCGCACGCACGCACACACCCACACGCGCGCACACGCACACCCACGCATGCACACGTGGGCGTTGAGGAAGCGCGAGCGCATTCGCTCTTCCTTCGCACCCGTTGTTCCTTCAGACGGCGTTATACACATTCCCGGTTATTCAAACCGGTCCACAACCGCCTGTGGCATTCCATCTAGCCTAAATTTAAGAGGTGTTAAAGGTCGCAAAACTTCTGCATTTCCCTGAAAGATCACACATGTCGTATACCTTCAGGCTTCTGTGCGATGACAAACAATTCTGCGTGTACTTAGAGGAGGAGGAATAAACGTTTATTTGAGCAGTCACAGTTGTCTCGTTGGCCACCAGGTGGAGGGCCTCCGCAGTCCAGGAAGCCCTGGATCTGTGCGGCTTGTCTTCCCGGTCCGCCAAGCGTACGTGATAAATAACTTTTATAGGCATTTCCTACGAAGGAAGAAAATAAAATACTCGCCTTTTAATCCTTGGTTTCAACAAATTGAATCTAGCTTGTGCACGGGAATCGAGCAGTATTACATCCAAAGGGCTCAAATATGAGGTGGCCGAAATAAGAAATAAAAAGTGGCCAAACTAAGCTCCGTTTTTTGCCACCATTACCGACTCTCTACCCCCCTTGATCAATTCACCGCAGAAATCGATTGCTACGTGACAGGACTTCGTTTTTTTTTTTTTTTTTTTTTCCTTTCACAGCATCCAGGCCACTCGAAACGCACCTGCGTCCTTCACTGCATTCGCAAGAAGAGAGCAGGTGCGTAAAGTAACAGCTGCAGAATAAAGCGCAAAGGCGCAAATCCTTTTGACTGCGGGCGCTGCGCCTCGACGCTACTTACATGCGCTAGCGGAAAAAATTGCGTAACGGCCTCACTGGGACGTCATACGCAGCAGATGGTGGCCATTTGAAGTCAAGCAAGTAAACGACCACGGGACTAAGCTCGTCCTGACGAGCGCAGAGACACCACTACCGCTCTCTTTTATGTACCGTTACTTTTTTTTTAGAAGAGCTCTGTACTGGCGGACTGACTGTGCGGGCGGCGAGCGGATAAAGGCGCGCCGCGAATTTCCGCATTCCCGCGCGCGTCGTTTTGCAGCGCGCAGTCCGCAGCTGTCTCTTCTCCCCCTTTCCTGCATCGCAGAAAGGCCGACAATTGTCTCTGCACAATAAGGCCACGGGTCGCGTCGGTGCGCGTAGATGCGATGCCGTGAGTCTCTGAGAGAAAAACAAACGGGCAAACATACCAAAGAACAAACAAAAAAGGACTGGAAGGAGGCAAGAAAGCCGACGTCAATGAAGTCTAAACGAGGCAAAGAACGGACGAAAGTGCGGTTCCCGAGGCCTTCTAAGCTGGGCGGTGTCGAGGACTGCTCTCTTTTCGAGCGCTTTATATACCTTGTCAGCGACAGATTGCGACAGCACGACCGTGACAAGGGCATCTCTCCGCCTCCCCCTCTCCATCTCCTCTCTTCCTCGAGGCGCCAGGGTCTTCCAAATGACGCACGCACAAATGTTTCGTTCTTGCGCTTCCGCCTGGCACTTTTGTAATTGCGAATGTCAACCCCTCCTCCTCCTCCTCTGAATCCCTCCCGCTACAAAGAATCATCGCGCGCAATTCAAGCGTGCTTCAGCCGCACTCCCTCCCGTTATCTGTCTGGTTGAATAGGATCCTCTCCACCCGCTGTTCAGCCGGTCTCGCACATGGCCGCGGGGGGAGAAGGCTCCACACCAGCGGCGCGCTAAAAGCTGTCCAAACGAGCTCGCCTCCGGCGGCTCGGCCTGTAAATATTTAAACGCTGGCCAGCGGCACACCCGGGACTTCGCTTTCACCCATCTTTCTACTCCCTCCACTCAGCTACCGAACCCCGGCGTTGTCTATTACGCGTTACAAGCCCGCCCACCCGTGTCCCCTTACACGCTGCCGAGTTGGGTAGGAGCAGTGCGAGTGCAATTGACATATTACGATTTGTATCCAACCCCGTTGTATGTAAAAGCCTGGCCCGAGGGAAATTGCGGCATCCTCGTTGAAAACACTCCGCGCGTCCGCTTTCGGAGCCGTTATGAGACATAAGGTGCCACTGCCAACGATCGCCTGAGTACGTAACCTTGCCCCCGCTTCGATCTTATGTTTGCACAGCTCTTGTCAGCGTCGACAAGTCAGCTGCCTCTCTAAGTGCACTCGCCTCGTGACTCCTTTCTTTGAGCAGTGCAACGTGAGTATGTAAGCGAGTCTTGGGATGTCTCGTTGCTTATTCGACGATCGTATCGCAATCGTGTTTCAAGCAACTTCGCAGGTATTGCGTGCGGCTTATATGCTGGTGCAAAAGCGCAATCCGCAAGAAAGCACAAAAAACGTTCATCCGTAAGAATGTTCATCCGGCCTCTGCGCGAACATCTTTGAAAACACCGGCAATAGCAAGAAACAACTTTTTTAACTGTACTTTAGCGGGTACGCATTGTATAATATATTTCCTCGAGGGGACAAAGTCAGCAAAATAAACTGCGACATTTTTACAAAACAAATTCTAAATATGGAGCCGTCAGCGTCAGAGTAAAGGTCGATTTTAATCTCGAACGAGGCAGCATTGCGAAAAAAACAAGGAAGCTGGTACGAGCGTTCGGCAAAGTCTAGGAAATCGATACGAACTTATGAAATTGTGTTTACAACGCATGGGATATAGGAAACAGGACGAATAACAAAAAAAAAAAAGAAATGGAACAGACGAAAACAGAAAATGACCGGCGCCGTGTGGGTGGGAGGACTGGCGCACGCAGGTGCGGGTTCTTAAATATACAAAAGCGTCGTCTGTACACAGCATACAGGAGCTGCGACGAAGAGCACTGCTCTACGGGTCTTAAGAGCGCTGCAGCTTGTTCCAGGCATGCACTCACTTGTGACTCGAGTACGACGACGGTAAGTATACCGGCGCATATTCCGCGCCTAATATTTACTTGTCATTGTCGTTACTAAATATTTACGTGCAGGACCCCTTGTCCGTCCATCTGTTTGTCTGTCTACCCGTCCGTCCGTACGTCTTCCCGTCCGTCCGTCCAGCCGTCTGTCTGTCTGTCTGTCTGTCTGTCTGTCTGTCTGTCTGTCTGTCTGTCTGTCTGTCTGTCTGTCTGTCTGTGTTAGCAATGGGGCGTGTATTATCCTAATCATTACAACCGTACGCACCGCACCCTAGAAACCACAATGGGTTCACTCAAATACGTAGGCATTCAATCAACAATAGCTTTTCGGCTATTGGGGTTATATAACGTCTCAGCTGCTAGGATGGCTGGCCGTTTCCCTGCGTGCAGCACATACACACGCCCTGACCACGGTGACCGCCCGCGCTGCGAAGAATGCAATTAGAGCGCCGTTAAATCGATACACCGCTCGCCGGTAGAGGCCGCCGCGCGGGCGCCTATAAATTACGGTCTCCCAGAGCAGTTTCCCGGGCCCAGCCGGCCGAAGCCGCGGAGTCCCTACAGGAAGGACTTCCTCCCCGATCGAAAGGATCGGCTCGAAAGGGGCCGCGAGTGCACCCTCTCTCTTTTCTAAGTGTCCTGTTTAACGAGTGCTAGGGCATTTCATGGGCGCGCTAAATAACATTAGCCGCTGAAGGTTAGGCAGGAGGGACCCGAGTATCGACCTTTCGCGTCGCAGCCGTGGCACGGAGGAAATGCGGCAGGTGTCTCCTCTACCTTAGCACGCGCAGTTTATGCATGCAGCTGTCGCTCTATAAAATATTTTTAGAGGCGAAGCCCCTTTGGCGCTGGGGCTGTTGGCATCTCATGTCGTCGTCGTAATCGTCGTCTCATGTATTCACGCTACTAAACACCGGGAAACTCGTTTACGGCCCCGCGCTAGAACATAACGCGTACTAAAAAAAACACCGGGACACTCGTTTACGCCTCGCGCTAGAGAGCTTCGTGCTTCAAAGACAAGAGACTTTTACAGCAAAGCTGTATACCTCTACCCCCCAACGGTTTCATCTCCGTTGGCAAAAACACCAAGGCGCCAAGAATACACTTCACACTGCATGCTTCGCCCCTCCCCAGGTTTCACGTTAGTAGAGATGTCCCGGGAGTCTCGGATAAAAAAAGTGGGCACTCGCATAAAAATTATTAGCTTTTTGTGTGGTACGGCTAGTGCCCTACCTCCACTACTATCGTCGCAGGTGGATTTCTTTTATAAGCACGCAGCGTTGGAAGACGCTGAAGTAAGTTCGAAGAGTTCTTATTTGCGGATGCATACTAGAGAAAAGCTTGTTTGAAAACACCGAAAGGGGAGGAAACACCGCCTCGCAAGGTGCCACAGCAAAGCCACACCATGGTTGGCTTGAAGTTTAGATACTCAGTAAGACTTTTAAGATGGCGGAGGATTTATGTGTCCCAGGTCTGCAGCCAATCAAATGCCACCCTGGGGAGCTGAGAGCGCGACGTCACAGCCGACGTCATCACATCATCCGCGGGGGAAGCTGAAAGCGGTACATTCGAACGCTGTTTTGTCGGCAAGATATGCGCACTGACTGGCTGAAAAGAGGGAGAAAACGGATTACACATTGTAAACTATCGCTCAATAAAGGCGTGTCGTGGTGTTTACACAGTCGTTAGTACCCTTCAAGAGAAAATTTCGTTTCATTTTATTTCATTTATTTGTTTAACTTATTCCGAAACGACCGAGTAAAAAGATGCGTCGTCAGCTCGTGCTATTTTTTTTGTTTTTGTCATTTCTGACGCTTCTTTTTCTCTCCTAGCTTTCCCTCAGATGCGTACGCATTGGTATGTTCTAAATGCTCTTTTTTTGCGTACTGTAAGCTTTAAATTCGAATTAAAACTTTACGCCCGCATGCTACACCAGGGAGTGCGGGCGCACGTGGACAACAATCGCAACGGCGAACGCGTGACACGGTCACGATGACATTTGATGCGAGAAAGAATTCATACACGCAAAATTTTTATGCGCCGCGTTTGCCCGGCCACCCAGCATGTGTTGTTCGAAGACGACAGAAACCTTCTGCATAACCGCGGCGGTTGTCACGGGAATTCCCGCGTGACTGTGGGAGATCGCCAGTCATTTTACCTGAACCGCGGGTGAAATGAGGGGTCGGGCATTTCAAGTCCTACCAACGCACCGCAGCTCAGATGCGTCTCCTCTGACTATCAAGGGAAAGGAAGTCGTGGTGTAGCATTCTGCACTTGCTTGTCATGCCATGGGGTGGAATCATCCCAGCATTTTTACCGTGCTTCCGAAAGCTTCGGTGAGGATGGCTTAACAGCCACAAATGTGCCGCTTACATTTTAGCGTTCCGGCAAATCATATTAGAAAGTTTTAGCACTAGCGGCTCCCGTAAGCTACGCTAAGGTTAGCGGGTAGCGGGACCGGACAGCGCATGCGCGACGCGGGGAGTGCGAGGAGGTTGCCCCTCAGTATTGTCACGAAGCCAAAGACGACGCAGTTGTCTTGACGGAAAAAACAAGTTTTTTGGAGCGAACTTGTGCTCCCCTAACAACTCAAAAGTATACAGGCGGCGAAGCAGCAGTCAACAAAGTGACGTGCGCAGGCGAGTGTCGGCGTCTGCTCTGCGGGCATTTATCTTTGGGTGCGAGTGTTTCTCGAATCGTGGAATCCATGGAATCCAGAACACTGTAGTTCAAAGAAGATTATTCTAGGCTGTTGACGTTAGTTTGAAGCGCTCTCCCTCAAAAGAGATAACGCGTGCGGCATAAAACTAAGAAATGGAGCACGTGCTTCACTTGCGCAGAGATAACACAGAGGGGCGCAGCCGGGCGGTAAAAACAAAACATAAACAAACTAACCCAATGCATGGTTCGCGGCAATATGAAGGTAAGACACTCGGTGTTCATGGCGTACGTTCCAGCAAATATTTCCACTATCTGGTTAAGAAAACCTGGCGGCACATAAATGCCCCAAACTGATTATTCCTTGTTCCTAGCTTTCCTTTCTCTTCCGCTTTTTATATACTTGAATAATCGAATAAATGTCTACGGAGAATCATCTGAACGAGCCGTTCTTCTGTTTCCTTTTTTTAAATTCGCATCCACCAGGACCTTTGCATCGGGTCACCAATTACCCCTACGTCGTTGCTTCGTCACGTGCACCAACTCTTTCTCCCTCCTGTATTTGCACAAACCGAGCTTTACATTTCTCGGAGCCACTTCATGGAAGTACCTCCTTCCTTCCCAGAAAACTCCTCCCTCCCCCCCTGGTTTAGCATGACCGGCGGCGGACAAGTGAAAATTTCCCACCAGCCCTCCCCGATCTGTCCACGTAGGCTCAGAATGCGTCATTATCCTATAATTTCCCATCCACACTGCCGTTTTTGGGTGGCGGAAATTGACGGAATCCACAATTCTGTAAGGCGGAAGTGTACCGTAGTGGCGTGAGAAAGTCGGGGGGGAGAAGAGAAAGCTCGGAGGCCTTGTGCACACAGGGGTGTTAGCGGCACTGTCGGCATTTGTGCTGCCCCCAACAGGCGCCGAAGGATGCGAGTCACGTCCCTCCGGCCCCGTCCGCGGCAAGACGCCTCGTCCCCGCTACTTCTCCAAACGCACGCGTAATCCTGGGAGGAGATTTTAACTTGCCCGGGATATGTTGGTATATACTCAAAACAGGTTCCGTAGGATGCTAAGCACAGCGAGATATTGTTGGATATTTCCTCTAATAATGACTTCACTGAAGTTGTAAATGAACTACCAGGATTGGTCCAACAACAAACTCAATCTTAGATTTGGTATTTGTGAATAGGAAAATAGAGGAATACGCCGTAACGGTTCACGAAGGCCTCTCTGATCATAAAATGGTATTGCTTTGTATTAAGAAGTTCCTTTTACCCAGCCATGTCAAAAGAAAGGTAATCACGGTAAAATATTTTAGCCAAGCTGATGAAGTTAGCATTTTGGACCATTTAGAAATATCTCTGGATTCGTTTCACGTGGGAATGGACGTCAATCAATTGTGGTGTACATTTAAAAGTATAGTTCATTACTGCTTGGATAAGTTTGTACCGCAAAGAAAGAAAACTGTGAGGAAACGCAATCCATGGATGACTCGGGAAATATTTCAGCTCAAACGCAAAATTAGGCACAAGAAACGGTATGCAGGAAGAAATCAAAGCGAGATATCGTCCCTTCCGTCAACATTAAAGCTCAAGCTGACAGCTGCGAAGGAAAACTATTATTCAAACACGCTTTCCGAATTTATGAAAGTTTCACCTCTACGGTTTTGGCGTCACCTTGCCGAGCCTAAAGAGAATGTGCAGTATCTTTATGCTGATGGAAACATTGTTACTGACAGTGCGCAAATTGCTAATAGGTATACAACGACTACTTTCATTCCGTGTTCTCGGCCCCAGAAGTTCCAAAAACGAATCACGATACATGTAGCTTGTCTGCGTTATGCTTCATGCCGGACGTTGTTATTTCAGAGGAAGGCATTCCCTCGATTCTTCTCGAGATGGATACAAAAAAATCTATTGGCCCCGATTGTATACCGAGTGAATTCTTGAAGCGTTACGCAGAATGGGTTGCAAAGTACCTATCGGTTATTTTCAAAGCGTCCCTAGAGCAAAATGCATTACCCAGTGACTGGTTAACTGCCAAGGTAGTCCCTGTTCATAAGTCTGGAGAATAATGCAGCGTCGACAATTACAGACCAATCTCAATTACATGCATATGCTGTAAAATACTGTAAGATGTCGTGTCAAAATGCCTGTACAAGTACCTTGAGGATTCGAATATTCTGGTCCCTAACCAACATGGTTTTCGGCGGAATTTATCAACCATTACTCAGCTAGTAGAAACCACCCACGATTTTGCACAATCTTTAAATGAAAAGGGTCACATTGATGCAGTTTGCCTTCACATGTCAAAGGCTTTTGATCGGGTTCCCCACGCGCAGCTGATAGACAAACTGGTACGCCTCGGCGTAAATAAGAAGTTGATAGAGTGGCTTAAATCGTACCTTTCTAACAGGACACCATTTGTTGAAATTAATGGTGTGAAATCCCGTACTTTAAGTGTGACTTCTGGTGTCCCCCAGGGCTCCGTGCTCGGCCCGGTGCTCTTCTTGTGCTACATCAACGACATTGCAGAAACAGTTTCACCTAACATTAAGCTTCGCCTGTTCGCAGGCGATTGCCAAGTATATTCAAGAATAACTCGAGACGATCAGCTCGCTTTAAACGCTAGCTAATATAGGCGACTGGTGCAATAAATGGAAAATGAAAGTTAACTATTGCAAAACCTCGTATATGACAGTCATAAAAACCGTAAAAAATGTGTTGGCGTTTTCTTACCGATTAGACGGACATGAGTTACAGCGAGTAACGCATTTTAAATACTTGGGTGTCACCCTACCTAAAGACTTAAGTTGGAAAACTCACATTAATCACTTGTGCAGCGTTGCAGAAAAGAAGCTGTGGTTTTTAAGAAGAAAATTAAAACTGGCACCAACCAAAGCAAAGCTTACGGCATATTTGACGCTTTTGTGGCCTACGCTAGAATATGCGAGTATTATATGGGATCCGTATAGGGGATACCCGAAGATCGAAAAAATACAAAGGCGAGCAGCTAGGTTTATTCTGTCGAGATTTAGACGCACTGATTCGGTTGGTGACTTTCAGACCGACGGAGAATAGCTAAGTTGAAGTTTACCTTTATGCCAAAAAATAATTCCCTAAACTTAGACACTAGTCCGTATTTAAAACCTAGGAACACTCGCACCGTCAGAGGTAGCCACGCGGGCCAGTTTGTCGCAATTAATGCCAGGGTAGACAGTTTTAAATATTCGTTTCTACCGAGAACAATAGAAGACTGGAATGCACTTCCACAGGCTGCAATTGCCGCAGTGACAGCTAATCAGTTTGAGTCGTATTTGCAACTCACTTCTAAGTGATGGATAGCTGCTGTAACGTTTTATCCGTGTGTTCTTTCATTTCCTTGTGTTTCTGTCTTACGCACGCGCTGTACACATGTTTCTTGGTGTAGTTCCTGCGCATTCCATTGCAGCACACCAATTGCTGCGCCGCTTGTATGCGGGGATGTTGCTTGGCCAATGATACCCCGTTGTTGAACACGGGTTGCTTGTCTTCATTGCCGCTATAGGGACCGGGCAGCTGGACGGGTGGCGCCACCACTCGGCGCTCCCCTCGTTAGTGGAATGAGCTGGTGCATTGGACTACACAGCCTCCCGTTGTTTTTGTGATGTTTGCTTCGGTGCTTTGAATGTTTTGGTGGTGTTGTGAGCGGACATGTGAGATGAAACGAAGTCTAGACAGATGTGTTGGGTTCTTAGATGCAGTGACGGCTACGTAAACTCGTCGGACGCTTCTAAAGTTGGGTATCGGCTACAATGTCATGAGCGCTTTTTGCAGCGATATACGCTTGGCTGCACCCGTTCTGAGTACGAATAAAACTTCTATTATTAATATTCATTTCTTATTAAATGCACTATCGGCTACATAAACTTATTTGACGCTTCTAAGTTTCGGAACGGGCTACACTGACATGAGCGCTTTTTGCAGCGCTCTGCGCATGGCTCCGCGCGATCTGAGTAAAAATAAAACCGTTAGGAATATTAATATTCATTTCTGCCTCTTTAAATTATCTTCACTGGTTTCAATGACTGCGGTTTCCACGCCAGCCTTAGCGCTGGGATACCTTGATAGGTGTGCTTTGAAGAGAAAGGCACTTGCGTCCGAGATGGATTACCGTGTAGCCGTAGAAATGTTGCGGTAGTTTACACTTTCTTTCTGTAACCGTGAGCTTTGTGCCTTCGGTTTTGGTGAGCGAGACTGTGACAGCATGGCAGCCTGAAATCCGAGGTGGAACTCCCACGTTTGTAGTGGTCATTTTATTAACAGCCAAAGTTATTCACCCACCCAACAGCCCAAGCTACAAACCATCCCTCCACCCCCTTCCCGTTTTACGACCTGCGTGGAATAAAGGCTGGCCCCGATAGTTAAAAAATGTGGCATTGTTAACGTCAGCCGGTGTTTTATAATGCTTGAGTATTATTTATAGAGTATCTAAAAAAATCGTGTAATGCCTTGTGAAGACACCAAAAACGCGCGGTTAGTTGCCTCAAATATGGGTGCATCAAACCACACACATGGCATGCCTCGTAATGGCCACATCCACGCTCAAGATTTACCGATCTGAAGAAAAGATCCTTGTGGTTATGTACGCTTTGCACGCCGCACCGCAGAAAAACGAAAGCCATGCACAATAACGCTGCGCTGACCGCCACCGGCATTCCACTGACGAGCGGTTAGCCACGGGCGGCGCTGTTCGCTGAAGCGACAGTGGTGCCATACAACGGCCGCCCGGTCCCTATAGCTTGCCACTGCGTGCAAATGGTATCTGTGCCCAAATTGGCCTTGGTTTTGTGTATGAAAATGCGTCTTGGACTGAGAAGCTTTCCTAGCGTTATTTCTTTTGTTGTCTTGAGTAAATCTACCCTGTAACGGCCCCACTTGGGGCTAACACTATCATTAAATAAATAAATAAAACTATGCACACAAGGAGCAGGGTGAGCCCGCAGCACCGCCAGTGGCAGCGCAGAAGATGCCGCGTCTTTCGCGCGGTGGTACAGGTGGGTCGCATCGCTGCCATACCGTGGCCCCGGGCCCAAAGTTACGTAGATTGGCCAGCCCCGCTGAACCCAGTGAACGGCTTCTCCGGTTTGCCGCAGCAGCGTGTGCGACATTACGGGCCGCCCTATAGGAAGTGCGCGTCTCAAGCACGGGCGAGGGACGCTACTGCTGCCGCGATGGTGACCCAGCTAGGGACAGCAGGGCATGCCGGTTAAAACGCCCGGAGCAAGGAGAGCCAGCGCGCAGCAGCCGGCACTAGGATAACCCCGACAAGGATCAGGCATTTCGGTATGCACGGCCGAGGACAACAGCCGTCTTCTGACCAAGAAGGTGTTGCTGCGGGCTGCAATATATTGGCAGGACAAGCCATGCAAGTTGGACTTGTTGGTCTTTTCAAGTTGGTCTTTTCAATCAGTCGCTTCAAAGTTTCAAAAGTGCACGCAGAAGATTTATGATTGAAAATGGTTTTGTGTATTCCCCGGCATAAAACTGTGAAAATTAATTTGCTTGCAATGTGCCTTGTGTATTTAAACAGATTTGCGCTTTGTGTGACATGTGTAAATTTTAAATGTACGCATCGGGCTGTTTTACTTTATTTTAAATGCATTGTGACTCGTGCCTTTTGTTACGTACTTGGAATGTACTCTTTGTGTTTGTGCATGACATGGAATCGTTCAAATGTTTTAAAAAGTATCGTTTGATTTCTATTCAACGTTATGTTAAATGTTTGAATGTTCTATTCTAAGCGCTATGTATTGCGTGTCTTTTGTGGCGTGCTTGAGAATACGTTTTCTGCAATTACCTTCTACGCTGAACTGTAGGGGGGCAGAGGCTTTGTCAGGCATTCCGCCTATATCTCTGCTCCCGTCTCGGATAGCACCCGTGGAAACAATGCTGAATAAAAAAAATCTTTCCTGGCATTTTAAATCCCGTTAGTATTAATTACAAGCGATATGCATCGCACGCGGATAGTATCCAGCGACGTGGCACTGCCTGAGCTGGACCACGATGCAGATCTTCAGTGGAACGCCGATAACGAACTGGAGAGGAGGTTTTATTGCCGAGGCGATTATAACATTGCCGAGGTCGCAAGCGGCCGCCACTGAAACGGGAATTTCGCTCGATAGCCTGAAAACGTGCACCCGTTCCGCTGAAGGCCGCTTTACCGTACTCCGACGGTTTTCTCTTTCTGCAGTTTAGACAAATGGGAAAAGCTGCGAATAGCGACTCTAACGCAGAGAATCATGAGTGAAATGCTTTTTTAAACCAGACCCTTCGGTCATTTGAAGCAACAATAACTCCCGAAAAAAAAAGAAGCGTAAAAAATGCAAAAGAAAGAGCACCAAATTCGGTTCGGGCTTCTTGAAAGCCGATGAAACGGTAGCGATGGGAAAAGAGGGCCTAAGGTTTTAGGTGGAAGATTCATAAAGCCCATGTTAGCTTGTTTACGTTGTTAGCTTGTTTACCATGTTATCTTGTTTACCTCTAGCTGTACGTCGCGATACCGAATCATTGAAGTTTCTTTATCGCGCTATTAATTCGTACTGTCGTCTTTCTGATAATCATTACATCATCCTCGCTGAACCATCAACCACGCGTAGTTCCCACTCCCTCAATGTTACCCCGTATTTTGCCCGCACTAATATTTTCAAGTACAGTATATTTCCTCGTACAATAGAAAAATGGAATTTTCTCCCCGGCTCAACCCGCTCTCTCCCTTTTGATGTATTTGTGTACGAAATTGAGAGTCGTTTGAACATTATTGTATAACACTGACTCTGAGCTTACCTTGTTTTTATCTGATGTATTGAACCTGACCCTTGATGCATTGCACTTGACTGAGCCTACCTTGTTCTTATCGAAGCATTGTACCTGACCCACTCCTGCGATAGCCCGCCTGGGCTGCAGTATGTAAAATAAATAAATAAATAAATAAAAGTGTGTGTGCTTAACGCGACGTGCAATGACCCTGTGGCTGTGACCAAGAAAGACGATCTTTTTCTTATTAAGGTCAATACAAAACAGCCGTTGGCCCAAGTACTGTAGCAATTTGAACTTGCGCGATTGCAGTTCAAACAAAAAATGAGAAAAGAACTATCATATCGTGTCGTATCATATCATATGATATAATATCATATATCATATCATATCATATCATATCATATCATATCATATCATATCATATCATATCATATATAGCGACACTGGCGCGACGCCGGTTCGGAGAGCCAGCCGGGAGTGTGCTTGTATCTTTAGACCAGCCGATGTGTCGTGCAATTACACACTACTCCTGCAATAATATTTAGCCAAATTGAGCAAACCCTCTCTAAAAAAAATTCATATGGTATTCACGGAAATGTTATTTCTGCCCCCTATCCCCTTCAAATCATATCATTGGTAAATAAATACGTATTCACTTTTCCTTTTTCAGCGAAATTAAGGCCAACTACCCCGTGAAAGAAATGCAAGATTCCCGGCATGGAACCTCGCGGCTTGGAATTGCAATGAGCGTTGTATTCGTGGCGTCGCCAAAAAAGAAAAGAATGATCCTTCCTGCAGCCTAAGCGGCAGCCGCTGGCTCCAGGGCTGCTCAGCAGCTCGGTTTTGTGTGTCCCCGACGGTGACGTCGCGACCGGTGATTTGTGCCATTGCCCCCTCCAGGCGTAATGGAAGTGCCTCGGCCGTGCTCGAGCGACCACGCCCAGCCGGCAGTAGCGGCGGCTCGGCGCTCAATCACCTGCGGTGCGCGTAACAGTGGCCGCTCAGGCTGTCCACAGGTCGCCTAGGAAAGACGGACAGTACCCATTACTCGCGAGCGCGTACGTGGCAGTGCTAAGGACCCCTTTGACCCTATCCCACGGTTATTCGAGCGAATTCAGCCGATTTCAATGCAGAAAAAGGACGAAGAGGAGGACGAAGAGAAGCGGAATAAAAAGGAGCGCGAGATTTGGTTTCAGTTTTGGTCGCTAATTCTGTACACGCGCAGGGTGGAGAAGTGGGTGGGTGGTGGATAGGGAGGAGGAGGGCCGAAAGGGGTCGTTAAAATGTGTCCTGCCGAGTTTATTGCAACGACGTTTTTTTTCATCGTATGATGCGACCGACGTGGGTAATTAAATACGGTGTTTAGAATAAACTTATAGAGAAAAACGGCGCTAAAGAGAGGACAAAGGGGAGACTGTCCTGCCTTTAGCGCTGTTTTCTCTTTAAGCATTACATACCAACTGGCCGGTGTTACCCCCTCTTTTACCGAATAAACTTATTCGGTGCGTTTTCGAACAAGCTATGTGGTTCCCACTAACGGTGTTCTTGCCGATTGTTTATATTACGGTTCACTACCGCGGTGCATACTAAGCAACGATGTGCGGAATTGCTACGTACTTATTTAGAAACTTTGTAAATGGCTCTTATAGACTGTTTAGAGACAGCAGTTGCGCTTAAATCAGATGGCCCGCAGTGAAGGGGGCGTCCTTAGGAAAATATAGCAGGCATGAAGAGAATTCTTAATTTCATGTTGTCGACTCCGTCGGAGCTCGTGTCGGTTGTCGCGAAAAGGAATAAAACGCTCGGGGAAACGCTCCAACGTTCGAAAACATGCGTACGAAAGATTCGATCATTCCACCTTCCCCAGTTTCGGTTCCCTCCGTACACCTGGCGTGATGCGCTAATTACGACAGGTAAACCATACGAAGTGTAAAAAGCGGCGAAAAAAACGTTTGCATTTATCGATCACAACTGCGGCTCAAATCGTGCGCATTTTTTCACTTTGCGCCCTCTACTAGCTTAACATACCTGGTGAAAGCCACCCTCGAGGGCACGGGTACCTGTGAAATCCTGAGCGATACATTTGGTTGCGCAAGTCTTGTTATCGCATTAGCGGATTAGCCGTTACATTAGCCGTTATATTTAGAGTAGACCGAAGCAGCGTCACAACTGAAAGGCTGTCCGAAAGGGAAGTTATAAGCCAGCAAGCCAGGAATAAATAAAACTTATTGCAGAAAATCTGACAAGGAAACTGCACAAAGAGATAAGTAAAAATAAAAGGTAAGGATGACCGAAAATATCATGTCATATTTGCTACCGAACCAATTCTAGCAATGCATAATGCAAAAAATGCGAAGAAATGCTCACGTAAACAGCCTTATCTGTCAGCCCAGGAAAAAACTCCATGTGCTAACAGCGCTTGATCCCTCGGTTTGAGCGTTCCGAAACTTCACTGTATCGGCACGTATTATTTCGCTATTTGCGCACGAGCGGGCTTCACTTTAATTGCCACGCACATACGATTTTCCAGCTGCTCCATGCGCCAGCATGTGTATTTATATGTCCATAAGTTAGCACCGAACAGGCAACAGCTGATAACTTCAAACAGCTATGCGTGGCTGCCGGCGTCATCTGTGTGTCGGCTGACAATTAAAGCGGAGCATTTTAGCTTTTTTTCGTCGCCCGTCGAAACATGAAGAAGCGGTCAACGGAAATACAACTTCCACACCCATGCAGGGTTATTCATTGTATGGTTTAACGTGCCGACGCAACGCAGGCGATGAGGCGCGCCGTAGTCGAGGGCTCCAGATTAACCTTGACCTCCCGGGGAGCTTTATAACGTGCGCCGAAATCTCGCACACACGGGCGTTTTTGCTTTTCGCCTCCATCAGAAAAGCGGCCGCCGCGGCCGGGAGTCGAACCCGAGACCTCGTGCTCAGCAGCGCAATGCCTTAGCCACTGAGCCACCGCGGCGGGTCCATGCAGGGTTATTACTGCTTTTCATATTCATAAAATCGTGCGTCTACAGCGAACCATTTTAACCGTATACGCTGGAAAGGAAAGCCCCCGAGAAAAGCTTTGGAAACATTGAGACAGGCAATATTGCGTCATATTTCATGATGTTACAGCCTTTAGGCATTGCTTCTGTAAGAGATTATGTAGAAACAGAAAAAAATGTAAACTCGTCCGACAGTTTTATGTAGGAAGAAACGCGTGAACAGTAAAACTAGGCGACGACGCCAATCGAAACAGCGCTCAAACAACTTTTATGTGGGATTTTTTGTGACTAAGTAATCTGCGATGGTTAGAACCCACTATATACGTAGTCGGACGCTAGGTCCCCATTTACGGCAACACATAAAAAAAAAAGTTAAATTCGCAATAAATCCGCGCCGGCGCCATGACGAATGACGCCATCATCCAACAAGACCGCTCCCAGGCTGTCGTCCTGTAAACCGTCTATAGGATTATTTTAAAGCAAATGTTTAATTAGCATGCTGGAGGAAAGTAATAATCAAAGCTGCTTCCACTTCAAAAAAGTCATGAATTCACCCCGAGCTCCAGATTTGCTATATAGGTGTTGCTTAGGGCGATGCCCCGAGACTGCTTTTTAGGCACCTGTACGGGTTACATATATCCGTAAATACCAGCTTAATGTGCCCGCAAGATGACCAGTAATTATTGAAAACACAAATTCACCATTTACTTCGTGCTGTATTTTCTGAAGACCAATTAATACTGATACCAGGAATTTGTTCCCGAAATTTCGAGGAAGTCTCTGTAAGCCCAGTTGTTTCGGTCAGCCAGTGGGGAACGTCTAAATAAATAAATAAATAAATAAATAAATAAATAAATAAATAAATAAATAAATCCTTATGATTAAATTACTGCCCAGCCCAGCTGATGATACCGACGGACGTAAGCACTAACACAGTTGCTGTGCAATAAAAGGTTGGCAGACGGATGATAACAGCTGTTGTGTGCGTTGCAATTTCAGCGCAGCTGTCACCGATTCTGTTTACGTTGACACTGATTGTCAAGCGCCGCAAAGTAGGAAAAAGCACCATCTGTGTTGTGATTTTCGCCAAACGTCGCACATTAAGTGGTGGTTTTACAGTTACCCTTTTGGCCAAACACTTTGTATTTTTGGCGGCTGACTGCACACGCGTCGACGAAGACGACCGCGGCCATTCAGTGTCAACTTTCAGCTTCAGTTTATTGGTGTTTCCAAAGTAGTAGTACAATATTTGTATACAGACGAGGGTTCCATAGTTGAAAACTTTAACGGAACCCTCGTTATCGGGAAGGCAATTGTTATGATGAAGCCCTATGTGCCGGAATATCTGTAGTACTATAGATAATGACGCAGTTAGTCTTTGACAGGAATACTAAGGTACGTTTGTGTGGCCACTTGAGATATTTTTGCAAATACCACAGTACTTCCTGTTAATGCTTTTTTTTTAAAAACTTTCTCGCATCTTTGCCCACTGCAAACCCAGTTCTCCCCATTTATCCTAAGAGACATAAATTCCTCCTGTTTTGCCAGTTTCTTTACACTAGTCAGACATCATTTTACTTTGGAGCCGACACGCGATTGCAATGAAGTTGATGGGAGCAACATTGCGCAGGAAATTCTGCAAAAATCGAGAAATAAGGAAGCTCGGCGGGGTCGAGCCTACTCTGAAGTCGAAACAGGTGCGTTAAATAAAAAATCGTAATTTGCGATCAGGCTTTAGCTGCAATGGCGTGGCGCATTGAATACACACGAACTTACGGGAGATGGTCGCTTACTTCTGTTGGTTGCCGGCTTGCAAGAACGAATGACTCCGCGCGCTCCCGTCAAATTGTTTAGGAACCGAATGCAGCAAAATATGAAGTTCCCGTGGCAAAATGTTGCCATTCATTATGCCGGGTTTAGACTGTTACCGCAACTGCCTTAGCAACTTTAAAGAACGACGTCAGTTCACGTCTCCGCCAACTGAACTGCGTGACACGCCGTTTTTTTTTTTTTTTTTTTTACGTCCACAGCTCGCGTTACGGCTTTTGCGTCGGTAGTCTGAACATGGCATTACACGTCAAGAGAGGTTTGCGAGCAACCAACCGTTTCAAATGTATGCCAGCTATAAGAACCGTGTCTATAAGAAGAAAATAACATCCTAGCTCGGTTAGAAAGCACGAATATGCCCTGATGGTCGCAGTAAAGCGATTAGCGTGCCCGCAAGTTGTTTTTCGTGCAGAGAGCACCAGGTTTCTGCGTGTATATATATGCGCACGCGAGAGGGGCCGCAGGCCAGGGATACTTACCTGCAATCTCCATATAAATAACGTCTTTACTGGAATCCAATTTGCTATTGCTTCTACCACAGAACAAAGGGACCGTTTGTGGGCCATGCTGAACAGAGCTAAAAGAGTGACTTCGTTCATTCCTGCTTACCGCTGCTGCCTGTTTTGGGAGTCGGCTGTCGGTTTACAGTGGGAAGCACTTGTTTTCGCGGTTGCGGGATGCTCCATGTGTGAGCCTCAATGCAGTTGCGTCCCGTTTAAAACGCGCTGGAAGCCGAAATTGGGGAAAAAAAGCTCTTGCAACGCGTTGGGTCAGCGCCGGCATTAATTAACTTAAAGCTCCTACGATGCGACTTGACACCAGACATTAACCAGAACGCAAAAGCAGTAATACGTACTTGAGTTAATTAACGGGCTAGGTATTGCATAAATACAACTTCTGCTGCACAACGGGAACGTTGGGCTTTTCAGCCATGCCAGCACGTCTTCGACGACGAACCGTTTTTTCTTCGCTCGAAAATTATTAAACGAAGAAGAATGAATGTCCCTCACTCATTTACTCATTTTCTTCTCTTTTTGCGACGCAGAGAATGATGTCATAGATCGTCATACAGGCGGCCGTGCATGTCAGCGACCATAAAAGTTACCCACGCCAAAAGTTGCCGCCTGCAGTGCTGACGCGGCCACAACGACGTATTTAGAATTTATCGCCCATAGGCCGTTCAAGCAGCGCCATAGAATGAGCTTTAACGATTTGTGGAGTCAGAAATTGTAGCGGGGAAAGGCTGTACCCGCGATCGCGGCACCATTCCTTGCGTTTATTGGTCATTTTATAGCAATTATTGGGCAGACGATGCTGCCCAGCGCATGTATATTTTGGTGCGACAAAAATTTGTCAACGTGCGTCAATCGCTTGTTTCTTGCTTTTAGTTTCCTTTAAAAGAATACTGACACAAAAATTTCATGTTAGATTTCTTGTTTGTTTTTTTTTTTGTTGCTATGGGTGCCCACCAGCCCAGTAATCATAGAATCACGCATTAGACCGT
The DNA here is from genome assembly GCA_013339765.2 of Haemaphysalis longicornis. NCBI lineage: Eukaryota > Metazoa > Arthropoda > Arachnida > Ixodida > Ixodidae > Haemaphysalis > Haemaphysalis longicornis. The sequence goes on from CM023453.1 coordinate 75,162,877, forward strand.
CGGTCACAGCGTAAATAATTACTTACAGCCTCGTTTATGTGTGCATGTTTTGGTTTCGACAAAACGAACACCGAGGCGGCCGCCATGACAAGAGGGTGCTTTTGACGTCACCGTTCTTGTCTAACCACTGCCGGCGTAAACACGCGCGCGTCCAGACCGGCAGCGGTCCCCACCATCTCCACTCGCCCGGGCTTCACAGTACCCGGGCAGCATGACGTCAGTCCCAAAACTGAACTCAATATTAACTGAACGGTTACTGTTGAAACTTGCTGGCTGACATGAAATTTCAAAACTTTATATATATAAACTATGTAAAAGGCTTCCTTTGTACATGGAGATATCTCCCAGCGAGCTTCAACAGTGACCGCTCAGTACAACATATTTTAAATCCATTTTAATCTTTGCGCGCACGGCAAAGCTCAGAAAGAATACCCTTTCGCAATCGGCATCAGCATGACGCCATCTGCTCCTCCTGGCCCCAAACTGCTGACGTGAGGGCTCCCGTGACGTGGCCGACGCGCTGGCTGCGGTTGGTGCGTGCTGCTCCGGCGTGTGTACCACGTCACGGGTTCTGGGACTGATGTCATGCTGCCCTGTCGCGTGGAGGATGGTGGAGACCACGGCTGGTCTGGGCGCGCGCGTGCGTTCACACAGGCAGTGGTGCGACGAAAACGGTGACGTCACGAGCGCCTTCCTGTCATAGCGGCCGCCTCGGTGTTTGTTCGTTTAGTCGAAACCGAAACTGGACACGAATAAACAAGGCTGTAAATAATTATTTACGCTGCGACCGACCGTCTAATGTGCACATTATATGATTAGTGGGTAGGTAGACACCCATAACAGCGAAAAAAACGTAACGCGAAAATTTCGTGTCAGTACTCCTTTAAGGAACGTGGTTTGTCTGCTTATTGGTCTGTTAGCTTCATGGGCTGGCAGAGAGAGTGAAGGGATGACATAAAAAACTTCGGCGAAAAAAAAAACAACAAGAAAACTGGACCGGATGACGGAGGACAAGGGGGGGAGGGGGGATTTTTTTAATGGGTCAGATGGGGTCAGCCCTGCAGAATGCTTGGCTTGCTGTTTTCACTTTGTTGGTGATGTAATGTGAGTAATACGTAAACTGCACGAGTAAACAAAGACTAGACAGACACACACAGACACACAAACATAACAAAACAAAAGGTTGGGAGGTAGACAATCTCAAATTGGCTTCTAGTCCGGAGGCTTGAAGGAGTTTGCTCAAGAAAGCTTGAAAGCCCCACAACACACTGCCATTACTGTTCCGGGGGGCTTAAGAAATCTTCTATACCAACGTTTCTCGCCCGCAGGACTATTATAGGATATCCATGGGAGAGACAATTGTCCTCCACGGAACATCAACCGGCCATAAAAAATGATAATTACGCAAATTGTAAGTAACTGCATGTCGTTTCACGTTTGCCTTGACACGACTCGTTCTTTTGCATGTTGTTATGTAGCAGCATATGCTTCCACGTTTCAGTCACAATTGCTTACCAATTTGTTTTTTTTTTTAATATCAGATACACACTCATTCTCAAGCTCCTGCCTCGCGTCGAAGCACTGAAGACGTTTGGCCTTCTACCTAGCAGAATGGGCCTTCTCGCCAGTGGCCTTTTAACCTTTTAAAAATACCGTGTCCCCCCTCCCCCTTACAAAAAGAAATAAAAAACTGGGGAATAATACCCGCTCCAGTAAAGCTATGGCAGGTTTAAGCCAATATAAAATAAACAAACGGGGCTAAACCCAAATAATTTTTTTGAAGAAAAGCCTATTTCCAGGGTAAAAAAGGCATTCTACTTTCGATATGTTTCATATGTTCGGGTAATAGGCACGTTGTTCATGGGAGGATATCCATCAAGCTAGGATATAAATAGAAGTAAATAAAAACAGCAAGCATAATGTCCTAATCCCGGAGTGCGGTAGGAAAAACTTCGCTTAAACTGAGATGCAAAAGAAAACAAAAATCAGGCTACGGAGGAGACAACGAGCGAAAGAATACAAAATGTGCTCCAAATGTCGAAATTCGCCGCAAATGTCCGTCTAAAAGTAGCATTTTTAGCCTGCAAAAATAAATAAAAAGTGAATGAAAAGACGAATGGGCATTTTCGACGGTGGCCTGCTTGGCTGCGGGCTCGGGTATACGGTGACGACATGGGAACCTATAGCGTCGGGTATGATTGACGTCGCCGATCGCAGGACTTTCATAGCCGACGGAGGTTAACCTCCACTACACTCATTTCTCAAACTCTCCACAGCCATAGAGAGCTTTCTCTGACGCTGTTGTCAGCATCCTACTGCCTTCTACTCCGAGTCGACTTTGACCTGTTTTCTGTTGCTGCGAGGACCACGGAGCTGGCACTAAGAACTGCTGAGCGAATGGCCTGGTGACATTTCACATTAACAGGCCATCAACGGACCACGATTAGCGACTGCAGCTGAAGGTTCTGGGTTCCGTACCAAGCCTGCACAGTTATGGCAGACCAAAAGGTTTCTGTAATTTTTACACATTTCTTTCTTTCTGTAGCGAATTGCTTGCTTAGGAATAAATGCCGCAGCTAAATAACTGACCTCCCCAATACCCTTCAATGAAGCTTAATGGGACAATATTGCGCAGTCAAATAGCACGTTTTTCCGAGATGAGGGTTTGTGGAAAGTTGGGGCGTATACCTGCCCTATGGCAATGGACAAGTTGCTGCATGCCCTATCGCGCGAAGGTTTAGTGACCGTTATGACGTCGGTCGCCGCAATTAATTGCGTGGCCTCAGCGGCGCTCATGCTCTGGGACAACAGCATTGCAGAAAAGCATAGCACGATAGCTAGCGTACATAAGACTGCCAGTCCCTAGAAGTTTAGCTATTCTGCTGTCCAGGCGCGTTTTCCGTTATACCGTCTGTGGTAGCGTTGAAAACTCGCGACAAACTGATCGCCAGTCTAACGCAGAGCCCTGTTATTGTACCCGCACATTTGCCATTGAGGCATTTTAAGAACTAAATTTCTGTTTCAATAACTTTTGTTTACCTAATTATTCAATTCCTTACAATTTTTTGCCTGAATAAGCTTTTTTAGTAACTTGAAAGTGAAAAAGTGACGTCATCTGCTTGTCTGGAGACTGTGGTCGTCTGCACGCTGCTGTGAGCAGACGATCAGGGGTGTGGACAGTATTGTTTACACACTTAAAATGCATAGAAAAACTTGCCCAGCAAAAAAAAAAAGTAGAACAAAATAATTAGGTAAGAAAGAGCTACCGAAACAACAATGAAGTTTTTATACAAAAAATGCCCCAATTGCAAATATGGGTCGAACGATTATTGGTATCGAGGGCAGTGCAGTCGACCGGTGTGCTGCTCAGCCAATGGCTTTCATTGAGGAAGGACCCTGATGAAGTATTTGGGCGACGACTAGTAAACTTTTTGGAGGCAATTGTGATGCAACCCTAACGCCGCCTTCGGCAGCAACGTCAGTGCATTGTCGTCTCTCGCAACTGGCGGCAATACGGCGGGTGCTGATAATTTAGTTTGCCGGCCACGGCTGCATGATGTGATGCTGCTCCATATACGCGTCGGACGGCATCGGGATCTTGCACAATCGGTGTGGCTGGGAGCCGTCAATGAGTCATATTCGGCGGTATCTGCTACTTCAAGGGTGTGCTGTATACGTTGGAGGCAGAAACGAAGCTGGGAGGCGTTCCGAACATTTGCCAGGCCTTCCAAGCGATGTCCTTCGGCGGCGAAAGCGACGACACACGAACTTACTTTCTGTGGCTGAAACAAAATGTGTAGAATACAAAAACCCCTTCAAAAATAATATTCCGTAATTGCTGTGTACAAAGGTGACAGCTACAGAGTTGCACCATGTAACACAGCGATGGAAAAACAAGGCGACAAGAACAATACTATTGTGGCACTCTTGTCTTTGTCCCGTGTTGTTTTATCTGCGCTACATGTGTTACATCACGAAAAATAAAATAAAACGGCCAACTCGAAGAGAACAACAGAAAGAAGAATGATCAGTCATTGCTACATAATACAAAAGTTCTTTCTTTTAGACTATTTCATTTTGTACTTTGTTGCGGCGGTCGCTCGGTTAGAACGCAATAACTAATCGTGAAATTTATACGCCAGGCTTTCGGGAAGTTTTCTTCTGTATGTTTTTTTTTTTTTAACCTGGCTGGCACATCCTTAGGCTACTTGTAATGCCCGAACCCTAATTTCCGTCCCTGTTCGGTATCAATATCTTTTTCTCTGTATTATAGCGATGGTTTCAAATTCAGCAGCTGTCGCTGAGTAGGACAGGCAGGCATTGGGTTACAATGCGTGCGGCCTTGTTTCGAGGCCTTGTTTTTTTTTTTTTTTTTTTCGTTTAAGCTTCGCCCGCGAGATTTTTCCTGTTATGTAACACCACACTTGTTATGTAGTAGATATCACTTATTGATCCCGCCACACTGGCATGGATTGTGCTGCTACAAAGAAAAATACAGATTCAATTTCCGGCCATGGGGACGGCGCTTTTTACGGAGGTGAAATACTTAAACGTTGTGTGTACAAGAGTACCACACGCGATAAATGTTTCGTGGTGGTCTAATCAAATTCGTACTACATCCCTTGCAGTGCGAGGTGACCAGCTGCTTGCCAGAGAACCAGGTCAACCATGTGTCTCACAGAAAAAAATGCGCTGCCAGGTGTCGCGGCTTCGCGGACTAACAAGGCGGCTCGCAATGCCATCTTGCGCTAGACTAAACTTGTATCACTAACAACAACAACAGCAGCATTGCCATCCTCATTGGTAACTGCTCAAGTGTCACTTCGGCGGGTCAAGCCTAAATGTGTGCAAAGGCTGCTTTACGTGCTCCCGTAGCCAACTGGTGGGTCCCAACCTCGAATATGAAAGCATTAAAATGTTATTGATACGCAAAGCCGCAGTTCGGCGTTTGCAGCAGTGACACTGCTTTTACAACGGCCGAAAGCAGGCATTTAAGCTTCAATTTACAGCGACATAAAAGTACGGCGCTGGGGTGGGGGGCCAAAAGAAGGCATAACCGAGGCCGGCATGGCTCATTTCGCACACGGTGCGCATTTAGGACGCCGCAGTACGAGAAAAGTAACACCGGAAAGCAATCATCGACTTCTAGGCATTGGCGTCGACGGCGGAAGGAGGGGGGCGGGGTACGGGAGCGGGCGACATCCCTCATTCTGCAGTGCATCAAATAAAGACTGCCGATGACTCTCTGTCGCAGGCGATGCGGCAGGCTTACGTGGCATCGACGTCCGCTCCCCCCATAATGATCGCGTATTGCGCGAAGCTCCTGCAGCAAAGCGAAAATGGAGAAACAATTGCAAGTTTATGTCTAAGGCACCCGCTGGATACAGGTTTTTTTTCTGTTGCGGCGAAGCTGCTAGTGGTACGCCAGCCTGAATCTTTCGACCTCCCCCCCCCCCCCCCGCCGTGGTCACCTTCTGTACAGACAGAAGAGAGAGAGAGAGAGAGAGAGAGAGAGAGAGAGAGAGAGAGAGAGAAGAGAGAGAGAGAGAGAGAGAGAGAGAGAGAGAGAGAGAGAGAGAGAGAGAGAGAGAGAGTGCGGGTGACACGGCACTGAACCTCTGAACCTCTTGAGGAAAGAAATGATTTGAGAGAAGGATTGAGTTACCTCTGAGCGAAATGACCATCACTGTTACGAAGCGCCTATAAAATTGTTGTGGCCTTCTGAGAAAATCACGATCAGCTTCTCCGGACTTATCATTTTAGCAAACATCACCGAGCAGTATTTTTTTTTTAATTCAGTGTCTTTCACTTCTTTTTTCATCATCTCCTTCATGTTTTCTGATTTTCCGCCCCATCACCCCCGAAATTATTTCCCGAGTACACGCCACTTCTCCCAGGTGAGTTACTTTTAATTGGTAGCATACTTTGCCGAGTACCCCCGCAGCTAGGACCTGTAACGGCCTGCATTTCCACAAGAAAGCACATTTGGCGGAAGTAACACCTGTGATCGTTATAACAGGGCAAAATCGAGATAATTCGCCCCAAAAATTAAAAAAAAACCAAACAAATAAAAAAGTAGAAAAAAACAAAATTTTCACAAAGATGATCTGAGAAAATCAAAAATATGCATCTTGTATACCTCTCCCCAAAATCTAAAGAACACACAAAAAAAGTCCGCAAAGGAACGTTGGAACCACGTATAAAAACAGAACATATGGGCCAGCTCTGCAGCCTCCATTGCTTCTTCGGAAAAAAATCAATAATTAGCGAAGTAAAGGCACTTTGTCGCAATAATGGTATATATATTTACATCATTGGCTATAAGAAACAAAAGAAAACTTAAGACGAATGAAAATAATCCAATGTTTTTTGCTACGCATAGCCGTATTTGGCTATAAAGAACTCACACTCCGGCACTCCGACAATAAGCGGCGTAAGAATACAACACATTGGTCAGACAATTCTCTGAATTTGTGCAGATGTTTCTCCGAAACCTTCTCATTTGTAAGAGCAGCAAACTGCATTGCCCAATGAAGTAACAGTAACGGTTATAACGCTTTTTTTTTCTTTCGTCATACGTGCACCAGACTCGTATGTAGCGGTAATGTAATTGCGACTCGATCGAGGAAAACCACGTATAAAGCGCTAATGGAAAGAGCCAACGACCGGGCAAATGCGTTCGCCTACGTGACCGAATTATAATCGCCGCGGCATTGCCTGGTGTTGGTGCGCTAATCTCAATCACGTTTAGCACCGTCTTCGAAATGTTAAGCACGTTTTTTCACCCGTAAACGTTGCTCAGTTCAATACATTCTAACGCATTTCAATTCTTCAAACACACTCTAATCCATTTTAACGAGTATCCCGTTCAGTATATCCCTATCTTGTTAGAGAAGAAAAACGCTGAAAAACAAAAGAACCAAGGAGTTGCGACATCAATCGGCGCCAATGAAAAATGGGGAAATTTTTAGACAACGGAAAAAAGTGAAATTGTGATTGCATATACCCTTGTTAATAAAGCAGAGACGTGGAGAGAAGGCGAAAGTTAATTATTCCTCTCAACAATAATTTCGAGTCCCAAGAGCGTTCAACATAAGCTCGGCTAATGCCGGAGGGTGCGCGCTATGGGCATTCGATTTGGGTGCACTAGGGTGCATGCACTGGACCCTTCGATTTTGTCAAGGCAGCTTACGGCACCTGCATATCCGTCTTCGATACATGCAGCGAGGGTGAACTGAGTTTAGTTTTTCGTCTGCGCCCCAGCAGGAAAAAAGTGCTCAGTCCGTGAAACGTAGGCGTTCCAAACGGCGAACATTTACTGGTTTTTACACTTTTACCATACGTTTCCAGAAAAGAAAAAGTTTTTTTTCCCAAGGCAGTAAAGATGTCGTAAAATTTTGCATCCCTCGAGCCTTGGTGTACGCGGCCGGAGCCCTGTACAAGCCCTTAAAGTGTGCCCGGATGTATCCGAGCAATGTTTTGCAATTTTACGATTAAAAAGAAAGAAAAGGAGAACATTAGTGTAACAGAGAAGAAAATATCCGAAATTTGGTGATGCAGCAGGACCGCTGCGCAGGCGACGAACTTGAACGTTTCTCAGCACGGGATCCTCCTGCAACAAAAGATGGGGAAACATTTAAGGGTATACCTCGCGTGAACGCCCATTCTCTCATCTCTGGCGACATTGTTCATCTAATTTTTCTCTTATTTTTCAGGCCTCTTTCAACGCGGTACAATAATGTGCATTATTACGCTGTTGCAAAGCAACTTCAAGGTAACAACGTGTAAATCAACGACAAACTCATTGTACATCGAGTTGCGTGCACCGGTTGATTTGATTGATTGATTGTGGGGTTTAACTCGCCGACGCAACGCAGGCGATGAGGCGCGCTGTAGTGGAGGGCCGGAATAATGTTGACCACCTGGAGATCTTTAAAGTGCGCCGAAATCTCGTACACACGGGCGTTTTTACTTTTCGCCTCCATCAGAAAGGCGGCCGCCGCGGCCGGGAATCGAACCCGCGACCTCGTGCTCATCAGCGCAACGCCTTAGCCACGCGTGTACCGGTTGTCGACGTCGTTTAATTCGAAGGCAGCAGCAAATTTACCTGATCCACCTTTAATCAGCTAAACCGACGAAGCCATATCAGTGACGGAAACGTGTGCTATAGGTTCGCATTACGGAGGCCCTGCGTTTAATTCCCATGAAGTTCCAAATTTTTTCTAGTTTTCTTTCCATCTCTATACTTGGATAACTTGTGTTATCTTTGCGCCCAGAGTGGGGACCGAACCCACGCCTGGCGTGGGTTCGGTCCCCACTCTGGGCGCGTGTTTTTCTTTCTTTCTTTCTTCTGTATATTAAAAAAAATGTTTACTTCATTAACCGTAGTAAAAAAGAAAAGAGCCTAACCACACCCCTATGCCTCCTTTGGCATTGTAGACTGCTGACCTATCTTTCTGTATATATATATATATATATATATATATATATATATATATATATATATATATATATATATATATATATATATAAGCGGGTGTTTCAAAATAATAAGCGCGACAGCCCGACGTTCACGGTAAAGCGCCGACGGGTGTTGCTCAATCACCATTGCTACAATACCGGCAGCTAACAGCAAGGCTTAGTGTAAACAAGTTGACCGAGCATTGCGCGACTACACTCTCCGAGAACAGTCGCTTTCAAAACTGCGTTGCGACAGCACAACGCACAGACACGTATCAGCGTTTCGCAACGTGCCCTCCCGAGCAGAATACAAGCGGACCGGCGAGTGCGCGCATGTCTCCTTACTCGCCCTGATGAGAAATAATTGATTGCCTGCCTGCGTGCGAAACACCGCGTTACACGCTGCAGCTGCAAACAATGGGGGGAGGAGGCCCTTGGCAGTGAAAACAGTTTGCGCTCCAAGGAGGGCGACAAACGGCAAGAACAATAACACTCTTTTTACGCTGCTTTCTGCGGGCGCGTGACCTCAATCGCCACTGAACGACATATTAAACAAGAGCGCTGCGGGGTATACTTGACCCAAATTCGCGCACCGCGCGCGGCAAAGGTGCGCGTCGCGACTCTGCGGGCTGCACGGACCGATCGACCACCGTTGGCTCTTGTTTGTTGAAGTATCGATTATAGCTGAGTAAATGTGCGTGCGCTGTGATGGTTCGGTTCCTTTTGGACCGGCACGGCGTCTTTCGCAATCCTAGGTTAATAAAACGCGAATTTATGCGTAGAAAGATAAGAGTAAACGCAGTGGTATACGAGGCGCCGGGCTGGCTTCATTTGCGCGCGTTGTTTAACCATCATGATTAAACCTTAACTTCTTCGCCTTTGCACCGACTATTTACAGCCACTCCCGTGAAAAAGGAAATCTAAAATGTCTCGCCCACATTAATCGCTCTTTCCCGCTGAGACTCGGCGCAAAGTTGACAACGCGTGGTTGCGTTTTTTATTTGCTTTGAGAACTTGTTCAGCGGCAAATGTCTTGGTTCGCCGAATACGAAATATATTCTCCGTCCTTGACTCCCCGTTAAGACGCATTTCACGGAAGGGGTTTTTACTTTTTTTTGCCTGGCAGAAAGGAAAACAACTGCCCACTGACTGCTCATTTCCAGATTTAAAATATAACATTTTTCCCCATCACTTTCCCATTTTGAAACGAACACGTCATAATACAGATGAAAAAAAAAAAAACAAATATTGCTCGGATTACACAACACATGCATCTCATCGAGAACCGCGTTGTTGCCAATGGTGACGGTCAGAACGGTCATGCCCACCCTTACATTGCACGAATAATGTTGGATCTGGTATTTCCTCAACGTTGGTAATGTGCGCAAGCTAGTGTGCCCTTCACAGGTGTTGTCAACGATGCATTAGACTAGGCCGCACGATGGCTTATATAAGGTACGTAGCAGAACGGCGTGCACCACGGAACATCTAACTCCTGTTAGGCTATCACTACCGACGCAAAAGCCATATCGTGATCTACGGACGTAAAAAAACGGCGTGTCTCGCAGTTCCGTTGGCTGAGACGTGAAATGACGTCCTTCTTTAAAGTCACTACGACAGTTGCGGAAACAGTATGAACCCGGCCTCAAAAAGTCCGCCCGTGCATAATTTTCACAAGAAAAATGCAGCTACGTACCTGACTCTTACAGCCTTAAAACAACCAGTGCCGATAATATCGACACTATCTACTTCTTTTTATTCGTTATTCATATTTTCTCTTCTTCATCTACTTTCTTCGCAACAATGTCATTTAATCGCAACGACAGAATATGAATACTTAGGCCTCTTCCTCTCATTCGCGCTTGCACAACATTTCCAACGGATCAGCGTCACTTCGAGGCGCTTGTTGTCGCAATTTCACCCGTTTACATAGTAACATTGAGCAACAGATATATTTCACCCAAGTTCGTCGTTTACGTAAGTATTAGTGCGTTGCTCTAGACCCTCATAATAGGCACGCTATTATTAAACTATAAAGTAAACTTCATAACAGGGCTATTTTACATATATTTGTGTTCAACAACTACGATAGAGAATTTAGTATAGACTGTGTAGGCTTACATTACAGTGGTAGGAACTGAGAGATAGGCGGATATAGGCGAGATTAAAAGTGTTTCGAAATCTAAGGTTTGACGAAATCTCGACTGGTCGGGTAAAAGGTTTTTAACTATGTTTTTAACTGTGAACCTTTGACCCGACCTGACGAGATTTCGTCAAACCTTAGATTTCATTAGCTTACGAAGGTAGTATGGCCAACCGTTCATCACCGAAGTGCGCCGATTCATTCAGGCTCAGTGAACAAGGCTTCCGTACGGAAGCCGAAAAGTCTCTTTTTTACGCTTTTAATAAACCTTTGGTCGGTGACCGCAAGTTTTTAACTATATAAAGTGTTTCGTAACAGCACTTTGTGATTTTAAATTTTGCTGTGGCATTTTTATAAATACTCCCTGCTGAAAGCGCTTGTCAAGGCAATAAAGGTGGCGAAAAATAAACATAGATAAAACTGCGAAGGAAGGTGAGTAAAATACAAAATACTACAAAATCACCCAAGGTAAAAAATTCTAAAGGTTGATAATGCAGAAAAAAAAAATGGTTACACCGTGCATCAAGGGTAAGCCCCCCGGAAGTTAGAATACAATTGAGGATACTTTTTTTTTCCAAAATGAGTCAAATCCACAAACCGGAACGAAGTCAAAATAAGCTGTAGTGACAAGAAAAACTCGTCAAATTTCCCCTAGATAAGAGGTTTAAACGAGGCACGTTAACACGCCGGGATGACGTGTACGCAGCTTGTATATTTCACATCGAAAACGAACCAGATCCTGTCGTGGCACGGATCACAAAGAGCCATTTGCCCAATGGGTGTGCGCTTTTGGCGTGACTGTTGGGACTGTTTCGTGGATGTTTTCGCAACTTTTTTGCATGACGCAGCTCGCTTATCATGGATTCGGACGGCAGTTAAGAGATCGGTGAGAGATTTGTCCCCAGAAGTCGACCACAAAGTGAACGGAAGAAGAAGTGTACGAAATGGAACCGAGAGGTGTGAAACAAGCATTTAATCCCATCTCCCCGGCCCTAGAAAGTGAATCTGCATATTTTTATTTTACTCCTGTATTGAGAACTTCATTACTTAACTAAATAGCTACTACTTACAAGACCTGTCCAATCCCCTCCCTCCGCCTCTCCTGTTAGTATACGAGCCACTTCATTAAGGTGAACAAGAAAATATGACCAGCTTTCTTGTGAAGCGTTGTGGAAATTCATGGCGATACTATGAAGACCTTGCTTACTTCGTGAGTGTCTTCAGGCGTGTCCAAGAAGATGATCCGGAGGAAAAATTCGAGGAGAGCTATACGCGGCCAAAAGATTCCCTTGCTCTTGATGTACAGTTTCAGTGTTATCGAAGCCCGGTTGCATATGTCTAACGGCTAACCGCCAAAACTCTATCGTGCCATTCTCGAAAGTCCATTTCGATAACGGTTTCCTAGGAATGCCGCATCAAATTCAGTGTTTCAATTCGAAATGACCGACATACAAAGTTATCATCCTAACATTGGTCAAATGCACCGCACAATTTTTAATAAGTTGTAGCCGTAATCTTCCACTAGCGGACATGTAAAACAGACCATATAATAGCTTTGAGAGCGTTCCATTCAGGTTCGGTAACAAACTACCGCTTTTTTTTTTTTTTTTTTCTGAAATTCCGTTTAGGTGGATTTGACTCATTTCGAAAAAAAAAAGTATTCTCAATTGGTGTGGCGCGATACTTCCGTAACAGTTACTGAGACAACTTCCATGGCAATGTAGTATGCACGAATCAAAAGTACGTAAGTAAAAACACCGGCAATCTATACACTACAAAAAATTAACGAAAAGAAGAAGGGGAGCAGGGTAGCGAGTTGGGCTAGTTGGCTGCACTTGCATCATGGGGAACAGCGCGAAATAACAGGGACACAAGTGAGTCAACATTCGACTAATGAAGCATCGTAACACGCTTAAAAAAGATGAATACGCACGTCTGGCCGAGCATTGTCGCAAGTGTGAGCGCAGTTGCGATCCGCTATTTCGCAAGACTGGCAGTGCAGGCCCAAAGACAGGCTTACTAGAGAGTTGCTGCAATCGTTCTATATCAGAGAATGGGGGAGCGATTGCATTAGTGAATCATCAGTTGTCTTGCATGAGAAAGAATGTGTGTTTTTTTTAGAGGTCGTTGCGATAAGGTGTTCCAGTGGCAAAAAGGGTCCGTTGTCAACTGTGGAGTGTTTCGGTAGTGTTATTCTCTCCGGTTAGTGTTATTCTCCCTCCCCCACGTGGTGCGGGTGGGAAATTCTTTCTATCTATAAGTAGTTGAGATGTCTCTCCATTAAAACGAGTTGAAAATCAGCGCTTGTCCTGTTCACTTCTTTCTTAATTGTGTCCCTGTTATTTCGCGCTGTTCCCCAATATGAGCGGCAGGAACACAAGTAGCTGCGTTTAGACATGCGTTTAAACAAAAAACAGCCATGAAATTGAGGCTACCAAGCTTGCGCAAGCCAGCAAAAGTGTAAAGTTCGGGACTCAGCAGCTCGCGTAAACCCGCATAAATACTTTGCGAATCGATCAACAACGCTTCGGAAGCGTATCATTCTATGTAATTCATGGTCTTATAATAGCGAAGGTCAGGAATAAGTGTGCACACTTAACCTTGACTGGGTACTGTGCTGCATTTAACTGAAATTTCCATTGTTTTCAGACGAGGGCAAGAAAAATTTTCACTGCATCGTGCTATTCAGCTAAATCAAAATGCATTATTTTTAACCGACCCGGACCATCTGGATCATAAAACGTTGCAAGCAGACTTTTTGTGTCACTCACATGCACATAAAGTTTAAGAATAAAACATGCAGGTTACGGGGACACTCTTAATTCTCGCTACCATAAAGTTAAAGGTGCTGATTGATCAGACACAAATTATCCAATTGCGCACCGCGCAAGTCAGAGTCAGGTGGGACTAGTCACATTACAGCAGTCGCATCAATGCAAATGGTGACGTGACGAACAAGTGCACTGCGATTCGTATTGACGCCGGAAAGTTTCATGGAAATGCCCACATTGCAGGGAAATATGGCATCGCTCACTATGCGTAGAGGCTACTAGAGGGTGTAATGTACGGCACCGTGAATCTCCGTGAGAGCAGGCGGAAAGACGTGGGAACGGGAAGGTTGAGCTGCGATACGGTTTCTTCAAACAGAAGACATCTAGTATTGGAGAAGGGCATCGGAAATGCAGTCGAAAGCTGTTCATTGAGAAAGTGTCACATAATGAACTAAACTTCGCTGATGAGAATTTTGATTCAGGACTGAAGTTGAAGTTGCGAAATTAAAGCCAGTCACTTATTGTTCGCGTCTATTTAGCACTTTCGAAGCTCTGAAACCTTCGTACGGCTAGGAATACCCATCGCCATAATTTATACAAGAAATAGATCGGTGTAGCGGCAAATATTTAAGGAATTTTAGCGAACACGCGATCAAGAAATGCATATCCTTTCAAAGTAGTATTTCGTAGACGGATGCCTAGAATATATACATTCGCAAAAAAAAAAAAAAGAATGACAGTGCTTTTAATTCCGTAATTTAACTTCGTTCCCCAAGGCGTACCAATAAAATTCCGAATAGAGAAATTTAGGTAACGTTTTTCCCAGTGTTGCATATCATCCATTTTTCGACGCCCCTAACCATTGTTGTGTCAGTTTTGTTGTCAAGGGCAAGAACCTAGCCTTCACAAATTTCAGTCGTCACAAAGGTGATGTGGCCAATCGCTGAACTAAATAAACAACACACAGGAAGTCCGCGTTGCAGTAAAGACCAGCATCAGCTTCTTGAGGGCATCACCAGTGACAAATTCTTGATAGCACAGAAATAACGACTGGGAGACACCAGCGGTCAAGTAAGAGAGGGAGCACGAAGAGCACGGCAAAGCGAGCGCGCTCAATGCAAGGTGCTCAGCCAAGGAGAGGTGCACGTGACTTACCCCGTTGGAGACGTCCACATTTTTCGGGCTGAGGAGCGTGATTTAGGTCTCGTGTTGCGCGCCTCGCATTGATCGCGCAAATGAGCCGCTCCCCTAATTGTATCGGGAGCAGACGCTCTCCTCCGCAGCAGCACAGTGGGGCAGCGCGCGATGCGATGGCGCTCCGACCGTGGCGGCGGCAGCAGAAGCAACAACGGCGGCGGCGGCGAGCGAAGCAGCGGCGCGGGAGGCGCAGCGCACGGAGCCGCGCATTCCGGCGTGAGGGGTGCGCGCGGCAGCGCGCAGCAGCAGCGGCGGGAGAAGCGCACTACTTTTCCGAGCCGGCCAGCGGAGGGACTTCCTCCCGGAGGGAGCCGCTGCGCGCTGCGGCCTGCGGGAGCTCCGGCCATCTCCATCCGCCATTTCGAGCGAACAATTGGGCTTTCGTGTCGAGTGGTCGGTCGGCGTTTACCGGTTCGAAAAGCAGCGATTTCTTCGTTTGTGCGTGGGACGGTGATCGTGGGATTGTGGTCGCCCTGTGCCCGGATCTAGTGCGCTGCCTGTGCTCGGATTAACCGTCGTGCGGATGTGCCTGGCGATGTGCTGCCGGAGGCGCGGCGGTTGACTCGGCCGCCGCGGCCGCCGCCGCCGCGTTGTCTGTCGCCATGGAAGGCGAAGCCAAAGTGCGGGGCTCCCGCTGTCGGCGCCGCGAAAGGGCCGCCCGGATGCAGAAGCAGGCGCTGCGCTGCGGCCAGAGCGCCGACGAGGGCGATGAGTCCCCCGGCCGCTCCCCCGCAAAGCCCCCGAGGCCTCCGAACCGCAAGAAAAGGAATAAGGAGCCCGTCTTTGAGGAGGATGTCATCGACGGCTTTGCCATTCTCAGCTTCAGGACGTACGAGGATTTGGAGGTAAGTAGGCCTAACCTCCGGCTGCTCTCCGCGCGGGCCTGTCACGATCGCCTTCGCCGGCGGGCCCTGGGCCCGGGGGATGGTCAGCCGTTGCTGGAGGGCCCTCTGGCCGCGGCCGCTCGGCCCGGGTCCGCCCGAAATCGATGCGTCCCGACGCGGCGCGCTGCACGGCTCCTGATCGGCTCACGTCCGAGGGGGTCGGTCGCTTTCTGTCCGCTTAGGCCTAACCGCTAGAGCGTTCGAGCATCTCGGTAAATCGCCGCTGATCTCGCTTCGAGACGTCAGGGCTCCGCGATGACCCTGCGGGTGCCCCCGGCGATGCTTCAGCTTCGGCTGGCCTCGCAGCGCGATCGCCGCTGAGCGCGGGGAGGAGCGGCGCGCACTCGTCATCGCATCGGGAGATCGGCGTTACTCGCCAACGATGATCACTAGCAGCGGATTAAGCGGCTCGGGAGATTAGTGAGGAGCGCGTGATCCGAGCCAATTGAGCGCCATTTGAGGTCGCATGTTTTCGCGCAGTTCCTTTGTCTGCAGCCTGCCGCAGCTGCACGAGGAAATGTCGCGCGTGGCGTTGCGCAAGTCGGTTGAATGCTGCTGGCATGCGTCCGACTGATCGGGGTCCCTACAGCTGATATTGCACGTGTGCGCCCGCCCTGCCGATTGGTCTAATTACGACCTCGTGTCGTGGCTTTTATCGTCCGCATCTGATCCGCTGAGAACAACAACAACAAAAAAAAGCTCCGGAAAAACCGTTCTCACGAAATAATAATAATAAAAAGTGTCGTCTGCTCAACCATGCGTTCGGCGCCCTTCCCGTTCAACGTGCGGTGAGTCGATTTAACTATACAGCGTTTCATAGCTCGTAGGTATCTGGAAGTGTAACAGTTTCTTTTCTAAAAACTTAGTAACCAAACTGAGATTGTGCGTGTTTTCTTTCAAAATTTTCGGGCGCGTTTTTCTCGAGCCGTCATGAGGGGACTGGTGACCTCCATATATGAAAGGCAGCAGCATGCATTTTCTTTGGTGCGCTCGCTCGTGTGTTGATGGAAATGTGGGACAGATGCAGGCTTGCTGTTTTCTTTCATCCTTCTATTCTTTTCTTTACCTTGCGCGTGCTTCCTTCCAAGCTCTCTGCGGGGTTTTCATTTTGTCTTCATTCGCGGCGCGTACCGAAAGAGCCTTGCGGGTTAACGTGTTTCTTACTTTTCTCCTCTCCGACAGCTTGTCAGAACACGCAGACATTTTCTGTCTGTCGACTTAAGTTGGTACGGTTTGAAACACCGCCTGGAGCTATCATTCCCTGAGTAAGCTGCGGAAATTTAACAGGGGTTGCTTGTGAGTGACTGACGCGGAATCTTACTAAAGTAGCTGCTACTTTTTTTTTTCCTGTTCCCTGTAGTGGTGAACTTGAGCTGCGCGGCACGTATTCCGAGCGTTCACTTTGCTTTAAGCGCCTAGTAGTTTAAACGGGGTCGTCCCGGCGCGGACGATTAGTCATCGATCACTGAACCCGCGTTCTGTCTACTAACCCGTTTCGCTGTTTAGGGTTTTAAACAATTGACCCATCCATCTCGATTTAAATTACGGCGCTGTTCATTTGTAGCTAACTTCGCGCGTTCGAAAAGTGAATTAAGAAAATTTAATCCACTCGCCCTTGAAGTTTAGTCCGAAAAGCTTTGAAGAAAGCATCTCACCGCTAAGCTATAGACAAAAAGCAAAACGCGCCGTGCGTGCGTACCGAAGAAAAAGGAATTCCCGATCTGTCTTTTGTTGCAGTGCACTGACCTCGCTCTTGGTAGAGTTCTTCAGCGCACTTGCCGCGTCAAGAGCACACACACACACACCCTGCTTTGTAAACTGCTTCCAAGCGCTCGAAAACGGTTCCATAAACCGAGGAAGGAGTAGAAAACGAGTTATGGAGGTCCACTCGTGACGAGCCGTCATAAGGTCACGTAGCGTTATCTCTGTTTTCCCTTGTTTTTTATCCTTATTTCTGCCCGTTATCGCTGGCTCACTGCAGTTTCCCCGTTTCATTCCAGCGTCGTTCCGTCAGCCGTCGCAATCCGTGTAATTTCGCGCATTCTGTGTCCGAGTGTTGTCCCCAGAGATGTGGTAATTGCAGTTGGTTTTTCTTTCTTCGTTTCTTTTTTTTTTTTTTTTTTATGTTTTGCGCATCGCGGCATTTCCCTCATTACGGCGGGTCTTCGCATTGTTCGACGTCCTTGTAGCGCGCCGATTGCAACTCGCGCATCTATCTCTAGGGCCCGCGCACACACACACACTTGCGATAGATGGGTGGCCGCGTGTGTGTCCGCGTTCTTCTCACTCAGAGAGCTGCTACTGTTTGCTTTTGCTCGCGATAAGCTCGTTGGACCACTTGACTGCCGGCGCGGTCGCCGTTTCGATCTGCGCCTCTCTCGCGCGAATCTCGTCTCGCTGCTACACTTTTCTTTTGCGTTTTCGTTGGGGTGATTTCGCTTTGCGTTTCCCTCCCGACCGCCTTTATGGCTAAGCACTGCGCGCAGAGCCTCTTTCTTTTGGTGGTTGTTGTTGTTGCGAGCTGGCCGAGCAACAAAGCCCCCCACAAGCATAAATAACCCTAGCAGGGGCGGATGGTGGAAGGTCGCTGCGCGTTAACCGCTTATCTTGCTCGCTCATCTCGATTCGGTCTCCTTCTCCAAAGCCGCCGTGCGGCTTTCGCGGAGCCCTTGCTCATCCTTCGTCTTCTCCCCCTCCACCTTCGTTCATTCCCTCTCCGCGCAAGAATCCCATTTCGCTGGTAATGAAATTACGGGGCAGCGAAAAAGACTGTCGCCGCTGCTGCCGGGGCGAGCAGTAGTAGGCTTGGAAGCTGAGGAGGGATGATGTCTCCTCCGATGGCGACACGAGCGATGGACGCGCGCGCGGACGGAGTTCGTTAAGTGAGATCTCCCGGTTTTTTCAACAGCGACACACACGAGCGTCGGTGTCGTCGCGTGTCGCTGGGGCCGACGTCGCGACGCTCTCGGTCAGCTGGGGACGATGCGGCGTGGCTCTGGTTCAATTAGGCTAAGTGATTTCTCGCGTTTCCCGCTCGAAAGACGAGACGGAGGCGGCGCGCGAAGTGGGAAGAGGATTGTGTTTAATCGTCAAGGGGGAGGACGGGCTGTTTTATTGCGTGGCGGACATCTTGTCAGGTCGCAACGGCCGTTTTCATCTAACTGGTGTTGGCACGCTCGGGTCCGAACACACTTGTAAATGTTTGAGCTTCGGGCGTGTCTATTTTCTGGCCGATTTCGACATTTCCTGGGAGCGCTTTCGGAGGAATTTGGGGCGCGGCTTGTGCGTAGAACTCTGCGTGGGAGTACGTTGCGAAATTCCAAGGTCAGTTGCCCCTTCGCCGTGTGCAAACCGTGTTCGCGCTGTCTGAGTGGCGTTTTCGATGTCAAACGGCCTTCGACTGGAAAGCAAGCTAGTGCACCGGTGTTTCGTGCAATGCTTCTGACGCAGTCCTCCCTACGTGAGGCGTGTGGCCGTACTTGTAACAGTTAAGCAGTTGTTGCGCGTGGATTATTCATTCAAAAGTAGAATTGGGCAGGTAGACCTAGGATGCCAGGAAAATTAGAGTTCTGTGTCATGATGTAATGACACAACGAACAGTGGAAAGGAAAATTCGACATCCACCTGTATGCAGCCATACTACTGCTACAGAGCAAAGCTGAACAGCTTTCTCGGAAGCTTCGCAGTTGAAGAAAAATTAATCCTTGTCCAGGATACGAATTCGGGACCACCGCCTTCGAAGACCACCCGGGTCTGATAAACAATGAGCTCGAATGAAATTTTATCGACAACACGTACAGGTTACCCAAAAAGTAAACTGGAGCACGGGTTGGAAATTTAGCCAGGATTTCTCGGCCGTGTGCCTAGCCAGCAACCTCAAAGTGACTTTTCAAGAGAGCCATTCTAAAATAAAATCTGGCCGTACATATTCTATTCATGGTTGCAGCCGCTTAAAACAGAAATTACTCTAATTTCAGGAAGCTGTGCTCCGTTTACTTTTTGGGGCACCTGTACAATTCGTCCGTAGCTACCAGGGCTCAGTTTGATGCATTTTTGCTCACGGGTGTCTGAAATGCCTTGCCAGTCAGATGGCATTCGAAATCCCCGATGTCATTCGAATGGAAACGAGTTACGTTAATCAGTGCGACAGTTTTTTAAAGCCAGTTTAAAGCTGCTAAGTTCCCTCCTCGTTAACACAGACACACACAAAAATGAATTGCAGAAAAATGTAATGTTCGTAATTAGGGAGATTTCTATTGTAAATGTATGGAAGTTCACTAAACGCGGAATACTTTGAATATTTTGTCTCTAGTTAGCAACATTCCTTTTGTTGTCTGGCTGCTGCAGATATTTGTTGGTTTTTCGACCTTGGCTGTCTAAAATTACGAACTTGCTATTTGTAGTGTAAATGGAGGTCCCTTGCCTAATAAAAACATACGCGCAGACTTTTTCCGAAAATCGTTGTTTGCAGAATCTGCGCGCGAGAGAAGGGAAGTGTTCCGTTTCAATGGCTGTTAGAGCCTCAAAGGTGATTGGCGGTGCTCCTTGGACTCTGACGGCATTTTCAACCCGACGCCTTTGAAAAGCGTCGTGTCGCAGCTCACTGCTGGCATTTGAGTCGAGTGACGTGCGGTTCCGAGTCCTTTCAAACGCCCGTGTCGCAGATGGGCTCCAACGCCAAACACGACTTCACGAGTGTTATTTTTCATAACAATAGCTATACTTACGCGTGGGAAGCTCCTTTAAAAAATCATGCATCCCTCCGTCTAACGACGACGATTGGTTGAACGCGAAGCTTTGTCGTGACGGATTTTTTGGTTGTCGTCTGCGTTTGGACTGAGTTTCGACCTTGTCAAAGTACTTCAAAAATTGACGTCATTTGACGTTTTAAGTAGTTTCCGCCAAACAAAACATGGTAGGCGCTTTTTATTACATCGTTGACTTGTAAAAATGTAAAAAAAGGAAATAAAGACAAAAAAAGTCAAACTGGAACAATCGGATAGACGGCGGCTTCATGACGCTGGGACCCAGGTTCTATTCCGGCCACGGCAAGCTTTTTTTTTTTTTTTGTTCTGTAGCGTAAGCTACACTGGCCGAGGTTGAGCGGTTTCGCGTGTGCCGTGAAGGGTCGTTCTGCTCAAGCTCGAGAAGCATTGGATTGGTTTGGATCGGATTGGATTGGCTTGGATTGCATTTGATTTGGATTGGATTGGATTAAATTGGATTGTGTTGGATTGAAATCCAATCCAATTGGAGTACGGGTGCTGAACCTTAGCTCACGCTACGTATATCCTGGCATAGCCGAGCTAAGCCATTGTTAATTTTTCACTTCACCCACGATCAGTCATCATCATCGGTAGAGAAAGTTGGCTTTCCTGCGGGGAATTCTCGCGTTACAGACGCCGTCAGTAAGAACACTGAAGCTTCGCTTAAAAAAAAAAAGGAAGTCGCATGCAAAGGTTTCCTTTCTTTCTAGTTTCAATTTCTTTTTTGTGGTGCTCACAAGCAGCGTCTCCAACGGAGGCAGCTGCTCGTTGTCTTCATGAAGTCGTGGGAATTCCTCCCCTGATTCGTTTCCTACTCGAATCGCGAGTGGGAATTATTCACGTTGGACGTGCGTGCAAGTCGACGAAGTTTTCTTTTCAAGCGTTACGACTCGTAAATGCAACGTTTTTTTTTTTGTATTTTTTAGAGTAAACGTGAAGTCCTGGGAGCAGGCGATGGGGCGATATTATTTGGGAGGCGCCAGCGAGGAGTCGACAGCCTCCGTGACAAAGCTCGTAAACGGGTCGTAAAATCGGTGCGTATATGCGCCGAGGACTACTCTGTCGTTAGTAGTGTTCCACATCGCCAGCCGAGAGGAAACCGCGGGAGCGACTAACGAGCTCCGTCGGGGTCGTCGTCCTCGTTGGCTCTCGTTTTGTGTTCGGACATGCTCAGCTCCTGGACAATTATTGTTCATTTTTCGTCTACCTGTTTTTGAGAGAAGCGCAGGTGATATTTCAGTGTTAAGGCGTCGATGTGTGTGCACATGCGCCGATATTCACTTTCCGCGGCTGAGTAAACGGTTTCCGGTTCTGCGGGAATTGGTGAGATTTTAGTTGAGGGATGGTGCTGCTTACTCCTGACGCTTACTGCTAAGGTAATTGTTTTCCATGTCCGTACTTTTATGCACGAACGGATATGCTGCGTATTGTAGGTGGGGACGTGTACAACATTCTTCTTTTTCCCCGTCAGCTGCTCGTTGGTCGGAAATCACCTCGAAGAGGTTCTTTAGCTCCAAGCCTCAACTACTTAAAACTTCGAAATTTGGGGACATTGTATCCTCGGGAGCGTTGTAAGAAGCGTATGGGAAGAGTCACAGTACTATCGTTTTGTGCCATTACCTGACCAGCAGGAGCCGTTTCAGACAGGCACCATGAATGAAAATACGGTTAACCGATGGGGTTTGAACGAAAGAGGCTGTGTTTGCACCAAGCGCGTAAGTACAACAGATGTGACGGCCGCTACAGTACACGGTATCATATATATATATATATATATATATATATATATATAATATATATATAATATAAACAGCAGAAATCAATGGAGTGTTTGAGAAAGGTTGCTAGCAAGGTCCGGTGGTAGTTTATCAGTGAATAGGTTTCAGTCGGACGTTCGCGAGCGTAGTGGAACCAAGCGATTCAATCACATTTTATCTTTTCAGCGTGAAACAATACCATCTCGCTAATGTTTTGCTATATCGGCCTATGAATTCAGGTACAGTCTTGGTCAAAGGCCTTCAGGCAGTGCAAGAAGTTTCGATGCACGCATAATTCGAAACGGAAGCTTAATTATCGATGTAAAACGGAACTTTTTATACCGTAAATTTGGCGAAATCGTTTCCTATTACAAAAATGTTGTGATTGCACTCGATAGTTAGACTTCTCCTTCAGCTTAACGCGTAGATACGCGCTAGCTGGTACTACATGTAAAACCGCCGTTGAGCGCAGCAAAAGCCAGGCGAAGGACAGGACAGGCAGTTATTCCAACCAATTTCTGCTTTATGTCTGTGCGACCGAGAAACTTATGACATGGTTCTGAACCTTTGACACAAGGCTGTACCTACGCGTACGGTGGATTGTACAACTGTCGCGAATCCTTCACTGTTGAGGCGAAGGGGACAGCGAGAGGTTGGGCTGCATTTGTTTTCATCGGTTCGCTCGCCAACCTCGTTGTTGCCGGCGCGCCTGTCAGCGGTAATGCGGAGGCAAGTCTCGCCTCCCGTGCGCGCTGTGTTTAGGCCCTATGAGTCATCGGCAAGGGGTAAGCAGTATACGCTGCGTCTGCTTCCTGCTGAAGGTCGTTCCTAAACGCTTTGTGAGGCCTTGCTTGCTTTTATCCCCGAAATTCAGTTGGGTTTCCCCCCTGTTTTATGATTTCTTTCTTTTCGCTGCGCCGTTAAGCTTCCACAGGCTGTCTATCCGGCAGCCGTTGTGTTCCGAAGGGCCGGTTATTGACCGTTAGCTTCACGAATACCCCGAGCTGCTGTTTGCGGGCCGCCTCATTTAAAAACTACATGATGGTCGTGTCTGCGTAGCGCGATGAACTTTAGTTGTACACTATGCTCCCAACTGTCATGCCATACGGCGCTGTTCGTTTAAAGCGCCATTAATAGCACTCCGGTACTGTCCGGCATGCTATTTCTGATAAGGTGTGACTTTGAGAACAGCCAGTCGGACGGGATTCAGAAGCAATCCACCAGACTTTCTAAAGATGTCGGCCATTAGTACGCGGGTATGCGTATTCCCTGCATCCGTTTTTCATTGAGGATTTGAGAGTATGCGATTTGCCCCCACAAAATTTTGAGAGCATAGATAGCGATATAGAGGAGAGAGAGAGCGATATAGATAGAGAGAGAATAGCTAGACTCGAGAGATCGAGAGAGAGATAGATAAGAGATAGATCGATCTGAAGATCATAGAGAGATTATTGCTCAAAGCAGCCGTGACCCTTGGACACTGAAATTAGCTGCCTTCGTCACTCGTGTCTATGTGTGTAGGCAGTTGCGTGTTTTGCAAGCAGGGTTTCTTAGCGGCCCATCGGGTGTAGCGTCTGGACTGACATATCTCGGTTTCATTCAGTAAGAACTGATGCTGTGGCCACAGGCTGCATTTATTTTAAAGAGGCGGATTCGTCTTATCGAGTTATTATGTTTTTTCGCGTGACTGCTGGGAATGACCTGTAACTGTATTGTGTCATAGAGACAATCGAATGAATGCTTTTATAGAGCGGGATTGAGAGATGAAATATAGGAAAATACTGGGGTATTGTGGATACGCGTAAAATGGTGCCTTCACGGGGCAAAGCCCCTGTGCTGTCGGCTGTAAGGAGCAGCGCAATTAACTTATATTACACAAACTGGTTAATTTACCATCGTTGATTTGATACATTGGTAAAAACTGTGTCGTTAAACGACGTCGGTGCTGGTTAATGTGGAAGAAACCAATATAGGACAGGCGAGAGTTATTAAAGGCGCCCGCACAATGCTGCTGATAGAATCCAGAGACGAGGGTTTATTTCATGGAGTGTATTTCAAGTAGTTATGGGGGATTTCAAGCCCGCGCGTGTAAAGAAAAATTGCGCGCGGTGCTTTTTAAGGGGAACAAGTAAATAATACCGACGTGAAACAACCTGTGCAGGATGTCGCGGGCATCTGATAGTCAGGTGCGTGGCTAGGAAGATGAAAAAACACGCGCATTGGTGATGATTGAAAGCGGGAGAGGGGGAAGCGAAGAGAGTTGCAGGTTGCCGGACGAGCGACAGCCTGAGCGCCTCCTCTGCTGCAACTGAATCGCCCCGTTCATTACGAGGCGGCTGTTCGAGGGGCGCGCTTATTTATGACCGACCCTCCGGCGCCACCTGTTCGCGTGAGCTTTTCACCCTGACTCCGTCCGGCGACGAACCCGCGAGCTACTCCGGCGCTCACCGGCGGCGGACGCGCATTCTTGAACGCCGCTGTGTCGCCGACGTCGGGCGTTTTTCCTCGTCCTGCTTTTGCGTCTGCTCTTGGGGGCTGCGTGTGCAGTCGTTCAGAGGTCAATGTCACTCGGTCTGGGCTTATCACATATTGCTATTATAGAGGCTATACCGAATCCAACTTAAAAGCAGTAAGAACGAGAGCTTGCCAGTCAGAGGGCGGAGACGGCGGCGGGAAGCTTTGCCGGGGTGCTGGACTGACTGCAGTTGCAACGCTCTTATCTCACTCAGTCGATGTTTTCCTTTTCCTCTAGGAGGTTATCCTTGTTTCATGTAGCAGGGAGCGTGAACAGGCGTGTTCTGTATGAAGTTTCTTTGCAGAGCGGGTATTTGGTGTTTCCTTTCAAAACGCCCGTGTGTACGAGATTTCGGCGCACGTTAAAGATCCCCAGGTGGTCAAAATTAATCCGGAGCCCTCCACTACGGCGCGCCTCATCGCCTGCGTTGCGTCGGCGCGTTAAACCCTACAATCAATCAATGGTGTTTCCTTTCAGCTGCTCGTCGTGTCACGCAGTGCTCCGCACTTGCCCTCTTTCCTGTCTGAGGGTTTGCAGCTAGTAGCCCAGCTTAGTTGAGAGGCTTGAAAAAGGGTTCGGGCGTCGATCGTGTGGAACCATACACGGTTCGCGGTTGTGGCTTTATTCGGCGGACACCGTGCCTGGCATTACCCGTTTCTCGCAGGGACTCCTTACGATCCCGAGTCCACGGAGAGCGCTCATTTGTTCTCGTATATGTGTGCAGCCCGAAAACACGTATAGCTGCGAAACCCCTGCCGTTTGCCGCGTAGAAAACATCGACGCTCCGCGATGCTTCTTGCTTCTCTCGTGGGGCTTCTCTTGCGTCGATTGAGTCGTTCGTTGTTCGCCCTCTGTCGTTGACGTGCATCTCGCTTGGCGCAGGGCGCCCTGCGTAGAGTGGCCGCAGGCGCCGCGTTATCGGGCAATTCTTTTACTCTCTGACCGCGGGAGAGGAGTCCCGCAAGGTCCGCACAAAGATACGGGGAGGGCGACTTGACGTCGAGGCTGCTCGTCTCCCGAGGTTGTAGCGGAGTAGCCGTGGTAGCAGGCGTGCACGTTGCGGTGGGGGAGAGAGAGAGACCGGGAAAGTCCGGTCCTTGCTCCTTCCTTCTCGCGGCATTTACCGGTAACTGCGTTGGGCTAGCCTTTCCTTTGCTCGACGTCGGCTTGCGCAAGACGCGACTATAAGCGCATGCACCCATGTCTTCGTAATGCGCGTCCTGTGTAACTTTCTAAGACAGCTGGCAATGGCAGGCCCGTGACTAAGCGTGTGGCAATCGTCGGCCGTCCCGATAGCTTCGCCTCTTGTCGGTGTTGTGACTGGTTAGGATGTCGTCCGCAGGACTTTCTTTATGGCGTGCTTATTCGACGTCTCGTGCAATGAAAATAACGCGCGTTCAAAGAACTCCGTGTTTGCTTCTTTAGACAAGCGTGACCGGCGCTCAGGCCATGTCCGCGCAGCGAACCATGGTGAAGTTAGAAAAAAAAAAAAGAGCATTAACAAAAAGAAAAACCTGCTCTAGCTGTTCAAAGGTGGTCTAACCGTTTCATTGCCAAAGCAAACGCCAAAGTCGCCTCGTCCTCTCGCGAGCCTTCGCAGCCCGGGTGCTTGGGGGAAGCGCGTTTTATTTTCGGGATGCTCCCTACCGGGGGGGAAGCGGTCGTTTTTCGTAGAACTTCACAACAGTCCCGTAGGCTGGCTGTGGGCCTGGGCAACTGTATTGGCCGGTGGTTGTGCCCCAGTGCTTGGCCGTGCCCGGTGCAGCGCTGGCGCGTTGACCTCTTACGGCGACCCGAAAGGGGTCAGCGCCTGCCGTTCATCGGCTGAGTGACGGCAATGGTCTGCGTGTGGAACACATTGATGGCGCGCGCCTAAAGCTAAGCGTAGCACACCAGCTAACAAATGAAAACGGCGAAAAGAAAAGGCGGAAGGGGGAGCAGCTAACTTTATTGAGGTGGAGACTAAACCAAAGAAAACAAAATAGACGTCTGTTATCTGCTGCTGCGGCTGTCGACTCGAACCCACGGCATCATTCGTGAGTTGAGTCAAGGGACACTATTGGACAATAGTCATATAAAAAGAAAACGTGGTCATGTTTGAGGCACGCGGAAAGTCGGCGTCCTTCGACATTGTTATCGAACATACGCAGTAGATAATGTCGCATCGCTATTTTGCTCCCGTCTAAAATAGTGATAAGTCAATCGATGTGCCTCATAGTGAGTAGAAGGGACAATGACGGGACCCCATCATTTTCCTATATTTCATCTCCCAATCCCGCTCCATCAAAGCACTCATTCGATTGTGTCTATGATCACCGCTTGTTTTAGCTTGTATTGAATCATGTTCGCTGTATCTTCCGAAACATCTGTTCTTTTTGTTTTTACAAACGAGAGGAATATGTGCGCGACGTGGACAAGAGGAAACGAGGCATGGTTGTAGCGGCGACCGGCTAGCAGCGGTGCGCGGGCGTCGAGTAAACCGAGGGCGAGAGAGATGTGCAGCGCGCGTCGGCGAGCTTCGGTAAACAAGCGCCGGGAGGATTGAACCGGCGTCCTCCGGCCGTCCGCGCGCACGTTTTCTCTGCCGCTACTACTACGGGGAGCCCGACCGTGCGACCGCGGCAACGGCGTCGGCTGGCGAGGCGTCGTGGGCCGCCGCCGCGAGACAGATTGCGCTCGCTCGGCGGCCGGATGTCGCAACAAGGGCCGATGACGACACACCGCCGGGTCGTAGTCGTCGTCTGGGCGTTCCTTCCTTTTTCTGCTTTGCGGTCGCTTGGCGAACGGAAGCTCGTCGTTCCGGGGTCCTAACTCCTGGTAGATAGCGTTTCTCCGCCTCGCACTAATGGCGCTGGGGAGCGAGCCGGCTCTCTCTCGGAGCGGTAGAAGAACCTCCACGTGTCTTCGAGGTAATCTTAAAAAAGAAAGAAAGAAAGAAAGAAGAACGTGGTGAAGGAGGAGGAGGGGTGTCATTGCAGGCTACCCTTAAATATAATCACGGGCTGTTTACTGACGTGCCCTTTGACTCATTCCTCGAAGAAGGCAGCCATCTTGTATGCTGGAGACGCATTTTTGTTCTTTTTATCAGTGCATGTATCATAATATGATTTCATTTGAGTTATTCCTTTCCTACGTGGGCGTTGCGAAGTGACGTCCCAGTCGGGTGGCATAAGAAATTCCGTCCGAGCTGCAAGGTGTTACGTCGATCTATCTACGCGACAATTTTTCAGCGGAAGTTGAAAGCTTCGGTGGTCACCCGCCATCTTTCCGTGTCGCCAGGAAATTTGTATTACAGAGTTAAATTGGGCCAGAAAAACACGTTTTTTAATAGTTACGGTGATTATAATTGTAAATACGGGGGAGGTAATTAATTAAGTGCTCATTATTGTTAAGCATTTGGCTATAGTTACGAACGTACTTCCCGTTATCTGGCCACAATGGTCTTCGTTGCTCGTTGTTTATTGTTTCATCGCTCCTTTGTTTTCTTTTTCGCATAAAACTGCGCGCGATAATATCAATATAAAAAGTGTGAGAACCCCAAAGGTCACTGGCGGTGTTCTTTGGACTCGGGCGATATTTAAGCCGAATGCTTCTGAAAAAACGTCGTGCTGGAAGCAGCTCAATGGTGGCATTTGAGTGGATGTGAGTGGAAAAGGGGATTTGGATGAACGGCCTGCCTTACTTGAACAGCGTTGAATTCAGTCTAACCTCAGAATTACTCTCGCGTTATTTTCATCTCATTTCATTGACACGAAATGAGCTCCGAATAACGCAAGATTAATTCTCAGATAATGATCTAGTGTAATTATCTAGTGTGTTTATCTCATGTAATTATCTCGTGCAATTATCTTGTGTTCTTACATGGCTTCTCGATTTTGAAATGGAAACATTCGGATTCAGCGTTCTATTGTTTTTTTAGACCCGTTATACCCTGGTGGTACGTAAAGGGCTTCCGATTGTGTGGTGCCGTTTAATAAAGTCAAGTCCAATTACTCCAACGCAGCCATGTATCGCCTGCTTCATCTCAGAAGCTTCGTTTCCAGTTTGTTTTTATGAGTGCCGCACTTTGGTTGCGCGTATGAATGTAATCGTGCCAAATCCCTCGTTTTACAAACCGATCGAGAAAGACACGACCGCATCCCTCGTATGCTGTACGTATCTCCGTTTTGTGTTGGCGATTGCGTGTCGCCTTTATTTTCTTCGTCCTTGCTTGCGGGAGATATGGTAATTAAATTGGCGTCACACTATCGCAATAAACTCGGCGATCGATCGTTATCGCGCGCATCGTTCGACTTCCTTTTAGTCGGAGCGCTCGGTTTGTGGTTTTGTAATTTACGTGCGTGGTGGGAAATGTCGCAACCGAGGCCTTCGCTTTACGCTCGCGCTCCAACGGGTTTCGTTTATCTGTTTTCCCGACTACTGCTTTTCGAGCGCTCCTGTACGCCTTTAAAGACAATCTCGTCGTCTGCAGAGGTAATAAGGCGCTGGACATGGTAGCTGTGTGCGACGTGTTTTATTTTGGTTCTCACGTTTTTTTTTTCTCCTGTTCATTCCTTTTTGTCGTTCGTTGTTTTCCTTCCCTGTCATTCATTCCTTGATCTTGTGTTAGCTGCGGTTATTACGGCTGCCTCGGTGGCGTGTGTGATGTTCACTAAGGAAAGGGTGCTCGTTGGTCTGTTCGCTCGATTGTTCAAGCTGGATGCGCGTGTAGCCTCCGTTTGTACATAGACGGGGCAACAATGTGCCGGACCACGCCGTTGTATGAGACGGACATGGCGGGCGCCCCAGCGTACTCCAAGGCACCCAGATTTTCTCGTTCCGATTGTGTCTCTAAAGGGCCGCGGGACACGCCATTGTAGCATCCCCCCCCCCTCCCTTCCCGATTACACATCTGCCGCACGACGTGCCGATTGCGCCGGCTTTTGTACAGATGCGCTTCGCGTCCGGATCAATTGTCATTCGGAAAATATCTTGTGATGTTCTGATACTGCGGGTAATACGATCGTGTTTGAACGATGCGCCAAAAAAAAAAAAAAAAAAAGAAATGTGGATACACCGTGGTACCGACTAATGATCGATGAGATCGCGGGAAACAGATGCGCGAAAGCCGCCGCAATCGGCGCGCACGTCGTGCCACAGATGTGTCAGCTAAGCACAGTGAGTGCAACGAAGGCGTTGACCCTGCCGAGCTTCGCTGACAGTCGGAGCGCGGCCGGCAAAGCGAGAAAATATTTGCCTCCGTGCGAGTACGCAAGGACACGCATGCGCGCCGCTCCTGCAGGCTGTTTTCTTCAGGGCGCGCAACGGTGCTTGTCACCGTGACCTCGTGTGGCCGGAAAATTTTGCCCCGCGCGTAAATTGACGGAGGTTTCTACGGTTCTCGCGTTATCTCAGTGGTCGAGAAAGAGATACAGAGAGATTGGTGAAATTAAAACTGACGAAATGCGTTCGTACGAGGAGCTCGTGCTGCTTTCATGTTAAAGCTTGACTTTGGGCTAGTTGGGTACACATGACACCTTAGGAAACAGCGCGAAAAACTTGGACAGACACGAGCGCTCGTGTCTGTTTGCGCTCTCTGTGTCCAAGTTTTCGCGCTGTTTCCTAAGGTGTCATGTGTACTGGTTAGTGGGGTAGCGAGGGAGTCAAAATCACGCCGAAAGAAATCTCTCGTGGGGAGGGGTGGTGGCGCGTGTCTGCTGTACCACTGTTATACAAGGTTGGGATTTAAATGGCCAGAATTTCTATATTCTAGTGACTCAGCAGGTGTACGAGTCGGCTCCCGTGGGCACTGGCGAATGGAAGATAGCGGGATGCACGTGCGCCGCGCAGTCACCCCTTTGGTGCATTTTGGACTGGCAGGAGTTCGGTGAAACAGGAGGCGATGTATCGCGAGGGGGCGTCGAGGAAAGTGTGGTCCAGGGTGACGTCACGGAAGCCGGTGCTAGCTGGCGGCCGGACGGCTCACCCGGGGAGGGAAAGAGGGGTCTGTGAAACCTCCGAGCGCGCCTTGGTCTTCTTCTTCCAAGGAGAGCTGTTGTTGCTGCTCCGCTCCCCCACCACGACTTCGGACAGGACCGGTTGTTGGGCCCAGTCGTCGTGCCGCTACTACGGCCGAAGCTTGCGCTGCTGTTCAGCGCATTCCCTTGCGTCTTTCTTGTTCCCACCCGTGCGGGCATTTTATTTTCGTAGGAGGAGGGCGTCTATGCCCACCGCTTCGGGTTATCTGCCCGGACGACGTGCGTATCGACGGCGCATGGACTGACACGCGTGCGACGAGTGAGCGAGCGAATAAACTTTATTGCGCCCAAAACTGGGGGAGGAGAGGGGCGGAATGGGATGTTGCGCGGGTCTTTTCCCATCAGATGCGAGCGACGACGTAACGCCTCTTACCTCGCCAGTGTGCGCTGTCGTTAGTGCAGTGTCGTCGCCTTGTCCTCGACGAGCGAACGAGCGCCCTCAGCGTAAATTGTTCCCCTCCCGCGAGGGCACTTCGAACCTTGCTTCATCTCACGTGCGTGACCAACAGTGAGGATTGACAAAGGCTTGGTTGAACGGCTGGTCAAATATAAAGTTTCAATCAGTTAACATTGAGTCAAGAAACCATTTCACCCAGTGGCTTGGGTAAAATTTGCAGGACGCCCGTGTTGTTGTCCCGGAGTTTTTATTGTATCTAACTTGCACTTAGTAGTTACTAATCTGTATTATGTCCGCCTATCGCGCACCGGCATAACGAGCATTCCGCTCGCTTTTGAGGTTTCTGTAAGAACTAAGAACCTCGTGTATCCAATGAAAAAGTAAAAGGAAGGACAGCAAGTGTAACGAGCGTGTTAAGCGGGGAATATTGCGGAATGCAGTTCATAAGAGCTGCAGGCCAATTTGCTATCAGTTATTTTTGAATACGTTGCTGAGTACATGCTGTACTCAGTATCGTCTGAGCCATTTCTATTTCGACATTATGGGCGAATCTTGCGTAGCGCAAGAAAGTCAAAACAGGGGTTGTCCGTATTTTGCAATTGTGAAGGAAATATAACACTTAAACGTAAGCATATATGTAAAACGGTACTGCAACAAATTGTTTGTAAGGCTCTCGACCGTTCGGCCTGTGTTTAGCATTTCACAGCAGTTATTTATCGTCCGTCGGGAAAGTAAAACATTGTTCTTTTCCCCAGCTGCGCGCGGTGTGTCGTGCGGCCTTTTAAATGTCGCGGTGTCCAAGATAAAAAGGGCAGCGCCCTCTTGCAATTGTTTTATGCTTTTCTCTTCGGTATAGCATGCTA
This sequence comes from Haemaphysalis longicornis, assembly GCA_013339765.2. Classification (NCBI taxonomy): domain Eukaryota; kingdom Metazoa; phylum Arthropoda; class Arachnida; order Ixodida; family Ixodidae; genus Haemaphysalis; species Haemaphysalis longicornis. The sequence continues at coordinate 75,194,647 of CM023453.1, forward strand.
GGCTCTCACAATAAAAAATATCCGCGGTGATAATTATAGCATTGCAAGGGTTCATGATGAGTCAGTGAGCTTGGCGACACGTCGGCAAAGCCATTAATTGCATTGGAGACAAGTGAACTTATTATTACGCGGAAGCATTCATAGGCGACTCTTCCCAGAAATCTCTTCGTGCCTGCGTTTTTCCGCCCCTCCGAATTTAACATCCATAAAAAATGACGCGCTTTTACCACCACCAGGTGTATACTGCCTGTATAGGGTACTTAATAAAAATACCCATTTAGTCACTCAATTCCGTTTAATGACAGACATTACGGCTTCCAAGGCAACTGTACGTTCAGGTATATAGGCGGCGATGAGCTCCTGGAAAGCATGCTTACGCACTATCTGTTGCAGTCGGAAGCTTGTACAAATTTTTTCGCAGACGAGTTGTCCTATAACTAAGCGAACTGATTCTGGCAAACGTGCACGCGCGAGTATAGTTTGGAGTACTGGAAAGCACGCGTCGTTGAAGGTGTGAAGTAAATACCGAGAACGAAGATCTTGATGCCACGTATACGAAAACAGGAAGCGGAGCTAGTACATTTTCGCTAAGTACTTTGAGGAAAACAAACGTATAGTATCTTTTTTTTTTTTTTTGGCACGCGCTACATCTTCGTTCCCCGCTCTTTTCGCGGTGTCGGTAAAGGAGATAATATTATCGAACAAAGGAGACAAAACAGACTCGCGTGGCGGCAACACCATCCAGAATCTAGCTGGTATTCGCACCCTTACTTGTTTAGCCTTCATTTTTGGTTCCCTTTTGTACTTTTTCTGCCAGAAAAAAAAAAAAAAAAGCATCTGCTTGCTGTCTCGCTTCTCTCGTACGCAAACATACGGGGTCTCCTCCTGCGTCCAGTATACCCAGACAGTTGAGCCGCGATTCGTGTTTAGGCAGTCCCGATTCGCGACTCACGGGGCAAATATTCGTTTCTATGCGTTGGTGCCGCGACCTTTGAGCGTGCTACAGCGTCGCTGTTATCGCGGCGTCGCGTGTTCCAAGGACGACACGGCTCGGCTGGAGATCGAAGCTGCTGCTGCGTCTTCTTCCTTCATCGCGGTCCACTCCTTGCTTGCACAGCGTCGGAGCTCGGCCGCACCGGAAACGCTAAAAGAGTTACGATCGATCGGGGCTCCGGTACGAGAGACCGGGGCGCGCGTTAGCTTTGATCCGGCAAGCTGCTGCCCGATTCGAGGAGCCCGCGCTGCAGGTCGGCGGAGAAGGCTGTTGTCACGCCGCGGAGGGCGTGTTCCGGTTGCTTGGAATGGGAGGGACGCTGCGGCAAGTGGGACTTCTTGTTCTGCTGCTTCGAAGGGGTGGTGCGCACTGAGCAGAACGTCCTCTGGCTCAGTTTAGCGCACTTGTATTGTCTGTCTAATGACTTAAAAAAAAACAACAAACAATGGCGGTTATTTGTCTCAACCTTAATACATTCGGAGAAAAAAAAAGAGAGGTAGGCAGAAGAAACGTGCCTTTATTGATTTGTGATGTCGGAAACACTGCGGTTATTTCCGAGAAGTTTTGTATTTTCTTTGGTCGGCTCAGAGAGTGGCTGAACGCTTTGATGTAGCGGTGTACTAAAGTTTGTCGACGCGGTGTCGTTCCGTTTCTACTGCATTCCTACGATGCATGTTCCGTCCTTTTGCGCAATGCGGGAAACTGTAGTGGCCGAAGTTCGCATACGTGGCGTTGGTCTTCTCAGTACTGTTTTGCTAACGTTAGGCTGCAAGCGCTCTGTGTGACTTATGATAGGTAAAATTCATCCTTGCTGCAGCAGATGTGCCACAGGTTAAAAAAAAAAAATCCGAGCAAGTAAATTTGGAGGTAGGCTCCCGGAAAAGCGGCTAGACTGGGCGCAGAGTGGAAGAGTTGGCGACAAAGAGCAGCAGGCAACCGCCGATATATGAATAAAAAAGCGGGCAAAGAAATTAATCATTGCGGAACGGTCGTTTAAAAAGAATAACCACCCATTACTTAAGTAACTGTTGCCCGCGGGGCCCTGTTTGGCGGGTGTTTTGGAAAATCGCTCGGCCGCAAGAACCGGTCGCGTGTTTCTTCTGGCCAGCGATGATGAGAGAGGGACGTGCGCAGGGCGACGCATAATTGATGACGGCTTTGTTGCCAAAGGGAATCCCGCGTGCAAGGAGGTGGGCGCTTTGCATCTGCAGCGCTATTTATCACCCGTTTGTTGTACGTGGGCCGCGGCCATTCCTCCTCCTCCTCCGCGGATTAATCCTCCGACATCCTCGGCACGGGCGGCCGTGGCTTAAAGAGTATGGGACGTGTCTTTTCCGCCGTAAATAATAGCAATCCTGGAGAATGGCAGGTCCAGTCAGCCAGCGGTGTATTCTTGGGTTTTCGCTTGTTCCGTCTGTTTTTTTTTTTTTTCTTTTCCTTTAGTCCCTTGCTACAGAGGAGGGAATGTGGGAAACTGTTGAAGTACTGGTTGCTGTTATCCGCGTGATGGATTGAAATTACAGTCGTGCCTGTAGTTGGGGAGGGTGGTCAAGCAAAAATTATGGGCACGTACTTACGAAACGTGTTTTCCTACTTGGAAGGACTCTTCTTAGGTTATAAGGAAATGTTTTGCGTTGGTCGGCTGTGCGGATGCTACGGACATTGCATAAACATCGTTACTCAGGTCACCGTACTCTATAAAAACTAACAGGGCCGCGAAGGCGGGTTTAGAAGAGGGGGATGAACTGGAGAGGGCTCGAGAACGGCCGCGTGAGAGGCATTATTTTTTGTTTTGGCTGCGGTGCGTTTATTGTAAATTATAGCCCAATTTATTGGGGCGCGCGATGCGGGCAGCCTGAACTGCCGTAACGGTAGTAGACGTTTTCAATTTGCATTTCATTTCTAGAAGCTTCGTGCTGTATATTTCGAGCCTTTAGGGAGATATTTCGGAGGTAGCCGTGGTATTAAACGTAGGCAAAGGGTTTTTGTTCTCCTTTTTAGTGCGTGAGAGGGGACATATTGCACCGTTTGCATCCCATAGGCTGGAGATGTTTAGTTAAGTATTTAACTAACATACTTACAGATACTGGATCAGTTATTTCGGGAGGTATACTTTTACCGCTTCGTCGGCGTTGTATGGCCTTACCCAACGCCTCTACTAATTGAGATAGTGCTACCAAGTCCGCGATTGCAGGGCTTGCCATAGCCACCTAGTTAAGCCAAAACAGAAGCAGCAGGCCGCTTTAAATGAAATTTTCAATGGTTGCAATAAACGTTAATTTTCCCACTGCATTGTCCATGGGGTGACACGCAATTGTGACGCGACCATTCGTTGCGACACTCAGAGTCATCTACTAAGGCTAAAGACAGTCAATCATGTCGCACGCCTGGCGTTTCTTCTACTTTAATTTTCGGCGGTGTTTCGTTACGCTCACGGCTTCAGTACGCACTCCTTTTTCAACCTGAATCCAGAAGAGAGGTCTTAGCAACTGACCTTAGCGCACGTGCTTTTGGGCGTATGCATCAGTCGTGTTGTAAACCCACGCCCAGTGCCCATTTCTTAGTGACGTCGTTGAAGAAATAAAACAACATGTTCGAGGGGACGCTCCTAGAGTCTCTGTGTACTCCGCCTGTTCCGCCTTTGTTGCACCGCCCTTGTCCGAGCCTATCGGCCGTCGACGCTCGTGGCAACGAGATAACACGGCAGTACGCGAACGGGTTCGGAGGAGGATTGGGGCCGCTGATTTATAGCGCTCGCGCAGCCGTCGTCGTCGTCTCAAAGTCGAAACACGTTTTGCGATACAGCATACGGGAGAGAGAGAGAGAGGAGTGCAGACACGAACGACCTTGCCGGTCTCGCACTGAACCCTTTCTCCGTCTCCCCCTCTCTCGAACTCCTGTTATGCCCGTAAGTGCATTACCCGGCGGCCCCTGGGCACCTTTAATTTTCGCCGTTCCTCAGTCGTTTCGGTGCGTTGTTGATTCACGCGCGCGCGTTCGGAGGCTGCTGGAGGGGGAGGCGAGGGGGGCGGTGAAACGTCGGTCGACGCAACGGGGTCGCTGTTTGTGCTCTGCTCGCTCGTCGGTCGGGGCCTCTTTGCTTTTTCAGCCGTGTGGAGGATCATCTGACCCACTTCCTTGATCGACGCTTGTTGTGTTTTCCTTGCTTCGCTTTTTTTTTTCTTCTCCTCTTTCACCCCCTCGCGCTTTCTTTTGTTGTCCGTCGTACGTTGCGGATGCGGGCAGTGCATTGTCGCTCGCGACCGGCGCGGTTGCTTGGTTGTAAGGCTAAGAACGCGACTTGTATAGCCGTCGTTTTCGGCCGGTCTCTCTTCTTTCTGTTTCGTCGTTGGTTTGCTGCGTCGGGGTTGCGGGCCGCGCGCGCCTGTCCCCCAAGCCGTATATCCTCTGGCTATCTTTATCCCCTGGCGTGTGCGGCTGCCTAGTGTCGGCGCCTCGTGTCGGCGGTTGGGACGAGTGACTTCGACTGTCTTCACTTTGGTACACTCATCGAATAAAGTTTGTTTTGGGGTGGAAAACAGGGAGGACAAAATTGGCTTTGGAAAGAACAAGCAAACAAACAAACAAAAAAAAACTTGAGGTGGGCAACCCCCGCGCAGGTTTTCTTGTGCTCGACCCTTCGAAGTTACGGACTCGTTAACTATTTGACTTGATTGCTTGAACTGCTCCACACTGACTGAAACTATTCATTAGCAGTTTACTAATGTGCTGGGTAATAGATCCCAATTCGCCTTCCGTATTTAGTTTGCACAGTCGAGCGCAGGTGTCGTCGTACACTATATGCCAGGCGGCAGAGTGTGTAGCGATGCGCGCTGCGCTGACATTACGTCCTAACGATTAGCTTGTTATGACGACCACCTCACCCGGCGTGGCGTAGTCAGTAGGCAAGGCATCGGTTTCGCACTCGAGGACCAAGGCCCTGCGCAGGCCACAGCAGCATTTTTCCCTCCTTATAACTAACTGAGGAGATGTTTCAAGCAGGCAAGGGCGAAATCCTTGTCGGTAGGGCTCGTGGTGCTTTCGCACTAAAACGATCATATCTCTACGGTGCGTGAACGATTTCTCCGCGAAGGAAAAAATCTGATGTCCACCTGAAATGCTACCGTACGGCTACAAAGGCAAAGCTATGCGGATTTCTCGGAAAATTCTCAGCTGAAGAAAAAAATGTCCTGGACCAGTATGTCTGGACGATTTCTCTGGAAGCTTTGTTGCAGGATTGTCTCACTCATTTTATGGTCCCCATGAAACATGCCTATCTCCATGTTACCACTCGTTACACAGTCGCCTTGACGCGAATGTCAGCGAAATGATTTTTTCCCTCATTTTTCCCTCGACCTTTTAACAGGAGGTTGGGGTGCGCGATAAGAAAGGTGATATGGTGGAGGCATTTTCATCGAGCCCGGATGGTTTCTGCTCTCGTGAGGCGGCATCCGTCTGCGGCGGTGTAGCGAGGCGTCAAATGAGCCCTGCACGTAGGAATGAGCGAGATTATGTCGTGAGCCATCAGATCAATCGCGTTCACTGGGAGACCAGCGAGGAAACGTCCGGTGCCTGTTCGCTGCTTCATCCTCTCGCGTCGAAGCGAAGGAAGGCGAAGGGCGCTATCTGCGCGTATAGCGTTTTCTTTTCGTTGGTTTTTTTGCGTTTGGCGGGTTAATTGCACCGGCAGTAGCGCGGCGGGCTTGAAGGGAAGAGAGATAAGTGGTTGATGCGGCAGGAGGGGTTGCGCGGTTTTGTTTTATATACTACCGTATCGGCGTCCAGATCCCTTCCCGATCTCTTGGACGTCGTTCACAGCTGTCCGGCAGCGTTGCTTTACGCCTCGCTCCTTGGTGTAGTCAGTTCTCTCTCTCTCTCCTCTCTCCTCAGTCCTCCTCTCCTCTCTATCTCATCCTCTCTCTCTCTCTCCTCTCTCTCTCTCTCTCTCTCTCTCTCGTGTATGTTCTCGTTTCACACGAGCGATTCGTGTGCGCGCTCTCACCTGGCATACGGCATGTATTGTTGGAGGCTTAGAAGAAATATAACGTAAAAAGTAAAAAAAAAAGTGAAGGAGGGGGTTGCGTTTTATTTTTCGTTTTTGAAGAAAAACATTCTTTACGCCCTGCCTGTAATACCGCTGTAGAAAATCGTGGTGACTGCAACTGGACGCTGAACACGAAACGGTGGCTCCATCTTCTTTCACAGGCGTCGGTATACTTACAAAAATGTTTGAGAGGACCGTTTTTTTTTTCTTTTAGACTGAGCGCGGAGAGGGGGAAAATCGCACCTGCTACGTCGTGTGTCTGAGGGCGCGCAGTTGGCCACTCAGTTCTCGTTCCATTCAGCCGCCACGCGCAATCCGCGTAGCAATTCACGCCCGCCGTTTTTAACTTCACGACACACATTCACGACGCCGTACGTGGAGCGCCGCCGCCGCGTCCGACGATTCAGCGTCCCCCTGCGAGTGCTACGTAAGCGGCTTGGCTCTTGCGAGTGTGACAGGTGCGAAAGAGACGCCGTTTTAATGGGCGCGTGCGGTTGTTACACGAGATCGCGGCTGGCGGTTGGTTGCCTTTGTGTAAATTGCGAGCTCGCCCTCTCTTTTCCTCCCCGCTGCTCTTACTCCGCAAACACGGAGCCACCGTTGCGGGCCGACGATTATTCCTCTCGTTGGGGGCGCGAGAAACAGAGGCGTTGCGTTGTTGCGGGAGACGACGCTGCTGCGACTGCTGACGCGTCCCGCTACTCCTCCTCTGTTCTCGAGAGGAGAGTCGGCTTATGCGCTCTGCCCCGCGTGCGGCTGCCAAGCCGAGGCAAGGACGCCTGGCGCCGTGCCAGCGGCCGACACCGACGTGACGTCGCCGAGGGGAAGGAAGGGTTATTAGAAGAAGGCCGTGACGCTGCTTCGTCAACCGGAGGCGGAACGGTGCTGGTCTGGCTGGCTGGCTGCCGCCGCACCCTCGCTGTGCTGCGAGAAACGGGCACGATGCGGGCAGAGGAGCCTGTGACATAACCAACCTGGTTATTGCGGTTGTCGACGGCTCGGAGATTGGCGGGACGGGTGGGGGGGATCGAGAAGCCGCAAGCCGAACCTCCCCTCTCTCCGATTTGTTTTTCCCCGCGGCGGTGACGCGACGTCGTGCGCGTCGTCTTCGTGCCGTTCCGGCTCCGCTTGTTCGGCGGTCAGTTAGTAAAACAAAACAAATACAAAACAGTAACGATAGAAGAAGAAGCCGAGCGTCTGCTGCGGTTTCTGCGGAAAATTTTCTGGAAGGCAAATGCCCATGCTTCTAACTTATTTACGCTGAACGAAGAAAAACAACTATTGTGTGTGTGCCTGGGGTTTTCCTTCACACTTTTGGCGACGTTACATGTATTTGTTGATTTTCGTTTTTCGGGAAGCTGTGCTCGAGTTCACTTACGCTGCTTGGAGGGTTGTTTGCGGCAGTGAGACGTTGGGCATACCTGCTGCGCCCGTCCTTGTGACTGTTTTCAGTCACTCGGACGGTCTACCCTCCGCGGCTGACCGTTGGCGCGAACAGCGACGTTTAGAAATGTCGCCGTGTAATAGCTTGTTCGAACGTTGTTGGTCCTGCTCAACCTCTCCTGTTAGTGCTACTGCTACCTGCCGCTTGGCAGCACGTTTTATCTTCGAATCCTAACCGTGCCGCCGAAAAACGCATAAAAAAGGAATAACGAGCGTGTTCCGGAAGTTTATTCTTGGTCTCGATACTGCCTCTGAAAAAAGCTCCCCTTTTTAAAGCGAGGGGCATTAAGGGGAAGCTCATGTTTTATGCACGATTCGGCGACATTTTACGCTCTGCCAGTAAAGCGCGCCATAAATATTTGTTCGCCGCAAACTCGCCCCTCGCGCGGATCGATCGGCGGCGACGCGGAGGAGGTCGGCCGCGCGTCTGCGCCGTCGCTTCCTCGTTGCTCGCTCGCGCCTCTGGTCACCGCGCACATATATCGCGCGGAGGGGCCGCCCATTGTACCTGTCGATTTTGATTACGGCCGAGGGCCGATGATAGAGCGTTGTCCGCTGCTCGGTCGACGGCGTCGTCGTCGTCGTTGTTGGTCGGTGGCGGCGGCAGCCGCGATCCGTGTCGCGAAGCGGCGCGTCGTCGGATTGCTGCCGCACCGCCCCCCGTTTGGCGAACTAGGGGCGATCGCTCATGACCCGCATCGCCTCCCGGTGGGTCGCTGTTCGCGCCTTGTTTATCGCCTTATTCTCGGCGCGTCTCCTACGCTCTCGCGCACTTTGTCTCTTTTGTGTGCCTTGAAGGTCGCTGAACAACCCCTTGACGAGGAAAGTCGGAGACGAGTCGCTGAAATAACACCCTCTGCTTGTCTTTTCACCCGTTTTGCGGCGTTCGCCGTAAAACAGCTCTGCTCGTAGACGCCAGAACAGCGTTTTCCACACCCACAGTGCCCGCTCGTAAGGAAAGGATTGCTGCCATTCGATTTTGGTTTTGTTGCGTTTACCTGGCGCCCTCGTCACGTTCCTTATCCAGTTCGGAGGCGTTTGACGCCGTCTTGCCTTTTTTTGTGGCGAAAGCACTTCTAGCCTTGGCATCGTAGTCACCGTTTCCTAGGGGTCAGCACAACTGCTGGCTATGTTGCACTTGCAATTGACACGCGCAAATTGATACCCGTGCAATGCTGGGCAATTGCTCCGATAGGGACAGCCAACGTAATGTTCGGGAGGATGCCCATGCGTATGTATGGCAGGAAATGTCAGGTGTAAGACAGTTCCGACACGACGTTCGCGTGGACTTGCATATATCGGCTTGTTGACTTTCCATAGCGCGCTCAAAGGAGACTAGGTCGATGGTTGTTTTCGGCGAATGCCCGTCGGCGGCGTGTATAAACGACGGGGCTGAGCGGATGATTCCGCGCATTTAGATGTCGGCGAAGCACGTTACATAAACGTGAAGGGGCGGGGCCCAACAGGACGGCGAGGCGAGAGACCTTGTCAAGGGCTGCAATCGATGACCCTTTTCGCCAGACACTCTGCAGGCGCCGCGCCTTTCGAGGTCAGCGCAGCATGCATCGCGAGCGTGCCTCGGCGCGAAGGCTGGCGCGTCCTCGCCCGGTCAGGGTCCATTAGGGCGTGAGGACCCGGCGGCGTCATTGGGCTCGCAGCGGCGGGTCATCTGGTCACTGTGGCGGCAAAACAACGCGCCGCTAGTGCGCGCGCAGGTGTATGTTCTGCTTGCTGCACAACCGAGGCATCAGGATGCGCTGGCGAATTTGTGAAACCGCGGGTTTGAAACGCTCTTATTGAATGTGCTCCTCTCGCGCCTGATTTATATGATCGATCAATCTGTTCGTAAAGTAAATGACGCTGGAGTGTTCTGTTTACGGAAAGCAGTGTCAGTGTGTTTCTGTAAAAATAAATTTTACCGTTATTGTTTTCCTATTCAACCCCGTCATTAGCCGCTTGGGGAAGTCGGCTTTCCCTCATTGAGAGTCTCCTTGCAGTGAAGCACCCTTTGCAGGCAGTTCGCACTCTGGACGCTGGGCGAAGCAATGTCACATAGTTTTCTTTTTGGCTGCTTAAAGGGGAAGGGGGTCACAAAGCTTTATCGCAATAGTACGAACAGGATTCAAATTCTTGGCTTAACTCGCATGCAGCAACTGTCCCATAAGAGGCTCAATGCTGAAGGGGGTGATAATTAATTTCGACGACTTCGGGTGCATAAACATGCGTCCAAGTTTCGTTCACAGCGGCGTTTTCGTATTTGCGTATTCAAATAGAAGCCCAGCTTTCGCTGTCGGCAATCGTACCCGTGACTTCTTGGCTACTACCGTTCTGTAGTGTAGGAGTGTGGCGTGATTTTGTGACGCACTCACGCACCATGCAACCGCAGACTTCGGCAGAGCGAGTTGTCTCAGATGTTTACTGGACGCTGATCACTTGACAGTACAGCTGTCTGATCCCAACGTGAGTGCGGCTTTCTTTCGCGTCCGTGACCTTCGAGCGCGTAGTTGAATGCGAGAACCTGGAGCCTCGTTTCTTCTCTGTTCCATGAAGTTGTTTCTTCTCATCGCCGACACCTGTGCCTTTGGGGAAACGCAAGCGAACAAACAAAACAAAGGAACCAGTGGTCAGCTACAACACGCTGCCCACTCAAAGCAAAACAAAAACAAGAAAGCGCGCATTGGCGAGGCGCATTTCGGCTTTCGGACGAATGACGAAGTACGCATACACGCACGGCGCCCCCAAACCGAAATCGAGCGTGACAGGTTGGAAAGAGGAGGAGGACGCGTACGTACGGCGACCGTTTTCGCCTCTGCCACCCCCACTGGGGCGCCGGCATCCCCCCTCCCCCGGTCTTTTTCCTTGCTCCCCGCTCGTTCCGTGACCCCGGTCGTCGAGTCGAGTCTGGTCGTCGCCGGAGCGCGCCCGAAGTGTGTAGCGGCGGCCGTGCCCCCCTCGCTGCGTCTCTTGGCCGCTCGCTGAGCGCGTTCGCCGGCGTTGCTTGCGGGGTCAGGCGAGCGGCGGCGGCCTCCCCCCTGCGCCTGCTTCGCCACCACCAGCACCACCGCGGCCGCGGCGACGAGGCAGCCTCGGCTGCCACGCCCAGCGCGGCGCCGTTCTTGCCCTGGCCGCCCCGCGGCAGCAGCGAGCGCTCCCCTGCTACCCGAACGCCGAGAACGGCGTCCACGCGCTCTCTTCCGCGTTCGATAGGGTTTGCGTCCCCCGCTCGTTCTCCCACCTCTCTCTGACCACCTCCTCTCTCTCGGGACCCCGCGATGCCATCCTGGACTCACTCTTTTCCTTTTGCTGCTTTATTCTGCCCCCTCACATCCGGCCCGCGGCTCGCAATCTTGGTTCTTGATGCTGGAAGCTGCTGGCTGAGGGTGCTTGTCATGTGGTCTCCGCCTTTCCGAGCTTAGTGGCGCGGAGCTTTGCTGTGACCGCCGCGCAGTGATCGTTGCGCTGATCAGAGTTTGATGGACGTGGTTTATTTAGGTGGGAGTTTGCCGCGCTATTTGCGCGTGGTATAACCACGTAAGAATGTTTTTTGTCACGTGAGGAACTTCCGTCTTTCGGCTTTGCTACGTGAAAATGGAACGAGAGATGATAGCAATCTGAGCAATGGAACGGAAGATGATAGGTGTAGCGTTAAGAGACAAGAAGAGAGAACAAACGCGTGTTAAGTACTTATTAGTTGAAATTAAGAAGAAGCAATGGGCGTGAGCAGGGCATTTAAGGCGAAGGCAAGATAACCGTTGGTCATTAAGGGCAACGTAGTGGATTCCTGGAGAAGGCAAGCGGGGCAGGGGGCGGCAGAGAGTTAAGTGGGCAGACGAGATCAAGAAGTTTGCGGGGATAAATTGGTCGCAGTTAGCACAGGACCGGGATTATGGGTGATCTGTGGGAGAGGCCTTTGCTCTGCAGTGGGCGTAGACAGGCTGATGACGTGAAAAAAAAAAAACGTATTCAAACATAGAGGCAGTGAGTGAATCGCCACAACGAATATCCGCCGGTAAAAAAAAAAAATAATGGCAGGAAAAGAAAATGCGAGCGCTACTCATCGGCGCGAAGGAATCATATCCAGGTACTTCCGCTGTACGCTGCCGAGACGGGCGGTTGACAGGGAATTTGACAGCTTCCCCGAGCGTGAGAATGTCTGTTCGAAACGTGACGCCGTCTGCTGACGCTCGGTTCCGTCGCGGCGCGAAGCGACAAGCTGATGTGCGTGCCTGCTCGAACAGCCCTACAAGAACTCCCAGAGAGCTTTTCGCTGCTCGTTTTTAAAAGCGCCGGGAAGAAGGAGAAGCGAACGCGTTCCCTTTTTCACGCCGCTATCCGGCTCGTTTCGTCGTGTCGCCCCTTTCGCGCTACGCTTCATCGAGAGCTGCTGCTGCTGTCGGTGTTGCGGCGTGCTGTCTGCGGCGCGAACTGCTGCCCACACGCTCTTTCCTCAATTGTGCGGCGTAATATTCGGACGGGGACCGGCCTGTGCGCGCGCGCACACGTGGTTATTACGGTCCCCCCGGGGCGGCGAGGAAAAGTCATTATGGGAAGCGCCTCCCTCTCCCTCTACCTCGCCATCTCCGTCGCCGACTGTAAAGACGCGGCTGCGATGGTGTCTTCGCTTTCTCATTCTCTCGTCTTGCCTGCCGCGTACTAGGAAGAAAGGACTTTCGGCTGTTGGTTGGTACTGTACTCTTTTCTTGCCGCCGGATGGGCCTCCTTTGTGGCCCACCACCTTCTCGTTATTCCGAATGGCCGGTTCTTCCATTTAGTCGATACGACGACGACGACGCGAAGATGCTCGCTCTTCCGGTTGGCATTTTACTCGTCGTCGGCGCATTGTCGCGTGAAGAACTCTGTCCACCCGCTGGGATTACGGTTACCCTCGAGCTGCCCGCCGTCGTTACCCGGTTATTGCGTCTTCAGCTTCGCGCACATTCCTGCGGGCGAGCTTATGTAAGCGGGATATCTGGGCTTCGTTTTTGTTTAACCGCCTTTTTGATGGGAGTGCAGCCGGTGTACTCGCGGATAATGTTTCGATGGTGGGGAAGTTCAGATTTCAGTGAACATGGTATTGTATCCTAGCGGGTGCCGTGAAAACATCGCGTTTACGATTTCATTTTGCCTTAGCTGTAAGGCAGCGCGAACTTTTCTGTGTAATTCGAAAATTTGCGATAAATTTATGTAACTATTATCGGGACAGAAATGTCGTTTTGATGAGCAAACTTGTATTTTGTCTTCATGGCCCCTTTGAGTACAATACTTAAGTGCCCAAATAAATTTTTCTGAAAGTAAGGCATGCACACGACACTCCCACGAAGAAGATCATAAACGAACAATGAGGTATGCTAGTCGGCGATTGCTTTGCGAGCCACTCTTCACTAGTATGTGATTGATTGATTGATTGATTGATTGATTGATTGATTGATTGATTGATTGATTGATTGATTGATTGATTGATAGTGGTATCCCCGTTGAAACGGGGTGATGACGTGTCATCTAACCAAGAAAAAAACTAATATATCTATGTTTTACACTTTTCGTTTAATACTAGCGCTGCTCTGAGCGCAGGTACAAAATACTTTTTTTTTTCTGTTGCAGGTGGTAGCTGTCCTAGGCATTATTCCCCTCTTTGTTTTTTTGTCCATCAGCATTCTTTTAGTCGCCTCGACAGCCTTGAAGTTAACTCCCTCTGTGATACACTTAAATCCTAGTGCTTCTGGAAGCTGAATATTTCCCTCTTGAAAATTTGGATGGATACACACACATTCTAAAACTATGTGCCGCATAGTTTGTTTCTTTTCCGCAGACCACGCATACCCCATCAGTTTCTGTATACTTCCCCACAAAGACCTTAGTTCTCAAGCAACCTGCTCTAGCCTCAAAAAGCAAAACACGGCCCTTGGAATTATCGTAAAATTTTCCTTTCTGATGTCCAGTTTCTCTGCCCTGTGCATCTCTAACGACGCTTTAGCTTCCCTTTTTTCTCTCCATTTATTCGTTCTATCTGCCTTGCTTCTGTTTTTGGTTTCCTTGGCTGTCTTTGACTCTCCACTGTTGTTTCCGTATTTCATCGTTAGCCTTCTAGTTTTCCTTTACCACTGGTATATCCGATGTCACTTTTTCTCTCCCTCTTTTTTTTCCCTCAACGTTTTCGTGTCAAGTGTACACGCACTATGTACCGGCGAGACGGGGTTTCTCGCACCTTTTTGCGTTTCCTGTTTGCCCACTTCACGCACCCGTTGCGGAGACTGCTAGCCTCGCACGGCTCTTTTTCTCAGCCGGAGAAAACTTGTTCTCCGTGGTTCATTAGCCGCCTTGTTCCCGGCTGAAGGCTGCCGACAGGAGTGTACATCCCGGCTCTCCAGACGCCCTCGTTTCGAGCTTCGCGGAGAGTGCAGCATCTATCGCGTATAGTAACGACCCAGTCCAGCCTGTCTTCTTTGTTCTTACTATCCAATATTATTTATTGCACCGAATGGAGGCTGCGGATTGCTGTGACGAACGGCCGGTTGTCGAACGCTGTCCTCGGATGTGGTCAAGTGACGCGTCCCGCAGCCCTGTTGCACCTCGCTAGTGGGCGATTGCAGTGTTTGTTCCGTTATCAGTGCTGTTGATAACAGGTGCGTCGTGGCCGAGTAATAGATAGCCGAGCGTACTCGGGAAATCCCCATGCCGATGCGCGACTGGCGGGGGTGCAATTCGTTCGGGACGTTGGCGCAGTCCGCTCGTAATACCTTGGGGCGGTTTGGTGGTACGTTTCATGCAAGGGTCTCGTAATGTTGTTTTACGTGCGCTTTTCATTAGATTTCAGCAAGTTTCCGACCAGTGGTAAAAAAAAAAATACATAGATTTGATTTATTATATCATCAGCTTATGTTATGTCCACTGCGGGACGAAGGCTCATTCCGTTGACTTCCAACTGCTCCTATTATGCGCCCGTTTGACTCCATTATGACTCCATTCTTTGAATCAAAATTTCCTCACCTAATCCCTTCATCGAGTCACTGGCCTTCTTGTACTTGTAAGGCCTGTCTCCCGGTAGCCCCTTGGCTACGCTCCTCCGGTTGTCAGTTCTTAGGAGAGAACGCTGCAGTTCAAACCAAAGAACGCAACCTGACGTCACAGTTTTTGCACTAACCATATTTTATCCAAACAAACTCCGATAAGGTGAACCGGAAAGAAGGGACGTTGCTAATGATTACATGGGATCTTTAGCTTATTAAATAAGCCTTTAAGTTTCGACTGCTTGTCCTTTTTCGCTTCACTGTAAACAAGGAACACGTGCGTGTTCAGAAATGCATTTTAACCGCGGATTGGGTGCAATTTTCTTGGATTTAAAAGTCATGACGAAATTATTTCACGTAAAAGAAATAAATCTCGCTGCTTCGGCATACGTCCCCGTCCGCTAATACGCTCATTGCAGCCCACGTGAACGGCAACAGCATCATCAACAACAACAAAAAAACATTGCGCACCAAACGTACGTGCAGGCGATCTTGTTCGCTTCACTCCCTGCGTACGGTTGTGCGGCTGGCACATCACTTTTGTGCTGTTTCGTTACGTACATTGCCCCTTTTTTCCCCGGCTGTTCAATGGGTGACACAAGACAATAGACTGTCGGTATGAAGGTGAACGAAAACTATAGGAAGTGCGCTCGCGCAGTTCTGGCGCCAGCGCGGCGGCGTTGGGGGAAGCGAACGAAGTACGACAAATGTGCACTTCCGCTGGGCTGTCACGTCACGTCTCCGCACCGACTGGCCCAGTTTACTTTCCTGCTGTTTTCCTCTTGCTTATCAATTTTTATATAAACTTTGTGGACGCATAATAATCCTACCCGCGTAGCGTGAAATGTAGTGAAAACAAAACAGTTTCTCTTTCTTTACCATTCCAAACGCTGGTGCTGAACTTTGGAGTAAGTTATGTTTGTGACCGTTACATTTATTCATGGGGGGGAGGTGGGGTGGTGGGGTGCTCGTGAGTGTCGACCTTTAACCGTCGCCGCGTCGACAATGTGTATATACAAGGAAGCCGTCAGGAGCGGACAGAAAGAAGCAAAGCAGCGCTCGGTAAACAGCGTTGTGGAGGCGCCTTTTTCCCGTTGGGCGAGCCATGGAGGGACGCCCGGCCATTCGCTGCTGCCGCCTACGAAGCGGGTTGTCGTCGGCTGGCGGAAGTGCGCGAAGTGTCACGTAGCAGCGCCGTACCGTACTATGCGTCTCCGTGGGAACCGTGACACGGCGACGGGCGCTCGTTGCGCCGTGCTGGGCGTGAGTGAACGGAGCGAGGAAGCAAGCTATCGTCGCTTCGACGCCGTCACCTCCCCAACCGGTTTACTCCTTTCAATACCGGTCTCTCCGCTGGGCGTTGTTCGTGACGATGGAAGACTGAAGGAGGGACAAACAACCACAGCATTAATAAACGGGCGATAACATTGAGAGACAGGCAGGCTGGGGTGATGGCGAGGCGTTCCAGGCGGAGACGTCGTTTGCTCGATGCGTAAGAGCAGTCTACAGTACTGCCCCTTAATATTCGATGTTTGCTGTTTTGGGCGGCCTGTTACGTGCCATTTCCCGGCAGCTTTTTTGGCAGCCGTCCAATGTTCCGCATAACAAGTACAGCGAGATTTATGTGCATCCCGCGGCAAAGTCAAATCGCCTTTCCTTATGCACCTGAAGCAGTTTTTAGGGCAATGGACTGGCGCACTAGACCCCAATGGCGAAGCCTATATATGGGCATTCCAGGATACTGAAAAAAACTGGTTGATTCCTCTGTCATAGGATTGAATCACTAAAACACGAAAGTGAAATGTGCAGCGAAATCTGCAGCTGAGCATGATTTGCGGGTCGGCGGTTGTCTTATGGGTGTGCTTGGCTAGCGACGTCCTGCTGGCGAGTCGCTTCGGCAAAGGTTTACTGGCGTCATTTATTTGACGGATGTGACGTCAGTGAAATCGTCGCACAGAACACTTTCGTGTTAAAATATAAAACCCGAAAACGAAGAACCCTAAGTATAACACTCTTTAAAGTACTGATGGTTGCTTCCCCGCAAGAAGACCCTGTGTGCAGGGGTGCATCCTTTACAGGCCGCTTACTTCGTTGTACATGGCGTCACTTCGTTGACGGATATGACGTCAGCGAAATCTTCGTGTATGTGGGGAATAAAACACTTTCGTGTTAAAAAAAAAGTGAAATATTTGTGGCAGTTGCTGGTGAAGTTTTCACAAGCGATGCACATGTTACCTCTGTCTGGCAGGTGGCTTTTCCCGCGCGTATTGAAACCATGCTGAGCTCCCACACTCGACTCCGACAGATTAAACTGGTCGATCATAAAGAAATGGATTTGAGTGTATTTGTGTATTTTGCTGTCAGGAACGCATCGCAGGTCTTTTGTCAGAATAGCGCTTATACGCTGTGTCGTGTCGTCGTGCGCAGAGACGCAGCGCGCGCTGCTCTGCTGTGCCCCGCTAATAGTGGATGAATTACTCGAACCCTGAAAAGCAAGAAACCGCCTCCGAACTGTGCATACTGTGAAACGCATTCAGTCTTTCTGCACTTACAAACACGTTGAATTGTGAATCACCGCTACCTTACTGTTTTCTAAGCTCAGCGCACCTGTTCCTTTCTTTTTGTCTACCTGCCTGTTGCGAATGAAATGAGGACGCAAATATGTGTTTAGATTGCAACATTTGTTTCCATGCGAACTAGATTAGAGCATAGCTCAATCACAATAATACTGTACGGTAACAGCGTTGACCGAATGTCCCCGAAGCGCGTCGTCGTTTGGTTCGACGAAGCATAAACTTTGACTTCACGTGTCCGCATTCCCATGTCGTTTGCGTCTGGTCTTACTGTGTAACTAATTTCCCAGTGATTACTGCTGGAACGCCGTTTTTTTTTACAAAAAAAAAATGAAACTAATTGAGAAAATAAAAAGCAAGCATTCATGAGGTGGCCTATGACCTCGACGCCATCGGTATGATGGAAATGCACACACATAGGACAACAACCAAACATCATTTTCGCAAATGTAACAGACATCGCCCGCGATTCACCGCATGCCCTTTTCGAACCAAGGGTAGGAGGCCAGGCGTGTGCGATATTGTTTTATGTTGCGCTGTCCTATTAAGCGTGGGGTGGATGTATGACGGTGCACAGCCGGGTCACCCAGCCGCGTCAGGGCTGCTTGGCAGGGACGGTAAGAAGAGATAGCCGCCTCCTCCCGCTTCCGCATCACGTCGTCGCGGGCCATCGGTTCGCTCGCCGGCTGCTCCGTCGACGCAGCGAGGCGTGGGGTCCGCACCTTGGCTCGGCCGGCGTCCGACTGGGGTCCGGCCGATCGACGCCAGGGGCGGCAACAGCGCCGTTGCTGGCGCTCCCGGCCGCCGCCTCGTGCGCAGCCAGCGACGGGTAGTACTTTTCGTTTTGTTGCATCCCGGTTTGGTCGGCTCCCCACCGCCGGTCCCCCGCTGCGCCGGGCCTCTTTTCTCTCTCACGTTTTTTTTTTTTTTTTTTCCCCTCGTCATCCGCACTCCTCTTCCTCGGGAGGGATAGATTTTTCTCGCGCCTGCGCATTTCACTCGGGATCGCTCTTCGCGCACGCGAGTCGGTCTTTCTCTTCGGTTCTGTCCGCTGTCTCCCGCCTGCTTTTTGTTTTGCGGTGGTTATTTTTCTGCGTCAAACGCGATTTGCTCGCGTAAAGGTGCCTCTTCAGTTGAGTCACTATTTGCCTCAGTAGCGTGGCGCTACTCGCACGCTCCAACTGCTCTCTTTCTGCTCGGCCTGCGATTGGTCTTCTGGTTAGAAAGAGTGAGCGCGGAGTCGACGAACCTGTGATGCTGCGTGAATTGAGGTAATTTGCGTTTCTGCTAGGGAGGGATCAGGTGGGAACTTGTTATGGAAGGTCATTTGTGAACATTATGCGGACTCTGCGCAGATGGCGCATTCTACAGTAGCCAGGCATTTTAACACGAAAGTGTTTTATTACGGGATACAACCAAGATTTATTTCAGTGACGTCATATCCGTCACGGAAGTGACGCCAGTACAACGGAGCAAGCGGCTTGTAAACCGTGCACCCCTGCACACGAGGTCTTCTTGCGGGGACGCAACCTTTAGTACTAAAGAGTATGTTATACTTAGGGTTGTTCGTTTTCTGATTTTATATGTTAACACGAAAGCGTTTTACGCCGGGAGACACCAAAATTTTACTGTCGTTATATCCGTCATGGAAATGGCGCCACTACACCTTTGCCGAAGCGACCGGCCAGCAGGACGTCGCTGGCCAAGCACACCCACAAGACAGCCGCGACCCGCACATAATGCTGAGCTGCAGATTTCGCTGCACATTTCACTTTCGTGTTTTACCTATTCCTATGACAGAGGAATCAACCACAGTCTTTTTTTCTTTTGTCTTTCGATCGCAGCAAAAAATGCCCATTACGAAATAAATTTAAAAAATAAGTTCAAGCACTCCAGGGTTGGAGGCGCAGCCACTTTAAGGCTTGTTGCGTTCGTTCTCTTGCCTAAGCAGTTCTGTCGCCAATTGTTGAAAGACGCTCAGGTCACCGTATTCTGCGCCGAAGCAGAGAGGGTGAAATGAAATTCCAAGGTTACGTGTGGCGCGCAGCGAACGCCTTTAAAGCTTCCACACGCGTAGACGTTATAAAGTGGAACTCGAGCGTGAAAAAGGCGTCGCAGAGCGCGTGTTATCGCACATCAGCGCGGCGCTAGCAGCTTCGTTTTCCCCGAGAAATTCCTGCCTGTCGCCGGCACGCCGCGGTCCCTCTCGGAGGGGCCGGCCGCCTTCTCCGCTGGCTCGAGTCCCGGCTGCGATCGTTTCCCGTTGCGTGGCGACGTGGAATGCTTTCTCTTCTCTCTCTCTCTCTCTCTCTTGCTCTCTCTCGCGCTCGTGACTGTTGCTAATTCCAGATCTCCTTCCCGCTATTCGACTCGCTTGGATTGCGGGCTTCCCCGGTTTGCTATACGCTCACCATATTTTTCTCCGAAAAGTGTCCAACCTGGGTATTGCTGTTTCAGTAGCTTAAAATGGCCGACCTTCCAAGAGGTGGCCACGGGCGTGACGTTGCAAATGTTCCATGTTAGCGCCCTGTTTTATTTCCTTCCTCCCAGTACCTCTTGACGTCGGATGTCTCTTCGCTTCTTGCTTCTTTCAACTTAATTGACAGTGCAAAAAAAAAAAAAAATACGCGCGTGAATTTGTCCAGAAGTACAGCTTAGCGAAGGATACCAATATCTAATAAAATGTAAAATCTCGTTTAAGACAGTACCCGGAAATCATAAAGAATAATGCAATGAAGTTAACGCGCTGTTCTTTGGCCTAGGTGGACTTGCGCCAGAAAAACCCCAACAATCATCATCATAACGCGCCCTTCAGGCGGTTTTTGCGCTCGGCCAAAAAAGGTAGAAAAAGGCGTGGAAAGGTAAATACTGTGTAGGTTCTAATAATGATAACAAAAATAAAGTCCGTACGCCAACGGTTTCAATAGAATGACGGAGAGTACGTGTCTTTCGAGAACGTTTTATTTGAGTCCTGTTGTCTTTGTATAGACCATTTTCTCATTTAGCCTTGACCCCGACAATGCGTGTTACTTGTACCCGGTTGCTTTCATCTTCTTGTGTATGCAGTCGCTGTGAACAATAGACGCGCACGTGCAACACACATCTGGAGCGCGATAGAAATCTACGCATGCTCGACGAAACGTGCCGAAGCGAGCCGCGTATGATATACTACGGCTAGAATATAGGCCAGAAGCTAGGTAGCGCCACTAGTTTAAGACGGCAGAGCTGGGATAAAAACTCTGTAGGACGCACACTCCTCCTTCATGATTTCTTTGCTGGCGAAAGAGCAGAACACATCGCCCTGGAGGAAGTATACGCCTTGGACGCAAAGAACTAGCCCTACTTGTTATCCGCCTCCGCGGAGCTAAAACGCACAAACCAAAGAAAAAAAAATACTCATTGTAGGTTTAGTGAACACGCCGTTTTCTTACAAAGGGTCTCTTAAAACCCGTTTACTCTAAGGGGCGCTTTTATGTTATAACCTGCGGTGATATTTACATTGACAAAGAGGCTATAACCTACGCCTTGCGTATACTGGCTTCGGTTACCTGCCCACCGCAAGAAGCCATTTACAATCTTTAAGACTGGTGTGGCAAGAATGGCGAGGGGAGGATGGAGCGTCGATTGACCGCGTGTCGGAGTTGTGGTGCCGCGCGGGTCACAAGAGGCGACATCGGCCAGGAGCGAGCAAAGGAGGAGCCGGTGTCATGGTCGTCCCGCGATTTATCTAGCATCGCAGTGGCTCGCGCAGCAGGTAGGAGCGGCGGCCTCCTTGGCACGCGGCCACGGGAAAGCCCGCTGCAGACCGCCCGGCGCGTTCCGGTGCTTCGCCAGGAGCCGCCGCACGACGACACATGTCTTCGGTGCGGGCACCGGGGCGGTGGCAACGGGAATGCCCCCCGCCGCAATGCTGGCGACTTCATCCGAGCGCGCTTTGAACAGGCGAGGTGATCGAATGCCCGGCCGTTAATACCTTACCTTTACATCTTTCCCGTCATATACTAGACAATATACCGGCGCACGCTGTGAGGTCTTGAAGGGTGGACGCTTTTTATCGGTGGGGCAAGTCAACGAGGAAGTACTCGTGTTCCTGTGTGCCACACAACAAACTCAGAAGATGCACTTCGAGTGCGCTTAGAAGTCTACAAAAGAGGCGGAGTTGAGGTCAGTCTGCTTTTGCTGAAGAGAATGATGTCATGTAGCGTATAGTAATTGAGTGGCTATTCCACTCAGCTCTTAGGAGGGAAACCTGTAGCATTTTTTTCTTCTCCGTTTATATGCTGACCTCACTTTGCGTAGTTTACATTCGAACTAGGCAACTACTCTTATTTCCTCCGTGTACATTGGCAGCAATTTTTCGGGAAGCGCTTTGGGGTAGTAGTTTTGCGCGCGTCTACGTGTGGTGTGTCGGGTTGGGAAGTGGTTGACATCCACGTAGCTTTGTTCGGTTTCGGCTGCTTATTGAACTTAAAATTAGTCAGCGTATGTGCAATGCAACTCGGTTTTTGAACCGGGCATTGCCACGACGGCTTCGCACAAGCCCAATGATACACCGTGCCGATGCTCAGTAGCACTTGTCCCAGTGGTAAATCGGTGAAAAATCACGCGACGCGGGTCTCACTCAGATGGCTGGTATACAGTCTAGTCCACTTATAACAATATATTGTTATAAGTGGGTTGCGAAATAAAAAGACGGAACAGAGCTCAAACATTTTATTCGCATGCCAGCAAGGTGGTACTAATACTAATTTGCGGAAAAGAATCCGCAGTCGGTCACCTTTCTTTGCCACGTGTGAAGCTGGAGCAAATATTTTCCATGAGCATCTAGAGGTGCTTCACCTAGCTGAGGTAAATGTCCTTGGCGGAAACAAAGTCCCCGAGGGACTGTGTCACGCATTGGGCCTCCTACGAAGACACTACCTGAGTAGGCTGCGCAACCGCGTCATTAAAGTCGTCACTGTTGCACTTTTGGTGCACAATATCACCGGATTCAATCGTTATATCCGATATCGTGGCACTGGAGCATTGTAATAAGCGGTTTATTTTACCATAGAAAGAGTACAAAAGTTGATGGTGCCATAGCTGTTCATCGTTATATCCGATATATTGTTATAAACGGTATCGTTATAAGTGGACTCGACTGTTATCAGTGAAGCACCACATGGCAGGTGTGTTGCGTTCCTTTTTATTTTAACGCGTTTGCCGCCGTTACCGTAATTACTTGTGAAAACAAGAGCCTGCGAACAGTTTCAGAGATTTGCGTAAAATCACGCTGAAATCGTGTTACTATGAACCACGGGGTAAGAAATTGCGTCGTGTCTTTGTCGGACTTTCAGCCGCCCATTGACGTGTAGTCTTCGGACACTGGCGACTCTTCGCAATGATCGCCTGCGGGATCCTCCCACGCGTTGTTCACCCGGCCCGTTTAGTCACCGGAAACCTTGGGGCTCGTGGATCGCCGCTCCTTGGTCGTTCCGTGTAACCCTCTCCTAAGTGGCTCGTTTAGTGGCGCCTAATCCGCCGCCGCGCCTTTCGTAGCGCTTCCAAGTGTGCGGTCACCACGCCGCACCTTATTACCGGTGGCAGTTGCATGCGCCACGACTTCTGCTGCGGCTGCTGCTTGTGGAGAGGGAGCGGTGTGGGAGAGCAGCTGCGGGGAAGAAAAGAAACGGCGAGGTGGTGTACGCGTTGGGCTGTTTGTGCGTGGTTGAGACTGCGCGCAGGTTGGCTCTCCGCGGGGGCCCTGTCTGTGGCTCTACGGGGAGCCGCGGCGCATGCCTGACCCCCTACTGCCTCCGCTGCTTTGCTGCAGTTGCCCTTCTTTTCTTCCGAGCTTCCCGCGACGCACCTATTCCTCCTCTTTGCCCCTATTTTCTCGCGTAAGCAAACAAGAACGCGCTTGCTTTAGCTCTTTTTCACGCTATACTCGGCGGGATGCTTCTCTCCTGCGGAGTTTATTTTCAACGCTCTATTACATTTTGATCTTTTCTTTTTTTTTTTCTGTGTCTAGGCAACATAGTGAAGTGCTGGTTAACGGTTGTACGCGTAGGTTATAGTTATGACGGTAGTCTGTACAATGCATCGTATAGCAGTATGATTGTATGGTTCAATGCGCGGACGCAGCGCAGGCGACGAGGCGCGCCGTAGTGGAGGGCTCCGGATTAATTTTGACCTTCTGGGGATCTTTAACGTGCGCCGAAATCTCGTACACACGGGCGTTTTTGCTTTTCGCCTCCACCAGATCGTATAGCAGTATCGTATCTCCAAATGTACTTCAGGGAAACCAGTCCGCGCGTATTACTTTTGAGGTTTGCCTCGGGACAGTTTTCTTTCTTGGGGTTGGGGGTTGGATAGGATTGCGGGTGATTATAGTTACATGTCATGCACCGTTGCGTGCGACGTAAATCCCACTCCGGAATGAACAAATAAAATTAATTATGGTTTCAAATAGTTTGATTCATTCATTTAGGGCGGTGGAGAAATACTATATCATTGCGGATTTATTGTAGCGGGAAGGATTTCCTCCACGGCTCCGCCGATGCTCATGTGAGTTATTTGCGACCAGGAAAACAGGCGGGGAGGCGAGCGGCGGAACGTGTTTTCTTTTAACGCGGACAGTGATAGAAATTTATCTGTGGGCTAACGAAGTATTTCTACCAGTATTTCTTGGTCACCGCTCGGAAAACTGGCATCAGCGGCGGCGGCGAAGTCAAAGCTTGCCACTCTGGACCTCAAACAAACTGGGGAATTGGCTTTTCTCACGGCTGCTGTTTGGAACCACCCGTTGAGACTGGGCGCACCTTTGCGAAACGTAGAACACCGAAACAAAGGCGGCGAATATTGAGCTCGGCTGTCTTTGGCCGTTTCAGCGCCGCTCGTCAAACTTGTCTTGTCTTATCCGTAGCTCCAGAGCGCGTGTCTGCGGGTACTTTTCCAAGGGCCGTGCGCCGGCATTGACGGATTCGCCTTACACCCCGCACAAGAGTTCGGCGGGTAGCCGCCGCAGCCTGGCCGACCGCTCGATACGACAACCACTCCATCTACGACGCCTGTCTCTGTCGTTGGCTAGCGCGCCGCGATTTCCCTCGGCCATCTCGTTAACAGTGCGCGCGTTCCGTTGTGTTCTCTGAAACACGAAACTACGCGTCCCTGTCTCAGTGGCCCATAGGTCACTCAAGCAGTTAGAGGAAAGGGGGTGGTTGGGGGCGTTGCATTCCCCGTTCCCCGGCGGCGGGCTGTGTTGGGCCCGCGTAGCGCTCATTGCACGTGGTGCATTCCTGTGGGGAGGGGCGGGC
The DNA here is from genome assembly GCA_013339765.2 of Haemaphysalis longicornis. Classification (NCBI taxonomy): domain Eukaryota; kingdom Metazoa; phylum Arthropoda; class Arachnida; order Ixodida; family Ixodidae; genus Haemaphysalis; species Haemaphysalis longicornis. The sequence goes on from CM023453.1 coordinate 75,219,003, forward strand.
GCGTGGAGGTGGTGGCGTGCCATCGAAGGCCGTCTTCCCCCTCTCTTCTCCCACTAACTTCTCACAATCCCAAGCGTGTCTGCGAGTCCGCCTTTCTGCCTGTTCACCTCCGAGACAACAGCAGGCTTTGAATCGCCACCGAACCAAGTCTTCAAAGCACGAACGAATTATGATTTTCCAGAAACGTTGTCGAGGTAAAAGGGAGCCTAAACAAAACTAATTCCTGTACTGCTCGGAATGGTGCGTCACCCGCACGAAAACTTAGTTTTCCTGGTCGCCAGAGGGGCGGCCATTTGCACACGTTGTTGGCTGGTAGGAGGCGTTGTTTTGTTCTTCGTTTCGCCGGCATCGGAGCGTGCCGCGTGGCTGCAACTTCGTCGCTGTTAAAGGGGTGATGTCGTGGGCTGCTGAGAACTTCCAGGATGCGGACGAAGGAGAAAGAAAAAAAGCGCGGGAAAAACAAAAGCGTTGCGAGTATCAAGAGCGTCATTAATTATGTGGGCAGAGCCGCGGAACGTTAGCAGCGCTGCGGCGTGTCTTCTCGCCGTTGGCGCCGTGCTTGCTCTGCGCGCTCGCTGCAGTAACCCTCGGAGGCATTTGTATTCCGCGCGAGTCGAGACGGAGCGGCGGCCGTGCGCGGTCTCCTCGGCCGACGATTGCGCCACGCAGCGTTGAAGCGGCGGTGGCCGCCCCGCGATGGGCGCTCGACCTCGCCGTTCTTTCTCGACGGCACGACCGTCCCCTTGCCCAGCTGTGTTACGTATCTCTGCTTAGCTTTTCGTTTTTTTTTTTTCAAGCTGGAGGACAGCGATGGCCGCACGATGGAGGGGGCCGGGAATGAATGCGGCCGTCTCAAATTTCAGTTTAGAGAAACGCCGTGGCGCATCAAGCACCGCGCTGTTTCAGGCTGTTGCGTGGACCGTTCGTCTTTGTTTCTTCTTTCATTTTCTTGTGGGGACGAGTGGTCGCTCTATCCTATTGAGGTCACATCATAGCATATATCAGATTACGTTTGTGTTCAGTCGCCCATCTTATTTCGTTTTTTTTTTTCTTTTTTTTTCCTGTGTGGAGCTGAAACCAACGGAGCAGTTCTCTGAAACGACAGGGCGAGTAGCCGGGGTGTATAAAAGAAGCCGCGAACCCCGGTTTGAGCCTGCCCTGCTCCAAGTGGCGCAGCATTGCACGGTTGCGTGACTCTGCGCGCTTGGGTACACGGGGATTACACGAGGAGACGGAGCGCAGCACGCGCGGAGTGTGTCCCCGTCTTCCTGTTGTGCCTTTGCTTCCTTCCTCGCCCTCAGCGCGCTCCGTTATTTGGGCGTTTTGTTTGGAGAACAGCGATCCAATTGAGGGGCGGCTTCCGCTGCGGTTAAGCCACTTACTGCCTTCTGCAGCCTCGGCAAAACCGCTGCCCTCCAAGTGTGGTCGTGGACTTCACGGTGCAGGCAGCTCAGAAGCACGAATTTGTTCAGGCAGGGTTGTATTCTTTTCAGGGCGCCTTCTAGGGAAATCTTGTTGGTCTTGAAAACGTTTACTTCGCTCCTGGCTGCCAGCGGCAACTTTCGATGTTCGGTAGAGTTGCGCGAACCTCTTCGAGGCGACCGACATTGAAACTGCCCGTGTAGCAGCGCCCGATCACCATTTGGGTTCGAGCCCGCTTATAACGAACACATCGGGAAACTGAAATGAGTTTGTTATATCCGCTTTTCGCTATATCTGGACACAAAATCCATGTATACAAATGGTAACTGTAAACGAAGATTTGTTCGTTATAGCCGCGATTTCGTTAAAACCGGGTTCGCTATAAGTGGTTTATGCTGTAGTAGCAGGTTTTCAATGCCCGTGACCAAAACTTGCTCTAACTTAACCACCTGGTCCTGGATACCGCCGGGCTCTTGGTTGGTGTCCAGTGTCGAGGCCAATTTTTGTCCAGCTTCGCAACAGAACAGGTAGTGTATGATGCACAGTGTATGATGAGTGAAGTGTATGATGCATAGTGCGTGTCAGAGTCGACAAGTGGCAAGGGGCGGCTAGGAAACATACCTGCGGCGACGTCTGAGTAGCGCGTGCGGGGAGCGGCGCTCGCGGTTTCGCTTGTCGCACGCGCGTGTGTCGGTGTGACCGCGTCGCTCGTCCGGAGTCGCTCGGTCGACCTGCTTACTTCGCTCCTCATTGCGTTCTCAGCCGTGAAAAGCACGGGCCGTCAAAACCGTTGTGTGTGCGTCCCTTCTTCCGGCGTGGCCTCTCATTCTTCGCCTCCAAAGAGCTCGCGCTCTCGCCGCGCGCACTCCGGGGCGGTGGCAGGGCAGAAAGAAAGCGGCGCCGTCGGAACCGGTCCTTCGCTCTCCCGCTGGGGCTGAAGAAAAAAGGTGGGAAAGAAAAAAGATGGCGGTCGGAAAGAGTAAACGCCAAGCGGGGACGACGCGGTCTCCTTTCAAGCGACGGCTGCCCCCGGGCTATTCATCCATTGTGGCCGGCGCTGCGCGCCCTGGCCGGAGTATGTTTCCTCGTGAGGCGTCCGCTGCTCTCTTCTTACACCCCTCCACGGGCTAGCCGCCGCTGCCCGCCGTCGCCGTCCAGTGTGTTGTCCTCCCCTCCTGTTGCCGTCGGGGACACACGTCAATGGGACGAGGGGAATGTAATTGTCTGGCGGAAATTTTGCGGCTGCCCCCGACGGTCGGTGCAGCACCTTTCTTTTTCGTGTGTGTAACTTGCGTTCTTCTGTGCCAACTTCCCTAACCGCTAGAGGGAGGGTTCTTGAGCTCTTTTTCCTGCTGAAAGTCTACAGCTTACCGAATGCCGTTTTAGGAGGGTGGTTTGAGTTGCCGAGCGCTAACATAATCTCGTTAGGGCTGATCGGGCGAAACTGCTTGTAAAGCGACATTCTCCCTCGCCCGTGGGGCGCATGAAATGAGCTTGGGGCGCGCGTGCTGCGGCCGGATTCAGAAAGGTCACTTCAGCTTACCGCGCCTTCCCTTCACTTTACTTCAAATATTCATCCCTAGAGCAAATTTGTGTGCACTGTAGAAAGCTTCGGAATGTATTATTGGAAGCCGCCTACGACTACGACATCACAGTGTCGCTCATTTAGTATTGAAGAGTGAGTTCGCGCAAATTTGGATACGATTGCGTGCTTTTGGTACACCTTGCGGTCTCACAGTCAAGTTAGCTGTCCCGTTTCTTTTAAACACGATAGTCTTTCTTGGGCTACTTACACGCAGAAATTTTGGTCTGCCTGCTGTCTGTCTGCCTGTGACTCGGCCACCTGGCCAAAGTGGAACAGGAGCTGCGCACAAGTCATATAACACAGCCAAATCTAAGCGTCTAAGTCCGGTGTCATTGTTCATACTTGTCAATACTATTGAACAAGAAAAGGACATTACGCAAATATGAGGCAGAAAATCAATACACAAGTAGTATTTGCAGTGTTCCTTTATTAAAACAAAATAATGGATGCCTGGTTTTTGCGATAGCAAATGAAATACTACATCAACTGCAGAAAACCGTCGCCTGCTGTTGCTCGCGCACCTGGCGACACTTCAGAAATCAAACGGTAACAGCAATGAACGGTTCCACTAGATAGGTTCCACGTTCCGATTGAAACTCTCGTGCAGTAGGACAACGTGGTTCTATAAAAGTTGTAGTAGGGTGCCTCAATTCACGCGCGTCTGCGTCGTACGGCAGCGCTGGCATCTAGGCAACCAGCATGGAGGAGTGGAACTGAGGCTTAAACTTGAAGCAACCTCTAGCGTGTTATGGTGAGAGTAACGAGACGGGGCAGGAACAGCATGAGAGGTGAGCAGGACAAAGAACGGAGGCATTTAACTTGGCAGGGGCGCCAGTCGACTACCCTCTTTCGTCGGCATTTGCAACGAAAAAAGCAGATACGCGGCCTTTTTTTTTTTTTTCTCATCAGTTGGTTCCCGCGTCTGTTCTGTCGCCCTGCTCGCAGGCGCCCAGCTGTTGAGGATCGCGGATGTCTTTCACGTTCACCCAGCAGCAGCGCTGGCCGCGAACGTGGGAGAACTGAGAAGGCCCGGCTCGAGGCGAAGCCGGTTTCCCTCTCGGCCGCTGGCATCCCGTCATAAATGTAATGAACCAAACAAGCCCTTCTTCTCGCCAGGTTGCGGGCTTCTTCGGGCACACGTGAGGGATTCTAGCGAAGGGGGCCCTCGGTGGGAAGTCATTAAGGGCGCGAATAACGTTGCCCCGACACGTACTAGTAGTACGATTCTCCCCGACTAGTTCGTGCGGCTCGCCAGCCGGCGCGGAGGCGTGCGCAGGGCTCCGGTCGTTATCGATTCCTTCCCCCGACATGACGCCGACGCTTGTCGGAGAGGCGTTGAAACGCGAGCCCCCTGCGCTGCTGGCAGCTAGCCGGCAAATAAGCCGCTTCTTGTCTCCCCCCTCTCGGGGGCCCTCGAGTTATATTTGGTGGGCTCAGCGGAGCGATAAGCACCTCTGCGAGGATGAGGAGGAGTAGGAGGACGCCGTCGTCACCCGCCGCCGGGTTCGCGTTTTGACGGACGCGTCGAAGGCCCCTTTTCCCCGGAGCGTTTGACCGCCGCTTTTTGAGGGTGGAAGCCGTTCCGTGCCTGCGGTGCAGTGGGGTGGCTTTGTTCGGCGTTAAAATTTCGACAGCGTGTCTCTCTCTGTGTGGGAGCGTCAGTTTGCGGACCACGCGCTGCGTCATAAACTTCCGATGGCGTTCTTCTCTGCCTGGCTCTTTCCTTGGCGTGTAATTCTATCGGTCGTGGCGTGTAGTTCTCCGCAACCTCGTCTTCCATCCCGTGTTGTGCAGAATGGCTGAAAGTTAAATAATAATAATAAAAAAAGAACATCAGACTACAGGCGGGTAAATCTGTGCTCCGGAACTCGGGCTGTGTCTTAGGGAAGCGCGCGAGACCCAACTCCTGGCGCGTTCCCTGCGCCGCTGCGGCATGCGCGCTGTATCGAAGTCTTCCATTCTGGACAAAGTTCCATTCTCGAACGGGGTGCCGCAACGCTGCGTTTCGTCGCTGAGTCTCCATTTTCGTTTTATTTCCAAGCAGTATACCTCTAACCAGCCAAGAAAATTCTCGTGTCCGCGGCGGCAGAAAGCTCCCAGGCTACTACTGGCTACACAAACATCTCAGACTCTGACTGACTACTGGCTACGCCCAGGCTGCACAAGCAAACTACTGGCACCGCCAGGGTTCGAACCTGGACCCGAACAGAAGAGGAGCGAGAGCCCGTCGTCTTGCCGACTCGACCTACGCCCACACGTGGAGGCGGGGAGACAGACGGTAGTTTGGATTCAGCGTCTCGGGGGAAGGCCCTTTATCGAGGCGATACATGAAACAAGAGTGAGATGGAGGGAGTGAGAGAGAGATGACGTCATAGCCGCCGTCTTCCTCACCTTTCGAAAGACGCTCCTCTCCGTTTTCTTTCTCCCGACGCTGCTACGTTCGGGATACCGCCCCGCGAATCCGAGGTAACGGCTGGCAGTCTCTGGATTCACTCCTTGTAGAGCCACGCGTGTGAATTCAATGGACACCGCATGGGTAATCGTCGTGGGTGTCGTTTGCAGCTTCGCAGTCCAACCACCTTCAGATTGGAGGCAATTTTTTGTTCTTTCCCCACTAGGGGGATAGACCCGCAGCGGTGGGAGTATTCGAGGCAATCCGTGTTACGTGCTTCTCACCACATGTGCTCTCCCGCTACACACACAGGCTCAGTTATCTGGGTGACGCAAAGCGAAGCGCGCTGGCGAAGCGTAGGCACGATAGTAAGCAGGAAGTTGCACCGGCTAACGACACACGCCAGCAAACGCTTCGCAGTCGCTTTCCGCGTGGCCGTGAGCGAGCAATAAAGCGTTCATTTTCCTTCCTGTCACTTTGTACGCGAAATACAAATCCCCCTTCTTTTCCTTCTTTTTTTTGCTAGAATTGGATCTTTTAATGATGTTTTTTCGGCGACGACAGCTTCTCTGCCCAGTAGTTAGAGAAGGAAGGAATTTATTTTTCTGGCTTACCTCCAGTATTTTGACATAAAGTGCCACATATTGTGATCAAAGGGGGCTGGTGCCTTATTCGCAGGTAATATATATATTTATATATTATACCTTAGGAAGTGCTCCTTTCCGAAAACAGTACACTCGATATAAATAAACTGCCTTTGCTGCTGTCCACGCTTTCTAGCTGCAGTGGAATGTACTACCTTCCGGAAATTCTCTCGGATACTTTGTTACCACGTTTTTAGGCATTAATAAATGTGTCAGCGTTTATATATTGGGCTGTAATATTTAACCGTAGAGTTCAGACCGTTATGGTTTGCTCCGTCCGACGTTCGATCCGATAATTCTCTGTAAAGGATGTTTCACTGCAGGCGCATTCATATTGCGGCGAAGCCAACTTCATTAGGTAGGACGTCATGGGGCTGGATGTCAACTAAGAGCGAGTACCGAGACTGCATTTCGATGGGAAATCGTCATGGTTGTCGTACGGAGAAGTGAATTGCGTGCTTAGAGCGAAATACTTCGCGCATTCGGTACTGAAGGCTAAATTTTGTACATGTGATGACTCGATGAGTACACGATTTAAGTAGCCCTGGGACGAGGCTCGTTCAAAGCACCATCGCTACTGTTAGTCTTTCGGAGTGTTAGTCTTTGAATCACTATGCGGAGAAGGTTTTTCATGCAATCTTTTGGTGTATGTGTTCTGTTGTTCCCTCACCGTTTTTTTAAAGATTGGCTCCTCACAGACGGTTTTTAATCTTTTTTTTTTTGCTGAATGTGTTAGGTTGTTCCTGTGCAGTTATTTAAATATTTTTGTATAGCTATAACTCAAAAGTTGCCTTTCGATGGCAGTTATATGCTCTGTGACGAGAGAGAGAGAGATAAACGGGTCAACCACGTGGGCTCATCGAGCGGCAACAAAGGCAAACGGGGCTTGAATTTTTGACGCACGCAACCATTGGAGCAATCTCCCGATCGAGTTTGCGACGTCAGCCGTAATATAAAGTTTTTCCTGTACTCATAATTTAACTATTTGTTGTTGAAAAAAGAAGTACGTTGAAAAAAAAAAAACAGTGTGACGCGTCGAAAACAAAAAGAAAATTTTCAGGCTCTTTCAGAGTCCTCTTTTAAAAAAAGATTCCGCTAGTAATCTTCTTATGGAGCCGTCGTTCAAATTTGCCGCGTTTGTTAGCCTTGTACCCCCAGTGAAAAACGTACCGACGAAGTTCCCGTCCCCAGTGATCCCCGACGGGATTATGGCAAACATAACGAAAGTGAGATCGTAAGACTCACATCTAGTGGTTGTCCCTAAGCCTCACCCGTCCCTCTGAGCGCTTTAAGTATTTTCCAGCAACCTTTGTTCCCTTTCTACTGGCAGCGAACTTTTCATTCCCGAGAAACAAACAAAAAAAGAGTGTAAAGAAGAAAGCACAGCGTTGATCAGCGAGGGAAAGCTGTGAACACCATCCCGCCGCTACATTATACGTGTAGCCCTCCTAGCGTTGCAGCGTCAGGACGCTGATAGTTGTGGTTTTTACGACGCTGTTTGCGGTCTGGATTTTCTCGGGCAGCTGCGCTTGTAAAAAGTTGTGCAAGCCCCTTTTCCGAGCTTTCACTTCCGCTTTATTATACCTTCGTTCATTCTGTGACTTTCTTGTGTTTTTTTCCTATTTTTTGCAGTAAGCAGTTTTGAAACTCCCCTAAGCGCTTTGTCTCGAGAAACGGTTACCGCAAGAGAGGCTTCATTTATTTGTTTTCGTAGGCAAAGAGTACTGAAGATGTTGTTCTTGATTACTTTTTTTGTTAATGCGGAGAACCACGGATTGCTAACTGCATCCAGCCAGTTTGTGGCCAGGAATGGAGTTTTTCTTTTGAAGGATATAGCTTATGCTTGATTGATCGAGGTCGAGTTATGTTCGGCATGGTCCTATAGTGCGTATCCACTGCTGTTTTTTTTTTTGTATAACAAACTGATGTAGGTCCTACCGTCTGCGTATATGCTTTTGCTTCTTTTTTTGTATCGCGGAATAATGTTGTAGCTTCTTTTGCCGAGTTTTGGGACGAGTGCCTAACGGGGGAAGATGCCTCCCTATTGCGATCGCCCATGACAAAACCCATGCAGAAAGCTCAGCCTAGTGCGTCGCTTTGAATCGCGGTAGCTGGTTTCTGCCTCTCGTTACAGCGTGATTGCCTCTTTTTGGTGATGTCATCGCGATAGAAGTACAAAGAAAGAGAACCTAAATATCCGCGACGACTGTTTCGGACTATCCGATTTGTCCCAATACAATCGCCATGGCTCGCTGCTCGTTCGTCGTTCTTTCCACCACGCCGATCGGAAATGTCTCTCGCTTGTCGCCGTTACCCGATCGAGGTCTCCTCCGGAATCGGCTTTTCGACGAATCGTGTCTGCTGCGTTTGCATTTCCCGGTTGACTCTTTTCTTCCGCCGCCGGCGGTTTGGGTCCCTTTTTTCTTCTTGTCTTCCTTCTTGTTGCTCCAGCTTCGCTGCGGCGTGTTCGGGCGCTTTCCATTTTTCGCGCATAGTGCCGCTGTCTTCCACAGCGGGGCTGTCACACGAGAGCTCGCGAAAAGCGCGGCCGCGAATGTTTCGTTTCCTTGGTTCTTGACTGTGATGTGTGCCTCTTCTCGTCGTCGTCGTCGCCGATTCTGTTTGCTCTCTCTTCATACGGCGTCGATGTAAGGGGAATATCCACTTCCGTCGCCGATGCCTCCGTTGTCGCCGTGGAAACATCTTTATCCTTTTTTTTTCCTTGCTCCCCCATCCATTTGCCATCTGGGCCCTGCGGGAGAGAGAAGGGATTGGGAGAGGCTGGGGATGGAGGAGGAGGAGGAGGAGGAGGCACTGCTGTAGCCCCTTTACGATTCGTTTCTTCTCTCCACTCTGTTATCCGCTCTTCTTTTATTGCTCTCCGGCCAGCAGTGAGCCCAGAGTGCGGGGTGTGCGCGCGCTTGTGTGCTGTCGTGTTATCGATCGCCCGAGCGGGCTGTTTCGCTTCGCGTGTCTGGAGCAATCTTTTTTTCTTTCTTCTTCCGTCCCTACCCGCCTTGGTGCCCTGCTTCGTTTTCTTCGTCTCTGTGGGCCGCTCGGCGGGATATTTTCTTTCTGGGCTCTCTCTCCCCACGCGTCTGTCTGCCGCGTGGCTTTTGCCTCGGAGAAAGGGGCTGCTACCTCTCTCCCCATCTCTTTGCCGGAATGAACTGCCATTGAAAATTTTGGTTTTGTGCGCACTCGAGCGCGGTGTATTTGCTGATTGGCGCAAGCGTGTCTTCTCCTGCCTCCAGGGTTAACTTTGTTTCTACCGTTCGTTGTTGTCGGTTTGTTGTTGGGCCGTCTGTCTAATCGCCTTTCGACTCGCGTCTACGGGGTATCCGAGGAGTGCGGACTGGATTTTTGTTATCCCTTTGTAGTGGCTTGCTTTTTCCCGCACTGGTATTCTGGGCTGCCAAGACAACTCGCGAACCGTTGGAAAGATGTATTACGAATGGGATTGCGTTCTTTTATTCATTCTACCCCGTTTTCGAATTGCGGGCGTTTTTTGTTGTTGGTTTTGTTGAAAGTACAAATTTTTGTCAAGTTTGAGCATTCGTTCACTCCGCTTTTGCCCGCCCCTCGCGCACGGTTGTCTCTAGAAAAATGCTCTTTTTGCTGTTATTGTATACGTGCCCCAACAAGTCGCCTTTGGAAGGTCGGGAGCAAGTTAACGAGGGAGTCCCGCCAAATTTACACCGGACACTCTTCTCCCAACAAGTCGCGATTTCGTCCGACCATTCTAGGACACGCCGAATTGGCGCTGTGCGGGAAAGCACACACGTGTCTTGTCGCATCGACATTTTATGCGGTGAACGGGCTTCATTCGCGCGCCCCATCTCTCTGTCGTAGAGGGAAACCTCGTCTCGTCGCTTTGCAGCCCGCAGGCTAGAAGACAAAATCCGGGAATGGGAACTTTTGTGCCCAAACGAAGCAAGCACCCTGCGACGCGGTTAATTAATCTGAATTAATCTAAGCGCAGTTGGGGTTCCGCAAGGTTTCGTTAAAATCTGGCAAAGATAAATGGAGGACGGGTGAAGAACTGGAAAGAGAGGGAGGAAAGAGACGGCACAGGCTCTACATTGGGGAAAAGTATGTTGCCTGCCCGCGCATGGCGATGCGTGCCTAAGCTGCTTTCTGATTCATTTTCGAGTTGTGCCACTTTGCGGAGCATCACCTTTCGTGTTTAGTTCATCGTCGAAAGCGAGCGGGGGGGAAGTGGCTGTAATGATGATCGCTTTAGCGGGGCGCGCCCGGGGAAAACGGATCGATGGGTAACTCGCTTTGAAACCGGAGCGGAACAGCCGATGAGGCGCGATGGGCATTTTCGCCTGCCTCGGTGGTTTTCAAAAGTGCTCATTGTGGCTCGGGGGTTCTTTTCACGCTGTTGTGGAAAATGCGGTTCTTTCTTTCCCGACTGCTGAAAACGAAAGGATTGAGCTGTTTCCTCGCAATTTTATTGGGAGACTGGGGAGCAGGTAACAGCCATTTGTTTCTTCTCGTTACTAACAAAAACTGCTTGGTGTGTGTGCGGGTGCATGCGGCTGGGTTTTTCTGTGCTTGCGTGCGTGCGCGAACACGCACACGCACATAGAGGTGCCGTTACTTCAAATTATTCATGACTGTGGAATCACTTTTTATACGTAAAACAAACTTGCGTGGTCCTTGTAGAACAGGCTATTACCTGTCAATGCCCCTGAAACTGTCCTCGGGAACTTTATTGCTGCTTGTAAGCAGGGCTATGCGAAAGCGCCCGTGTGTCGAGATTTCGGCGCACGTTTAAGATCCCCGGGTGGTCGAAATTAGTCCGGAGTCTTCCACTATAAACGACGCGCCTCGCAGCCCAAGTGTAGGTTCAGCGCGTAAAACGCCATATTTTTTTTAAAGCAGGGCTATCGTTATGTTAACTTGGATGTATACGTGAAAGTCGACTGGGGTGTAATGGGGTCGGTGACAGGCCCGACCAACTTGCGTGCCCTCGTTAAGGCCACCATTCCATGCAGGTGACGGGTGGTTCGTGGGCTCTGGCCCGGTGCATAGTGGGTGGCGCGCCGTCAGTGGTGGTCCCAGGGGGGGAGGGGGGGTGCGAAGGGGGCGATCGCCCCCTCCCCCCTGAGAGAGAGAGAGAGAGAGAGAGAGAGAGAGAGAGAGAGGAGAGAGAGAGAGAGAGAGAGAGAGAAGAGGTGGGGGAGAGAGGGTAATGATTTATTGGAGAGTTTAGCTCCAACCTAATTTGTGCTCATCCGCGATCATTTTCAAGGAAGTCGCTTTATTACAATTGCTGCATGGTGCACACAGAAGTGGCCATAAATTTGGTAGAAAGCATATTTACTTAGTTTTGTTTAGGTTTCAAATGACTTCAAGAAATGGTCGCGACACCTGCTTATTGAATATATTTACTGCTACTGTTTGAGAGAGAGACAGAGAAAATAATAGTGATTTGTATGGAGAAGTTAGCTCCAACTGATAGGGGAGCTGGCTGTTACAAAATTTGATGTGAGATAGTTTGGTTACAGTGCTCAGTAGCCATTAGAAACCCACACAGGAAGGGACTAGCGCCCGAACGTCTTGTGTGCGCTCAGTCTACGGTATGGTTTGTACGATGTGTACACCGTGCACTTACACTAACAATATGCCCATGCTATGTATACTCTTAAATACATACATCACTACGCAGACAATAAAAAAAATGGCCGTATACAACAGTACACCTAGCTGTAGCATTTCTTGGTCGTCTTGCTCGCCCATTCGCGGCGTAAAAATACGTATCCTATACTTGATTGATAAGTCTTCGCTTCCTGTTCGCTTCTAAGCGGAAAAAAAAGCACAACTCACGTCCGTGCAAACAAGCAGCCTTGTTCTCTTGGTAGTCGCGAGCCGTATGAACAAACTTAGCGTCGAGACCCTCGCAAGTGCTGCCTCTCTGCGGCGCAATTACTTTACTTGCAGACCCGTGCTGTCGTCTGCAGCTCGGCATCAGTGCGCTTCTCAGTGTCCGCGCCGCCGGGCTTATTGGCTAGAGAGCGAAGGAGGGAAGGAGGGCCAGGCGTACGCAACGCATTCGACGACTCCGTCTTTCCTCACTATAACTTTGGTTTGTTTCGCTTCGCGATAAGCTCTACGCAACCGGAGTTGAACAAACCGCGAAGCAAGTTGAGACGGACAAGAAAAGGGAAGGTGGGAAAAGGAGAATCGCAAAGCCGCTGCCTTCGCTTCCTCTTTCCTTCGATCTAGATTTCTTCTTTCAGCTGTCAACAAAAGCAACAACTGCTTCCGCTTTGTTTAGGCCGCCTGTCGAGTTTGATCCCGCTCTCTCTCTCTCTCTCTCTCTCCTCTGCCGCCGCTTTCTTTCGCGTCTGTCTTCGGCTCGGCCGCCGGGTAAACCGGAGATTTGCGACGTTTCTCTACTACTGATGCGTTGACTGGGGGCAGTGCCGGCGCAGTTGACTCGCTGTGTTTGTCTTGCGCGTCGCTTTTCTGCTTCGCGCGGTTTAATAGACCTTCGGGGGGCAGACCTTTCTCTTTCTTAGTGTGCTCGTCGCGAGCCTCGAATGCCGGGGCTGGCTAAAGATCGAATTTTTCATTGACTCCTGGGGAACCTTTTTTTTTCTTTAAGTCCGCGTTTTCAATTTCACCGAGGGTAGTGCCGGGTTTGTCTTCTTTTCAATCCAGCGCTAGGTTTTGATTTCCTCGGCCTTTTTCCCCGGCTCATTCATTGCGACGGCCGTGTTCTTTCTTCGTCTCTCGCGTCTTTGTTTTGAGTCATGTCGCGCGCAATTTAATTTGGCTGTGGTGAGGATCGAACCCTAGAGGGGTGGCATTCCCCGTAAAGTCTCACAGTTTTGCAGCGGCAAGTTTTCGTACCTAATGATCAAAAGAATGGTAATAATAATAATAATGCGTTTATTTCATCGTCATTGTGTTCATGATGACAGGGGCCCGCAGTAAAAGCTTTCCAAAAACAGCTTGACTGAAGCTGAAGCTGCTTGGCGAACAGCAAGGATCAAGAAGAGAAAAATACAGCCAAATCTACATAACACCAATACACGGGAACACTGGGTTAACATTTCTAAGCTTGTTACAAACTACTACGGGAAAGTACAAGAAAAAGAAAAAAAGACGCACAGCGCAACAAAAATTAAGGCTAAAAAGCTGAAATGGTTTGCATTCGCAAAACAACAACACAAAAGAAAGAAGGCTTTTCGTTTTTTTTTTTTTCGAGTTCGAAGTTCCGCTAGGTTATTCGTTTTCTCATATTATAAGAGCGACGAAATTGGCTAAGGGTTATAAGACTTCTTGCTTCAAGGCAGTACGTTTATAGTTTTCTTAGCTCGTAGTTTAAGTAGCAAGAAATGTATGAGTACTTGGAAAAGAGTAAACAGGTCTTGCTCTTGTCTCCCAGATATGGGGCTTCGAGCGTTCTCGGAAACGATACATATGAGTGGCCATCTACGTGTACGTATACAATAGCTTTCCAGTAAAGTAAAATGCGTTAATGCAACAATTTAGTGCTTTGCATTATAAACCATCCAGGGCCATCGCGGTGCTAGAGCAATGTTAGGTGTCTCACGGTTGTAGTGATGTGTTTATACCGTCTTAACTCAGCTCTGTACACGATTTTCGCCGCGAGCATCAATTTGATATTGGTTGTGTTGACCTCCGGATGCTTACTATGTGCGCGCTAAAATTTCGCTAAACAGGCGCCGTTCACTTTTCCATACGCATACGTGTTTTGGGTGTGCCCAGTTGTAAACTGTTGTAGACTCGAATGAAACGTGTACCGCCATCAGCAGCCGCGTGTGCACGTACTACAGATCCAACAGCACAGAATATAGTGCGGCACGTCTCGATGCGGCCGCTTTCGCAAATTGAACAAATTTGGGGAATGCAGTTTTTGTGCCCTGCCGTCCACATAGCAACATTCGAGGTTTAGTTACCCGGGAAACAGCGTCAGTGCTGCGCGCGCAGTCTTCCTGTCAGCGTCGTCTTCTCCGCATTGCACGTGGACGCTGCTTCTCCTTCCGGTCTCGCGAGAAAAACGGCTGGATGAGCCTGGCTGCACCGGAGCGCGTTCCGTGTTTTTTTTTTTTTTGTCTCACGCGTGAAATGGGAGAGGCGAGTGGGAAGGGTTGCTGCTGCTGCCCTTCTCCTCCTCTTCTTCTTCTTCCGCCTGGGAACGGCACCTCGAGCAGCGGGAGCAGCGGCGGTTGCCAGCCAAGGTTCGATGCCCCTCCCTGGAAGAGAAACAACCCCTTTTCGCCGCCGCGCCGACGCGACTAGGCCGGGGAACGGCGGCCGAGCACGCACGCACCGCGAAGCTCGGGAATGTCAGTCGGTGAGGTTGCTGCGCAACAGCAGGTGGGGGAGCGTCGCAGCAACAGCGTGATGCTCTCTCGCCTTTCGTGATGAAGCCGCTGCGCACTGCAGTAAGAGCGAGCGACGTCACCGAGGTGCGGTCGACCCACGCTGAATGCGTTCGCGGTTTGGACTTCTTTCCACGCGAAGCGATTTTGTCTGGGAACCGAGTGTGCAGTTCGGAATACACTGGATGAGAATGCGGCATCGTTGTCGTCTTAATTTGATGCGACATAGAGTTAGGGACTGGAGGTACAGAGCGGTGGCAAAGAGGTAACGAAAGAGTAAGGCGTAAAGAAGTAATCGTCGAGGGCCGCTGCGCGCCGGCCGTGGCCTCTCTGCAGGTCCGGTACTACTTGCACGGCGTAGTAATTTTGTAATTTTCTAACGCATGTCGAGGCCGCGGTGGGTGCTAGGGTAATAGTGACATCGCGCCTGATTGCGCTTAACTGCGCTTGGGGACGCCGTTTCTTGCATTTCTTTTTCTCATCGGGGTGAAATTAGTGATGCCGGCAGTGTAATGAGGGGTGCTCGCTGCATCCGAGATAAGTGTCCGTTACGCTGTGTTGCGACGACGCCGCTGTTTGAATGAAGCTGCTTAGTTATCGCAACACAAGCCGTGATCAGGGAGCTGTAATGAGCCTTTCGCGCATTGATCTTACGCGGATTTTCACAACTCCTTGTATCGCAATTTCAAATCAGTTACAAATATGGGCGATAATTGCGGGAGTGGCCTCCTTGTAACCTCACCACCGGTATAACCATGTAGCTAGGATTGATGGCGTCACAGTCACTCCGTTGCCATCCGCTGCTCTTCGGTGTTGCTTTTGTGCTTTCGGCTGAAAGTTCGAGCGCTGGATGCGGGGTGTATGCGTATGTTCGACATTAACAGTGGCGTGGGTCTTTATTTCACCGCCGTTGTCCTGTCGTTATATTTTAGGTTAATCTCCCCCCTTCCCGTGTCTCTCCCGTGCGTACTACGTTTGCGGAAAGTTTTGCGACACACCTGTCGCATTTTGGAAGCTCGGGACATTTCAATGGGCCGGGCTAATGGTGGAGCGATCGTCGACATGTCCCTCGTACGCGATAAGTCTGCCTATATATATAAACCAGCTCTCTCAGTTTCTTAAAAGGTGCCCGAGGCAATCGGTGTGTAAAACGAATAGTAAGTGACACCAACTTTGCTGTAACAGATTCAGAATTTTGTCATTGTTTTCGTTCCCTTCCAATTTATTTTTCTTCAAGACGCCTGAGCCGCGAGCGAGCTGTCGCGCTTTGCATGCGTATTGTGTAGGAAAGAAAAGAAGTACAATGAAAACCGGAGAATAAATTTGCCCTTACCTTTTATTCTGCGCGTATCGGGGTCCGACGGTGCACGGGGGATGGAATTATATTCTATTTTCTTCAATTTTACTCCTCACCTTCGTTCCGCAGGCTTGTGCGGATAGTAACCCTAGATGTGTCCTGTCCACGAACAACTCCACTCCCAACGTAGTAATAAACGAGGAGATGTATTTACGCACAAAAGCGGTCAAAGATGTCCGAGCGTGTGGAGAACTAGCGTGCATGGCGGAATCAGATGCATAGTGGAAGCCGAGAAAAGGAGCGTCACAAAGCAAGAAGGAAAAGACGCTAACAGCCACGCGTGAGCTGTTTGTAGCGCCGAAAGCAGACCGCGAATAAATTTCGCTTCCACTCTGAAAAGCGAGCGAAAGGGAAGCGATCCTCGACTCTTTTCGCGTGTCCCAATAGCCGCCGCTGCGTTATTTTCCCCGCAACCGATCAGCATCCAAGTGCCGGTTGCAATCGTACCCTTCCATTTGAACACGGCCTCAAAGAAATAAGCACGACGTGTACGACCGACCGGCGGACGGGGCTGCTTACTCGCATCAGTTTCTTTCTCGCACCCTTCGTTCTGATTTTTTTTTTTTTTTTTTTTCCCGGCTCGGAAGCGTTTCTTTTGGCCGCCGCCGTGTGGCAGGTTCTTTTCGGAGGCATATTCGTCCTGCCTCTTCGGCTCCCCCGAGTGCGCGTGGAGGGGAGGCAGCGGTGGCGCATTCTATCGGCGCGGACCAGCTGCACGCCCGAGCGACTCCCAAACGGGGCGCCCCTCCTTCCCCCCTCTTCCCCGGCCCCAATAGTGGAGGGGGCAGGCGTGTGTTCTCTCTCACCTCCGCACGCGGGATTCTGCTGAGCTGCCGACAGAGTGAAGAAGCAGAGGAGGAGGGAGAGATGGCGACCCTGATGGCGCGCAGTGGAGTGCGGAAGACAAATTTTCGGACGCTTGCGTGCCCTCTTTTATTTTGCATTCGTCCCCCCTCCCGGGAGGCTCTTTGCGTGGTGTGCGTTTTTCCCTTCCTCCATTTCTCTCTCTCTCTCTCCCCGTGGGATTCTGTGTGTCCGCGTTGATCGCTTTCCCTTTCTGTTTCGCAGAATGCGCGTATTAACGTCTTCGATACGGAGCGTGCCCCCCGCGAAAGGCGTGCTGGCACGTTGCCTACCCTACCGGGGCATGTTTGCAGTTTTTCCCTTTACGGGGTCTTCTCGGAGGAAAGCGTTGGCTGCGGACTTTGGTCCCACGCGGATAGTTTGCCTTCTGGGAAGAAGCTCACGGCGGGGTATTATGTGTGCAATAAGATTTGTGTTTTGTTCACGTGTTGCTTTCATGATTTGGTTGCGAGATTTGACGCGCCGACGCTGCGCAAGCGACGAGGCGCGCCGTAGGGGAGGGCTCCGGATTAATATTGACCACCTGCAGGGGATCATTAACGTGCGCCGAAATCTCGGAACACACGGACATTTTCGCTTTTCGCCTCCATCAGAAAAGCGGCCACGTGTTGCCTTGCATTATGGCGGTTCCCGACGTGTGTCCTCAAAAACGTTCACTGCGTCTCCTGCTCGTTGCTGGGCGCTTGCTTTTCACGATAAATAAAATCCTGGCATTTTTTCTTTCAGCATGAGAGCGCTGGGCGCCCCACCTCGTAAAATCGCCTCTGTTGTTCTGTCGGAGTGTGAAGCCTGTCAGTCACAGTCACGGCCGCCCGAGTAAGAAAGCGTTGCTGGGCAAGTTGCGTTGGTTGCCCAAGTACGTCGGGCATGCGGGACGCCGCGGCTTCTGCATGTTGCAATCGAGGGTGCACTAGTCTCACAGAATGCACCAGAGGATGTCAGAATCCGGAGGGGCTTATCTCTCCAGCTCACGCGGCCTTAATCTCCTCGAATTTGTGCAGCGCGCTCGCCTTTAGGATTTTCACTGGTATGATGTTATTTCCCCATCCTTCCTTGCTGCTTGACACGTGTCCTTTGTACCACGTAAATGTAACTTTAAAGATATGTTTCGTAAATAGTTGGTGCAGTTGCACTCCATTGTCCGGCGTGCGCACACAGGGGTCGCACTTTTCTTATTTTTAAAATTTAGAGTTGTTAACCTTCGGCATTTACATGCACTGCCCTGGCGTGCGAATGCGACATGTTTCGCGAGCTTGTTTACTTTCCTTTCAACCCGCTCTTCTTTCGGTGACGACAGGAGGACTGCGAACCTCAGTAGGGGCGCATTGGACATTTCTGTTTGTTTCTCGTCAACAGTGCCGTTTGTTTTGCTCGCTGATCGTAGGACCGCATACAGGGCGGGCGCTGGGTGTGGGCTATTGTCACGTGATTGACGAGACGAGGGCCTCCCCTTGTCATCGGCGGTCCCTCTTCCGCAACGTGTTGCCGTTGCCTCCCTCCGGCGATCGATTGGTGCAGCCTCTCTTCGTGGATTCTCTCCCTCCTCTTCACTCCCTCTCTGCCCGGCGCGAGGTTGCTGATGTCGTTCGGCCGGGCTGTCGCGCACACTTCACTGTCGCGGCCGGTGCGGGGCGAGAATTCTATTATTATGGGGGCAATTCGCTCCTATTACTCGGCGGCGCACTCCGCTGGCGCAGGGCCCCTGAATCACACCCCGTACGCTTTCCCGCTCGTGCCGACTGCTGGCGCTAGTCTAGGCTGAGCCTCTGTGCCTGCCGTCCTGCCTGCCTGGGTTCTGTCGTTCAGGCTGCTGCTGTGTTGATAGAGGGGATCCTGACCTGTGAGTGGGGCACGGGGTGTCGTCTCGCGTGCCAGCGGAGGCGGTACGCGTACGCCACCTGCTAAAGCTTTGTTTCCCATCCGTGTTAGGTTCTCTGTGTTGGGCAATGCAGGCTAGGCGTTCCTTTCCGTGCGGTCAAGCCGCTGGGAATGGTTTCAGCCTTTCTTTGCTGTTGTTGTGGTAGCCCTGCCCGGCTCGCCCTGCGGTTAGCATTCATGTATCTCACGGAGCTTGGCACTGCCGTAGCTGGAGTAGGGCTGATGTTTGGAGACGTGCGCCGCCGGGGTTTCCCTCGCATACACGAACGTTCCGCATTGTGTATGACGCGGAAGCACCGATGTAGCCGAGGGCGCATATCTCCAAGCGCAAACCAGATTCGGAAACGTGTTCTAGAAGCGCTAGTTATGGTTGTCACTTGCTTTCGTATTATTACTGTCAAAATTCCGTAGAGCCGGATATCGGAAAGTCCGATTTTTTTTTTGTTGTTGTTGTAATCACCTTGAAGGTGCGCATGCATTCCGCCGCGAACAACGTTCTTTGGCCTGAAAACCTACTGGTTAAAACTACATTTGTGAGACTAGTAGGTTTATTTAAACCCTTGGGGGACTTGGTGGTGTAAATCTCTCTCTCTCTATTATTACTTTATTTATTATTATTATTTTATTATTATTATTATTATTATTTTATTATGATAATAATTACTATTATATACAGTAAACCTCCGTTAAGACGAACTGAACGGGACCGTGAAAATCTGTTTGTATTATCAGAAATTCGTCTTAAGCGTGCATTTTTTGCATTGTGCACGTTACAACAGAGCATAAGCGTTGGTCGTCTTAACCGAGTTCTTCTTAGCCAGAGTCTACTGTACGTATAGACAAATAAAGGGAAATTCTTCCGCCAGTCCCCTTCAGCGCCCGTTCCCGAGATTGCTGGTGCTGCCGGATGACACCGTACCAGTATGGCGCGATGCGCAGTTTGTTGAGGCCAACACCTGCCGAAGTCTTTTCAGCGAACACGAGCCGTTACAATACGTTAACTTTCCTCTCTTAGAATAAAAAAAGGTACCGTACAGCCTATTTCCAGCTTCCGAGCGAGTTCAGCTTGTGACCGAGATGCCGCACGCTTTCGTATGGCATCTCGGACACGACCGACTGGCCCAGCGCATCCCCCCGAACACACCCCCCAGTGACGCGGGCTGCCTTTTCTCCAACTCCGCTGCGCACCTTTTACGCGCCATCGGCTCGGCTGGTCGACGCGTCAGCCTCGCTGGCGCTCCGTGCTTGCGCCCCCGAATGCCCGCCTCTTCCCGAGGAGCGGCCGATATTCGCCGCTATTTTCGCCGCCGAGCCCTGCGGCGGTAATTGCGTGCCTCCGCGTCCTCGAGCGCTCAGTCAGGGCTGAATGAGGAGGAAGAAGTGTGACGGATGCCACCCCACCTCCCCCCTCTCTTTGGCACTTCGGCCGCAGATCGCCACTTTGTTGCTTCCCTCTTCCCTCCCTCGGGCTGTGTTTCTTTTTCTAGAACTGTCTCGCTTTTAAGTGTCTTTTTTGCCGTCCCAGCGTTTATTTTTGGCGCATTTCTCGTGCTTGTGGCCGTTTTCACCGCAAAGCACAGCTGTGTGGCTGACAGGGCCGCTGTTCATGCTGGTGTGCGCTTCACAAGTCGTGTCCGGCTAGAACTGAGTTGATTCGCCACGATTGCATTTCTCTCGGCTTTGCCTCGAGCACGAAGCTGTCCGTGCGTGCATCACGAAATGAACTCGTGCAGTCCATCACTTTTCTAGTGTCCACCGCGGTGTCGGAGGCGTTGTGGTGCTGAGCACGAGATTGGGTGGTTCTTTGCCGACTTAGGAGGCCGCTTTTCTCTCGGAGTCAGGGTGTCGTAGCCTACATGGGTGCGGGACCCATAGGCTACATAGGACCCATAGCAGGCATCGCTCCGACTCAGGGGGTCCACCCTTACCCCTGTAGTTAGTTTGATGGATTTACATTGGATATATGTCCGCGCAATGTTTTTGGCTTTCCACGTGTACGACACATGAATCGGCGTCAACACAGCCCGATGAGGAGGTTTCCCGTGGCTATGAGAAAGAACTTTGGCATTCCTTCCTGAACAAAGTTGAGAGAAGCGCGACAGCTCTCTAACATCCAAAGGTGCGTTTAAGGAAGTACGAAGCCATTCGACGATTTTTCGCGAACTCAGTAAACGTATCTACGAACGATCTAAATGCATACCGATACGTGGTTTAGGGTGAGATAAATATATTCTATTGTACTTCATGATCGCTGCGTATTTGGTCTTATCTTGAACCGTTCCATTGTGGCTATTTTCGAGTAACAATTTTGACACAATAGAAGCCTTGCTTCACGCACGTGCTGTGTGTCCAGAGATCTTATCAGGGCTTTTCGGTCGACCAACCGGTCTATGAGGAAGTGCATTGGGTTTTTGACAGGACACCGTTGGTCCCACTAAGAAAGTTTTCGCTTCAATTAAAGGAAGCTACGTGACAGTGCATTAATTTAACTTTCAACGCACGGTTTACTCGTTTATTTCCGAAGCGGCGCGACATTACCGAGGCTTGGGTCGAGGGCCAGTCGGCGTGAAGGCGTGGAATGCGGCCTCGTAGCCGCCCTCACGGCGGTCGTGGGCGCAGCGTCGGACGTCGCTGCGTGCGCGTGCAGTAGCGGCGGCCGACTCGTTCGGCCTGCGTCTCTGCGCGTCTTCTGCGTGGCGTGCTGCGGCCGTCGTGCACGCGCCCCGTCTTCCTAACGAGTACGGAGCACGGAAGGCAACGGCGCGGTCACGCAGCGCGCTCACGTGACCCCCGCTGTCCGGATCGATTTCGAGGGCGCTTGTTCTGCCCGCCTCGCTCGAAGGGAGGCAACGAGAGGGTTAGTGCCGCTGCTCGCCGCCTCGTCTTCCTCTCTCGTTCGCGAAGCCCCTTCTTGTGTCAGCGGAGGCTGCGGCGTCAATCGGCAGAGCGGCTCCGCTGGCTGCGTTTCTGTGTCGCTCGAATGGGACTGGACCTTGGAATACTAGTGTTCGAGCTTCCGGGGGCAGTTGGTGGAAACGGTGTTCGCGGTTTGTTGTCTTACCCTTCTGTCGGCTGGTTTGTCGTGGAAATTTGCTATTTTTTTTGTTCTTTATCTCAGGCGTATTGGATAACTTTGGTTTGTTTGTGCTGCGTACCTTCTGCCTACAGAACCTTCAGAACTGCTGCAGAACCTTCTTCCTATTAAACTGTTGGTTCAGCGTGGGATATGACGGGAGACTTCAGGCGCACACAAAAAGTACGATTGTGACGATTTATCCGTCGCGCCAAAATGAACGGTACAGTGAAGAAACGGGGGGGAGGAGGGGGGGGGAGGATTGTACTGCCTGACGTACGCTGGGAGCAATTTTTCTACGCTAACACGGCCCTAACCCCTCATGTACTACATAAATGGACCCACGGAGCCAGCTCGCACATCCAACGCTGCCCGTATTGTGATGAGAAGTGCATCCCTAACCTGTACCATTTGATATGGCACTGTGCGCACTTCAAGATCGGTCGCGAGCCACTATTGGACCTCGGTTCCCCACCCAGAGATGAAGAAGCGCACCTGCAACGTGTTCGAGAGGACCCCTCAGTGTTTGAGAAAGGTATTGAATACGCACTAACCAGTGGTGTCTACCAGTTGGTGTAATAACCAGGACCGACACCTATAAAAATCGTCGCACCTGTCTCTTCGCGGTTTTTGCGAACTATATGTTCACGGACTTTAAAATGCTATCCACCATTTCAGGTGATTGAACCTTGAACAGTGTTCTTTTTTCGATTATTCCCTCCCTTCCTTCATGTCCCTCTCCTTCCCCAACAGGGCATTCATGCCCCTCTGATAATAAAGGCATTCCTCCTCCCGGGCCCGTTATACTGCACATTCCTTGGTATAAATGTTCGGTACTAAATTGTAGAGCATTTCAGGCACGGTGACAAGTGTAGTGTGCTCACGCCTTTGGGCAACTGCTTGTAATTTTACCGATACCGTTTAGAGATCCGTTGCGTTGGTCGTTGCGTAGTGTGTGGGTCACCCTTTGCGCTTAGCCTGTGGAACCCACGAATTTCCCTTGTGTTTGTTCTTTGGTTAGAAATTCATTCGGGGACAGTTGCGTGGGCCTACAGTGCGGCGTCGTGAATTCTTCGTAGCCTGCGTTGACCGTTGCGATTCTAGAGAGCGCTGCCGTAAAGCGGGCATGGTGGCAGTCGGGCAAGCTCTTCCTGCGACAGCGCTCAGGGGGCGTGTAGACCGACTCTGCACGTGAGCTGCGCCCCCACTTTTAACCCCTTAGTCGCGAGCCCGCGCTCCCTCGATCTTCTCTCACGGGTGGCCGATCCTCGCGTAGCCAACCGAACCTCGCGCCTCGCCGCAGTCCGGCGCTAGCCGTGGGAACAGCGAGCCGAGGGGCTCCTCATATCGTAGTCTGTTTGCGCCGGGCGTCGACGACTTTGATTAGGGCCCCATTGGCGGGGGAAAATAAATCGTTACCGGTGAGGAGAGGGGTGGAGGCGAGCTGCACGCGGGCGTAACGGCCGTGCGTGGCCCTCGGCCATTAGCGAGCGGCTGCGTGCGTCGTCGTGCCGCTTGGTGCCGGATAGAGAGGCGCGGCGGCGCTCGGACTGTTTCGGCAGAAAGCGCTTCCTTCTGTTCGCCGGGCCGATCGATCCTGCTCTTGTTCGTGTTTGGCTTGATGGTGTGCGCGCTCCTCTCTCTCCTGCCGGCGGAAAGGGAAGATTGAAGTGCGTTTGCGCCTTGACGGCGGCCGCATGCATTTCATTTCCCGTCCTTTCCGCGTGCTTTGCCTACGGTGTCGCCTCTGTGGGCCTGTTTGCTTGCTACCGGTGCTCCCCTCCTTTGAGATTGCTGGGCTTGGAGGGCTGTGCCGCTATCGAGGTGCCCTCGAGCACGCTCGGTTTGCTCGTTTGTTATTGACCTTGTTGCGTGCGCTATGTACTTGTGGCAACAAAGTTACCGTGACGGGAATTTGACTTCGTTATAAGCGGGATTTCGTAGAAAGCGGGGGCTTTCTACTGAACGCGCTGCCGTTGGACTTGTAAAAAACCACGGATAAAGAAGCCGACTTCCAAGAAGGCGATTTATTTGTAAAAAGTGTTTGTAAACTGTATCACTTTCTTTTTGCATTTCATCGTTAAGTAGAACAGTGGGCAGATGTGTGTAAGAAGACCCCGCGTGTTAAAACTGTCGTCTTGTGGAAACCAGGTTACGACCGCTACGCTGCGCAAAATGAATTCCTCGTGTCATTTTCTTTCTTCTCGTTTTTCCCCGCCGGCAAGGCGCAACGTGTTTCACGGCATTCGAGAATCGCAGCGCGCAGTATCGCAAGGAAAGCGTTGTTTTAATTTGCTGCGCTGTAGCCTTTCCGGCGTTCGCGTTTTGAATGGAACCGTCCCAAAGGTGTAACGAATATTGAGGACACAGCGGGTCTTCTGGGAATCATACCTGTGTATTTAACAGACCTCTTATTCATATTCGTATGCGCCCCCAATTTTTGTGGGTACTTTTGTAAATACTCCTCTCTTTCGCTCCCACGTACTCAGTGCCTTTTTGCTTGCAACAGCTCTACCGAAGTAAACGAAGGCTGTGAAAGTTTGGGTGGCTCCTGCACTGCTTGTTTCGTAGTCATTGCATTACCTTTTTTTTTAAGGCTAAAAGCAACCAGACGGGTGTCTGTTGTAAAATTGGCGCGCTTTGGGGTCGTTTTTAGCACGTGCGCTTTGACAAAAGATTGGAACCATCGTCTTTATCGTAGAAAGCTTTGCTTCCGGGGAAGTTTCGTCCAAACAAAATTAAATCGGAGGTCTACAAGGATGTTTGTTTCTTCATTATTTTGCACGAGCTCTCATCGGCGGCGTTTCTGTGCTTCGCTGAACACAATTTCCGTAGTAATTACGGTAAGTATGGAACCTGACTGATCTATTTTGGGAAAACTGTTTCGCAGGCTGTGAGTATTTTTATTCTTTTTTGCAACAAACAAACAAACAAAACAACGCTTTAGGGAAGAGCAAGGGTACTCCTCTCGCTCCATTTTCGTTTTTTTTTTTTTCGTCCCCTTCGAGTACCTGCCGCCTCTCCGCATTTTTAAATACAAGCAGGGGGTTTTGTCCGTCGGCAACATTTGCGGCTTCTCTGATGTTAATGCTAATGTAAACTGCGCGGAGGTCACGCTAGAATAAACAACGGGAACATATACCGCGGCCGCTGTCCATATAGGTCACGCCAGGCGGTTTACAGAAGGGCGACTTTCCTTTTCACTTTAGTTTGTGACTGTGGTTCTTTATAAGGTCTTCGACGTGCGTATACTACGTACCTATAACATAAATCACAAATTTTAGTTTGCTACGACGTAACTATAAATAATTGCGCTGACTGGAGCGGACCATCTCGCTGTATTGTTATATTTTCGTGACGTATTTGCCGAAGGTAAAAATACCGTTGAGCAATTGAATGCAGACATTATTCCGCGAACAACAAGTTCTACCTGGACAAAAAAGAAAAAGCGAATGCAGCAGTCGGAGCGGTCTACAGCATTCAGCATTGCCAGCTGATCAGATCGTTATTTCATCCTCGTTTTCAAATGACTGGGATAAAATGTGGGAGTATCCCAGTCGATCCACGCCGCCATGAAGGAATACTGATGCCCAGATTCGATACTTGTCGTTTTGGTGCTCGGTCAAAAGCCCGTTCCCCGTCCTCCGAATCTTAAAACAGTAACTTGGAAAAGTGTTCCTACCCGTTCTTCGTGTTCCCTCAACCTCATCCTGGGCAAAATAAGGTTCTTTTGTTTTTTCTGCTCTACTCCTGCCCGCGCACAAAGCGGTACTTCACGATAGTCGTCGCCTCGCCTTCAGCGGCTCATCATCGGCAATTGGCAGCTCTGGCGCATGCTCATAGCCCTCGCTGACTAACCCGGTGACTGTTGTAAGCGGTTGCTGCGCGTACCGGCAAGCGCCCGCTTCTTTTCTTCTTGCGTTAACACTTCTCTTCAGGAGTGTACTGGGTCGCTGTAGTTCGCGTTCGATTAGACGGAGTGCGCCGTTAACGTTCCGCCACATGTCGCCGTCTCTGCGTGCGGCGGTACAAGGCAGCGGTGGAGTTTGCGGCGCCCAGCGGTGCGACGCCTTGTCAGCTGCTCGCATGATGGATGAGGGGGAGTCCGCAGGGAGGGAACGCTCTTTGTCTTGGCGCCGGTGCGTGCGTGCGCCTGCGGGGATAGCGCGGTTTTGTTACTGAGACGCCGCACTTGCCCTCCATTCGTTTCCCGGCCGACGACGAGACGCTGCTCGTTTCCCGCGCGCGTTAATTATTAGTTACGTGGGCTATCACCTGTTCTTTCTTTGTACGCCCTTCCTGCCTTCTTTTTTCTCGCGCGTTGAGGTCACGGGGATCGCAAAGAAAAATCTTAAGTAATTGCTGATGCGCGCGAGGTTCGCCAATTTCAGTGGTCTCGAAGCAGGCAAGTGTAAACCAGTCGCAAAAAAAAAAAAAAAAAGAAGCCACACTTCATTTCGCCATCATTCGCAGCGCGCCCAATCAGGCCCACTGCATGTCGAAGGCCTCTCCCTTTGACCTCCAATCGCTCTTGTCCTGCGCTGATTGAGTACACAGGGTTTATTCCTTAAGTTCAGTATTTCATCCCCCATCGGGTTAATGGCCTTCCACTTCTTCTAGACCCAACTCTTGCTATCCACTCTGGTACCCTAATTGTCCAGCGGTTGTCGGTTTGTCTCACTCGGTTTGTCTCACATCACAGCCAAGTCCATTTCTTTTTCTTTACTTGAACTACGAGATCGTCTACTCTAGTTTGTTTTATTCATTCGTGCTTAATGGCATTTGTAATAACATTACATTGTCTATTCACCCTCCTCCTCCTCCTCCTCCTCCTCCTATGGCAGGTGTCCCCTTTAAGGGATTGCGATTCGACTGAACCGTCCACTCGTTCGCCACGGTCTCTCCCGCTTTTCGTCCTGCTTCTCCCTAGTATCGGAGGTTTTTAACGCTCTGTTGAATTTCGCGCGCACCCACATCTTTACATTGACTCGGGTAGCAACACAGCGGTGAAGAAGTTCTGGGTCGATGGCCAAAACATTTCGGCGCATCTTACTCGGAAGAATTCGAATATTGTCTCTTCAACCGTGTCATGTGGAGCCTGTCATCACGCGTGTGAGATACGGGCGCGCGTAAGTAATAATAGAGGAGGTTGTACTTGTCATCTACCGAGCCGGTAGATGACAAGTATAATCGAGTCTGTAGATTTACCCCAAATGCAGAAGACCAAACCGGAATACTCTGGAATACCCCAAAAATTAATCGGGCTTGAAGAAAATGATTCTTGCTGTTTGCCCGTTTTTGCAAAAAAACAAGGCGGCATCCTGCAAAAAAAAAACTGTGGTTGATTCCTCTGTCATAGGAAACCGTAAAACACGGAAGTGAAATGTGCAGCAAAATCTGAAGCTGAGCATGATTTGCGGGTCGGCGGCTGTCTTGTGGGTGGGCTTGGCGAGCGACGTCCTGATGACGGGGTCGCTTCGGCAAAGGTGTACTGGCGTCGTTTCCGTGGCGGATATGACGTCGGCGAAATCTTGGTGTATACCAGCGTAAAACACTGTCGTGTTAAAATATAAAACCCGAAAAAGAACAACGCTAAGTATAACGTACTCTTTAGTACTAAAGGTTGCTTCCCCGCAGGAAGAATCTGCGTGCAGGGGTGCACCCTTTACAGGCCGCTTGCTCCGTTGTACTGACGTCATTTCAGTGGCGGATATGACGTCGGTGAAATCTTTGTGTATCCGGGAACAAAACACTTTCGTGTTAAAAACCGGGAGGCATCGTACGAAAGAAAACGAGCGGAACTCAGCGCTGTTGCACACGGCGTTTCATTACAAAAATGGTGGGAGCGTTGAATTTCACGCGAGCGCTTCCTTTCCCCTGGTGAGCCCTTAGCCCCAGGGCTTCCTTCCTGCTTCCGCGTGCGAAGCGGTGCCGTTCTTTCTCCCGCCCGGAGGCGGCGGTGTCTTGGGAGGCCGCTGCTGCGACAGCTGTTGCGGCGGCAGCCCTGACCTCGCGCGCTCTGGGCGGTGTTGCGCGCAAGGGGGGGAAGCTTGTTTTCCTTCGGTTTTCCTGCATTGCGCGCGCGCGCGCACTCGGCGCCCCCCTTTCCGACGCCGTTGTGGAGCGAGCGGCTTTCTGACGGCTTCTCCGGGGCTCGCCGCGCCGGCCGGCCGTTCTTTCACGGTGGCCCGTTCGCCGCGCGATCCTTTGCCTTGACCGCGTGTCCCGAATCGTCGGCCTCGTCCCGAAAGAACACGGCCGCTGGCACCTTCGACGATTCCTTTCGTCACTTCGGGGCTCTTTGCTGCTGCTGCTGCTGCGTTCGGGCTTGTTTCGGGTACGCGCTCACCGCCTGGTTGCCCTTCCACGCTTTCGGGCTCTTTGGTGCTCGGATGAAATGGGCTCCCGCGAAGCTACCGTTTGACGGGCATGTTGGAGGACGGCGGCGGAGGCGCTTAATTAGGGCGTGTCGTTTAGCTCGCATTTGAATGTAGCGACATTAAAGTCCATTGCAAGGTCGGAACTACTTTCTTTTCCCGTATTCCGCTCGATCCTTGTCTGCTTGGAACTTCGCTCGATAAATTGCAAGGTTGGCCGTCTCAATCGAAACGAAAGGGGGGGGGGGGGGTAATTTGGAAGAACTAACAGGCACACTAAAAACTGACTTGGTGTTGCTAGAGCCGCCCGCTGCCCTGTGACGCGGTCTTATTTGGTGGAGTAGGGGGGATATCATATGTGTACAGCAATAACCGCTTTACGGGTGATCTTGCAAATGTAGTACTACTTTTAGTACTTAACCACAACAAGGGTGTCTTCCATCGGAGTTAATTCTCTAACCGACGATGCTCTTTGCGTACCTCGAAATGTTACCTCTAGCATTATTCTGTCCGTGGCTCGTTGCACCGACCTAAGCGAGGAGCAAGTAACAATAAGGTTTTTTTTTTAATAGCAATGCTTTTGGTGATCTGATGAGCTTGCTCCAGCCAAACCTTTCTGTGCATAGACACATGATCGTGCACGTTTGCGCGTGTTTGTTCTAAGCCTCAAATTCGCCACATTGCGTGACGACGCGCCTAGTGACAGTTGCATGCTTTAAAATAGCGCCGCTTGTAATCCGACGTGTTGCATCAACATTTGCAACCTTTCGTATGCACTGATTTGCGTTGAGTTGCCCAGGACATTTCCTCGTCGCCGCGCGAAACGACAGCGCAGATGCCACTCCGTTCTTGTCCCTTAATTTGCCTTCTTTTCACTCGTGCAAGCGCGCCCAGGCAGCGAGGGCTGTCGGCTGTGTTCTCTCTGAAGAAATCGCAGTCGATCAGCCGCGCCTGGCAGACAATCGAAGCTCGCTTTCCTCGCTCCTTTATCGCCGCTCCCGTTTCTAAACATTCCGCCTCCTTCCCCCCTCCTCTCCCGTTGCTTGGCTTGCTTTATTGATGAGCCGAGAGTCTTGGCGGACGCTCGGGGAGGAAATTGGATGGATGAGCGCATGAATGCGGCCGCCCATAATAGACCCGGGCCCCCTCCGCTAATGGTGGGTCTCCTGCAGCCGACATTACGGCGGAGCCTTTTGTCGTCTCCCTCTCGGGCTCCTGGCACCCGCGAGCGTGCAGCGCTTTTTTGCAATTGTCTTTACTTGTCTTTCTCACTTTCAGACGCTTCTTCTTTTCCGACCTTCATTTCCTGGACGCGTTGCTCACATCTGCCTTATTTCAATAACCCCGACGCCGTCGTTGGTGTTCGGAAATCCGTCCGGAATGAGGGCGCGTAATGTCGCGCTGTCCTTTATGCCGTTTCGCGAGGCGTGTTGCTATTCAGCTGTTGGAACCGGCAGCTGAAACGCTGTTGGGGTGAGAGTGGGATTGTGAGCCGGGCGTCTCAATTTGCCGCCGAGTCTGGATCCTCTAATTCGGCTTTCCAAATGTGTTGTCCGGATTGCGCAGCCGTCGAGCGTTGCGTTGCGCTCGCCCATCGCTCGCTGGCGGCGCGTTTAAAGTGGAAATCTGCCCGGTGGCGGGTACGTTGAACCCTGCTCCGTTAGCTGCCTTCGTCACCGTTGGGGTAACAAGTGAACGGGGGAGTCTGAACTGTCTTGCTCCGGGGTCTGAACCGAAACTAGCTTAGCCTGAAGCAGGGCAGTCATTTCCGTACACCCACCGTGCGTTCCCGTTGCATAATCAGAATGTTTCAAAAGAAAGCACACTACATTCTTGACATTTATCGACTTTCCAAACAGTTCTTTCTCACGTCACACAAAAGGCACGGCTCGGTTTTACCGGTCGTTTGAATGAACGTTACTAGTTATGGTAACGTTGTTCTGAACAACACCTTGACCGTCGATTCGGTAGCCTACTACCGGAACTTACAGTTGCTTTGAAAAGAAAAAAAGTAGACCGTTACCTTTTGGTGTTTGTGTTGTCCAATGCTCCAACAGGTACTGAAGTTGCAGCTCGTGCTGTTAGTAACGAAATGTTTTTCTTTTTTCCTTTCGGGCATATCAATCGGGTGTCTGGGAGAATTGGCTGTCGCGACGGCTGTCTCGAGGCAGCAGGACCGGGATTGCGAATGTGTAATTTATCTTCCTCCTGGCACGACGTTTGCCACAATATCGTTCGGTATTTTTTTTTTTTTTCTGTTCCTCGATCGAATCAGGGTTGACGCGAACGCACGGCGCGGGGAACCTTCCACGGCCAACCAGGCTAGAGCAGAGTTTCGCAACCACTTCTGGACCTTTCGCGTGTAACCGCGTCGCTTTCGCTTTTATGCCGGCGAAGAGGAATGTCTGCCTCTCTCCTTTATTTCTGCTCCCAAGTTTAGCTAGTCATTAAAAGGCTGCGTTGGCCACTCTCATCTTCGCCCGCATTCACTTAATGCACGCGACTACGGGTAATTTATTCCGAACTCTGGTTGCCTTCGGGCCGTAGCCGCCCAATTTTCTCCCTTCGAGCTCGCGCAATCCCTACGTAAGCGGCGTTGATGAAGAAGCATTGGCGGCGAAGTTTCGCGCTTGTGTAATCGCCCGTATGCAGTGTATCCCGTTCCTCTTCTTTTTATTTTTTGTGCAACATCTTTTGTTAGATTGAAATCCATCGCTGTAGATTTATTATGCAGGTTGCTGTATATGGAACACTGTGCCGTGTCGAGACAGCCTTGCGTAGGAAGGCTGAGCGCGTGAACGTGAGAGCGACCGCCAACACCTGCAGCGACGGGTCAAATGCAGCTTGCAGACGTACAGGCGCACTTTCAGTGCTGATGAATCTCACGAGGGACGAGAACCCGCTCTTGTCGCGATGTCTTCGAAAGCCTGAGATTAGAAAGTCGTGTAGGCGACCCATCACGAACAAATAGAGGCTAGTTTTGTGGGAGAGACTTAAACGCGAAATCAGCGATACTGCTGTTTACTTTTCGAGACGCAGAATCTCAAGTGCGTTCGGGAGCTTGTTTAACCACTGAAGGAAAAGGAAACGCGTTCTCAGTTGCCCCCCCCCCCCCCCCCTTTTTTTTTTTTTTTTTTTTCCGGACGTAAAAGCTAGGCTGAGTCGACCAGCGTCTCACGCTAGGTCTGGTGGTCCGAAAAGGAGCATCCGTCCACGCGCGATCCTATCTATCCTTGTCGCAACAGGCCCACTTTCTTTCATTCCTTCGACACCGGCGTCTCGATTCTCCCCGACGCCCCCCCTGTGGCAGATGCCGCCCTTGAGCGTGGCTTCCCAAACAGCGGCCTGCTGTGACGGTGAAGCAAGCACACGCGCAG
Source organism: Haemaphysalis longicornis (assembly GCA_013339765.2). Classification (NCBI taxonomy): domain Eukaryota; kingdom Metazoa; phylum Arthropoda; class Arachnida; order Ixodida; family Ixodidae; genus Haemaphysalis; species Haemaphysalis longicornis. The sequence continues at coordinate 75,250,335 of CM023453.1, forward strand.
CTTAACCCGACACGGTTGTCCGTTTCGTGGGGAATGTAGCGTGGCTCCGGAATTGGACCCCCTCACGACGCGTCCGTGCGGCTTCGCCACTTGCGGTTGTCCCTTTCTTTGCGGAGAACCCAGATTTGCCTCTTCCGTCACTCTGCTCCTCCTCCTCCTCCCGACGCATTTCGCGCTCCCTTTTCATCCCCTTCGGAGAAGACCAGCTTTTCCCAAAGGGGTTTGGTTTATTAAAAGCGAGCGTCCTTTGCCCTGATGACATTTTGGCTCGTCGACGTGCGGCTTCACGCTCACGTTGCACGCGCGCAAGCGAAAACCGATCGCTTCCTTTTTGAGGGCCGTTCACACCGGCTATGGAAGTGCAATGCGCTTACTTGTCCCGACGGAGGCTAGACGTTGGGGATTTTGCTGTCAATTCCATACTTGTTTTTTTTTCGCGCTCCTGTGCCGTACAGGCACGAAAAAATGTCATTAAGCGAGTGACGTCTTACATTGCTGTAGCTTTGCACCCGATCGTGATATGATTCTTGTGGTGTGGCAAAATAAAATCCGATACCGGCTGTTGCAGCCCGTATAAATGGTTTTTTTTCCCCTTCCTCGCGGTACAAAGTTCGCTTCCTGATGTGGCGTCGTTAACTGTACGTCCGGGTATCGTGGTATATTATTTGAACTTTTTAAGACTGAAAGAGCAACAATTTCTTTGGCATAAGTTTCCGAGAACGAGGTTGTTATCCGTATGAGTTAAAACTAAATCCGTCCGGGTAGCGTGTTTCCAAACTCTTCGCTGCACTGAGTACCCACGGGACACGTGTGATGTCGCTGCGGGCGCTATTCCTTTGAGCGCCTGCTTTTTCGCCCACCGTTCGGGCCTCGATATAGAATACTGAGTACTGGCGCTGACGGCTTGGGTTCGAGCCCCAACAGGTCTGCCTCTTTTTTTTTTTTTTTAACATTGCTTACCTTTTTTTTTCTAAATATAATTTTTTTTTCTAAACGCAAACCTACGTGTTGTTCTTGTTAATAATAGTGAGTTGATATGTTTTAGGTCGCTTTGGGTTTGGGGCGCAGCCAAGGACGACGTTTATTACCGTTCTGCATTGCGCGAACAGACATGTCACGTGTTTGCTCTGTGCAGCGAAGCGTTTGGAAATACGCGTCCCGGTATCATCACGTGACGATGTGTAACGCGCGCCTCTTGGACACGGGGCGCGTGTTTCGGGTTTGGGCGAGCGGAGGACCACATACGTGGAGCGGTAAGTGAGGCGCCTGCGGGCATAAAGCGTAATCGTTACTTAACGTTAATTATTCAGCTGTCAGTGTGCAAACAAACCTCGTTTAATTTAACTCTACGGTGCCCTCGTTTCGAACCGAAAATTGCGCCGGGAACATCTTTAACGGTTAATTTTTGGTTTTTACCGGTCGTTTTCCCCGCCTTTACTTTCTTTCCCATGTACTGCGGCGGCGGCGGCGGTGCGGCTGCCGTGGCCGCGACCGGGTTCTGGCTGCCGCGGAAGCGCGGGGCTATTAATTACTATGCAAATTCGGGCCTCGCTACTCCTTCCGCCTTGGTTGAAAGAGGGGGGAGGGGGGGAGGGGGGGCAGCGGCATCCCTTACCCTCTCCTGAGCCTCTCCCAAATCCCCCTTCGCAGTCTGTTCCGTAAGTTGGCCGTCGTGGTCTCCTTGGGCGTTTTTGCATCGCCGGCAGCTATTCCGCTCGAAAGGCATCGGCGGCCGCTGGATGGGGCCGGGAATACATAATTACCAGGAGAGAAAGAGGGGGAAGGGGGAAGCCTAATGCGGCGGTATTTTTTTTTTATCTCGTTCGAAGTTGGGGCCGTCGATGTGCTCGATAAGGAGCGAGTGGTTTCGAGTTGTGGGGATCTCGAGCGGAGTTGCCTCCTAGTGACGACTGCCGGCTGGCGGTTTCGCTTTTCTTGCGCCTGGTGGTACCGTTGAGCGGTCCAACGACTGATGTAGATCAGAGAAGCAGGTGTAATTTTCAGGCCGCGAAGGAAATTGCGCCTGCCTTGGTGTGGTGCATCGCGGCTTTACTGCGTTTTGTCTCGCCGTCAGCTCTAACACCACACGACTTTCGACTTAACTCTCGGTACATGCGTACATATGTAAGAAATGGCTAAGCTAGTCGTCCTGTAATTACAGTGCTGGTTACATCGGACAGGGCAGGGTGACTGTCACGCAGCCGGTGCGACTTGTCTGAAAATTTAGTGTTTTATTCTTAGAAAACATTGTGCGCAAATGTTGCATGGGAACAGGGATCCGAACCGCGAAAACCTGCACTAAAAAAAAAAAAACAGCAAGTTTAGTTCACGAAGTGAACGTATGTCGCTCAGAAAATGAGCTGGTTCATTGAAATTCGCGTAACCTAAACACGAGTTAACCGCTTTAAAGAACAGCGGATGCACGGTATCCGCTCTAATGTAAATCGATCATGTATTGGGCAGTTGGGAATTGGTGTCAGTTCGCTTGCTCTGTCATTACTCTGTTTACTCTCGTCAGTGGTCGCCATTCTTTCGACGCGATTGTGGGTTGTCCAGTTATACTATAGAAACGTAGCATCCCCGTCGCAGGAAGGGCTGGCGTGCCGACCTGCCCAAATAAACATGTTCGTCGGTGTACGTGACCAGCACGGTCGCCTTTCGAGTTCAACTTTAAGCAAATAAGTGAATGCGTAAGCGTAGCAGAAGAGGCCTTTTCTTTTCTGCTTGGTCTTTCTCCTTGAACCGCACGCAGTCACAACTGGACGTCAGTGTCCCCTTGGAAATAAGTGATCAGTGTTTAAGAGTGATCGCACCTGCAAGGCCAGAAACAAGGGAACGCCGTTTCTCTCTATAGTTCCTGCAATGGCTCCCTGTACGCTGACTCTGCATTTTCTTAGTCCTTCGTCGTCACGTTTCGTGCTGCTACTCTCCTGTCGCATGGCATCCCTCGAGGGGGCATTGGGTCGAGCATTGTGGGTCAAGAGTGAGGACTCGCTTGCGTGCAATACGGGGCAGAACATACGTCCATTGCAGACCACGCGCCTCGCAACATGGGTCATCCCTTGAAAGTCTTAGTGGGAACTAGTACGACGGAAGCTTGCAAGTGAAAGGTGGACTGTTTGCAAGTGTCGCCTTCACCCTGTCGTCATACAACAACCCTTTCCGCCTCATCCTGCGACTCCTCTAGATGTCCCCAAGTAAAAACAAAGCTCGGGACACGAGCGAGACAGTGCGGCAAGACAGAAAACGCAATTTTCTCGCGACGGCAGCGGTGGTGGTGGTGCCTGCAGCCGGCGCCCTGGTTTTGCGCCTTTCGGCCGAAGGGGGCGGCGAAGCGAGCGAAGTCGGCAGTGCTGTCGCGTATATCGGGGGCTCCTCCCTCTGTCCTGGAGTTGGGGAGAGAGAGATGCAAAGGAGCGAGCCCTGTGCGCCGCGGCACTGGCGCTGATTAAATTAGGCGCCCTCCTCCTGCTCCTCCCGGTCCCCGTGCCTCCTTTGACGGATGGCCAGCGGCCGCACTAATAGCATCGCCGGGAGAGCCGCAAACAAGACCCGACCCGCTCCTCCCGGGTACGGTGCTGCTGGCGCTGCACAAAGGACGGCGGACCGCTGAAGAGCACGATTAGCTTTTTCCCCTCTTGGAGTAATGCACTCGCCTGCTGCGGCCCCTGCCGCTAGCGTCCCTTGGCGTGCGGAAGACTCGGAGAGGACAGTGGCGTGACGACGGTCCCGCTGCACGCCCCCGTTTTGCTGCCTTTGATTAGCTTTCTCTCCAAGAGCAGCTTCGTAGTGTGAGCGCCGTGGGATGTGTTCAGTTGTTGGGGTCGCCTTTAGCGATGCCCGAAACCCTTCCGGTGCCGTTTGTCGTTGCGAGAACTTTGATATGCCTGCATGGTGTTGACGGTTTCGGCCGTGGCTTGGGCGTCATTGATCGCAATTCCGTAAAGGATTGTCGCTGGTCATGTCGAATGGCAAAGGAGTAGATCGGAAGTTATAAAATTGGCCGAGTTCACTCAATTTCAGTTCGTATTTTTTTTATCAGTTTGTTTTTTACTGAAAGATCGCGTCTTTCGTAGCTTTCTTGCGGTTTTTGTTCGGTGACAAACGGTCTTCTGTTTGTTTAGTAATGAATATTCCAAGCTGGAATTCCTGTCTTCCGTTTCTCTGCTACTTTTTTTCTTTTGAGGGACTTGATGTCGCGTTCACGAGAGGAACCGCACGTTTCACACGAATGCAGGCCGTTGGACCGAAATGGAAGCTGTAATACGACTTAGCAACTGTGTTAGTAGACTATATGTGACAATCTTCACTGTCTGTGGTTTGTATCTTCTAATAAACTTGCGTTAGCCTATAAGTAAGTTTCCGCGTAAACTTATTTCGTTTACTTTTACATTTCCCTGCCTCAGTGTCCCTTCCGTAAAAAATGCTTTAACGACTGCGGCTAGTCCAGTTTCACCATTGACGATTCGTGACGCCTCGATTCGTAGTGCTGGAAAGTACGAACTTCGGTACCCGCTTTCATTCTGTTGGTCATTTCTGCGTATAATAGCGACCGCTGCCGGGTGAGTGGCATGTTTGTATATTCAGGACACTGATAGCGTGCCGATGAAGGCCAGCTTGTCCTCGCACTTTCGTATCCCTTCAAGGATCTTGGCTTACCAGCTTATGCCAGCTTGTTTTCCCTTTTTATTTTCGTTGCTGCGCTATATACCGTGCACGCGCGCGAGCTACTGACAGGATCGGTGAGATGGCGGACAGTTCCGTTTTATTGTCGGCCGACCCACAAGCGCTACGCTATCATGCACACCCAATTCCTTGCCATGCAAGGTCGTAAGCCGTGCGGGGAAGCAATTGACGCGTCGTCAGCCTCGAGTGGAAGGCTCGGGAGTGACGGCTCGGTTTATACCCCGTCCTCTCCGGGACGTAACGCTCGTGTCGGGCGTCGTCTCGCTGGCCGAGCGAAAGTGATCGGGGGAGGGGGGCGACCGTTGGCGTCCATCGATGTCGCCATCCGTCATGTCGGCCGCCGGTCTGGGTCGCTTCGCTGCGGCCGGCGTGGCTTCGACGGGTGGTTGGTCGGTTCCTCAGCTGCGCTTGTTCGGCGCTAGTAGTGGGACGCGCATTTTTTTTTTTTTTGCCGCGAATGCTTGCTGCGCGCGTACTACTCTGCAGGGGCGCAGCTGTTTCGTCTGGGTCGCCTGGATTGACAGTGCCAAGTGCTCCTTCATGCTGTTCCCTCGCGAAGCTGGCAGAGAGTCGCTTCACCCTCGGCGTGTTTACGCAAGCCTAATGGGCCTCTTAGTCGCCGCCTCGCTCGAGTGGCGTGCAACTGCCGCTCCGTATCACCGGAAAGGAACAGATATATTTGTTTACCGCTGAGCTGTCGACGACGCTGTTGTTTACTGCCGTTAAATAGAGACGCTTTTTCTCTTCTTCGCAGCGGGGTTTCGCGCTCTAGGTGAGCATGCCTTCGTCGTAAACTACTACTCAAAGTGATGGAGGCACGTATACGTCTTCTGCGGGTGTCGTGGCGTGGGCGTCCCCGGTCATACGCTGTGGTGCGGTCGTCGGCTTTAGAAGCTGTGACTTCTTTTGTTTCATCTCCGTGATTTGCTCCATTCTAATGTTGAAGGCAACCACGTGGGTTGAAGGTGCAGCTAGCCAGCGCTGATTTCGCTTGACGTTACAGCGCAATAACTAACTCAGTAAATTACGGGGTGTGAGAGAACGGGGCCACGATATTAATCGATTGGCTTATGACTGTAGCACGGGCTTTAAAAAGGATTTCCTCCGCTCATCTTTGTGCCATAAGTACATCAGCTCCGATTTAATCTTTGTCGTACCTGGTGTTGATGCCATCTGTGTAAGCTTTACCCTGTCATCCTGGCGTGAATAGTGGTTACTTTTTGAAGTCATAGAAAAATCCCATGAGAAAATAATGAGAGAAGTTTAAAAGCATGCGTTTCGAGGCACGTGGTTACGGGTCGTTAGCCTTGTCACTTGGTTCAGTCCGTGCATTTCCGCTAGAAAAGGTTTTGCATTTATTACGTGATGGTTTACACGTGAATCCGTTTGCGTAAGGAACGAACCTACACCTAGGACTTCAACCGAGGCCGAACGAAAAGAAAAAAAAAACTGTAGTTGATTCCTCCGTCATAGAAATCATTAAAACACGAAAGTGAAATGCGCAGCGAAATCTGCAGCTGAGCATGATTGCGGGTCGGCGGCTGTCCTGTGGGTGGGCTTGGAGAGTGACGTAATGCTGGCGGGGCGCTTCGGCAAAGGTGTACTGGCGTGATTTTTGTGACGGATATGACGTCAGTGAATTCTTGGGATATCGCGGCATAAAACACTTTCGTGTTAAAATATAAAACTTGAAAACGAACAACCCGAAATATAACGTACTCTTTAGCTCTAAAGGTTGCTTCCCCGCAAGGAGATGCCGTGTGCAGGGGTGCACCCTTTACAGGCCGCCAAATGATGAGAGTTTGGTTCGATCGGTCAGCTATCGTTAAAAGAGGAAAAGGATAACCGAGCGTACGGAGGGCTGGTCCAGTGGTGGAGGATGCGGTAGGCGGAGCACAATGTCGCCAAGGATTACTGGAAGGCTTAGCACGTAGCTAGTGTGCTTTGATCGTTCGCTGTATGACGCGAAACGGAGAATCGAGAGGGGTTTGTAATCAGTATGGCCGAGAGGCCTTCAAGCCCCATCACGTATTCAGGGCCAGAGTGATTCCACGGGCGCTAATCAGACGTTGGTTGCCCTTGGCGAACCTTCGCGGGCAGCGTGTGCGTGCATATCAGTCGTACGGGGTCCGTGGGAACGGGCGTAACTCTCCCGGAAGGGAAATGGGGCCATGTTCGGGCAGCGAAGTCGAGGCGAGACAATCCAGAGCTTCGGAGACCCGTGCAGGGTGCGAAGTGGCAGGTAACTACTGCGCGGAACTTACCGATGAGTGCTATTTAAACCCTGTAACTATACCACGCGTTTTTTTATCGAGACGAATGCGGGATATTGGTTCTTCCTGCTTGCGCAATCTTTCAGACCCGTTCCTTGTATTGACAATGGACTTGTAATTGTTTCGCCCCATCTGCGCTGTCGCAGTGGTTCCTGTCAGCTATCAGCTAGCGTCAGCAGCGCAACGCCTTAGCCACTGAGCCACCGCGGCGGGTCTGTTCGACCCTTTACGGTAGTGTAGCGCTCGGAGACAGTTGAGGCTTTGATCTCCGTGCAGGAATTTATACACCCCCCCCCCCCTCCCTTCCCGCCCGAAAGATTACTCAACCATGAGCACTCGACCCAGAAATCTATACACACACACACAACATCCCCCCCCACCCCTTTCCTGAATCGAAATTCTGGATAAATTTCTGTCCGTGCGGTACCAGGGAAGCCGGAATCGTTTTCGTGACGCTCGCGGAACACAGGTCCACCGACCGCGGCGACTGCGCAATGGCTTTTTTTTTTTTTTTTTTTTGCGTTACAAATCCTTCGCCGTCTTCACTCGCCAGACCGGGCTCGCGGGATTCTCAGCAGCCGAGGGAGAGAGAGACGCGATGGTGAAGGACACTGCTGCTGTTGTTGTTTCTCTTACCCCGCGCGCCCTTTGTTCCTTTTGTTTTCCGCTGCTCCTCCGTCCCTGTATCGTGTGCTTTGAGAAAGCTTGGGTGCCTTGCCTTCGTCCTGTTGCGCAATCGTGCGCCGCCGCCTTCGACGCACTCGCGCTGGCCTTTGTTCTACCCCGGCTGTTGGCGGTGAATGGCGCGGTAACTTTTGGCGCTTTCTCAAACGTGCAGTCATCTTTCGTTATAACGAAATCACCTTATTCGAGTTTTCCCACGGCTGCAGTGCACACAGAACAAATCGTTCCCGCTTTTCACGGAGTACATAACGAAGTCGATATGACGAAGTTTACTGTATTTTCGCAGCGGTTGTATCCACGGTTAAACCTTGCTTAATGCGAAATGCTGCATTTATAAAGTTGTCTTGCTAAAACCTACAGGAATGGTCCTCTTGACATTCGAGCGAAATTACCGCGAATGCACGTACGCCGAGGCATCAGGTACGGCTGTGCAGCTCTGGGGCTGTGTTGCGGTACCTGTGGCTGCCGCGAGAGACGCGAATGATTGTGTCTGCCATTGCGTGCGTTGTGCCGCGCAAATGGAGCTGTCCGTTGTTTATGGCCGCGGACGTGCGCGCCGCATTCGCGCCTTTTCTCGCTAGCTGCGCACGTGTCCGTAAAGTGTGTCACGTGCCACTCCGCCAGCCTGCGCCGGGAGGCGCCACGCTCACGTACACGCGCGGATGGCCCGGTGCGTTCAGCGGGTTTACACGATATTTTCCTTGTCACGCGCGATTCCGCAGCCCTCTTTGCGTGCTGGCCGCCTGCGATCTGACTTCTCGATCTGCTTCGTAGCGTAAAAGGATGGTTATACCCCTTTACTGCGCGCGCGTTTGCGAAGAGTGGCGTAGTCGGACTCCGGGAACCGGTTCGGCCAGGCCGCTTTATTACGCATCGGCTATTCCGAGGCGCTCCGAGGTAGCGGGGTGTGTGCTCTGATTGATGCTCTACAAGCCGGGGTATCCGGAGGATCATTTCAAGGGGAAAATGTGACCGCCGTTTTTTTCTTTTATTTCTTGACAAACTAGCGGATATAGCAGCCTATTATGCACTAATCTTAGCACCTTATCTTGGTTCATTATAAACTATGAGGAAGAATACATTCTGCAGCGTGCTTTGAGGAATATTTAGAGCTACTTTTCCAGTATCCGCGGGCTTCGGTTGTTCTGGACGGGTTGCGCAGCCTGTATGTACGAGCGTATCTTTCCAGCTCCCAACGAACGACCCCGCTCCAATAATCTCCAGCATAGTTGCAGAATGCAGATCCCCCCACACACGCTGTTACGTCGGCACCATCCCGGCGGCAGCGTGGCTGCGCGTCACCTTTGGTGGATGCATTCGTGACCTCGCCGACGGCGGAAACAATGGCGGTGCGCTGTTGAGTCCTCGAGCTCAACCGACCGAGGCCGCCGCAGGCGGGCGGTTCCGGGATCGAAGCGTGGCCGAGCGCATACGCGCACACACACAGCCGCTTTCCTCTCCCCCGCTGCTCTTGCCACGGCCGGAAGCGGCGTCTACGGCGCCCCTTTTAGAAGAAAGAGTAAAGGAACGGTGCAAACAACGTGGCGTGTGCGTACGCGCGGCTTTTGCGGACGGGAAAAGAAGCCGTTTCGGAATCGCCCGGCTCACCCTTTCTACTCTGCTTTGTTGTCGGCCCGGCTTGTACGAGCGCTATTTCTAAACCCGCAGCTTTATCGCTCTTCTCTGCCGGTCGGTCGTTGTGTGATCGTATCGCTTGCGTTTCTGGTATAACCCGTACCTCAGAACGCTTGGGGGAGCGTCTTGCCGCCGCCCTTCTTTCCGCCGAGGAGGCTCTTGAATTATTGGCGCTTGGGAAGGTGAGCTCACCTGCTTGCTTCTCCGAACGAGAGTGAGCTGGCCTGGGGAGCGCCTGTCTGTTCGATTGAATTTGTCGGGATTGTGGGCTCTTCGCGCTTGAGCACGTTAAAGATCCCCAGGTGGTCAAAATTAATCCGGAGCCCTCCACTACGGCGCGCCTCATCGCCTGCGCTGCGTTGGTGCGTTGAACCATATCAATCAATCAATCAATCAATCAATCAATCAATCAATCAATCAATCAATCAATCAATCAACGCTTCAAAATTGTGTGTTTTTATTACGCGCTGTTATACTGCGTGTAAGCACGCGACATTCGACAAAAACAAGCAAGAATGGCTGTACGTTTTTTTGTTTTAAGGGAAGCTTTCAGTTTCTTACTGACGATGTCGTTTGTAGCCCACTGAAAACGCACCGAGGGAAAGTCAGCTTTCTCTGGTGATGATGATGATCGTTGGTGAAGTGAACAACAATTAAAACGCTTTCCCGTGTCGGAATTGAGCCTGGGTTCCTCGCGTTATGAAGCTGCCGTCTATCCGATTGCGCCATTCTGCCACTGGCGAAGCCGTTTGGTTTTGGAGAGAGGCGCATGGACGGGCAAAATGAGAAAGGTAAATGTATTCCTCCGTGTAAATACGACGATGGTTGAACGCCGGGGAAAGCCATGGAATGGCCGTAGCAGTAAAGCACTAGAAAACGCAATCGCAGTGCAGTGAACCGTTTAGATAAGAAAGCTTCGTGTTCTTCCATCGTTGTCGTTTCGACACAGGGGTGGTTGAATTTTTTTAGGAAAATGCTCATGACAGCACATCACCATTTTCGGACTCATCATCAATAACCAAAAAAGTTCAGTGCCCTTACATTCGGTGAAAAGGGACGACAAGCGAAGCTGGGCGCAGTCCAAGGGCGTTGATGCTGCACCGCCCCTGCCAGCCGCCGTTGTAGCTTGGGCTGTGTTCCACGTTGTAGCTCGCTGCGCGCGCGCTCTGCTGCGAGAGTGACTCTTTTAAAGCAAAGCTTTACTACTCTCGTCCAGCGGTTTCGCCGCGGATGCGCAAACTCACCTTTTGACCGCAGACACACCCCCGCGACACACACCCCTCGAAGCGCATCGCGTGATTCGCCGGGCCCGCTTTCTCCACTGCGCGCAAGGCCCCGTTTTCAGTCGTTCTGCTCAACCGATCAGCTGAGCAGCGCGCGGTTGCGGGCGCTCAGCTGATCGGCCGCCGACCCACCCCGCCGACTCTCACGCATGCGCCGCTGAGCCGTCTCGGGCTACGCGACTCATTTTTTTTTTTTTCCCGCTCCCGTCGACGTACCGTTCCCACTGCCCAGTGTCGTCGGTAGATGCGAGAATGTCGCCACGTCATCTATAAACCCATCCTATAGCTCTCCCTTTACTTCTAACTTTTCTACAAACTGGCTTTGTCGCACAAGCGGTTCCCTCCTGCGTTCACGTGACCGCCGGATTTTCCTTTCGTCGAGCCACATAAATCTTCGCTTTAAAAAGCAAGCCAGCATTCTTTCGAGCAGAGCAGACTGAAACAAGCATTGGGGGCGCGTGCTTATGCGAATATGACGCCTCGTCCTTTACCCTTTGACGTTTTTTTTTTACACCCGTGTGAATACTACAAGCAACAAGTGCTTGCCACACATTGTTACTTCGGAGTACCTTTATTTTCCCTCAGGGATAGATAAACCGTTGCGGTAGCTACTTGCGTTGCTTCGGAAAACATTCGCGCCGTACACGTGATCGATTGCCTTAAAATCTCCTACTAGAAGGATTGCATACAATACTTGTGGAATTGTATATATTATCCTCTATCTCGTACACTTGCAAATGCCGCGTGCCTTTCGACAGCTGCCTGTGAGGCGTTCCCATGTTCGTAATCGCTCTTATATTTCGTCTCGCGCTAAATAGTCTCAGCAGGGGACGCGACGCTTGTCATGCACAGTAAACAAAAAAAAATTAGAATGTTGAAGTAAGGTAAAAAGGTTCTACTAGGCGGCATATCAACGGGTTCCAAACCGCTGGCCATAATTGTATCCATTTTACTTCATCTAGTGCAGCTACCTTTCGTAGCTAACCTTTCGCTTTACGCACGTCCAGATGACTGACGTAAACGGTGTGTAGGGACGAAACAAAATTTACTGTAGGAAAGATGCGCTCGATTAAATGTAGTCAAACTATTTACGGTTGCACCACGGCTGCTTCGTATATCGGAGTAGGCACTTCTACCCTCCGTGTTGTTTCGTTTGGCTGTTTTTTTACCCCGGGACCCCTGCATTTTAAACTGTAGCGGGGGCGGGTCAACTACGCCGTTTCGCGGCCGGCGGGACCGGTTTTCTTCTAAATAAAAGAAGCGGCTTTGTTTTTCGCTTGTTTTTGCATAGCGAGGCAAGAACGCGGATCACTCCCGCCTTCGACCTCGAAACCGCCCCCCCAAGCGGTGGATCTCGCGAATCGTGGGCGTGCGATCCGTTCCGTCGGGGCCCTGCGCGTGAACGGATCCGCTCGGCGCTTGTCGAACACTTTCGTCTTGCGGGAACTTCGCACATTCCACCGCCTCCCCCTCCCCTCGCCCGTGTCGCGCCGGTGAACTTCTAGCACGCGAACGGGAGGAGAGGGAGGAGGGTGAAGCGAGCGTAATGGCCGTCAAGCACGGAATGCCAGGTATAAAGAACGCGGGAGGGAAAGAAAGATTCGAATGGGTAGCGGTTTGCATCGGCCCGGTGCGTGACGGCGGCGGCGGCTGCGACGACGGTGGTCGTCGCGCAGCCGAGAGGTCACGCTTTTCTTTCGTTCTTGCGCGGCGCGTGCACGTTTTTCTTCGTCCTCCTCCGCCTCCTGATCGCCCGACAGCGTTCGGAGGAAGACCGGGACGTGCACGGCTTTTGCGCGACCCCCCTCCGCAACGACACGCGCTCTGGGAGAACGTGGAATTGAAGGTTGCGTCACGTACAATGAACGGCCCTGTTGGCCGAGGACGCCGCGTTCTTGGCGGGGCCCTGCTCGAGTGCTGCGAACGAAGCGCAGCAGGAAACAAAGGAAGATGAGATGCGGGAGTTGATCTGGGTAATGCGAGAAGAGTTACAACTGCTCGGGTTTCCGCGACGGCGTTGCGCAGTTTTTCCGTTGCAGCTGTCACGTTGAAAAAGCCGAGCAGCTTTGGTTTCCTGTTTGCACGGCTGGGTAGTAAGTAGCCTCGCGACACGGTGACGTTAGAACGCATGCCGCGCGCACAGCTGTCACAAGAAGCAGCCCGCGGGAAATACCAGGGCAGCGCAGATGCTCCCCAGCTGTAGTTACAGGGGTTTCAAGCGGAGTGGAAACACAGCCTGATAATAATAATACTTTTTTTTTTTTAACAGAAAGAGAAACTGTACAGAAGTCAGGCCTAGCAAAGCCTCGTAGGGCTTGAACGGCAGTGCCTGGCAGAGCGGACAAACATGCTAAAATAAGGAAAACTAATTTAACAGAAATTTGCAGCCAACTCGCAAACAAACAGAATACTTTATTGGACAGGCAATGAGGCAAACTGGCCCAGAATACTGAAAGCAATTGTACAATAGCATGCCTAAATGCTTTCCTTAGATTATAATTAGTTTGCAAAGAGAGGTAGTTTGGATGAAGCTGATTGAAGGCTTGTGGCGCATAATAAATTCGACTTTCCGGTATCTTGTGGCGCACCTAGGTATCAGATACGGTTCTTTAGGGCGGAGGCAGCCCGTCGGAAATGTATACGGTGTTCTAAAACGACTACTTCAGTAATGCTTCAACACAATGGTTTCTTGGTTCAGTGATTCAAGGGATGATTGTCCGCAATTTCGGTCTCACACGCTAATGCGGTCACTGTTTTCGTTCTGACGAGGCGTATTTAAAGGTTCCAATCGGTTGCCAGCCATATATGCTGGTAGTCTTCTTACTTAGAGTAACCTCGCTACGTTCAGCGCCACATTTAGCGATTTCCATAAACCTCTAAACGCAGAGGAATCTGTCCCCACAGGTAGTTACGTATTCTAAGCTAATCGTCCCCGAAGGTGGATGGAACTGGAATAAACCTGGTCACGAATTAACATCCACAAATCTGCGGAAGGCGCTTGCACTTAACGTATATAAGGGAGCTGAGTGAATAGGAATTGCAAGTAAAGTAAAAACAAAGGGTAGGGAACGGAACATGTCTCGTTCTGACTAAAATCGTGGGATGCCAGCTATTCATTTTTTAACGAAAGAGTGCCGTGACGCTCCTTTTTCCGCCTTGAATGACGTTGCTGGGATTTTTTTTATTTTTCGCCCTAAAAAAACGAACTCATAGCATGCGTGCATACCTCTGTCTCATCTGGGCGCCTGGTCGCACTGTAAATTGCTCGACGTGTTACGTGAAAAGGAGTGACCCCCTTACTGCTGCTGACAACATTCCTACGCTTGGGACGCAATCTGCTACTGGAAGCTGCGTTGTTTAGTATTGACAGCTGCTTACGTCGCTAATGCAATGGAAACCTCCTGCAGCCGAATGTTTCCATTACATTAACGACGTAAGCAGCTGTGAATACGTAATTCGATATTCAATCAAGCAGCGTATTGGCAGCTGTCAGTACGTTGACAGCTGTCAACAACATGAGCACCTTCGGCTGCAGAGAACAGTGACAATTGCGGGGCACTCCCTCCCCGCCATTTCCATCGCAATTTTTCTTGTTTTATTAGATGCAACGGCATCTCATTCACTCGCCTTGTCCCTCCATACGGCGTTGTGGTTGTCCGTCCACACCCCTCCCCCATTCTCCTCGCCGCGCGAGCTGCCCTCTCCGCCGCGAGGGGCATTGGCTTGGATTGGATTCGATTGGATTGGCTTGGATTTGGATTGGATTCAATTAAAGTGGATTGTGATGGATTGTGTTGCGTCATAGCCGCGGCAGGGGGTTCACGGCACGTTTCACGCGATGGGAGAATCAACCTAACGGAAAGAACAACGGAACCCCCTATGCGTCGCATCTACACAGGGGTTCCCGCGAGGGGAGGTGGGAGTAATTTTTACCCGCCACTCGTATTGCCTGTTTGGTCGGAGCGTGTGACTGCTTCCCTGACTGCTTCCTTGTTTGTTTTAATCGAGAGAATAAGATGAAAAAATCGTGCATCCGTCCGTCAAACGACGTCGATGGTTGTACGCGAAGCTTTCTCGGTATAGATTCTTTGGTTGTCGTCTTTTTTCCAAACCGCTTCGACCGTGTCAAAATGGAGCAATCGGATAGACGCCGGCTTCATAACGCGAGTGACCCAGGTTCGACTCCGGCCACGGGAAGCGTTTTCTTGTTGTATTTCGGCGTGTTCGCGTTACAGACGCCGTCAGGGAGAACACTAAAGTTTTGCCGTAGAAAAAAAGGCATGCCACAGCTTCCACAACACCGTATGTCACAACGCCCATAACTGTTTCGATCTCGTTTTTTTTTTATTTTAGCGAACTTTTTCCCGTCGAATTTTCGAGCTTTCAAAGTAAACTTAGTCACCTTATTAATGGTTCCATTCATATCTATGTTTTCGACGACCTTACGACGTGCGTCGTGATATGACCACGGAAAAACGAAAACGCCTGCGTGTCGAGATTTCATCGCAAGTTGAAGGTGCCGAGCTGGTCGAAATTGATCCGTAGCCCTCCACTACGGCGGGCTTCATTATAGCCCACATGTGAGCTTCAGCGCATAAAAACACCCTAAATTTTTTTAAAATATAATTACGGAAAGTTTGAACCTGTATCCTTAGCCATACGAAAAGAAACAAAAGTACGTCCACCAAGGAGGCAAAAATTCAAACACCCCTTCGTCTAATGGCAACGATGGTCGAAACGCTCAGCTTTTTCGTGGGGGATTCGTTCGCTGTCGTGTGTAGGGGTTCACAGTTTTGGTGACGGGGCGGTCGCCATCAGTGAGGCCAAGACAGCTTCGCTTTAAATATAAACTGCTTCGACCGTGTCCAAATGGCGCAATTGGATAGGCGTCCGTCGGCTTCATAGCGCGGGGAACCCAGGTTCGAATCCGACGACATGAAGCGTTTTTTTTTTTTCGCTTGAGGCGCTTGAAGTGCCTTCGCTTATCATCATCATCGTTTTGTCAAACGCATTGTGTAATGTTGGCTTTCCTGCAGTGCGTTTTTCTGACGGGACGGTCGCCATCACTGCCCCATAGAAGGCTTCGATTAAAAAAAAAAGGGGGGAGAAAAGAAAGACACGGCATTACTTGTGAGAAGAGGTGGAAGGGAAAGGCAGAAGCAGTTCCGCGCTGTCAGAACCAGACGGTCCGCGCTCCGGGAGCGTGTTGCGTGCGTGTGCGGCGGGCGCGGGAGCGTGTCCGGCTCGCATTACAGCGGCCGCCGGGTCTGCCGCCGTGGTTTCGCATTACCGGCGGCCTTAATCTGGCCGCTGTTACCGGCCGCTCGCGGCAGTAAAGCCCCCCGCCGCTACTGTCACTGGCGGGGCGTCGCGAATACGGGTCGGGGATTAGCGACAGTGATCGCCGCCGCCGCCGACGAATGTGCGGTCTGTTGGCGGGGCGGCCGCCGAGCTGGCTCGGGTTTCGCCTTGCCGCCGTTCTTCTCCTCGAGGAAACGGGCCGAGGGCTAGTGTTGCGGAAGAGAAGGGCCGACTGTGCATTGACTTGCTCTGCCCCGCTCGTACTTGAGCTCTGTTGAAAGGTGCTTCGCGGTAGTTGTGTCCCCGCTGTGTTTGTACGACGTGTCACCACATTCTCTACAGCTCTCCTGTTCGCCAGGATGTGGGGGTACACAGTGACGTGCTGTTGGGTGCTATTGTTTGGGGGTCGCAGGGTGTGTAATGGGTGGCCTCGTCGCACCCTTGGCAAATAATGTTTTTTTGTCCTTCCAAAGTTGTGTCCTCTGAAGCGCCGTTTTGCCGTTGGGAATAAGTGTTAACGACGTAATAAAGCAGAGTCCTTACGTTCGTCGTTGCAAAATAATGAAACACTAGTAATATGAGTTTATTACGCTGAATTTATGTATTAAAGTTGATGCATTGATTACCTTGATAGTTTTTATTAGTTGATTAAAAATGTTCCGCGGTGGCTCACTAGTGGAGACGACGCGCTGCTGTTAGCGAAAACGACGTCGCTTTAGTAAAATGAAATGGTGTAAAAAATTAAAAAGCATTTCAGTACACGCGTGCGCATAATTTCAGAATCGGAGCTCACTGCAATAA
Organism: Haemaphysalis longicornis; assembly: GCA_013339765.2. NCBI lineage: Eukaryota > Metazoa > Arthropoda > Arachnida > Ixodida > Ixodidae > Haemaphysalis > Haemaphysalis longicornis. The sequence goes on from CM023453.1 coordinate 75,266,998, forward strand.
AAACAATCTAATTATACAGTTTTCTGACTAATTATTTCAACCTGACGATGGTAATAAAACTAAGCGCTTCGCGTGCGTCCTCACCCCCCCCCCCCCCGCTTATCCCAGATAAAAAAAAAAAAAACACGTGGTCCAAAAACTGTCCGCAAGTTTGTACCTGTGCATGCATTTATACTATATCGGCCCCAAAGTGCGACGAGCAATAACCGTTTTTTTCTTTCCTTCTGTCTTTGCAGGTAAGTTCTGCTTATCCAGCAGACATGGTCTCCGGTTCGGTTGCACCGTGGGTGTGCGTTGCCTTTGCCTTAGTAGGATACCGAAATAGGTGCCATTGGGTTGCTGGTCGACAAGCCAAGTAAGTACACGTTTCGGGAAGGCGATTGCCTGCTCCATATAAGCTGGCGGCAAGCCTGTCATCAAGTAAAACAGCGCAAACACACATATACGGGGGAAAAGGGAAAACGCGCAGGTGGTGGATTCGATCCCGTTAGATCCTCCTCGACATCCTCCGTTTCCTTACAGCCTCTCATCCACTTACATAGGAAATAAGAGATCACCTCCCTATTCGGAGCCCATCATGGAGGGCTCTCTTAAACATTTTAACAGCTTCCTCTTTAACTCGTAACAAGTATTTGCTTCGCCAGTGTTTAGAAAGTTTTGCGATTTTAAGTAGCCGCGAGACTGCGTTATTACATACGTGCCGCCTTTTTTTTTTACACATGTAGTGAGGGTCACCTGACAGCGCCGACGAGGTAACCCTTTTTGGGGTTCCAAATACCAGTGTGTCTCGTCTTTACGCGATTCGCGTGTGCGTGCCGCCTCGTTTCTCACGAACTGCACGAATCGTGCATTTGGACTACACGTAACTGGTGCATCGAAATCGACTTCGCTGCTGCGGAAATTCTTCGTGAAAGTCGCTTTCCGTCCTATACAGACGTAGTGATGCGTCGCTCCGCTCGTTCCGTGTCTCACTCGAAAAAAGAAATATTTTGTTTAGTCAGTACGTTTGATTGCGGGCAACAAAAGATGAATGGCGCCGCGCGTACAGGAGCTTGCAGTCGGTTGTCGATCTCCTTCAGCGCCTCGCCGAGCCCTTAATGGTTGCTTCCGTGCATTTTGTGCGAAGAGACACAGTACTAAAGCCCCCTTTTCGTTCCGGGCGTCCAAAAAGCCTCGAGCTTTATGACCCCCGCCCAACTTCCGGACTTACTATTCTGGGTGTTGGGATGGGATTAAATCGGATGCGGTGTAGCGGCTCAACTGCGGTCTAATCCCACCGTGTTCCATGGAAGCTGTGGGAATTGCGAGCGGTTTGTATTACGGCGGGTGGCGTGGAGAGATAAGACACGTCGGAGGGATGCGTGGAGTTTTCGGTGGAGATTTCGACCCGAAGGTGGGGGGTTGCTCGAGGAGGTGCCGTGCTGGCGTGAAGTACACGCTGCTATCCCCGGATGAAATGTTAGTCGGACAGATGACCACCGTCGCCCGCAAGGTAAATTCATGCTTCAGGTCAGCGTAATAAGGAGACAGTTGGCGCTATTGCGGCGTTTTTTAGTGGGAAGTGGCGATGGCCATCGAAGGGTTGGAACAGTGGGATGGCAGTTATTGACAATTATTGGCAACGTAGCGAGGGACAGTGCCCGTTTCTCTACTTAAGTTGTCAGGATGCTGCTTGCTATGGACAGCTAATTTAAATTTTCTTCCGAGTATATGTTGAACGGGACATGCAGTCGAACCAGAACGCTTCATACTTTAGGAGGAAGGCAAAATATTTTAAAGTAACTGATAATTCGTTACACAAAATGCGCGTCATATACACCCAGTCTTACAATCGGTGTTCGGAGCGTTGGCGTACGTAGGGCGGGAGGGGTGCGGGCACTTCCCCACCGACATTTTTGGTACGGGGGCAAGGCTTAATCAACCACAAGCCATTCAATATTTTTGGGGGCTTGTTTGTTTGTTGTTGTTTTCGGTATTATTCATTAATTTTTGTTTGTTATATCATTTGGTAATTTTTTGTTTGTTATTACTTTCTCAATTTCTTAAGTAGGCCCCCAACCCCCCCCCCGGAACAGAATCCTGCGTGCGCAACTGGTTCGCAGTGTTGAATATTGTGAGCAGTTGCGTGAACTCTTCGAGCTCACTATGTATGGATTCGACTGCACCGTGTTTCACTAACTCTTAATTGTTATTTTCGAAGAAACTAAAATGGCTAAGGGGCCGCATGCTCGCAGAAATCTCCTTGATCCTGGGGCGCGGGCGTTGATTCTACATATCATCGAGTAAGTGCTACGGAGGACATTTTGCTGTCGAAAGTGATGCGCCAATAAGATTACGCTGGTTCAACTGTAGTACTTAATTTTGCCCCGCACACGCATACACATATACACTCCCACACACAGTGTGAATGTTAGTTAAAATACGCACAATGGAATTCATCATGAAGTTGTTTAGAAATTTCGAAATGGCTTCTTGTTTTTTTTTAACATTATTTCCTCCATAAAATATTCTCTCTCACCCTCTGTTGCGGTCTGTACCCCTCCCCCGGAAATGAAATCTTGTCTACACCACTGCAGTCACTATGGCACCTTAGCACGTCACTTTTGCGTATTTTTTCTCTCCGTCCGGTTAAGCAGGCGGCCTTGCCTGTGCACTTCCAGAGCAACCAAGGGCAACTTTCACGATCAGTGCCTGTGGCCCGCTTCCCCCCAGCTCTATTAAATGATTATGTAGCCCCGCCGCAGACAGACGAACGGTCTGCCCAGTGGAGGAAGGGAGCGGACAAAGGGAACCGCCGACTCTGGCGGGTTGTCTTTCATGTTTTGTTTTTTTATCTTGGGTTTTTTATTCTTCCTTCTGTGAAACCGGCTGGCGGCCTGGCTCTCGACAATAGGGCGTGTTGCCGGTGCGGAAAGGGGTTGGCCGGCTGCCAGCTTCGGCGTCAAGCTTCGGCGTCACTCACACCCGCCCCCCCCTGTGGCCGCGATTGACTGCATAGGGCGGCAGGGTCGCCGTTTCCCGCCATCTCGAGACCACGTGCCAATCAATATGGGTGTAAAAGGGGTTCCTTTGCAGCCTTTCACCGGCCAAAAAAATTGCAGGAAGGTATTTCTGCTTCGCAGGGAAGCTAACCGTATCATTGTTGGGAAATATGATTTTTGAAGTGATGTGGTCCTTCGAGGAGAACAGGAATGTGGCTTGGTCAGTTATGAATGATTAAGCTCTCCCCGCGCGGTGTTGTATCCGGACGGTCTCGCGACTCGATTCAACTGTCTTTTTTTTTTTTTTTTTATGATTCCAACAATGCTATCCTATGGCCAAGTTGCATGGTTTGCGATCTCGCGCTGGAACGAAGAGAGGTCGGGCGTGTTCAACGGGGTGTCCTCGTATGCTATACGTGCGATACCAAGCGTGCCAGTCTTGCCGCAGCCGGGCTTCGTGTCACACGTTGCACACGAGGGTTACCGACTGGTCGAATGGTGCCGACACGGCGTAGACGCTCGATTTAAGGCAACGAGGGGTGCAAAAGGGATGCAAATTCTCATGAAATTTAACGGGGGGGGGGGGGGGGGGGGTGAGAAAAAAAAACCGGTTTTCTTCATTTTTTGTCATAAACATATGAATAATTTAAAAAAAGGCGATTCCGTACAGATCTATCAAAAATTCCACATACTTCATCCTTAGACATCTCATTAAACGCGAAAAGTGACTGTAGTTGGTGGCGACTACATGAATGAAACCAAATTACCGCTGCTGTAAAAAGAAAATAAGTAAAAAATATACATAGAAACTTATTTGAGTTGGAATGGGATGTGAACCCGGGTTCTCAAGAGCCGCATGCAAGTGTGGTAACTACAGCCCTAACTCTGTACCGTGCCGGGATGGAACAAGAATTATCCGGATGCGTGCAGCATGTGACAGGTGGACGTGACGGCACAGCAAACACGTTCAAGCAGTGAAGAGGTCTTCAATATCCGCTGGCTTGCGCCTTCAAATCGCTTTTAAGAGACATAAGTGCCCGACAAATTTTTCCGTTAACACCGAAAAGAAATATAATTGTTACATACTGCATAACAAAAGTCCCAGCAGAGCTTTCACTACCAAAATCTGCGCACGATTTCACGTCAAGGCATTGGTTTCAGAAAGCGCTCCCCTGTCTCAGATTGGTTGCATCGCAACAGATTTCCACAAAGAAGCCATGTTTTTTTTATATATTATCCTGGTTGAAAAAACAAAAGATAAAACTTTTTTTTCTTCTATTGCCTTTTTTTGTTTTTTCAACCGCTTACATCTGAACAAGGCTCCTTTTACCGTGAATTTGACGGACCGGCGTTTTAAAATTTCAGTTGGGGGATACTTATGTGTACAATGTAGTGTCGTCAGAGGGGGCTATTTTATCCTTACCAGCCGGCAGCGGAACTCGGCAAACACGTTTCGGCGCGCGAGCCGTTCCGACTGTTCTGCGAATGCCCAATCTGGGGGCCATCTTATACGGCGCGCGTCTTCCGTCGCCTTAAAGAGGGCTTCACTTGGCTGACTGGACGTTGGTCTAGACGGCGGGAAATGGTTGGCGTGCCGCAGCCGGGGATTCCCCGCGGGTCTGCCTGCGCTCCCTTTGTTACATATTGGTCTTCGAGTTTACGAGCTAAGCTAGCGAAGCCCGTTTAGTGACACGTAATTTTTTTCCCGGAAAAAGAGCGGGAGGAGGGCAGGGGTCGCTCCGTCGTAAACGCTTGCGTCACTTTGCGGCTGTTCACGCTTCTGCTTTCCTGTCTGACAGCAATTACGCGTTGTCTGGAGCTTTTGTTTTTAGGCATTTATTCCAGTGTTTCAATTCAGTCGTGTGTGGTTAAACGCGCTACGTGTTTATTTCGTGTCATCCGTGTAGCTTGCTACTTCGTGCCAACGTATTTCGGCATACGTAGTTCTGCGTGTCAGTGTGTGGTCGTGCAGTTACGAAGCGGGCTTTAACGGGGCGTTATCCGTCCAAAAGACTGAGCATAAAGACATACACTGTAAAACGCACGTTACCACATAAATGACGCCATTGCCGACGTGTATTTATTGAATGCGGGCGTTAAAGGGACCCTGCAACACTTTTTTCAGCTTTTTTTGAAATCTCGAATGCTTGCAGAACGTAGTCACCCAACACACCCAGTACTTAGATTAGGGGGTCGCAAAGTACCTCAGCCAAATATTACTGCTCCATGCCCATCAGATAACTTGGAAACTCGCTCAAAAGATTTTTCTCTCTTTCCGGTCTTGACGTTCTTAGACGGCCCGAATTACGTCACTGGAGACCATGTAGCGGCAGCTGATACCATGTAGCGGCTGTTGGCCGGTTTTTCTTCTGTTGCAGCTATGAACGCTTTTCGATAGCAACTTTAAAAATAGCCACAAAAACAAAGCAGTAACGGAAGGCGTATTTAGTGCGACGAGAAATCACGCAGTGCCGCTCCGTGCTGGCGATAACTAGCTTTCGCAGTGCTTGTAGACGCGAAGAAAAGAGTGAAAGCGTTCATCGAAAGTGTTGCAGAGTCCGTTTAACTGCGGAAATCGCAGGATGAAGCTCCCCGTGTGTAGTTTGAGATGGCGTATACGAATGCTGGCAGTGCTGAGAAGCAAATGCGTGCAGTTATTAGAGGAGCAGACATTCGCGTCCCAGCCTATCTCCGGAGGCGACCTTAATAAAAGGAAAGACGAGCCATACAAAAAAAAAAAAAGGGGGGGGGGGGGGGGGGGGGGGGGGGGGGAGTAGAAGAACAGAGTTTAGCCAAAGCAAGTGCCCTCGTGTAGCGACACCGTCGGCAAAGTGCAGACGTGGTTCCTCCATTCCATGTCGCGATACTTGGCCGTGCGCCGGTTAAAGCGAGTGTGAGTGCCCTGTTGTCTTACATACCGTCGCTTCTATTCCTCTCCTTGTGCCTGGGACCTACTCAGGGATCCTCGCTTCCCTTTTCCTCTTCGTTCGGAGCGTCCGACCTCTCGTTTGGCGTCTTAATTCGCTTCGCTAAGACCCCATTATCGCCGCCGCGCCGGACACCCGAGAATCATTGATCGACCACACGCCTGTAATTGCTTCGCCGAGGCGCCATTTGAAGGGCGCTGCTCTACTTGCTCGCCGAGATTACGCTTGCAACGCAAGCATCCGTTTCGTGCGTGTGTTTCTTTCTCCCTGTTTCTCTTAGTTCTTATTTCGTTTTAAGAAAGTGAAATGTTAATTTGTGTTCAGTTAGAAAAAAAAAAAAAAAGAAAACTCGGAGCGGTGGTGCTCCCCTGACTTGCCGCAGTTCTTTCCATTTTTCGGTAAGCCCAACATTTTTCGCCTGGTCCGTCTTGAATTACGGCGAAGAATTACGATGGCTGCAAAGGCTTCCCACTGCGGCCGGTCCAGTAGTAGCTCGGTGCGCGAGACCCTAACTGGAATTCATCTTTCTTTTTATTCAGTAAACGGAGCGAATTCGTACATTTAGAGTCAGTGGCAGGGTTAGGTGTGCAGTTGCAGTGTTCTTGGTCGCCACGCAATGTAAAGAAGTTCCTCGCTCGAATTACACGTAATGGTATACGAAGCAGAGTACATTGCTCAAAAAGAAAGAAAGAATACGGTGCGGCGTCTGCTAGTTAAACCTGTTAGGAGGTCGGCGTTAGCAGCGATGGGCTATTTGGGTGCTCCCTTGGCCCTGAGCCACGAACGTGTCTACAGTCTGAAGTGCAGCCTGCACCGGAAACGACGAGGGGTTGAACGAGCATGCGTGATCTCTACGTTCCTTGCATTTTAGGGTGACGGCAGACGTCGCGCTTCTGGGAAGATTTGGCTTTTCCGTCGTCGCTTCCTACGTGTTCGTATTCACTTTTGCGCCCGTCGGAATCCGACCGGTTCGTTCTTTTTTTATGAATGCTGCCAACATCAGTTCTCGGATTTGTACTCGCGTCATTTCGGTCGGAATGTTACTTATGCGAAAGGCGGTGCGTGTTGAAACTTTAAAGTACTGGCTCTCTTTTCGCTCGCGACGTTTGAGTGCTTAGCGTTTTTTCTTTCTTTCACTTATTTCTGTGTGCGCATGTCCAATCGATCCCCCTCCCCCCAGTTGGTCCGTTCCACTTATGTTGACACGGGGAATATTAAGTTACGGTTGGCGCGAGGCTCTATAGTAGAGAGAGTCCAGGGATTGACGGAGCACGGGGGAGGGAGGCGTGAAGCAGCAGACGTGAAAATAGGAAAAAAAAAAAAAAGAAAAGTAGAGCAAACAGAAAAAGGAAACTAAGCGTCCCAGTGCGTCGGTTTCTGTTGGCGCAGCGACGCCCCTCCTCGCCTTTTCTAAACGCCTGTCGCTTTGATGAATCGCGGTCGTAAATTCGGACCTGGCGTGCCGTTAATCTTGTCACGGCGACGTCGGATAAAACTGACCGAAAACGGGGAACGGAAAGAAGCGGCGCGAACGAGAAGAAAAAAAGGAGTCGAGCAGGGAGGGAGAATGGAGAACTGGTCGCATTTGTCGCTGCCTGCATGCGTGAGCGCTGCTGTGCGTCCGTGCACGAGTTTTCGGAGAGCCTTCCGCCTCTCCCCGGGCATTGAGAAAGGAGGCTGTCGAACCCGGAGCCACTGCGCCGTGTCGCGCCCGGAGTCGTCGAGAGGCGGGCGTTTCGGGCGGCGGAAAGTGAAAGCAGCGAAAGTTCGGCTGGGAGCGGGAAACAGAAACGCAGCAATAAGCGCCGCCCGCCGTGAATGTTTCAGCCGCGGCCGCCGCCGCATATTTGGATTTATGTAGAACCCCGCGTGGCCGCTGCCACCGGCTGGGTTGCTCCCTGCAGGGTTGATGTGCATGCATTGATACATGGATGCTTAGCAGCGCCGCAAGGGAGGCCGGGGATTGTTTCTGTGCTGCGGTGGATGTTTAATACACATAAATAAGTCAATCAACGAATTTGGAGAATCGCGTGACCCGGTTGCCCGAACTCTAGGTATTGCGAAAAGAAGAAAGCTAACAGAGGAGCGGTGTTTCCCGTGTTGGTGCTTTGTCCCCGTTTATGGTTGTTCCGGAAAACAGCGAACGCGCTGCACAAGTGCCACAAAGCCCATTCTCGTCCTGGGTGTGCGGCATTTGTGCCAATGACGTAGTGGCTGTATTAAGCGAGCTTTTCGCTTCGCCCCGCCTTCGTCCGCGCGGCCTGTTCTGGGTTGCTGCCAAAGCAGAGCCGAAAACGAGAGAGAAGAAAGGCGCCAAAGAGCAGTCGCGAGCGATTGAAACGACGCGGTGTTGCGGTCTGTCTCGTGCCGTCGTTTCGTTTCTTTTAACTTGCCGTATAACGCTGAGGAGAAAATGCGAGGGACCAAGCAGATCGACAAACGCGTTTGTCATGCGAAGCTCTTTGCAGCTAGTTTTCGACGCACTTAGCAGCTACGGGGCGCGATTCCTTGTATCGAAGAAGTCCCTCGTCTTGCCCCAGTTTTGCTAAATTTGAGGGACAAGTAGCGGCTGTAAGCACATAGCTGGTGTAGCGGACAGGTTGGGGTGGCGGACGCTGTTACGAATCATCAGCTGTTAAATGTCACGGACTCTCGAGTGCGCCCGGAAGAAGTCACGGTGTGCTCAACTCTACACCAGGCCTTACGCCGCAAGGCCATCGATTAGATTGGGAGCTGGAGTAGTCCGTTCAATTGAAGAGACACGGTAAGCTTTTGGGGGGAAAATTCACACGGAAACAATTCCGGGCAGCCTGGCGAAGAAAGTGTTATCTTGAATTAAATGTCTAATATATGAGAATCTGCGGGAGGCTGCAAGGAAACTCTTCCCAGGAGCATATCCGCCGCTTGTTTCACGTCCGGGCCAGGCAACGACGACGGCTCGGTTGAATACAACATAGGAGCGCTAATGGTTTAGTGCCACCAGAGACAGCATGCTTATTTATTTAGTCGACACTGGCCATGCCATCAGACGTCACAGGGAAGCCTCGTTGCGGAGTGTTCGAACGGCATGAACGACGGTGACGCGTTGTCTTCGAAAAGCGCGCCGGAACACGAAGCCTTTTCCATCCACACCCTGTATTTTCTTGGTAATACTTGAGCACTGACGGCCTTTACTTTGGCTGCGCATTCCTTGCGCGAGACCGGCACTGCTTCAGCCGAAGGGACACGCCTCTTTGCAAACCGCGTGCGGGGCGCAGTAGCCTCAGCGGGCACACGCCACCGTTGCGGCGGAGACGAAGCAAGTGTGTCGGCAGTAGTCTCCGCTCAGATCGAGAATCCATCGATTGGCCTCGCGGCTTCCGCGTCGGTTGCCCGGCCCTGGCGGTGGCACTTCGTGCTTTCCTCTCGTTTTGACGGCGGCCTTGGGCTTCCCTCGCGATCGCCTCATCCTCTCCTGACCTGTCGCCCTCTCTCGACCGGAACGGGAGTCTCCGCCTAATGGAGCGCCGCCGCTTCCTGAATCAGCTGGATTGGGGTCTTTTTTTTTTCTTTGCAGAGTCAATCGCGGTAACTAGACAGTGAGCGGCTCTGTTCGTGCAGTTTTCTTTTTTTTTTTTTTCGCTGGCAGTATATACTTTGCCCAGTTTCGACCGGGACACCTGTCGTGTATAATGTGCACTTAACGGTGATTCTGACCGAGATCTGCTTTCGAGCTTGACCGGGACATTTGAGATCTTGAAGCTCACCGTGTCTCTTAAATTCTCAGACGTCGCTCACGTTGTCAGTTTATGACTGGCGAGTTTTTTTTTTTTTTTGCGATTGTTGTTTCCTTTTTTACGTTACTATTCGAAGAAAATCGCCGGAAGGCTTTACGCTCTTTGAGCGTTACATGCCTTTTGTGTCCCCGGCACTTATGATTCCTTCAAACGCGTGGAAGGATATTTGTTGCATTGTGTTGTGTGGGTGTGTGTTCTGACGTGTGTTCGGCCTGTGGGCCGAAACGGTAAATTACTTTATTTCCTGACGGGTGTCATATATGAGAGAGCAAGAAAGGAGCAAGTTTTATGTTTGTGACCCCGTACATTTCGATGTGTGGAAGAGAATGACCAACTTCGGATGCTTAATTTGATTCATCTCTGTTCTGCATGCACAATTAAACAATAGTGTCTAAGTCCTATATTATGCACAGAGAATACGTACAAAACAGCACGTGTTATGCGCTCGTTTAAGTCCTTTATTTAAGAAGCACTATTTTGGCCTGCCGGTAATTTGCGAAATGGAAGCGAGGCTTAATACAGAATTAGTAAATGTAAAACCAGTTGGCTAGTAATCTTGCCAGAGTTGTTCCCAAGTTATTTTTTGTACTTGTGTAAGCACAGATGAAAGAGGATTACTTTTGCCTCGCGAAATCCGCGGATCATCCCTCGACAATCTTTCCCCTCTAAGCCTTTCGCTGGCAAAAAAAGAAAGAGCGCAATATGCCTGAAGAGGGCTGGCCGCAAATACGCTCAGCAATCGCGGATGTCCCCGAAAAATTGGAAAGAAATATGTCGACCCTTCGAATAAGCGGCGGTGGGAGTTGGAACGGCTCCAAAATTCTAAAAAGAAAAAAAAAAAAAAAGGAAGAGGAAAGGAAATCACTATTCTCTACAAAGTAAAAAAGTAAATTGTGGGAACGTGCTCGACTTCACGCCGTATTGATCGCCTGTCGTAAAAAAAAAAGCAAGAAGAGACAAAGAAAAGGGCTGCCTTTTGTTGCTGTCCACGTAGTCGCTTTATTATTCGGCCCGCGAAAGGATTTTCGGCGGCGAGCGAGGAGGATCAAGAAACGACCGTGAAAGCAGCGCCTCGAAAAAAAAAAAAAGATAAAAGAAGACTAGAGATAGAAAGGATGGCATAAAGCGGGCGAATTATGTGCACGTGTGGGTGGGAACGTAAAATGCCCTCTTTTCTATCAAAGCTTCGACAAAGAAAAGTTACAGACAGGCAATAATCTGTGTACATAAAACCGTATGATAATGTCTGGTGGGCGCTACTTTTTTTTGTTATATAGAATAGTAGCCTTGCAGCGGTGTATCTTTGTCTGTATTTTCGTATACGGCGCTTTTTCAGCATTTACGTCGTTGTAAGTCGACCGCAAACGGCCTTCATTTTATTGCCTCGGGAAAAAGAACTGGAATGTTTGAATAGTAGCAAAAGGTAGCATTAAAGTGGAAGGTAAAAAAATGAAATAACAGGAAATCCGGACTCGACGTTTAAAGGTTCCAATTCGATGAATACAGCTTTTCTTTTCTTTTGTGTGTACATCGATGGACGCATTGCTCTCAAAATCTATTCTCTGCACTCGTGAGGTCAATCGGATTCACACTGCCGTTAAAAAATAAGAGAAGTGACTTGTCTTTGTGACAACTGCTAAGGCGTTTTTGAGTTTTTCATAAATGGTCGGGCCTACTTCATTTGCGACTACTGTGTAGCACTGCTTTATCTTTCATTTTCATCAGGCGGATCAGCGCTAAGTTTCCGGAAGCTGTCTGATTTTAAGTAATAGTGTAATAAAATCGCGCTACGCCGGTGCTACAACATCACGGTACCCGGAGACGGCAGTGACAGTGCGAGCAGTGCACAACGCAAACGTACATACATTGGAGCGTCAGCTGACTGGGTGCTGGGCGATTCGTGCAGGGCATGTAGCGACGTCGCTGAAAACCCGCAAGCGTGCTTAACCGTGCACTCACGTGTAACGCGGCAAAGCTCGCTTGTGAAGTTGATGTGAACGCATGCTGTCACAGTTACAGGCGCGAAATATTGGCTCAAAATCAACGTTGTAGGAACGGGTTGGCGAGTGAAATCAAAGCTGTATATCAGCGCGAGCGATGTCAAATGTATTCGCAACGCAGTGTCAAGGAATTCGCAGTGCAGAAATAACTTAAGAGGCACGGCGAAGAGGGAAAACTAACTTTTTAAGAAGAAGTAGAAGAAAAAAAAAAAAAGGTGGCATTTTTCTGGCATCGTAGGTTCGGCACTGAACCGGTGCTGTCAAGCCCGAGCTATCGCCAGTTAAGGACGCGCGTTTTTGATGGAACTCGGACGAGAAATCAGAAGGGGAGCTCTGTTGCTGTCGCGCATGTTCGCCCGATACTGTAGTGGGGAGAACTTGGTAGCCTGGGAATGTTCGCTGCATCGCCTTTTATGCCAAAGATTGCGCGTGGCTAGGTATCGTCCTGCCTCTCTTGTCGTCCAGTTTCTCGCCGCGATGGAAGCGGATAAGCTGGGAATGTTCAGCGCTGACTTCTGTTAGAGAGAGCAGGCGAGGATAAGAAAAAGCTCGGTAAGGGAGTTTACCCCGCCTAATGCTTCTCCCTACCTCCTCCCTTTTGTTTCTGCGTATACGTCACTGCACCGGGCTAGCAAGCCGCCGCACGGTGGCACTGCCGCTGTCACAAAAAAAAAAAAAAAAAAAAAGTAATTCTTTCCTGTCGAAATCAGCACCAGAACAGACGGTGCCGGCGTATTGTAATCATTTGAACTTCCGCTGTAAGTTTCTCGCTTAAAAAAATGCAGCGTATCAGGGATTCGAAACCGTACACGTTCGAAAAAAAAAAAAAGTGATTTTGAGGGTTTAACACGTCTAAGTGTTCCGGATTAATTTTAACTCCCCGGATGTATTTATCGTGCGCCGAAATCTCCGACACGTTGGTGTTTTCGCTGTTCGCCTTCATCGAAAAGCAAAAACGCCCGTGTGTTTGAGATTTCGGCGCACGTAAAAGGTCCCCAGGCGGTCAAAATTATTCCGGAGCCCTCCACTACGGCACGCCTCATCGCCTGCGCGGCGTCGGCGCGTTAAAACCTACAATCAATCAATTTTCGTCTTCATCTGAAAATTGGCCACCGCGGCTGGGGATCGAGCCCGCGTCCTTTGGCTCAGCAGTACAACGCCGTAACCACTGAGCCACCGTGGGAGGTCCGCGAACGTTCGCCGGCTGTGTCCATTTTAGTATGTAAGCACGGCTGTAGATGTTGCGCAGTCTTGCGCGCCGGTGGCCTAGCAGTGACAACCGGGAGAGCGTTGATTACGCCATCGGAAGCCGAGGCGGGGGGCATCGAACAGGGCTCGCCGCCAGGTGCCAGGCTCCGAAACTCTGCGCCAGCACGTGCGCCACGGTGTCGACTCGAACAGGCTCCGCAGCGAGAGGGCACGCCATTTGCTCGCCTCCCGATGGCCCGTTGATGTGTCAACGTCTGTCTGGACGGGCGCTTTTTCTTTTCCCTTGGTTTAGTGGCTGCCGTGGTTCACGGGAGAGTCCACTCCACTCCGCCGATTGATCATGTTTGTAACTCCTGGTTGCTACGCCTGTTTTGTCCGAAACCATCTCGAAACAAATTATGTGGCAGTAGTTTAGAATTGATTCTAAGGAAGTTTTGTTTATTTATTCGATCAATATCGTACGTCACCATAACTCATTATAGTTGCCCACCAATACAGTTTCGCTGGTCTTCCATCTTCAAAGTAATGGAAGGGCTCTAATTTTCTTAGCATGCGTAATCGGCAGAGGGTATGTAGAGGTGTGTGTTGTCCTGATATCCGGGCCATCTCACTCGCGGGCGATATCGTAAAATTTTACGAGTTAACGTGGCGTAACTACTGCGCTAGAAACGAGTGCGATCGGGCCTGAGTGCGCGCAGCGTCGTCTCCCAATTCCACCTTTATGTACCGTGCCAGAGAAACGGCTGTTCGACGTAAATGGGGCGTAATGCGCTTTCCGGGGAATTTTTTTGCTCCCTTTGTCCGGTCGCCGAGCAACTTTATGCGGCCATTGTTCGCGAACGTGCGCATAAAAACGAGCCATTTTTTTCCCCCGCAAGGAAGCGTTAGAGGAGCGTGCTTTATTGCTACATAACGCGCGCCCTCGTTTAACGGGTTGAAGCTACACGTGTAGCGTCAACTGCCCGTTATTTAAAAAAAAGTGGAAGGGGGGGGGGGGGGGGGGTGCCGCAGGAGTCTTTCGTGTCCTTCAGCCGATTCTCAAAGCGTGCTGCGCAACTCGTCTGAAGACTTCTTCGATCGCTTGTTTCATTTCTGAGTATCCTTCTCCTCCTTCTTTGGACTCTCGCTCCCGGCTACTCGTTCGGAAAGAGATCGGCCGGCGAGGAGCCTTCTTGATGGAATTTCGTTTTCCCTTTGGCGCGCGCGTCCGTTCTGTGCGCCGCCAAGTCTGGAGTCCGTTTTTATTTGTTGATATTTCGCTTCGTCTTCGCGGGCTCTATGGAAGATAAAGTAATGCACAAGAGAAGCGCAGGGTCTTCTCAACCTCTTCCCTCTTTATTTTCCGGATTCCTTGTGTGTTTGTGTTCGTTGCTGATTTTTACCTTGAGCTTCGTGTTTTCGCGCGCGCAGCGTCGTTTCATCTCCGCTTCGCAGCAGACATGTTTACTACTTTTTTTCCCCCGCCGGGCCCGTTCTTTTTCCCAAATAAGTTCTCTCTGCTGTCGCTCTGTTTTTTTTTTTCTGTTGCCCTCCTCTCTTGTGTTGTTTTGTTCCTTCTCAATTGTGGTTTGCCTGTGGTGCGTTCGGACTATGTTTTCACTGCCGCTTGTTTTGCTGCTTTTCTCGTTGAGAGGAAAAATGACGCTGGTCAGTGGAGTGCGTGTGCTGGGAGGCTTCAGTGTCGGCGCAAGTAGTTTGTTATTGCCGGCGTAAAAGCGCCGAGCAGATGTGAGTTAAAAAAAAAAAAAAAAAAAACGTGTAGGGCAGGCGGCGAGAAAACTGACGCCACTTATGTTTTTTGTGTCTACGTGTGTGTGTGTGTGTGCTCTTTCGGCGAGGAAGGCCAGCTTTTGAAAGGTTCGTGATAGCGTGGAGTTGAAAATGCCGCGCGAGGTGACTTCGTTGAACCGCTAGCGTTTTACGGGTCTTTCCACCGTAAGTACTGTCATTGAATTCTTTTCGCTTGTTTAATGCGGTTGCTTCCTTTTTTTGTTGTTGTTTTCCGCGAAATGAAACGCCGCACTTCGTTGCGTTTAGAAGTCAGTGTCATGCCTAGAAGCGTGGTGGAAGTTTTTGGAAACTGTGTTGTATGACTACAAAACAAATGACGATTTTCTTTTTTTTTTTCGGTTTCTTTCTTTGTTTGTGACGTCATGATTTAACGCTTGGAATAAGACGCATGTTTTCGCGCAGCAATTGCTGTCGTTTGAGTTCAAAGGTGTTCTGTGCACCTGTTTGACTTGTGAGGGGCGCGAACTCACTTTCATGGACTTTTTAATGAGCTATTTGTCATCTGGACTTTTACAAGCGTTGAATCGATTCAGTCAGCTTTGCTCACGACTTCACGTGGCAAAGCATTTGACGGCGTTTTTATTCCTTCGTTGCACGCTCCCTACGGTGTGTACGCTTAAAGGGACCCTGCAACACTTTCGATAAGCGCTTTCACTCTTTCCTTCGCGTCTGGAAGCACTGCGAAAGCTACAGTTATCGCCATCACGGAGCGTCACTGCGGGATTTTCTCATCCCACCATACACGCCTTCGTGTGCTTTGTTTTGTCTTGTTTTTAAAGTTGCTACCGAAAAGCGCTCATTGCTGCAACTGTAGGAAAACCGGCGAACAGCCGCTACATGGCCTCAGTGACGTAATTCGGGCTGCCGAAAAACTCCAAGAGCGGGAAAGAGAGAAAAATCTTTTGAGCGAGTTTCCAAGTTATCTGGTGGGCATAGAGTAAAAAGTTTTGGCTGAGGTACTTCGCGACCCCCTAAGTCATGGGTGTGTTGTGCAAGCATTCTGCAAGCGTTCTGCAAGCATTAAGATTTGAAAAAAAAAAAAAATGATGAAGAAAGTGTTGCAGGGTCCCTTTAAGCGGTTCCACAGCATGCTGTTTCTTGTGCATTTTTCTTGTAGGAGAAAAAGATTGTGCACAGTATTGCACACGGTTGTTATCTAAGCAGCTTAAGGCATAAAATTTAATTAGCAATCAGATGTTGGCAGCGAAAGGTACTGGCTTACGATACATTTAATGTTCAACGTCTCACCGAAAAACACTGGTAATGGTCGGCCTAATTAGTTTGCCCTATTTTGTTTCAACCGAAAAAAAGGTCAGTTTCTTCAACTGCGGGGTGTACTGGGGGGGGGGGGTGTTGAATGTCGCTGGAGCCAATTCCTGTCTTGGGAGGTCCCGAACTCACTAAGCCATTTTAGTCGTACTGTAAAGTTGTGGGAAATAACTGTAATGGCAGTGTTGTGAGGAAAGTTTTAGATAACACGGTGTATATACCGCTAGACTGGCAGCATTCCTATTTAATATGCATATGTTAGTTACCCCAACGTGAGGTCTGAAATTTCAAATGACTTGTTGCTGTAGGATGGGATCATCGACCAAATTTAGGGGAAATCCCCAGGTAGGAGTAAGTTTTTGTAAAGGAAAGTTTTACCTTTGTAGCCGTATGGCTGCATTTAGGTGGATGTCAAACTTTCCTTTACAGGATGGGATCATGTAACTTGATTTTAGTGGTACAGAGGCAATAAAAATAGAAAGGTGCTCGAAATAACAACAACAAAATCCCGGGCCATCTCCACTATCTCGAAAGCTGGGGGAGGGGCGAAGCATGCAGTGTATAAGTGTATTCTCGGCGCCTCGGCGTTTTTGCCAACGGATATGAAACCGTTGGGGGGTTCAGGTATACAGCTTTTCTGCAAAAGTATCCTGTCTTTGAAGCACGAGGCGTTCTAGCGCGAGGCGTATTGGAGTGTCCCGGTGTTTTTTTTAGTTCGCGTTACGAATTCTAGCGCGAGGCGTAACCGAGTTTTTCGGTGTTTTTAGTACCGTGACTACATGAGACAACGGTTACGACGACGGCATGAGACGCCAACAGCCCGAGCCCCTAAGGGGCTTCGCCCCTAAAAGTACGAACCGAACGGCAGAACTCCTGCAAGTGCCGTATAGTGCGGATTCCGGCTGAACGTGGGCTACGCGGCAAAGCACTAGCGTGCCTGGAAAGGAAGTCGCACGTTCACGCCATGCCAACATGCGCGCCCTTATACCTTGTGCAGCCAGTGTTCTGCACCGTTGGGCGTATGCTGTGTTACGCCAATTAGTCGCGTTCCATGCTTCACTGATGTCACTATGGGCACACTAGTTTCGATGGCACAAATACGGTATAAAACGGGCGTGTTTCGGAGAAAGAAATGAAAAAAAAAAAAAGCGAGTGAAACGCACGCTTCATTAGGAGATTGCTTTAGTGCGAGTAACTGTGTAAGCACGCTGCGTACACCGTGAATAAAAAGACGGGTAGTTAACTCATGTCGTTGTATTTCGTGTGGGGATGCTTCTCGACGTAGACATGGAATATATTCGTCGGGACTGGGGAATAGTCGGGATGGACTCTTGTTAAACCGAAGCCGCTTATGTTGGAGTTTACATGCTGGTTGAATGAATTGGGCTATGCTTCGAGGCGACGATTTGGCAGCCAAAAAAAAGCGGCGTTGGATGCTGTCAGCGCCCCTTGGTTGCCTGCTCTTGCTCTTGGCGGCCGATGTTCTATGTCGGAGTTGTTGCGATTTCATTTATTAGGACGTGCGGCAACGCAAGCATTATTGATATATTTTGCCGTGATAAGAACATCTGCTTTCGGAAATGCAGCGTGCGCAAGATTTAGTTGTGACTTCTTCTTGAGGTATAGCCACGATCGAGAGAAAGAGAGAATGGAGATGAATATTTATTTATAGAAAATGCTAGCTCCATGCATAAAGGGAAGCTGGCTACTCCAGGCTTTGACGCTCGGGAAAGGTACAGTGGTTGTTGTAAAAATAGACATTGCATTAAAAAATATCTAAATAGCACGACTGGTGAGCATCTCGAGAAGTTATAACAATATTATTACGCATTATTGCTCCATTCAGGCAAGGTATTGCTGCGGTGCTCCGCGAAAAAAACAAAAGAAAAACATTTAGCGATGCATACCTTTAAGGTTTTTGTCGCTTGATGTTAACAAATGTTTGGTGATTTTATAGCTGGAAGGAGTTGCTGTAGCTGTGAGGATTCGGTTTTTTTTTACTAATCCATCAAGTCGGCCTCACGCCGATGTACCTGAGTTGGCAGTCGCTGCATCGTGGTCTCTTCGTTATCTGTTCTTTGCGCCTGTGCTAGCGGGAGCGTTAGAATCATGCATTGCTTTGCGAACGAGAGAGCTTATAATGTGCGTGCAACAATTTGCGTTTACAATCAGGCCTTTCGCTTTTTATTTGACATCGCGTACAAAGTTGAGTGTACCAAAACTTGCGCGGTTTCCGCAGGAGTGTTTTATGCACTCTGAAGCCTTGTCTCCGGCAAAGTACTATCCATATCTAAAAAAAAAAAAAATGCACACTATACTCGGTGACAACTTAAGAACGGCACCGGAAGTTGCCGCTGTGCCTTACCACTGTAGCCGGATGTTTCTCCGCGCGGCGCAAGTAGGGCGTTACTGGGAATATTTTGAACATGGCGTGAGCCGTTCCCGTGATTTTTTGAACTTAATATGCTTATAAACGACTCCAGTGACGACAAAAAAAAAAAAAAACTGCGTAAGACAAGGCAGACGATATCAAGCATTCATAGCAAACCCCCATCAAAACGCGCGCACTGACGTTACGGGTCCGGCGTTTTGGCGAAGTGGTACATTACATGAGGTGGTGCCGTTCTTGAGTTGTAACCGAGTATAGCGAATCAAAATGAATTTAAAAGAAATTTCCTCATTAGAGGCAGACACAAAAATAAATAAATATCAGTTAACCCAGTGGCGTGGTTCTACGCGGACAGGAATAATAGGCCCTGAGGGTTGAAGTGTTTAAGGGCGTAAGAAATTGCATCGCCGTAAAAGGCACTCGCAATCCGTTAATAACAGGGCTTCCTTCTCCTTCGGGAAGTTTTTCCCTCCTGGAGTCTCCGGGCAGCGCATGCTTGCCGCTTGCGTAATTGCGGCCTCTATAAATCCCGCGTTAATACCGCTTTGGGGGGGATTGAGTGCTTATTGAGGGCGTCGCCTATCACGAGCCAATTCAACCACTACTCTCCTTTTCACGCCGTTCTCTCTCTTTAAAAGCCAGTCGCCACGACCCATCGCCCTCCGAAACCGCGATTTCCCAAGCTTTTCGCATATCCGGTGTCCATTACAGGGGCCCAGCATCGTATTACCGCGGCGCAGACTCTCGGCGTCGTCATCGTCGTCGTCGTTCCCTTTTTACGGTTTGCCGCCGGCTTAGGCGCAACGATATGCCTCCGAGGATGGAATTCCGGAAGCCATTGAGAGGGGCGCTCGCTTTAAAAGGCGCTCGCTCGCTCGACGACCGCCGGGCGTACGCTGAGATGACGGGGGGGACGACGAGAGAGAGGCAGCGGCGATATTTCACGTCGGCGCGCCAGTGTACGGCTTTGAATCGTAACGCGCTGCCGAGGGCGCTATCGGCGCTAAAGTGGATCGCCATTGAAGAGCGGGGCTCACGCGCGCGCTATTGAACTCCCGCATCACGGGCCGCTACGCGACCCGGAAAAATAGGGAAACGGCGCGCAATCTTCGCTCTTATTCTTCCTGGTCAAAACACCACTTTCGCACAAGAGTGCGGCCCTTTTAAGCGCTTCCGCCGAATGAGCCGTGGCGTTCAGCGGTATAGTACTACTGCCTGTTTCATCTGCCGCTGCCGAGCTGCTCATTCTCGGGCGGGCGGCCCTTTTAACAAGGAGATGGCTTTGTTTTGCTCGAGGAAGGTTTTCGCGACGGTGGATTTCATTAGGAAAGGGGGCGCTTTGTTTCCCTGAGCGCAGTTCGGCGTGCTTCGGTTCCCGTTTTAGCGCATTTTCTTATCGGAGGGGGATTGCTCTTCAGCGGCAGTATCTGCAAGATGTAGTTGCAGCGACGCACTGGAGGAAGGAATCGTCAACTGGCTGGCCGTCTGCCACATCATCTGTATTTCATTTTTGTTTTTTTAGATAATGGAGGTAGTTCGAACCTTCATGTGCGTGAAACGAGGGAAAAAAAATTGACACATTGCGAACGATGGATAGTGGTGCACCAAGCACATGTTATTAATCCCCGGTCTGTTCGGTCGTGTGTTGCATATTGGGAGAATTCTTGTTCCGAGAGCAATCAAGTTCGCCTTTTACAACTGTTTATACGCCGCTTTTCCTACCTCGACCAAAGGTCAGTCTTACATCGTCTGTGAATGCTTACGTTTTCTTGTTATTTTTGCCACGTACGTGATTGTTGGTTTTGTTCCCGAATAATATGTCTGTCGCCTAGAAGGAAAGGACGCCCAAAGGGCGCCCAAGAGTTGATCGTCCAACTCAGCAGGTTGGAAACTTCTATGTTGCACCCACCGCAGCGTGTTCGAATTAACGGAGTGATTGAGCCCCCGTTTCCAGACAGAAACCGCGCCAGTAACCGGTTTAAAATAATCTCAGGAAGACGTCTTGGCAACTTTGTGAAGCGGGCAATATCAGTTTTAAGAAATAGAGCTTTGGCGGCAGTACTCTTCTTAAGCACGGATTACCAAATCGCCCGAACCTTACACATCCTGAAACATGAGGGATGATGCGGGGGAGGCCAGTTCCGGACCGCGGCCGCGTGAAGCTGTTTGTTTCCGCCCAAGTTGTCTCTTTTCCGGCGAGCCGAGCGATCCCCCGGCCCTGATGGTCACGTTGGGGGTGCGGGAAGGAAGAGTGGAAGAGGAGATGCCACGGGGAGATCTCTCGCGGGAGGGGGAGTACAAGTGAAGGGAGGCAGTGCACTCCTGTCATCGCGCCGGCATCACCCAGCGCCTCCCACCCTCCTCCCTTCCCGGTCCCGGCTGCTACAGAGGTGCTCAGCAGCTCGTGCGCGCTAGCCTAGCAGCGCGTTTCGGGGGCGCAAACTCTCCGCTGCAAGTGCCCTTAGCGTAAAGTATGCTACGACCCGCACCGGGGCTGATCCCACCCCAGCCGCGTTGCGCTTTGCATTTGTTGTTGTCGTCCTCGTCTCGCCCCCTCTCTTATCAGCTCCTCCTGCTCCAACGTTTTCGCCCCGCTTTGCGATGTGACCCCTGTGCGTATGTATTCATAACCCCCTGGTGCTCTCTTTCGTAAGCCCCCTGCCGTTTCAAGTAGATGAGCGTATGCGGTTGCTTTCCGCCCCTTCCGTAACATCCTTCGTATGTGGTTGTTGTTGATTTCGTCAGTTTGGTTTTCTTTCTGGGACTCGCACGTGCGATACAGATGTTACGTCACTTCGCGCTTTTTTTTTGCCTCAAAGTAATTCGCTGGTCGCTGCTCGCGATCGTACTGGAGAATTTCTAGCGGAGTGCAAATGTGTACGGGGGGGGGGGGGATTAAAAGAAATGCGTACAGTCGAAAGCTTTATGACAGTAAGCACGGGAGCGCGTGCCGCTCAGTACACGCAGAGCGGTCTAGCGATGAGATGACGAACTTTCGTAGTTCGTACATTCGGCGGATCCACTCCCCGAAAACGGTTGATTGCGCTGTTACCTGCTGCGGTAGCTGCGTTAGATATCTGGGAACGATTCCAGAGGATACTTGTGGTGATTAGGGGCTTTTTATCAAGCGCGAAACCCAGCGAACGCATTTAAAACTTGGTTTTCGCTGCCCGATTGGGTGATAAAAAATCCGTTGTCTTTCTTGACGTTACTAGTGCAGCCGCGGGATAAAGCGGTTTTAGGGGGTGCGGCCGCTAAACGCACCAACCTGCGAGAGCGCCGCCAGCCTCTCACCAGAGCGCTCTGCACGTGTTGAGCGGCAAAGCTTTCGAGAGAGAGAGAGAGAGAGAGAGAGAGAGAGGAGAGGAAGAGAGAGGGAGAGGAGAGAAGAAGAGGAGAGAGAGAGAGAGAGAGAGAGAGAGAGAGAGAGAGAGAGAGAGAGAGAGAGAGATAGAGAGGAGAGCGAGTGAGAGAGAGGAGAAGGCGATAGTATATTCTATAGATATATAGAGATACTAGGGAGAGAGAGAGAGCGCTTATTAACGAAGAAAGCCCGCGAGGTTTGCCAGAATCTCTACACTGACTTGCTACTCGGTGGGGGAATGGGTAGGGGAGGGTAGGTTAGGGTGCCTCGATGCGCGCCCGCTCCGCTTTGTGGTTTTTATTAGGCATGTTCGTACAAGGTTCGAAGATTCGGTGTTCAAAGCGAGGCACCATTAGCAGACGACGCACAGCATATCAGAAGATGATCAGACGCTCCGATGACGCAATCCGCACGTTCAAAGCAAATTACGGCTCGACACGCACAGCGCATGCGCGATGCTTCGCGCGGCCGACGGTAGGCTGCTCTGATGGTACCGGCGCGCACGCGCTTCCATGTTCACCCTAAGCGAGATCACCACTGTACCCGGCTTCTCAGCAGTGCCAAATCCATTTGGGGCTATTGTCAGAGGTGATTTCCCTACACCCCCCTAGGGGGTGTGTAGACCCCCCCTAGTTTTTCTGGACACCCCCCCTTGAATCCCCAAATTTCACTCTTGTCAGTCCTTGTATGGACCTTTTTCAGTATCGATCTGCGCATGCGCGGGCTGCCCGTGTGCTATTCTTGCAGTAGCCTCGGGCAAAATAAACAAAAGTGCGCCCCCCGAGCTTGCTGTTAGCGTTGCACGTATTTATTTCCTTTTTTTCGACAGCTCGTGGCAAGTTCGTATGTGCACACAAAAAAGGGTTTCAAAGGAAAGGGGCAAAGTGCGTCACGCTGCGTCAAGTAAGACGTGTGCAAGTTTAATTATAAGAACTGCGAACAAATAACATATCGATTCGTCACGGGGATGAGCGTTTGGTTAACAGACGTCTATTATTTAACTAGTGGGATAAAAAAACAGCTTTTCTAGTTTATGAACCCCCCCCCACCCCCCCCCCCCAGAGCCATTGAGACACCCCCCCCCCCCCTTGATTCGATGCCTGGGGAAACCCCTGATTGTCAGCTTGTCTGTGTGGCTGTTTCTAGATACCAGACGTACGGTTTTATGCGTTTATGTTGGAGGTTTCATCATGCTTTTGCGGCCTTTTTATATTTGATTGATAAAAACGGACGGGCCGATATGAAACGTGTGGCGCTTTGCATCTTCAGTTCTTTCATTTTGTATCATGAAATAAGGCGCGCTAGTTGTAAGAAGGATGTGCGACCTTTTCTCAGTCCCGAAGCGTCATCCCGGCGCATCATGCTTACTTCACCAAAAGTAAAGCTGTAGACTGGGCTAGTTGGTAATTCATAGGGATCAAATGTAGCGCAACAGAAACACACGTGATACACCATACCT
Source organism: Haemaphysalis longicornis (assembly GCA_013339765.2). Classification (NCBI taxonomy): domain Eukaryota; kingdom Metazoa; phylum Arthropoda; class Arachnida; order Ixodida; family Ixodidae; genus Haemaphysalis; species Haemaphysalis longicornis. The sequence continues at coordinate 75,290,163 of CM023453.1, forward strand.
TCGCTAATCATCTCAATAATAGAGAACCCTTCACCAAAACCGTACTCTTCTGTTCATATACCCTAGAAAAGGAACGAATATCAAAAGTAAAGCCAAATCAAGCCCACACTGTTAGCGTGACCAGCTCTATCAAGGCGCGTCACGCAGCAAACGCGCGCCCCGCGGCCAGCGGATGCAAGAAAATGGCGGTCGCGCTAGCAGACGACGCGGTTGTCCTCACCCTCAGCGGAGCGGGCGCGCATCGAGGCACCCTAGGGTAGGTAGAAAAGGCCTTAAAGATAACAGGGCGGAAGAACGAGGAGAAAAGAAGTAAAAAAAAAAGTACACATCGTGGAGTTTGTGGGAATAGTTCGATGATTTCATGATCTCCGTAGTATGTCAAGTCAGTTCAGTGACACCGATCTCGTCCAGGTATTCAAATAACGCCACTAATGCTTTGCGTTGAGCTGAAGGGGAGGGCCATGGACCGAGGAGTACTTTTGGGCTGATTGGTCCTGGGCGTAGGTGCTCGGTCTCCTGCTCCAAACGGAAGCCTGCGATTATGTAAGCGGGGCATTCTAACAGTACGTGTTCCACGGTTTCCGGCGATCCGCAGTTATCACAGTACGGATTCCAGGTTGCACCGAGTCGAAACAGGTATATGTTTTCGTGAGCGCTGCATTGAGGCGTAATCAGTGGTATAAAGTTTCTAGTCGGCGCGGAAGTCGCTCTGGCAGCTTAATCCTGAGCTCGGGGTCTACGTAGTGCAAGAAGGCATAATGGTGCTCTGGAAGAGACCAGAGACTGTACAAACAGAACGCACAGCCTCCGACGCGTGCTGAATCGGCTGGCTGCAAAGTCAGTAAACTGGGCGTATGCGCATTTTTTTCGATAGTGTTTGACAGTGCTGCCTACTGTTATAGGAAATGCTTGATCGAGAATCGACACCCATCGTTTATGTTTAGGCGCTTTTTTTTACGCTCTGTTTCCACTGAGCAGGATGGGAGTCCCCGTTATCTGATATATTCGGGGGTTTAGCGCGCAGCACCGTTATTGCAGATAGCATGATGCCGATCAACAATCACTCTGCTCAGCGGCGACGCCGCGTGAAAAGGCGCTGCAATATAAACGACCATGCGTCGCTTCTCGATCAAGCATTTACCATTAATGAAGGTAGGCCGCAGTCTCAAACGCTATCGAAAAAGTGCGCATGCGCGAAGTTTACTGACTTTGCAGCCAGACGGTGCAGCACGCGTCGGAGGCTGTGCGCTCAGTTGTGCGTATTCTTTTAATCCCCCCTGTACATGCGTGGTTGTTAAGGCTGGGTCGCCATGCCGCTTTCAAAGGCCCGATCTTTGCTCCGTAATTCGGTGGAGAAGATTCCTTAACGAGACAGAAGAGGCCAGCTCTGCACTGTGCAGGGCGGGCTGCTTCTGGTGAATGGTGAAAATGTGGTGAGGGTTGAAGGAATTGTCGCTTGGGTAAACTCGACCTGCAAACGCTGCGCATAGTTTTGAAGAGCTGCTGCTTCTCGAAGGTGGTGCCGGGTTCCTTCTGCTTGTTCGCGGGGAGAGTTTTTTTTTTTTTTTTTTTTGATATCGAAAAAGGAGGGCGCGAATTGCGGCGGCCGCGCCTGCATCCACGGCCTCGCCTGAAAGCGACGGGCTATAAAACAGAAAGAGCGGTCTTCACGTCGTGAAGCCACGCCCCGTGGCAAGCGTCGTCGCCGACGAAGAAAAAAAATCGCGGCGCTTCGTTTCTATCGTTGTACAATATATATTGCTTCGATCGCGCCGTTGGGACAAGGTTGCTTTTTTTTAAGCGTTTATTTATAGACAAATCGCGGGGGCTTCGTACCCGCGCCCCGACAGGGCCGAAGCCGTTGCGCTCACTCTCGTCAATCACGGCACGGTTGGCGCTCGCAGGATGCATCCGGCTGCTCGGATGGGCAGTGCGGCCGTTTGCACAAGAAATGCGCGTGAGGGTGAGAGCAGGTTTGATAGTAAATTGAATGAAAAATTGCTGCAGCCGTACGGCCTTCATAAAATCAGTCCGTTTCAATTCCCAGCACAACCACGCGCTGAGCGAAAAGCTAAATAAACTAGGCAAGAGAAATATGAATATTTTCTTGGTGAGGAATCCGCGGTTCTTCGAATGTTTTCCGCAGGCTGCAAAAAAAAAAAAAAAAAACAAGGTTTAGCCCGCATGAACTTAATGCGCCGATGGGTCGCGTTTGTACAGTCCTCTGTTTACTCCTATCCATTGCATCAGTTATTAGTTCATTTCGTGATGGACCGAGTGGGGCCTAAAATTACTTTTTGTGTGCGAGCGGGTGCCCTAAAACTCCCTGGTAATATTAGGGACTTGTGGCAGAACTGGGAACCGATACCCGCGAGCACACGAAAGTCGATCGGCGTGACTGCGCGTGCGCGGAGGGCCGGTTACACCTGCCAGGCCGCTTTCCGGGTACCGTACCTCGCGTTTCTCAGTTCTGCTGGAACTGTGTTGTTTTCTATGGCCAATTAATTACCTTTCCGCGAAAACAGCTGTGTGGCAAATATTACGTGAGTATCTTGTAGCGGATCAGTCTACCGGACGCCGTTCCATTCATCGCGTGAGCACTGTCGCTTTGGGTATAAACCGGTTGTAGGTTCTAAGTGCCGCTCGAGGCTATTTGATCTATGTTCATTTGCCTCATTTACTTTGCGAACCTCTCCTCTTATCCGCAAACCTCCCTTTTCTCCTCACCGGGGGGCTGTAATCAAAACCGCTGCAAGTCCAGGGTTCTCCTTTCTTCCTACCCATGTTCCGTGCTTCTATTCGAGCTGGCACTTCATATAATCTTTTATCATTGCTAGTATTATTAATTATTGTTTCGCTGCCATCGCAACCGCGGGGGGTGTTCCCAAAACCTAGTTTTGCGGGTCTTAGCGCAGTGCATCTTCCAAAAGGGCATAGCAGGGACAAGCGTACACAAACACGCGCCCGGCGGGCCGCAGAGGAGTAGGCCTCTTCTGCCTGTGTCGAGCAGCGCCGAGCGCGGAAGGTCGAGGTCCCGCTCCAGACGCGTGTTGCTAAACATCACGTATACACTTATGCGCGCGGGCCCTCTTCTGCCGTGGAACTGTGTGTTGTGCTTCCTGTCAGACGCCCGCCCCCGCGTGTTGTTGGGCGCGTTCTCTTTTGTCTTTGTTGTTGGCGCTGCGCTGTTTTTGTTCATGCGCCTCTCCATCTCCTCGTCTTCCCTCTCGTCTTGTACACACGCGCGCGAGGCAGGCGCCGCGTGTCGCGTGGCCGTGCAACCGGTCCTGCGAGCCCGTTTCTTTTACGACCGAAATAAAAAACAGCCGTGCCAGGGCCTCCGCCACACTCCTCCTAAAGACTCTCGTCGAGGCTGTCCGCTGCTTCGTCGCACACAGAACGGCAGAAACCCGTGGCTGGCGCTACTGGAAGTGACTGGTCAGGCCAAAACTCGGGTACAAGTTAACAATGCCGATAGCTTATGTAATGCACCAGTCCGCCAGGCGACGGAACTCTGTCGTCAACGCGCGCTTTTGTTTTGATGATGGACTGAGCCCAATGCGTGACATCGCCTGCCTTTTGATTGATTGTAGGGCTTAATGCGCCGACGCTACACAGGCGATCTGGCGCGCTGTAGTGGAGTGCTCAGGATTAATTTCGACCACCTGGGGATATTTAACGTGCGCCGAAATCTCGAACGCACCGGCGTTTATGCTTTTCGCCTCCATTAGAAAAGTTGCCGCCGCGGCCGGTAATCGAACCCGCGTTCTATCGCCTGCCTTTTGTCATCTAGATTGTTTGCCGTTGCTGAAGTATGTTATAAGCTGATTAATGGAATAAAAAAAATTACGGAAACAACCCGTATTCCGCTCAAAGTATTCGCAGTAACGCACTCTAGGCGCCGCGCGAAGGAAAAGCTTACTGCGCTGACTAGACAGGGGGCCAACATCCGTTATCTTTGTGAAGTCGCACCCGAGTACAGAAAGAGCACTTTGCGGCGTCCTTGTAACTGGTCGTACTTTAGTCTAACGTCTCCTAGTCACATACGTAAGTCGCATCGCAGTCGCCGGTGCAGCGCAGGTCAGTTAATTTCCGCGGTATCGTCCAAAACATCTCGAACGGGCCTGGCGCCGACTTCTTTTCTTTTTTTTGTGTGGTATCCTTTTTGTGCAGGCCGTCCCCATGGGAGCGGCGGCTACCCAACGCTGTGTAACGAACGCGTCTAGCCGCACCCCCGTGTATAGCCCGAGATCCACCCTATATGCCCTTTCGATTAAAGCGAGGAAGGGCGGCTTGGTGAATGATCGTCGTACACGCCCTTCTTTCTGCGTGCGTGACTGCTGCAAACTATCGGCCAATCGGTCGTCGACGGCATCTGAAGACGAGGAGTCGGGGAGTGTGGAACGCCGTTAGCTACACACTGCGGACAGGTTTGCCCACGAGGAGGTTTATAGATCGCGGACGCGATAGCGCGTGAGCGCCGGCGCCTGGGGTTCGTTTAGCCATTCTGTCTGCTCAATCGCGCGATTATGCAGCCTCAGGTGTGTACACACTGCAGTTCCCTTGTTGTTGGGTTGTATTGAGCCGTCCCGGGCATCGCAGCGAAGAGCTTGTCGCTGACTGCGAACGCCCTTGTAAACCATTTAAACGGTAAGCGCTTGAATCTGGGCGAAATTCCAATTGTTTGCTCTTTTTCTAAGTTGGGGGAAATAAACGCTCCTGGTGGCCTTGATCTATTATTTTATTCCAGGGTTCTAGGATGTTTGTTTAGAAAGAGGGAAAGAAAGTTCTGAAAAAATCTTGTTCGTTGCGGTTATTTCGGGAACGATGTGCAAAGGATAACAACATAGATAGCGGTAATATCGCTGTGTTTGATCATTTTTTTCCGCCTCATGGGAAGGCACGGCGCTGTCGTGGTAATATTTATTTGCTGCTGCCAATTCGTTCACTAAGTGGTATTTTAGAAACACGGAAGCGTTCGTTGTGTGGAAGACGCATGTCGTTTTGGACACATGTTACCGAGACATGCTTTTAATTTGAACTGAGGGGCGTTATAATTATATCTGGACTATTTGCGTGGAAGACGCGTGTCGTTCGGTGCTTAAGAGGCAGGCGTCACGTTTTATTAGTAGAGAGGGGCGAATTACTTGTCACTTGTGCGTCCGACCAGCGTCTACAGGCCCCCCGGATTTATATATATGAGAAAGTTTGATTTAGTTTGTACCAGCGTAACTTTACAGTTGCTGTTTGTTTTCTGTCATGTGTTGAGAAATTGCTACGGATCTAACCACTATATTGTCACGAAGTCAAAGACGACGCAGTTGTCTTGACGGAAAACATAAGTTTATTGGAGCGAACATGTGCTCCCATAACAACTCAAAGAATACACAGGTGGCGAAACAGCAGTCAAAAAAGTGACGTACCAGCGTAACTTTACAGTTGCTGTTTGTTTTCTGTCATGTGTTGAGGAATTGCTACGGATCTAACCACTATATTGTCGCGAAGCGGAGATCTCTTGATGCTTTCTGGTTGTTTTTTAGTTCAGTGCCGCCGCCGGGGCTCTTCCTCCCAAGTGTTTGGGTGAAAGCGCTTCGGACGCGGCTGGGCCCTGCCCCGTCTTTTCTAAGAAGCGCATGCGAAGTTTGTCTCTGCGCGCTGGCCGACCGAGAGAGAGAGAGAAACCGAGAGTCGCGGCTGTTGGGGGAAGCGAACCATCGCCTCGTCCTCTGTTACCGCGGCCGCGGCGCCCCCTTCCCCCCCGTGGCGTGCGCGCTGGTCGCGTTCGGGCTCCGTGTCTTCAGTGTTCTTCCGACGACCTTCCCTGTTCCCCTGTTTACTTTAGTGCGTTTTGTCTAACTACTTGCTCTACGCCCGTAATTCTCCAAGCGCGCGTTTTCGAGTCGGAACCTTGTGTCTGTGTTTTTGGTCCTTTTCACTTTGGCGGGGACATGTCTGATTGGAGCTAAGAAGCGTCCTCCTGATTGGCTGCGGGTGGGCCTTAGCCTTTTCCCACCCGGTCCGCACACGCTAGGATGCGCTTTTTCCCCCAATGCGTCCCCCCAAAGCAAATATAACGCGGCCCCTCTGGCGATTGAAGGGAGAAGCGAGCAACACCAGGAGAGCCGCTTGCTGCCGATCGTCGGGGCCAGACGCCGGGAGCCCTTCGCCCGCCAACCATGTTTCGCTAAGTACTCTTAATCTGTTGACTGTCTTTTTCATCTATGTAATAAGTGTAATTGTTTCAAGTTCGTATGTGCTAAATGTCACCAATGTCATCAGTAAATTAAACAAGTTAACCTTTAAAACCTCTTCGACGTTTCGACTTCTTCACTGCAATCTTCATGCTACAGTAGCGGCAGTAGGTAACCAAAATACTACGTTACAATATTGTCACGAAGTCAAAGACGACGCAGTTGTCTTGACGGAAAACTAAGTTTATTGGAGCGAACATGTGCTCCCATAACAACTCAAAGAATACACAGGTGGCGAAACAGCAGTCAAAAAAGTGACGTACCAGCGTAACTTTACAGTTGCTGTTTGTTTTCTGTCATGTGTTGAGAAATTGCTACGGATCTAACCACTATATTGTCACGAAGTCAAAGACGACGCAGTTGTCTTGACGGAAAACTAAGTTTATTGGAGCGAACATGTGCTCCCATAACAACTCAAAGAATACACAGGTGGCGAAACAGCAGTCAAAAAAGTGACGTGGGCAGGCGAGTGTCGGTGAATCGAATGCCGCGGCGTCTGCTCTGCGGGCATTTATCTCTCTTCGCGAGGGTTTCTCGAACAGTCGAATTGCACCCAGAACACTGTAGAACATAGAAAATTATTCTAGGCTGGTGACGTTAGTTTGAAACACTCTCCCTATCAAGGGAGATTGCACGTGCGGCATAATGAATGGAACATGCGCTTCACTTGGTCCACCGATAACACAGATAACATATCCCGGCCAGCCGGTCGGCAAAACAAAACATAAACAAACCCAATCCATGGTTCGCGGCAATATATACAGCACAAACAAGCACAAGCAAGCAAGTGTGGTGAGAGTGCCACATGTGTTCTGGTTTGGTTATTTCTGCTGTGTGCCTCCATATGCGTGTTTTTGTTTTCTTTTACTGTCCGTCGTGTTGCTTTCGTCGGATTCCACCTTAAAGGCCCAACCACATGCACGCGTAAAATCGACGTACTCGCGCAACGACGTACGCCTGCGGCGACATACGCCGACCGACGACGTCGGAGAGGGCGAGTAACCCACATATCGCCGCGACGCGCGCGTAAACCAATGCGCGGCGCAGTGTGGCTCGACTACTCCAGACTCAGCTTTGTGGCGACCAGTTCAACTACATTTTAACTCAAATAAAACGAATAATGCCTATTCTCACAAAAGTACGCTTATTTAATACAGAAACAACTAAAACAGTTCTTGGGACATTAAAAAACGTTAAGAATTAGTATGCCTACTTGGCAGGCACAAAACCCTCCGCCACATTTGGCGTAAACTGCCTTGCTCCCATAGTTGCTCGTTGCTTCGCGTGTTTTGTCCGGTTGTTTGGTCTCCGTATTTTACAAATTACTTCGTTTTATCGCATAACTAATAGTGAAGTTAGCTTATTTACCAATTCGCTGTCTTGTTATGCGACCTGACCGCCGATAACATCATCGCCAGAGGTCTACGTCAACACCGTGCGCCCGAAGTTTGCGTCGATGTTTGGCGGGCTCGGACTTGGGCGTAACAAGCGCGTATCAATGCATTCGGCGTGCGCCGGAGTACGCCGGTTCCTTACGCGCTTACGCCGGTTTACGTCGTTGCGCGAGTACGTCGGTTTTACGCGTGCATGTGGTGAACGTAATTACGCTGCAAATATCGTGAAAGGAAACTTGTACCTGCCCATTTTAAAGGCATCGCTGAAATTGCCTGCGCATTTTTCTTACTGGGAGTAGACTGTACAACCACACCGGACAAAAGTACCGAACATTCAGGCCCATTGTTAGGAGTGGGGGCTCCGCAATTCTCGTGTCATTTTTTTGTTCTAACCGGTTAGCGACACTAATGACAACTGTGGTGGTTTCCTCTTCCGCTTATTTATCAGAGGTATTTTTTCAGCTGAGGCGAAACTTGCCCCCTTTAATTATTCCGTGCACTTTTAAACTTTGTTCTCCTTTTTTTTTTCTCTCTCTTTCTTGCCCCTTTGAGGTTATGTCGTGCTTGTTCTACTTGGAGCGCTTGCCCCCCTCTCTTTTCAGGGAGTTGATCTTTCCGCTCTTTCGCGGCCCGCTCCGGGAGCCGCGATCGCCGTCGCGGCAGGCTGTCGCTTTCGTCGTCTTCTCGGCTCGTTAAAGACGTCATCCGGCGCGTCCCCCGCTGCACTTTTATAGCGCTTTCGTTCGTTGCTGCGACGCAGACCAGCTGTTGTTGGATGCATACTTTGTAGCTCCCGTGGCGTCTGCCTGGCCGCGTTTCCCCCTCAGTCTGAAGCATCTGGAAAGCCGCAGCTTATAGACATGTTGTTGCGCGTGGTCAGTTATAATGCACTGGGCTCCAATTACAGCGCACTACACGCGCTCAGATGAGGTAATTGAACTGGCTACTTCCAGGACGCTGTTAAAAAAAAAAGTCTTGTTTTCGCAAAGAAGGAATCGCGGTGGCGGGAGCCGGTTTGCATGCATGCACGCACTTTTTTATTCGTACAACCAATCACGAACACTGCCGGTGCTTTTTACAGTGAATGAAATTGAGCGCTTTTGCAGCTGGCTTTTTTTAGCTAGCTCTCAAACACGTCCTCCATTCGCGTTCTCCTAACATTCATTGTCGTCAGTATCGTTCCCTTCCTTCCTTAGACAGACAGACAAAAAAGACGCGCTATCTATGGATCGCGTCGTGGCCAGTGGTAATTTAGGAGCCGCTAAAGACGCTGACAACGGCTTTCGCTCGATGGGCCGTTTAATGCTCCCGCATTAAAACAGTAGGCTCCCGTCAAATAGCAACCTTGAGACGTATTCCCAATACTGCGAGCAGATTTTACACGGCAAATAAAGTTAATTTTAGTGGGAGCGTTTACTGTAGAGCTAGGCTTTCACGGTGCAATCACGTGCAGCTCAGGAACGGATTGTGATTGGAAACCGGCCTTGACATTTCCGCGTCATTTGACGCGCACGGACACCGCACGTAATGTCCTCTCCTTATACCTCGGATGGCTGTTTGCCGTTTCGTAATCGCTATTGCGTAACGACCTGGCGAAATCTTCCGCGGAATCGTTCGTCCTTTGTTGCGGCCGCGCGTGAGCCCGTCTTTATGGCTAATCGATTCCGAGTCGTTTATGCGTGTGCGTTCCTATCCGCGCTCCGGGCTTTTCTGCGCTTTGAAACAGGAAGCGCCCGTAAAGCGAGTCCTCGTCGTCACGGTCTCTCTTCTTCTTACTTGGCGCACTTTTTTCTGTTTGTCGTTTCGTCTCCGGAACTCCTCTTGCTTCGTAAATGGTTTCGTTTTCAAGGCGCGCAGTGTTGTAATCTCGTCATATAACGCTTGTTGGGTGAGGAAGGTGGCATAACGAGAGTTGTTTCGAAGACAAAGCAATTGGTGCAGTGAACGAAGGAACAGAAGAGGTTGCAAAGGCTAGAAAAGGAAGACTAAATTTCTATCTGTTTAGAATGTGGCTTTCACCTACGGAGCTGTGTGTGCGGTGCCAGGTCCCGGAAACAATCGAAAAACATTTTTTTCTCGCCTGTCGCGTTTTCTCGGCAGCTAGACGACTGATTTTGAAGGACCCAATTGAGCGTTTGGGGTTAACTTTATCGGTTCCACTTATACTATCTATTGGCGCAATAAATTTTGGCTATGCAAAAAAGAATATATATATATATATATATATATATATATATATATATATATATATATATATATATATATATATATATTGTATTAAGCTGTATTGAAGCTTTTCTTTCAGCTTCAGGTCGCTTTAATTGCTGAAGGGTAAGAATTAACGGGTAATTCGGGTTTTAATCATACGAAGTTTCATTTTACGGCCTCGCTCTTTCAGGTAATAAATTAGTATTTTGGGGTCCTCGTGAATTTCAGCAATTGATTTAGCCCTGGCCAATCCCCCCTTGTGGGTACGTGCCAAAAGTTCTGAGGGTATCATCATCATCAACAACAACAACAACAGCTGTAGTATAAAAAATGTGCTTGTTGGTGTGGAGATATCGCAGCTCATTCTTTGTAGCGTAACAGTTTGGTGGCGCGCGCCATGAACGGGGAAATCCGATTAAGTTAAATCTTGTTAAGACCTTAACTTAGCGCCGAAATATCGCGCCCACGGACCCTATTTACCGTTTTGTCAGTGACGGGAAATCCGCGGAGCTGGGGATCGAACCGGCATCGTCTTGGGCAATTCAAATGCTGTGGTGTTTTATTTAGTGGTTAGATTACCACTACCGATGACAGAAGAGTAAAAAATGATGAGAACGGGAAACACAAGGAGTGAGTGCACCAGTGAATTGTGCCATAAATAAACGCCCCTGCTAGAATATTAGTTTGAAGGGCGGGGGTGGTTTAGTTGACACTCCACTAAACTTGAAAGCTCTTGCTTCGTTCGAAAGTGTCGCTGCGCTTTTCCCGGCACGACAGAAAGATCCGTCCATTTTCATACCTATAATCCATATTTAAGACACTACCACACATCCATGGCATGGGCGCAGTGTGTGAAATATTGTGACGTTGTGAGCGGTATCATAGATAGCATAAACGTTTGAATGTTTCTCAGTATGTCCACCGGGTCACGCTGTGAGGAGGAGTGACGCTGCATTTCTCGCGTTGACAGTGATTAATAATAAATTTGGGGTAAGTCCACGATTAACGGAAGGACGCTTTCACATAATATTGCTTCTTTGGTGTGTGCCAGTCGGAGATCATATATTTGTGGCTCACGTAAATCACGTTAAAGTGGAACCGTTGCCTCTTTCGTTCGTCCCCGTCGCCTGCACATCTTTCTTAGGCAACAATCTATGCTGATGCTTTCGAGCGTGTCGTGACCGAGAGAGAAAGGGAGGGGGGGGGGGGGGGGGCATAAAATGAGTAGTCGGGACCATTTTAGACACGTAGCAGCGACTGTTCTTCTTCTGCTACAACTGCAGCGGGTGTAATTAACGAAACGCACTCCGGGCTTTTTCTCCATTCTTTTCCCCCGGTCCCTCCGCGTAGCGGCGCCCGGAACGGGGCAATAAATGCGACCGATTAGTCCCTGGGCTCCGCTCCTCTCTTCTCGTATTCATCAGCGACGCCGGTGCATTTGTCATGGGCCTAATTCATTACGCGCCGGCTCGTAACGACGGATCGCTCGCGCACCGCCGACGAGGCTGCCGCCTCGTTCCTCCTCCTTTTCTTGCTGTTTGCGCTTCATATTTTCCACCGCTTATCCCGGAGAGATGTGTGGCGAAAGAATTACGCTGCCAGGTTTGACACGATGTTGGGAAAGTTAGGAGCGAAAGGTATTGATTTCTTAATTGACCGTTTCTCTCCCCCTCTATCCGCTTTTTTTCAATTACATCTTTCCCCCTTGCTGGGTTTATTATTTCGCGTGTCATTAATCGTTGAAACGAAAGTGTAGTTTTTCTCGTAATTTTCTTTTTTCTTTTTTTAATTACGGGGAGTCTGATATTTATACACGAGTTCACTGTCCGTCGTCTGTCTCTACTAACTCTCGCGGTCGCTTGCGAAAGCACCTCGGAGCGCCGTAGGAAAAAAAAAAAAAAAAAAGAGCGGTTTTGCTTTGAAGCTTAGTTGCTATGCGGGCCGCGTAGCTTAAGTGCATAGTACTTTGTTTCAGCTCCGGAGTGAAATTAAAAAAAAAAAAAAAAAAGACGCCCGCAGCCCTTTTTGTTATTTCTCTTTTTGTTTCGCGCAGTACTTTCGTTTCGCCATTCCACCGTAGACGTCAAAAACGAGCACCGCTGCAGCCTGTCTCTTGCTGGCGACAATCCTACACAAGCGGAGGAAGTGGCCATCGCCCTCGCCGCTGTACAAATTAACGCGGCGGTCACTGTCACTGACTCGAAGCAGGCTCGTCGAAATTTCGCTGTATATATATATGGGACACCTGCTCACAACAACGCTACGCATCATCCAGCAGCAGTTCCTGAAAAGGCCAATGAGGATTGTACGAGCTCCGGCACATCACGGCATCCCTGGAAACGAGGCGGCTGACCCACCGAGCGGGCGCCGAGAGCAGAGATGCCGAACGCAAGCGCGTGCAGCCCTTGACCTCTTACACAGACATCACACAGCACTACATACAGACTGTCCCGTCAACTCCTCGCTCTACTTTAATTAATCCGGAGCCCTCCACTATACGGCGCGCATCAGAGCCTGCGTGTATACATAGCTGGGGCGTGTTAAACCCCGTATTTTGTTTACCAAGCGCTTTGCAAATAAATGAGCGATTCTCAAAACCAAAGGTCAAAAACCACTTGAGGTTGCTCTCTGCTACGGTTACTGTGGGCTCCTTTTCTGCCACCCCGCTGGATCGGCGGCGCAGTCGTAAATTGTGCAGCGGCGGCGGCGGCGGCATTTGGCGTAACCCGTGGAGGACGGGGGGCGGTGCACGATGGATGTCCGGCTTCTCAGTAATGGCGGTCGCTCCATATATACTGCACGCCGCGCATACGTGACCGGAAAAGACGAACAGGCGGTTGCGCGCCCCGCCGCAAAGTCCACGCGCTGGCAAACGAAAAGGAAAACATTCCACGGGCACGTGGAGCACTCCGGAGGAGTGCATAAGTGTCCTTGCGATAAGAGTGGGCACGTCGCCGCGGCGACTTCTCCTCTGTGTGTGCTGTGCGTGTGGGGGGCCGCTGCGCGTGTCGGCGCGGACGAGGAGGGCTGCGCGAAATTAGATTTCGCGCGGCGGCCGTCCCTTAATCGACGATGGGGGGCCGTAATTAGGCGGCGGGGTTTTCGAGATACGCGTTCCCTTTGGAGCGTCCACCGGTATGAACGGAGCGGGATCGTAAGGGTGACGGAACTGGGCTTCGCTTTTAAAGGCGTCGACACTGATGTGGCGAACGATACGCAGATAAGTAGCGGCGATACGGCACACACATACACAGGCAAAAAAGGACACAGAAAGACTAGCATAACTATATACGCAATAAGGCTTGACTTTGGGCTAGTTGGGTATGCATGACACCTTGAACTATAGTTCATAACTATAGTTCATAGCTATAGTTCATATAGTTCATAACTATAGTTCATCTCACAAGCTAGCTGCAGCACTGTGGAGGCTACATTGTTATCAATAGTGCGCCCACTGAGGGCGCCTAATCCGCCGTGAAGGGGGCCCTGAAAGGACACTCCCTTCTCCCCTCTCGGCAAGTGGCACCGCACGGCCCCGGCGCCTTTTGTCGCTTCCTTCGCGGTGAGTTAGGCGCCCTGAGGGGGACAACAATGTAGCCTCCACAGTGCTGCAGCTAGCTTGTGAGATGAACTATACTTCCGGAATGTTCTAGCCGTGAATTGGTGCGGTGTCTTTTGGGGTGAGGATCAGCTTTGAAGGAAGCCCGTTTTGCAGGAAAAGTTTATGAAACATCGATCATGACTGTGCACGCCTGCTTATCCTATACAGCTACACTGGTATGCTGAGCGCCTCGCTGCCAACGAAGGCTCGGGGTTAGGGAGCCTACATGCCGCGGCGGCATGTAGGCTCCCTACTCGGGGTGACCGCCGAGCACAGCTGACGTGACGGCTCAACAACGACGCTAGATTCTCGCCGCATTGCGGGCGCAGGTCGAAGCACCCGCTTGTGGAGCTGGGCGTCACTTTGATTATCGACACTCACTGCAACGCAGATTGTAAATTAAAACGAAGTAGAATAAAAGCATAGCGTGTTCGGCTTCGCAAAATGTTCTGTGAGCATTCAAAATTTCTCTAAGCTAAGTTCTACGTTTTGCTGAAGCCTTCCAAATCGGCTTTTTAGGAGCATTCAGTATTAGCTATGTTTCAGTTGTGGGAAATCAGCAGGAAGCTCACGTGACTGCTTTCGCGGGCCCGGTGCATTTTAACTGGATAATCCCGCTGTGCTATTTACCGTATACACAATCGCTTTATTTCAAATGAAACAAAGAAACAATCAATCAGCCGCGGCGAAGGTCTAAAATTGCCGCGGATACATTGAGCAATAGTAGGAATGGAGATCGAGTTTTTGTGTAAAATGGCTTTTTTGTTTCGTCTCTCGCAGTAAAAAAATAATAAAACGTTGTTGCTCCACCGAAGCAGCGGTTCCTTCTTTTCCTCTTTGCCCAATTGCAGGGCGCAGCCATTAGGCAATGCTGGCCGTGTTCGGACAACATGTCAGGTCTTGTTTCGGCCGCACCCAAGCGCAGCCGACCGCAAGACAAACGGCCGTCGTGCTGTTCACCCCTCCAGCCCCGCCGCAGCTCTTCCCTGGCCGCTTTCCTCCGGCTTGTGCATGCCGCCGCTGTCGTCGTACGGTCGGCTCCATGCGCGGCAGAAATTCTCAATCCTCGAGCGGACGTGTTCCACATTACTTCGCGCCGCTCAGCTTCTTCTTGCCTTTCGATCGCCTCTTGTTACTGTACGCGCTTTCTTTCTTGCCCTCGTTTTGTGTTGTTTCTGTTCTTTCGCCCGCGAGGACCGCGGTACGCGTGTGATTCGAGACGCCTTGGCGAAGCGAGCCTCCCTCGCCGGCCGCGGGAAGGGATTTGCGAAAGAATTCGAGGGGCTGCGCGGTTACGTATGCATGAGGGCTTCGAGCCAAGGGTAACAGGGGGCGTAAAACGCCTCACCAGCGCTTTCCAAGCGGACGCAAAGTTATAAAGACCCTTTGGCAGCAGCGGTGAGCTTCTCGAAAGATCTCTGCGCGTTGTGCTTTTTTCTGTTCCTTCTTCTTCTTGGTTAGCTCCAGCACGAACCGTCGCAAGGCAAAGGAAAGGGAAAGAAAGAAACGAACGGATAAAAGTTGCACTGACGGAGAGGACTCAGTGGAGATGAAAATCCCAATGGGTAAATCAGTTTCTGCGAACGAGAGCCAGAAAAATAAGGGGAGCGGCAGCAGGAGAGGCGTGGTTCTGGTCGCCTGTGTTTTTGTGGTTGTTGTATGGACGGGACCACCCAGCGTTCGCGGAGTAGGTAACAAATGGGCACCGGAAAAAGTTAAAGACGTGTGCTTCGAGATTGGAATGTTAACATCAATCGGTCGTTACCCGGTTCTCGGCCTGTGCAGTCCCTTTTTTACTTGGCTCCTTTTCTTCCTTTATGCGTTGCTTATAATAAGCACGAGAGAGAGAGAGAGAGAGAGAGAGAGAGAGAGAGAGAGAGAGGAGAGAGAGAGAGAGAGAGAGAGAGAGAGAGAGAGAGAGAGAGAGAGATGTGCAAAAAAGGGAAAAAAAAGAGAACACCCCTGCTAAAAAGGGGGAAAGAAGAAAGGCACAGTCGCAACTGCGAGCGTGCTTCAGGCGCGTGGGGGCTAAAATTTTCTATTTGCCTGGAGAGGGAGACTACTACCTCGATGGAAAGTGAAATCAGTGGATTCAGACAAGTGAGAGTGGAGCAGCGGAAGACAGAAACGGTTGCTGGAGAAATCGAGAGAGGCCTTTGTCATGCAGTGGACATGGAAGGGATGATGATGATGATGATGGGCATGAGGGCATCGCTCGAAGTGTTGGATTTCACCAATGCTGGGCACCACATTGGCCATTTGTTTGTTGGCGCGTGCCCGGTAAGTTTCTTTCGCGTGCACGGGGTAAGCTGACGGCGACTGCATTGTTAACGGCAAGCCTGCATATTACTTGTTGTACGCGGACAAAAACGAAACGTTGAATTATTCGCCAGAATATGTTGCCCTACTCATTGTCCTGACAGCCTTACCAAAGGCGATTACTTGAACTACAATTGAAGCGTCACCTTCTTTGCACCGCTCGGGCTGAGTAGGCGTGCTGGCCTACCAATCCCCGCATTCCCGTTCCGTTCATCCTCTTTCCTGGATCAGCAACCGATAATATTTGTTAAGCGAATGTAGCTGCTTTATAATGCATTGCGCAACCGAAACGATGAACAATTCGGCAATTAATCTTCGACCTCACCTGTTATCCGTAAGCGTACTTATGAAGTGTGCTCATGTGAGGGGTGTAAACGAGTCGTGTGAAACCCACACGCCTCGTTCGAACACCCCGCGTAAGGGGAAGAGGAGATAACAAGAACAACAGAGGCAGCTGTTGCTGTTTACTTGCGCCACTGTTGGCAGCTGTCCCTTCATCCCTCCTCCCCTCGCACTACTGCACGCATCAGCCCTGTCCCGCGTTCCACTTGTTTCATTGTCACTAACGCTGTCGTTGCGTGCCAGCTTTTCAATAGGCCTTTCTGCCCCCCTCCCCTTTCCTTCCTCGGCCCTGTTTTACTTTTACTGCTCAAGTCTACATGCCCCGGTGTAAGTGGAGGGAGGGGGGTCGCTATTTCTGAGCGCTCTTTGGGGGCTCGGCGTTGCTACCGCGGCGGCCCTGCGCGCTTGATTTACGAGCCAGGTCGGCGCTTTCCTTATGCGCCGCGCGCGGCCACGAGCCGTAAAATCTCGCGCGCTAGCCAGCCCTCTCCCGCGCGTGCAGCATCTTTTTTCTCGGGCAGTTTTTGCTTTGTTTTCTTTGCTTCGTGCTTGCTTTCTGCGGCTGTGTTCGTGCGGGAAACGCGTGGCGCGGGCGTTATTGCGTATCTTGCCAGCGCAGGGGTGACTCGGTTGGAGTAATGTAACAAAAAAAAAAAGATGTCTGCGGCGTGTGGCTGTGTATACCGCTATGCTACCCGCGGGAGGCGCAGCATCACCGTAAAGGCATCGAAGGCGTAAGGTAAAAAATAATTGAATCTCTAGAACGTATTTCACCCTTGGGGATACTGGCTGCAGCGCCAGCTTTTTTTTATGTATTCTTTTTACGGCAAAAGCAAAAAAAGAAAAAAGGCTAGAACAAATCAGCGTTGTTGAGATGCCGGCAGCTTTCGCTCCCACGGTCTTTGCCGAGGCCCCCGAGGGTTCATTTGGGAAAATTTCTGCCCACAGACCGCCCGGCAGCCTCGGTGTCATTTTTTTCTTTCTCGCGACGCCTCGCAAATTGTCCAGTCGCGTGCCGCTCCCCCTACACGTCCTATCGATTTTTTTGTCCGAGACGAGTGCGCACAAAAATGAGCTTCGGATTGTGCGAAACAAGCGCACGTGGGGGTCCGGCTCTTGATGAATAAAAGGACGGCCGACAAAATAACGGCTCGGTTGAGCTAAATGCCAAGAGGTTGGCGATAAGTGAGCCGAGCAATTTCCTCTTCACTCGCGAGCGCAGAAGTGTCTGTTTCGGTGTATATCAGGTCATGCCGTCCATATCTCGACATCTTTATTATCCACCGCGTGCGTACGCCCTATATGTGATAGATCTTCGCGATGAGGGCTGTGGAAAACGCGTATCTACACCAAACCCGGCTTTGTAGATAGCGGCCTGCCCGTGCGCGCCGATTCCGCGTGCCGATTTCGTTACAGCTTGTTTGGTTTCTTTTACTTTTTTGTTTTCCGGCGCGACCGCACCAGCTGGCGCTGCATTTAATCCCCATTTCCCTGCTGTACACGCGTTTCCTCGGCCTGCCATAGTAGTTACTTTGCTTTCCCTCGGTCCGTTGTGTCCAGTCTTTGCGATTCGCACTGGGGGAATTGCACAAATGCTGTTGGCTCGACGGTGGGCTTAAGTAAAGATTTTTTAACGCGGCCTGTTTACTCGGCTAGGCTGGCGAAAGCACGCACCCACCCGGATATCGTCAGCAAAAGACTGTCCACAGCCTTTTGCTAACCCTTTGCTAACTCGTGCCATGGCGTTACACGGGTTGGATAAAACAAAACAAAACAAAACAAAAAATATTCATCGCGTTTCAACAACACCAAAAAAAATTCGACAGAAAAAAATGAACAGGAAGGACCACTTTGAGCGCACTCTTTTTCATACAGTATATCAAAAGAAAAAAAAGGAAAAACAGGAAGAAACACCGGGCGCGGGTCGATTCGCATTGGCTTACGAGGGGCATAGCGCGAGTATAACAGCAGCAACAACAAAAAAGCGTGCGTCAGAAATTTCCCGAGCAGTCTTGGTTGGCCTTCAACTTATGTGGTGGCATTGTAGCAGCAGCAGCATGAATAGCGATTCTTGAAAGAGTGGCTTTGGTGAGTCTGGTACCGAGGTTGTAGCTTATAGTCGACTTAGGCACGAGGCTCGGCGACGAACCCGAAAAAAAAAAAAAAAAAAACGCTTTCGCGGAAAAATACGTTGAAAGATCCTGCAATATTTTTGAAGCATATCGTACGAGATGGTATTTGTTGCGTACAGCCGAGCTAGCCCGGCCAAGGAAAGGCAGTTTGTTTTCACCAGATTCCGATCGCTCTGGTACGGGGGCAGTTGCTGAAAAAGATTGTTATCACAGCATGCATTTAACGGGGATGGCTGCCATCCTCAGGATTGCCATTTATTCGGATTGTAAGCCGCTCCGACGGAGCTCCTACAAACGTGGCGCTCCAGTTATGGTAAAAACGCCGCAGCCGCTGAGGAGGTTGCCGCCGGTAAGCGCTCCTCTTCACTGGATAAAAAATTGTTCTCTCGCAAGAATGATGGTCGGCACTTCCACGCACAGAATGACCCTATGAACGTTTGCACATACATAGACGAGCTCCACGTCAAAAGAAAGCTCCTCGACGTAAAGCGAAAGTCGAGAAAGTTTTCGCAATGTTTTAATCAACCGAAATGTTCAAAAATTAAGAATGCCAGTCGAGGAGGCGATATGGTAGCAGTGGTGTTTAGTTCTGTACGTTGACGTTTGCGTAGCTAAGGAAGGGTTGTATATTTTACTGTGAATTCCAGTTGCTTGGCGGTAGTGATCAGTACAATCGTATTGATTGGTGCGACCGCTACTTTTTATGCGAGCAGTCGCAGGCCTCACTGTGAGAGAAGCGAGTCTAGCATGTTAGGGGATTAAGCTTAGCCCCACCTGACGGAACGCGCCGTCCCTAGACGGCAATTTTGACGCGAAAGTGTTTCACTCCGGTATTCACGAAGGTTTCACTTACGTCATATCCGTCACGGAAGTGACGCCAATACAACGAAGCAAGCGGCCTGTAAAGGGTGTGCCCCTGCACACAGGTGTTCTTGCGGGGAAGCCACCTTTAGTACCGGGTTTTATATTTTTACACGACAGTGCTTAATGCCGGGATACACCAAGATTTCGCTGACGTCATATCCGTCACGGAAATGAAGCCAATACACCTTTGCCGAAGCGACCCACCAGCAGTACATCGCTCACCAAGCACACCCACAAGACAGCCGCCGACCCACAAATCATGCTCAGCTGCAGATTTCGCTGCACATTTCACTTTCGTGTTTTACCGATTCCTATGGCAGAGGAATCATCCACAGTTTTTTTGGCACGCTGGCTCCCAATGCCGCCGGCTGAGATTGGCAGGTCGCTATCTATAAAGCGAGGCAAAGGTCAAACCTTCTTTCTTCTTCTTCTTCTTTTTTTTTTTTTTTTTGCTTGCTGCATGGTAGGACGTTTGTGTTCCGTAGCTTTGGTGTGCATGCGGTGTTAACGACCGGCGGCACGAAGAGGAGAAATTGGTGGCCCAGTTTGTGCGTGCCAACAGCAGCTACTTAGTATTTCATGAGTGTAGTGCTCGTTTAGTGCTCGTGTAGTGCTCGTGACGAGTGTAGTGCTCGCAGTGTAGTGTAGTGCTCGTGACGAAATTTGAATGCTTTGTAGCGCCTGTAGAAACACGGGCAGTTTGACAGGAAACTTCCTCAAATTAAGACCTACCTCTCCAAACATGAAATGGCCGGTTGGATCGCTCAGGATAATTTTACGCTCGCTTGTATCCCACCTGAGAGGCAACCGGAGATCTCGCTTTCTTTTCCCTTTCCCTACTTGTTTCTTTATCTGCGTTGTTGTTTAAACGCATCACAGCATCGCCTATGCGCACTCGTAACCTGAATCCCACAAATTCATAAATCCGCGCAAATTTTGTTGTTGACATGCAATTTTTTGTCGTCTATGTCTCATTCATGCCGGTCCAATGTCAACCAACTTACACGACTTTATGACTATTCCGGTTTTGCGAAAAGGAAAGGGCAGGTCACGTGTATTACTTTGTCAAACTTTTTATTATGTTCGTGTGTTAGCTCGACTGCTAAGAGCGACGCAAAGCAAAAATGTGAGCTCTCAGTTTGTTTGTTCAGAGAGCAGGAGCGACTAATTTGCTGTGGCCACAAATCGACTCGCGGAACTCGCGACCCCGAACGCAAAACACCATTGTACCGCCACCTTTATGTTTTCAATTCTGCTGCTTGTATATTTCTTTTTCCTTCGTTTTTACGGTGTCTTTTCTTAGTTTTTCGCATCCCCATTCTTTATTTGGCCATTTTCTCTTCTGGAACTTACTCCCCCTTTTCATCGTGTCTTTTATTATGCTCCGCTTCATTTTTCCTTCCCTGCTGTTGTTGTAGCATCGGCTTTACTGCGTTTGCGCTTGCAGAAATTGTCTCTGGTTATCGGCAGAGGTAGCAGAAGACAAAGTGGTTGCTTTGCCTTTTGATCTTTCTCCTTCCTTGGTACCGCATTCTGGGGAGAGAGAGGAGCGGGATTCGAGGTTAATAGTTTGGCCCAGTTTTCACTGAGGTCTGAGCACGCGAAGAGCTTTCGGTTACCGCGCAGTGTACGCGTGCGACTGAGTGTTTACATCGTGACGGAAAACAGCAAGTGTGAAACGCGACAGAAGAAAGGGCAGCCCTTGTTGAGGTGAACACGGCAACAAGCAGCCAAAGCGGGCGCGCCACCGCTGGCGGCGGCGCATCTGCAGCCCTTGCGAGGGGGGGAGTCGGGGAAAGTCAAGAGCGGGAGTATTAGCGTGGCCCCGTGGGAACCCCAAACAAGGCTCCGGGCGTCCAATTCGTTCTGGTTTCCCGACGCCACCGGAATAATGGTGCTCGGGGCCCTGCCTGCCTTCCCCTCTCGGCCGGCGGAGCTGGACAAAGGGGGCGGGGATGAGGAGATGAGGTACGGGGCAGCGGGAGCCGGCTTTTTCGGCGGGCTGTGTGTCAAGTAGAGCAGAGGGGTGGCCGGTGTTCCTTTCCGGAGGGCTGGGCGACGGACGCCGCAGGGTCGGTCGATGGTCTGGGCGATTCGCTGTGCCGCCTTCGCGCCCCGGTGTCTCCTTCGCGAGAGACGACAGGACCCTTTGGTGACGTCCCTCCTCCGGAGCCCCCCTGGCCAGAAGGCAGTGATTTAGGACTCCCTCGTTCGCTACGCTACGCGGGACACACGCGGAAGGGCGGATAGTACATTTGAGAAACCGTGCGACCGCCTGGCTAATGACATTCAACCTGCCGACGCTGTTGTTTGTTCTCCCCCAGTCGTTGCGTAATAACAGGTATTACATGAATGCTTGACTTCGCCTTCCTTGACTTCGCCTTGCGCAGCGTTACGTGTTTTAGCTGTTTCGTAAACAGCTTAAAAGATATTGCATTATGTATCCCCTGGACATAACGGCCATAATAATGCACGTTGGCTTGATTTGAACTTAACCGCAGAGTTTCCCGAAAAACAACGGGCTGCAGTTTCCGAGCGTAAAGCTTCCTGTAAATGGGTTGAGATATTATGTTAGCACTACGCATATGGATCACACAAGCCGCTGCTGGCTTACGGGTCGCCCCATTCTGGAACAGTGCGGCCTGATAATCCCAGAGGCTGTCTGAACCACGAGCGATAGACAATTCACATCTTGGGCTGCATTGTCCCACGAGCGCGCGGGCGCGTAGATTTCCGATGCCACGGCATTATTACGAATTTTCGGTAGAATAAATGACGCCGGTAAGTGCGTAGAAATCTGTGTTAGAAAAATAACTATAAAGAGAACCAAAGCATGAACGAGCGCATTGGCCGCACGCGGGTTTCGCCGTGGTTAAGTGACTGCAGTATTATCAGACATGTAAATCAAGCTTGCTCGGGCCTGTTCAGGGCATTTTTTTTAAAGCATCGGTCTGTTACTTCTTTTTTTTGTCCCATATAAACACCCACGTGTTCCGGAGGAAAAAGCCCTGTTTTGTATAAACTGTAGGGATGCATAGCGCACTCATCTAAATTGGATTAGCGCGTCAGCGTGAGGTCCTGTCGAGTTATGTTCTGTGTGTTTCCTCCTCCATTGCGTTGCTAATTGTTATGATTATACATTTATTACATTGCCCCGCTTTTTCTGGTATTCTAATTGTAGTCGTATCAGTCTTACAATACGTGTTTCCATAATATTCTGATCGTTGGTATATGGGCCGAACAGCACTTGTTGGGCGAGGCTTTTTTGAAGCAGCTTAAGTGAAATAGAAGAGCGCCTAAGGACGTTCGCAAAGCGGCCTTGCGTGTTTCGTCAGCCAAAGCGTCGGCGGTTTTGCTTACGTTCAGTTTTACCAGTGGTATCCGTCGTACGGGTAGGCCACGCCGACGTTTGAAACATCACGACTCATTCAGAAAACAGCGCTTTTATTTTATCCCTCTGGGATGACGTTTGGTCTCAAGGCAATTAGGTTTCTCTAAAGAGAAACAAAAATAAATGAAAGGGGAAAGAGTGTGGCGGAATCAGTTTTTCCGGTCTTCTGTGGCGTCTCGTCGCAAAGTCGCCGTGGCACGCTCCCAGGCTCCAGAACTAATTCCGCTTCGTGGGAGTTCCTGGAGAAAGGAACCGGAGTAAAAAATAAAAATGTTCTCGCTAAATATTTCCGGAGCCACTTTCTGGATGCTCTGGGTAAGATGAAGGCGGGGTATTTTGTGCGAGAAGAAAATAACGCCTGGCAAGTGGCGCTCTTTAAGACGCTTTCCAGAGCGCAACGCTATTTTCGCCTCCTTTTTATAAATATTCATGGACACTTTCCCCTCGAGGGGGAAAAAAATAAGAGAGATAAGATGCGAGGAAAGAAGCTGCTGGATTAAAAAAAGAACAAGAACAAAGAAAGACACGCACACGCCGCGCGCTCTCTTTCATCGCAGCATTAAAGCCGGCGTGTGCGTTCCGCTCTTTTCAGAGCTGCCGGGCTCGGGGTGTGTATCGACCTTGCGCTGCTTACACGCTCCCTCCTTTGCGAGCGCACTCGGTGCGTTTGTCGGGTGACCGCGCGAAGGCCTTCCGGAGTACGGCAATAAAGACGTATGGCCGAGCCGTATGGGCACTCCCCGTCGCGGCTCCGCGGATAGTTGCGTGCAGCGCGTGCGAAGCGGGCTCCGCGGCGGGAGAGGCGGCCGCAGCAACGCCCGCGTTTTTAGCGAACTGCACCTAACAACCTAAGTTGACCTCGCCGGCGCTACTGCGGCTGATTCGCGGCTTGGTTGCGTGCTGGAAAGCTCTTCATATCCCCGAGGAATCGACAATCGAGAAAAGAAGAGAAAAAGAAAGTGGGCCTTTGAGCAGGGAGATGTTAGCAGACAGGTCTAAGCGATATGACCACCGTACCGATGCAGCCACTATGCGGGAGTTTCAGCGATGACGCAACGATGATGTACTTTGATGTGAACGGAATGGGCCGAGGGGATCACCCTCGTTCGAGACGAGGACGCCTACGCAGGCATCGAAGTGGCCCTGTAATGCTCCTATGATTGAAGAAGGTGGCTCGGCAGCGAAGGTTGTTAACGTCGATAGCCTCAGAACTTCGTGGCGTGGGTTTTATTCGTAGAGTCGGCACGGTTCTCAGCCGTCATCGATTTTCGTATCAGCGCTCCTGTATACGTGGAGGGATTGCTATACGCAGACGACGTAGAAGTGCGCAGCTGCTAACAAAAATTTGTGGTCACGACGCCACGGGCATCGGGTTTTGTTTTAGCCCCGAAAATAGTGGTTTTCTAACGACTCAGGTAGCATTAACGCAGTGTCAATCTCAGCGTGACGAAATACCCCGAAGCAAGACATACAAAGATTTGGGTATGTCGATAAACGAAGGGTGAAGCTTTTTAAGAACTCATGACGAATAATTGATGTAAAATTTGGGAAAGCGAAAGGCAGCTCTAATGAAGCAGAGAGGCCGGTAGCGGTGTGCGAAGTGCGGAGGGGGGCGTGTAATTCGGAAAGTCGTTATGGTTCTTGGCCTCACATGTGCGAATGTAGTACTCTGCTTGAAATCACACGCGCTATCATACCCGGATGAAAAAAAAAAAAAAAAAAAAGAACGGTCGCATAGTAAAATAACGAACGAACGAAACAGTGCAGGGAGATGTGGCGTGGGCGTCGTTCGAAGATAGAGAAGCTCGAAGTAAACTACGTTGTGTTGAAAAGTTAGGAACAGAGGATCCACGTAAGTTGGTAGCTAAAATGCTTAGGTACCTCTACATAAGAAGTGTAGGCACGCAATGGCGGAGGAAGACTGCGAGCATAACGATGAAATATGAAGAGTTATGTGGGTAAGCAGAGCCACCTGAGCCAACAAAAAAGAAAAAAAAAAGAGAGGAAACGGGGCAACACAGACAAAAATGAATAAAGAGAGAGGGAAATTGAAAACATCGTGTGAGATTCACAGAATGCTTTGCTTTCTGAGGCTAGAGGTGGTCGCTTGTGAACGAAGAGAGTTCTGGGAAAATATGCACAAAATGATGGCGGATACGTGGTTTGCAGAAAGGAAGCCGAAACGATTTGGTGTATTGTGTCATGCCGTGGTTGTGTCTATCCAAAATCATGTGAGGTAATACTCGTCCTCCCGAAGTCCTAAGGTTTGAAGATAAAGCAGTGAAAGTAAACTACAACTACAAGTAGGTGTTAACCGAAATGCCGACGGAGGAAAGCAGAGGGGCACAGGACAGCTGCCACCTGTAACGGACAAAATTCAATTTGAGCCTGCCGCTAGTAGCAACGCTGAAAATTAACAGTAAGTGCAGCATGGATTTATTAGCTTCCTTGGTGAGATGGCACAGTGTTTGCCAAAATTTTCTAGGCCAACCCAAAGAGGTCTGACCACAAAGAAATCGACGCACGAGCTTCACGTTTAACTGCGACCAAATTATTTTATGACAGTAAGAAAGAAAGAGAGATGCCTTTTCTTCCTTTGTCGCATAAAATGTTTCGGGCTCACTCGAAGAATAACCTTGTGCTTTGATGTTTATGCGGCCTATGCTCTTTTGGCGTGGTCTAGAAAATTTTGACAAAGACTGTACATCACCCGGACACAGAGGAATGCCACAATCAGTCAATCGATCAAACAAAGTGTGATAGAGCCCGTCTTGTGCTTGGCGTTTCGGAATGTCTACGCGTTTACGCTGCGATGGTTACGAATAAGGACGGGAAGAGGAGGTGGGGAGGGAATTGACATCAGTAGAACGCTCCGCACGGCCGATGATACGTCTGTGAAATTTTTGGTGTGCATTCTTGAACGGTTAAACGTAAGAAACCAGGAGACAAGACAGACGCCTACTTCCAAAGCACCCTACTCTCTCTCTCTCTCTCTCTCTCTCTCTCTCTCTCTCTCTCTCTCTCTCTCTCTCTCTCTCTCTCTCTCCTCTTCTCTCTTCTCTCTTTTCTCTCTCTTCTCTCTCTCTCCCGCTCAACATTTATGAAAGATGGCACACCAGCTCCCGGTGATCCTTCCTTGCACAGATATTGCTACGGCTAGAAAAAGGGCGGGTAGACTGACGCGCGCAGGACGGATGTTTTGAACCAAGCGTTTAACGAAGAGACGCCATGCGCTCGTCGTCTGGTGCGTATCCGGCGAGCGAGCAGAAGAGACCGCGCTTGGTGGGCTTCGCTGCACGCATCTCGGACGTGCGGCGGCGGCGCCCGCTGCGTCGGTGTGCGCGCTGGGCGGGGTCGCGCACGATAGCCATCGACGCGCGGCCGCCCCGGCGCTGCTAATGACCCCCGCTGGGCGGTCGTCGAGAAAGAGGTCGCGCTGCTGTCGTCCTCGCCTCCCCCCTCTGTGTCGCCGCTGGGCAGCCGCCAGGTCAGCGCCTCGGGACTAGTGCTCGCTCGCCACTGGGAGCACGCCCGTCGAAATGTGACTGCGCCGACGGGATTGATGAACTTGATTGTGGGACCACGGAGGGGACCTGGGTGGGGGCAATTACACGGCGAACAAGGGAACCATCTTCGAACAGATGTTGTCGCTGAGGGACCAGTTCGTGTCTGACAACTCGTAAAGTTAGGCAGCGCTGACAGACGTATACACAGAGAGAGGAACCTGGAGCAATGAAACTGTGTGCGTGCGCTGGCCAGCCTTTTTAGGGGCGAAGCGGCCCCCTTAGGGGCTGGCGCTGTTGGCGTCTCCCGTCGTCGTCGTCGTCGTAGTAATCGTCGTTTCCTGTAGTCACGGTACTAAATCTCCGGGAAACTCGTTTACGCCTCGCGCTAGCACGTAACGCGTAATAATGATAGTAATAAAAGAAAACAGTGGGACACTCGTTTGAAATTTGAAACCGCAACAGGTGGTTCTTCATCGCCTATTGTTTTTGAACGGAAATGCGCGGCATACAAATTCTCCCAGATACGCCGGCCAATCTTGAGGGTTTGCGTTGTTCGTCGTTTCTATGTTACCCGTAGGCATTTGTGCCAGTTTTTAAATTTATCGTTGGCGCGAATATTTGAAATAATGCGGTATCTTAGCACCATCCTCAACGGTGGAAGGAAAAGCGACACGGTATTTTTACTGGCAGTTTGGAAGCGTCACGACTTGAGACGGCGCCAGCGCTTCCTGGCTGCATTATATAATACAAAACTACTCCGTTGTGACCTTGCCGACGGAAATTGACAGCAAACATTAGTGTTTGAAATGAGGTCTTGAAATAATGCCAAGGTAATAATAATAGGGGAGCGGGGGAAGGATATATCTTCGTGGCATATGACATAGCCGCCTTTAGGAGCGTAAAACCTTCCCGGCGATCTGCTTGTTCTCCGCGTTCTTTCTGTCTTTCAAACTTTTCGAAAACTTTATCTGTTTCCAGAAGAATAAATCACTTACGACCTTTTTTCCCCCTACACCTTGCTTGGTATTCTTGGCTGCTGGCCCTTATTTTTCATTCCACAGGAAACGACGAGTCGCAAAAATGAAGCTTAGATGTCACATGAATAGTATAATTTATATTTGTCGCGAAGATTGTAAGTTATGGCACCAAGGGATACCACGTAACGCATCGTATGTTGCACTCGTTGGTCTCCTATTTTGCTTATTGGGGGCGTCGTCGTCGACGATCGTGTTAGCTTCGACAGCCTCCCTGTCCGCGCGCAGCAAAATTGACAGCGGGTTCCCTCGGCGGCAACGTCCAGTCAAAAGTTTACCGCAGCGTTGGGTGTGCCTCCGTTGCACCCAAGTAAATTCGCCCGGAGCAACTCCGGGTCGGGTGAGCCGTGTCCGGTTTCTCGTTCTTCGTAATGCAATTACACCGAGCGCTTTGGGTAAAGCACGGGGGCGGCGACGCGCAGAGGAGCGCGCACAATGGAGCCACGCCTGGTGCATCGAAGGCTCCTGCGAGTTTGTGTCGGATAAATGCGGGACAATTGGCGCCTAATTGTTTGCCGCCCCCACCAACCCGGGGGCTGCTTGCCGGGGGAGACGCAAGGTGGAAGCCTCCCGACGCTCCTGCTCGTTGCCTGTGTTATTTGTTCTTTTTTACGGGGGAATGAGTGAGGCACTGGTGGCGAGGATGAGCCGTACTCTCGGACCGTGACTTCACGGTGACACGCAGACAATGGGGCTGGAAACGAGCGGCCGTGATGTGCCGCGCCGGCTGACAGGTGAAGGGAGTCCCCTCGTGGCTTAGTGCGCTCGCCACGCTGCTGCTGCTGCTGCAACGACCCCCTCGGCGTGGGTCGTTGTTCGTCCCTTCCCCTCGTCCTTTTTCCCATCTCCTATGGGTACTGTGTTGTGGAGGCTGCCATATGAGCGCACACCGCGCGCGTCCGAAGACTGGCATGCGTGCTCTTTACGCAACTCAGTGGAGCCGATGACGAGATAGGGAAAGGTGACAAGCCTGGCTGAAGGGTAAAAACAATAATAAAGGTAAAGCACCGTCAACCGGGATGTTTACTGTTGTTCACTGGGGTAGAAAGAACGGCGGAGGGAAGCGAACGGGCTGATGTTCGGAAACAGCCACGGGACGTGCAGTTGGCGGCTGTTAAAATGTCCCAGCCTGGTATATCCTGTCTGGCTATAATAGGGGGGAGGAAGGCGGCGCGGGGTCATGTGCTGACGCCGTTATTTGTTGGTAGGAATAGCCGAGCTAAGCAAAAGGAACTTGCGGAGTACTTAGACATACTGCTCACACGTCATCTTTCATCATGGAAGGAGAGCGTGTAACGAGCCCGGACGTTTTTTGAGGCGAGCGGCGGCAGTGGCGCAGCCCTCAGCGTCGAGCACGACGGGAAGATGGGCATGAAAGGGGGCATGTCTCCTCATTTAAGGTCTGTTCTAACAGTCGCTGTCGTTTTATCCAAAGGGCGTGGTGAGTTCATTGAAGTGCGGCGCCACGTGATGCGGAAGAAGACGGGAGTCGCGTGGTAAGCCACCCGCCTGTCTTGATCAACCCCGGTGGCTGCCGCTTCTGCGTGTGTGCGTAATCAGGGTCAAGAGGAAAGCGAGGCCGCGTGCCGGGGGAGGGGGATGGGGAGGGGAAAGGTAATGGGCGCGCGCCCTCCCCCTTCTCCTCCAGTAGATCCATTACGCGTCCTTGGTCTCCGGGCGGCTTCCTCCGGCATGCCGCGTTCTCTACAGGCTTAGCAGCGGGGGCTTTTTTCTTTTGTGCGTTTCCCATCTCTCTCGCACAGAGGGGCGACCTTCTTCGCTGTATGCGCCGTGGCTCACGACGGGAGGACAAAGGCATGCCTGTGCCTTGCGCAATACTCGCGCGGGCTAGGCGCTTTGTCCGCGGAGTTACGTGTTTGTGCGTGCGCGGGAGAGCGCAGCGCGATTTCGGCCCAGGTTATTTCGAATTTGTAGCGGTGTTGTGCGTGCGTTCAGTGCGTTACGTCGTTGCTTTACGTCGTCGTCTCACTGTAGGCGTCGCCGCTATGCGAGTTCGGAAATGGAGGCGCGTGTTTGCTGGCACGGGGAAACAATAGGCGACGGGAGGAACGGCTTTGGGTGGCGGGAGAGCTCCTATTGCGTCCTTAATGGTACCAAGCTGTTTCTCGCGCCGCTATCGAGGATTGAAGGCTGAGTCGCTATGTACGCGCTGTCATTAAACGAAGTAAAACCGATCGCTGCGATCGACCAGGGTGACTTGCACCCTTACGACTCTCACCCAGCGGTCATTGCGCGTGAAGGTTTGAGGTATCAGTCGTCGGCGAACCTTGTGCCGGGTCTTTAGTCGTCCATTAGCGTGTTTGTCGTTGGGCTACTCGCGCATTTCAAGGATGCCGCACATGGAAAGCAACTCTA
The DNA here is from genome assembly GCA_013339765.2 of Haemaphysalis longicornis. Lineage (NCBI taxonomy): Eukaryota > Metazoa > Arthropoda > Arachnida > Ixodida > Ixodidae > Haemaphysalis > Haemaphysalis longicornis. Next base: position 75,319,581 of record CM023453.1, read on the forward strand.
AGCGCGTTCGTATTTTAATAGCACAATTGAGTTGCGGGTTCTTGGTGCTGTAAGCTCAGCGTCGATTTCGAGATCTGAAACTGGGGTAATCGTTACGCGAGTTCTTGGAGGGAAAAAGTCAGCGAGACAGCAGTCGTTTTTTTTTAACATCTAATAATAGCTAATAAGAGTAACTGTTTTTTGACAGCGAAATCTCTCCTGCCCCGACTGAAGCTTAGTTCGCCGGGTCGGGCGCTAGGAGAACCAGTACTGGAAAAAGATCCATCGGTTGTGTTCTACTAAGGTAGTTTCGAACATCATCCCGTATATCTCACACTCATCCCTTGTTGGCGATAAAGTGTCGCACGACGGCGATGAGCAGCTCATTCTTACCCCGTGCCGTCACACTTTGGAGTGCTGTCCGGAATAATCTTGCTTTGTGGAGCGACCGCACAAAATTTCGTGAAAAACGAATCTACTTCAGTAACCAAAACGATGCAACCTGAATTCCACGCTTGCGTTCTTCGTCTTTTTTTTTTTTGTCTTGTTATTACACTGCTGCAAAATTTATTTATGGGCTTGCTGTTGTCACTTGAGTGTTCATTCCTTTCGTTTCTTGTTTCCTTTTATGTTGTTCCTTATTAGAATCTGTTATTATCGTCACTTTTCTATGAAAATGCTGCAACCTTGATGTACCCCCCCCCCCCCCTTCCTTTCACCCTATTTAAAATGCCTTCGAGCCCTTAGGGATGAATAAATGAAATTTACTAGAATCTGCACGCCGTTCTGCATTTTTGGCGCTCTTGCGGAGCTGGCGCACTATTTTGCCAAGGCGACTCGGCAAACAGGCGCCACGTGGGGTTTTCCCGCCAAAAATCGTCCGCGTGCGTGCATTGCACCTCGCTATTGTCGGAACACGAAGCAAACCGCCGGCGAGACAACAATGCGTTCGCACCGTGGGTGGGCTCCCCGCGGGTGCCTGCCACACCTGTTACGGGGCTGTGCACGGAAAGCTGGGCCGATTTGCGTGCGGCGCCCCTGGGAAGGCACCGCGATCGGCGCTGCTGCTGCTACTTCTTCTGGCCTTCCTTTATTGTTTTATCCTCCGACAGCTGGTGACGCTCGCGTATGCTCGACACTCTCTTTGTTCTCCCCAACTGTCACCATGCGTGTGTACTCCATTGTAGCCTTGTGCCACCGCTTCCCGCGCCCCAAACATATGCGTGCTCTGGCGCGCGTGTTTTTGTCAGATCGACGACCGCTGTGCGCGCGCTAGCTGCGGCCGCCGCCTTGTTCTGTCGATCGATTCCCCTTCATTCCTGTCGACACCGTCGAGATAACTGGAAGCCTCTGAACTTCTTCCTTCGCCGTCTGCCCTCCGCATTGATGACACTGACCTTGCCTCTCCAGAGCCGTACGGTTGAGGTCGCGAAGCGCCGCTGGAACTGCGTAACCCAGTAGCCGGGCGGTCACTTGACAAGAAAAAGTGGGGGGTCGGTGTGCGCGCGAGCTGGTGCTCTCGCGTCTCGGAGGAGCTGCCGCTGACTCCGAGGTGTCGTTGTGCGATCGCTATTGGCCGCTCCCCCTGAGCGTGATTACTTCCTGGGCGTGCTCTCTTTTTTCTCTTCACGTTTTCGTATCGGCTTCGCCCCCCTCTCTCGTCGTTTGTTTTTCTAGATCATGGCGCCACTGCCGGACCCCGCTGTTCCTTGGCCTCCCTTCCGCCCCACCACTAGTCTCGCTTATTTGCTCCGGCTTTCTTTTGTCAACGCTTCTTGCACTTCGCCTTGGTTGCATTTCCTTCGTTTTATGTTCGTTTGTCTAGCTTGTTCGCGCGGGATCTTCGGGTAAGCTCTGAGCTCCCCCTCTCCAGTGGCCCTTCGTTCTTTTTGGTCAGTGCTCGTTCGCTTTTTGCTTTGCGTTGTGTGAGAAGGAATTGGGGTGGCGGGAAAAGCGGCACAGCGTCGCAGCGTAGTCCTTTCATCTCCATTTTGCTGCCGCTTTCGTGTCTCTTCTCACTTTTTCATCTGTTACCTTTGCCATTTTTATTCAGGGTGGGTGAAGGCGGCTTCTTTCGTTTTTATTTTTTCTTCACCTTCGCTTTTTGCAGCTTTTGTCACTTATTCATTTGCCTTTCTGATTCCCAGTGTGCGGCTGCACACTTCCCCGCTACCGGCGCATTTGTTCGGTTTCCTGGCGGCGGATTTCGCTCCTCGGTGCTCACACATCCTGCTCTGAAAAAAAAAAAAAAAATATGGTGAAAACATGCATTGGAAAAAAAACGAAACAAGGTGATTACCTTGCGTAAGTTTTGGTCTCGGCTCCTTGTTTTTTTAGTGCCTCGGCGTGAGGAAGCGCTCCTTAGCGGAGAGAAAAAATGATCGGAAATTGGGGGCGGGGCGTCTATGTTTATTCTCCCTCCTTGCGCGCTATTGAGCTCGAAGGCCTTAACCGGGGCATATCCCTTCGTGCCGGAGGGATTAGGCAGCGCTTGTTGGTGGCTCTTCTTTATCTATTTGCGGCGTATATTTCTTGCCTCTGTATTGTTTGTCCAACATTTTCTGCCTTTTGTGTCGAAGCAGAAAAATGAACCGGAAGAAGGTGAATATTTTTTGCGGAAGCATCGGGGGTTCATTTACGAAATAACAACAACAACAAAAAAAAAAAAAAAACGGCGTTGGTGTTTGTTGGCGGCACGAAAGAATCGGCGGTGGCATGAAAAATTCCTCATAGCTGCGTCGCTCCACGTTGTTTCATGTGCAATCGGGAAACCGGAAATTACTGATAATTTAACCCAGCTTAGAAAAGGCGAGATTTGCTGTGCGGTCCCCGATTCCTGTTCGAGTGCTTTCCCGCGGACCGCAGTGCGTGAAGGTGAAGCACCATCGGTTATTTCGGTCGCCAAGGGCGTACAGCGGTCGAAGCTTCCGTCGTGTTAACACCGATAGAAGGAAGGAAGGAGGAGGGAGTATTGGGCGATGATGTTAAAGGCGATGATGTCGGCTGCTGCCTAATTCTGCGGAGTTCGCGGGGCACTCTACGAGAAGGACGTCGTCCGCGCCTGGTTTATCTCGTTACTTTTTCTTTCTACTCTTTATCGTGCCGAGGTGGCGTCTAATGCGCTCCCCCATCCGCGGCTCGTCGAGCAAAAGAGCAGACGCTTGGATCGCTGCCCGGGGAGGCCGTGCGGCGAGAGATATCGCGGTTCTGCTTCCTGCCGCTATCACTCTCGCTTTTTTTTTTTCTTTGTTTCTTTCTGCGCGCACCCTTTTCTTCGCCGTGCCTGGCGCTCGTTGAAATACGATTCCGTGCTCGGCATCGCGTTGAAAAGTTCCGCCAAGTAGCGGCGTGTTTGCGGAACGCTCGCGTGATTTTATTCCTGGGAGCGCGAAAGTGTTGCGAATGAGTGTCTCTCCTTGTTGCGTTCCGCCAAGTGTTACGTAGGGGGTGTTCACACTGACCCCGTTTCGATGCGACAGCTGTTTATTGAAGAAGCAAGCAGCAGTAGCTCTACTTTTGACGCGAAAAAGGAGGAGCCGTGTTTCGGGTTGGGAGAATGTGCGATTAAGGATGAGGGGATGCGGATAAGTACATGGAAGTATGTCGTTCAAAGATGGTTTATTGGTAGGCAACGCCGAGTGTTTTTTTTTTTTTTTTGCTAGTTTTAAAATTTGTATCAGTGATAGAGTGTATACAATATACCCAGCACTGGCAGTGCTCGCGCGTGGTTAAAATTGCAGGCACCGGAATAGTGCGTGGCTACATCCGCACAAAGTTGTAGCCCTCGAAGGTCACACACTTAGGTCCTAAAACAGGTCTCTGTAAAGAAGTATAATGGCGGGTCATCACCACCTCTTGCTCTCTAAATGACACCCTGTAGCGCGCCCTCTGTGGCACTCGGACGACACCTCGTTATCTGTAGAGTGTATCCACCAACTCTAAATGTGTGGCACCCCTGTGGGCGTAACCCGCGAAGACGTGCGCAGGCTTAAGTGTCGTGAGCAGACTTCAGATTGAGCCATCTTCCCTTACCCTTGCTCCCCTGTCCGGCCTTTCCCATCTGGAATGGAGTCGTCCATTCCACTCTTATTGCCTCGACGCCGCAGGACTCCAAAGGCTGCCTGTCTCGTTCTGGGAACTGGTTCTGCCCACTCCGCCTTGTGGGGTCAACTTTAACGCAATGCCAACTCCAGCCAGCCCCTGTTTACTCTGTTTTCCCCCGTGTCTTTATTCTCCCCGTCGTCGGCGACTGGCCAACTGACCTTGGTTACGAGGCGGACGGGAAACTGACGTTCGTGTGCGCTGTCGGCCGTGCGTCGTTCATTCCCCGCATTTGCTGGGCGGCGGCGTGATTTGTGTGCCCCCTGGCCTGTGACCCTCTTTGCAGCGGCGGCCCTCTCAATCCCAAGCTTTTGCTGCGCTGCGCACGTGTTCCCTGCCGCCGGGTCCCTTCGATGCCCGCCCTCCGTGCTGGTCCGCTCACTGAAGTGGGCTTGGAGCGGGAACCCAGTTTCTAAGTCGCGATCGTTTAAAAAAAAAAAAGCCTTTCGGTGGGGAGCTTCATCTCACGTGCGCTTTTGTGTGTGTGGAAATGTCAGCTAGCTCCGACGATTCGAAGAACTCTCTCCGCCGAGAAACGAAAACGGTCGGCCACGGGGCGCTAAGCCACTCGACACCACCGAAGCTGCCACCCGAAGACGCGCAGAAAAAACCGCAATTTACGGCCACGACCGCGCCGAGAATCCGAGCTCCTCGAGAGCGCGAACGGGACCCTGACTCTGGTGTGTTATATGCCCGAGAACATGAGGCGACGCCAGACTCAATGCGAGTGTTTATGTTCGGGTTTTCACTCTCTCACGTGTACGTGCACTTCGCTGAGAGAGTCGCCCCACACCTGCGCACCGCGTCAGACGTTTTCTCCGCGTGCTCCTCTGTCCTGATCTACTGTAACGTGAGTTTTCTCAATTATTAAACGCTTTAAATTCTCAAAACCTAGTTTCTCCCATTCGATGTTCATTTCACCACGACCTAGCTCACAAATGATACTGTCGGCATGGGGGTCAACTTTATCTGAATACATGCTATCCACAAAGTGATGTGACGGTCAAACATTGAAGTAATTACAGCGGAGCTGTGTTAGGCTTGGCTGTGAAGGGAATTGCGTGCGTAGACAAGATTTGTTACGGTAGAGATGCTCTGTAGCTATCAATCTAATGTAGGTATCTTAAAAACATACTGAAATTGGCGCTAGGACGACAAAATGGCTTTGAATTACGGACTCATATCATTGAAGACCGATTTTAAGAGCCTCCGCATAAACTGAGGGAAATCTCAAAACTGTTACGTTCACAGCAAATATGCCACTTTAGCAAGGTTTTTCCTGCGATGGCAAGAAGGTGCACCGGTTGTGAATTGCGGGGCACACACTTGATCTTCGTTCAAAATAAATGGGGAAGAAAATGAGTTTTCTTCCACTCTATGGAAAAAGGATGACCAGCAAAGCTGGGCAGAGTACTAGGGCACAAAACAAACGCGTTTTTAAATTGGGATTGATCATACTTCCCGCTTAATTACCCGAATGAACTTTGATGGAGTAGAGCTTTATTCTAGACGACAAACCCGGGGCTGTCCGTTTCCCTTCCGTAGAAGCTTATGTATCGACAACGGACAAAAATTCCGCAATATTTACGGCTACTGTGCGAAATACGCAATTATGAAAAAAATAAATGAAACCCGGCGTAATCACATAGTCGTTCTAGTGGCCAATTTCAGTATAACCTTTTTTTCAAGACGCCTACACTGGATTGAGAGCTAGAGAGCGTTCGCCAGAAAGTTGCTTTGCCGCAGTACACCGTGCCGACGCACGCATTTTTCTTCAGAGCTTATATCCTAAAACAGCTCAGCAGTAAATACTTTAATGTTCGACCACCACTTCTCTTCGTAGATAGCACATATTCGGACAAAGTTGATCCCCGGGCAAAAGGCGTCCGCGAGCTACATGTTTTTTGTTGCACCAGTGAAAGTAGACCCGCGGGGATGGTCACGCGGCGCCACAGCGGCTGCCGTGATTGTCGAAAGCGCGTCACGGGGAAGCTGTTGACCAGAGATGCCTGGTAACGAAATAACGACAAGCATGCAGAAAGTGCTCCTGGCGCGCAAGTTTCTTGAGCCTCGACCCGGTCGTCGGTGACGGCATATGGCGCAGCAATGCAGATTTGCGCCGCTCCGCCGCGCACTGCATATGCCGCAGACTTTTGCGGCCCACTCTACGTCTAAGCAGCACTTTTACTGCATGAACATTAGACGGGACACGTCTGCAATATTTGCTCGTCGCCGTGTCGACAGAGCTACGCCAACAAGCCGTTTTCATGTTGAACTGCTCTTATGGAACTTTTTTGTCGGCTGCAATTCGGCCTCCTGACCACTTTTGTGAAGTTGGCTTCCCCTCTTTCGTAGAAGTGTGTGGTGAAGCACCCATTACAGGCCCTAATAAATGCACGGTTTATACCCGGGTAGCCTCTCGACTGACGGCACTCGCTGTAAAGAATCCCACACGCCCGTGTCACAAACGTCTTGTAGGGGCGAAGCCCCTTAAGGGCTGGGGCTGTTGGCGTCTCCTTTCGTCGTCATCGTTAACGTCGTCTCATGTAGTTACAGTACTAAAACACCGAGAAACTCGTTTACGCCTCCCGCTGGAGCGCTTCGTAACGCGTACTAAAAAAACATGGGGACACTCGTTTACGCTTCGCGCTAGAGGGTTTTGTGCTTCAAAGATGCGAGACTTTTACAGCAAAGCTGTATACATCTACCCCCAAATGGTTTCATCTCGGTTGGCAAAAGCGCCAAGGCGCCAAGAATACACTTATACACTGCATGTTTCGCCCCTCCCCAGGTTTGACGTTACTGGAGATGGCCCGGGATTTTTTTGTTTTGTTTAGAACTGCGCTCAAGAATACAAAGATTGAAGCCAGTCCTTTTTTCCCCTCTGTCCACGTATCACTGTCCGAAATGCTCAATGTCGCGACACCTACCAAAACCCATTGACATGAGCTCTGGCTGCAGAAATTGGGCCGTCGTCTTTTTCAGGGCCTGCTCTACTGATCTGGAGCCTCCCTGTCGTACGCTTAACCAGCGCCTGCTCCCCCTTCTTATCGGGCTACTTGTTCTCACAGCGTATTTCTTCGCTGCAGTAAACATGACGTAAGGGTCGACTCGGTTCGGCAGTAGTAATAAACGCCACCCTTACGATGGCGTCCATTGTCAGTAGTGCTCATAGTACGTATTAGGGTCGAGAGAGATTTATTCGCCACTGTCAACCGTCGTCGACACCGTCGTGCCGGCGTGTCGAACGCACCTGTCCCAATCCCCGCCGACGCCTGGCCCCGCGAGCGAGCTAATGCGATTGCCGCCGAGGCAACGAAAAGCAAACTTGGCGAGTGAGTAAATGGGAAGGGTGCCTCCGGGGGCGCCTTCGGGGCTCTCACGGAGTGCATTCATTAATTAGCAGCCGGCGCGACGAGGCTTTGGCGGCGCAGCATTGTCCTCGCCGCTGTTCGCAGAGGGCGGCGCTGTTGGCGTGTCGCGCTCTAGTTTGTACTCTACGCTTTGGTGCGTTTATATTTGCGCGTCCCGGCCGCGCTCTCACCTGACGCGTGGCGCAGCTGCGTGTGTCGGGGGCGCGGCGCTCGCTTCTGCAGACGCCACCGACGTAACGGCAGGCCTTCCTTTGTGTGGTTGCGCGCGTCGGTCAGCGTTGGGCCGCTTCACAGCGCTATACGCACGGCGGCCTAATTGGGTCATTGTTGGGTATTGAGGGAACTTATGAATGCTTGTTGAAGTATTCGTTAAGTGTGGAAGGCGTGGAAAACGGCACTAACCAGGTTTGTGCCGGTGCCGGCGGGACGCATTAGCGCAATCAAGTCTTTTGATTACGAAAGTCGCGGGGAAAAAAAAAGAATTCTTGTAATTCGGCGACGCGTGTTTAGCTACGCCACTTCGCTAAACGATTTCGCACTCTGCGCGCTTGTCACCCCTTCTTCGAACAAGTTCTTGCGTGTACCGAGCAGTTTTTGTTTTTTGTTGCTGATAGCGGTTTGCTTTCCTTTTTGTTCCTCGCTTACTTCCCTTTTTCATGATTCATTGTTTTTATCGTCTTTGTGTTCTCCGTACTACCTTCCTTTTAATCTGGTTTTCGTTTCGTCTTTCTGTGCTTCTTCTTCTCTCCCTCGTTTTTATTTCCGCCTGTACGCTTTGCACTTTTGCCACTTCCGCACATTTGCCTCTTTCATTTTTTCCTTTGCGTTTTCCTCAATTCTGTCGCTCCTAGTTGTTCGCACTCCTTCCTTTCTCTGTTTTTAGCAAAATCTTGCCCTGCTCCTATTTGTTTCTTCTTTCCACTCCTCTCGCGTTCTGTTCCGGCCGACGCGCGTGCCATGAGCGGCGTTAATTGCCGCAGCCAACCCTTTTGTTCCCCGCATTGATCACAATCACGCGCTGCGTTGAACGCCGTGTCGCTCGTAAGTGCGCGTCTCGCCTTCGCACACGACCGGTTCCTGCAGCTTCGTTACTCTTGCGCGGAACCCCCCTTATTTCTTTTTTTTTACCGCATCACACAGACGTGGTAACTCACCTTGACGCTTTCGCTGCCCGTTCAACGTCAGGCGCTCGTGGCGCTGCGCGTACAAGCGCCCTCTTTGTTCCGCGCGCAGTTTAACGCTGCCTGACGTGAGTGGATTAATGGTCGCCTGGAACGGATCCAGCGATCGGGAGGTGTGTTAGCGCCGTCGAAATGTTGTAAACGGCGCGGAGGCGTCTGCACGCGCCGTGTCCCGCCACCTTTGTGTTTGCTTTTGGAATGAAGGGGAGTGCTTGTTGCAGGTCGCGGAATAATCTGCTAACGGGGTGTGATCGAGCTTGCGTAGGCCTCCCGCCATTGCAGGCCGTTGGTATTCTTGCGAAACTGCGTTGCAGCGGGAGAGGCCCTCGTAAGGATCGGGTTTGTGTTTCTGGTTTTTAGTTACCGGGGGAATGTTATGCCTTTGGGGCATCAGGGAGAACCTTTACACGATTAATGGGGGATGTTTATGTAGTTGTCGGCACAAGTTCTGCGCGTAGGTATTTTGGAATGAGAACACTTCACTCTTTAGAACTGCTATTTTTAGCGCCCCTGGCATTTCTAGTCGGGGATAACAACGACGCCCATCAACTCGCCCGAATCACGCTCTTGGGCATTTGTATGTTTCTTCCGTTATCGCGCATGGCCGTCTGTTCACGCCGTTCGTGTGCCACGGATGACGCATCAATACTTGGTCGAACTTCCAAAATGCCAAGTTGTCATTGCGATCGAAGCGACCTTCGTCGATGATGTAAAGGCTGACTTATGCTTGAGTAGCCTTAAATGCGTTCCCGTTGCGGCTGTTTTAAGAAATTCATACGATTGGGAGTACCATAAACCGTGGGCGCCGAGCCACCGCGGCGGACGGATAAACGTACTCGGTTCAAGCGCGAAGTTGCGCTGCCCTGGGTTAACGCTTTTGTAGCGGTCATCGTCGGAGGCAGGTCGAACACGCGGGCGCGTAACCGTGTACGGCCTCTCCCCTTACTGCATGATATCCCTTACTGGATGAAGCCTTGATGGCAGTCTTTAGGTGCGACGTGCCCTGCAGGCCCCGCCGTATGGTTTCGTTTGAGTTGCGAAGGGAGTGTCCGTCGCTTTCTTTTTATTGGTGTTGTGCGCGCCCGTGCAAGGTGTACCCGTCACTAATGGTCGTCGTACTCGTCCTTTCTCTCCGTCTTTGTCGCAGAGCACCATCAAGAGCCGGGAGCCCGAGACGCGGCCGTCGTCGCCCGAGCTGCTGCTCAACTCCAAGATCAACTGCAACGACAAGCACCCGCCGCCGGCCTCGTCGCCCACGCCCCCCAGGACCAAGACCAAGCCTGCCAGGACGGGCCTCAACAAGGCGAGTGCCGCCGCCTGCTCGCTCGTGCTCGTCACGGTGCGTCCGTCGTCGCCTGTATATATAGTCCGCATACATACCTCTCGCGAATGTCTTGATCTTTGGGACGTGCCTAATGGTGTTTGTTCTTCGGTGAGCACGTTCTTGTTCTTGCTGTTATTTTTGTTAGGTTTTTGTCGGCTTCGAATAGCGAAGGCAGTGTTTTTTGGGAACGAAAAAATGCCGTAAACTTTCGCTGTAACGAAATTCTGTAAACTTTCGCTGTAACGAAACTGGTTTCGTTGTAAGCAATACTTCGTTAAAAGCGGAGATGATTTGCTCCCAATCCACGGCAGTGAAGATCCTTTGAAACGCTTTTCTTTTTTTCAATATGAAGTGATCTCAGTATAACCAGGGTGTAGCCAATTTTTATTCACCGCTGCATAGAACAGAAAGAAAGAAAACAAAGTTATAGGGGGGTGGGGGGCGTATTTGCGTTAGTCGACCCGCTAATCTACGTTTGGCTAATTCGATTATGGCACTGAACTCGACAAAACTGAACTCGCCAAAACTGAACTGATTATGTCACTGAACTCGACTGAACTCGCCACTGCGTACCTGTCACTGTTTCGCTATGAGCTTTGGTTTCGGGTAATTCGATTTTCAGCGTACTAGGACGAATCTTGAGCGGTCCTGCCAGTGTCGAGTTGGCGAGTGTCGACTGTTTTGGGTCCTGCTAATTTGTGGACATTGTCTGGCGTGACGAGGTAGCATCGGCAATAAAATGACCCCAGTCAAGCAAATCAAAGTAATTTTCGTGATTAAATTTTCAGTACCCACCTATAATGTGACATCTAGAACACAGACGATCTCTGCTGACAATACCTGCGCTGCAAGTTACGACCCACATAGATTTTTGTTGTCGTTCAGCCTGGCGCTACCGACCCGCATATCCGACGCGCAATCGTTATCCCGGTTGCTGTGTGGTGGTGGAATACATCGCGGGTCGTTGTAAAGTGTCGAGGCATAGCTGCTAGGAGATGAGTCGTTGTCAAAGTCGGATGGGTATTTCTCGGTCTTTTCTCTGAACACTGTGCAGTATTGATCTGGAGTTTTAATTTCCAAGCTTCAGAGGGCGGCGGTACGCAGAAATGTAGGAGGGTCAGCATTGAGACTCCTTTTTTCTTTAGTTTTCTCTCACGGTAGCTAATTTCGGGGTTTGCATTGCACTGGGCTAGTATTTGAATTTTGCGTGCATAATTAAAATACCGGCCCGGAAAGGTTGTCTGTGGTCGTGTTTTTCCCGGTCAACATTCCGTGCCGTGGTTATGGGGATGTAGAAATGGAACAGGAAGGCAGTGCGCCTCAGTGTTATAAACATCCAGATTTGGCGGCATTTTCCTGGGGGAGCAGCAGCGCCATGCGTGAAAAAGAACACGCAACAAGCGGAAATTTAGGCCAGTTGTTTAGGAAGCATATAATAAACAGCGCGAAAGGACGAGACAAAGAGAGGACTGCACACGAGGAGCCATGACTGACAAGTAATTATTTTATTCGAGCAAGATAAGAACACGCACTGGTCTTGTTCAGATGCGTGCGGCCAGCATCGGCGTAATGTGCGGCCCGGGGGAGGAATCCTCGCGGAACTGGTTCGGTGGAGAGAGGCTCAACAAGAGGGAAGCGAATCAGTGACTGGCGGCCTGGCAAGCCTCATTCGGCGTTCCTCTGGGCGCGCGTGTGTGCGCGCGTCTTTAGGCGCGGGCGAAAGCTCTCATTATTGCTCCGCCGGGAAGGTGGGCAGCTGTCGAAAGAGAATTAGCGGCGTGTGGGTGGAGTTGAGTGCGTTTGCGGGAGCCCCCCACTAACTCGGCGTTGTTCTCCGCGCCAGCCTCCGCCGCTCCTCCTCTCCATCCTCCGGCGGATGGTGCGGCTACTGAAGAGAAGAGCCGCTCTGTGTTCCGGAGAACAGTGAGCGCAGCTTGTTCTCCCGGGAGATGAAGGTAGAGCGAGACAAGCCAACTGCACTGGCATGGGAGAATAAAAAGGAGGGATGCTCTTGGCGCAGTGAGCGGGAGAAAGTTCTTTTGGGAGACGGTAGGAAAACCGGGGTGGGGGTCGTCGGATGGAGATGAGCGGAAGAGGAGGGAGGGATGGATGCGGAGGATGGGGCGGATCGATGGAGCCGGCTTTGTCTCGAGGAATCTGCTCCATCTGCCGACCGAGCCCGCAAGCTCGTTTTGTCGTCGATCGTTGCTGCCTGAGAGCGGGCCCTTGAGCGCGGCGGCATTGTTTCCGAGCCCCGCGTCCCCCTTTGTGCTCGGCGGAGAGCGCGCGCGTAACGGAAGCCTCGTCTCCTCCCTCCCCCGCACGCTTCCTCCCCGTATATATACGCGCGCGCGACAAGCCGCGTCTGCCAGTTTGTTTCCGCATTGTGCGTCTCTCTTTTCCTCCGACGATGTTGCTGCCGCGGCTGCCCTTGTTTCACGCCTAAGCTGGCGAGCTGCTGCGATCTTCGCCCGCGAATAGAAGCTACAAGGGCGCGGGAAGAGGAGCCTCTCCGAATAGAAGGGGCGTGGCTCGGTTGCTCTTTCGCGTCGTTTTATTCGTTTGTTTACTAGTCCCTCGCGAGCGCGGAAAGAGTATATCGCGTCCCGATTGTCGTTTATGCGAGGACGCAGTGCAAGAAGTCCGTGCCCGTGATGCGTTCCTCCGTACAGCAGGTTTACTTCCGCTGTTCTCGTTTTGTTGGCGCGTTGAGGCTAACGCAAGGTGTGGATGACACCGTCGAGTTTTTCGAGTGACCCGTGCACTTGGTTCTTGGTGCCTGCTGCGTTGTTTTGTTGCGCGAGTGCTACCTTTCTTTCCGATCTCCCTCTTAAAATGCCCTCCCTTTTCTCCCCCTTCGATGCCCGGACTGGATTAAATTCTTTCCGCATTATGACACCGCCACAACGCCATCGGAATGCGTAAGAGCAGAGCGGTTGGCGGAAATACACCCGCGCAGGCAATTATCCCTCCCCTCCGCCCCCTTCCCCTCACCTCTTAACCGGCTTCTAATGGAATTGGCTGCGACGGCGATTCGAAAGTAGCGCCGCCACCCCCCCCCCCCCCCCCCCCTTCCCTCCCCTCATTCTTTTTAATTGCATATATGGGGCTCGCGTTCCGACACTGATCGATGCTCCCCGGTGGTTCGCGCTGGCGGCAGCAATTGAAATGCAGCACGAGGCTCTGCGCACGTCGGGCCATCGCGTTGGCCGCCGTTGCTGTGTGCGCTTGAGCACGGAAGGAGCGCTGTTCATTGTGAGGTAGCATCGCGTAGCTGTCCTTTTTCTCCAGTTGACGCAATTTATCGCGTCGTACAAATCCGATTTCACGCGTTCGGAACTCATTACTGCGTCAAATGTTGGCGTACAGGTGTAAGTTGAGACATTGATTGTAGGCTTTAACGCGCCGATGCAACGCAGGCGATGAGGCACGCCGCAGTGGAGGGCTCCGGATTAATTTTGACCACCTGGGGAATCTTCAACGTGCGCCGAAAGTTCTCGTACACCCGGGCGTTTTTGCTTTTCGCCTCCATCGAAAAGCGGCCGCCGCGGCCGGTAATCGAACTCGCGTCCTCTTGCTCAGCAGCACAACGCCTTAGCCACTGAGCCTATACGTGTAAGTAACGGATCTCATGTAATTGTGCTCCCATACGCTGGCTCTGAATACGAAGGGCTATGAAATAACAGGCTATGTACACACGCGCGCGCGCACGCAATGTCACACGCGTTGAAAGCTTCCCGTTACGTCATTTCCCACCTCTGCGTGGGAAAACCATTTTTTTTTACGCTTTTCTGGTGTAACGAAAACAATAGTTGCGAACAAGTTTACGCTGTTCACGGCATGAAAAGGCAGCAAGCGAGGAAAAAAAAAAGAGAAGCGTCGGTCGCCTGTCCATTCCCGTGTGGTTGCTGCGGCTCGCTCGCGTTACCCCTTCTTCGGTGGTCTCGTTCTCGTGGGGCAGATTCCTCTCCTGTCGCGGCAGCGCTGTCGGTGCTGGTTTATTTGGCCAGGCCCCCGGCGTTCTCCGCGCCGACGCATCTAGGAATTCGCGCGCTCGAGGACTCGGAACGCGGCTCTTGGTCTGGTTTGTTGCGGAGAGCCTCTTCACAGCCTCCCCTCCCTCCTTTCTGTCGCTTTCGTCAGCGGCCGCTTGCTAATTCGGTCCTTGCGAGTGCCAAGCCGGCGGTCGGCCGCGCTTCTGGAGCTCCTCTCCTCCTGCACGTGCGTGCAGCTGTTTATACGCCGTGTCCGCCGTGGTTCCGTTCAGCGGCGGCGGTGTGTTCGGCGTCTGCCGCGGTGGTTGCTACTTCGGTGGACCCGACGCGCTGACGCATGCAGGGGCTAAGGTGTTGTGCCGCTGATCTCAAGCATGCAAGTTCGGTTCGCCGCTGCGGCGGCCGCTTTTCAGGTGGAGGCGAAAAATGCAAACTCTCTGTGTCCAGATTTCGGCACGCGTTAAGGATCCCCTAGTGGTCAGAAGTAATCTAAAGCCCTCCTCCATTTCCTCCTCCTCCTCCTTCTCCTCCTCCACTACGGCACGCCTCATAGCCCTGGCGCAGATTCGGCGCATAAAACCTCCAAGGCGTGATGTTTTAGATGCGACTGAATCTCATTCACTCGTCTTGTCCCTCCATACGGCGTTGTTGTTGTCCGTCCACACCCCTCCCCCATTCTCCTCGCCGCGAGCTGCGCTCTCCGCCGCTCACCCCCTCCTCTCCGATAGCGAACACACTCTCGCGAGGGGCATTGGATTGGATTCGATTGGGTGGGATTGGCTTGGATTGGATTTGGATTGGATTAGATTAAAGTGGATTGTGTTGATTGTGTTGCGTCATAGCCGCGGCAGGGGGTTCACGGCACGTTTCACGCAATGGGAGAATCAACCGAACGGAAACAGCAACGGAACCCCCTATGCGTCGCATCTACACAGGGGTTCCCGCGAGGGGAGGTGGGAGAAATTTTTTTTGGCCGCTTCGGCAGGAAGGGTGAGTGCCGTCTTGGTGTCGTTTTTCTGTGTTGGCGGAAAGAAAAAGACGGTACTTGGGAATAGAACAAAGCTGGTGTTTTTCAGCGGTTTGTGTGGAATCAATGAACGTCCGGGCACGATTCACAGGAAAATGAGCACCCGGGGCTGTCCATCGCTTGTAAAGTTTTATCGCCGAAATTAAAAATCCGAGAAGGACGCTCCTAGGCGGTGGTACCGTGCACTGTGATACGAAGACATGCGTATAAGCGTATGTTTTGTTTAATTGCTTCTGGCGAAAAGCAAAAACGCCCGTGTGTACGAGATTTCGGCGCACGTTAAAGATCCCCAGGTGGTCAAAATTAATCCGGAGCCCTCCACTACGGCGCGCCTCATCGCCTGCGTTGCGTCGGCGCGTTAAACCCCCACAATCAATCAATGTTTAATTGCTTCTCGGTTACCCAGAAAACGCGCACCCGGCTCGTTTCTGCTTTTTAAGGGTATGCGAGGTCGAAGAATGTCTTCTGTCTCCGGAATTCATTACTGTTTTGTTTCCTGTGCGTGCGCATGCTTCTGAGGCACGCTAAGGACGTCGTATTCATTCGAAAATGGGCTTAAGGTTTAGCACGTGACGCGCTGTTTGCGCTTTCTTCTTGGGTCGTCGCCTATTCGAAGCGAACCAATTCACACGCAGTCACTTCGTCCCAACGTGACTGCTGTTAAGCTGGTTTTCATAGCCTGGCAACTTTTCTGTTCGTGATTTACACGGGGCACCGCTCATGGGTTTATCCAGAATTTCAATTGGGGGGGGGGGGGGGTGAAATCCTCCTGGCGGGTGTTGGGGGAAGTGGCTGTCTAAATCCCTGGGCGGGGTGTTCGTGATTGTAGAATTTTTTTGGTGAGGAGGGGGTGGCAACCCTTCGGGGGGGGGGGGGGGGGGGGGTATAAAATCCCTAGCACAGCTGAACCCCGTCTTTTTTTTTCTTTCTTTCTTTTTTTTTTTTGTGAGACGTGCTGACGCATTGCAGGCGGCTGTTCGAAGTTCGAACCCCCTTTCTAGGTTCATCTTTTTTTTTTTTTTTTTTACTGCTTGCCTACCCTTGTACCCAATGGACGGCAACCAAGGTTGACACTATTGCCTGCTTTGTTAACGCCAAAGATTGTTGGGTTGCTCGCCCTGATTTTTCGTGGTACGCGGTGGCTCGACTTCCCGTGGATGGAGTTGAATTCGAGTGGATTAGTCTTTTTTACGAGGGCTTCACTTGAGCGCTGTCCCAACGAGTGCAACAAACTAATCCTGATCGCTTTTACTTAGCGATATAGCGTACGAGGGAATTGGCTGAAGAAAACACGGTAGAAATATATTTTTAAACTAGCGGACAAGTACGGATCCTTGGCAACCGTTTCATGGTGTTTTTGCGTGACCTGCGGTGGAATTCTTTTCAAGTGTCCGCTTCAAGCGGCCGCTGATAGGCTGAAGGCAGGCGACATGGATACGACGCAGAACAAGCAAGGCAAGGCGCTGGTTTCTGTGCTTATCAGAGGCTCGGCACCAGGAACTGCGTCGCGATTTGAAGCGGACGCGGAACGGACGGTTTTGAAAGGGACACAACTCAAATGATTCTGTCCCTGGGGAGGCTGGAGTGTCTTTGGGAAGCGGCGGATTCGTGTTATTCGTATTAAAACTGCGAATGGTAATTATTGTGTATGTTATCGACGGAGAGCAACGTCCCGACGGCTGTGTAATCTTATGGGCAGTCAAACACACAGTATGCTGGTGGACAAGCTTGGCTGTGGCTTGGCTGAAATTGATCCGAGTAGCAGGCAGTGTGACGTCACAGAGGAAGTTGGCAATGATTTACTTAAGTTTTGCTATCGTGGTTGGTGTGTGTTGCACGCGTTTCGCGTGACCTTCACATACGGAACAATTTTTTTTCTTCGAAACTGCTGTTCTCGTTTTGCCTGCTTCACTCCCTACCTAGTTCGTCCACCGGTATTCCCACCGAAAAGGATTTTTTTCTTTTGCAAAGAGAGGCGCCACTCGTACACGTATTTGCTTAACTACGTTCCTATGCCGCGCTTCGTGGCGGTAAAATTGAAGAGTGGAGACGCAGCGGAGTAGCAGAGGAGCGACCCTCTTCGCCGCCTGTTTCGGTTTCACTTGCTCTTCCACTGGTTTCCAACGTCGTCCTCGAAGCGGCGCCAGCGTCGCCTTCGGGAGCTCCCGTCTGGTGGCGGCGCGCTGCGGTTGATCGATGAACCACGGCGGTGCCGCTCCGGGTTCGCGACCGAGCCAGGGCGCAGCAGCTCTCGGCGGAGCCGTTGCAGCAGACGCACCGCGCGCTCTCCTGCACGCCCTGTTCGCCCCGGGGTCTGCTGCTGCTGCTGCACCGTCGCCGTCTTTGCGGGGTCGTCTTTGGGTGTCTCGTCCCCGCGGTCTCGGATTACTTCGCCATTCTTCCTCGGTTGCAAGTGCTCCTTCGCCTTGGGCCCCCAGTGGTGTCGTGTGCGTGTGGCTGCGTGTGCTCCGTGCTCGTTCCTCCCCCGCATCATCGTCTGCCCCGGAGGGGGAGGAGGTGTCGGGAGAGAGGGCGGCGAACCAGTGCGGCGTTGTGTGACGTGAGGGGGGGCCCCCAGCCCCTTTGGAAGGAACGAAGGAAGACAAGAGGGGAGACGATGCGGATGTAGGAATTGGGCGGCGAGCCAGGCAGCCCTTGTGGATTATTGATCACGCCCGGCGCAGCGCTCGTCGGCGGCGGCCAACGGGTGAGTTGTGCGAGCCGCCGCCGCCGCTGCTGCTGCTGCTTCTCCACCCGGCCCGGGATGGTGGTGGCGTAGGCTGGGGCGATGGATGGATGTAGAGAAGAGGGCTCAATGGGTGCGCGTGCGTGTGTGGTGGGCTCGATTCGGGTTGCGAGTAAGCTGTGTGTCCATTTAAGTGATCGCCCTTTGCGTGGGCCGTCCTCCAAAAAGGGATGGGGCCATTAAAGTGTCAGAGGCGTGAATGTCGAGAATTGAAGTGTTACTTGAGGCCGCGAACGCGTTTCGTTGCTTTTTTTTGTTGTTGTTGTCTTCTTACCGTGAGATCATTTCCCGCTGATCGCGATTATTTTGACCACGAGGGAAGTATTGTGGCACCTTTTTCGAGACGTCCATAACGCTGGAATTCGCTCAGAGGTTGCCCTTAAATCGGCGATGCTTTCGGAACGCGGACCGAACCGAAAACAAACAGTTGTGTTATGCTGTCAGCATGTCAGAAAGGAAGTTCGTGTTTGTGTGTACGTGTGTGGTGGGATGGGGGAGGGGAGGGGACCTGAGCGGAGGGCAGTTTACTTTGGCAGGTTCCACGTGGTTACAAATGTCGTTTTGTTGCGTTCCGGCCAACCTCCGTGCGCCCGTACGCTGGTTCGAACACAGCGAAAACGGAACGCCGTTGTGTGAGCAACAGTGGTAAAACGTTCTTGCATCTTTGATCTGCATTGCGTTTAGGCTTCAGGCTTTACTTTATTACGCTATACAAAGTTTAATTCTTCCTGTGTAACTGCTGCTGCTGCTGCTGCTGCTGCTGCTGCTGCTGCTGCTGCTGCTGCTTGCTGCTGCTGCTGCTGTTTCGATTTCATACGCGTGTCTAGGCCTGAGGTTAAACCTCGTGCGACAGAAACAAAAACCAGGCATGAGCGAGAACGTTATCTGGTTAAGTATCTAACAGCAGTTTAAACGTTCATCCTCTCGTTTGAACTTGCAGAGGGTGAATACAGCGTGGCCCAAATTTTGGCTGTGCCGTTCGTCCGGAACTCCCGTCGAACACCGCGTCTGCTTCACTCTCTCCGCAAGGCTGTGAATTTTGCCGAGGTCGTACGCAGAAGTTCCTGTCTCAGTTTGATCACCTGCAGGACCGATTGCGTAGCAGAGGGGAGGTGGTCTTGTTAAAGCAAAACTCCCTCCACACTGTAGTTTGTTCGACGACGGCTGTACAACTACGGCAGTGAACGAAATACCGTTTACATCAACGTTCGGACCAGTACCTCGTTGTCTCGCACATCGGCCCCACCAGGAATGGGGACTGGAAGCGGAGGGCGACACGACTCCCCTCGTCGTCGAAATGCCGCGCGGGCGCAGGTGAACAATTTGACAGTGGCGCGATTAAGCCGTGACGTCGCCTGCGGGCCGCCGGCGACACACACAGAGACAGCTGTCGACAGGAACGCCGGGCGGCATGCGCTGGATTGCTCTGTCGGCCTAGCGATGCCGCCGGTTCGACCTTGCGCGCATGCATGCTGGGAGACGACAGCAGCTGTTTGGCACGGCGGGAGTGCGCTTGGAACTGTGCCGCGGTGATGGATGTGCAGGCCGCGGTAAGGGGAGCAGCAGCGCGTGTGTCACGGGCACGGCTGCGCCTCTCTCTTTCTGTATTTTTTTCTTCCTCGTGGTCGCCCCCTTTTTGCGCAGCTTAGCGGCAGTTACTTTAACGGTACCTTTGCCCCTGTTATTTTTTTTTATGTCAAGGCTTCAGTGCAGAGGCAGTGTAATGCAGGCGTGTTTTTTCCAAAGCACCGACGAGGCTGTTGACGATCTAGTCTTAGAACGGGGAGTAACCACAGCGGGATGGCCACAAACACACTCGCCGGCTGTGCGTGGCAGGGCAGTGGTTGAATGAACACAAGCAAAATTTTGGAATTATGAAAATGGTGCAGGAACAGGGGCATGTCTGCAGATAGGATTGACTACGGATACACTCTTAATTGGACAGCTGTGTTGACTCTTCTTGAACAGGTGTCTTTTGACGCGTACGATCCTTGCGGCTGCAAACAGGAACTCCACACAACTTAAATCCTTGCGGTGACGAGATCATCATCATCACCATCACGATAGCAAAGATTGTGGTTTTATGGCTCGGCTTTGTGTCGATTGAGGCAAACCTTTTGTTTTGATGGGTGCGCCGTCTTGTCACGCGTCCGTGAGCAAGTTCTTGGCCCCCTCAGTGGCACTACTGCTCCGCATTATTCATCTTTGTTACTACGGCGAAAGGCAGACTGTCAGTGGCAAGAGACCAGCACTCGCCGTTCTTTGGCAATGGTATAGTAGAGCTGAAGTGCCGACTTTCCCGGCATTCCACTCTAAAGCAGCGCTGACAACTCGTTGAGAGGCTCGCTTTCACATTTGTGGTGACGTCATACCTGAACGGCACCTTGCAGCTTGAACGCTATTTCGCTGCTTGGCGCAGTCTCTGGTAAGAAAAGTTGAGGAGGTGTTTATGAGGAAAGTCCCCTACATGCGAGGTTGAGGGGTTGTGGGCTCCACGCAATCATATGAATGACGCCGTACTCGCGGCATTTCCCCCCGAGATTAGACCCAAGTGGGCGCGCGGGTTCACATGCGTGCGTGCGTGCGTGCGTCACGGTTCAGGGAGCGGATGTGACCCGGAGCGACGGGCTGCCGTTGCGGCGCGTGCTTTCTCCTCTCGCTGCGCCTGAGAGGAGCCCCCGGCGTCTTTTTCCTGTTGGTTTTGCACACGTCGAACCCGCGTGGTCGATTGTTTTCGGCGGCGCTGGAGCGCGTTCCGGCGTCGCTGCCGCGGGCACCGTGCACGCGCCAACGGTCCGTCGCGCTTTGTTGCGCGCCGCCGGGCTTCCGCCGAGCCGCGAGCACCGCGGCGCGAGTCTTATCGGCAGGTGCGTGTCTCCTCGGTGGGTTGCACACTCTCGCTGCGCCACTGCAGCCTGCCGGTAAAGAAAGCGCCGCTGTATCTGGGGCCACTGTTCAGGCTGCACCACCCTTAGACAGCTTCTGACCGACAGCATGCGAGTAGGTGCACGTCTGTTGAAGAGGCACACACGGGCACCTGAGAAATCTTCGTCCGCTCTTCCCTACTTCACCGACAGGCTGCAAAAGCTGGCAGTGTCTCGCGTGACTTAAACAGGCAGAGAAATCTGAGCAGAGAGCTATCTGCCCCAGTAAGGGCGTCGTTTCGTCTATGCTGTTTTAAGATACACAGGGACGTGTAGTGATGTGGGACATAGACGTGTCCCACCACTGGCGCACTGGCGGGGACTGTGTTTTCCGTGGTGCTGCCGCTAGACGAGCATTCTATAGACATGAAAAAAACTGTTCCTCGAACATCTGATTACGCAGTTCTTTAACGCCTACTGTGCAGTTATGTGCCGTGACGAGAGTTGAATAGGGCACCGAGTGACTGCAGTCCCAACTAGCTAGAAGGACGCCCCTTCAACACTTACTCCCAAATGGCTACGGCTTGCAGCAGTTGCATTTTGACGTGGCGTGCAAGCTAAACACGACTCGTTCGGTGACATTTAGGCGTTTGGAACTGGAAATGTATGTTACTTTATTTGCTGGGAACGAGATGTGGAGCGAAAAGGGTGCACCTGACCACACATGCATTTTCATTGGTAGCTGCCATTTTTTAAGCCTTCTCTCTCTCGTAGTGACCGGGACATTGAATGACGGAAAACTATTTTTATGTGTCAACCGGGTGCTGCGCTTTCGCGCCACCCGCTGCCCGAAGTGATTGCAACCTGCAAAGGGTACTTCACTGCAAGGTGATATTTAATGAGGGAAAGCCGACTTCACCACGACCATCTTCCGTCCGTCTAGAGGGATCGATACCTGCCAAGGGTGCTTCGCTGCAAGGTTACTCTCGTTGAGGGAAAGCCGACTTCATGTATGACCACTCGCCGTGTGGAAAATAGCTTTAAACCTGCGAAGGGTGCTTCACTGCAAGATGTGCGCATTTGGGAAAGCCGACTTTACAAATGATGACACGGTAGGGTTGACTAGCATCGCCCACCAAAACGGACAGTTCCTGTAAAGGGTGCTTCACCGCAAGAAATAAAATTTATGAGGGAAAGCCAACTTTTGAAGGCTTAGTATAATCATCAGAATGTAAAAAAAAATGAATATTCTTATACACGAAATCGTGTCGGTGTTGCTGTTCATAAACATAAGTCCGATAACTGATAAACATCTAGGAAATCGGCCAGGTAACTGAACGGAAGCCAAAACCAAATTCTGTGGAGCTTGTTAGCAGCAGCAACAACAACTAAAAAAAAAAACAGTGGTAGGTGATGACTTGTGTCCGATGTGCGTAAACATTAATGGGATCGGCCATCCGGCAGCGAATGCTTATAAACATTTAAACTGTGCACCCAGTTGGAGGTAGGGGCCGTGGACAGCTGGCTAGCAGCATACTAGTAGTGCCTAGTAGTGATTAGCGCGTTCGCGTGGCTGCGTAGTGGGCCCGACCCCGCTCTGCAGACCCGACCTTGGCCGGTGAACGGTGACGCAGTAGGGGCAGATGTCTCTGGCCTCCGTGGCGCTGCTGGGGCGACGAGCGCTCCGGTGAAGCGGAACTCTTTTGCGGCGTTCCGGAAGGTGCCTGCTTTTCACGCCTACGCCTCGATTGTCGCGCAGGTTACGCGTGAACGCTCTTCTTCCCCCGGTGTCAGCGACGTGGGCATTGGGCTGGTGCAGGCTCTGCCCATGTCGAGGGCCTCCACGCCAGTCCTCCGCCCGTGTTGTTTTTCTTTCGTGAGCTGTCCTGGATTTGGAGGATTTGAGCCGTGACGTGAGCGATGATGAGGTGCGTTACGCGATGCTATAAGCATCGTACGAGATTACGAGCAGACGGTCCCGTATTGATATGTTGTACAGAATCAGTGCAAACATCGCGAAATAGTCGCCTGCGGTTCAAAGAACACTATAGCAGGCATCGTGGAGTCGCATTTGGCCGCAGTAAATCGTACGTAGTGACGTGGTCCTTAGCCCCTGCGAAAATGAAAGGCCAAAGCCGACACTGCCTGTCGACGGTTAGTGGAACAGTCTGTGTTAAAGTAAAATCCAAAGAGACCAGCAGGCTGCAGAAGACGTTCTGCCAATCTACGCTGTCACCGTTTCGTCGTCCCCCCCCCCCCCCCCCCCTTTTTTTTTTTTTCGTTGGCACCGCCTTCTCGTCTCGCTTTGTTTTTTTGCTGCGTGCGCCCTAGTTTGTCGACAAAGCGTTACATGGCGCTTGCCAACAAGAGCACCGCACGCATTACTCAATCAAAGCAGGCTGCAAAACTAAGCCGTCGCATTCAGTTCTGGCCGTGCTCTCCTGTGTCACCGTGCCGTGGCTCAGAGAGTGGAGGGACGTCTGTCGAACGGGCCCGTTACGGGCTGTTGAACGACACGTCAGGGTGGGGCGCGCGTCGGGGCCCGCCTGTTTCTGCCAGCAGGGCCGGTGTCAGGCTGTCCGGACGGAGGGAGAACGGCGTCTCCTTGGAATTGGCTGCGTGTTCGTTCTTGCGGAAAGCGATGTGCTGCTTCTACTGCTTGGACCATTTCGGACCCGTCCTATTCTTGTGGGGTGTGCGGCAGCTGTTTCTCGTAACTGAGATGTTGGCGGGCTCGCCTGTGCCAGTGGCGCTTTATTGTGTTCCCCCGTGGAAGCGCAGGGTCCGTTGTCGACCCACGACCGCATGCGTTTCATCATCGTTGCCTCCGGACTGGTTGTTTCTTTCTTCGTCCTTTTCTGGGGTTTAGACGTACGTACTAGAGAACAGCGATAAATTTATTTGAAGAAGGTTAGTAAAATGTACTCCATCCTTAAACGTATGTGCGCACACCTATGTAGGCAAAATGGAGTTACCTGGTCCGCCTCAGGTATTCGATACATGTATTAGTTTACTGTGTAAGGGTAACTGTAGTATTGTAACGGCGAAATTTGGTCAACACCTGCCGCTACGGTAGCATGATGATCGGAGTGAAGAAGTCGAGACGTTGAAGAAAGGTTTAAAGTTAACTTGTTTACTTTACTAGTAACATTGATGACATTTAGCACATACGAACTTGAAACAATTCAGTTTTTACACAAATCAGAAAGTCAGTCAAAAGATTAGGAGTACTTAACGGGACATGGCTGACTGGTTCGCGGTCTCCCGGCGAAAGGGCACGACGATGGGCGGCAGAATTTCTGAAGTGAATCCTGGTGCAGGCGGCCCGCTGCCCTCTGCTATATATACCTCTGCTCTCCGCTGCCCTCTCGTGAACCCGACCGAGAGGGTTTATATTCGCTTAATGCGGACTCGTGGGAAAAAAAGCGCATTCTGGCCCCACTTTCTGCAGCCAATCGGGGATACGCTTGTAAACACCAATCAGCCATGTTTCCGCCAAAGTGAAAAGAACCATTCACACACAGATACAAGGTTGGAACACGAAAACGCGCACTTGGAGAATTATGGGTGTAAAAAAAGTAGTTCAGACATAACACACGAAAGTAAACAGTGGAAAAAACAGCAAGGTCGTCTGAACTACACCGAGGACCCGGAGCCCGAAAGCGACCAGCGAACACGCCACGGGGGGTGTGGTACGCCGCGGCCGCGCCGAAACCCAAGCTGGGCCGATGGTCCCCCTAACAGCCGCGTCTTCCGGTCGGTCAGCGCGCACGCCGCATGCCGTTCTTAGGAAAAAAAAAAAAAAAAAGAACAGGGCTTGGCGACTGAAGAAAGATGCTACAAAATAGAAAAAGCAAACTGAACGGGGGCTTCGCGACAATATTTTCTTTTCTTTCGAAATGCGTGTTCTTGCAATATTTTCCGAAGTTTCAGGATTGCTGCCTTAGTTTTCCTTCGCTAGACGAAGCTTTAGTTGCTGAACGCAGTTTCTACTCGGCTTCGAGCGCCACTTGAAACCGTGGCGTGATTGACAGCGTCCATTTCCCTTTAATCGAGCAGGGCCGGTAATCACATGGTGTAAGTGGTACTTTGCATGTGCTCTCCAGACATGTCAGGTTGACGCTGGTATCACATCAGCGGCCCGTTTTGCGTTCAAATGTCAGCTATTAATTTGTCACAGTTGGCAAATGTCGATCGAATTTTCACCCTCCAGCCGCTTTTCTGATCGTTGGTTGTTCGTAATCCACATTCGCGCGCTGTGGTTCGCCTTCTCTTCATCTTCAGACCCTAAAGACATCCATCAAGGATGCCTTGGGTCGGTGTGATCGAGCATTTTTGTCTTGATTGATTGATTGTAGGGTTTAACACG
The DNA here is from genome assembly GCA_013339765.2 of Haemaphysalis longicornis. Lineage (NCBI taxonomy): Eukaryota > Metazoa > Arthropoda > Arachnida > Ixodida > Ixodidae > Haemaphysalis > Haemaphysalis longicornis. The sequence goes on from CM023453.1 coordinate 75,344,541, forward strand.
CCGACGCAACGCAGGCGATGAGGCGCGCCGTAGTGGAGGGCTCCGGATTAATTTTGACCACCTGGGGGATCTTTAACGTGCGCTGAAATCTCGTACACACGGGCCGTTTTGCGTTTTCGCCTCCATCAGAAAAAGCGGCCGCCGCGGCCGGGAATCGAACCCGCGACCTTGTGCTCAGCAGCGCAACGCCTTAGCCACTGAGCCACCGCGGCGGGTAGCATTTTTGTCTTCAGTGCCCACTCTCGAAAGGCGGCGCCACTGAGAGCGACCGAGTTTCCCCATCTCTGATGAGTGCCACGAATGCTTCGGGAACGGAGAAGAGCGCCCGACCATACCCTTGCTTCATTCAAGGCCTCTTCATCCTCCTTTTAGGCCGTCTGATATTTGGGATGCATTGCGTGCCTCTGACGCGTTGGCTGGGTTAGGGATGCTGACTTGATGGCTGGTGATAGCGCTTGTACAGCACTCCCGCGCGCCCCCACCCCGTCCCGAGCGTTGCAACAGCTTCATCGTCCCAAAGCAAACACGCATCTGTGTACCCTCACCGTGTATCTCGTTCGGCCCGATAAGCTGAGCTAGCAAATATATTGTGCCAGTGGAGCTGCCCGGGCTGTGCGGGTTATTGTTGGCCCGACACGGAACGGCGAAAGATAAGAGCGCTCGCTTCGCGAGGCGTGTGGGACAAGTATGAGTCGTACAGACATGACGTGGCCAAGGTCTTTCGTGTGGCCGCGCAATGACGAGTCGCAATGCGGAACTTGTTTCCTTTTGGGTACAGTTTTTACGAGGTACGATAAGGAAAGCACTAACTGGGCAAACACGGCCGACACGGATGTTTGGCTTCACGTGTTGGGGGGGAAAAACTGAATGCCCTGGAGTTAGCGACTGGACGGAAGTTGCTGGAAGTTCCGTGATTGAGGCTCTACTTACAGGATTTGTTGTTTAAATACAGCCTTTTCCAACTCTAAAGATTTTGAAGAACGGCTGCAGGACAATGCTCCTGTGTGCTGATTCCTTGCACACTTTCCGTTTCCGATTAGTGGTCTTGTATAACTTCGCACCAAAGGGCCTGGGCTTTCGATGACGCATAGGTGTTTTTTTTTTTTTTTTTTTTGCACTTGTACACTTTGATCCAGGCGTCGTGTCTTTTGAACCGTCGCAGTGGTGTATCTAACATAGCACGCTCTATAGTTTGGGCTGCCACTTTTCGTCGTAGGCGCGAATGACAGCAATCACGGGCGTTTCTGGCGCTTTTGCACTTTCGGCATGGTCCACCGCGCATTGGTGCGGGTTATTTGCATGGTATGCCATAAGCAGAGGTACTAACGCGCGGTTCTTTCATTGACTTCGAAAGGGAGAAAAATAAGCCTCAAATAGGGGGTTTATTGCTACCGAGCAGATCAAAAATGGGAGTCTACGGTCATTGCGTCAACTGCGAATTCTTCCGCGTCCCGCGCAACGTGAAGCTGTCAAGGTCGTAGGCCGTCCCTGGCCGCTCGCACACTATACTCGTTTCACGCGGGGTGCGTGCCAGCCACGCGTCCATAACTGCGGCGACGAGACTTCCGTGATCCGCTTAACGCCTCGGAGACATGCCCGTCTTTCTGGTGTGCTCGAGCTTGCTCGACCGCGCGGGCAGAGCAAAGTAGGATGAATGAGTGGACGAAGCCCTTAAGGTAGTGGTAACAACGGACGAGAGGTGGAAGGGGCGTCTCGCGCCTCGTAACAGCGGCTTCCGCTGCTGTGGGCGTGAGCCTCTTCGCCCCATTCCCAGTAAGGTGGGTGTGATTTATCGCTCCAGATCGCGCCTCAGGGCGTGCCCTCCACGCGTCCGTGTTGTAGTCGTCGGTCTGGCCGCGGGAAAGAAAGAAAACAAAAAACGCGACCCATTGTTTCTTGTTGTTGGCGGCCCCTTGGAGTTCGCCTTCCCGAGCCTGGGGCCGCTCTGGGCTTCTTTTTCTCTCGAGAGCCTCACGCTGGTCCTACTAGCCTGCCCTTGACTCGATACTACTCCCCTCCCAGCGGGGAAAACACCGGGCGCTCTGTTGTCCCCGCCCCCGGTCTCTCTTTTGAACTCGCGGCCGGCTGCGAGGATCGTTTTTATGGCTCGGGGAAAAGGCAATTCGGAGCTGCTGCTCCTGCTGCTTCCGCGACTTCTTTTCTTTCTTTCTTCTCCCATTTCGCGGTTTATATAGGTACGCGTGGCGGACGCCAGGCATTCGTGGCAGTGGCTGGGAGGGCAGGGAGAAGGGTGGGGAAAGGGAGCCGGACCTGGATGAGTCAATGAAACGCGGACCCCGGGGGAAAATCGTGGCGGCCCCCAGGCTGCCGTTCGCCTCTCTCCCGCAGCATTTCTCCCCCGGTTCTAATAAATATGTCAGCACCTCGGTTATCTGCGCAGCGAACGACTCTTCTCCCGCCTTCGTCCCGAACCGTTTTGCCCCTGGTGGCTTCTTCTCCCTCGGACTGCTCTTCCACGTTTCTATTTTCCGCGCTCCGTTCTTTCCGTTTTTCTGCCCGAGCATCCGCCGCGGATGTGTCGTAGGAGGCTATTTACACGCCCGCCGGCGCGCGTTACGCCGGAGGCTTTAACCCCCTTCTCGCTTCTGTACTTTTCTCTCGTCCACCGCCGCTTTACCAGCGGCCGGCTTCGAAGGAGGGAGACTTTGTAGACGACGCGGACAAGTCGAGCCATTCGTCCTCTCTTCGTGCTGCTATTAGCCGCGCTCTATTTTTCGCCGCGCGGCGCCCCCACCGTCTCTTCTGTTCACCCCGCTCTGCTTTCGTTCGTCTCCGAGGAGCAATAACGGCGGAATTTACGCACCCGCTCTCTGCGGCGCTTTGCCAAAATCGCTCTCGTTTACCATCACCCCTCCCTCCTCCTCCTCCTCCTTTTTTGTCTGTGGTGGTGGAGCCTTTGTGCGAGCGGGCGAGCCTCCAGATCGCATCTTCAGTCACCCACTCCCCTTTCCTCGTGCGTACGCGCATAGTTGGGGCGGCATTCCTCACGCCCAAGCTTCTCCGGGATATCCGTGGAATTTTAATTCGCGGATACCGCATCTCGCCAGGCTCTTCCCGTCCGTTCCTGTCGTTGCCACCTCATCTCCTTGGCACGCCAGGCATGCCTGCTACGCCAACCGGGCTCGGCTGTCCTCGACGGAAAAGGGGCTGCCTGGCATCCCCTCTTTCCCTTTTGTCCCTGCCGCTTTGGCTACACCAGCGCGTCGCCAGCCCCTCCCAATACCGCATCCTCCTCCGTTTCTGTCCTCCCGCTTCCCGCGAAGCTTAGCGCCTAGCCTGGTCGTTGCCTTTTTTGAGGAGCTAGCGTCTAACCTGCCGGGCAGCGCGGCTCGCTGCTTCTTTACTTGCCGGCCAGCTGTGAAGGCTGTTCTCTGACCGAAAGTTGTCCTGGGGAAGAGCAATGTGAAACTAGTATGTCTTTTCTAATAAAAAAAATTCAGCTCATAGAAGTCATCACAGCGACCTGGGAGCAAGAGCTATCTGGGACAAGTGACCAACATGGGCGCCGTTCGTTTTATTCCAGTCTGGCTCTGTGTGCTGTCGTCATTGTTTCAACTTTCGCACGAGCCTGTGCGCGTGTACAAACTGGCAGGTGTCTGTAGAAAGATGGGGACAGGGTCCGCGCGACTTCGCACACCAGCACGGACGTAAACTGTGACGGTTTTACTTTATCTGCTCGCCATCTCAGACACTCTGGTTATCCTGTCAGCGCGTCCCGCATCCCTCGTTTTGCTACGCGGTCTTGAAAGGGGCAGCATGCAAGCACCGAATTTACAAGTGTCCTCGCCAGTTCTGCGGCTTGGTGAAAGCCTAATTGAAATCCTTATGTTGCTCATTAAGTTTTGCACTTGCGACGCTCTTTTAACTGGCATCACTGTTCCCAGTTCGCCCACCGAGAGGCAAATAGTGGAGTTGTTGAAACCTGGGCAGAAGTGGGCTGTGTCCTTCTAGCTTTTCACCCGCGTCCCGTATAGACCGCAAAAAAAAAGGCAACCCCTTTTTGCACTGCAGAGCACTCCGTCGCCATTGCGTCGCACCGGGAGTGCGAGCGTGATGTACCTTTAGTCTACAGGAGACGAGGTCTGGATGATGTCGACGTTGCGGTGACACGCGTACGCACATGCGCGGACAAGTTTGTGTCCAGGGCCAGGTATACGATCAAATTCTGTGATGGAGGGGGTGAGGGGGGGGATGGGAGATAAGGGAACGCGGAGATTTATAGAGAAATCGGGCCATGAAAGGAATATAGAAGCGTCCGCAATGGGAGCAGAACCCTCCTACATTTCTCACTGTCAGAGAGTAGAAATGTCAGGGTCGCCAAGAACGCTAATAAAATCACAGGCGCCGTGTCTGCATGTGACCCAGAGGGCAGGGAGGGGGGAAGGGCATTTTCTTGGCCCTCTTCCTCCCCCCCCCCTCTCTTGCTCTCTCTCTGTAGAACTTGCTCAGCGAAACTCACGCCAAGCAAGCTGCCGTAGCAGCAAGCGCGGTTGGCAGCAGCCGTTGGCCGCGACTGAGACCGTTTATTTTTCTTAAACGCCGGCCGCGCTGGCGTGGAGTTGTGCGGGTTTAAAACCTCTCACTTGGCCTCCCCCTCCTTCGTCCCGCAGTCTGTTCCTGTGGCTCGCACACGAAGAGAGGAGACACGCGTGCGCTAGCGCAAACACACTGCCGCCGCCGCTGCTCGCTCTCAATATAGCCGCTGGCTTGCTCGTGCGCGTTAACTTGCTTTTCTAGGCCGCCGCCGACGCCGCTGGTGGCGGTAGTCGTCTCTCGTTTCGCGTTATACCCCCGGCCCGTCTCGTTCCTCACCGAGTTTGTTGCCGAATCACGGAAACGCGAGGCCGTCGGGAGCGGCGAAAGAGGGAGAGGAGCTAAAAAAAGGAGGAGAGGAAAGGTCGAGAGAAAGAATCGCGCGCTCGACGAGGGATTGGGAAAAATTCCGCGCACGGCTTGTACCGCCGCACGTGCGCTCGCACACATACATAACAGCAGCGCCAGCCTCCCTGGTTTGTGCGTCCGCCACGGTGCCCGATGCGGAGGAGAACTGGCGAACGTGAGCGGCATTGCGCTGCGCTCCGCTGCCTCCTTGCCGCTTCTTGCTTTCGTTCGGAATGAAGAGTGTTTATAAGTTCCCCCCCGGTGTTACGCTTTTCTTCCCACCCCGACGCTGCTGGGGCGTTTTAGTATGTGAATGTGTGCCTCCTGGCAGTGTGCGATGTTCCTTGCGCCTTCGTTTTTGACCCGGAGAGTTTGTTTGGTTGGTTGTTAGAGCGAGTGCTGCTTCGAAGCGCGTTCGGAAGGAGGAGGAACGGAATAGGGTTCGAGTTGGTGTTCGGGCTCGGAGGTCGGTGGGCCGGAACGAACCGAACACTCGAGGAAAATCCGAGAATTGGACGGAGGGAGCAGAAACAGAGAGACGAGTTTAGAATCGGAAATCTCGCGCGGGTTGCTGCGCGCTATGCCGAAGGGCGAGCAACGCCGCCGTCCGGCGTGCGCTAGCGAACGTCGTCGACACCGGCACCCGCGATGGCGGGGGTTTAGTTTGCGCCCGGGAACATTTTGCTGCTCGCACTGTTTTGTTTTGTGCGAGGCCTTTTTGGGGGTTGCGCACTGCTGCTGCTGCTTCTTTGCTCGCCGGCGGTCTCTCTGGGACCAAACACGATTCGGCAGTGTAGGCACGACGCCGCGGCGAGAGGGCCGTTGCTGGCGCGGAATACTAATACCGGCGGCTCGGGGAGTTGGGCCTAACTGCTCCGGGTCTCCACTGCTTGTTTATTCTCTGCGGATCTCCACCAATGCCCGTAACCTTTGCTTCTCTGTCCCGGTGCTTTCTTTCTTTCTTTTACCTTATTCTCAGTGGTCCGTACACCGACCATTCGTTACCCACTTGTTTACTCTTTTTTTTCTGCCACCTTTTTTTTTTTTTTTTTCGATCTCGCGGTAAATTCCGCCGGAGCCCGGCTTTCTTTTCGTGTGTCTCTGACGCGGAAGGGAGTAGGGCCGCCGGGCACTGGATAGGGTGTAGCTATCGGCCGAATCGCTCCCCTCGCGCCGTATATAAAACTGAGCGTCCCAGGTCATTCTATTGAGTTCTCCAGCCTGGTGGTCGTCCAGCGTGACGCGGAGTTGAGATGGCGCGTTGCGGGAGGTTCGCTATGTGACTGGAAAGTTTAAAACTGCTCGCGCTGTCCTTGCCTCTGATCACTTGCGATCGATCTGCGTCTGTGGCAGTTCGAACATGCGTTTACCCTTGTTGCTGATTCCAAGACACGCCCTCTCTGAGGGGGCAACCTAAGTATATAGCTGGGTATCGATTTCTGTCTCGGCAAGTGACTCGCTCCAACTTTTCCTCCTTAGAGCTGTATTGCCCCCGTGGTGGTGCTCTTTTCGGGTATAAGTTATGTCTGGTTATACTGTGGGTTTTTTTTTTTATTAACAGGTAGTTTCAATGCGCCTATCACTACGTGCTTAACGACAGTTCCTGAAGCCATTCTGGACTTTTTATTTTGCCTAGTTTGGAGGTAGTACAACCAGTGCCTTTTTATCCGTGGTAAATGTTAATTGCGCAGTGAAGCACTGCTTTAAATTTCAATGTTGTTACCAACAGCAATAAAGAATTTTCCCTTCTTTGTAAGGCAAGGTGGACTACATGCGAAGATGGTTTTAGGATATGAAAGTTCTCCACTGACCTGGCCGCTCTTACAGGGGGGTGGAAAAGAACTAGTAATCGAAAAATAATCTTCAGAACAGTGAACGGGGTAGGCATGCTCACTCTATATAAAGTATAAATTTTCGGCCGCCTGTTTGTCATCTCAGCTAATGTGTGCGTACGCTCCCCCAACACACACACACACACACACAAGCAGACGTGCACGCACGCACACAAAAAAAGCTCCAATTGCTGAAAGTCGTCCATCAAGAACACTAAAGTATTGTATAATTTATGCTTTTCGAGTTTACGATGAATCAAACGTAAGTTTTAAGCATAAAGCGCCCTGCGAGAGAATTTTTTTTGCACACTCGCGACGCATTTGGCAACACAACGGTTCCCCCAAACTGTCCAAACGTTTGATAGTTTCCCAAGGGATAGTCAACAGCTGCCGCTATAATTAGACTACCGGGACTGGCTGCTCTAATTCTATGGGAGTCTTTTTTTATTTGTTTACAGCGCATTGGTTAGTGGCGCATAGGCGGAATTTTGTCGGCCAACCACTCCATCCCGCCGTGCACCACGGCAGCACACGATAGCACGTACCGACGCAAACGGCTCGGCCAAGGATGCTAAACGCACTGAATCCACGCTGTGCATCGCAGCTGTTATTAAAGTACGTGGGAAGATGAGCTTAGTGATGGGCCCTGCTGGGCAGTTGTGGTACGTTAGTTTCGATAACCAATCGGAAGTAGTTGACGGCCCAGGAGTCGGGCTAGCGACGTCGCTGGTATCTGCAGCTGTGATCGCACTGTAAACGCAATGAATGGCAGTGGCGTCGACGGCTGCAGTCCGACTCCCCGTGGTGTAATTCCTGATCGCGAGAAGCTGACCCTCGCCGCCTATCCAGGCAATCGGAGTGGCCTCAGCATATACCTGCGGCGGCTTCGGAGGGCGGATCTGGTTGAAAACCTGAACCATGATAATTTGTGAGCTTTGATTGTAGTGGGTCCTTTCCACGAAATGGTAAGCTCAAACACACGAAAAAAAAAAAAAACAGACAATTATGCCATTTTTTTTCCATGGGCCCCGCAAGATTTTACGCTTGTTTGCTGTAATTTTGTATCTTCGTACGTAAGCGGTTAAATCAGACGTTGTGTGGTCGAAGGAACTGTTGGGAATAACAATCGCGGTAAACGCGCACGGAAAAAGTAAAGCGCGCAATGTAAACGAGCTTCTCTCGTGTGTTGGGTAAGGGCAGCTCAGGTTATATCCCGCGAATGTAGCAAGCAGTTGGTTCACGACGCGCGGCTGTCGAGAGCTGCGCGACGTGTAAACATGTGTAGCCTGCGCGCCGGGCCCGCCTGGAGAGGGGGATAAAAAATAAGTAGAGAAAAAGGAAAGCTCGCGCCAACTGCGCGTGCTGGGTAGACGGAAGAGGCGGCCTCGGTGCCTGTGGTGGCGGTCGCAGCGCACGCACGTGCTGGGGCACGCGCCGACGCGCGAGCGTGACCTAGCCGCGGCAAACACACTCATCACTCCCCGGCCGAAGACGAGCGCGGTCGTAGGAGAGGCAGCGACAAAGCGGCAGGAGGAGCAAACACAGCGGTGCTCGGTGGCAGAGCCGGCGGCTCGCTTATCTCGCCCAAAGGGTCGCGCCGCTGTTTGCACAGGACCGTTATTATACGCCGGCCCGTGTAGCGGTCACGGCGCACCGCTTGGCAGTGCGCGCACACGTGCGCGCGTTTCTAGTATGGGTGCGCGCGTGTGTGCACAGCCTCCGTGCCGGCACCTCGGATGAAGCTGGGCGTTCTTCGAGCTGCCAGTTTGCGGCCGTAGCGAGGCTCGCGAGTGCTGCGGCGTTCGCGCGATGCGGAGACATCGAGTGGTGTGTTGGGACTTTGGGAGTCTGAGCGTGGCTTGCGTGGTTTAGTTTGTTTCGGGAGAGAGGGGGTCGGGAGGGGGGTTCAGCGGTTGTGGACCTACTCGCGACGTCGCGGGTGCGATTCCCGGCCGTGGAGGCAGTTCTGATGATGTATGAAGACAGAGGGAACGGAAATGCGCGCAAGTGGTGAGGAACTCACGGGGGGTCTACATACCCGTAGTCGGCCACTGGCTCGCTGTTGTCAGATAAACCTAAGCTTGTGGAACCTCTTTTTCTCTCCTGCAGTCATTTTTTTTTTTTTGAGTGATTTGGGCTGTTGTTGCACCTCCAGTGAAGAGTCCTGCTACTGCTGCATGGTTGAGAGTATGATAGAGAAGCTCGGTAGGGAATGTCCGTGGGGGCGTTTTAGGAGTTCTGCGAAGCACTCCCCAAAAGTCTCTCCCCCACCTCCTCCGCATTCCGTTTTCATGTCCATTTTGTCTAACCTTACCGGTATCATAAGAACGTGGTTTTATCGCATGACCAAATTCTTTGTGGCTTCGCGTTGCGCTCTCTTGTAAAGTAAGCTTTTACATCATCGAAAGAACGCAAGGCAGGCACGAAAGCCGCCGTCCCACGCCAGCGGGCCAGTCGCCTAGAGCTGGACGGGGAACAGCTGGGTGCAAAGATAGAAGTGCTCCGCGCGATCGCTCCCTGGGACGACGTCCAGGTTCGTGTCACGAAGCCAGTCACGCGCCGACGCACGAAAGGGGATCACACGGCCCAACGAACCGCCCTTGCTGAGAGGGCTGACTTCCAGGACAACGCCATCTTCACGGACGCCGCCTGGGACCCAGACACCTTCCGGGGAGCGGTCGCTGCCGTCCGAGGACAGCAGCGGGATGCGCAGGCGTTTCAATACTGCCAAGAGCAACCTGTGAGGTCACTTGAACTGCAGGCCATCCTTTATGCACTAGAGAAGTTGACTGAATGTGCAAGGACCAGCCCACTTTCTGTGCGAGGACAAACCTTCACAATTTTTACCGACTCTTTGGACGCCCTCAAAAATCTGACGAAGACACCTAGAGCCGGCACTTTGGCGCACAACGTGAAAGTCGCTTGCGCAACCCTTCACGAGCTCTACGGCGTGATGGTGCGGGTGGACTGGGTCCCGGGGCATGCGGGCGGCATCGGAACGGCGCCGCCCATGACGCGGCGAGCGAGCTGTTACGTTTCCGCTCGTCCCCCCTTTACACAGTCCTCAGGCTTCGCTGCTCTTTGACCCGGACGAGGAACGCGAGCGGATGAAGATGCAAGCCAAACGAGAACTGAGGGCGAAGGTGCCGCACATATCCCACCCACTTCCCAAAGGGCTTCCGCGCGGTGGGAAAGTGCTAATACACAAGGCTAGGGACAGGTGCTGCCCTTACGGAAGATGTTCTGGTCAAGTGGGCGAGCACACACTGCATCCAAAAGAGCTCGTGGCGGTGACCCCACAAGTGGACATCACCGATCAGAACGAGGAGGGCGACCAGGCAGCCACCTGCGACGTGCTGCTGCTGCACTAGTACCGGTGCCTCTCCAACGTTAAGGCACCTACTGTGGGACTGCCCCGGCCTTTCGCCGCTGAGGAACAGGCACAAGGGCGCCGGCGTTACATCATTGGAAGAATGGACAACCCCGCCCCCTCACTTGGACGCCGCGAGCACGATCCTTTCTTTGTGGGAGTTCGTGCGAGCGGCAGACCTGACCGGACGACTCTGACGGCCGCCCCACTCCCTTTCCCTTCTCCCTCTTCCCCAACTAGGCTACCAAGCCCCCCGTATCGTTAATAAAGTTTCATTCATTCATTCATGTCCATTTTGTCTAACCTTACCGGTATCATAAGAACGTGGTTTTATCGCATGACCAAATTCTTTGTGGCTTCGCGTTGCGCTCTCTTGTAAAGTAAGCTTTTTTCGCCTAGGCAAAGAAGCCACACACCCGAAAGCTGGGCGAAGGGTAGGTGTGTGAGTCACCAACCGAGAAAAAAAAAAAAAGATGACTGAGAAACGCGACACGCATCAGTATACGTCATCGTGATTAATTTACGTACCAACATGCTTCGTTGCGTTTATAACGTCAGAAGAGATTCCCAACAAACTCATGGTTGAGAACGAGTGCTTTAGAGCATCGAATCCTGGGGCTCACTTCATCTACTAAGTTTAGTTGGAGGCCTTAACTTTAGAGCACTTTAGGTACCTCGGATTAAACCCACGAAAGTATCTAAGGCGGACTGGACTTTGGGGGTCATAGTTGACTGGTGATGCCGATGCCCATGCCCCGAGCTTCTCCGTGGCCGAGTAGTGGTCGCCTCGTGACTTGCAGTGATGCCAGCGCGGGTGACATATTGGTGATCGGGTTCGCAAGCACGGCTGTGAAGTTACAAGGGCTGAGAAAGCGGACAACAGTGCCCCGCGAAGGGCGCGCAGGTGACGTAATGTGCGAGCCATGTATTTGTAAACGGCCCTTCGCTGTCAAAGCGAGGTATGACTTGCGGGATAGCTTGCCCGGCAGTCGTTTCCGACTTTCACAAGTTTCCCCCGCGTATCTTCTATAAAGCGAAAACTTTCTTGGTGGACCGATGGCGATCTTTCAAAAAGTTGAAAAAAATAATGCATTTCCCCATAGACCGGTTGGTCAACCGAAATGCTCTGATAAGATCTCTGGACACAGGGGCGTGTTTGAAACCGGGCTTCCATTGTGTCAGTACGGTGGCTGGGAGATCGCGAAAAAGGAACTGTGTTATAGATAAGACAATACACGCTTCGATCACGAAGAGGGAGTACAACAGCGTACCTTTATCTCGTAATTACCACGTGTCGGTATGCATTTAGATCGTTCGTAGATGCGTTTACTTAGTGCGCGAAAAATCGTCGCGTGGGTTCGTTCTATGTTTGCGATTTGGGTCTTTGAATGTTTGATGATCGATTGGATATGCAGTTTCAGCGAAAGTTGGACGCGCCTTTAGCCAAGGTTTTGACACAGTTCTGATGTTAGAAAGCTCTCACGCTTATCTCAACTTTCTCTCGAAGGTACGGTAGTTTATTGTTAATATTGCTACACAGATGTCTTACTAAGTAAACAATAAAAGAATGACGCTTCATGAGCACCACGCCTTCGTCGTTCACAATCTTGTTTACGTACCTTGTTCGCGCTCCGTATAGCGGTACCGAAAGGTAATTTTTATTTTCAGTTTTGACGTCTTTTTTTTTTTTTTTTCGTCTTTCGTATTACGATGCTTCGCTGAGGTGGTATGCCGTCGACTTCAAGTAATGGTCCAACCATCGATGTCATTTTTTTCATAGTGCTGCGACAGCACTACGCTACACTTGAAGGTTTCGACCGTTCTTCGGGCGCGCGTGTCTGTTCTCGCATTTTGTGCCGCTTGATGGGAAAACGTTTCCGCTCGGGGGTGGACGTTCCTTTCGCACCGTTTGCATGGCGTCGAAAGGGCGTGGGCTTTTGGTGCGACATTATCCGCGATGATTTCTAGTATTGCCAGAGGTATCCCAGTCTTTTAAAGCGAAGCTTTAAGTGTTCTCACTGATGGCTACGTCTGTAACGCGAATACGCCATGCAGGAAAGCCAACTGTCTCTGACGGGGATTATTATTGTGGGTGAAGTGTAGCAGAATTAAAGCGCTTCCCTGCGACGTTTGGCGACAGCTCCGTTATAGCCCCTCCGCTAAAGCTTGATGGGCAGCAGAGGAACGAGGTGACGCTAGGCGTGCGACAGCGCGACGTAAACAGGCCTATCGTCATGTTGTGAGGCGAACATCGACAGCAGTTACCCACAGGCCAAGGTCGGAAGAGAATGGCCTTGCTCTGCGTTCCGTAAGGCTGTTAGCCGCAAGACGTTAGGCCTAACTTCCCATCTTAGGTTTAAGACGTTAGGCCTAACGTCACATCTTGGGGTTTGACACCTGAAACCCGCACCCACTCAACAAATTGCTTACTGAATGCCAAGCAGCGGTTACCGATTTGCGAGTGCGCACCCTGAAGTTGCCGTGGTTATTCTAAAAAAGCGGTGCGTGCCTCCAGAGCAACACACACATACTCGCAGTGTGGGGTTGGCATCCCAAGGAAATCCATCACGAGAAAACTTCGCGTTCAACCATCGTTAGACGGTTGGGTGCAAGATTTCTTTATTAGTTTCTTTTTTGCTTTCTGCTTTAAACCGGTACAGCCCGCGAAGGGCCATGGGTCTGTCCCAGCTAGCAGGCCGTGCGCCTTCTCTGATGCCGCTCTCTCTCTCCTCCTTCCCTCTCTCTGCGTGCAGGTCCGCAAAGGTTCTTCCCGAGTGGCGGGCGACGAGCACTCGCGGCCCCCCGGCCCCGGGGGGCCAGACACGCCACCTGTCTCCATCAACGCGCGGACGCAGCAGCAGCCACCGCACAACAGGAGCGCATCCGGTGACAGGCTCAGCGACGTGAGTGTGATAATCACTATACCACCCATATCTCTCTCTCTCTCTCCTCTCTCTCTCTCTCTCTCTCTCTCTCTCTCTCTCTCTCTCCTCTCTCTCTCTCTCTCCTCTCTCTCTCTCTCTCTCTCTCTCTCTCTCTCTCTCTCTCTCTCTCTCTCTCTCTCCATACATGCATACATACATACACATACATACGGGCATACATACATCCATACTCGCGCATAAATACGTGCGTACGTACACCGTTTGCCAAAATTTGCTAGGCCAATCCTCAGCCTTGTCGACCACAAAGAATAGGCTTTACCTTTAAGTGTGACAAAAAATTATGACAGTAACAAAAGAAAGGTGTTTTCTTTAGCTTTCCGGCATAAAACGTTTCAGCCTCGCGCAGGGCGTAAGCTTGTACATTGAATGTTTTTGCGACCTGCGTACTTTCGGCTTGGCCTAGAAAATTTTGACAAAGACTGTACACTCACGCGCACGCACGCACGCACGCACACGCCGTGTGCGCGCGCATAGATTCATACGTACAATTGCATATACGCATGCACAGGTCGCTGGAAAGAACAGAACATAAAAAAGAGGCGGCATGCCGTAAGGATTGCGTTAGAGACAAAATAAACAACGATGACACGAGAAGACGCTGATTTACAGTCTATATATACGTGACCCGCGCATCTGGTGACGTCGCAGTTGCGAGAAAAACGGCCCCGAGCAAGCGCCGTAAAGAGAATAACGAGAAGAAGAAAAAGGGAGAGCTGTCGTCTTCGCGCGAGTGTCAAAAGCTGTCAGCAGCGTGTCAAGTTCGTTAACAGTCGCCGTTGCTGCCAGAGAAAGGCGCGCGCTGCTCCGGGAGCCGTCTGCAGCTTCGGGAGCCGTGGCGCGCGTGTACTACGCGTTGTTTAGCGACGAGACGAGCGAACGGAAGAGAAAAAAAAGGGATCTTTTATAAAAAGAACCAAGCAGCGAGAAGTGAATACTTTTAGCAGTTGCCGTGCGCAGACGGCGACTACGTTGCAAGCGCCCTCTCGAGAGGGCAGTAATTTATCGAGCCGCGCCTGCTTGCGTTTTCTAGCGGGCGCCGCTCTCCTCTTTAAATGGCCTCGTGGGGGAGGGAGCGAAGGAGGGAACAGGAAGAGCCCCTAATTAAGTACGTGCTTGAACGCGATCGGCGGAGCAGCCGCTTCGAGACCTTCCTTGGCCGTTTTTTTTTGTCGTTTTCCCCTGCGTGTCGGCGCGTGCGGGTTTTGCGTCTGCTTTGTGGGACAGGATTATTAACACACTACTCTCCTGCCTTCAACCAGATTTTCGCGTGACTTCCTCTCTCTCTCTCTCTCTCTCTCTCTCTCTCTATATATATATATATATAGATATATATATATAATATATATATATATATATATATATATATATATATATATATATATAATATATATATATATATATATATAATAGTCTGAAAGATAAAACTCACACAGAGCGCGAAAAAAGAAAGGGAGTCTCTGAAGAAAGGGAGTCCTCTCCCTGAAACGTCAGTAAACTTATTTCTATTTCCTACGTCTTTCTCGTTTGTCTCTGTCTCTACTAACCTTATATATATATATAAAATAGACCTCATCCTGAGTGGGATTGCAATGCGAAACTTGGCGCACCTGCTTTCTACACTTAGCTCTTTAAATTGATAGGCGCTTTTCTTCTGTTTGACGGCAATCGTAATGGTGGACAGGCATTTATTTTCTTCCTTTATTCGGGGTTTTTCTGGAGAAGGTGACAGGACTGAATTTTCCAGCTCAAGTTCTCTAATAAAAAGCCGCAGTTTCTCCCCTTTTTTATATGAAGAGCTAGTAATAGTGTCTCGATCTTGCTCCCTTCAGTGGTAAGTGGTAGTGCTGGCGACCGGGGTGGGTAGTTCTGTCAAACGATTTTCGTAAAAAAAGAAGGAAAACGGCCCACTGAAGAAGAAAAAAACGGGCGTGCGTGGCGAAAGTGCAAGCCGAGTTTAACGTTGGGCTAAAGTTAGTTTAACGCACTGCTGACTGTTTATTTTCGTGATGCAGGCCGTGCCAGAAAATTTAGCTTTTTTTTCCCCTTCTCGGTTCTCAGTTAGGCAAGTAGCTAATGGTCAGTTACAAGGGTTAGCTGCCCACGGGGTGCTCTTGCGACACCTAAAACGGGCGTTCGTTAACGAGAACGGCAGGAACTTCTTTCTATTTGTTGTTTCCTTTGGGGTTGGAACGTCTTTGCTGTCGGTGCTAGGAGCCTCACAGAATCCCCACGTGTGATTCTGTGCTCTGGCACTCCACCCGATATCTTTTTTATTAAATCACTCACATCTCTCCAGTATGCAACACGCAGAGACCAACAGACAGACAATGAACTTTATTGAATACACAGAGAATGGGCCAAAAATGGACGCGTGGTGTTTTCCGCGAACCCTGATCGGCTGGCATATAATCGACTCCAGTGGCGACACAATATTGACCTATGCTTTTTCGTGCTCGTGAAAGTTTTCGAATTTTTGTGGTAAATATGGGTAAATTCATTCGCTAACAAAATGGCCGCGCATGCGCTCGCGTCGCTGCAAATGTCGCCGAAAGACGATAGTGTTCTACCGCACCTGCCATGTAACTGCCTCCCCGGTCACATCCGCCCACATCCCGGATGCCTTCAAGCGAGCACAAAGAGCAATGAACACGACTTGCGCATTGTAGGCTTTAATTTGGGTAGGTAGTCAGGGGATCGTCTACAATAAAACTCGTAGCCTCCAGGGGCACGCCTTTAAAGGTTGCTCTACAGCAGGTACACTTACGCTGCTGTGGAGTTGTCAGAATGAAATTACCTGTGCCAGTTCCGCCGCATCTGCCCTATTAAATTCGGGGATCACAATTAAAATGCAAAGACTGAAAAGGAGGCTTCATAAATGTGACCATAGAAAAAAAAAAAGAATATTGCATTCTCGCTGCTTTTTGCTCTTTTGTTGGCGCAGGCGGCGTCCAGAAAAATTGACGCACGTTTCCAGGAGGACTATTCCGAGATAATTTTGAGTCTGTTTGAACTGTCATTTTTGCGAAAGCTTTCACAATGTTATTGTTAGCATGGGTGCACTCGTCATTTTACTGAAGGCATCCAGCCAAATTGCTTCAAACAGTGGGAGTTGTATAGGAGGGTGTCAGATGTCGCTCGCGTATAATTTTTCGGTGAGGTGTAAGCACAGCAGCCCTCTTGTCAATTTCAGGGAGGAATATTAAGTAAGCACGGATTGGCCTAAACAGTATGAGCGGGTGACCGCTCTTTACAGATAAATGGTATTCATTCATTCATTCATTCATTCATTCATTCATTCATTCATTCATTCTCATTCTCTGGGCGTGAGCGAATGAGCGAATAAATTTTATTTCGACGAGCTTCAGGCACTAATGGTACACGGCCCGTGTACACGGCCCGGTGGGTGCCCCCCCCCCCCAGGTCTTCGCTGGCTGCCCAGATCCTCTCCATAGGCATTACAGAGGCGAGTGGATAGAGTGGACAGTCTATAATGTAAAACAAAACAGAACTACAAAAATACTTGTACAGTAAGAACTTTTCCAGTTATACAATGTTATGTATGGCATTATTCTTTTTTTTTCTTTTTTCCCCCCCGAAGTGTGTAAAGTCTTGAATGGCTCCTGTGGTTGGGTAGGTTATACCTTCAATGTATGTGACACGAAAGGTAATAAAAAAACTGTGGTTGGTTCCTCTGTGATAGGAATCGGTAAAACACGAAAGTTAATTCTGCAGCGAAATCTGCCGCTGAGCGTGATTTGCGTGTCGGCGGCTGCCTTGTGGGTGCGCTTGGCGAGCGACGTCCTGCTGGCGGGTCGCTTCGGCAAAGGTGTACTGGCGACATTTCCGTGACGGACATGACGTCAGTGAAATATCCAGGCATAACCGACTTTCGTGTTAAAATATGAAACTCGAAAACGAACAACCCTAAGTGTAACGTACTCTTTAGTACTAAAGGCTGCTTCCCCGCAAGAAGACCCTGTGTGCAGGGGTGCACCCTTTACAGGCTGCTTGCTTCGTTGTACTGGCTTCACTTCCGTGACGGATGTTACGTAAGTGAAATCTTCGTGGATCCCGGAGTAAAACACTTTCGTGTTAAAACGTCTGTTCTTTAGGAAGGGATACCGTCTGAGAGGGGTGCCAACTTCCCCGCATCTCTGAGCTCGACAAGAGGGCTGCTATGCTGGCGGATCACCGAGAAATTATACGCGAGCGCGTCCCGCTGACTTGTGTGTTACTTGACACAAGAAGCCTTGCTGCTGTCGTGCAGGCGGTGCGTTGACGCGTAATAAGGGCGCGGCCTGTGCTGCGTCTTGTTTGCGTTGCGTGACGCGTTGTGTAGCAGCCCCTGAACGAGCGACGACCTCTCTGCTCGAGCCGGCTCGGCAGCGGCGCATTTTTAAGCGGCTCTCCGACGCGCCTCGCTTGGCGTGGCGTGCGGCCGGGCTGTCCCGCTAATGCCGCTCGATGCGCTGCTGATGCCACCGCCCCGGCCGGCTGCAGCGGCGGCGGGGTCATTATCTGGGGACGAGATCTTAATGAGTTTAGAGGCGAGGACAGTTTGCGCTTCGAGCGCTCCTCCCCCCGCTTGACGCGCGCCTTTTCATTATTCACTTGTTTCCGTTTTCTCGAGCGGCCCGTAACTTAGCGGGATTTGTTTTCCCCCCTCTTCTTCTGTAGCTGTAGCTTCAGTCTCTGCTTTGTGGGTTTATGTTTCGTCTTTCCTGTGTAATTGTTCCCTCCGATCCCCGTTGCTAGCGCCAATTGATTCTGTTTTTTTTTTCTTTTTTTCCCCTCTTAATTCTTCCCGACGAAGCTAATTACTTCAGCTTGAAGTTAAATTACAGAGTCGCGTCAGAGGGCGCCTGACGGTTGGCGCAGCTATCGTTCGGGGTCGTCGTCGTCGTCAGGTGTATGTTGTTGTCTGGAGCGTGACCCTGCCGCTGTGGCGTGCTAATTATGGTAAGGTTCTCTTGTCCTGATAAGAGGACGTCTCGGGAAAAAAAGAATGTCCCTGTTTTGTAGGCCGCAATCTAACCCACACGCTGAGGTGCTTGAAGAAGATGTTTGTGGCGGCAACTTCTAATTGCTAAGATCGCGCAGCTATTGCTACAATATAGTGAAACCTCATTAATTCAAACTTCATTAATTCGAGTTTATGGATAATTTGAACTGCACGATCTGGTCCGGCCGAGTCCCCATAGAAGTACATGTGTGAAAAAGCCCGTTAATTAGACTCAGAGTACGTTACCCTGCCACGGATAATTCGAACTACGCACCACCGCGTCGGCGTATTGGCGCCTGGCACACGGCCAGAGGAAACGAACCCTGTTCCTACGCACGAGGCTGCGTACAACGGAGAAGGCCGAAATAGGGTTAAAGCAATCTACATTCCACGTGACAGACATCTTGGAAGACGCATTCTCTGTGAACTACGTTGATGAGGACGCGAGTAGAGCGGTGTGTGTGTGGTGCGCTGACAGGTGGGGGCACCACATCTCAGGTCAGAAGCGCAGAACCTATCGCTGCCATTGACGACGAGGATGACGAGGCCAAGTACGCATAGTGCGGCGCACGCTCGGAAGTCATGCCGGAAGGAATGCCGCCCGTGCCTTCTTCAGTTTTCCAGAAGGCAATTGGGGCTTTCCACTACATTCATTCGCTGAAGCAAAAGGTGCTGTCTGTCGCCTTCGGGGTCAAAACACAGCCGCTGCTGCTTTCGAAACGGTGCTCCTTCGAAACAGTGAGCTGCTTTCGAAACGGTGCCTACGTTGCCAGAGTGACGTCTTATGGAAGTGCGGCGCTGCATGTGTTTCTGCGCCATCTCGGCGGGTCCGGTGACTCCATTCACCGCTTGCACGCGGTGTAGAACGGCGCGTGCAGCCAGGGCAGTGCTGCAACACAGAAAACCAGAGCGAGGTGTGTGCGATCGCTTGTATCATGAAGTTTGCGAGAAAGAAGGGCGGACGGTTTCGCATTCCTTAAGATCCGCCCCCCCCCCCCTCCCCCCCTCCCCCACACACACACACACGCACACACGCACACAAGTTATAAGTAGTAGGAGAAACTTCTCGAGGATGCAAAACTGTTTGACTCACGTTTGACTGTTTGACTCACGATTAAAAAAAAAACAGTGTTTTACTGACGTTTCGACTGGAGGACCAGTCTCAATCGGGGACTGGTACTCCAGTCGAGACATCAGTAAAACACTGTTCTTGTTTTTAACCGTGGGTCAACCATTTTCTCAAATAAAAAAAACGAGGCGCGACTGTGTGGTGTGGAGTAGTCAGTTTATGGGGATCGGATCGGAACGCCTGCCTAGCCCGGCAGAAGCGCGGAGAACGTGCGGCGCGGGGTGCGTGGCCTCCGGCAGTGTGCGGCCGGCAGCGTGCGGCCTTTCAATTTGCCTAATGGACGCCGTGAGGCGAAGGGGGGCCGACAGCCTACGCGTTCCGTCCCCCACACCCTCTTCCCGGTGGGGGCAGGGAACGTCGGGTGCGCGCTAGCGGCAGGGCGTCGCGGCCACGTTGTTGGTGTCTATCGACTCTGCACGCGTGACAACGCCGCTCGCCATGCCTTCCTCGCGCCGAATTTAATTAGACGACGCGCCGCGCTGTTTCGCTACTCGTTGCGCGCAAATCCGGAGGTTTACGGGCACGCCCTGGTCCTTCCGGCATGTCCTCGGAGAATTCGGAACCGTAAACTACTTGTTTGATATCACTTGCTCTCACTGGGCATTGAGGAGTGAGTTGAGGATGATAGCGAATAAAAGAAGCAGGGCTGCACGAGTACAGGGGCACGGGCGTAGCTTGCGCCACGCCATCGTGGCAGTTGGGTCTTGATCAGCGCGGCGAACGGGTGACCGGCTGTCTGGCTCCCTTCTTGCGTCGCTATCCGCGACATTCTGATGAGGCCTGGTGTGGCTATGGTTAGCAACTCTTCAGTGAAAAAAGTCGGGACGGGAAGGTACCCTAACATAGGGAGCCAGCAAAATCGGTTATCATTATTGCGGTATCTTCCCGATAAATGTATTGTTTCTTTATCGTTGTGACCCGCCGTGGTGGCTCAGTGGCTATGACGTTGTGCCGACTGAGCACAAGGATGCGGGTTCGATTCCCGGCCGCGGCGGCCGCTTTTCGGGTGAAGGCGAGATTTGGGCGTGCTAAGGATCCCCAGGTGATCAAAGTTAATCCGGATCCCTCCTTCACGGCGCGCCTCATCGCCTGAGTTGCGTCGGCGCTTTAAACCCTACAATCCATCTTTGTTTTGGCCTTTTGAAGTGGTACTTCAGCTGTCTACGTGCTGCTCGCAATACCTCCTCTTGCTCGAGGACGTACTCGTAGAAGTTGCCGCAATTCACGCGGAAGTTCCGCTTTACCTGAAGCTCTGCCTGGAGAAGTTCGGGCTATCTTTGTGTTCCGTAGCGGGACGTGCCTTGTTGAGCGTGCGTTGGATCACGCAAATTTCTAACTGGACGGTCCGGGATAAATCACTGACATATAGCTGTCCCGACGACAGGGACGGCGCGGGACTCGGGACGTTGTGTCGGGACAGTCGGGACCCGTAAAATCCGGGGCGTTTGGTAATCCTAGGTGTGGCCCAAGTAAAGGGGAATAAAAGAGAAGTTGTGAGATGACGCTTCTCACCATTGTTGCAGCTTGGTCTCCCCGCCACGCAGCCACCCGTTCCGTTACTTCCTCAAGCGAAGCGTATTTCTCCACTTCTTTGTGTTTGAACAACCGTTCGCGAGCTTGTGGTGTCGGCTGTGTCTTCTGAAAGCCGGGGTGTTTCCCACCATATCTGGTGTGTTGGGGGTCGTGTTTCGGCAGCTTGTACGCAGAACGGGACCCCGATCGAAGCGGGTCTGTTTCGAACTTACTCTCTTCTCGCCCTCTTGGCAGCCTTACCTTGTGATTCCAGTAGCGTCAATTCTTGTCCGTGCGTGCGTGTCTACGTTTGTTGCGGAGTGTATCAGGTTGCGATCAGCCTCTCCTTGGCGCGCAAAGGTTCCCTTCTCGTGTCTGCGCACGTGCACTCTCGTTGACATGTGTCCAAAGCAATGTGCCCGATAAATGGGCGACGTGTTTGTCGCCTTTGTCGCGAAGGCGGGAAATTTGACGCGGATGCCATCAAACACTTCGCGGAATTTGTTTTTTTTTTTTTTTTGCTGTTGTTGTTGAGTCGCCGTGGCGCCTCCTCTTCCCTAGGTTCCGCGCCTTTTTTTTTTTTTTTTTGAAGGGGGGGGGGGGGGTCTTGCGCTGTGTTCTCCCACTAAGTTTATAATCTGCTCGTCGCTGGTGCATTATGCATCTGCTCATTTCCATGTCATTGAGTTTGCCCTGAACAGCGTGTTCCAGCGCGCTTGTGTGGCGTTCCCACCGCGCCACAAAAGGCAGCCAGCGCGGGCCGCGGGCGAGGTTCTGCTCGCTCGCTTGCTTCCCTTTGCTTGCCCGGCGCTCGACAAAACCCGGACGCCAGAAGGAGATGGATAGGCGACGCCTCCCGTCGATGGCCGCGAAAAAGAAGAGCTCCCGGAATCCCCCCTCCCTGCGCTAAAAGAGCCGGCCCGACGAAGAGGAAAAGAGGCTGGCCGCGGAGAGCGGAGGAGGGGGACGCTTTAACGACTTTTCGATACGCTCCTCGGCTTGCCTGCGCTTCTGCTTCTTCTTACTACTACTGCGTCGATTTCGCGACTTGACTTCCTTCTTCCTTTTCCACCCATTTCTTTTCTGTTTTCTCTCGTGCCCCTAACACGCTGGCTTCGATCGTTTTATTTGCTCGCTTAGTAGTCTTTTCCCCTTTTTGACGTTCGGTTGGCGTCTCTGCAGTCACTACTATACTTACCCAGCCGTCTCCCGCCTCTTATTTGTCGCATTTTTATTGGAGTCGTTTCTGCGATTTTTTTTTTGTTTTTTTTTTCTCTTTCGCCTTCGAGTTCATTGTCTACTCCCAGCGTTTTCCCCTTCTTCTCTTTAAAACGTTTCTTTGCGTTGTTGTTGCCGTGGTCGCGTCGCCTGTCAGTCCTTTAGCTGCCTCTTCCGTTCTCTCTCTGCTACCCGGGAGAGGATGCCCGGGAGTAGTACGTCTCTTGCTTTCCCTCTCCACGGCTCTCTTCCGGAGTGAGAGTGAGGTGTGATCCGCCGTGTTGTTGTCCGTGCGCGCGGGCGTGTGCGTGCGTGCGTGCGTCGGTTTTATATCCCGGCCGTCGTCTGGAGATTCGCCTTCACCGCCGCTCCCTTCCTTCCGCCATGCTCCTCCGTCCCGCTCCGCTTTATCTCGCCCCATCCTCTTCCACTGCCCTTGCCTCTTCCCCCGCTGCGCGTGTTGTTTCTGTTGGGGCCCGGCGGCGGCGAAGATGGATGAAGCTTCCCCACCCCGGCGGCGATCTCTCTTCTGTCTTTCTTTTCCGTTCCCACCCGTTGTTCTTCTGCCCGTGCGCTATTTTTCTTGCCCTCCGGCGGCGGGAAGAAGGCTGGGATCTACTTCCCTGTGGCATGTTTGGATGTCTCTTTCGGTCTGCCCTTACTACCGTTCCGCCCGCCCCGCTTTGCTTGGCTTTGCTCTCTTGTTCGTTTGCCTCCCCCGGTCGATTTCTCTCCTCTCTGCGCTGCTTATTCCGCCGTGCTATCACGATGACGGCGCGCGGGGGTTAGCGGACGAGAGACACGGAAAACGAAGGAGAAAGAAAAAGAGGGTTGGGGGAGCGCTTTTCCGTTTATCTGCGCTGCGTCTTTGCTCCCCGCTCTTTATGCGGGGGGCAGATTTTTAGGGCCGCGTCGTTATTTTGTTAAGAGGCCCGTTTTCGATATCCGATTAGGACGGAGAGTTTCCGAGCGGGAGGGAAATTCTATTTCGTTTCTTTTCTGTTGCCCGTTCGTGGGCGCTTTTATATACTTCTCCGCCTACTGCGCCCTGCTTGGTCGAGCCGTTGTTGTAATGGTTATTACTGTTGCATTGCTGAGTGCCCCCCTGCGTGCGTCGGCCAGAGTTGCAAACAGCACTTTCTTTTCGCCGGGTGCTTGCTAAGTTACCCCTCCTATGAAGTGACTCTGCTTAGGTCGGTTTACTTTATATCTCCTCACTCGCCCGCTCGCGCGCATGTTCTCCTCTTTGTCTTCTCTACCCCTCCCCCCCCCCCTCTTTCTCTTCTCTTTTTTTTTTTTCTGTCGGCTTGTTAAATGTCCCAGCAGTGCGTCTGATCTTCACTCGCCTGGATTGCCGCGCTACGAGCGGTCTTTGAATCGGGCGTTTGAACGAGGCAGTAGCTCTTTCGCGTGATTTCTACCTTTTTTTCATTTGGGCATAAAGACGCGCCGGGTTCGTTTTGTTTTCGCCCACGCACCGACAGCGGTGGTCGGGTTGTGGCAGGCGGCGGCGCCTTTTGTGGCTCCGCTGCCCACCCTTTCCGGCGCCATTTGTATTCATTACCCGTCCCCGTGCCTGCGAAGAACCCGAGGCGCGTTTTATTTACTGCCTGCTCGGCGCTCGGTTCGGCGCTCGCGCGTGCTCTCTCTGTCGGCCTGTTCTGGCTCTCTATCGTCCCCCCTTCTTCCCTCTCTGTTCGGGTGGCGGTGCTTCTTTGTATGCTCGTCACCTGCAGCCGCGGCCCCACAATTCACAGCTATTTGCTTCCCCTGCTTCCTAGCGCTTTTTTCTGGGCTGCTTGTCAGGAGCAGTTGAATTCCAAAATGTCTCCATCTGTGGCGCCGCCGGAACCGGCATCGGTCGTAGGTGGTGCTCGTCTAGTAACTAGAACGTTGGCAGCGCTGTTTTCTCTTAAAACGCCCTATTTGCTTCACTCTTGGATCACAGGGTTTTAAAGGCGCAAGAAAAAACGCGGACACTAGGAGAGAAAAAACAACCAAGACAAACGAAGCGGCTGGGAAGCGCAGTTACAAACATCTTAACCAGTTCTGTCATCCCACTGAACTGGTTGAGATGCTCGTACTGCGCTTCCCAGCCGCTCCCGTGGTGTGCGCAAAAAAAAAAAAAAAAAAGGCGCATCCGAAGCTGCTCGACGTAGCAGTTTCCTCGCTCTCCCTTTCTGTTCTCTAGAGCGCGAGCGACTGTTTCTCTCTTCCTTCACAGTGACAGGGGTGGAGCTGTGCGTGAAATCGGATCAATTTCCAAAACACGTTTCCGCTGGAACGAGCGCTCTCGAAATGATTTCGCGGGGCTTCTCGCGTGTTGCGGCGTCGCGCTTAATACGGTGGAACTGTAGAGCGAGAGTCCCTACAATAACGCCGCCCTATTTCCGAGCCAGTAAATGACGAAATGATACATCCCCGCATAAAGGAGGCGCGAGGAAAGGGGGAGAGAGGCAACTGAGGGACCGGAAGGGGTGTTTGCGGGGTATCTTGCGTGAAAGACCGATTTAGAGTGCGCTTACACGTGCTGCTGCGTGAAACGGTCCGGGCGGATAGGGCTTAGAAATGCGGCTGAAAGGGTGCGCTTTGCAGTCTTTCCGCTCGTGGGCCTCGTGTGTCGCAAGCTTCCTTTATATTCCACGCTCTCTCAATGTTTATGGCGCCCTTATTTCCGAGAATCGAAGCGGCACGCATGCCCAACCCATCGGGCTTTTTGTTTTGTTTTGTTTTTCTTCCTTTTTCTTGTTGCGCGTTTTGTGTGCAATGCCTTGTCAAAGCGACTCCGGAAGCCCCTTGAATCGAGCTTGTCATGACGTGTCAAGTCGGGGGGAAAATGCTATGGCTGCTGAGTGCGCCTGACACGTTTCCTGCGCCGCCGGAGTATGTGTTGAACGAAGGGAGCTCGTGCGTGAGGGGGCACGGGTAGATCTGTGCGCCCGGCGTGTCACGCGGTTCGCACTGGCTTGTCAGTGGACGGCTTACTTGGCCGGCACCGTTGCTCGTGTATTGTTCGCGTACGTTCGGCGTTTATTTCCCTAGCGCAGGTTTCTAACTCGAGGTGCGAAGTTTGTTTTATTTATTGTGGATCGTTGCTCGTGGAGGCGGGTTATGAGTTTTTTTTTTTTTTACCAATGCTGTGAGGAAAACAAATGGGCTGTCTGTAGATCTGCGCTAGCGCGCACTCTCGCGGAATTTCGGCGGTGAAAGCTCTGTTTCGTGGATTGTCGGATATCCTTCCTCCGTTGTGCAAAAGCTGCTGAACGAAATTTCTACTCTTTAACGTGTCTATTCTTTAACGGAAAAGACACTTGATGTGTGCGCAGGCGGCCGATAAAAAAAAAAATGTTCGAGTGTCACGGTCATAAACGTGTTTTTTTTTTTTCGTCGACGTGCTATCCAGCCGTCTGCTTCACCAAGGCTGAGTGCACCTTCCTTCGTCCATAAACGGGTCGAAGCGCCTTTCAATTGAAAGCGGGCGTTGTTTTCTCCATTAAAGCGGCGACGACCGTCAACTGCGGCCCGTTAGCACACAGGCCGCCAGCGAACGTGTTCGCGGTTGTATCGACCCGTTTGACCTTTAGGAAAGGAGCCTCTGCTCGTTAACGGTTGTGATAACTGCGGCCAGTGTTCAGGTGGTTGTGGTCTCCACGTGGGGTTAACCGTTACATGCTGTGTAGGTTGTGTGCACGCTTGTATTGGGCACATATTGAAGGGATAACGGTTTCACGAGTTGTCTGCGGCGCTTTTGTTGTCTGTGCCCGACGGGTAAATGCAGTAGACAACCTTTCCTGTTTTTCTTTTCTTTTTTAAGCATTTGCGATGCGTTGGCAGAACTTTAAAGTCGCGTTCGACTTTTGGTTGCTGCTGCAAGCGCGCGCATGATAATCTGCATTCTAGAGCATAGGATAAAACTATTCATCTGAATACTGAATTTCCGTAACTGAATAAAAACATGCTGTTGCTACCTGGTTTACAACAAGCGCAAACAACGAAACTATGTTATTGCGGCGGCCCAACCAGTCGCAGTTTGCAAAGGCCAGGAAGGTCTTTTCAGATGTGTAGTGTGTACTCAGCAGCGGCGTGCCGGCTTCATATCGATTGCATGAAAGGGGGCTCGGATTCGCAAAGGCAAACATTCGCGAAGGTTAGCTGGAAGTATGGTGAGCTCGGTGAATCGCATATTCGGATGAAGACTGGGCTTGCTAGCTCTTGCTTCCCGAACTGACGTTCTGTGCGCAAGGCTTAAAAGTCGTCTGTGTTTAAAGGCAGCAAATATGAACACAAACGCCGACTCGCTACACAGCTATACCTGACATTATTGAAAACGCGCAGAGTGTGCGGAGGTACTGACGCACAGAAAACCGCCTCCCTTTGGTTCTTCCCATCTGTCCCGTCGTGCGCTTGGCGACATGTTCGAGTGAAGCAACTCGCCTAGCGAACTGCGCGGGCCTTGTAAGCCGATAACTCGTTCTACTATAGCGTTACAACGTAAATGCCCTGTATGGCGACGGGACGCACGATTCCAGCGTGCACAATGCCGTGCGCGAGGCTTTCAACGAAGGTTGTGCTTCGCACACGCTGCGGATGACACGTCGGGAAAGTCCTCTCAGACTTGAAAGGCTGACTAGGCTAGGAAGTTTATCCCCGTCCCGTAGTTTTGTTTCCTTATCTCACCGGCGCCGGCCCTCTTCTCAGGCCTCGCTCGAGTTAGCTAAAGGGCCCATCAATCATGCCCGCCACTTGCTTAAACTTGTTAGACTGCAGACGACAGAAGGGCCGCTTTCGTTCTTTCTTTCTTTCTTTGTGTTGCGAACGCTGTAGGCGTAATAAAGACTCATTTGTTTTCGCCGTAGCGGGCGGCTTGAAGGCAGTGCGGGGCAAGCCTTTAATATTTTTTGCTTTTCTTTTCTTTTACAGTGCAGTACGCGGTCCAGTTCCGGACGTGGCTACATGGTGAGTTTTTTTTTCTTTTGTGTTCCTTTCTGTTCCGTTTTATTTTGTCGTAGATAAAATTTGAGACACGGTTCTAGGTATTCTGAGCGGTTTATTATTGCGACCTCTTTCGAGCTGCGCGTAGTTAGCGTTTTATGCTTTGAGCATAGGAGAGTGTATCGCTAATCATAGTGTGATACTGCTTGCAATTGCGAGTGCTTAAATAGCGTTTTGTCCAAGGACGCGGGTTGGATTCCCGGCCGCGGCGGCCGCTTTTCCGATGGAGGCGAAAAGCGAAAACGCCCGTGTTTGCGAGATTTCGGCGCACATTAAAGATCCCGATGTGGCCTGGCCAAAATTAATCCGGAGCCCTCCACTGCTGCGTACCTCATCGCCTGTGTAGCGTCGGCTCGTCAAACCTCATCATCAATCAAATAGCACGCTCTATTCGCCATAAAATTTCGCAACTACAGAACATAGTTATAAGCGTTCAATAAAGCTGAAACCGCTAGCGGGCACGGCGATCTAAATTTCTGGTTTTGACATTGCCGCTGTGAGTGGGAATTATTCCTGTTCGCTTATTTCGTGCTGTGTTGGTTCGTAGTTTATTGGTCGGGTTCCGCGTCTTAGGGCGCGTGATGATGGCGTCGACATCACCGCCGTACAGTCTGCACATAGACGCTTTGCAATAAGCTGCTTTCCTTGCAGATTCGTGCATTTTCGTTCTCGGCGGGTAGTTTTATGAGTTCCCGCAACTACCAACACTTGCAGTCTGTTCTCGTTGCCGAACCGCGTCTAAAGATCGTGGGGCAGCTAGCAGAAGAAAATAGTTTAATAAAACACTGACTTCTCCGGTGCTGTTTACTAGATGGGGTAACTGACTGCTGAAAGCCCGTCCGTCCGTTCCACTGCCGAATAGGTTTGGCCCAATCTTTGCATTTTCCTCCGCCCGATGGCTGACGACTGGAACTCTTCTCCTTCGGTGACCTGCCAGCGTCTTCTCCTTCGCGTGGCCGTTCGGGCGGCAGTAAACACGTTCCAGGGGCCGGTGCGTGCGCACGGCTGAGCCTACGAGGTGTTTTCTCGCGGCCTTTGGCGATAAGAGCAAGGCCGTTGCGCGCTCCTCGTGTCCTAACCTGCCGCCGTCGGTAAGCGACTGGCGTGTTCTTTGACCCACCCGGCCACGTACAATCGCGCAATCACTCCCTCGGCGCACACACCGCCTCTCCGACTTTCACAGATAGGCGCGCGCTGAGAGGGCCTCCCGCCCCTTTTCCCACCAACTGAAAGACCGTGTTGACGCGGCCGCGACGCCCGGTTCCACGGTCTCTGTCGTGGTACCCGTTTCGTTTAAACGCACTAGAGTTTTGTAGGGTTGTGACAGTCCGGAAAACCGTTCCCAGCGCTGTGCACCGTCGGTCCTGTGTGCGTGTGGTAAAATGGTTTTTCTTCTCTACCCTACTCTAGCCGACGCTGTGCTGCATCAAGGTTGCTTCGGTTGCATGCTGGTGTACCTTCTGGCTCAGTACATTGATATCAGTAGCGAAATTTTTGCTGCCACGTTTGTGCGGATTGATGTTGCAGTGCGCGCTCGTTGTGGCTTCGAATGGTGGTGCAAAAAAAAAAAAAAAATGAGACGCATTTGCGATATGATGCGAATATACCTGTTCATTCACTCAGAGAAAAAAAAATGTGTTTGTGTGTGTGGGGGGGGGGGGGGGTGTAATACGGCTTAAAATACATACGCACTTTAACGTAGCTGCTGTACTTAGCCACTAACTAGTCAAATTTTACTTTGCGTGTCCGCCTGCAAAAACGTCACAATTTGTTCTGTTTACGTATTCAGGGTGGCAACACTTAGGCTAAAAGCAAGAAAGCTCGCGCCTGCTTCACTACCGTGCCTGCTTCACTACAGTGTAAAGGCGTGTACCCTTATTAAAGCACGGTAAATAAGACACAAGTGGGAGCGAAGCCGAACATTACTTGGCCGAGGCTCACGCCGTGAGACACACCTGCCAGGTATACGGCACAAAGCCCGCGCATTGATCACGTCGTCCCAATAGTTTACCCCCGGAAAGGAAACCGCTGCTCTACTTAAGCTAATTTTCCTGTTGGCAAACATGAAGCAAGGACGGCAGCTTGTGTCGTTGGACCTATACTCCGGCGTCTTCACGGGAAGCATTCACGTCAAGAGGGTGTGCATCTTCCCCTATCCGGCAACCGGAAATTGCGTCAGAACCGTGGCGCTTCCTGTGGTGCTTTGGCGGCTGAATCGATTGCGCGACTACACGCTCTCGCGCCAAAAGATGTCGCCACCTTTGTATTCACGCCCGGCTGCCTTCGGGAACATGCCAAGATTGTCGGCTTCCTAGTCACCGTTGGCCTTGTCTTTTTTCTTTTTTTCCCCCTACTTCCTTATTCGGTGGCCCCACACACCGTTTGGCTTCCGGGCTTGTTTTATTGCCTATTGTTCGTTTCCCCCCCTTATCTCCGGCTATCTTCAATATGTCCAACTGGCTTGTAGTGTGCTCCCTCTCGTCTCCCCCATATGCCTCGCAAACACAAAAGCTGGGCTGATAGTGGCGTTGGTATTTTGTGAAAATACCTACCTCGAAAGGAGTATTCAAGGCATTGAAAGGAAGTCGGCAGAGACGAGCGCCGTCTCTCGATTTAAGGTTTGTTGCGAAAAGCTGAACACGTGGGCTGGATAAGTGGCGGCAACACTGGGACTGTCTCGGACTCACCGCGGACTCCCCGAGAAGCAGTCCGGCATTCGATTTTCCCATGTGTCCCCATGGCTTCGGGTAATCCTTGGACTACCCGCGGGCTATCCGCGGTGAGTCCGAGAGTGCAAATCGAAGAGCCCCACTGAGTGCGAATGACTGGCGAAGGTACGGCTTGAAGCCAAGAAATACAAGATTATCGTCTACACGGGAAATAATGTCCAAACACTGCAAGAAAAAAAAATATGGGTGCACTCTTACGGCAGCTGGCGAATACACAACAATAACAGAGATTATTTAGTCACATTGATTAATGAGACGAAACTATTCGCAGTGCGGGGTGACAGACAGCTGTTGGTTGGTTGGTTGGTTGGTGCTCGAGTGAGAATGTTTGCCCAAATAATGGTACTTCCCGCGCTTCGAAGGGACATCAGTCACGCTGAAGCTTGGTGAGCATCCTCATGCCCTTCGGTGGTATGTCGAGAGGGTGGCCGTTTGGTTTCAAGATTTATCTTTTCCTGTCATGGTTTGTGGTCTTCCTACCTCACAATATGCATAACCCTAGCATTGCACAAGGTAGGCATTCATGCACACTGCGAGGAACCACCATGGGTTCGAGCTAGTTGAGCACGCTCACGATACTGAAACGCCGTCGCGCAAACTTAACACCGCCTCTGTTGGGCAGGTGGAGAAGGGGGCGACAAAGGAATATGCCCCGGGTACGGAGGGAAGACGTTTATTTTATACTAACATTCTAGTCACATATTTTACAGTCCCAATTACATAATTTACAGTACAGGTGCGTACTTCCCGTTAGGTGAAAGGGGCGATGGGGCGCCACGCGCAAGTGCGCGCGTTTTCGTCGGCGCAGAGCCAGTGGGCTCTTCTGTCAGGGCAAATTCCGGGGTGCGCGCACGTTGTGCGCGCGCGCATCGCCGTGCTGGCCAGGATCGGCTCGCAGCAGCGAGGGAGACGGGGCCCATTCGCTCACAGGCGCGTACCGCACGGCGTGATTCGGTCGAGTGGTAGGTACGGCCTTACTATATGCAAGCGTAGGGGCAACAGGAGCAGCCTTAGGCACGGGCCGCAGCCGGAAGGGCTGGTGGGCTTTCGCCGGCGCAACAGAGTTGCAGCCGCTGGTAAAGAAAGCGTCACATACCTTCGGCCACGCCTTCGGCGTCCTGGAAGCGTCTCCCCGAACGACCCCCGCGCAGGGCGCGCATTCGCGTCCCGGTGAGAGTCGGGTTCGGGCATCGTTCAGACGGACCAATGAGGTGAGGTTAGCCTCCGCTACCAGGCGGAGCGCCCGCTGCGTGACAGTGTTTTATCGCCGCAACGGTCTCTGCAGGCTTCACCTCACGCAAGAGTTTGAGACGACGGCTCGGCTGTGCGCAGTGGGCGCCGAGACGAGCCGGCATTTCGGGGAGAGAGGGGAAAAACGCCGCGCAACGCCACAAACCCAGTGGTCGCGCAATGGCTTGGGCGTCAGGATCCCCACAGGTTTCAAGATCTCTCGGATATATCTGAAAGGGGAGCGGCTTCCACCATAGTCAATCCCTCGCGCTGCCCCTTCTGACGTCGCACCCTCGTGCTGTTCATTTTGTGCGCGAATCTCAGGATGCTTTGCTTCTTTTTTTATTTTATCTTGTTTGGTGTGTATGATGACGTCCTGCCTGCGTGTTTCAATTCGTGCTTGTGTCAACAAAGCGCGTTTGAAAGTTAGCGCTTGTGCCCGTTACGTCTTTCTGTGCCTGTCCGTTTTGTGCGCTACACGGAGATATATGGTTCAAGATCCCTGCTGACCGCCGCGGGTAACTTAAATATCGTCAGATTCTTGCAATAAACTTTCTAAAAGTTGCGAGACATCGCTCGTTTGCGTCGTATGGGTCTTTGTGCCTCGTCCGGTCTTTGCGCTCTATTTCCGGTTAATTTGGCGCGAAATTTTAGACATATTAGAGCATAAGGGTGACCTAAATAGCGCTAACTCGCCGCCCAAGTGCAGATGGGATGCGGTGAGACAGGTGGGTGGGTGGGTGGGGGGCGTTGATGAGCTTTCGCGGGCAGTGGATATTGCATTCAAGTTTCCAGCGTTTCCTGTAGAATCTGGCTTTTTCTATCAGGCAGACAGAGAAAAAACGTTAACCGAGTGGCAGACAAAGGTGTTAGGTCGCCCCGTGGTTGGTGGCATCCTCACTGCATGAAACTGGTTGTTGACTGTCAGTTGGCCCCTCGGCTGTCATCAGGTCGGACTGGCTTTTAGGGTTGGAGTTGGTCAGCCGGTGCTGCCACTGTCCGCTTTGGGCGTGAGAAGTGGCTATTTTTGGCACTCAAATGTCAGAAATAGTCTTTGTGCGTCAGGCAGTCGAACCGTCTATGGCTACACAGCTCCTCAGGAAGTACGCCAGTGCGGTGGGGTGAGGTTTCCCGTTTTAGTAGGCGTACAGACACGTATGAGGGAGGACACAGGACACCAGCCATCGCTATGAAATCACAGCATGTACAAATCAAGTTGTGTTTAATTGTTGGTTGATTGATTGATTGATTGATTGATTGATTGATTGATTGATTGATTGATTGATTCAGTACTGCCAGGCCTTAGGCAGGAGCCTCGTATCGTTTATTCGCACTCCTTTTGTTAATAATTACGAGTCGCCCAATTGGACGATGAACACGAGGCGGCCTTCCTTCTTTTGTTCTTCAAGCCCTGCGGAATAACCAACCGTGGAATATAACATCGAGCGTGAAGAGTTTCACCCACTTCAGCATATCCCTTCTCCTCCTCCTCTTAACCGAGCGTTCCAGCCAGGGGGGTAAGCATCATCGATTTCACGGGAAAGACGGGATATACGCGGGCTTAGAAGAGGCGGCGTCCCGTGGGATATGCACCGCGCGGTATCGGCCCCGTCCCGCCAGAAGGGAGGGAGGGGCAAAAAATAGGGCCGATAGGGGAAGGACGTGCGAGGAAGGCGGCAGAGCCCGGGATGAGCGCGGGATAACCGACGGAAGAAGCAGCGCGCAGGAACGCCCGCCCTAAGACTGCGTAAATCCTCGCCCCTAACCTGGTCGGCGGACGTGATCGATCAAGGGGGCTTCCTGGCGCGAGAAAGATGCCTCCTCTTCTGGCACCGGCGCTGAAGCACGGCGCTGTCGCCCCCCAACCGGCTAAGGTGGGGGACGACGCAGCACTGACTCGACAACGAGGCCGTTACGCAGCGCAGACGCCCAGGGTGTGGAACAACTCGTGGGGGAAAAAGACGTCACCGATGAACGGTGTCTCCTGCCGCTGTGGTTTGGAAACGGAAGTGTGCAGTTACGATGTCGGGAAGTTGGGTAGAAGACCTTTGAGGGGGCTGGGTGGCGTTTCGGTGCCGCGTTGTAGTAGGCACACCCGCTCCTCTCTCGACGTGCTGCCGCAGGAGATCGATGCCGCTGCGGCCCTGCGCTGTCGGGCCAGTGGCCCCGGGCGCACCGCAGAGGAGAGGCCCCTCTCTTCTCAGTCTCTGGGCTGCACTCGGCCGCGCCTCGGTATGTGGGGCTGCGGTGCGCCTCTGCTGCTGCAAGGCGCACCCTGTGTTGTGGCCGCAAGGGAAAAATCTCATCTTCCTTTTTTTGGTCCTTCACTCGTTTTCTGCCTGCTTGAGGAGCGTTCGCTGCTGATGGAGACGGAGCGAGAAGGGGGCGAGCGAAGGAAAAGAACGGGGAGGAAGAAATGGCAGCCGTTTCTTTCACCATTTACAGGAGTGGATAGTACGTAGTGAGGTTTGCATAACTGTGCACCAGGTAGTTGTTGTGGGAAGCACAACTCGTCGAGGAAAGAATTCTTTTCTGGGCCTCCACAGACTACATTGATGATGAAACTTGAACATTACTTAGTCAGATGTACTGCAACTAATTAGTGACGTCTTCCCCAATCATCTTTTCTATCCCCTTTTTTGCCTCCACTCTGCATTAGTCATTCATTCTGCGATGAAGTACCAGCTAGCCCGCTTAGGCACCTTAACTCGGTTAATGTGGGCGGCCTTACTATTGCTAATCACTTCCTCATGGTAATGCGTTGGTGTTTTGCAACGAACGCTTCGTGATTGGGAGCGGTTGCTTGGGGCGGAGTGTGTTCTGAGCAACGCCCTGCGAGAGACTTTCGTTTTCCTCTTTTTGTCATTCGCTCGGAGGGCCCTCTCTACATTAAAGTCGTTCGTCCATTCCGCGAATCGTCCAGGTCGGTACGTGACCAAAGCTGCGAAACGCACTGCGCGACGGCATTAATGCGGAATGTCGCTCTGCGCGCACGCGGCTCGCATTTTTAAAGCTGGGCGCGCTCATAACTGCAACGCATTCCTTCCAACGTTTGGCACTCCCCCTCCCCCGTGCTTGGAGCATGAATTGAAGGTACGGGTGGGGGGAAAAGTTGTCGCATGGATGCGCGTTGGCACCCTTCTCGCCAGTGCTGCTAAAACTTGCCCGCGGCATGCTCCGCCGTGACGTGCACCAGCTAGCTGGCTTAAACGCTTCACGTATTATGTCGCCCGCGGTGCGCGCTCTTCCCCGAAAAGTGTGCGCGCGTGCCGACAACAGCGGCTCGCCAATTTCCCCCGGCGGCGGCGGCGGGTAATTAAGGGGGTGACTGATGAACCGCGAGGGGTGTCAACCCGGCGGAAGGGAAGGGAGGGGCTCGAAAGTGGAGCGGGGTGGCAGGGAAGGGTTGAACTCAGCGGGAAGGGCACTTGTCGTTTCTCGAACGGCGCGCCGCCAAGCGGAGGCTGCGGGAACGAAAAAAAACAAAGGGCGGGGTTGGCGGGGGGGAGCGCTCGAATTCCGACCGCGCTCCTCCAACACGGCCCGACAAGCGGTGCGAGGCACGCCCAGCGGGTTCCTTCGGGGTTTGCCGCGGGCGCGGCACTCCGCTTACTGACCCGTCCCGGTTAACGCTTGGCGGGAGCCTTTAATTCGATAATGCGCGCCTCATTAGGCGTGGGCAGCAGCGGCCGGCGACGCGCGTGGCCGGCCGTGCGGGGAAGCGCCGCGCAGTGAGCTTCTCGTATTACTTATCCCCGTGGCCGCTGCACAGCTTGCGTCCCGATGAGCCTTGTTTTGGGAATGGTAACGAACGAGCCGCTTCGCTGCGTCGGAGTGCGCTCGCCTGCGTGCCCGAGCGCATTCGCGCCGGTCCCACGTTACTTTTACCCGGGCCTTGGAGACGGAACGCTTCGTTCTTGTGGCCGCAACTGATACGTGTTCGGTGGTTCCAAATCTAGATTACAGCGCAGGCCCTGCTGCGTTTGCCAGAGGGGCGGTTGACTCGACGTGCGAGGTGTAGGAACATACCGAATAGGTGATGCCTGACGTAATCGTAGTCTGGTGCACCACAAACTTCGTAACCCGTGAACCTGCGTTAAGCCCGTCGGTTTACCGTGCGCCTTGCAATGACCCCCCCCCCCCCCCCCCCCCCCATACTACGTGTTTTGCGGCAAAGCCACCCCTCCCTCCCTTACCCCCTTCTTTTATTCATAGAACCATTCGTTGAACAGAAAGAAATGTGTGTGGTGCACAAGTTGCCGGAAACGCGCCGTATTTCAAAAGCGGGGGAGTCTTGGGTTTCTGGATGCTTTGAATTATTCTAAATTCACAATATTGACACCTTCCTTTCTCACAGAGTGGGAAATTAATTCGAAGATAGCTGCCTTAAGTTCGCAGGCAGAATACACCTCTACGCTCTTCCAATAGCCGATACCACGGTGAGTAAAAAATTGGTCGAAAGAGAACTGCCCTCCACCGCCTTCTAGCGGAAGCCCAGCTTGAATAAGCTTTCACCGTGCTCGGAAATCACAGGAAAAAAAAACTTTCGGGGTTTGACGAACGTCTGATGTGGCGCACTGTTCGCTTATTAGGGAGATTTGTTTATCGAGACATTTTTGACAAGAGGGAGGGGGGGGGGGGGGTTAATTGTGGTTCAGGTAGCGGGTGAATCGTTTCTGGGATAGTGCCTGATATGAGTCTCTGCCGGGCGACAAGAAGGCTTACGACTTGTGAAGGTCCACACCGCAGGGCGCTCCAGGGTTGTTTAATCCAGCGCGTCTGTTGTGCGCCCTGTCGAAGGCGCCTCTCCCCCCTGCATCACCTTCAAGTGTGCTCCGACCTGAATTACGATCAGTTTCGCAGAAGCCGTTTTTTACATTCATGTCCCTTCACGGGACGTCTGTCCTGCACACTGGGCCATTTTCTCTTTGAAATTTCGTCTTCTGGGGAGGGAACGGAGGAAGGGAAGCTTTTTCGGCGCATCTTTTACGACGCGCCGCTCGCGTATCGCGCGCCGTGCCGAGTGTGAAGAAGGTCGTTGCGGATCGAGCTGCGGCTCGTTCGTACCATTTACGGCCGCCCCCTTCTGCGCTTCTTTATTGTCGCGGAAGCGATAGCGTCGCCCACCTCGGCCCCTGCACGTTTTCTTACGGGCCCGAAGAGGCTGCTCGCCGCCCGCCATTATGGCCTCTTGATCCTAACCGCCTAGCTTGGGATCTCTTTGCACGTAGGGTTTACACGTCCGTACTGCGTCCCCTCTATCGACTGGGAGCTCTGTTTGAACTCCGCTAGGCGTAGCTGCCTGCCTCTCTGGCCCTGTCGCTTTGGCGCGTATTTCTAGAGGAACCGTTCCGACGTTCATTGCCAGGATCCTCGGCGCGATTTCCGCGTTGGGGTTGGGCATTCACTGCACGCGCGGTTAAGGGTTTTGGGAAGAGGAAGCCGCGTTGCGTTCGTCTGATGGCTGCGTATTTGAGTGTTCACATGTCTCTGAAGACACCCACGTCTGTTGGGCAATATTCCTGCGTCCAAATCCACACCGCGTAAGCGAGACCAAAGAACAAAAAGGTGAGTTGAAAGAGGTTGTAACGGATAAACTGTTTATAGTTAAAAAAAAAAAGTGATTTTCCTGTAAGCAGGTCAGTGTTTTGACGTCAAGTCTGGCGGAAAAGCCAACTGTAGCGCGCTTCGAAAAACTGGCACCCGCTTAACGTCGCGCGCCAGTTGGATGATTATAACGGCTCGCAGTTTAGTGCGTTGGAGGTAGCCACACACTGCAACTTCTTCAGCGAGGAACAAAGCGAGAAAGGAATATGCCTAAGCGTATTGCGTCACAAACGGGCGCACGCGAGAATGAGCGCATTCAGTTCCACGTAGCAGATGTAAGCGGACTCCTCAAATCGCCCCATGTCAGCGGTTACGTTAACGAGCTGCGGCGAGTGCCGCCTTGTACCTCCGTCCTATTTCTCTTCCGCGAAGCACGAAGTGCTGCGGGCACTTCTCACCGAAATGCTCTTACCCGCAACTGTCGTAATAACCCTTTAACTCCGCTATCAGATGAAGCGAGCGTCGCGTAACGACATGCGCTATTGCATATTTCTCCTTACCGTCTGTTTGTCTGTGTTATCTGGTTATCTCAGACACTGTTCTCCGCGAATTCCGCGAGCAGAGAAAGGAATTAACTGCGGCGCGTGGAAACTGGGCGGCTATAATGGCGCGCGCGCCTATCGCAAGGCCGTATCATTTACGCCGCTGTTACACACTTTCCAGGGCATAACGCGACCATTTCGCATTCGTAGTGGTCGTGGCAATCAGCGTGTAGTGACAGGCGGTCTTTAGCGCGCGTGTCCGAAGTATGATTTCTCCGCCCGACGACAAGCCTCTGCTGTACGCGGCGGCATCTATTTCTTCCTTTCCACCTCTTTCGAAAGAACGTTTGAAACGAGTGTCGCGCGTGCTGTGGCGGCGGTACGTACTTATCGATCTAGGAAGTTCGTTTATTCTTCTTCTTCGTCGTCGGTGTCGTCGCGCTCGAGGAGCGGGCGGACACGATAACTCGGGTATTTACAGCCAGTTTGGACGACTTTCGAGGCGTGCCTGCCTGGGGCGGGAGGGGGAGCGGTGTCGTATTTCAGCTGGCGTGGGACACAGCTCGGAGCAACCACTTAATGCTGGCTATCGGCTTGCCAAACTGATAATCCCGTGGCGTGCTAGAGAGAAAATACGCCTCGCTTCGACGGGTACTTCGTCTGCGAGAACCCCGCTTGGGATTCCTGTTTGATGTAGCTCCGATAGTGGGCCTAATTTTCCTATTAATGGGGTCGAACGGTGATAGTATCTAAATGCACTTCGTTCGTGCTCCTATGGCTGCAAATCCGCCTCCTGGCTCCGTTTCTGCGGTGTTTGTGTTCACGAGCACGAGTTAGATGTCAACCTGTTTCGGAATATATAGAGAAATTTTCCACTTATACGAACTTTGGCATCTGAATATTTTGTGCGATATACCGGAATGTTTATTTCTTGTCGGAATTGCGGTAACTCGCTTCACTTTATTCAAATACAGTGCACTTGTGCAAGCGTGAAAAAAACGTCTCGGTCCTCCTCTCCGCGTATCTGGCTTTGCGCGAACTATCCTGCTTTCCGATACCCGTAAGGGTATCGCAGTTGTGCCCACTTCGACGTTTTACACGCAGGTATACAAAAGCTTGGGTCTGCATCGCCCCATTTGTCTAGTCGTGAGTGGCGAACGGGTCGGTAAAGGCTTGAACCTTCGCGCAGCTGCCTACCCATTCGTTGTATTTTTTTCTCTCCTTTCTTTCTTTCTGGTTCATGCTCCCCTCTATGTCGACCTGTGATCTGGCCGCACATATGTTTCCAGTGTTTACCGTTTCCCCCGTGGCTTCGTGCGTGCGATTGCTGGGGGCGCAGCTGTGCAGTCGTGTACATCCGGCCGGTTCTCTCCCGCCGCTGCTTGAGTTCTATAATTGCCGCATTTATGTTTCCCTTATCTCGGTCCTGTTATTTTGCCGAGTGAAATCGCACCGATTGATTACTCCCTGCTCGTCTCGCTGGAAAGCGAAGCGGGTGGTCATTAATTTGATGCGGATTTGGCAGGCGGTAATAATGGGGGCACTAAACTCGTTCGGTATGAAATGCAAAGGTTAAATTGACAATAAAGCTGTGTTTGGGGGAAGGACGGGGGGGCTATGAAATTGATAAGGGCGACGAAAAACTGGCAGATAGCTTTTGTAGCGGCAATGGCTTGACCTCGTTGGGTTATTTTCGCTTTATTTTTTATTTTTTCGCTATAGGGACGCCCCGTGCGAGGCAAAAAGCCGCTGTGTGGAGCAGACGGGTCATTGCCGTTTTGAAAGGATTCAGCGGTAAAAACAGGTGTTTTTTTTTCAACAGCTGTAGCTCGCGTAGAACTTCACATCTTTGTTTTTGTTTTTTGTTTTCCTAAATGTTATACGGATGAAAATACTGCGCATAAAGATTTCCGTTGTGATTTCGGTTGTTCGCAAATAGGTCACGAATATGCCTGAAACAAACAAGCACATCTTTCTAATCGCTTGTGCGAACTGTGCAATCCACCTGTTGAAAAATCTAAAGGCTTCTACAAAAATCAGTTGGCTATGTTTCTCCTTCTCCTACGATTCGCATTAAACTAGACGTTACGTTAGCCTAGCTGGGGCTTCGTTTTATGTTTCTTTCCTTTTTTCAGGTACCGGTGAACGCTCTTAAACGATGCAGCTTACGCTGCAGTATAAGCATTTTCGAAACAGCAGTCGATTACGAAACAACCGTTCTTTTATAATGCAGTTTATTGGTTTTTATAGGATATATTCAGTTTTGTGAAGCTACATTTTAATACCCACCACCCCCCTTTTTTTTATTGCAGGCAGTAATCCGGTTGCCCTCGATCTAAGCGCCTTTCGCCTTTATCCTTTGTGAGACTGCGTTACAACATGTATGTACAGAACCGCTACTGCTGGATTTGGCAACATTCGTGCGAAATAAGAGCAGCAAACGTCCGTGCGAGCGCTCAAAATATTGTTTAAGTGAGGCATGTATCATATTTAAAGTTTGCTATTTTCGGTTAAAACCGAACTATAATTTCGCAAAAGTATGCCGGAGTCGTTTGTCGTATACGAAAAAAGGTCGCTCTTTAAATGCCAATAAAACTCGATGCTCATTCGTGCTCAACGGTGCGTTTCGTCGTCGTGAATCAAGTTATACGAAATAAGCGAGGCTGCTGGCGACATTGCTGTCGTGCACTTTTCGTCCTATTATTTTGAGTCACTCGCGCGAATAACGTTGTTTCTGATTTTTCCCCTTCTTGAACCCGCGCTTCTCAATGCTCTTCAACATGCATATACCCGAATCGAAAATGTGGTCGTTGTTGCTCAGATTACTCATCTATAGTCTGCGGGTGTTCGAGCCTTTAGTTTTCGAGTTTCAGGTGTGGCAATAATCCGCCAGAAAACACGCGGTCTATCTTACTTGCTTATCGAATTTATTTTTGAGGGTTTCACAGTTCCGTATGCAGACTGTTTCTTCACTGTCACGTCCCGTGCCGACCTATACTCGCTTTTTGCCAGAGAAAGGGGTTCCACGTATATTATCTCTCTATTATTCGTAGGTTTTGGTATTGTTCTTGTACTCACGCTCTTAAATTACAAACATCAACGTTGCAAAGCTGTACGACCCGCCGCGGTGGGTCAGCGGCTAAGGCGCTGCGCTGCTGAGCACGAGGCCGCGGGTTCGATTACCGGCCGCGGCGGCCGCTTTTTCTGATGGAGGCGAAAACCAAAAAACGCCCGTGTGTACGAGATTTAGGCGCACGTTAAAGATCCCCAGGTGGTCAAAATTAATATGGAGCCCTCCACTACGGCGCGCCTCATCGCCTGCGTTGCTTCGGCGCGTTAAACCCCACAATCAATCAATCAATCAATCAAGGCGTACGACATTCAAAGGAATCACCGCGAATATATAATGACTGCGGCAAGTTTCGCTATACGTAGGCAGAAACAAATATTCGAAAGGAAGTGTAATCGTAAAATGGTAATTAGAAAATCGCTCCGAATTTGCAGAAAATAACATAAAATTTTAGGCCTAATTGCTGCTCTCATCAAAAGTTCCGAAGCAGAAATATTGTGTTGGGCATGCACATCTCGTTATATGCAGTTCGCACAGAAAGACAGAACAACAGCCACACACACAAAAAAGAAACGAGCGTCCAAATCAGTTTTTCGTTTAGGAAACAATTAATCTAGGGGTTCGGAAAGATTTGGCAAAATATAATGACCCTCGCAATGCACTATAAGGAGGCAACACCGGCCGTTAGCTGATATTAACACAACGAAGTTTACTAATTTGGGCGTCGGGCTCATATCTTCATGTTTGCGTGTAATCCACGGCTTACTGCGCATGCCTGGTTTCATGCTTCTCCGCTCGGGCAGTGCGGATCCGCCCATCGTGGCATGCGCGGATGATATAAAGCGTTAGATAAGACAGCGTACGTAGTAAAAAAAGATATCTCGGGGCAAGCATGTGTGCAAGTACAAAAGAATCGACAACTAATTTCGAAGATTAAAACGGATTCGCGTTTATACGTTTCGCTCATGCGTTAAATTTACCAACGAAAGACAAATAAAAAAAAAAAAACCTGCGAGTGAAGCCTGGAGTCTTTCGGGTCCAGGATCATTAACGGTATCTCGTTACTCCCCTCTTTCACCGAATAAATCATTCGGTGGGATGAAATGGGCAGATTGGCACGTTGATTGGGCCGGCCCTCGTTTTGTGTGTATGTGCGTGCGTGTTCGTTTCTTTTTTTCTTTTTTTTTTTCTTTTTTTTAAGGAAGATGGTTCCGCGAGAATTCCGTTCAGGGGAAGGAGGGGGTCGGGTTGGAGTCAGTCGCAATATAAGGAAAGAGCGCGCCAGCGCAATGTGATCAAAACGAACCGAGATGACGTAAAGTAAAAACAGGAAGCGGGAATCCGAGCCAGTCTGTCTGTCTGTGTCTCCCGAGGGAGATGACATCAGGGAGACCGGAAGCCAGCTTTGAGGAATGGCGACAGGGGGAAGAAATGGAGGAGGAGGAGAGGGAGGGGGATATATTAGAGGATCGAAGACAGAAGCGAAGTGCGCGCAGGGATGGTTGCGGGGGGAGGAAGGCGGGAAAAGTGTGGAGAAAGACGGACGAACGAGTGAGGAGCACTGGGCGGAAATAAAGAGCGAGCGCCGGGGACGCGTGGCAGAAATCAATTTCGCGTACCCGCAGTTTGTCGACAGTCGGTCTTGCTTTTTCATCGCGCTTGCTTGCTTGCGCCCCCTTTTCATCGTTCGTCTCCTTCATCTTCTTTTATTTACCTTTTTTTTTTTTTGGAAGGGGAGGGGGCTCGTTTCTCTTCGTCACTCCTTGGCTCCTTGTTCCTCTCCAGCTTTTTTTTTTTGTCAAGATCCTGTTTTTTTTTTTTTTTTTCCCTCTCCGCTATCTTTTGTCGTCTCCCACCGCCCGGCCGAAAATGCTACGGAGGAAAAAGCAATCCCAATTCGCGGAGGAAGAGGAGGGATGACGGGATGAGGAAAAATAAGGATAGAATTGAGTGTGACGAAATGAGCGAAAGCGAGTTGGGAGCGTTTGTTCATTCGAGCGGATATTTGACGATTATTTGTGCGAGAGATGGTCGTCGTCGTCCTCCTGTTCTCCCGACTTACGCTCCTCGCTCGTTTCTTTTTCTCGCTCCCTTTTGTTTGGTCTGGGTTTCTTGAACCTTTCGGTTCTCCCTGCCGAAGGATTGTCTCTGCTGCGTGGAGCTTTAATTCTCTCCCTTTCTTCTTGTTTGTTTTTCTTCCTTCTTTGTGTCTGCGTGAGTGTTTTTTTTTTATTGTTGGTTCTGCGCCTTGACTTGCGTCTGCTCTCGCTTGACTTCTTTTATGCAATCTAAATGTAGCGTTACTCTTTTTCAATTCGTCCCACTGTGTATACTTTTCTGCATTTTCATTGTTTTCTTTACGTATTTACAGCGGGTGTTATTTTATCGTTACTTTTTTTTAGGAGGAGGTGGGGGACCACGCCTGCTTTTTTTTTTCTTCAAATTTTGGCATGAGCTTTTTTTCTTCGACCGAATTCCGCCCCTCCCCTCATTGTCCCTTCGGGATGTTCTCTTTTTGGTTGGGGCCCCGTTAGGTTTATCTGCCTTAGCTCCATCCCGTGCTGGGATCTGTGGCGCACTCCGTACGGTGCTCGAAATCGTTCCATGCTTTCTTGACCATTTCCGTCGCAGTCGTTCGGGGACGTCGTCTTCAGGTGTGGGCCAGAGCGATGAGCACACTTTCGCTTCGTTGCTAAGTGCGCGAATGCAGCAAGTGACGATTATCGTTCAGTTTTGAGTCGCCTGGTGCACATAGCGCTCAGCGGCTGATGCGAATGGGTCCCAACGGGGACGGTATGGACTCGGCGTTTCCCTTGTACAGAAACTAATTAAGCGCTGCTGGAATTTTCTGAACCGCATCCTCGTCCACAAGTGGTGTACTGCGTCTGAGCGGGTTGAGCAGATATATCTCTCTTATAGGGTCTGCCGGAAAGTATTGAAGATAAATTTTAAAACCTATATGGGTGGCTCTTATCACTATGATTCGTTCATTCAACGGGTATGAAATAATGCTCAAGCGCTTGTATGAACGTTTTGAAGAGCTGTTTCAGGTTCGTCCCGAAAACTAATCTGGTTTCTGCGCCTGACAAAGTTCCCGCGTAGGTCCAATAGGCGGTGCGACTATATGGGCGTTTTTCTCGCGAAGCAGCCGTGCACGGTATACTTTGTGGTGAAAAGATGGCCACAGAAATCACGCTTTCAAACTGGGAGCAAACATTTCTGGATCATGAACGTTTCTGAAACATTTCTGAATGCTTGAGGCTGTATCAATCCGTCGTTTAATCGGCAAACCAGTATCCGAAATTTCTCTGTGGGCAAATAACGCACTCCGTTATCATGAGATGTGCGTCGCCGAGTGGAAATCGCAGTTTAATCCATCCATCCGTGTTCACGGGGAGAAAGACAAACGGTGGT
Source organism: Haemaphysalis longicornis (assembly GCA_013339765.2). Lineage (NCBI taxonomy): Eukaryota > Metazoa > Arthropoda > Arachnida > Ixodida > Ixodidae > Haemaphysalis > Haemaphysalis longicornis. The sequence continues at coordinate 75,387,975 of CM023453.1, forward strand.
TGGTAACTGTAAAAGAAAAAAAAAATTTAACCTGCTGAAATTGAAAAAACTTTCTATGCCTCCTTGCGTTTTCCCATTGTCTTCGTGGTATTTCCCCGTATTCCCCAACCCGTCTTTCCGTAATTTCGTTCCTGAAGAGTGCTGCTTGTTCAGCTTCTCCGCAAAGCGCAGGGCCTGAGTCTGTGCGCTCGCGGTTCGTTTTACCACTGCTCTCACGTCGGCGCTCCGTGACGTCGGTGGTGTGGGGAGACACCAACATGTGGGTCTAAAATGAATACCGGTTATAGTTATCCCCCCCCCCCCCCCCTAATATCCCATTTCCATGTGTCTCAATTCCTTTTTTAATATTCCCAGTCATTGTGTTGTTTTCTTGCTCTTTGTGGTTTCGTTGATTTCCTCTACATTTTTCCCGTCTCTTGAGCTCGCTGTTTTATGTCTGCGCGGGCCGGCGAAATTGTTTCGCCGGCTAGGACACAAGCTGGTCGGCTGCATTACGATTTGCCCTTTTCACGCTTCGCTGGCACCAGCTTCTTTCATCAGGCGTCTCCGCGTCTAGTTTGTCCCTCGATACTTTTTTCTTTTATTTCTGCGGTAGCAAGGCTACCATCTTTTTGCATTTATCATTTGTTCTGAGCTCCTTTCGATTCTTCTCTTCTCTACTCTGTACCCCTGTCAAGAGCGCTCTTCACCTTTACTACTCAGGTCTGGGGTGGTTTCGTAAGCTCAAGTGCTCCCCGCAATTTTTTTTTAATTTTCTGGTTACGAACGAGACAGCTCTGCCAGATAACATTGCTGGCGTGCGTTGTGCGGGGTTATTTCTTCTGCTGCCACCCCCTCTCTTAGCAGCGCCGTGACAGCAGCGATCGAGCCAGCCTCGCTTGCGCCATGTGTCGGGGGCAGTGTGTAGAGGTGGCGTGTTTGCAAGGACGGCGACGAGCCTTGCACCGCGTGATGGCTTCCATGCCACGCTCCCTGCGCTGCGTTGCCTTGCCTTGCCTTTTGTTCCTTTAACGCTCCGTAATGGTTCGGTTGGTCAGGCGTCGGTCATCATCAACCATGCAACGAGTGGGGGGTTGAACACCCGCTCGCCGTTTTCTCTTTTCTGACGAAGGGAGAAAAAAAAAAAAAAGCCCCGCTGTCGGGCCACATTCGGAGAATTCCAATTCCCACCTAGCCGCGATGTGCAGCGCGCATAATGGATGGGTCAATTGCTTCCTCCGCGTGTTTGAGCTCCATGTGGAATCGGTCGAACTTGGTGCCTTCCCGCTAAAATTGACAGACAGACAGACAGACAGACAGACAGACAGACAGACAGACAGACAGAGAGAGAGAGAGAGAGAGAGAGAGAGAGAGAGAGAGAGAGAGAGAGAGAGAGAGAGAGAGAGAGAGAGAGAGAGAGAGAGAGAGAGAGAGAGAGAGAGAGAGAGAGAGAGACTTGCACTTCCGGTAACCGCATGGGAACGTGAAGTGGCATTGCGTCAGCGCTAAGATTTAGTTGTGTTCATAGTTGGTCGCACAACACCTCTGCCTACTAAGTAAGAGGCGTCTGGGCGAATAGGCGCCGAAGCAGCTCCGGTACCTCTGCCTTCTGGTGAAAAACGGCTGCCGTCGTCGTGGGACGTGACGAGAACAGGAGCCAAGCAGCAGCAGCGTTGTTTCACGCGTGGGGACAAGGCAGCGGAGCGCCTAATTGCCTTGTCGCCTTTTTTTCGCAACCCGCGTGTGTGCGTGTGTGTGTGTGTGTGTGTAACGCGTTCCTTCTCGCGTGCCGCGGCGCGTTACAACACGAAGGTTGGTTGCTGAAAAAGTGCTCTTTTGTTTAGTGGTGCGCTTTGTGTGTGCGTCTTGACGGATGTGCGTGCCTTGATACGCGGGCTAATTTATTCTCCCGCCTCTCTGTTCTTCGCAGTGTGATAGTGAGAGCGACAGCGAAAGGGTAAGTGCCGGCTTTCTCGCTCTCTGCCTCAGCCACGGATGCTGCGCACCACGTCTGATAAGCACACCTCGTGAGCTGCCGCCAGCCACCGCCGTAGCCTCTCTCGCCGCAAGGAGCCCAGCTCGCTGGATTGAGGCGACTGGTGGGGGCCCTCTCTGGCGGCCTCGAATATTCTTTCTTTATTATTATTCAGGGTGGCGCATGTTGTAGCTTCGATCGGTTACGATTGGGGTGACGAGGTCGGGAGGGAACATGTGTTGTGTATTGCGTGCCAAATGAACCCCCATTGTCCGAACGTCAAGGCAACGTCCCCTAGCGTGGCAGCTTTTTTCCGTTGCCCTTCACGGCCAGAACAGTACAAGAGCAGTGTATGCGCACGTGTGTTCTGTTACTTTCGCTCGTTTCTACGTTGCCGTTGCCGTTTTGCGTTGCGTATCTTTTTAGTTCGAGTAGCAGACGCACAGCGGTTTTTTTTTTTTTTTTTTTACGGCCACCTGATTCCTTCACTGTCGGAGAACCATATTTCTGCTGAAGTTCACCGCGAAAACGCGAAGTTGAAAAGTGAACTAACGTGGATTTTTAACGAAATCTCAACAAAACGAAACGGCAAAGTCGCGTACATAGCGACGCATCGATAATAGCCCTTTTCACGTTCAGTACGAGATTGCAATGCCTAAGATTGCAAAAGAGCGCGTGCTTGAGCGACCCCAGCTGTGTTTTCCGGGATTTAGAAGGAGAGCTACAACCGCCGATAGGTTTCGCAACGATAAGCTTCTGTCGACGCGTGCGTGTTCGGGGTATTTTTCTTTCTTTGTCTTCGTGTTGCCTCAGAGGCGGCTGAAGGGTTCCGTGAGTAGTAGCTGCTTAGGCGCCATAGATCACCCTCGACCACCTTGTGCGCGTGGGTTCTCGTCAGAAGAGTGGATGATTGCGTGTGCGGGCGTGAGGCACGCTCGTGTGGAGATGTCGCGCATCCATCATTCGCGGTCGGTTGTTCGCGGCGTGTAAACAACGAAAAAAAAAAAAAAAAGTATTGCCGCGCTTTTTGCAGTTCGTCACGTATGGGTAGTTTCGGCAGGGCGCGATCTTTCACCTCACGTGCGCCTCTCTTTTGCTTTTGTTCGCCTCCCGTTCTATCTCTATTGTTTGTTTTCATTTCCTTTCGGGTATTTATTTGTCCCCGCACCAGTTTCGTGGTCGGCTTAGTTGTCGGTAGCTTTAAACGGTTCCTGTAGCCCGTAGCGCTCTAAGGTTCGCTCAGACGGTATGCGTTTTTTTTTTTTTGCTTTACACCATCTGGCGGAAATCAAAGTTCACTCGTGGGCACATTTGGGAGTCCGTGTGTCGGCGGCCGCCGCCTTTTTTGACCGCGTTGCAGGGTTACTTTGCTGCAGTGCGTGTATGCAAACTGTGAAACCCGCTTTACAGGACAGGTAGATTTTTTATGAATTGTTGGGGTTTTCCGAGCGTTCGCATCAGTATATTTTGTTTTCTGGGAGGTTTACATTGATAGTTCGTTTTGCGAACGTTCGGCTGCATAGATTTTCCGAGATAGTCGGTGTTAAACGGAGAGGGGTAGGAATGACCTTGCGTCGTCTCATTTCTCGCTAAACTCGAGTTACGTAACGAAAGTTATTCGGGTTAAAAAAAAAGTTGCCGTTTTGTCCTTGTTTGCTTTCTCCCTTTTCTCGTTGTTAATAGCTGTTTCTCGCTGCTCGTCGTGAATATTGCGCTAACGAAAGTTCGTGTTGACGCCGTGGCAAGCCTTGACGCGCGGCGCTTGCGCCAATCAAAGAACGGTACAAGCAGAATGTTCTTGTGCCAACAAGTACCTCTTTCTGAACGCTCCTTCGAGAAAAAAAAAAAAAAAAAAAAGATGCTGCCCGCGTGACTTCTTCCGGGCGATGGGCTTAATGACATGCGTTCCATGCGCGTCCACTCGGCGTAACGCGTCGTGACTCATTTCACTTCAATTTTCCCCGTCTTGACGCCAGTGGCACGATATGCTTCGAGCGCATCTCCTTCTCGATCTTTCTGTCCTCTTTTTTTGTTGTTTGTAATGTTGCGAGGCTGTGAAAAGCTACGTTCAGACGTGCTCTAAGTGCCAAGAGAGGGGCTTTAATAAAACGGCCTTCTTTATACGACGCTCCGTCGCAACTGATATTCCCGAGCGAAATCTGTGTTCTTCTTTCTCCTCTCCTTCTCCCTCGGCTCTGCGTTTTTTTTTTTTTCGGTCTCTTTTACGAGCGCTCCCGTCGGATGTCTTGGCTAATTGAATGCTGCTTGGCTGGGCTTGATTTTATCTCCGAGTTTAGTTTTTGTTTTCCTCTTTTTTTCCTTGACTAATTTCAAAGCCGCCGGATTCGTGGCGCCTCTGAAGTCAGAGATCATTTATGAGGAAAAGCGCCGTTGAAGAGAGGTGTGCCGAGGGAGTGGAGCCTCCTCGCGAGATTTTTTTTCTTGTTGTGCGTGGGCACTTGCGGTTGTAGCTGTCGCGCGGCAAGCCTTAAATAACGACCTCATTAATCATTCCATTGAGTGCCCTGTCTCTCTGCTGTGTCTGTGGGCGGCCTCCGTGCCTCCGGACAGTTGTTGGTTGGGCTCGTGTAACGCTGAGTCGTTCAACGTAATTTCGGTTAAGCGGCTAGCTGGGGACGTGATTTGGAAGCGAAGTACGTTTCGCATCGTCAGGTTAACGTGCGACGTCTCTCGAGGCAATCCTAAATGGATTCCGCCGCGCCAGCGCAGTTTCGTCATTTTGATTCACGTAGTGTGCCTTAGCCGCGGTGGCATTTCGTTGGCGCCGTCTGAACGGGTGGTGAGCGTACTACGTGAGCGGTGTGTTTTAGTTTTCAGCCTGCAAAAGTTGTCTCCTCTTGTCGTAAAGGCCCTCGTTCTTCGCACGTGCTCCCACTGCAGAACACTCGGACCCTAGAAGATCCTGGATATTGACTACTTTAGTAGCGCGACATGAACCCACTATAGATATAAGGAGAGGCAACATGTCCTAGTAATGGCCCCTTGATCAAGCTGCGAAGTCTTGGCAACCCGCAAAGGGGTCTCTTATTTCCCTCCCGTAAAAAAAAAAAAAAAAAAAAAAAATCACGCCGTATCCACGGAATGAATGATGATAAGTGGGGCGAAGCTCGAGAGGGGGAGATCATCGGTAACCGTAACTCTCCCGTGAAAGTTCGCCCATTACATCATTAAGAAATACGTAAGACTGTGTGCGTACATTGTACAAATCAACTTTTATTTTCGGAGTCAATGCTCCCAGGCCCAGACCTGGTGAAAGACCCCGCGCCATCGAGGACTACCCCGCACCTCCACCACAATTTGTCACGTAGGATGGGACACAACGGTAAAGAAGAACTTTTATTTAGGGCGAACTTGTGCCCGAACAAGACGAGAGGAAACGAGCAAAGGCCCTTGCGTCTCGTTCGATCTCCGAGAACGACTGCCCGCGTTCGTGGCGTGATCTCTTGCGTGATCTCCCCCTCGCAGTGCACGTGCGCTCGCGCCTCCGTTGGCGAACACAGACAAGCTCGCGCTCCCGGTGCCGAGTTTGCGCTGCCGGTTGCAGCCGGTTCTTGCGCGTGCAACGCGGCCCACTTTGCGACATCTCCGAAAGCATGCGGCGGTCACGTACCACGAGACACAAGGGATGGACAGACCCATGGCTTTAGGAGCTTCGCCCCTAAAAGAATGCTGCCGTTTCGCACAATTTCGACAGCTGGTTTTGTTGTAGTAAGCCTGTATATTTGAGATGTGTGGATTAAAAACAAGAGACCGAGAAGAAGACAGAAAGGGGCCGGGGTGCTGCGGTGTTCTTGCTTCTTGGCACTGCATGTGTCACGCGGAAGCCGTGCCAGCGAAAAGGTGTGCCGCAGAGCGCGTTTTGTATATGCAACGAAGGGGCTTCACGTCTCCCGTTTGCGTAACGGCCCGGGGCTGCAATTAACGAGAAAGATCGCTCGTACAGCGTCTCGCAAGCGTGGAGCCGCGCGGTGCTAATTAAACTGGTCGGACTAGCTTTTCGCCCTGCGCAGACGTACAACATGTCGTCACGGGGATAACCCAACCACGGAGGAGCGCGTTGCACACCGACTGTGGGAGTGGACAAGCCGGCTGTTTAGAGGCTTCTTTCCTCAACCTGGATCCTCTATCTTCGTTAATATTGAGCATAAATACGCGGGCTTAATTGGCGCGCGTTTCTCGGAACGCTGCCTGTTACGTTGCCAGATATTTCCTAATATCACTTGCGACGTTCTTCCTTAACTACACCAATATAACTGCAACGTGAGCCACGTAGCCTCCGCCGCGTTATTGTTTTACTCTAGGCTGTCGATGCTGCTGCTCCTTCGGTCTCTGTACCGAGACAGGGTGCCTCGACTGGGATCCAGCTACGTTGCGATTAAGTTCCGCTTGTTTATGGCAACACATGTCTGTCTGCGGGAAGACACAACAGAGCCAGAGTGGGCAGACACAGATGCTTTGTTATTGCTCCTGCCATTGAATTGGCTCAAGGCCAATAGATTATTTTCGTATGGAAGAAGGTTTCATTTATCGCTTATTTCGAACTTGGCGCCGTTTACAAACGTTAGGCCTGTCTCTTTTTCGTGTGTGTTGCGCCCATTTCTTTTGCGCTCAATTCTGAAAGAATCGTGTACTAACTTGTCCGACCACAGGTATTACTTTGCCAACGTAGCGCATTTGTCTGCGCAAACGAGCATTTAGTGAGTTAGCTTTTCCGCACTACACCACAGCTATGCGAGGTAAGCGAACACATGTGAGGGGTTGCGAGGTCGGTGGAGCGCGAAAAAGAATTTGTGGGAGACTATTGTAGAACTTCCCAAATCTTGCCAAGCTGTAACTTGGCGCGCCTAAGTTCATATATTCAGTTTGGTAGTACTCATTGCTGTCCCCACACGTTTTTTTTTTTGTTTGTTCTCCTCAAAGGCTTGGTTGCTCGGGCATTTCATCGTTTAACAACATAACTGTTCTTTGTGTTGAAATGAAAACTTGACGCATGCACAGCCTACAGTATCGAAGCATTTTTATCTTTTATATACGACTGGAACATCTCTCTCTGCTAATATTTAGACGTGAAAGTCGAAATGTTCACAAAATTGCTGTGCTTCTAATACCAACCTTAACCTCCAAGGTTTCCTAAAATCTTTCTGCATGATTTCAGCTTCTCTGTCCTTGCCAATATACTAGCCGGCAAATCGACGTCGTCGCAGAATTGCAGCGCGCAGAGGCACTTCTGATACGGAGATGGAAATCCCACCCCAGCAAAAATGAGCCGTGCACTATTGGATTCACATCGCGAAACTTTTCTACTCGACTTCCCGCATTTTTTTTTTCTCGTCGGCTTGCAACGCTACACGCTGCCGGCGCAGAGATGTATCGCGCCAGACCTTCCGCGACGTAATTTTCAAAGTCCTTTGAAGTCTCCGGTTACGCGGAATGCAGCGAATTTTATTGCAGTTCGGCTGTGTACGCCAATGTACCGGACTGCGCGCGCGTTAGGGGGAGCTCATATCGCGTGGCGATCCTCTTTCGGACCCCAAACACGTATCCTCGAGCTGTCCTGCTCCGCGGTGGTTGCCAAGGCGACCCCCCCCCCCCCCCCCCCACTTTTTTTTTTTTTTTTTTTGTTCGACGCGTGAAGCATTGCGCCCGATTACATTCCGCGGTAGCTTCTGAGTATCGCTCCTCTCGTTTTGAAGTTACCAGCGCCGTATACTTGGGTCAGCTTTTCCTTTGGTTTCTTATGTCCTGATTCGGTTTTGTCCCTTGGCAATGTTCAGCTGCGTTGATCTGTTATTCTGTGTTACACGCCGTTGGTGGTCGCACTTTTGCTAAGCATTCAAGCAGAAAATGGACCTTTGATGCCACATGCTGACGAGGTGACAGGTAACAGAAGTAGTGTTAGTGTTACGAGTAGAAGTATTACGGACGCTTCGCTATGTGAAAGTTCGTTGCGCTGCTGAGCACGAGGTCGCGGGTTCAATTCCCAGCCGCGGCGGACGCTTTTCTGATGGAGGCGAAAAGCAGAAACGCGCGTGTGTACGAGATTTCGGCGCACGTTAAAGATCCCCAGGCGGTCAAAATTAATCCGGAACCCTCCACTACGGCGCGCCTCATCGCCTGCGTTGCGTCGGCGCGTTAAACCCTACAATCAATCAATCAGTCAATCAATCAATAAATGAATAAATGGATCAATCAATCAATCAATCAATCAATCAATCAATCAATCAATCAATCAATCAGCTATGTGAAAGTTTTGTGTAGGCAAAGGAAGGGGCACGTTGCCTAGGTCACGTCAGCAACACTCCACTCCAGTGGTTCTCAATGGGGGGTACGCGGACCCAGGGGCTCCGCGAAGTCGAAACTCTCCCCCCCCCCTTCACCCCCCACCACCCAATTGTTTCTCCTTGTTGCCCATCCTTGCTGGCAAACAGGTGGCTTTGCTGCATAGCATGTACATTTTTTTTTTTTTTTCGCATTGCAGAAGTTTTACGTTGGCTTTTTTGCACAACACGCCAGGTATGCGAAAGAGCCAGACACACAAAGGCAGCATGTACCAGGTGTTTCGCTGACTTTGAGCTACAAGAGCAAATTGTTTTGCACACATCGGCATAAAATTTAGCCACAAAAGGCGGGCATTGATAAGTATGTTGGAGACTTTAGCTGCATGTGCACATTGTTTGACAATATGACACGGATGAACACAGTTCATCGTGGGGTCCCCCATCACTTTTTCAAGCCCGAAAGGGGTCCCCAACACACACGTGCTTGAGAACCACTGCTCTACGCCACTCGAGCAGACACCGCAAGCCAGTCGGTTTCTCCTGTGTACAGTAAAGTCTCGTTATAACGAAGCGCTGGGAAGAGGAAACTGACTCCGTTGTAAGCGGAGCTTTGTTAACAGCGGGGTTATTTGTTCTTCCTGCGCTGGAGTTGGGGTCAAACTTCGAACACAGCGGGAATTCGAATGACGCTATTTCATTATAATGAAGGTTTACTGATTTTTTTCTTTTTGTTGCTGTGCTTTTCGCTGCACGCTCCTGAGTTCCGTGGTGTCCAAATTCGTCTTCGCTGTGCTTCATCGTCTTAGTTTTCGTTGAAATATTTATTATTTCCTTGTTTCTTTTCTTTTTCGTCTGCTGAGACCTATTTACGTCCAGTGAACGAAGTATGAGCAAAAACGAATCCCTAAAGCACTGTGACAACTGTGCTATTTATTTTAGCCACATCGTTCAAACAGAAAGGTCGCCCCATTTGACGTGTTAATTGTCAAATGGCACAGTTCGTCCTTTTATAGAACGCGCGTCAGCAAAATGGTCGGACTCGGATGTAAACGTAAGCGCACGATTTAGGGGGAAAAAAATAAAAAAAAAGAAACCTTTGGGCTCACGGAGAGCAAAAAGTGTCTTCGTTCACAAAGGGCACTTATAAGTTGCGATCGCAGTGCTTAAATTTCATTAAGGTTCGGCGTCCATTAACCCTAAGGTAATTAAATTCGACATCTTTTGCGATCAAGACTGACATTTTTTTGTGTCCGGGTCGCACGCATTTGTCGCCGACTCTGTATGTATCCACACAACTGGAAGCATCGCTGAATCGCAGCGCTTTCGGCGCTTCCCTTTTGTTGTTGTTGTTCGCGTTGTTTTTTATACTTACCGTTTGCGCGTGCATGCCTCAGAAACTAACTACAATCGCCAAAACGGGCCGGTGATCCTTGTGGCGCTCGAAATATATGCGTGCGTCGGTGACGCAACTGTAGGTTTCAACACCGCGCTTAGTTCGTACGCAGTCGGTGCGTAGTGGACGCGTGGGCGCAGGTCTTATGGGTACGCTGGGGAAGGGCTGGCACGGAGCACGGGTATGGCTGCTTTGTTCGCGTGACAGGCTTTTGTTTCGAAACATTTTGAGCGAGCCATTGTTTTGCCAATGGAAGTGCGCAGTGTGATGTCTGTCTCCGTCCGGCGTTCACGAGGGCTTCGTACCGGGAATAGCCTGCCTAGATATTGCTCTAGGTGAGATAGGGAGAATATATTGTTGCGGCCTGTCAAACAGGGACACAGGGAAGTTGCCTTCACGAAGACGCAAGGGACAAAGTATTTATTAGGCGAGGTGCCTAACTTGCCAGGTGACACTGGCGGAGAGAACCGGTTGGTGGTCGCCAATATGGCGACGAAAAACCAAGCACACAAGCCGATAGCTAACGCGCTCCTCCTTCGTCCTCTGCTGTGCCGCATCACACGTCACGTACCCACGCGGGGGATTAGCGGGTCGGTTAGCATGTCCGTCCTACTTGATAATGCTGTTATACCACAGTTTGGCACGTGACAATATATATATATATATATATATATATATATATATAATGCGTGTGTGTGTGCGCCAACTGCCCAAGCCCTCAGGCATTAGAGTTTGTCTCGAATAAGTGCCCCGCTAATCGACAAGTCAGGCTATACGGCTCGCTCAAGCCTCATCTAAGACGATGTTCTTTTGCGTAGGTTCTGGAAAGACGAAAAGGGGGAAATCACAGATCGGTCGCCGCGCTGTATAGCGCCTTGTGTAACTTCCTGACAATTTTTCCCCTTCGCTTCAGGATAACTGTGCTCGGGAAAGGTCTGAGCCCGATGAAGGATGAAATACCGCTGACTGATTAGACTTGGCAAACACAAGCTCACGCACGCACAGAAAGCGCTCGTCGGCTCTTGAGGATCTTTACGTCGGCGCTCTTTTCATCCGCGCGTTCTTAGCGTCTTTACTCCGAAGGGGGCTTATGGGTGCTCATCGAAGCCCTTCCTTCGTGAAAAGTGAGGAAGTCAATGGCTGCGCGGCAGACCTTTAGCTCCGACCTCTCAAGATTGTGCCTTTGTTTGTCATATCTGACCATATGGCCTGTTTCTTTTTTCTTTTTTGTCAATCTTTCCCTGCCCTACGTTGGGACTTATACGCGCAGTCCTTCTTTTCTCCGTATACGTTTACGGTAGCGTCTCAGTCGTCATTTTTTCTGCGTTTGTATTTTGACCTGGCGTGCGGTCACCGACAAAGAGCCGTGGTTCTTTGTCGCTCTCTTTACTGCGTTCGTGATTAATGTTGGTTCTTGGACTACTATTTCAATAGACACTGGGTAACGCGGGGTAAAAAATCAAAGCTGTCTTATCTCGAGCAGGCCTCCGGGTAAACTTGCACGCCCTGCGGCCCCGAACCTCGCCATCCCCGGCTCACGTTCTTCTGAGGTCTATATACGCCTAGTCACCCTCAAGCTCCTATAATTCATACCACAAGCTAGGTGCAGCACTGTGGAGGCTGCATTGGTGTCAACAGTGTGGCCACTGAGGGCGCCTAACTCTTCGTGAAGGAGGTCCTGAACGGACATTCCCTTCTCCCCTCTCGTCAAGTGGAACCGCAAGGCCCCGGCGCCTTTTGTCGCTTCCTTCGCGGTGAGTTAGGCGCCCTGAGGGGCCAGGCCGTTGACAACAATGTAGCCTCCACAGTGCTGCACCTAGCTTGTGGAATGAACTATAGTGTATAGCTGTAGCAAATGAAACTGAGCCTTTTGGCTGGCTTCTATCTATCTGTTCTTTATTCGGCCTGCGATCGGTTTCCACTGTGCCCCTGTCTCCCTTGGCAGCGCCTTTTACTCGACGCTGTTGGAAGGGATGTACTCCGGTGATCCCGCCCGAGATGCGGATGGGCCGGTGTGTGCCAGCCATCCCGTGGATGTCGCCACTATTGCGGTGCGCCCGGCACAAACGCGGCGTTCCTCGGCTGCCTTAGTGAAGCTGTCTCGTCGCTTACGACAGAAGCTCGCTGTCAACGTGATGGATGACGCCCCCGTGAACCCGCTTGTCGGCTTGGTAACAGGCACTGCTCCTTTTCATGGCACCGCGCTCCCTCCTGCAGCTTTGTTTCCATTTTCACCCCTGGTAAGTGCAGCTCCTTCGTGGCGGTGTTGGAGCCTGAAGGGCACTTGCTTAATTTTGTTTTTTTTTCTGGTACACGCTACGTTCCTCGTTTTTGACCCTGTCGGGTACAGCATAACTGCGACATTGCGGTACGCTTTATTTCAGGTTAGAATGATGAACCAGAGCAATATCCATGCAGAGACGTCAGCAACCAACCCCTGATTCATGTCCTACATGCGCAACCAAGTTCAGCGATTAGTAACTGCTTGTAAACGCACCTCTGTAAAGGGTTAAAACTGTTCAAAACTTTTCTTTACCAGAAAGCCTCTCGCAAACAAAAATTTCGTTTTAGCAGGTTTCCGGCCGCGGTTGGGGTCAGGAAGACGACTTAGGCCATGTCTGAAGTCTGCATGCAGACTTCACTGCAGGATCAATAATTGTTTTCTTTTTTTCAATCCAATCCAAATCCGTTTTTTTTTTAAGGGGGGGAGCGGTCTTTGCTTCAACATGGTTGTCGGCACTTATTTCCTTCGGAACAATTTTAACGGCGGAAATTGCGGGGAAAAGTGGAACAGTTTTAGTTTATCCTTTGTCATGAGCTATTTTCGGCGGCAGGTATACGTTTCTAACTCATAAAGCGCTACCGTGGTAAAGGAAGAGTTGCGCTGTAAAGCTAGCTTTACATGTCCCGAGAAATCATCTCAACGCCCTACCAAAGCTATATAGGCACAGCTGATACACTAGTTTGCCTTTCTGCGTATTGGCCTTTAGGGAAATAGTCGTCTCGGCGTGGCCAGAGTTAGTTCTCGCCGTATCTTTTTATGGGCGCCTTCTCTTGTTTTTCTTTTGGTTTTGGGCAGATGTTGTGGAAAAAAATAAAAAGGTCCGATGGTCGTACAAGCCCTTTTCCTCGCCTGCGCGGACCGGAACGTTGGCGGGCGAATTGAAACCGCCCTCGCGCATATATCAGTGAGCGAGCGTAAATGATGCTTGGGCTTTACGGTGAAGCACCTCCGGTTGGAGCCCGCCCCCCTCCTTCAACCGTGCCTAACGTTATTACGCGCTCCTTTGCATCCGGCGACCATTTTTCTTACGCAAATTGTATCGCATTCGAAGCGCTGCATGCATAAACTATACGCCCCCGTATGCGAGCAGCTGCGAGAAATAATAAAATAAAAGGGTAAGTAAAGCGCAGCGGCAACTTCCTACCCACACACACGGACATGCACTTGCGACAAAAGAAAATACACGAAAAGATAGCAAGCAGGAAAGAGCCAAGAAAAAGCCGGTCCTTATTGAATCAACAACTCATTCACGCAGCCGGGTGAATAGAGTCGCTGACACTTGCAGCAGAGCCTTGAGGCACTCCAAATTTTCCGTGGTGATGTCGTAGAGGAAAGAAGAAAAGGCGGTAAAAAAAAAAAAAAAAAAGAGGGCGGTGGTAGCGAGGAGTAGGCGAGCCCTGAAAGAGGGCTAAAAAGAAAAGGAAGTAGTGGCAGCACAGCGTGCGCGTTGGCGATGAAAGGAGACTGGGTGATGACAGCAGCAGAGTGGATAGCGGCGGTGAATTTTCGTCAGAGCGGGGGGTGCTGCTGCCTTCGGCCGTCAAGGCAGGGCAGCGGGGTAGGGCAGGGCGGAACGCAAATGAAACGCGCGCTCGAAATGAGATCGAATGACCACGCCCATTTCGCTCGCCGCCGGAGCCGCCAGTTCTCATTTTTGTTTTCCCAACCAGCGGGGCAGCCGTGCCGTCGCCCACCCCTTTTCTGTATTCCTATACTTCCCTCTCATTAAATTGCTTTATTATTTTTTTTGTGGACATTCTTGTTCTGCGCGGCGGTGAGAAAATGCGGCCCCGTATTGTTCCAATTTTCTCCTATATTTGCGTCTGCTTGACGTCGTTCTTCCGCCTCTATGCGTCCACTACTCCGTTCCTTCTTGACGAGGCAAGAGAAGTCTGGAAAAGAAGGAGTTACGGATTCTTTTCTTTCCCTTATATTGTTTAGGGCGTTTTGCTGAGGAATTCTACGCGGCACTCTTTTTTTTTTTTTTCTCCTGCTTTCGGTCCTCGTTTTCTTTGCTGTTAGTTCATTCCATTTCCCGCCTGTCTGAGGGGAGGGAAAGTGTCCGGGAATCCTCCTCGGCGCGCACGTCGAACTTCACTTGCAGGTGCGGAAGCGCCGCCATTCGTTCCTTCGCGCGGTTTGCCCTTTCTTCTGCTCGGTCGAGGCGTCTGCTGCCCGGAACTTCCGAACTCACTTCAGTCAGTTCGTTTTTTTTTTTCCGCTGGCTCTCTTCGTATTCATTGAAAGTGCTTTTCTTTCTAAAACATCTTTGCGTTGTCCCTGGTTCGCATGAAACCCGATCCACCCTCTCTTTTCTTTGTGCGTGCGTGCGCGCTGGCGGTTTCGTGTGTCGCGTCGATGGCGTGCGATGTACATAGTGCACCATCTTGCTTTACATGTAACTGGTGGGGAGAATACGCAAACACGCACACTCAATGAGGTAAATGCACGCACAAAGAACGGCGGAAGCGCACGCGTGCGCGGTCTACCTTGCCTTTGTCGTTGTTTGCTTTCGCTTTCCCTGTTTTGCGCTTCCTGTATTTGCAATTTCTCCTCGTCGTCGTCCTCCTCTCGCTGTCGCCGTCGTCGTCTCGGCGGTGCGCAATTTCTCACGAGCGCTTTAACGCATTCTCTTGTCGCTCCTCAACCGCGGCAGCGGAGGTTTATGTTTTCGCATCTGTCGCCTGTTTATAGAAAACTTCTCCGGCTCGCGCGCTCCCCCGGGGCTCTTTCGTGTGCGTGTGTTTATGTGGACGTGCTTGCGTCGCAGCTTCGGCGGCGGCCTCTTCTTCACACTTATGCGCATCTTCCCTCGCTGCGTAAAAATGCGGCTGCTGTCGGCAGGAGAAAGATGGATCTATCGTCCTCCCCCCGGGCTCTCTCTTCTCCCTTTCCTCGCTGCGTGCAGTCTTTTTTTTCTTCTTGTGTGCCGCTGTTTTTGAGCGCATATACTCAACGGCCTCGGTCTCTCTTCAGTCTTGTTTCCCGGAGAAACATCTCCTCCTCCCTCCTTCCATTTTTCGCATATTTTGCTTTTGCTTCCCGTTCGTAAGTGCGCGGCGCTTTTCTGATAACGACCCGCTTTCTTATTTGTTTGTTTATTGTTGCTCTTGGCGCTGTCGGTGTATTCGCGATGACTTTTCTTGTCTCCTCTTCTCGCTCCTCGTGCTACTCTTTGTGCGTGCGACTTATCAGAACGAGGTTCGCACTCGTCGCACGGCAGCCGAGCATCGTCGCGCTATTCTCGTCTCCATTTTTCTTCCCGACACGCTTGTTTTTCTTTGCGCGAGTGTTTTATCCCTCTGTGTTTCTTGTTTCTGCTTTCTCTGTGCACCTCGGTTTTCTGGCGTGCATGCGGCGTTAGAAATGCTTGGAAGGCGTTATGCAGGGGCCCGCACTTTTCCACGTTCCTTTCATTTTTGAGCGCGCGCGTCTGTGAAGGCGCGCGCCAGGCGCGCCTTCACTCTATAACGAAAGCAGTGTGGTTGCGTCCTTTCCTCTGCTTCTGTATGTTTTATTCGCATTCTGCTCCGTCTTTTGGGTGCGCGTTTAAAAACGCGTCCTCTATTTCTGTCGTCTCCTCCCCCCATCTCTTTTCAAGCGCATCACCTCTGTATGGGTGTTTATGGCGGTTGGTTCTTCTTCGTGCGCGAGTGCAAACATGATGAATACGCGTCCCGCACACAAGTCTCAACTTCCATTTAGTTACCTTGCAACTTCACGCGGAATGTGTGTGGTTGCTTCGACGAACTTCTTCCAGCAGGACGATTCCTCGCGCAATTCTCGCTCTGTTTTTTTTTTTCTTGGCTCCGCTGCTTTCCGTGCACTAGCTATTGGTTCTTTTCCTGTGTGCCTTTTTTTTTTTCTCACAGGGGGCTTATAAAATGCTATCTGCCTGTCGCCTGGTGGCGGTGAATTTGAGGAGCGCGCCCGTTGAGCAGGCCGCACAAAGCCCTCATGTTTTCGGAGAAAGTCGTCTGTCTGCTTTTATTTTTTTTATCCATCAAGAACAGAAGGGATGTAGACGGAAATTAAACGCTGTTTTATGTATCAGTCGTTATTTTTTTTTTCTTGGGACCTTATTATAATCGTGTGTTTTATTTGCCGCAAGCGAATTCCTCGCTATATTTTTGTGACAATTTTCTTTAGGCGATTGTCGCTCCACCAACCCAACCCGTATGCCGCCGCCGCCATTTTGTTTTTACTTTCCCCGCCCGAAGCATCTTCTGCGTAAAAGGGCACTGTCTCTTTATGGTGTCGCGTTCGTCATTCGGCACATTCAAATGCCCTTCACTCCAAATGTTGAAGGCCATCTGAAAGGCCGTAGAAATGTCGAAGTAAAATAACCTCTCGGCGGTCGCGCGCTGCGCCATTTATTTTAACCGCGATTGTCATCCATCTCTTTTCCAGAAAAGTTACAGAGCGAGCGGTAAGATTGATAGTCTCCCGCAACCTTCTCCCCGAAAAATAAAAATCAATTGACGCCGCATGACGCTGCTGCATTAGAAAAGAAAAGAAAAAAAAATCCATCTGCTTGCCCAGCCGTAGTTGTGCGGCCATTGAACTAACTCATCAACGTTGCGAAAATGTCATCGCGCACGTTTGTATGGCTCCCTGCGGGGAATGCGCTCTTTTCTTTGCGCGCGCGCGCACTCGTTACCTCTATTGCCAGAGCTCACTTTTCTCTTTGCCTCATTTTTATTTCTCTTTATTTTTTTTATTTTTATTTTCGTGTGCGCCGGTAGACGTTATGGACGTCTACAGATCACGTCTGGGTATTATGCATTAGCAAATACTTGCAGCCTTCTACTTTCTGCGCGTTCGGCACACGTTAAAGATCCCCAGGTGGTCAAAATTAATCCGGAGCCCTCCACTACGGCGCGCCTCATCGCCTGCGTTGCGTCGGCGCGTTAAACCCTACAATCAATCAATACTTTCTGCGCGTTGCGTGTGCGTTTTCTTTCTTTTTCTTTTTTTTTCCCCCTTCTTCCTTACTGCGTTCTCTTGAACAAACAAAGCGCCTTCGGTGGGTAAGCAGTTCTCAGGCTTTGCAAGCTGCGAGCGCAGAGTGGCGGCCTCGTTCGTCTCGCGAATTCGCCCGGCGCCTTCCCGCGTTCGACGGCATGGACGAACGTGCGCGGGAATATGCAAACGCGCTCCGCGCGCAAAGACGGCGCGAAAGGAGAAGAGGCCTTCTAAGGCGGCGCCGTTCATTGCGCGTGTTTGTAGGTTGCCGAAGAAAGGTTCCTTTTTTTGTCTGAAGAGAATAGCGCACGGCAGATAGAAATGAACTCTGCAGAAGGGTGTGTAAAACGCTCGGTTCCTGGATGGCACCAGCCCCGCTGAACCTGAACGAGTTGCGCGTGGGGGAACGGAGAAAGACGCCGGAAGAAGGAACTTGGAAATGCGTCCTGAGCAGCGGAAGACCCTCGGGGATTTGTCTCGAATTCGCGGAATTTCGTGGCGTAATAACGTTACCCGCCGCTCGGCGAACTGCGCGCGCGCTGCGCTTCGCGAATGTTCGCGTCGCGCGTTTCGCCGGAGGTGAAACAAAAAGTGCGGTGCTCTGCCCGGTTTTCTTTTTTCTCTTCTTCTGCGTAGCTGTTTGCGTGTTATGTGCGCGCTGCATTCGATTACGCGATCGAGGTTGCGTTGAAAAGCGAGGAAGAGGAAGGGAGGAAGACGCGCGCTGTCTGGTGGGAGGAAGAGAAAGCGAAAAGGAAAATCGCGAACGCTCCACGCGTGTCTTCTAAGACGATTGCGTGCGCTCTCGTCTTTTGTCCGGGCAATCTGTGCTCGGTTCATTGGGTTGGGCGCAACTTCGGTCACTGCTGTTTTCTTAATTCGGAGACTCTCGCAGTCTGGTCGTTTTGAGCAGCTGCACCCGCCGAAGACTTGTTGCCGAACGTATTAGTAAAGCGTGGAGGGTACCCGCCGCAGTGGCTCAGGGCCTAAGGCGTTGTGCTGCCGAGCACGAGGTCGCGGGTTCGATTCCCGGCCGCGGCGGCCGCTTTTCTTATGGAGGCGAAAAGCAAAAACGCCCGTGTGCACGTCGGCGCACGTTAAATATCCCCAGGTGGCCAAAATTAATCCGGAGCCCTCCACTACGCCGCGCCTCATCGCCTCCGTTGCGTCGGCACGTTAAACCCTACAATCAATCAATCAATCAATCAATCAATCAATCAATCAAATCAATCAATCAATCAAAGCGTGGAGGTTGGTCTCAAGTAGTCACAAGATGCAGTTCTACATTTGCAGTTTGCAGGATGTGTGGAACGTTGCACTGTAGTCTGGAACGGGAGCATGCCTTTCTGTTGTGTTCGGGGAAAAAGGGGAGGGGCCGTATGTATTTTTTTACAGGAGAGAGAGAGAGAGAGAGAGAGAGAGAGAGAGAGAGAGAGAGAGAGAGAGAGAGAGAGAGAGAGAGAGAGAGAGAGAGAGAGAGAGAATAAATAAACCTTAAAGGTTTTGGTACTTGATGACCCCGGCGCCTTCCCCGGCCATGTTCGTTGTTTCTCTGCCGTCAGTGTTAATTCAGGGCGCATAGGTGCGGTGGCTATGCAATACCGGATTTACTTATCTTGAGCTTCGCTTTCACTGCGTCTTTGGTGAGGGTCAGTGTTCGCGCGATGCCTTTTTGTTAGTTTCTGTGCACTGCCATCTCGACGCTTGGAAGTCCTGTTGCAGTTGCCTTTTGCTCATCCCTCCGTGGTTCTCGTTTTCCAGTTTACACAGCCTTATTACGTCGCTCCTTTTTACTCTTTTTTACACACCACTGCGACACCTTTAGCGGCACCCGTGGGAGTGCACACTGCCCGCGCAAATCACTCACGGCTTTGCGGGAAAACGAAGTAAGTACCGACAGAGTAGTAGTAGTAGTAGTTTTTCCCGGCACTTTGCCCCCTCTTCCTCCCCGCTGTGTTCCGTCCCCAGAGGTGGCGGCGGTGTCGTCGTCGCGTGTCGCGCGCGCCAGACTGCTCGCCCTCTCTCCTGCGGGACGTTCATCAGGGAGAGGCCGGCCCCGTGTTTCGTCTGGGGACGAACGTGCCTCTTTTCCCGCGTGTTGTGCCTTTTTTGCTGCCTCCTCTCCCTTCCATTCAGTCAGTGTCCGGTCCCCAGCGGCGCGCTTTTCGCGACGTAGATTAGGGCTCATTTGTCAGCATTTAGACGGGGAGCACCTCCGCGTGTGTCCTCCCTCCCCCCTGGGGAGCGGCGCTCCCCTCGGGGGGCATCGGACCCGCTCGTCTCTCCCCTGTTGGTCCCACCGGGAAACCTTTTTGGGGGACTTCCTTTTCTCCATTCAGTCGTTCTCTCCGTCTTTTATTCCTTGCGTGTTTGGTTGTGCTCCTCTTTCCTTGCTTTTTTTTTCCTTCCTTCCATCCTGGCCTTTCCACCGCGGGGAGGCCTGGTCGTGTATG
Source organism: Haemaphysalis longicornis (assembly GCA_013339765.2). Lineage (NCBI taxonomy): Eukaryota > Metazoa > Arthropoda > Arachnida > Ixodida > Ixodidae > Haemaphysalis > Haemaphysalis longicornis. Next base: position 75,407,323 of record CM023453.1, read on the forward strand.
GGGGAATTTGGGAAATATACAAAAGGAGAATGACAGCCAGGTCCGCGATGAGGGGTGGAGTATAATAAGGCGTTATGGCTGTCTGGCGGGGAGAGCAACGTTTCCTTCTGCTTGCGGTCGTGTGCTGGCGCGTAATCCTCAAAGCCGCAAGGTGTTCAGTATCCGCACGCTCTAATGTGGTCTGTCAGTTTTCGGACCCCCCCCCCCCCCTTTTTTTTTTTCTCTCACCGTTTTTTTTTTTCATACTTGTGCTTTTGGTGGCCAGGTGTCTTCCCTGTGCAGTTTTTTCTTTGTGTGTGTGTGTGTGTGGGGGGGGGGGGGGGGGGGTAGAGAGGGTGCTGCTTACTTTGTAACGAAGAGTTGATGGCCATCTTGAATCATTTGTTTACTCTCTGTCTCTCGGTTGTTCTTCCCTGTAAATACCACGTTTGTGGGCAGGTCCAGAGGTTTAATTATTTCAAAAATACTGACGCTGATTAGAAAGCCCAGTGGCCGCGCAGTGTGCGGCCTTGCTGCAGCGCAAGTGGGCGTTCCTTCGAGTGTGAGTCTAGGTGTGCGCGGTCACCGAAAATGCGAAGAGTGGACCCCTTTTTTGTGCTTTCTGCAGCGGAAACGGTTGCTTGTCGCATTAGCTGGGAACATTAGCAGTGTAATGTCAACAGTACGCTTGCAGTGCACCATTCTCGAAAGGCGAAGCCGACGGAAGCGAAGTTGTGGCGCGTGACCTCATTTGCCTGGAATACCGTCATAGTTACCGTCATAGTTTCGTGCACAATATTTAATAATTGACACTTCACGTATTCTCAATGGTACGTATTGATGGTACGGTAACTTCGAAAATCAGTGATGGCTTTTTAACGGTGCGGTGAGATGTCGCCCGCAAAACGATGTCGCCTAAGAGGACACGGGGTCTTACGAATTTGTCGTCGTCGAACCACGAAGGACTGTGACTGTGTGAGTAACCTTGTTATGATTAAGAACCATTGGTGTAGGGAAATCGAACGTTAGTTCGTTAAACCAAACTGAGTGCAAAACCAGGATATTGAGGCTTCCTCAGCTGCTTGTAATTAAAGGCAAACTTTCTATGGCTCACTGATGGCGACCGTCCCGTTAACACTACGCACCACAGGAAAGCCAACTTTCCACAATTAGTTTCACACAATGACGATGATGATAAGCGAAGGTACATCATGCGCCTCAAGAAAAAACGCTTTCCGTGGTTGGAATCCAACCTGGGTCCTTTACATTATGAAGCCGATGTCTATCCGATTGGGCCATTCCGACACCACTATCGAAGCAGTTAGAATTCTGGACTTTAACTCAAGTTGCATGGGAGAAGTCTTCGCGTTTAAACCATCTTTCTAAAAAAAAAGCGGCTCTGACCTTTTTCCAATGACAATATTTAAAGCGTCATATGGTTGTTGAAAGCTAGCTCATTTCTGTCCTGAGTTTTCTCCATTATGAAACAATCAGTCGTACTGTACGTCCAATATCTCGGTGTTCTTCACCCACCGCACTTGTTTGTTGTTTAAAAGAAATAACGCGCGATTTCATTTGTCGATCTCTTAACCAGGCTGCCACATAACGCTAAACGAGACGTATATTTATTTTACAAAGGAATATATTTTAAAGCATTAACTGTACAACTGGGATCGCTAGCGTACGAGATGTAACGGCGAACGTAAGGAGTCGTCTCAAAGTTTAGTTGGAGAAATCCTCGCCAGACGCCGGGCCCTACCGACGCGGGCGTTTCTCCGCGCGCTCATGAGGTGGCGCCACGGAGGGAAAACAAAACCGAAATCGCCGCGCGGGCGAGGAGCGGAGACGCGCAGGCGCCTCCTCGCCCAACTCGTCGCCCGCAGTCGCTCTGTGGACGTCGTTCTATGCGGCGTGGCAGCATACGCGAGCGCGCGTGCCGTTGAATTCGCGGTGGCTCGCCTCGGCTCAGAAGACTACACCGACGTGTGCGTCGTCGTTCTGGTGCTTTTCGCAATCCGACATCGACGTCTGTGGATTACTTCGCCCGAAGGATATCACGCGCACGCCGGAGCAGCTCGCACACGGATACGCTGTTTGGTGAGGTGACTCGGTGTCTGCCGCCGCTGCAACAACGCCCGAAGGAGTGAGTGCTGCCGCCCGCTCTCGGGACGGATGCTCGCTCCGGGAGCGTTCGTCGAGCTCCGATCCGGGTGCCGTGGAGGGGACACAGGCACACAAGGTCAGCAGCCCACTGTTAAAGCCTTAACTTTTTCTGTTGCAGTGACGTCATCGTGGGGCATTAGTTCTGTGTTCGTTCCTCAAGTCTGTACCCGTTGCTACGCAGTAGGCCCTTCGGGGCCCTTGTGCCGTTCGCACATGAGTGATCACCGTTCCGAGAATCTACACAGGATTGACCATCTGGCCGCATATGCGAAACCTTCCTTTCTATGCTATTTTTTTTTCCTTTAAAACTGAGAAGTGTGCTTCTGGAGAACTTTTTTTCTGTAGTCCGTGTACCATATGTTGGGCGCTGTGGCACGTATCGTTTTTGTTTTTCTCTTCTCTCCCACAAAGGGAGAGCTGCTCACACGTAGTTTAATAAAAGTCCACCTTCTTTGACGCCGCTTTCTCTTAACGGAACTGTTGAGCGAAAGGTTAGTACGAGGAGGAGGTGACCTGCTGGAGTGGATTCCATGCGTAGAATATTTCCTTGATTGATTGTAGGGCCAGAGTGGTTCAGAGAACAAACGCCTGTTAAGGACATCTTAGTAGAAATTAAGAAGAAGAAATGGACGTGGGCAGGGCATGTAATGCGAAGGCAAGATAACCGTTGGTCATTAAGGGTAACAGAGTGGATCCCTAGAGAAGGCAAGCGTTGTAGGGGGCGGCAGAAAGTTAGGAGGGCAGATGAGATCAAGAAGTTTGTGGGGATAAATTGGTCGCAGTTAGCACAGGACCATGTTAATTGGAGAATAATGGGAGAGGCCTTTGCCCTGCAGTGGGCGTAGATAGGCTTGTGGTGATGATGATTGTAGGATTTAACGCGCCGACGCAACGAAGGCGATGAGGCGCGCCGTAGTGGAGGGCTCCGGATTAATCTTGACCAGCTGGGGGATCTTTAACGTGCGCCGAAATCTATTTCCTTCTTCCAGCCTTCAAGATAGTGCTCCGAGTCTTTCCCAGTCTAAAGCCACTTCAAAAAGGTGTACTGATAAAGGAAGAAAAGAACGACAAGCGTGGTTGAAGTGTGTGTGTGTGTGTGTCAGGAGGGGTGAATAATATTTTGCGCGACCTTTCGGCACTCGAGGTGCGCAGATTTCAAGGCGACGTTAATCGAAGGCGACCTGTACTTGCTTGCTCGCGGCGTGCCACAAGCCGCGAGAAATACCTGCCGGTAACATCGCGTACCCTTCGTATTTCTCCATCGCTCGCACTGCGACGTTACTGCTGCTACGCGCTCGAGTTTCTCGTGAGACGTGTGGAGCATCTTTACACACCATCTCGCGCGAGAGACGGGTAGAACAGGCTCGGTGTGGAATGCTGTTTTCGAGATTGCGCAAACAGTGGTGGGGGGCTGTAGCGGACCTCCCGAGTTTCTTGTAGTACGTGTAGATGGGTATCTGGGATGTCGCCTCTTCTTTTTCTTCATCGTGCGGGTAAACCCCCGCGGGGACGACTTGTCGTGCCGAGAAATCTGAGCGCCGCTTGCTTCACAGACCGGCGTGACGGGACCCTCTTTCGGGGCTCGTTGACTAATGAGTCTCTCGGGGTACTAGTTATTTTTTGCCGTGCGGTGTACCACCGCCGTGCTTCAACTCGAGGAGCTCCAACGCGGTTTGCACGTGGGCGAATTACGATCTCGCATAACCTGCCGTCTTGTTGGGCTGCATGTGTATAGAGAACGATAACAAACACGTTGCATCTCGTGCTGGGCAACTATCTAGTTTCTCTGTACGGTGTCAGTTTCTTCGACTCCTCAGGGCGTTGCGGTTATCATTGATGAAGAGCGAGTATCACGAGGATAGTACGTTGCAGCAGTTTGGTGTAATTACGTGGTCAAAGGCAGGGTGAATGATTGAGGGAAGCAAGTGCTAAGTGGTCGAGTCGAGAGCTGTGTCGTCCTGTTCTCTATTTAGCGGTTACTGTTTATGACGGTGCAATGACGATTAACTGTGTTCGCGTGAAGAACGGCCAGAAATTGTAGAACGCAGCCATTCTTGTTCACATGGCGTGAACAAGGTAAAGAATGCGAGCCCCTTTTAAGCATGAACATTTGTTTATTGGAATTATTCTCGGCTGCGGGCGAACCGCGCTGCCACTGCCTCTGCTACCACATCAACGAAACGGTTTTCGTTGGTTCGAAAATAAATAAAGGACAGTTCTCAATATTTTTTTCGGGAATTTCAGTTCAGAGTTGGGAAGCTTCACTCTTCGATAAAATTTGTAGCGTGTGGGTCCCGTACGGGAGACGTGTGTAGCAGAAATAAGATTTAGCGCAACGGTATGCGTCTTTCGTTGCGCTAAATCTTATTTCTGCAATATGAACTAACTAGCCCAGCAACACGTCTTGAGAAAGAAGTGGGTGTCTGTCTGCGTTTATAATGCGATGGCAATGCACGTGTTTGTCCGCGGCGGCAGCACTTTAGGATGACGAACAACCAGAGTGGTCTTTGTTAGTCTGCCGTCTCTTGGCTTCCGCATTCACCAGCGTGGTTCGAATCCCGCATCTTCTTCTTCTCTTTTTTTTTTTTACAATACTCCCATGTCAGCGTTTGGCCGCGTGTGAAGTTAATATCGCGGGAAAGTGGTAAAAAAGAACCAAAATGTCGATGCATCACTGGCTGGAGGCAGCAACCATTTGCGGCCGACGAGTTTTCCTTAACATGCGCCGCATATTGCTTCAATTTCCCCTTATCGATCGACGACGAGTAATCGGCAGTGAAATCGCTGCGTGCCTAACAAGCGGTCCCTGTGTACTTCGGGATATCATCGACCGCAATGTCGAACCATAATCAGGGTTGTTTATCCGCAGCAATCAATCGGCGAAAATCCGATGCTTTCGCGTTGGTCACGCATTTGCGAGGTGTAATAAGCGCGCCAGCCTGGGCGGTAGCCAACTCGTTGGCAGCGTGAATTAGGGTCGTCTTTCCTGCTTGGCTATGCGGTGCCAATGTGCATGAAGCGTAGCGAGCACCGTTCCGCGTTAACAGATGTGTGAGCTTCGTGGGACCGTGTTACCTTGACCATTCGCGCGCAGTAGTTTCGGTTTCGTGACGTCATCGCCCGTTCGCACTGCGCTTATTTTCGGCGCTCTGTGATAGCCGTCGTGAACCGATGCCTTCATTGTTGTCTCCTTGTTGCGTGAGATGTTGGGGCTTTATCTCTGCGATATAATCTTTTGACCTTCCTAAGTGGGGGTTATTCGCGTCAATCGCGAAAAAGGGACCTCACCGGAACGTGGCAGTGCCGTGCCTTTTTTTATCTCTCTTACAGACATTGCGCAAATGCAATTAGTTTTGACCTGAGTGACTCCTGCAGCGCTTACGCTTAATTGTATACGAGAAACGACGCATGAATGCATTAGCTGTTTCGGTATGCCGCTTCCCACGCCCCGCCAAGCGGCGCGCTCTTATCGCGGCATCTTCGGTGTCAAGAAGCGCTTCGATTACGGCTGCGGCAACCACGATCCCGCGTGCCCGGCGTGCCCGCCGCTGCTGTCGGCGAGACGACGGCTCGAGGGCCGCCCGCTTGAGCCGCGCGGCGTGCACTTTTCCGCGTGCGTGTCGTGAGAAGCCGAGCAGAGCGTGAAAAACGACGCGTGACTCGCCGTCTGACAGCCGCTCACCCCCCTCCCTCGCCGAACGGGGGTTCGGACATGGGTTCCCTCCCCCAAACCGCCTTGGTGCTTTTGAGGCGGGAATCGAAGTGTCCTCCCGCTGCCGCCTTTCCCCCGACTACGCTCGTAAAAACGTGCCAGCCTTCCTGCCCGAGTGACGTGCGGCGGGGAGTGGACCCCTTGTAACTCACGCGGCCGGCCCATTCTGCTGTCGCTGCAGCCGCCTCGACTAACCAACCCGTCACACGCTCGTCGCGGCGTGTAATGGGGCCCGCAGCCGCTGCTAAGCGGTCCCGTTGTTGCTGCCGCCGCTTTCTCTTTTGCTCCCCCCGTGTGTCTCGTCAGCGTGACGCCGCCGCGGATAGGGGCCGAACAATGGGTGATTTTGAGTGCGCGCCGGCTTGTGAGCTGCTCCTGATCGCTCACTCTTCGCGCCCGCACAGCCTGCCTGCTGCCTACTTGCGGCGGCCCGCTTTTCGTAATGGAGCGCTTTGAACAGCGGCCGGGCTTGCTTCGGAGACGCGAAGCCACCGCCGCCTTTAACTGACCGCTGTTTTTCGGGCGTGCTTCCTTGTATCCGCTACTGCTGTCCCAGTTCGCCGCGGTCGCATTGTTGAAGGCTCGCTTCGACGTCGGGGCGTGGGTGTGCCTGCGTTTCGCTGGCTTTCGGGCGAATTTGTACGCTGCTTGGCAGCACGGGGTTTTTTGCAAACGACACCAGGGTAAATTTTGTGCGTGTAAAATACATCGCTGGCTGTCTTGTTGAAGAGTTGTGCACTGTTGACGCAGCGTTCATGATAGAAAAGGTAGAGGAAGAGTAGGAATCACACACGACGCCTGTGATCTGTACAACCGCGAAGGCGTACACGCTATTTGCGTACTTCCTATCGGCCGCAGGTCCTGCTACCGTCAGGAATTCTGCATTAACAATCAGAGTGAACACCTTAAAGGGACAAGAATTAGTTTTTCTACAGCAGCGGGACTTCACCGCACAGAAGCGGGTCTCGTACACGCCTGACATTGGTCCGAAGAAAAAAATGTAGGAGGAACTCTCGACCAGCAATCGTCAGCTAGCGCGTAAACATTCTTTCTAAGGCACCATCTCAGCCAATGCACCTCTACGCATGTTTGCTTTGTAGGTCCTAGGACCTGATATTAATAAGTGACCCTCAATTTTGGCTATGGACTCGTCCAATCCTGCACTCTGCGTAGGGCCACGTGCTCCTATAGAGGACGTCGCGTTGCGGACGTACGGACGGACGCATTTCGTTGGGAAGTCGCCTAAGAATGCTTACACACAAAAAATAACCAGCTGTCCTGATGCTAAATTTTGGTTCGTGATATTTACTGAAACTGTAATAAGAGAAGCACTGTGACAAAGTTTTCAGCTAACAAAGTCGCCCTTGTCCGGGAATTTGGAATTCGCGGAAGTTTATCTCGGCACTTGCGCGTTTAGCGCATGTTGGACTGCGTGCGTCATTCGCGTGCTTTATAGGAGACACGCGGTAACAAAAAGGAAAAAAGAAAAGTGCTGTCACGGCGTGACGTTGATTTATCGTGCTCCGGTGCGCTGCTCCGCCTGACGCAAATGTGTCTGCTTGCTGGCGTAAATTGATTTAAACTTTAGGCTGGCTGTATGAAGCCTCGTGCGACGCTGTGTTCCTAAATTTAGGTTCCGCACCAAATTTCTCAGAATGCGAACAATCATGACTATATTATGTGTGTAATAACGAGAACTCGTCTCAATTTTTGCCCTGCGTCTTTTTCGTGGAACGCGTCTTGCTTTATAAAGCTCTCTGTAAGTTGTTTTTTATAAGCGTGCAATGTCGCCTAAAGAAATCAAAATAGATTCGGCGGTAAACAGAAGCCAAGCCGTTTTCGAGTAGAAGACCTTCAGGTGCTGTCGAACGCGCCCGCGTCCCCGGGCCTTTCGCAACACACGGACGTCGTCTGTGTGTGATCGTGCGGAGCCACTGTCGTTACTTTCCGTCTGTGCCTGCCTGCCTGCCCATCCAGCGTCGGGGAGGCGCGATCGCCCCCGCCCCTCCTAATGCCCCCTAATCTGGGTGCCCGACGTCGGGGATCCTAATTGTTTCGGGATTAGGCGGATTACTTCGGGTCGGGGAGAAATGGCCGGGGGTGAAAGAGAGAGATTAAGTGCTCCGATGCCGGATTGAGTGCGTTGTCGGAGGGGCTGCTAGAAGACCCCGGGGCGGCGGCGGCGGCGGCTTTCTTCTTCGCCTGGGGGGATAGCTCCGCGAGGATTAATCCCCCTTCTATTTCCTTCTCGTTGTGGGGGGCTGAATCCCCGAGCGTCGCCAGTTTATCCTTCTTAGCGGCCCCGTGAGCCGCCCGTATACATATCTGCTTCTCGTGTTGTCTCCCGCGCGCTTTACTGGGGGAGCGCCGGATGCGAGTCTTCTCCGGAGAGGACGCCTAATGTGTCGTGATCGCGATGTTTGTACGTCGTTACGGAACACCTTTTTGTTGTGTGCCGGCTGCAGCGTCTTCCTTGATTGGTTCTCTTCACTGCCGCTTTGTTTCCTTCCAAGATTGGCTCTTGCGGGAAGACGGTCCGCGGGGGCGCTGTTGTGCGCGCGGCCCCCCTCTTCTCATTAACCGTGCCCACTTCGTTTCGTAACGCGCGCAGTTTTTTTATCCCCTTTCCTCCCGTTCTTCGCCGGTTGCGTTGGCGCCTTGGTATACTGCAGTTTTTAGTTTCTGTGGGGGGGCTTGGCGCTGTTGGTAGAATGCGTAGTAGTCGGTCGCGCAGAAAGCAGTGGTCGTTACTCTTTCACTTTGTCTCAGCAACGAGGAAATGGAGACACCGGAATGTTGCTATATAGAACCTCTGTGCGAAGTCTGTTAGTGCGCGTCACTGGAGTAGGGGAGGGGAGGGAAGGGGGGCGAGGGGGCCGCGGCCCCCCCTGCGAAGTTTCCAGCTTCGGGGTGGGGGGGATGTGACAAGGGCAGTGGCTCGGCTTATTGTCCGATTAAGACAGCCGAAAATTATTGTTGTTTCGCAAGTGGCAACCGAACAAATTTGCGCATGTTACACGTACGCTCAACAAGGGCAGTCATTTTACGATGATTCATTGATTTGCGACTGTTGAAAGATAACTTATTTCAGTCACCTACTGCGTACCCCCAATGAATACCGAAGTTTTGTTAAATTGGTGTTTATTGTTTTGGTTTTTTTTTTTTTTTTCATTCCCTTTCCTCTCTTTTTTGTGCGGATCCTGGCAAAAATTCCCCCCCTCCCTCTTCGAAACGAAATCCTGTACTCCATTGGCACGCGTTCATTAACAGCGTAGTTATTTGTTTTACGACAGCAGGGCGAATTCGCCTCCGGCGTTAGAATTATCGGCGTGTTAGGGGAGTTTTTATTAACCCGCCGCGGTGGCTCAGTGGCTAAGGCGTTGCGCTGCTGAGCATGAGGTCGCGGGTTCGATTCCCGGCCGCGGCGGCCGCTTTTCTGATGGAGGCGAAAAGCGAAAGCGACCGTGCGTTCGAGATTTCGGCACATGTTAAAGATCCCCAGGTGGTCAAAATTGATCCGGAGCCCTCCACTACGGCGCGCCTCATCGCTTGCGGTGCGTCAGCGCGTTAAACACTGCAATCACTCAAATAAATTTTTATTTCTGCAATGCATTTTCGATGCCTCCTGAGTCCATCAGTACCCTTTGCATTGTTGTGCTCGGTGGGGTCAGCCACAGCTCTTGCGAGACTTGTGCTCTACCGCATGGCGTCGCCATAAGCACTTACGCACTGTCGGCTTCGTCGCTTGCGGTGAGCTTGGTACGCGGACAACGAGCACGGCGCGTGACGCTGCGGTGATTTGCATTCTGCCGCCGTGTATAATCTCTGTTATTCGTATGCAAGGCCGGTATTTGCGCGTTGGCAGTTGCACGCCCTTAGGAACAGGTTGGGGCTAACGAAGTCGTTCGAAGTGGACAAGGCAGCATAGCCTAGCGAGTGTAGCAGCCTCGACGTCTCCAACTTGGTGATAAAACCCGCGTCGCTCTTCGCGTGCTGCTGCAACTGCGCGCCAACCATCCATTTTGTCGCCATTTCTTTCGTGCGCAGCCTGCGTGTTTGTTCCTTCCCTGTAGGTCAGTTACGCACGAGGCGACGACGCGCGCACGCTTGCAATTTCACCCGAGCGCCGCCACAAAGGCACCAGACGCGAGCAGAAAAGAACGGCCGCCGCCGCCGCCGCCATTGTGTTGTTGCGCGGTGGGGTCGTGCAGCGGCGGCGGCGAGGCGGCGATCCGTCACAGTAACGCTGTTCAAACGTACGCTGTTGTACCTCCGCGGCGCACACAATGCAATGACACACTCGCGCGAGCACGGCGAGAAGGTGGTGGCTTGCTGCTGCTAGTTTTCGGTTTATTGGCGCCATCCGAGCGGGGTAGGATGGAAGACAGCGTTGACGTCGCCGCCAGACTGCGAGGAGGTTCCCTGACGGCCCGCAAACCGCTTGTCGTGAGCGACGAGGAGCGGTACTTCGTTGGCCCAAGTTACTCCCCCACCCCCCTTCCCCCCTCTATTTTCGCTGGTGTGGCCGGGCGTGGAAGAAAACCGCGAGAAAGCGCTCTTGTAAGATTAACTTGCCGCCCTGCCCATCCGTTTAGGAGTTCTTGTCGACCATGACACGGTGGCGTTTCGGTGTACCGAAGCTTGCTTTTCGCTCTAACTTGGGCGTTTTGTACTAGCTTTGGTGGCGAATGCTTTGTGGTGACGGCTGTGCTGGCGAGCAAACTTGTGGTGGACACTCGGTAGAAGGGCGTACGTAGGCAAGCGCGTACGCTGCGTAGCGGAGGAAATGCGTTGACACGGTGCGCGTGCTCTGTGTGCGTGCGTGTGTATCGGGAGAGATAGGAGCGAGTCTCGGTCTTATCCGTGGCATCAAGACTGCCAGAACCGAAACCATTCGCTATGCATGTAGCTATTCATAATTGTGAATGCAAGGCTCGTTCAACGAGCACATAAAGTAAAAAAACCACCCTGGCGAAGATAGGCGCAGTTGCGTGTCCAAGATCGCAATATATATGGTGGAAAAGCAAACGGAAAACTGTGGTCGTTCCTTGTTTTCCAATAGTGTACTTTCATGGACGAATAAAACGCGATAATGAAAATATGAAGAGAAAAACACAAATAGCTCTACTATTTCTTTCTACACGGGTCAAATTTACGCGTGACTTGATTACAGTAACAAACTTAGGAAATGGCTTACCAAATGTACCAATATAGCGCCATTATTGGGACTTCGCGAACCGTTTTTTTTTTTTTTTTTTTTCATGGTCGCGAGTTTCGCGTATTTTAGCTCATACTTTCGGGTTCGCACTTCATTTGTCTATGACTGTCCACAGCCGCCTCCATTTCAGCAGCACTCTTTCTTTTCCAGTGGCCGCCAACTTCCGCGTAGCATCTTCCATGCACTCGCACTTCAGTTGTTCGGCCGCGTTACGAACACTGGGCTCGATTGTTTCGTAGCGCGGCCACTCTACATCAATTTGCCGCGTTCGCCACACGGATGCGCTTGTCTAGACGTCCCGTACCACGAGAGAGGCCGAGGGCAAGAAGAAGCTGCGTGTACACGCGGCCGGCTAAGTGCTGGCCCGAGCGCATCGCCGTCCCCGTCCCCTTGTAATTTCGCGCGCTTCCCGCTGGTTTGATTACAGCCCTTAGCAGCGGCGAGGTCGCGCCGGCGACAAAGGCCACGAAGACGCGGCTCCGCCTGCGCGCCGGATACTGCTTGTCATAGCCGCGTCGCCCTCGACGCGGGCATTGTTGCCAGAGGCGTGTCGCGTGTGCCACTGGCGGAGGAAAAAAGAAACGAAGGGTGGAGGGAATGTTCGAGGTGGAAGGGGGTAGTCCCCCGTCGCCGTCCTGTTTTTAAAAAGCCGGCCAGGTTAATCGCGCCGGTCGTTATAGGGCCGATTGTTTCTCGGAGCAAAACGACTCATTGTCGGGGGGTTCCTCCGCGCGCGCGCTCTCTCGCTCTTCCTCTCTCCGCCATTGTTGTGCGAGCGGCGGCTGGCCTTTTTCCGCTTCCGCCGCCATTGTTGGGGTGTAGACGACTGCGCAGACGACGGGGAGGACGTGTGCGCCTCGGGCTTTTGAGGGGGTGGGACGGCCGCGGTCTATGGAGTCGCCGACCGACCGGCGCGCGGCGATGTTGTTAAAAGCCGAGCACCTGTCATCACACACGGGGCCCGATGCGGGATTGCGGGGTTCGGCCCAAATGACAGTGGAGCCGACACTTCCTCGTGGAGAAACTTCTTTTTTTCCCCTGCTGCCTCCGCGCCCGTTGCTGCTGATTTCGGGGTGTTCTCCCCCGCGGCTTTTCTAACCGCGATACTACAGCCAGCGGGGAAAAATGAAGGAACAAAAGAATAACAGGGGTGTAGGGAGGGGCGTGATTATGGCGCATTGTTTGCGCGTAATGTTCTCTCGAATGCCTCCTTCTTGCGTATCATTTACGCTCGACCTCGTGTGGCCGCCGTTTGATGCCGCTTGTCCGCTCTCCTAATACGCACGCCGTGGTCGTAGCTGCAGCGTCGTCGCCTTAGCCACACACCGAGTGAGCGGCCCCTTTCGCTTTTTTACGCTCCTCAACGCCGCGGGAGATGACGCGGGCCGCTGCATTTCGGGTCGATTTCGAATGCGAGTGTTTCCCGCTCTTTAATAACCGGGCGTGGCCCGTCATTTTTCCTGAAGGGCCCTTGGGAAGAGCTGTAGAGGACCTCGCGTTCAAACAGGATGGCCAGCAGTCATTCCTGCCCACGGCGTTGTACAAGCGCCGCAGTGCGTTTTCTTCATAGCGGCAGCTGGACGGGCTCTCGTCGAGTTTTGATGCTTCCAAGGACTTGCACGAATTGTTGGTTCTCTGGCTGTGGACAAAGGAGGAGTGGCGCTCGATTGCGTTGGGAGACGACGCGTAGTGGGTTTATAATGACCGCTTAGCTTTGAGCGTGAGTCGAGTCGTTCTCAGTCCCATTAGCTGTTTAGTTTGTGAAGTCTATGCATTTATTTCGTCTGCTTTTTCATTTATTTCGTTTTCTTTTTTCACGTTACTCTAGTGATTCTCCAGAACGACGCGGAGAAAGCCTGATAGTTTCTCTTTTTCTTGTATTTTTGGTTTGTAGCCTTTTGTTTTCACTCATGCACGAGTTGCTCGTCTGTGCTTCCCCTTTGTTTTTCATTTTAACTTTGAAAACCGCGTGGATTTTCACTGCTAGTGGCATCACACTCATGTTTTTTTTTTTTCTGCTTCAAGTGAATGACTAGAGTTGTATACCACCCCGTATTATCAATTACGGCTCCAGATTTGAGTGTAATTTCAATGCTGGTGCGCTTGCAAAGGTCATGACGCTGGTGTACCCTGCGCATAAAATGGCGATTGTTTTTGTTTTTTGTTTGTTTGTTTCTCGTGACGCTTGCAGAAACCCAGCAGCACCACTTCTTTCAGCCTGGCGTCTCCCATAGAGCAAGCTTTCAACTTTGGTAACCTTCAGCAGGATGGGAAGTTGGGCGAGTTGGTAGGTCGACATGATGTAAAAACAGCGCGGTAGGACAAAATACTCCAGGAAAGGAACCAGGCAGGACGAGCGCTGATGAACCTTGCACGGGCCGTGAAAACACTCGATACTTCATATCTTTTGACTCATTAGCGGTGGCACGCGCAGTCGCCCGCAGCGCTGCAAACGCCGACTTCCGTGTGGGCGCTCGCGACTTTCCCGCAACGCTGGAGCACGTTCTGCAACTCCGTCCTGGCGTGGACGTTTCCGCGAACGCGCTCGTTAACGCGCGACACCCGCGGTCATGTCGGTCGTGCGTTACAACAGACGATTGTTCGCTTCGTTATTCCGAAATTTGCGCAACATCGAGGGTGGTGGCGGTGTCGTAGGCGGAACGGCGTCCTGTTTCCGCATACAGGGCCCCCTCACGGCCGCGTTCATTTTGCCGTGCTTGCCTTGTGCAGCGGCGCGTGCAGGAGCCACATAATGCCCCGCTCGCGTGTCCGGGGATCGTTTGCAAGCCGCAAAATGTTTCCCTCAACCACCCCCTCCTCCTGTTGGCGTGCGTGCGACGCGGACACTTTGCAGGAACCGCTGCTGCGTGCGCGCTTTCCTACTGCCTTACTTCTCGGTTGGGCGTGCTTGGGGCTAGAAATTCTCCCGTTTTGCTTAGCCTTCGCGGTTTCATTTTTCCTTATGTCTAGAGCCACCGTTCTGCGCCTTCGATAATAGCTTGTGGTTATTAAGGCGAAATCGTGGTAGGCCTCCGGAGTCGAAAAATCGGGCGGCGTTGTTGACCGTTGCGCAGTGGATTGTAGGCACCGGAAAGCCCCGCTGAGCGCGGCTGGGAGATAATACGTGACGGAACGGGAGTATACACCGCAGCCACGGAGAACGAGTCTGCCAGGCAGTGGGAACGTAAAGTATGGATGTAGCCAGGGGGGCGTGAGAGGGGGGGGGGGTTCAAAAACCTCCCGAAAGTTTTTCCAGGCACCGTGTAAGCGGCTGCTGATCCCTTTCGGCGAAATTTCCCCCTTCCTATAGCACGTAACACTCCTCGAAAAAAAATCTTCGGCGGCTCTGTCGTGAAATAACTGTGACTGCGGTTCATCATCATTATTATCATCGACAGCCCGTTCGTACCCACTGCGGGTATATTTCTTCAGTCGTGTTAGTTGTTTATATGTGCTAAATAAAATAAAATAAACTTGTCTGAGTGCTTCAGCGTGCCCCAGGAATTTGAGCAGTGACTCACTGCACAGCCGAGTTTTCGTTCCTCTACGCACCTTCGCTCGTTGTAGTGAGGCACGAGTAAAAGTAGTTCCTATCACCCCGCCGTGCCCAGTCCTCTTGTTAAGCGTGATAGCGCCTGCAGGTCCCTCATTTTCGTAGCGGAGGTGGCCGCGTTTGTACGGCGTGCTAATAGTTGCGCACTAACCGAGTTGGTTAGTTAGCCCGTCAGTGAATGGCGTGCAGCCGACCACGTACACCTGGCCATTAGTGCGGTCCCATCGGCGGAGCCGCCTACGCTGCGAAGGAAGCTCGAAATACCACGAGCTGTGCGGTTTCTTCGTAAAGCACCGTGTGTCCCGAAACGCGCGTGTCGGACTGTGCGTGTGTGTGTATGCATTGCACACATACGGCAAGCGCTGGTAGCTCTCATCTCAAACAAGCCCCGCTGCGTGCCGTGCAACTCTATCCCTGTCCGTTTGGCGATGCCTGGTTGTATGCGTCGCGTGCGTAGCGGTCGTGCCGTGTCCCATTGCAGCCGCGATCGCGTGACAACGAACAACTGCGCTGCTGATTGCCTTCGACGCGAATGCCTCCCTCTCCTCCTCCCCCTTTTCCTTCCCGGTAGTTGAGTGTTTGCTCTCCAGGCATGGCGTGCCCGCCTGTCTTCTTCTCCGAATGCGGCCCGGACGAAATCATTACGTTTCCCGCGGTGTTGATTGCTGCGCTATATACGTGTCGCTGTTTTGTCGCCCGCTTTCGGGGCCTCTATCTGAACGTTCTTGCACCCCCCCCTCTCTCTCTCTCTTTCGTTTGGTTTACTATTGTTTTCTCCTTCTCGAACACGCGCGCGGTGCGGTTCTTGCGTGCGTATGCGTCGTCGTGGGGCCACGCACATGTGTATGTATATGCGGCCGCAATCGGGGGATTTTATGGTGGAGTGCACGCTGTGTATTTACGTGAGTCACGTTGAACTCCAACTGCCGGCAGCTGCCATAGATTTGATATGATAATAAGCCTCTGCATTGGATCCGTCGGCCATTTCTTGACTGTCTACTGTAGTGCGAAGTGTGCGACTCACTCATTGCAGAAGTTATTGTGTGCGAAATTAAAATTTCAGGGTGCTTTACGCGCCCAAGCTGCACCTTGTAGACTATGAGGCGCTCCGAAGTTGAGGGCTCCGAAACAATTTCGACCACCGGGATTTTTTTTTTTTTTTTTACACACGGGCGTTGTCGTCTTTCGCATTGGTCAGAAGAAAGAAAAGTACAGGACCTCGTTAATTCAAATTCGCTTAATTTGAACTTCTGCTTTATTCGAACGGACGCTGCGGTTCCGGCAATGTTATGTGCATTTAAATAGCTTTCAATAATTCGAACTTCTTTTAATTCGAAGAAATGTTCGGGCCCCTTCGAGTTCGAATTAACCAGGTTCGACTGTACTTTTAATTCGTATTGTTTGCTGAAAAATTCCGGCTGGAGGCCTTGTAGCGTGCGACAACAATTACGTGGTGCAATTTTACATAGCTATGGCTTAGGGACAACAAATGAAAAAAAAAAAAGGTATAAGGTACTGTATTGCATTCGAATGCTAGTTAAACATTTCATGTATACCTGGTGTGTTACTGTTTTCTTTCTTTTTACCGTATT
The DNA here is from genome assembly GCA_013339765.2 of Haemaphysalis longicornis. Classification (NCBI taxonomy): domain Eukaryota; kingdom Metazoa; phylum Arthropoda; class Arachnida; order Ixodida; family Ixodidae; genus Haemaphysalis; species Haemaphysalis longicornis. The sequence goes on from CM023453.1 coordinate 75,423,540, forward strand.
TTACGGTTATAAGCAGCAGGTGTTCACGACATTGTGGGTTTACTTGTACCCGTGCTTCACGTCTTCACGAGTACTCTGCGCAGAGTGAGTGCCAACAAATTTTGAAGTGTGGATATAATTTCGTTGCGTCGATAAGGATAAGCCGTCCTAGGTGGTTTTCCCCGCATTTTCCCCCCTAGGTGCACTCAAAACGCCCACTTCTCCTTCGCCGATACGGGCCGCTCTTTTTTCTTTCTTTTCGTCACCCCTGTGTTCAACCTCGGAGAGGCGCACTTGAGATATCGTCGAGGAGCCATCAAGGTGCCGCTATTCATGCGCTGCTCGACACGGATCACGTACGAGTGTTCGGCGGGAACACGCCTCCTTCTGCGCATGCGCGACCGTTTTGGGTGACCGCCACGCGACGTTCCTTCTGTCGACGTGCCGACAGTCCTCCTCCCCGAATTGTTCATCTCAAAAGCGGCTTGCCGCACACGGCGCCGTGTAGCTTGGTGCTACGCGGCGCCCAACAATCCGCCCAGTGAGCGCGTCCGTGACATTTTACGGCGGGCCGTCAAGTCAGGGCCTTGCGAGGACACTTCCGTCTTCCTGAAGCGCAAGGCGTCAACGCCTGTTGTCGCTTTCCTTCAACCGGCCACCCTAGAATGGCGCGCCAAGTTAGACGCACTTATCGGGCGGATTTTGATGACCGTGTGCTGCGTACAGCTCGTGAAATGGGAGACATAGTTCCCCGTCCGTTTTTGCCCCCGCGGTATACATACTGTAATGTACCCTGGCCGTGCGCATCCGCCCACTTGTTCGCAGGGCGTGTGTGGGAGAGCAGCGGTCGCGTTTCGCCACTTGTTATCGACGCGGCTGCTCGAAGCACTCGACGGCCGGGCCGATAACGGCCGTCGTCGCAACAACGCCCCGCCGCGCACAGGTTTGCACTGCCGCACTCGAGAGTGTTCCGACCTTATCGGTGTTCGGCTCCCGAGAGCCCGTCCCTATTGTTCTGGCCAAACAGCGCTCTCGAGAGGCTCGTTGACTCGGCGGTGTGTGTGTGTGCTTGTCGCTGTTTCAACTGGTGGCCCTCGAGCGAAGCTCTCTCCACGGCAGGGCTTGCGTGTACGGCCAAAGCAGCAACTTGTACTCGAGGGGTCGCCCAGAAGAGGGAGGATAAAGAGCATCGCTGAGAGGGTCCCCCCCTCCTTCTCCTGTTCTGTAGTCACGCTGATAAGCGGCACTTTGCAGCCTCCCGCATGCAGATCCGTGTCCTGTCCAGGTGCCGCGGCCCGCTGCCGATAAGCGGGTGCCCTGATTATACGCACTTCGGGGGGTGCTGTTGTTCGCCGGCCGGATTGCAGCGGATCAGCCTGTTTTCGTTTTGTTTTTTCGCTTTGCACTTTCCGGAACAGGTGGGCGCGATCGCTGCGCTGTCGCTTATCTGGCCCTCTTAAATCTAGTACGTGAGCCGCGCTGAATGCATTTCGCGCCCCTGTCCTTGCGGCATTAATGGGATCCGCATCATCGCCCTCGTTGCCGCGTTCAGCCACTGATGACGTCAGAGTTTATTCGGGGACGCGTGTTTTGCGCATTGGTACCTGTCCGGTTTTCGGTCTTGCTTTCGCATTATGCCATGTGAATAGATCCTAATGGGATAGGTCATGCAATCCATGGAAATAATTGGGAATACTTAGGAGCTCTTAAAGTTCTGGGGCAGAAGCAGTGCTTGTCGCCGCGACGTTTGATTTCTCCCGCAACGTCGTGCTGAAGCTGTTTTGGTTAGTGAGAGATGGACAGCTTTTATCCGCCCATGTTTTTGTGCATGGTGCGGCAAGTAAAAGTTCGCCTTTTCACTTTTACCGCTGTGACGGTGCTGCATGGCTGATAACTGTTTCTCAGAACAACGTAATTCATTTGGGCAGTTCTGACTGCAGAAAAAGTAGCCTAAATGTTTAAATGGCCTTTCTCTCCTCCCCTGAAGTTAACACGTTATGTCGCATCATCATCATGATCTGGTTGTGTCTACTGCAGGACGAAGGCCTCTCACAAAGGGCTCCGACCACGTCTCGAGTGCTAGCCTAGTCCACCCTTATCCCCGAACTTTTCGTAGTCCATTTCTCCGAAACCCTGGCCGACTCCTGTTACCTTTACTGTCTATTGGCAGCGTTTCGATTAGCCGGTACGCTCTAAATAGATTGCGAGTCTATTGCTCTAGATTGCGGATTCTATTGACGCGTTGGATCTAGGGGGTCGGTTGGATCTCTTGACTCGTTGGATCGAATGGCCCGTTGGATCTTGTGACCATAAGCGCTCTAAATACTGGTAAATGGGGCGCGGCTGGAAGTTATCTGCGTGGCTTAAGCCTGCGTTGCTTCTCTTCATTTACTGTGCTTAGAAATTGGGGCGTTTTGCTCTCCACGTCCGGGCGCTAGTCGTAAAGGCGGGTTATGTTTTTTTTTTATGCGGCTGGGAAACCGACTTACCCCTCTCTCACTTGATATCGTTGTCTTGGATAACTCACGGGGGGGACTTGAGGTGTGTTTTTGCCTCCAATTAAGCAAATGTCTCCCGCTTTGACAGTCCCTGCGATTTGATATTTATCATCTCAGCCGCGGGTGATCAGTGCAATGACGTTTTGGCGGAGCTCGTGTACGTCATTCGCGCAGTCTTTTTTTCGGTCTAAACTAGCGGGAGTAGGCCGAAGCTGATTTAATTAAGTCCTGATGGAGTTATTGTATGACGGCATACTCCAAATACTATGGGCATGTTCTCGTCTATGACGTCAGTTGCGTAATTATGTCTACATTTTGTACAGATGCGTTGGTACTTCGGTATTTGATTGCGGCGGGTTTTTTTTTTTTTTTTTTTGGCGGGCTTGCGTCTTTATGCATAGATTATGTCTGAGGTTGCAGTGTGTGTGCGTGGACACACGTGAATTATGCGTCAGTGATAAATTGAATACGTTGGGTTTAGCTTTTCGCTTTTGCTAAGCTCCCGACGCTTAACGGATGTTGCCCAATGCCTTAGTTAAAGAGGTGCACCTCTCGCTTTTATCTAGAGGAAAAAAAAATACTGAGTCGATAACAGCTCAGAAAAAAGAAGGGAGGTGTTTCAGCGACAGAATCGGAACCTTATCACCACCGCTACAAGGTTGATGAGTGGCCGTTGGAAAGGTAGTGCTGCTTTTAGCAGCCTGTTCCGTATCCACACTGAAGCCGATGCAATAACCGTGGCGCGTTCATTGTGGACGTCGAAGATGGAAAGTAGGTTTTAGCTGAGAGCAGCTGAAGGTTTGAGAGAGAAGGAGAGAGAGAGAGAGATAAAAGTGTTTGTCAAGAGCAGTGAGTTGAACGTATGAGCTGTCGACTGTCTCCCGCTTATGCAATGATATCGAGCTCTGGTGCGTGGTAGCACCAGCTGCGTGCTTGGAGTCTCTTGCGAATGAACGGCGACAACCGCGCCGTCCTTTCTGAAATTCCGTAGCCGCACCGAGCTCTGGAAAACCGGGCCCGGAGCCAGCTTTCGTGGCCAAACACTATGAACGCCGAGCCGGTTCTCTGGCCTGCCCCCTTGCACTCTCCCCCTGGCGCGCATCACGGAGAAGCCGACGCTCCCGGGCGTTCCGGGTGGACGGAGCGGCGGTCGCTGGAGTCGCGTGTGCCGCGCCTGCTCGCTCCACTGAGTGCGCCCGGCTTGCGGGCTTAATTGGGTGACCTCACGGCTCGGCCATCCGTGGAGCGCCTGCCGGGAGAGATGACCATGGCTGCGGGGTGGAAAAGGGGGCGTGGTCGGTTTGGCCCTACTTGGTGTGTGTGTGTGTGTATGCGAAAACCGCGATTCGGCGCTTTATAAGTGTATCTATCACTGGGGCGACGGCCGGGGAATGTGTCGGAGCGTGTCGGCGGGCTCCCCCCTTTCATTCAATCTGTGTTTTCCTGTCGGTACTTGCGTCGGGGAAGGCACCGAGGGTGAACGCGTTCCGCTTCGCGCTCTGCTGGGCCCCGCCGGCGTTTGTTGTGCTACTGCGGCGGCGGGGATGGGCTCGTGTAGGGGGCGGCTGGACGGGCACGTCTCCGGCGGAACCCCCTCCTCGCGTGACACGCGCTCTTCTCCACTGCGCCGCCACCCACGCCTCCTTCCTCGGTGCCGCCGCTTGTCTCTTGTTTATGGTAAGTTCGGGCGCCACCCGAGCGTGTCCCTTCCTCATCATCCTTCTGTGTTTTTGCTTAGGGTGTCGCTGTCTGCGCGACGTGTCACGGTGTGTTTTTCGGGTTGCGCGCGCCCTGGCCGTCTTCTGCGACTGCTCATGCGTCGCTTGACGGGTTCGCTGGCTCGCGCGAGTGTTCGAAAGAAAGAAAGAAAAAAGGAAATCAAACAGGAAAGAGGCAGAAAATGTCCACACGGGGAACGCCTGCGTTCCCCGTGTGGACATTTGCATAGTCTCGTATTCGCTACATTCCGCTGCCGGAGTGCATGCTTGAGAAACACGTGCGCTGTCTTCGCCAGGTCGGCGGACTTATCGCACGTGCCTTCCGTCAGCCTTCGAATGGTCTGGTTGCGCAACGAATTACCCTGTTGGTCGGAGTTTAACATGGACAATGGCGTCGTGCGTTGCGTTTGAAATGCAAGGGCTGCGAGGAGTGCTTGAAACGTGAGAGCGTGCCTTAAACCTGTCGAAGCCCGCACAGTAGCGAGAAGCACACTCGCACCTCTCGATTGACTTGTGTTGCGTTTGCGATGGCTGGAAGCGTCCTACTTCTATTTTGAGACGGGACCCATGGCCCACGGAGAAGGTGCTACCTATGAAGCGCTACCGCTTGCCGACCTGCACGCCTTGCATCGTGACGAGCGGCGCTTCCCTCAAGCACGCGAATTGTATAGGCAAGTGCGTGTCGTGTCCTCCCGGAAGCAGCGCCAATTCAACCAAAGCATCGTCGTAGTGTGGCCGCTGCTTCCGCCGAAATGGCGTTGTTCGAAATCTCTCTTATTCGAAGTGTTTCGTGGTCCCAGCTGCGGTGCGTGAAGAAGAGCAAATCACCCTCTCTTTTAACGAATTATCGGTTATAACGAAGGTGTGTACAATGCAGTGGCGTTGCTAGCGCTGTAGTGAAACCTCTCGTGCCCAAGAGTGTGCTTCGCGTGCCAGTAGCACCATTTCTTTCCGCTCCACGATGCCTGCCTGTGGGTACGGTGGCTGTCGTCCCCTCCAGGGGGGGGGGGGGGGGGGGGGTGCTCTGCTCGTTTTCTCTCCAGAGCGCGCTATTGCTGGCCAATCGACCGGCAGCCGTACGGGAGGAGGAGAGCAGACGCCAATTTTGCCCAGATCGCTTATTAACTGCTTGAGAGCGGAGCCTAATTGCGGTGGCAGCAGCGCGCCCACTTGTTTGCCTTTTCTTCGCCTCGGCCGCCCCTTTTTCTCCGGCTGCGGGAGCGCGGTCGATCCTCTGCCGGCCAAGCGAAGTCGATCCAGTCGGAGCCAGAAAGCGGGGCTAACAGGGGTCGAAGTAATGGCCGGGACAAAACGAAATGGGAGGAGAGAGGGAGCTGAAGAGAACGGGAAGTGCGCGAAATGAGACGTAGAATGGGTCAGCGTTTATGTGAAATGGAGCTCCGTACTCCGAGGCAATGCAGTCGGTCGGTCGGTCTGTGTGGCGCCACTATGGCGTTAGGCGTGGTTCCGCAGTCCGCCTTTGCGACAGTAGACCGCGGCGTTTACGGATGCCGTGGATACGTTGGGCGCCTCTGGCGACGAATACGTATTTACAGAGTATCTTTGCTGACGGGGTTCGTGCCTGGTGCTTTTCTTTTTATCCTGTGCGTTCTGTTTAGTTTATCTGGAGCAGGGGGCAACGCAGTTGACGGCTAAATAGGCGACGCAGCAATTAAATAGCCGATTCCGCCCCTCTGGAGCGTGACACACATCGCCACAGAACTCGCTTCGTGTGTCGCCACATTTTCCTTCTCGTTTCTTTTTTTTTTTCCTTCGCTACTAGACGTAGATTGCGAGTTTCGCTTGGGTAATCGTCTATGCTTGCACGTGCAACGTATCGCCTTCAACTGCTTCTTTTTCGTTTTTTTTTTTTTTCTTTTCCCGTTATAAGCTGTTCCTCGATGGTATCGTAAACGCTCTATGCGCGTTTAGGAACGCATTTCTGCTTCGCATTCTGGCTTCGCCTTTTAGAATTGATAGCCTAGCGATTAGAGCGTTTCGCCAGATATTATGTACCACGTCCGCCTGCTCGATTCCGCAGATATCAGGGAACTCTTTTTCTCTTCGCTAGTAAACGATAGTTGAGCCGTGTATGGTAACACTTGCGACGAAAGCCGATTCCCACTCTGGCACGGGGCGTGACCGACTGCACTGGCTCACGCCCTGCGCTACCGACGTATCTCTAGCCGAAACATTCCGACCGTTCTCGCGTATGTGTATGTGCAGGGGCGCCGCTGGCACGCAGGGAGCGAGGAAAAGCACGCCATCCGCGCTACGATAACGGCGTTTTCGTTCCTGCTACGTCCGTTTAAATCCGCCGCCGCGGCGCTATATCGCTTCGCGCGCCACGGCTGATTTCACGTCACGTATCGTGCGTGTAAGAAACGTGCTCCCGGTACACCCTATTCGTTTCTTTCTTCGTTGTAGCTTTCCGCATAATAATCGGCCGCACACATCACGTGAAGGCACACAGGCCCCCGCCGTTCTGGCGGCAGCACGTATACACCGTTTGCGCAAACGAGTGTCGCTTCTTTTATACAGCTCGCCCTTTCTTTCCGGCCCCCTTTCCCTCGTCGTCGTCGTCGCGTGGTCTGCCTCCCTAATTGCTGTTTATCGCGCGAGTGGCCTCATCCGGTAATCCCTTAAGCCCCCCACTTCTCTGGGCCGCCTAATCCTGTTTAAATATATTTGCCCGTGCCGCCGGGCCGCGCTTTCTTTTTCCTCTTTATTTTGCAGTCGTCTCTTGGGCGCGGATGACAGCGACGGCGGAAGAATGCTCGACGGGCGGGGAAAATTAAAAGGGGGGGCGGTAAGGAAGCTTAAAGCATTCCCAAACAACGCTGGAGGGCGAAGTGGCCGCTTCGCTCGCAATTATTCCTCTTTAAACACGCGCCCGTATACACCCCAGCCCGTCCCTTCGCTCCCTCGGGTACTGTATGCATGTGTGCCGAAGATAAACACGCCCCTCTCCTTCCCTCTCCCTGCCTCTCGGGATCCTTGTATTTGCTTCTCTTCTTATCAGCTTTATTATTACCTCGTGCGGAACAGATTCGCAAATCGCGCGCCCACTCGTGCGAAGATCTCTGGGGCTTAAAAGAGATTGCGGAGGAGGGGGAAGAGGCGTTGCTCTTCATCGTCACCACCCTCCTTCTGTCCTTCTCGTTAGCTGTAGCTCTTTCTTTTTAATCATTCGTAGCCTTTCTTTTTTTGCTTACATCGACTCGCCACCCCCGTCTCTTCCATCCTCTTTTTTTTCTTCTTCTTGCGGTTCCCTTGCTTCTGCAGTGGCCGGGGTGCACGAGATGGAAGAAGGGCGAAATCCAATCACAGGACACAAAATGGTGCCGGGTGGAAGCGGGCGGAATGCGGGGGGTAAAGAAGCTGGTTACCCAGAGCAACGTGGAGAGCACGTAGACCTAGCGAAGAAAAAGAAAAAAAAAAAACGGAAGAAAAGAAGTACGGTTGGGGTTAGGCATCCGGGGCAAAAGCGAGGCGGGGCGGCCGGAAAGAAGTTGCCGAAAAGATTTCCCCGTAAGGAGTTTTAATCCGATAAGTCGGTCGTCGATAATCCAATATACCGCTCCCGCTTGCCTTGTCTTCCCCCGGTAACTCCTCCTCCTCCTCCTCTCAAACAGTTTCCTTTGCTCCTTTTGTTCTTCTCTTCTCGCATCCCCCAATCTCCTCCACCGCATCTCGTTTTTGTATCGCGCTGCCAGCGCATTGCCCGTCCGCCCCGCTCCCTCTGAATATATAAAGACATACCCTTATCGCAAACACGCTTCTCTCGTTACCCAGCCCCCACCCTCCCTCCCTCCTCCCGCTCTTCCTCCGCAAACGTGTCCTTCCGTCGTCTTGGGCGTCCCGGAGTAATTTTATTTTGAGCAGCCTCTGCCGCTAACGCGTTCGCTTCCATCTTTCCGCGCTCAGCGTCGTCTTCATCCCGCCACCGATTCCTCCTTTATTTCTCCCTTTGCGAGTTGCTTGTTTCGCTGCGGCCTTTCTTTCTCGTTCGTTTGGCGGAGGTGGGCGAAAGGGAGGGATGGGGGGCACTTGTCTTTCAGCGCGCGTTCCTCTCCGCCACAGCTCGTTACAGCGTATCGAACGTAATAAAAACGCGCCGACCGAACGCGGGGACGTGCGAGCCTCGCCGAGGAGGTAAGAGGAACGGGGCGGTGCGACGTATAACTGCGCGGGAGTGTCGTCGTCCGGCCGCCAGCGTAATAAAGCGAAGGCCGCGTCGGGGTGGGGGGGGGAGCGGGGAGGTGCGGGGACCGGAGTTCGTTAACAAGGCACGCTCGCTGTCGGTAGGGGGCGCCGCGATTAGATTAGGAGCCCCAAGGTGCTACTGCTGCTGCAGGTAGCAGCACACGTCGCCTCTCTGCGCTCGAACGGAGCCCTCCCGGCTTCCGTCCCCGCGCACCCACCACGGTCTTGTGAACTCGAGATCTCTGGCTCTTTTTTTTTTTTTTTTCACTTGTTTGCTGTCCTATTTTGTTCGGCTTTGCTCGGAGCCTTTTGCCTCGGGGGGGGGCGGTGGTGTGTGCCGCGTCTTTCGCGAAATAAGGAGCCTGATTTTGTCTTTCCTTTCCCTCAGAACGCAGTTGGGTAGTAGTACAACACCAGGCTTGTCCACCCTTTGAGTTGCTGTTTGGAGATGATCGGGACGGGATCCACTTACCTTTCCTTCTGTTTCCCACAGCCAGTTTTTGTTTCGCGCGCCACGTGTTTTGTCACGCGAGAATAAAGCGGCGCAGGACACGAAAGGTGCATGCAGCAAGCAAGCCCTGCATTAGTGGGGCGGGCCTGTGCGAGTTTTCATAAACGCTTTCTATCCCTCTGCCAGCGCTGCTTTGTTTGGTGTAACAGCTGCAGCAGCCGCCCAATAATACACCGTCTGTCACTGTCTGAAATGCGAAGCACCTCACCCGCATGTAAGCACTGCTTGTGCCCGCACTCTTGTAGTGGAACAACGTGAGTTCTCGTTTCGATCGCTAACGTGCGTGGTTCCGGCCGTGAGCGACGTGACGCTTGCCACAACTGGTGCTGCGCCAGGCTGGGATATACCGGGAAACGCGCGGTAGGCGCGCTGCTTGTCGCCGGAGGAATGCGGCACATGGCGGCAGCGGGAGGGTGAAGTGGAGCCTTTGGGTTGTGGGACACAGTGCTTGAGGGCTGGGGTGGAAACGGGAGGTTGGTGGGGACGTGCTCCGTGGCGCGCAAGGAGATGATGCCGCGGCGGGGGTTCATCCCGCTCCCGAGGCACGTCCGCGGGGCGCCTCTGCAGCCGCCGCCGACGGCGACCAACGCTGCCGCACGTGCCCTGTGCGTGTAATGACTCGCTGCGCTCGGGGATGGATATCGGCACACCGCCGCCCGTCCGCGTGTGAAGCCGCCAGGCTGTTGGGCGGCTTCTTTGCTTGCTGCGCCGATGGGCAGAGATCTCGCGCCTGCACCCACTCCGTAGGTTCGCGCTTTGCGAAGACGCGCACCTCTCAGTCTGACCGATCCTTGATTAAAGGATGCCGCTCACAAAATGTTAACGTGTACGGAAAGCAGCTCCGATGCGGCTATGGATGCGACTCGATATCCGGTATTTTTTTTAAAGCATGATGCTCATACTGAACCACTTTTTGTATTACGGTAGCCGACCGTTCTGTCGAACTCCAAAAATTCGAACTTGATGGATATTCCGGACTTTCCTGAAGAACCGCCGGTTGTACCATAGGAGTAATGTGTATGAACAACGGATATTTAGGACAAAGTTAAGCCAAAAGTCGCATTTTCCGGACAAAATTTTCCGCCACAGAGCCACGGTCCGACTCCGAGACGACGCTATTTTGAATCCTAAGCCACCTGGCTAGCTTCGGATTGGACGGGGATTGACTTGACTCCCGCCGGGGTAACAAACTTTGATCTTGGAGGCCATAATTTTGCATGTACACTCTGCGTCGGAAGCAATCTCGATAGCCGGGAACGGGTCAACAAGCCGCACCAAGTGACGCTGACTTATAAGCAACATCTTCAGCAGGTTTGCCCTGAACCATTCGTAACTTTTTCACTCCCATGAAAATGAACTAAAGTTCGTTTTTGCGACTCGCGATTTTTCGGACTGCCCTTTTATTTGGACTATTTTTCGTTCCCCTCCTGGTCCGAAAAATCGGTCGGCTACTGTAATCGAATATAGTAAAAACAGTAGCGCGTCGCTATAACGAAGTCTTCGGGAGAGGAAACTGTCTTTGTTGTAACTGTTACTTCCTTAAAGGCGGAGATGATTGATCTCACTTCACTATACTTATGACCATGAAACATTTCGAATAAAGCGATTTCAGTATAATTAGGGTTCACTGTATATACATTCGCTCCGTAATCTTATGAGAAAAGGTAACCTGTGAACGTACCAGCATGCGGCTAAACTCGCGATGTACTGTTTCTTCCCCGTGGACCCTATTTGCACATCTGTGGTTACTCGGTTACTCCGGATTCCATCATTCGTGCAGTTCCGGCTATACTCGGTGACAACTTAAGAACGGCACCGGAAGTTGCCGCTGTGCCTTATCACCGTAGCGGATGTTTCTCCGCGCGGCGCAAGTAGGGCGTTACTGGGAATTTTTGAACGTGGCGTGAGCAGTTTCCGTGATTTTTTGGACTTAACATGCTTATAAAGCGACTCCAGTATGACGAAACAAACTGCGTGAGACAAGGCAGACGATATCACGCATTCATAGCAAACCCCTTTCAAAACGCGCGCGCACTGACGTCACGGGTCCGGCGCTTTGGCGGAGTGATACACTACATGAGGTGGTGCCGTTCTTGAGTTGTCGCTTCGTTGCATGCCGAATGATACCAGAAGGTAATAAAAATTTCAGTCCCCCTCCCCCAACTTTATTATGTAATGAGCGTGCTTTGTGCATTGCGTCACGGTGCCGCCGTCCCCTAAGCGAAACTGCGGCGTTGTGTCGTGCATTACACGGATGCTGCAACCGACTCCGGCGAGAAAAAGCCGTCCTTCGGCCGCGTAGATTCCCCCGTGCATTCATCAACGTCGCCGTGATCCGGAGAAGGGTGTCGACCTTCGTTCGCATTTCTTCCACGTTCGCCCACCTGGCTCGTAGTAGTTCGCCTCGCGGGATCGTCTTTGGTTTCGGGGAGATCTCCCGCATTTTTCTCCGCGCCGTCTCTCTCGCCTTTGTATTCTCCCCGCGCGCTGATTAACGCTCCATATATGCCCACGCCAAGAGGAGATTAGCGCGCCAGCTGATATTGGTAGTCTGCTCGCCGCCTCCGAACCTCTTAGCGATTCGACGAATGCATCGAGGCTTCTACTTCAAAGTAGATTATGTATCTCTCGCGTACGCGGATGGTTTTACCAAGTGCGAACAACCGGCCTGGAGGGGAAACTGCCGCTTTCACTCCGCTTTTTGCTGTCTAAAAGCTTCACAAAAGTAGCACGTTCTTTCTCGTTTCACATTGTTGAACGAAGCTTTATATGTCTGGGCGAAAGGAAAATTTGGCCGTCTTGCGTACGCAGAATGACGCCATCCGCATGGGCAAAGCAAAAAAAAAAAAAAAGACAGGTTGGAGACGGTTTAGGGAGGTACGCGGGAGAGAGAGAATTAGATACATCCCCCCCCCCCCCTTTTTTCGTTTTTCGCCGCGTCGGCTTTATTCGAAGTCTCTCACAGTCCCAAATACGGTTCAAGGAGAGCCAATCATCGCCTCTTTTAACAAAGCATCTCTAATAACGAAGACTGTTTTCTGTTCCGCGGGGTCCACGTTGCAACGAATGTTCACTGTATTTGTACAAGAGCTCCGGTCTTGGCCTACCCGAATCCGCCTTGTGATTTGAAATTGTAACCCAACAATTCCTGCTGTAGCAACTAATCCCGCCTGTAGCCCCCAGCTTTTGACAATCCGTGTGTTTAAAATAGCATATCGGCTAACTGGGCGAGTCCACGCGAAAGTTAGCTCTTGACCGTTTCAAAACGCTTTGGACAAAGGGAAAACCTCGGATTGCAGCTGACCGCAGCCGTTTCATCATAGATGTGAAGGCCAGAAATAGACCAACTTTCGAGACGGTTTTATTTCTTCTTTCCCAGTGATTGGGAAATACTGGCATATGGGCTGTCGCGTTATTGTGCCTTTTGTGTTGTCAGTCTTCAGTACGCGTTCATATTCCCAGAAGATGCCGCCTGCGGGCTCCTTTTTTTAACCACGCGAAGTTGCATCACAGCCGCCGTGGCTTGTCTGCTTCGACGTACGCCTGCGACTTCCAGGCGTCATCAGAGCGTGTTGTACGTTGGGTATTATATCTAAAGCCGGTTGTGTGTGTTCCGGTAGCTGATAAATGCGCGTCTTGGTAAACGAAACGCTGTAGTTACGTCAAGGAGAGCAAGACTTCGTAACCAGGCTCTCAGCCGTATTCTCTCCCTCGCTGCATATCGTCGACATCAGCCTATATTACTGTCCGCAGATCGACGAAGGCATCTCGCATTGATTGGGGGGAAGGTTTCAGCCTTATTCTACGCCTGGGTGGCCGGATCCTTTTCTGGTGAGAATTTGTGTCCTAGGTTGTTTGCGTAGGAGGTAGGTGTTCAGGATCGCTCAAAGCGGCGTTCAACTAGGCCCACGGGGCAGGTAAATTATCTACAGGGCCGGTCGATGACGCTCGTCGGAGCTCTAAGTGGCCCCGCGGCGGCTTCTTCGGCTGGCGGGAGTGCATGCAAAGTATGCGCAGACCCCCTCGTCTAACCGTGTTGCACACCCCGTCAGCGCGGCCGCTGCCCGTGGTTACCTCGAGCGCACACACATTCCGCGGGGCTCCCCAAGGGCCCGTCCTCCTCCCTCGCTGTCTGCATCCTCCGCCGCACGCGCCCGCGCGAAAGGCGCGCAAGATTTACGGTCCGCGCTTGGTGTGCGCAGCGCTTCGGACGACCACGCTGGCCGCTGCACAGTCGACCGCCGCCGGCCCCGGGGATAATGGCCGGCGGTCGCGACGGCGATAATTGCCCCCGTAATTGGCTGCCGAGGTGGGGCCAGCTCTAACCGCGGGCCCCTGCGGGCAGTACGTGCGCGGTATACGCGATGCCGTGCGTATATATTGGCCGACGCCGCAGCGTCGCGCTCTCCGTAGATGGGCGGGCGCCTTCTCGGCAGGTGCGTACCGCGAAGCTGCGAGGATTAACAATGCCCGGAACGTGTGGGCCGCATGGACCGTAAGCTTTGCCGCTGTACGCACTAGTCGGCGAATAATGTCCGGGGGGTTTGTTCAAACTAAAGAGGAAAAGAAAGACGCCGCTAAGAGGTGAAGAGGATGGATCGGTTCGGCCTGACAAGCGAGGCCAACGTAACGTCTCTCTAATTACTCGGCAATCATTTCACGCCCGTGCGCGAAGTCTGGCTGACCTCTCGTCGTCGCCTTTTGTTTTCGGAGTCTCTTACCCGCGAGGCACGGCCAGTTGTTGATTCCTCAGCCTTAATTGGGGCCAATTTATCCTCATCAGTTTGCGAAAGAGCGTCATCTGGCGGCGTTAAGTGCCAGCCTTGAGTGTGTGTGTGTGTGTGTGGGGGGGGGGGGGGGGGGGGATACATATATACACGCGTATATGAAGCTGGCGAGGCGACGCAACTGGCGGGCTCGTCGTGCACGCATCGCTGACGACGCCGGCTGCGAAATTCGCTCCCTGTCTGCATCCCGCTGACCTGCTTCTTCTTCTCATCCGCCCCTATCCGCTCGTGCGAGAAATTGCGCCGACACTCCGCCTTTTCTCCCGCTCCACTTTGCGTACGCGCCTCGAATGGCCAATTACTGTACGCACATTCGGCGTGCTCGTCGCCTCCGCCATATGGCATGCGCGCCAAGGCGTTTTCTCTCGTTTAAATGCACACGCTGTCTCTCTCTCTCTCCGAAACACGCTCGAGCTTCTTCGCTTCTGTTTCTCGACGAGCGAGGCGCGTCGGAGGGTAGTCGACCGTGTGTATATATGCACACACACACACACAAGATGGATTCGTCTGATCGATATTTTGCGTCGTTGTAGCAGTCTGTCGGCTTTTATTTCGAGCTGCCCCCCGTTTAATGATGCACGAGATGTAGACGGTGATTGTAGCCCCGCTCGTGTTTCACTCGATAGCTGTCGAGATCGATACGTGCGTGGTGGCGGCCGTGTTCTGCGCTGTCGATCGTATCAGCGAGCAGGTTTTAAACGAATGGCCGCTGCGCTGATCGCGAAGTGGCGACACGTTGTTTACCGGCGTTACTGACCGGGCAAGGTGGAGGCGAGAGGCTGGATGTCCCCGGCCTTCTACCGTCGCAGAAGCGCTATTTCGGGCTTCCGAACTCGTTTTTTGTCTCTTCGTTTCCATTTGACTCAAACTATGGGAGGATTTCCTGCTGGATTTCCAGTTTCTGTTCAAAATGATTGTGCTTTTAGCCCTTTCTCCTCCTCTTCTCTCTCTCTCTCTCTCTCTCTCTCTCTTCTCTCTCTCTTCTCTCTTCTCTCTCTCTCTCTCTCTCTCTCGTCTCTCGATCCACTCACAGAGAGAGAGAGAGAGAGAGAGAGAGAGAGAGAGAGAGAGAGAGAGAGGGAAGGAGAGAGAGAAGAGGGAAAGAGAGACTGTGTGTGTCGTATAAATATTGCAGGGTGCGTACGTAGTTCCTTAACATCCATCCTCCATGCGTGTGTTTATCTTCCTGCCAGCGTGTTTCGGTCGGATCGCAATCGACGACCTCGGGCAGTTGTCGGCGCACGGGGCGCCACGCTGTCACCACCCCCCGCGGTGTTGTGCGGAAAAAAAAGGGGCGGGACAGCACACAGCAGGCATCGTGCGGTTGTGAATAACAAGTAGGCGCTCTTCAGCCTGAAAGAGCGGGAAAAACAGCCGACACGCTGGTTCTTCTTCTTCAGCAGCAAGGCGTGGAACCGCAGAGAGGCTCAGCTGAGTCCGAAGGGGTTCTGCCGTGCGCGCTCAGCTCTCGCACCAACACACTGGTGATGATGATCATGATTCATGATCTTGTGGCTTACAATGATGATGATGCAGGTCGCATGAGGGTAAAATGTTCCCCTGCCTGTTCTTTTCACTTCACTGCCGTGTAGCTAGGCTGGTAGCGCTACGTCGTGGTGGCAAGTGTTCCTATAACTCTTTTTCCAACTGCTCGCACCCTCACTGTCCGAATCCATTCTTTGCCACCGAATCTTCTTATCCCTCCATAGAGTTTTATCGGCCTTCTGTGCTTCTAGCAAGCGCACGCATGTCTTCAATGTGCGTGTAAAAAATATTGCTGTCACCTGAGCCCCTGCAGGCACTCCCCAAGGAGCAGAACTCGTCTGATAGTTTTTCTCTACGTGGGATCGTACATCTACCGATGGTTGCAACTTGCAGATGGATGTTAGGATACCACTATAGCGGGCGGCACTCAGTTGCTACGCGTTCCTGAGTGCTAGGCACCCTAACACTACGCAGCTTTAGGTGGCAGCGTTTCGTAAAGGAAGTCTGCGACTACGCGTTTGCAGCTGCTGTGTGGGTGGCGTCGAGTGTAAGGCTTAGCGGCCCAGTGACAAATGAAGACGAACATAAAAAGAAGCGCATTAAAACTCTAAAAAGTTTTGAGACATAAACGGTGGCGGCGGCACGCACCCAGCATCTGGACGTGTTTATCCCTTGCGCGCGCACGGACCGCGCGGCGGCGCCGCCGCCGCCCTGGGAAATAAACTGCGTCCCTGTCGCCGCGCGTGTCGAATGGAAAGCCGAGCATGCGAGAAGGGAAAACTAGTTTGCGTTTTATGATCTGCGGGTTGCTGCTGCTGCTGCTGCTGCTGCTCTCCCCTGCCGCATGCAGACTTCATTCCTCGCTGCCACCACGAGGAGGGACATAAAGCTGTTCTATTGCCTCTCCGGGCGGGCCGTTTGGCTGCTTTTACGATCCCCCGGTGTGGCTCGTAAAAGTAAAAACGGCCTCGTTTGCTGCCGCCGCCGCCGCGCGTCGCTCGAAAGGAGGGAGAAAAAAAAAGTAGAGAAAGAAGGAGCGAGAGGAATAGATGTTAACAGAGAAGGGGAAGAAAAGAAAAGAAGAAACTCGCCGGTACCCATTACTTTATTAGAAGCTGTTGGCTGCTCGTTTCCGTTTATTAAACTCGGCTTTATCGTTCTTGCGAGGCCTCGTTTACGTTGGGCCGCGCTCTCTCCATTTCACCTCTCCGCCTCGCTCCGACAGTCTTTTTTGTTGTCCTTGCGTTGATACTGTGGGGCTCGCACGCTGCTGCGGCGACGTCTTCTTCATTCCTTCTTTGGGTGCTCCTTTTGTGCGGAGCTGCTTTCGTCGACGAACTATAACTGCTACGATAAGGGCGACATAAATAAAACCGTACGTGGGCCTTCTCGCGATGGCGTTTTCGGTGAACTCACGACTGTCAGAACGCTTACAGCTCGGTTTACTGCCGATAGGTTCCTCTTTTATCGGCTGTTTACGATCTTATTGATATCGGACGGTGTGTTTCTTTGTTTTGCGCGAACTCCTTTTGTGTAGTTTATGAGTCACGCTGTTCGGGAATGAGTTCTTAGGTATTCTTTACAAGAGGGACGCTGTAAAGGCGTACGTGACGAAATGATGCGTTGGCTCTTCTACGCGCAAGCAGTTTGGATCCACAGCGGCTGCAGTTTGAAAGGCGTTGCCTGTCAGCATCTTTTAAGATTCGTATTCGTGACCGTCAGTCGATGTTCACTTCCGGGACAAGGAGGCGTAGTACACCGACTCACGACCGAGTGCGTTTTTCGATGTGTCGCAGACGTGTAAACTTTCTCCGCGCATCCTGTACCGACTGCAAGCCTATCTCCGACGTCTTATTTGTCAAAGGAGTCTGCACTTGTGCCACGAACTTCACTGTCCTTTCAGCATACGCACGTTATGTGCTACGCGTGCGTTATAACAAAATTTAGCTGCTCTGTCTTTTGCGGGTCGCTGTTCGAACATGTCGGGTGTAGAGATATGGTGTTAGAGCGTCGTATATAGACGGTAGCCTTGTCTTTTATGGCCACGTGAGCGTAATGTAACGTTAACGGTGTAAGTTTCTGCTTGCAAACACGTTGCCTCATCTTAGTGCGATGGTGGTGATTTTTTTTTTTTTTTTTCTGCGAGTGTACGTACCTTTTTGTGGAGGCGTTTACGGTACTTCACATCTCCTCTCTTGTGTAGCAGGGCGCCACCGTAAAGGAGGCCAGTTTACCTCGATATTTTCTCGTTCGCCGTCTCTCTTTTGTTCGAAAAAGAAAGAGAAGAACGCTTGAGCGGCAGTAAATTGTGATGCGTTGTTCTATTGAACGCTCCTGCGAGTGGGGCTCAAACTAAAAGCATAGCGGACGGCTTCTACCGGACGGCTTCTGCCGCGCAGTGAGCTACACGGCTCTTTTATGACCCTCGCCTTCCACACGCGCACTATTTCATCTTTGTGCCCCGTTATTTAAAGCGGTCACGTTCTTTTCATTACTCTTTGTAAAAAAAAAAAACAGGTTGGGCCTGGCACGTTTGCAACGCTGTTAAATTCGAACGAGCTATGTGGCACGCCGTAAATTTTTGTTTCAGTCGGAGGCGGAGAGATGCTGCCGGAAGCGCGTGCTGTCGTGAGCGCGTGCTTTCCGTGTAAATGAACGAGGTGGCGAGGCGGATCGTTTGGCCTGCACGATGGGTGGCCGTGGGGCCTCTTTCGCACGCTGGTTAGCCACAACCGCTCTGTGCTGCCTTTTGCATTTTCTCCCGCTCTGTATTCCCTCTCTCTGAGCGCCTTTGTTCCTTCTCGCCAGGGCCGCCTACGTGTATACATAATGACGCCGAAGTTGAAAAGGCCCTCCTTTTGGTACCAAGAGTGTGCTTTTCTCTCCTGTCCGCACACCCGCGTGCCTCTTGGCTATTCGGGGTGCTCTGGCGTGGTGCAACCTGCCTCTCTTGTGGCTAGATGCGCTTATGACATAGTCACGCACCTGGCTTCGTGAATGTGGGCATGCCATCGGTGCGCAGCCAGTTAGTAACCAGCGGCCGGCCGTGAGGACGTTTGAACAAGAGCGCCTCTTGCTTGTTGGCGTCCCACTCCTGGGCGCAGATGACGCAAACGAGTGCGTACATCGTGATCCGTAGAAGGAAAAAAGTCGCCGGGGAAATTGCCCAAAGTAGCCTAAAAAGTCGCCACCATAAAGTGAACGCTTGAAAAGGAGCCACAAAATTCGCCATTTTCAGCAAGGCGATGTTAGTAAGTACTTTTTGATTACCTCCGCGGGAAAACCGCGGAAATTACGAGAAGTAGAAAACCGCATAACCCGTTTTATTCGTTTGCTTTGGTGCGAGAAAGTGACAGCGGTTGACTGCTGCCTACAAAAAAAAAAAAATGAAATATTCAAGTTTAGGTAACGCATTCATACAATAAGGACTTGAAACGGGCGTTCGCTGCGCACCATGTTTTACCGCTTTGGCTGCCTCTTTACATTCATGTGGCTATTATACATTATCATACTCACTTCCCACCACTCTGTATGAAATCTCAAGGTCTCGTAAAGTACTGAAGCATTACACTTTTTAACCCACGGTGTTGCTTGCAGGCTTTGTCGCTGTTCTTACGACATCAGGTGCCGGATATTAAAAAGAGTGAGACAAATTCCGATTTGTACCGATAACTAGCACTCTACGGTGGTGTGTTCGCCGTTATCTGCCTGAAGGTTTGTTCTGTTCCTCCTGTTCAGTTTGTCTGGACGGCTGAAGTGCACAGAACGGTCAAACAACGCACTTTTCGCGGAAATTGGGGCGTCGGAAGTGCGCGGAAATGTCTGAAATCACCCATGCTCAAAGTAGCCAAGTCGCCACACTGAAATTTCCGTCGCCACGAGCCTCGAAAAGTCCCCAGTCTGGCGACAAATCGCCATACCTGGAAACCCTTAATTACGGCGGTTCCGGAATACAGCGTTGCGCCCACTGCTTCTCCACGCCTGTCTACGTTCTCCGCATTTCCCTTTGCGCCTCATCCAATGAGAGTGAAGCTGCTTGTACAGTTTTTCTTTATCCGAATCGTTGCATGAATAGTGCAGTGTTATTGCAGTGCTTTTTGGTGAATCGAGTCACATGATGAGCTGGGCGTGTTTCTGCTTAACTGGCATGTCCCAAGTTTCCACTTCAGGCGGACGCTTTCCGGAACTGAGTTCGCTGGCGCCCTTTGTCGCCGTGGCGGCAGCGCGCGTTCATGGATATGCAGATATGTAGGCGAGCTTGGAGGGTGATGAAAGCACGTGCCCGCTTTTGAGCCCGTGCGACAACACGGGACTGTCTACCTCGAGTGGCGGCCACTTGAGTGGGCACGTTTCGCTGAGAGACTACTGCGCATTCCTCTCGGTATCGCGTGGCTCAAAGCGGGGACATGGCTGTCTGGCGTGGGGAGAATTACGCCGAGCCCCGCCGCTGCGTGTGTACACAAGTGTACTCGGGAGTGTGGGCCCTTGAGTGGCTGCGGCGGTGGGAGGTCTGCGCGGACTATATATATACCATTGTCTGCTATGTACTCGCACGTCGGCGACGTCACCATTGGTTCTTCCTCTGCAGGGCCGTTTGTACGGGTCATTCACATGCAGGACTGGATGTCGATATTTCGCAAAAGCGCTATTGACAGGAGTGAGCTGTATTTTCCCTCCCTACACCAAGGGGTAGCGACAGAAAGTTACATCCACTTCTGTCTTTGACGCAGTGGTGGTAACCTTTATGTTTTTACCCTGTTTTCTCGCATCTAAGCTTCCACGTGATGCGACTGGTGTAGACGCTCTAGGCGCTCTTGGCAGCTCAAAGGGACAATCGAAAGTCGTGTCACCCTCAGATGTTGCGAGTCGTTTACAGCGTGATCGGTAATCATTTTTATTAAATGCGCGCCCCCTTTGTTTATTGGTGTTTCTTTCTGGGATGCGTAAAGGCAGTTTCTGTTGGACACTGGCTCGCGCAAACCGAAGGCCGTACGTTGTAGTTCGCCTCGTCACTGGCGTCATCCGCTGGGCGTCGTCCCCTCTTCTTCCTCCTTCGTGCTCTCCTCGGCGGCGGAGATTGAGCGGCCTCGTTTATGCAGTTTTCGAGCGCCACTTGTCGCGTCCCCCCTCCACCGGGTTTGCCGCGGAGGAGTGCTGGTCGGCGGGCCCGAACACGCGCCCCTCCAACAACTCTCGGGAAGGAGTGGCGGGAGCGAGGACGGGCGAGGGGTCGTTTGAGTGGCACTGGAGTTCTGGTCCCTGTATACGGATGTGTGTCCCGACTGGGCGTCAGCTCTGGGAGCGAGGGGAGTGGCGGGGGCCCTCGGGGTTCCGACGGCGTGTCAGTCACGGCAGCGCGCGTTCGCTGGCACTACTACGGTGAAGGATTCTCCAGAGTGGAGTGGAGGGGACTCCACGGGCTTCTGGACCGGGAGCCGCCTGCCACCCGGCTGCTGCTGTAGCGGCGTGCTCTTCGAGTTTCCTCCCTCTCGGGGGAGATGCTGCTCCCATGGTCCGCGATACTTGACCATGTCCGGCGGCTCTTGACGACCAGTTCCGCTCGGAATTCTTTTTCCACCGGCGCTGGACACATGTGCGCGCAACAGAGGATTGGGGCGCGTATACGACGCTGGAGGGCTCTTGAGAACTGTCTGGATGCCGGCTGTTCCCGTTTAATTCGAAGACATCGGTGCCACGCTGTCCGCCACTTCACCCGTCTTCCCCTTTCCAACGCCATCTCTTTGTATGTTTCCCACACGAAGGGCATGGGCAGGATTGTATGTTTCGTGTGGCGCTGCATTTGTCAGTTTTGCATGGTTCTCTGCGAAGGGGCGATTCTCTTGTTCGTTGCTCTGTCACCTCTCGCGCTTAGTGTAGTGCATCTGCGAGTTATTGGTGTAGCGTGGGAAACTGCCGGCCGCGTTTCACCCGTGTTGTTCAGAGTTTTGTGCCAACGGGGAAAAGCTGGGGTAAGCATCGGATAAGGCCGCTTTCTCCTTTGGATATTTTGCTCAGGGGCTGTCCTTTTCGGCTGATAAGCAAAAATACTCGCTTTGTGGGCGTCTGCTCATACGGTTTCATCCAAAATTACGAGTCAAAGGCCTGTTTTCTCTCTCTCTCTCTCTCTCTCTCTCTCTCTCTTTCTCTATTCTCTCTCTCTCTCGGTTATATATAGACGTTTTATTCGTCTCAATTGCTCGACTCGCCATGGTTTCTCAATATCTGGTCGTGTTATAGTTCCTTTTTCTTCTCAACATAAGCGTGGCACTCGCCTGGTTTCACGGTCGAGGGGTAGGACACGTTATAAGTTTATTTCGGGCCACTTCACTTCCAACGCTTTCTTGAGAGATATTTATCTCAGATGTGAAACTAAGTCCAGTGGTGCAAAAAAATACAGTGTTGCGTAAGTGAACCCAAGTTGAAAATTTTAGCTTCCGTCCCCTTCCCTTCTGTGAAAACAAGATTAAACCACGGAAACAAGAAAAAAAAAGGGGGGGGGGGGGGTGGGGGGGAGCGGTCGTTACTTCACCTAGCAGGGGAACCGCGAATGAAACCGTGTGAAGAGACCGGTGGTAGGGTGGTGTGAGGGGAGTTCTCCAGCGGCGCGCACATTCCCAGCATGACCGCGAAAATCAGATGGGTCGTTTGGTGACGTCACTAATGAAGCAGGACCGGCCGGCGGAAGCGGCGGCAAGGACGGCCTGATGATGGTCTTCCGCCCATTTCCGCGAGGAAGCGATTTTTCTCCGCTCGGGAGGAGCGGGGGGTGTGCCGCTCATCATCCGCCGCGGGAGCGGGGGCAGTCGGAAGTGGCGTTCCCCCCGCCTCCCCTTCCGTCCCTCCGCTCACTTGGCAGTTGAGGGAAGAAGTCGGGGAAAGTTTGAGTTGGGAGAAGAAATAAATGATCGGGTCGATGTGTCGGAGCCCCCTCCCTAACTTCCTGGTCTTCCCCATCCTTCCTTTCTCTCACCCCCGGAGGCCCTCGCTCGCAACCACAGACATTATATACTCCCCAGAGGCTGGAAAACGCACTTTGCGCTGCCAGTCTGCATCGCGCGCTTGTGTGTGTGTGTCTCTGCGAGTTTGGGATGTGAGGCCCGGGAGTGCGTCATTGCGAGTCTTAATGGAAGAGGTTCTGGAAAAGGCGCTCCAGATCTTGGGAACGTTTCTTCCGGCCAAAGGGGCTGGCTGTTTAGCGTTGGACGTGCTTCTTTATCTCTCACCCTCCCTCCTCTAATTATCTTTCTCCTTTTTTTCTTCCTGTCCTTCGTTCCACTCAAGGCAACTTAACTGAAGTTCTGTTATCCTATTCGCCCCTTTCCAGAATCATGTTTAAAAATGCATTTCTAAGAACTAGTAAAGCGCACTCGACTGAAATGGAGCTGTTTCGGTTTTCTGCCTTGTCGACGTGTCTCTGGAGGATGGTCGCTTTTGAACACTTGGCCACGTTCTGACGTGTTCTTTCTTTTCTTTTTTTGTAATGGAAGAAAGAAACGTCGTCCGGGGATGCCTTCTCTGACCCCGAGAGAATCACGGCAGGCGTGCGTGATACAAAACGCTTGGCTAAGCGAGTCGCCGCTCTGTACTGATACCGCTGTAGCAAGTCTTGTTGTTGACCGGATCATAACATGCAGGTTGTATATTTTCAATCAGACGCACGGACATTTTTGTTCACTGATCTGGAAGGCGTAGTAGAATTACTTTTTCCCAGCTACTGGAGGCCGACTACAACAGCAGTGCAGCACTGCAGAGCAGTGCCCGCGCGTTCGCTTTGAACAGGCATACAGAAAAGCCGCTTCAGCTCGTTTCTAAACGACGGAAAGCGGTGCGGAGAAATAGCGACTCGTCGAAAAGCGCAGGTTTACCCACTAACCCCACCGACATTTCGTGCATCGTCGAGGAACTCCCCGACGTCAGTTTATTTTTCTTGCGAGCGTGGTCGGCCCTCCTCTCCCCCCTCGTCGCTTCTGTGGGACGAGGCTATCGGGGCTGTGCAGCGATGTATATCGCGGCGAAAAGGAATCACTCTTGTTTACGCCCTCCGTCTTTCCTCGGCGGAGTGAGTGTACGCGCCGAGCGCCTGTTTGCCATCCTCGCGTGACCCGCTTATGCGTGTAGCGAGGAGAGCGATGGCGTCGATGCGTGGCGCGATAGCACACAGCTCGTTAGGTTTTGCCCGGCGCTGACTGCATAATCCTCCCCGCCCCGTCGACCGACTGGAACCGTCGCGCTCGCTCGCACCGCCTCTCTCTCGGGCGTTCAGCTATCGGTACGACTCGGGGCGCTTTCGCCTACAAGGCTTCAGTTGTAACAGTGGTGGACGCAGCTCCGTTCAGTTGCTCCATTTAAGGGATTCCCCAGAAAACAGTGCGGAGTTAAGGTCTTGGTGGCAGTTTTCTTCTTCCTTCGTATATGCCATTCGTATATCCGTGTATACGTAGTTATAACGAAAATCAAACTCGCTTCGTTATAAGCGATACTTAGTTAAATGCGTAGCTGGTTTGCAACGAGGACCACGAACACTTCGTATACAGCGGCATTTCGAGTTAAGCCGTTTCGTTATAGCCAGGGTTTTCCGTACTTTTGCGCGATCAGCGGTTGTGCATCGCAGTCTCTTCGTCATTATTTGTTTTGTTTTTCTGTTGTCGCTTTTTCGCAGATGAATAAGGTTCTTCTGGGGACTTCGCTCGCACCGACCCAAAGCGTAGCGTTTTTTATTCGGCTCGGCGAACGGCGCTCCGAGCGGCGAGGTTTGCGCGAGCGTCCCCCTCGTGACCGCTTTCACTCGTAATCGGTTGTAGAAAATGCGATAGATTAATGGAGCACCGAGGGCTGGGCCTCGCCTTATGATGATGGAGCAGGGAATAAGGAGGGCAGAGGACCGCGCCCTCTCGGCGGCTGCATCGCTTCGGGCGTCTGCTGTGTGTGTGTATTACACCTGTGGACCGCATGTAGCAGACTCGCCGAAGCGTGGCGCGGAGCCGGTTCAGCCGAGATGCCCCCGCGATTGCCGCATGCTAGTTTGCTCGCTCGGCAACTGCCGGGGCGCGTGGGGTCCGATAATGGGCGCGAGAAGGAGTGGGAGGCGACGGAGAAGAACGATCCGGCGCCCGTCGTGGCAAGGACGCGCCGCCGAGTCCGCCCTGATTAATAAGCGGAACGGCGGCGATGAGTATCGCCCTTCTCTTTTCTCCCTTCCTCCTCCTTTTTCTCGCCTATTCCCTCGACGCGCTTCGTATGTCGTCCCTGGTTGCTTTGTTGGCGCCAAAGAGGAGAAACAAAAGGCGAGAAACCGAGCGCGGAGAATTGTACTGACGCGCTTTCCTCGCTGCTACCACTACTACTACAGGCCAAACGGAGCTTGGATGTTTGGCCGCGCGTTTGTCGATACGCTCGGCTGGTTCGGCGCGTTTCTCTCTCGCCCTTTATTGTCGCTTTTCCCGCTCGGCGTCTGCAGGGAGCCTTTTTCTTTTGTTCCCTCCCTTGGGACCTCTTTTTGTTTTTCCCCTCCACTTCTGTGATGGGATCGCTTCTCTCTCCTCTCCCTCTCACAGCTCTTGCTCGGCTGGCTTGTTTCGACGAGGAAATAATGACAGGGCGCCCATTAAATTACGGGGCAGTAATTACGAGTGAGCTCCGGAGAACAAAGCGGTTTCCTCCCCCCTCTCTCCGGGAAGCTGATGCTCAAAGCCCGCGAGAGGGAGAGCGGGAAAGAGTGCACGGCGAGCGAGGCTTTTATGAAAGGTGGTGGAGAGTAGGAAAGCTAACAACCTCGCTGAAAAAAAAGTGTGGAGGGTCTAACCTAAAAATGTGGAAAAGAAACCGGCACAGCGTCAGTGCGGTTCAAAGTGGCCCGCTTGCCCCCGTCGTTCCCGCCGTTGTTCAAATGGGTCGTGCGAGAGGAACACGCATGTTATATGCGCGTAGCTGCACAAAGGCTGGGGAGAGCGTCGGGGTGCCTGGTGTCGGTTCTGGGCGTCGACGGTCACGCTTTCTAAATATGGCCTCGACAACTTACGCTCGCCGGCCGACCTTCTTCCCCTTCCCCCCTTTCTTTGGCCTGAGCCGTTTACTTTTTCAGCTGGGTGGAGCGCTCTGGGGCCGCCGTCGGCGTCCTTTCTACGTGCTTATTATTGATACGACCAGCCCGGAGTCGGGCAAGAAGTAACTGCGCCTAATGTTAATAATTTTCGCAGCCGCTCCGCCGTGGGGTGCGCCGCCCCGCGGCGGTGACCGACGCTTCGCTCCGAAGCAGACGATCGTATAATGGCGGCGGCCGTCGTCTGCTCCAGCTCCGCCGAATGTCTTTAGTGCCTTGTGCGCCCCGGTTCTTGTTTTTTTTTTTTTTTTAATCTGCTGTAATTCGTCTGTCTTTTTTTTGTTCCTCCTCCCGTCCAGTCATGTGGGTGTGGTGCTTATTACCGCCCTCTTTCCTCGGTGCTCCTCCCTCTCTCTCTCTTTCTTTTTTGTTACAATGACCCACGTCTTCCTTCCCCGCCTTTCTCTTGTACGCCTAACGGTGTGCCCCATCCCCCCCTCGCCTGTCTCGTCCTTTCACGCGTGATCGGTCCCATTGTCCCCCCAGTGGAACGGGGGGGGGGGGGGGGGGGGACCGCTTGACTAGGCAGTGCCAATAAGCATCCAGGGGGAAGTGTCGAGAAAGGGGAGAAATGCACGTACGCCCTCCAGACGCAGCGGCGGCGGGGGGTAGAAGTACGCTCGGGAAGCCGCGGCCGCCATTGCGCATGAGTGATTTCCCCCGCAGGCAAAGGGGATACGCATGCGTGCACGATTCTGATGACAGCCCGTAATGGCCCGTGCACGACGCCGTTGCCGAATTCGTTTTTCGCACCCACTTTGCTTCGCCCCGCGCTCATTTCTGCGGGTGCTTTGTTGCTCGGCGCCTTTCCGCAAGCATTCCCCTTCAGTCGTCCTCAAACCGCGCCATCTGCCGCTCTGTTTGTCGATTACTTTTAATGACAGTAATCACGGGCGCGCTGAGAAAACAGGAGCGTCAAGGTGAACTCGTTTCGGCTTAGTGGGCTGGTCGCTTCTGATGATGGCAGGAATTACGGCTGGGTTCGGGAGTGCTTTTTTGTTTCGGGTCGGGTCTGTGGAGGAAAAGAGCACGTGCCGTATGCGCCCTGAAATTACTGTCTTCTTCGGCGCCATCTGTCTGTTGTGTGTAGTTCGCCACTGCTGTCTCACAGGCTTTTTGCCTGGCGGGTTCCTCGAATAACGGGTCTGTGGTGTCACCTACCTCTGCTGTTACTCAAAGAGGTCAAATAGCAAACTGTGAACCGAACGATGCAATGTGGCGGAGAAAAGTCTGGAAAGTGCGGTGTGAACTATCGTAGTGGGGTTATAAACTGCGTCGTGGCCGAACATGAGCAACCGCGTTTGAAGGTGATGATTTCCAGGTGTCATTTTTGCACTGAGATGCGCGACAGGCTATGGAGTGCAGAAAGTAGATGTTTGCATGCTGAACGATGTATTTCTCATTTAGGTATCTCTTTAGGTGTTTTCACAGCTGAAGAACGGCAGCTACCGTATCCGATGACTGCAGCGCCCATTCATGGGTGGTTTTCGATTCGTTTCGAGGTTTTGTAACGATTAGTTAAACAACAGCTCTGGAATACTAGTAGAGGCACTAGCAGTTGCTCGCCCATTATTACGTTGTTTCATTATTTCACAAACCGCAGGATGTGGACTTTCCTTCTTTACGTGACAAGTCGTGCCTATACTCGCTGCTGGTTGCATTTACATGCACTGGACAGTCGACCCAGCTTTTTCTCTGCTGCTTTTTCCGGGCGTACGCCGGTAAACTTGTTTTTCGCTAGCTCCAACGTGGCTATATGGGGGGGCGCGACAAGATCTGCAAGCGTGGGGGGCTACCGATGTCGCGTCGTCTTCCTTTGGCACTACCAGGGCCGGGCGTGTAACGTGCACATCTCTTGCTCGGCACGTGCGTGTCTGCGGAGCTTCCTCGGGGTTCCTCCTACAGGCGCGTCGCGGTTCGATGATGTATGTTTAACATTAGGCTGCTCTCTGGGCTGTGACGGGACTCGGCTGTAGCGCCAACCATTTTGCGCCCCAGCACCCTGAGTGCAGCCAGCAGAGGCATGCGTGTGTGAGCGTTGCGTACGTTGTCATTACGCATGCACGCAGTTCGCAGTGTCTGAGGTTGTTGGTGGGGGTATGTGCGCGCGTCTCGCTTGAGTGGCTCGATTGGCTGCAACAGGAAGCGTTCTGCACGCGCCGCTGAAGGTCGACATCGCGCCACTCACTGGGCCGGAACGACGTTCTCTCTCTCTCTCTCTCTCTCTCTCTCTCTCCTCTCTTCTCTCTCTCTCTCTCTCTCTCTCTCTCTCTCTGCGTGTGTGTGTGTCCGTCCGTCCGTCAGTCCGACCACTCGCCTACAGTGGCTCAACACCTGTTCCATGCGTCCTTAATACCGCGTGCATTGTTAAGTTCCGAATCCGAACCTGCGCACCCAGTACTTACCCCTTGACTCGCGTAGCGGGGTTTCTGGGGTTTATATTCCGTGTTAACATATTTCATGTCCACAGCTGTATGGGTAGTGCAAGTAAATTACTTGCAGTTTGTGTTAGACTTCTCCAGCCGTATGCACGTTAAGTGACGTCAGCCCACGGTAATCGTAAAGCAAGGCACGAAGCACTCGCCGGTCGTCGACTGGAGGACGGTGCACTTGTCTTAATTAAAGCGTGCCCGATAGGCGGAGCCGCCAAAAGAAGACTGCCCGTTGTGCTAATTAACCGAGACGCGCGAGTGGCCATTAACAGCTCTAAATCACTCTCCCCTCAAAAGTCCAAGGCACGATTTCACCCCATTTGCTGTTTCTGCATCTACGGATGCGCTGGGGAGACTCACAGACAAGATGTATACTAGAGACGCTGCTTATTTTCGGACGAGTAATCGTGGTTCCGTCGTGACCGGGAAAAGGAGCCCTAAAGGCTGCGTCGACGCTAAAGTTTATCTGCTACGAGGTACGGTCACGCTCCCCTCGCCCCTCCCAATCCGTTTCTCGTCGTTGTGATTTTGTCGATTGCGTCGTAACTTTGGTAAACTACGGTGCATTTGTTTCTCAGAACCATTCGCGTAACATAAACGGCGTACACGACCGCTCCATTCGTCATCACCTCGCTTCTTCGCCTGCCGTGCTTCCCTCACCGTCGACGGCGCCAAGTTTAAACGGTTTCTTTCTCGCTTGTCGTCGCTCGTTTCTTACCCCTTAGTTGCGTTGGGGCTTACTCCGCACTTTTTTATACCGCTGGCCGCGCGTGCGGGCTTTGCGTGCTCTGGCCGCTTGCCGGGTGGGCCTCTCTTTTTATGGCTCCGGGCAGGAGTTGTTAGCGGACGAGGTATAACCTCCTTTGCACGGCGCATGCTAGTGTGCGAATGCGAACACACGCTAAAAAAAGGGGGGGGGGGGGGGAAAGAAAAAGGTCTGGGAACGCTGAGCCGCTAATGACGTCGACACCGCTCGTTCGCTCGCCCCGCGGTTTTTATTGGTGTATTTCCTTTCCTTTCTCGTCCGTCGGCCGCGAACTTATAAATACATCCGTGACGATGAAAGGCGCTCCTCGCCGCCAGAAGCGTGAAAGGTCGGCTCGGTGATCCCCCCCAAACAAAACAAGCTGGCCAGACACGACGATGTGAAGCAGGAACTCGGAAATTATGCCCCGGCGCTTTAGTGGGAGGAAGAATAATAACCATGCACGTGTTTTCCTTTTCGTTTTTCCCGCGCTTTCTTTCTTTTTTTGCTTTTGTCGAAGGGTATAAGTTGGAGGAAGCAAGTTTCTGCAGCGGTTGTTCTGCCTCGGCGAGAACAAGAGAGCCACCGCTACTGTGGGGATACTTTATTACCCCGTTTTAGAATTGCGCTGTTTATGCGCTTCTCTCCTTTTCCCTTCTTTTGTTCTTTACGGGTCTTCCGGTGACGTGGCCGGTTTAATGTGGTTTGGGGGCCTTTGGTGGTAGTAGCCTCTGCTTGTGTTTTCACCTCCTGTCGGAGGACTCGCCTTTTTAAATGCTTGCGCCTTTTGTGACGAGCAGTTTCGCGAAAAAAGAAAGAAAACAAGCAGGGAAAGAGAAAAGTTGTTTGCTTACTTTACGTTTAGCGCACCCCCATTCCTCGTTTTGACTTCGCCACAAAGGAGATTCGACTACGCTGTAACGAAGACTCGACCCCAGTCAGACAGTTTCGGGGCCCCTTTCCTCACCCTTTCCTCCACCCCAAGAACCTCAAAGCAAAGCTCTCGACTGTTTATTCGCTGGCGTCCCTGGTAGCCTCTGTTGCCTCATCGTGTGTTATTTCTGACAACTGATTACGACTTTGATAAATGGTCGCGCTGACATATATGCCCTGGGTTTTTCCGGAGCGAATTTCGCGCTGGTTTACGGGATAAGGGCTGAGGGTGGTGAGGGCAAGAGGTGGTTGGTACGAGTGGCAACGCACGCATAAAATGACAGGCCTCGTGTAGGCGCAACGATCGAATGAGACGTGGCAATAACAGTAAATGCAACGGCCCTTCACTTTACGACTGGTGGCCCCGCTCTCCACTGCCGTTTCTTGCTCGAGGCCGCTTTTATCCACGGGCGGGGGAAAAAAAAAAGAACAGGCATCGTTGTGTTTTAGTCCTGAAAAAAAAAACGGTTTATTGCTTACTCTTGCTCCACCGTTGCTTGTTCGTAAATACAGAATCCGGAGAGTTGGGCGAGGAAAATACGGTGGGACTTAATTTTATAGGGTATCGTGTCTGAGGTAAAAATTGTAAGACAATAGTATGCCCATGCTTCTTTACGTTCTTTTTTTTTTTTTTTTCATTTTACGTCTAACGTATACCTTATAATTTTTTTCGTCTGCGGTAACCGGAAATGAGAAGCTTGGATTTCGTTGTAAGAAAAAAAAAAAAGAAATAAACGGAGAGCGGAGAAATTGCTTTCCTCAGCGAAACGCAAACCTCGTTACGAGTCCTTTCTTTCGAGCGGCGGCCCGTCAAGAAGCGGCGACATGAAAGGCACGCCGGTTTAGAAAGAACGGCAGAAAGAAGAACGAAAGATGATCGTGAAAAACGAAACTTTAAGCGGGAACCCGGGAAAACGAGAAAGAGAGAGAAGTTGTGTACGGAAGCGAATTCCCCCGCAGCGGCGGCAAGTTTTCGAGTAGAGAGGAAAGCGTTTGTTTGCGACCGGCTCGTTTTTCACTCACGCCTGTCACAGCAGCCGCACCCGGTAGACTGACGCGCGAGCGCGCAGTGCTGGGAAGTGCCGTCCTGCGCATACACCGAGAAAGGACACGTTGTCTGTCCTTTGCGTGGTGGCAACAGGTCGACCGGGAAGAAGGAAGGGGTTGGTTATTCGCTTCCGGCCTGACTGCCTGACCTCTCGAGCAGCGGTTCGCCGGTTGTTTACAGTCGGGCGTGTGTCAACCAAGAGTTGAACGACCCCTGGCACGCCTCGCGGCTCCTGGGTCGGTCTTCTTTCCCACGCGTACGTGTGACTCGTTATGAGTGCCAGCTGCCCCTCTTAACCACGAGCCGAGTTAGTACGCAGCATCACCTGCCCCTGTGGTGGTGGCTGTCACTACGCCTCCTTGACGCAGTGTCGAGTATACATCAGGGACGCTCCCGCCACTGCCACCCTTTTTGAACGGCAGCTGCGGTATCTACGGTCACTGTTAACGACGATGATGGGCCGTTGAGGCAGCCTGTTCGGTTTACGTTTGCCCGGTTGATCGCAGTCGAAACCCGGAGTGAGGCCTCGTGGCACTTTGTTTACGGCGGGCCCTTTAATCGGCCGACTGGCCCGCCGGGTCGGCGGGAATAAATCTCCTTCGCGAGAGCGGAACGAGCCCGAGGTTCCTATAGCACGGTGGCGCTGCGGGCGTGTCCTGAGCGCTAACTAAGCATCTAGCAGGAGACCGAATGAATGGCTCCTCGGAGTCTGCTGCCGGGAAGCGAACGACGAAGCAGCAGCAGCAGAAGAGCTGGCCGAGTCGTAATCCGGCTGTCTTGTAATGAAGTCAGAAACGGCGAGCCGTATAAGGCCGTGCTCCGTGGGCGTCGGAGTGCTCGCTTCCTCTTTCCTGCCGCGTCTCTTATCGCCTCTTGCTGGCGCGTTTATTGCGGCACATTTACGGTGCACCATTTGCCTCCACTTGTCTCGCTTGCCTTTTTCCCGCTTCTTTTATTTTTTTCTCTCTTGCCGCCAGTTTCCTTGCGCGCTCTCGGCGATTTCGCTGGCTGCCAGGTTTCGTGCCTCTCTCTTCTTTTTCTTTATTTCTTTCTCTTCCTTAATGCGGCGCTTTTAGCCGGGAGAGCGTCTTGCGCAACGCGCGGTTGCATTTCATGATATGCTAAATTTATTACCCTCGCTCTGACTCGTTTCCTGCGCTTTGTGTGCCCATCTGCCGGCGTTTGGCGCCTTGCCTGCGTGTGTTTGGTGCGTGTGCGCCAGCGGGCAATAAAGTTGTTAGAAGTTCCCCTCTTGCCGCCTTTAGCATCGTGTAATTCTAGGATCCGCTAACAAAACCCATAATTTCAAGGCGAGTGTCGTAGTATGTCGGGGGCATCCATAAATTAGCTATAGGTGCTTCTTCTCGGACAGTGGCAGCCGCTAATAGCGTCCGTGCAAAAATGTTCCTTCCCATCTTTTCAGTTTCCCACACGCAGTACAGCCGTCGTTCTGTTCGACTCGTCGCACCTCTCCTCCTGACCTTTTTCACACCCTTATTGCGATTGAAGTTCAAAAGGACGTAGAATAGGACTAGTTTGCGATGCTTCATATTGAATTGCGCAGACAAATAGGACGCTAACGGGACTGGTACGAGGCGCAAACTTGCAATTGTTTATTAAAAAAGACGACAGAAACGGGGGACGCCTAAAGATATTAACGCGCAAGAGCGACACTCTGCGCTTGCGCGCCAAAACCGATAAAACCTAAAACCAAAGCATGAAGGTGTAGAAACAGATCTACCTAAGACGACAACAGTGCACGAGAACACTGGCAGGAAAAAGTGGGAATGGCTGCTTGCAATATGTTCATTTTCTCAGCATGGTGGCTCTCTCTGAATGAGCCAGCCCTGTATTGTTCCGGTCACCGCGAAGTGGAAAGAAAGGTACGCCTTCCGGCAAAAGTTTTGTCACATTCGCGGCGTCGAAACAAGCAGACACGTTAAATGCGGAGGACCTCCGTCCGTCTGCCGGCGGCGACTGCCAGACACGCGTCGTGCAACTACGACCCGGCGACGTGCGTCTCGTGACGTGCCGAGCTTCGCAGGGCACGCGTCGCCGTGCACGTGTACGCCTCCGGAGCATCCACGAGCTTGCATGCACTCACGCACTGGCGCGCGTGCCTGTCTCGTTCACCTTGTTTCCGCAGCGTGTCGGGTGGGGAACCCGAGCACCCCTTTGTGCGGCATGCCGCGCGCGGTAATCCGATATACGCCGCCGCCTTCCCTCTCCTCTTGCCGGTAGATTCAGCCCCGTTTCCTCGCCTTCCCCAGGAGGCGTGGGAAAGCGAGCGGGGGGGAGCAGGTGCATCCGAGTGTCGGCGGCAGGCACGCTGCGAGTTCCGCGTGAGCTTATTGAGAAGCGTGCCCGACGGGGAGGGGCTGCCTGCTGCCGCCGCGTATGCATCGTCGGCCGCCATGCAATCGGTTCGCCACGGCGTGTGCGTTGTTGCCGGCTGTTATGGCGGTGAACGGGCCCCTTGCTTCAATGCGACTGCCAGCTCTCTTGCGAAGAAGGCGGCGGCGGCAGGGCTGAGTTTTGCTCTTATTGAAAGCGATGACAAAGGAAAAGGGGGCGGAAAACAATGCGCTTTGTATGTCGCAAGAAGACCCTTTGTTTCGGCGCTCGTCGGATTTTGTTGTTGTTCTTTTTCTTTATTTCTAACGGCGGACAACCGTGAAGTGAACGCGAGGGCTTATTGTTTTCACGGCCGGGACCACTTATCAGCGTGCAATGTTACACGGCGTGCCAGCGTGTTGGTACTTGTAACGGTATCATCCAGGGTTCGCAACGGTTCTCCCCGTAACGACGACATGGTTCGAACTGATTGCCGAAGGCGGCGGCGGGACAGCTGCCAGCGTAGTTGAATTACGGCGACATATAGCAATGTTTTTATGCAAATTGGTTAATTTCTCTTGAGAGACAGCGTGTTTATTTTATAGCATTATCACGATCTGCTTAATTCCATGTGCGTTTTAATGTTATTTTTTGCTCGCGTAGAGGCGCAGATATATACACTTTTTTTTTTCATATTCGCTTCGTTCTTCCCCTTTTGGGCGCACAGCTTTTTTGCAGCTTTTTTTTTCTTATTTGCTGCAAAAGCATCATCAACCGCTAATTTTCTGTCTCGTGTGGTACTTAACTTTTTAACTCTTGGCTTTGCGGGGTAATTGCAGGCCCTCGTTGCCTTTTCCCCAGCAATCGCTGGCCAGAGCGCACTATAATGGCCTAAATGCTGGCGACGTTACTGCTCATTTGTGTTTTACGCGCCGAAGCCGGCGCGCCCTACTATCATCACATGGGGGAATTTAACTTGCGCCATTATATCGACACTTGTCTGTTGTATTTCGCCTCCATGAAGAAAAACTGCATCCTTTTCGTTGCCACCAATTAAGCAGTGTGTGACGATGCCATTTCCGGGCGGAAAAAAATATCGTTGAAAAGTAGCTTTGCATCTCATCTCTTGTATTTATATCTCGCTTATCTCAGCAGGCACTTTGAGACAACTCCACGATATAAAATGTAGGTGGGCGGAACGCTAATCGAGTAGTTATGTTCGCACTGGGGGGTTTTACAGCGAGAAAGACGGCATTTAGAAACAACCAGTCATGGTCCTGCTCTCGGTTTCGTTTCGTTTTTTTCTTCTGTGATCGATTGCGTATCTATACGTTTCTGATTGTGCGGTTCTTTCCACTTCAGATAGCGCATATAATCGTGTTTCAGGGAACAAAGCGACCAGTGTAAAGAGTCGACGCTCGTTCTTCTCTTCTTTGTCCCATTTTATGTTCTGCGAAGTAGCGGCAAAAGGAAAAAAAAAAAAAAAAAACGTCGGTAGTGTGGGTGTTCTCACGGTTTTGAGGGTATTTCCAAGCTTTCTGCATGAGTCTTCCGTTTGTGTCTAATCTAACTCCCGGTTCCACTCTTTTTCGTATTCCGTATAAGTTTACGATGGGAATTACGTCCGTAAAATGCGCGAAGGTGGCGAAACAGCAGAAAAAGTGCGTTACTGTAAGTGCTGCAGCTGCTCGTCTATAGACGATGGCTAATAAAACGGGGTTTTGCTTCTAAGTGAAAGAGGGCCGTCCTTTTGTATGCGTAAGCAGAGGCATTTTCGTGACGCTTTTGCGTTTGTCCCTGTAAAGTCATTTCACCCACGTCACGTTATTCGGTTAGATGCCGGTGACCTTGACCTTTTTATCGCTACCCTTGTTCACGTTGGCCCGTCGCACATGTGGAAAAGCATGAGCGGCAGTTCTTAAGTCAGATCATGGATACTTTTCTAGCCGATATATATTACAGTGTAGGCAACAAGAAATCGCTCCTGTCCCTAGGTGCGGCGCTTTCCCTAGTGTTGTTTTAATGAGTACAACTTTTTAGCAGCTATATGTACTACGTGATAAATTGAAATGCGAACAACGGAGCGCGTGGCTTTCAGTACATGCCGCGCATCCTGCATGGCGACGGGCCGCGTATGCGCAGTGCGAACAAGTTCCGAGAGTTGATGACCAACCTTGATATGGAAAGACCATCGTATTTCCATCGTCTGTTGGGCGCTCAGAACGAAATAAAAAATAAAGTAATACAGCTGCGTGCGTCATTTTCACTCATCGCAGCAACAAAGTTGGATAACGCTTGCGTGAGCGGGCGCCGAACGCGGTGGGAAGACCAAACAAAACGCTCACACGCCGAACGACGGTGTTTCCATATCAACGTTGGACACAACTCTCGTAAGTTGTTCGCACAGCGCATACGCTGCCGTCGCCAGGATGCGCGGCATCTACTGAAAGCCACGCGATCCGTTGTTCGTATTTAAATTTATCACGTAGTACATATTTGTGCTCTTGGTCCGTGTTGGCTCGGATGCGCGCATGGCCTCAGCCCAAATTACAAGAAATTAAACTAAAAAGGGGCCCCGTATTTTGATTTTGCTGCTTGCGGCCCCTGTTGACCTGAATGCTTCCCAGCAGCGCATTTGACTTTAAAAGAGTCCGATGTATAATGGTCAAACCCACGGGCACTTGGTCTCCGTGAAGTTGGATTTCCCAAATTCCATCCGTGTAGTACAGTGAAAAGTACATTACAAGCATTCTGGAAGTTTGTAATGTAAACTTATCGGCAGTACATTATTGCAGTGCAGTGAAGCCGACTTCAGAAAATTGTGGTGTATAGCAATGAAGACCGTTTAAGTATGTTTGGACGCCCTCACGCGAGTAACTCAAAAGACGTGGACCGACGTTAATAAAAAGAGTGTGTCGTTAATGAAAAGAGTTTGTGTGAAAACGGCGTCTACGAGCGGTAAGGTGGGAACAAAAACGACAAATAAAGAAACAATGTTCTTCCTCACGCTGTCGCGAGCGGCGCTACATGCATCAAAAACAAAGCGAAGCTCGCGCTAACTACTGCGATCGGCTGGCTTAAACCGCGTTGGTGCTGTCAGATCCGCCATCGCTTGAAAACACATCGCGCCGATGACTGTTCAACAGTGAGAGCTGTGTACTGTATGATATCCCATAGGAACTCTAGTATTCGTCTTTTAAATGCGAATGCATTTATTAGCCGGGGGCTGTCTTGCTCCGTTGGCCGGCGTGCGCCTGCATTCCTCCAGCGCGAGCGCACGTGAGCGCGCGCCTCGTAGCTCTGCCTTCGTCGTCGTCGTAAATGCGAATTCATTTCTTAGTCTGGGGTTGTCGTGCTCCGTCGGCGTGCGCCCGCAGGTGTTATCTCTCCGCGCTCCTCCAGTACTGCGGTGTTAGTCTCGTGTCTAACGTGTATGGGAACTTGATATCGCACGCCGTTGCCACGTCTCCCGTTCGAGACACGTCTCCGTACAAGGACTTGTACACCCTTGCCTACACCGGAGACGGAGTCTTTGTGGTGACCGTGTACCTCGCGCCCAACCTCGCTCGAGACGCCGTTGCCGCGCAGCTGGACGCGGCTATGGAAAGTGTGCGCGTGCGCTCCAAACCCTCTGACCCCATAGTCTTGGTTGGCGACTTCAACGTTGACGTGCGCAAGAAGAGTGGCGAGTGGCTGGTCGAGTACATGCAGACCAGGCACTCTGTGCATTGTCTCTCTGCCGGCTTCGACACGTGCCCCACTACCATTCTCGGGAGTTGCATTGATCTGGTCTTTACGCGAAACTGTGACGCGCGTATGCTTCTCAAAGACCCTTTGACCATGCACTTTAGCGATCACAAGGCAGTGATTGTGGCCGTCAGGTACAACGATAACACAAACAGGTGCTGATGAATAAATGATTACGTTCACACTCTCGTCATTAATTACGCCATTACTCGCAACACACTCATCGGTGCACCCAATGCATTCGCATTTCTGCACGATTCCCTTCGGGGAGGTGCGGGGGAATTTTTTTTATAGGAACTCTAGTATTCGTCTTTTTTTTTTTTTTTTTATGAATCCGGAGGTACGAAATCGACCATAGGGCCCGCTGGTCGCCGTTCACGCGCCGCAAAATACGGCATTGATTTAAATGGTTGCGTTCAGGGAAGACAAAAAAAATCATGTCAGCGTCCATGGTTTCATTCACGTTTCGAAACACAGTGCAGTAGGTTTGAGTCTGTGATAACAACTGTAAATGTTTTTTTTTTTTATTCTATTTGGGGAGGGGGGGGGGGGGGGGTAAAGAGCTTCGAACCCTTGGTGCTCGCTTGCGCTACACCTGAACGCTCAAACGAAGTCACAGCGGCTGGGTAAGTTTCAGGGGTGCTTTCCTTTTCCCACGAGGTCACCGCAAATGATCAAGAAGTCCCCTCTGGCTTTCTTGGCGACAGGCGTCGTGGTTTCGGAATGCACAAATGAGGCCGCACGCCTCGTCATGCGTGGCATTTATTACGTGCAATGCCAATAGACGTCGCGCTGCGTAACACCGGCGTCCTTGGCGATTCCTAGCACTGCGTAACCGCGTTCAACGACGCACAGCGGTCTCGGCGTTTGTTTGGACGCACAAAAGGCGCCTCGTTGGGGAAGTGGGAAGCGGCGCGAGGAAAAACAAAACGCACAAAGGAGGCGTCGTCCGGGCGTTTGCATCATCGCTCGGCGGTGGCCACGTCGTAAGCTTTATTTGATTGCGCGCTCACGTCCGTTCCTCTCCGCCCACGACAGCAGCGCGGCGCGCTTTTCTATCGCCGCACATGCATCATCTACATTGTGTTTTCCCCCCCGCGCGCGCGTGTGTGTGTGTCTGCCGAAGGGCTTGCGCAAGGAGCGCGCGCGCTTGTGCATACGACGAAGCCGGCTTTGCAGGTTGTCTGGGCGAAACGGAATTCCAGCTGCCAGCAGCCGAGTTGCGAACTCGCATGCTTGCGAGCGCGCGCAGTACGTGCGCACCCTCCGTGTGTCTGCGGGGAAGCGTTTTGGCGGCTGGAGGTGGTGGTAACGGGCGAAGAGGACATCTGGAAAGTGGCTTCACGGCCGGTTCTCACTCGTCACGCCTGGCCCGTTGGATACACACACTCGGGGGACAAATTGAGAGCCTGGTGAGCGCCGCCGCTTCCTTCGCTTCCGTGTATGCCTCTTCTGCTGGCTGCGGTCATCCATTGCCATCGCGAACGGTTCGCTCTGTTATGACTGTGTTTGGGGGGACGCGCAAACTTGGTCGCGTTTGGAAACACGCTGTTTTTTTTTTCTTTCTTTTTTGCCGTTTGAGTTACTTTCGCGGACTGTTTCCCGTCATTGCGTTCGAGAAACTGTTTTTTTTTTCTATTCCATTATCGTCTGGAACAACCTAGCTGCTGCAACGTGTGATAGCTATCCTCTTGAGGAGGCTCCCCACCCCCGTTCTCCTTTCTTTTCTAGCAGTCTAGCGACGCTGTTTAGTTCGCTCGAAGGAGTCTAAACCTACGTCGGCAAATATGCTGACACAGTCGTGACTTCCTCGTCGTTGGGCGGTGATTGCTCGGACATTCGTGTACAAGAGTTTCTGTACTCACATTTTACCAGCTGTCTCGAGCCGTCCTTTTCAACTTTATTGCACAGTGTGCAAAGAAGAAAAAAAAGATATATTTATGGTCCCTTTAAAGGCGTCTGCTGACACGCTCAGCCCGCATCTCTCTCCAGGCGGCGTGCGCGTTTCTTTTTAGTTTTTCCGTGTATACCCTCGCGAATGATGCGACTGCTGTCTTTTGTCCGAACGCAAGCGTCCGATGTCTCCCCTAGAGGAGAGGGCGGGCGCAGTCGATACGTGAGCGCACGCGGTGAACAACGACGAAGTCTGTCCCATTTCTCTTCGGGTCCTGTCCTCCTCTGTTCTCCGTCGGTGTGCCGGTCAGCGGCCTCCGTTCATTACCCCCGCGGGTGAGGTTGGGGGGTTAGGATAGCGGGCGGTGTCCGCTAACGATGTGTCAATTATCCCTGAGGATGCCACCACGGCCGGCCGCCGCCGCAGCTCATGATTGCCCGACACGAGCTGCCTGTCGACCAGCGGCGTCAGCGTACCGTGGCACGGGGGCCGTGAGAAGCCACTTTGTTTGGCTGCAGCTGCTCTCTCCTGCGCCGCTTGTTGCGTGCAGCGTCGACGAGACAGTCGTCGCCGTTCAAGCGACGAGCGTCCAAGCATGGTAGCTTTGCAAGCTTGAAGGGTACCGCTGTTTCGTGGATACTTCCGTTTACTGCACTCCACTATGTTTCGTTAGGAGCACTTGTGTATGTCTCTCTCCCCCTCTCACTCTCTCTCGCTGCTTGGTATGATTCGAAGCAGCAGCCAGCTCAAGCATCTGCTCGGAATCCTCGCTACTGTGTTCCTTCGATATCTCCGTGAACGCGCAAGTGATCTGCCGATCCTCTGTACGTGCCAAGGGCCGCCTGAATGCAAGTTTCACGATAAGCGTTGCTCCTCCGCAGAGGCAACACAAGCTTCCGCGACGCGTGCCCAGCATGACAGCGTCGCAAGGATGTTCCGCGGTCCTGCCTGTTTTTACACCCCCTCCCCCCCTCTGTTCTTTTGCCCTATGTCTCTCCTGCCGTCGCTACTCCATCCTTCTTCCTCCGCGGTAAGAAGCAAAAGAACGGGCTTATCTCCGCGACGAGGGAGTAAATTATGATCGGCCCCCTCCGCCTAATCCGGCATGTTGCTCACGCGGCCGCGTAGCGGACATCCATTTCGGCGCCCCCGTCTGGCTTTCCTTATGCGCCTGTCGAGGTGGCAGCAGCGTAGGAACCGACGCCGGCGAAGGGGAGGGGGACGTCGTGTAGCAGTAGCGCCGCTTTCTCGCTCGCTGCTGCAGGGGCCGCCAAGGTCGGATCTCAAGGAACGGCGTGCGTCTCCGGCGTGTCAACCGCCGCCGAGAGGTATCCGGCGTGCTCCTCTCTGTCGCTTCCCACACACGCCGCGATATCGTTGCGCGCCCCCCGCCCTCCCCTCCGCGGGTATGCGCATCGTTTTCCCAGTCGGCTCACGCTCGCCGAAACTGGTTATTAAGTGCGAGGTGTGTGCCGCAGCATCCGCTATTTGGCATACGAGCCGTTCTCTTTTCTCTTTTTTGCGCTCCTATCGGCCGGTGTTCGGCGGCGCGTGCAGCTTCGGCGCTGTTTCGATTTATGGAACAAGCGGAAAGGAGGAGGAGTATTGGATGGCCTGCCTGAGCGGTGTATCATCGTAAAGGGCGGCGCGGTCTACCTGATACAGATAAGCGGTGTTTGCGCTGGGATTCCGGGCATGTAGACTCGCCCCCTCGTTCTTATTCCTCGCGAGTGGTCGCATGCGAGCCGCGTCTCCCCCATTATCCTTTTGCGCTATCTCAATTCCTAGGGGGAGTCTGTTTCAGCTGGCTCGATGAAACCCGACGATATCGTGCTCTCGCGCGGTTTGCTTTGAAACCATTGCACGACGAGGATGGGGTTGCCTAACCTGGACACAGATTGTGGTTGCCAATGTAATTCTTGTAGCGCATCCTCGACGATCGTCGTTGCGTTAACGTCAGCGCATTGGACTGCGGCGACCGCGGAGTGCCTGTCACTCCCGCTGTTGCCTCTAGGTTCAGTCATCAGTTCCCAATTTGTCTCGTCTCTGCCACACATTTGATTTTCCGGAGTTTCTGACTTGGTGTTACCGTTTCGTTTAAAGCTCAACTTCGTGTTTCTTCGAACGTTACGAGATCGGGACATTATGATCTGGGTTATATACTAGTTCTGTGTCCTCTCCCGCGACGTAGAAGCTATTCTCCTGAATAGTAGCTTCGGCCTCTGGCGGCTTCGCTAGCTGTTGGCGGGAACGTAGAGCGGGTTTCGTGGGAAGGAAATTTTTGAAATGTTACAGCAACGCGATTTCGCCATAATTCGGTTGCATTGGAGAGGTTGCGTGGCTGCACGCTCCCTAAAATCTGGCCATTGTTCTTCCGTACAAAGCGCCCATCTGGGTCGCAGTCTGGCGCTGGCGATTCTGCATTCCGCCTCTTTTGCTCTTGTTTTTTTTTTTTTTCGATGCTTATCTCACAGAACAAATAGGTCGCCAGATGAACGTATACACATTAGTATATATATACACACCGACGCCTGTTTGGCTGGCCATCGCTCTGTTAGTGTCGATAACATTGGGTAGCAAAACGGTGGCAGTCGTGCGGGCTCGAGGGCATCTTAAACGGTCGTTTCCTTATAGGCGAGGACAGCGGCGTAATGGAAGACGCACCGAGATGTGCATCGACGAATGTGCCTGCGTGTGTATATTACACACACGCACAAACCGCGCGCCTCGCAGCGAACGCGCTGGCGCAAGGCCGTGTAGGGGTGATCATCGGGAGCGACGAAGCGAAAGCGGCGCGTACACACAATATCCTCCCGGCCCGAGATTGATCGCATCGGCAAATGGGTCGAACATTCGAATCGCCGCCACGTGCCGCCGCCGGACCGAGCCATGGTAAACGGCGGCTCTCTTTTCCTCCCCCCCTCGGCGTCGTTATCTGCTTACCGCATGCTCTTTGTGTATGTGCGTGCTGTTGCGCACTGTACAGATGTCTTTTTTGCGTGTCGCGGGTAATTCCGGCCTGTAGCGGCGGCTTTCCTTCTTGCGTAGTTCTGGAAGTAACGACCCGTGGCGGAGCGTTTGCTTTGTGGCCGCTTTACGGGGAAGTACGGACGCGAGGGAAATAAATGTACGCGCGCAAAAATGGAGGGGGGCGGCGTAAGCGGGCCGCGGCGCTTATATCATTAAAATAATCGCTGCGTGCGTGGCT
Organism: Haemaphysalis longicornis; assembly: GCA_013339765.2. Taxonomy (NCBI): domain Eukaryota; kingdom Metazoa; phylum Arthropoda; class Arachnida; order Ixodida; family Ixodidae; genus Haemaphysalis; species Haemaphysalis longicornis. Next base: position 75,465,164 of record CM023453.1, read on the forward strand.
TCAGTTAAGGGCAGCAGAGGAGAAAGCAGCCGTTAGGAGGAGAAGACGACGGCGCGGAGAAATGTATAAGAAATTGCGCGTGTAACGAGCGATTTGATCTCGCGGTTGTCGTCGGTATGTAAATGGTCCCTCGGCGCCTAGCATGCGTGGCCTCGTTTAGCGAGTCGTTTCTCTTCTGTCTCCCTCCCCCCTCTCTGTGCGCTCTTTTTTGTTTGTTTGTTTCTGTTCCTAGCATTGCTAATGCCCCATTTTTTCCCTGTCGATTTCGCTCCACCGAATGTAGTTATACGAGGGTAGACGTTCCGCCGTGCCTTGAATTACCAACGCCACGAGCGCCGTAATTCGCTAGCGGCGTTTCCTGGAGTGCTTCTAGACAAAGCCTGAACCCAAGTCTACACACGTCAAGGGCGGCAGGTTATCGTGGCAGCTGCCGTTTCACCGTTGACATTTAAGAGCTCGACTTTGCGCTCGTGCTTTTGTTCGAAGGTTATAGATTGGGCTATATACTTTCATAATCATTTCACATTTAGCCGGTGTTGTAATTTCCAGCTACAAACCACAAAATATGCAGAAATACGGCCGCCTGCGCGGCTTGATTTCGCAAACACGGAAAGTGACAGGCAACCACCTTGATTGAGTGTCAATCCGCATCGTCTCAGCGGGACACTCGACGGAAGACGTCACGCTTGAAGCCGAATGACGCGCATCTTGACTCGTGGGGTGCAGTGAACGGTTTGTAATAGGATACGCGCTCCGATGACTCGCGTGCTTTACAGTGCTGGAGATCGGCGTGTGTTGACACCACCGACACGTGGAATGTATTATAGCTCCCGGCACTGAGAGAGAGAGGAAAAAAAAAAAGGAAATCACGTGACATGTGCGCACGTTGTTAAACAAACGCACAATGCTTAGCCAATGCTGTTGCCATGCGTTCTGCGAAGCGCAGCGACGGCGGCACACGAATGACCCGGGCGAAATTCTCGCCAATTTTCGGTGCTGTGGGCAAACGTGTGGGGGCGATGACTCGGCTTCCGATTGTGCGGCGCAGTCACGATTTCTGCTTCGGGCAGAGACTGGACATGTGTTCGGATTCTCAGTGGTAGGCGACAAACTAAAGGACCTTGCGGTGAATTTCACTGGTCGATTTGGAGCATCTGTCCAAACGTGTAAGTACCAACAAAATCTGGATTTGGGCAAGCGATTGAGATGGAACGCCGAAGCACGATCGGCTTTGGCTGGAGTGAGACGAAGCTCTCCGCAGCGGGGAGTTGATCCTTCTTTCGTTTATTTTAAGTGCAGAGCACTGTAGGGGCTCGCCTTGTCGTCGTAGCTCGCTCGCTGGACCCAAGTAGAGCTAGACGGCGTTCCGTCGTAGCGGCTGTTGTCGCGGCGTAACCCAGAGGCTTCGAAAGCCAAGCGGGTGCATGATATAGTCATAAGCGTTCGAAAATCGTGAACCGCTGGCGCTTGTCATACATATCCCCGTTGTTTAGCGCATAGGAAACTAGGTACTAGGCAAAATATACGTAATTAACCGGCAGCGCCCGCGTTCATTTAGTTAGGAACGCTCGTTTGGTTGTTGGTTTTTACGATAGTTAGCGAAAAAAAAAAAGTGCAGTGCAGCGCCACTTTGCAGCGCCAGCAAAAAAAAAAGAAAGAAAAATAGCAGTTTCAGGCAGGGGGCGCGCAAGCACCGCGATGGCGGGAAATTCGAATTGCATTGGGTGGTAGCAGTGAGCGGATAAGGGGCACTACAGCCCATTATCCCGCATTCTCCCGCATTCACTCCCCTTCACTGTAATCATCCCCATCTGGCCTAGCAAGATCTGTCGCTAGCAGGACTAGCCCTCTGGCATTAAAAAGCTCTCTCTGTCTCATACGCGACCCGTGAAACATGGGTACTTTTTGTGTCGACTACAAGAGAGAAATCCTGGTTGAGTGGTGCAATTTCGCACGATTCTTCGCGCAGAGGTCTTCACGTTGCACGCCGGCATTCTTTTAAGCTCCAAGATCCCACCCGTCCATATGTAGGCAACCCTCGTTTAAGAAAAAAAAGAACCCTCCGTGAAAAAAACTGGCCTCGTTATAAGCGATACATGAAAGCGGGGATGACTTGATATCTACGCACTTCAGTGAAGATTACGAAGCACTCCGAACGGGGAGAGATTTCGCGTAAAGCGAGGTTTAGAATAAAAAGATTTCGTTATAACGAAGGATTTCGCTACAAATATGACGTCCTAAATGGTCGCGGCGGGTGCCGTGCAGCGTGGCGGCCAACTGCTCACGACAGCTCGCAGAGACGCAGCAGATACGCGTAACAGTGAAGCCGGGGTCTCATGCAAGCGGCGGCCTTGCGGTCTTCGGCTTGTCTGTTTAGTGCGCATGCACCTGTGACGACGGGAAGCGGGACCAGGCGGGGATCCGTTCTATTGGCGACCTCGCGGCTGCCTTTTCCCAGCTGCGGTTTATAACTGCACCAAGGCACTGTAATGTATTATCCGCTGTACACACCGGCGCGCGCATCGAATGCAGCCTAACCCAGGGGTGAGTTATAGCAGCGTTCGCGTTTTGACAGCGTGAGTAGTAAGGGCAGGCAGAGCAGAGAGAGGTAGGCCAGGCCACGCAAAAGGAACATAGAGGTGGCATGGCGCAGAATGAATTGGCTCCGGGACGACAATTCTGGACAAATGCGGTGGCCTCATTTCCCCGCGCGAGCGGGTGTATAATGTCGCTTCTCTACTCTTTCAGCTCTGTTACCTTTGGTCCAGGTTCGCTTAGGAAGCGTGTATTGGCCTTTTCTTCCCCCGGCCGCCTGTTCTATTTGTTGCAAACTTTAAATGACGCTGGTAACGTAGTTCGGGCGTACGCAAGTCCTGTCGTGCAATCGCGTGCATGCCCTGAAGGAAATCCTCTCCCCGTGCCCCCCTCCCTTATCCCTAAATGAATAGGGGAGGGGGGGGGGGGGCAGTTCCTTCGCGTTGACGGCGACGTCTTAGAAACGATGTGCCTGTGCTTCACTGCCTGGTTATAAGTAACTGCGCCTGGTTTCATCGATGGAGTTCAGTTGTCCGTTGACCTTTCGTTTGTGCGTGCGTTTATGCGGGGAAAATATGTCGTACTTTATAACTGCGTGGCGTGGGCATTGTGCCGAAGCTTGTGCGTCATCGCGCTAGGTAAACTTATTGCACGTGGGCGTCATGCATGTGCGTTACGAACTTCATTTTTTGCTTCTATCGTGCTGTAACGTCCGCGAACTGGGTGGACTGCGTTATTGATTTTCTATTATACAGCACTGCACTCCCCTTGGGTGCCGAAGTTTATTTTTCGTTACATATAGTCGTAGAGTTTAGGCTGGCCTGTTATTATTTTTTTTTCTTTCAAACATTTCCCTCTCCTCCACGTCCGCGAAGGGGTAAAACATCTGTGCCAGAGGTAACCGAGGATGTCGAAAGCCACGTTGCTCTCGTAGCCGTATGAGGTTGAGCTGTGCGTCTCGCGAAGCGGTGGTTATTGTTAACGGCAATTAGCGGCCGGTCTATTGTGCCGTCCCCCGGCAACACACTGTTCGCAAGACGTGCTGCTTGCAGGTTAACGATCGCCGACACCGTGCGAGTGAGTATAGACCTGGTTATGCTGACGGCGTAGCGCATGTGAGAATTTCATTTTTTTTTTTTTTTTTTTTTGCTACTTTCGGGCCCTGATTCCGAGTTGCAGACACCTGAAATTGTCACGTGTAAGTCGTACGTTGAGTTGTGAGGTGTGCGAACGAATGTGAACGGCACTCTTGCGAAGCCCCATCTTTAAGCCGGCCTAGTTGGTCGCTCGTGCAGCGCCGTGAAGGACGAGAGGAGGGAGGCCACCCAGGACGAGCGCTTTCGTCTTGTGTGGTCCGGTTTCCTCTTTTTTGGTTTTTATCGTCGCTTACTACGCTGCCTAAAACTTCGAGCTCAATACTATACATTTCATTTTATTTATTGACCCTAAGGCCCGAGGGCATTATTTAATTCGGCAATTTGAATAGCTATATTTGGTTTGGGCGAATGTCGTTTGCTTTGTGGCCTGCTAGTTCGCTTTGTCTTCAGATGGTTGTTTCGGCTTGGACAGAGAGTAAAGTTACTTTACTACGAGCATCGGAATGTTAGTTGGGCTCCTCAGCGGCCCTTTCCACCAGCCGAAGGCTGGAAGTCAAGACCGGAGCCGGACAGCTGCCTTCTCCCACTGCTCGCGGGAAGGGTGCGGGGTATAAGCAATCTTGGGGCTTTGCTGAACAGACATCTTTTTCTGCAGTCACCGGCTTCGCGGCAGCAGTACCACAAGTCGGCTTCCCTGTAGAGCTAAGGCACCTTGACCCCTCAACTCCTTGCAGGCTGTCTTCACCTCGGAGCCCACGAGCGCTGTCATGGAACTGCAGTTCCCAGATTTAGTGGGAGGAAAGGAGAGCGCAGGCTGAGACAGCACCAGAATCGACGTACAGGGTGGCGCCTGTCCCGTGTCCTTGAATTGTCGCCCTTGATGTTAATCTGCGCTATTTCATTTTCTAAGCCATGTACCAACTTGCCAGGCTTCTACAGTTCTCAGTTTTGCCGTGCGACGAGGGCTGACTGGTGTCCTTAAGCAAGTCTGTGTTGGTTTATCCTCTGCCCTGTGTAGCGACGTCAATAGCCGGCAAACAGACGTGCCTTGTGATTAATTCATTCGGATGCCCTGTGATGAATTCGCGAACGGTGCACCCTCCCCACATTCTTTTGGCAGGCGGCCAACTCTCTGGTTTCTAGCTACGCTATTCGTGTTGCTTGAGAACCTACGGACTTCCTATTTCGCGTTAGGCTGATTCTATCGCTTTTTAGAACGTTTGTATTGCCGCAGAGACCATTTTATTTTGGGCCTGCGCACATTTATGGACGTCCTTTAACTCGATTCCAGTTGCACGAGACGATTCGTGAATTTCGCTCCGCTCAAATGTTTGCTGCTGTCCTGCGAACAACGGGCGGAGGTGGCTGGCGGTTCAGGCGTGGTGTGCTTATCCGGCGTGAGCTGCACGGCTGTGGCGTGGGGGAAGGAAACCCTTCCTCCATGGCTTGTGACCACATTGAGTGAACTAAACGAGTGTGTCTTTCGCGAACGAGTGGATTAACCTAACCCTGTTCTTCTCTCCTTCCCTTGCAGGCGTCCGACGCAGGATCTGATCTCTTCTCTGGACCAGCTCACCACCCAAGTGAGTGGTGGATTTATTTAGCTTTCTTTAGAACACCGCTCTCAACACTGCTGTACCTAATGAAGACAAAAAAAAAAAAAGCAGTGCCATTCACTCGTTTAAGGTGGACGACCAGCGGAGCTGTCTGTGGGTTATTGGTTGGCCACAAGCCTCCTCTCAAACCGCGCCATCGCGCCGGGGACGCGTGTAACGAGATTATGACTAGGCTTCACTGCGCGACACACTGTGTGGGAAAGCCAGCTTACAGAGACCTAGATTACCCCGATTTCCTGAAAGTCGGCGTTTCTTCTAAACACAATGCATTGGTGGAAAGGCAGAGCGCAGCCCTTTGTCGCCCGTCCCTGGGCTCAGTGCTCAGCCGCGTCGTCGTCGTCGTCGTGACCAAGCGAACGATGGGAAGACCGACGAGTGAAAGAAAGCAAAGGAGGAGAGGGTCGCGAAATTGGGAGGGGAGGGCGGTTCGCGTGGAGGCGAGAGACAGCGCTCTCCGAAAGTGTGCGGTGAAGGAAGGGAAGGGGCGTATGCTGTGCCCGCACGAGGCGCTCGACTGCGCGACGCTTGGCGAAAATGTGAGGGGGGCGTGCGCGTGACTATGATGTGCGAGAGCAAGGGAGTATCATAATCGCCTGCCATTTTTTTTTCTTACATAAAATATGAAGCGCTGGAGGCAGAAAGGATAGGATGTGCCGAAGGGAGAAGGAGGGTACGGGGAGACTTTTCTCGGTCTAGGCAAGCAAAAAAAAAAAAAAAAAAAACGGGAATTAGCCTTTAACAGGTCCGCTGTAAAAAAGGAGGATAGTATGCAACCTTTTACAGGAAGATCGTTTTTGTAGTGTGGCTACAAATTTTTAGAAGCTAACGGTAAAAAGGAGACACCGACCGCTTTTTATGGCGCTACCTCAGTAATGCAAACCTTTCGCGGGAATCGGACCGGGGGCCCAGTCCCACATCGCTAGCTTAGAAACTGAGCACTTAAGGACAGCTTCCGAACGCTATCATATACGAAGAGGGCAGTTATTTCTTATCCATGTCAGCGGAGAGTCCCGTTATCACTGCTGTACAGCGCTGCTGACTGCGTCACTTGACTTCGACCATTTCTTATTTTAAAGTAGTCGATAGCCATTGGTGGTGGAATATACCTTTGTTTATGTAAGTACTTGGCTTGTCTCGCTTTTTTACGAGGTGAACATTTGCAGCCTTGTCCGTTTGCAGAATGCTTAGGTTTGCCCATTTTTAGACGTTCAGCAACTTTGCACCTTAGTGTACATATTTTTCTGCGTTTGCTCACGAAAGGGCAAATAATTTAGCTAATTAATAGGGGCAAAATGGTTCTCGCCACCGTGGACGATTATTTGACAAAGTATCGTGGTACTGGCTATAGTTGGTTGTATGATGCCCTCAGCGCTACCGAAACAAAAACTTTTTGCTGGCTTTTTCTTCGCGCTTGCGCATCATAGTGCATTATCTACTTTCTTGTCGGAAAGTTGAGCCTTTCTCTTTTGATGCTGGGATCAGAATGACGCAGGACACCGGGCTGTGTAAGAAAAATGCACGCGACGTGTGAGAGAGCGCGGTTACGGATGTTTGAGGAGCACGTTTTACGGAGGGGCAGTTTGCTTCGTTATCCTGCTAAGTGCTTCAGAAGTACCCCGATTCGCAGTACCGTAAAGGTACCGAAAATAAATAACAGCCGTGAAATTTTTGGATGTAATAAAACCTGTGTGTGTGACCACGTGTCTCAAATGCCGTAAGCGGTCTCTAAAAACTGCCCCTTAACAAGAATACCGTCGTTACTTGATTTTTTTTTAACATCTTTCGTGGTACAAAGTTGAGCCTGTCTCTATAAAGGTCTTACTTCGAACCCGACCGACGTAGTAAAGCTGCTTGTTGCTGTCCGCCATCTCACACAGTTTCCTACACGTGGTTCGAACAAAGGCAGCCCAAGGAACGTCGTTTTTAGCAACACCGAACATTGTCCACATATTACAGAGCTCGCTGCTGCGCTTTTTTTAACGTGTGCCAGCGTTCCGGTGATTTATCTTGCATTGTTGCGCACGAGAAACCGCAGCGGCCTACATGTGTACGTATAGGCATATTGTGCGTTGCGACATTGCGTAAATGTGTGTGGCCTCACGCATTGTTCGTCGTTTTGCTTCGTAGTAGAGCTTTATCGTGTATACAGGCCCACTGCGCCCTGCAAGTTTCATGCGTCGGGGCGGGTCGTGGAAGTCGTAATTTTTTTACAGCGAGCTGACGTGGTCGTCGTTCGTGCGCGCGTGTGAACGCGCAATAGAGAAGCAACAACAACAACAACAACAAAAAAAACACTGTTCCTTTCTTGCTGCAGCGGCCTGCACTGCGCCTTTTATTGCCGTAGTGTGTACGCATGTCATTAGGTTGTAGTCATACCACTGTCGCAATTGGGCGAATTGCCTTTTCCGTCAGTAACGGAAAGAAAGAAATGGATGGTCGTATAAGTGAGCGTCCGGATAAGACGCAGAGCGGGGCGCGTGTAGCGTATTTGCTAATTAGGGACCATAAACGCAATGCGATATGGCGCCGTAATGCCGCCTGTGCGGCCCGGAGGGCGACGCCGCGGTCTGGGGCTCGGCAAGTTGCCTACTGCCGTTTAATGTACAGTACGCGCCCGTTATAACGGAACCGCTTTATTCTTATTGCCCGCATTAGCCGGAGTTTTCGCGGTCTCAACTGCAACGCAGGGAGAGCAAATCATCTCCACTTTTAACGAAGTACTCGTTGTAACGAAGTCAGTCTCCTATCCAGAGAACTTCGTTAGAAAGATTGTTTTCCTACGATGTGGTCGAGCGGCGCCGTTTTAGTGCAGCTATTCAGCGGTGTCGCGGAGGAAAAAACACTCATGGTTGAACAAACCCCCGCGGCTCGGATCTGCCCTTATTTTTTGCCTTCTTTTTGAAAAAGAAAGAAAAAGCCTAAACCGTTTCCTCGATTTGGTAGAGCGAAGCCTTTCTCGTCGCTTTCTGAGCCAGCGTCTGCGTGTGTGTCCACCACTTCGATTATGTGTGCCTCTTTTTACGAGCTCGTAAAGAAAACGGCTCGGAGGAAGAGGAGGAGCTTTTACCGACCGCCCTATTCTCGGTACTATGGTGTGGGACGGGGGAAAAAAAGTGAGACGGGCGCCGGTGCGTGCCCCGGCCGTATTAGGAAGCAGAGGACCCGGCTTTTTCGGGCGGGGGACACAGCAGCGGTCGCGTCGGCGCCAGTTAGTAGTGCAGCCCGGGCCACTTGGCTCGTAAATGGGTCGTTACCGCGCCGGCCGACCCCGTGCTCGCGGGGGCGCGAAACGCGGGATAAAGCGGCACCACGTGGCGCGTTATACGACGGCGATCAAAATGGCGCCGCCCGGGATACGTACCATCGTCCCGCCGTTATTACGGCGGGGAACCGTCGGCCGCCTGCGTACGGCTCTCCGACCCCCTCGCTTTTGGCCGTGGTGGTTTTGTCGGTGTAGTAGAGAGAGAGAGAGGCGTCAGACGGATCAGCGCGAACGTTGCTCGAGCATTCATTCCAACCAACTTGGCGGCCGTAAATGCGAACGAGCTCACCCATGCAGGACCGGTCGTCGTGGGAAAATCGTGCTCATTTGGGCCCTTATCTCCCGTCTTAATTGCCTTAGCGAGACGGTGTGAAGCGTAATTCGCGTTCACTTTTTCTTAAAGCGGCTAGCTTTCTTAGGCTGCAGTGGTGGCTTTCTCCGTCTGCCCGAATGAGGTCACCAATCGGAAAGGAAGAACGCAAAGAGGAGGAGGGGATTGCAGGAGCGAACAAGGCTTAGTGGCGAGCGAAAGGTGCGAGTGTGTGACTCCTTGTGCCCGGTGTGCAGCAGTGGCAGTGTGCGCCTCGTGCAAGGAGGGAGGGTTGCGTTGGTGTCTACTTTAGAAAGTGAAGCGTTCTCGGAGGTGCGACCAAAGCGTGTGCTCACCCAAAAGGAATTGCGAAGACGCCGTCACACTCGCGTTGACGCTACGATGCGCAGAGGGTTGATACGGAAGATTTCCGCTTTTCTAAATAACCATCTTTGATGATTTGTTTTTATTGGGTGCAGGGGCCAAGGTTTCTTTACACCGGAGCTGTTATAAGCCAACTACCCCGTTTCTTCTTCTTTGCGGCCGTAAGACGAGAGAAACCGCTAGCTTTCCCCCACTTCGGCCACCAGTTCGCCTCCAGTTCTTCATATTTTGAAATAATACGGCGTATAATGCTTCAAAAATTTTTTTTTCCAACAATGCACGTGTGTTTAGAAGTGAAGCCGTATTTCAGAAGGTCGGTGCAAGCCTGGTCTTTGCAAGCTGGCTTTCCCACATCAAGCGTTGCACAGTGAAGCCTACTCACAATCCCTCTGAACGCTTCTCCGGCACGATGGCGCGGTTTGAGCGGCAGCTCGGGGCCAACCAATAACCCGCAAACAGCTGCGATCAACCCCTTGACAGAGTGGAATGACACTGGCACTGCGCAGGTACTAGGCATACCCTGTACGGCATCCGCTCGCGTCTGTTTGGAGCAATATTTGGTTAGCTTGAGCTGATGAAAAATTGAGCACGTATATGAACTAAACTGCTTTCTTGGCTGCCACACGTTCGGCAACGCGTGCTCGACTCTCATAGGTGTGGTAATAACGCACGAACGCCTGTGCACGCCGCCTAAGGTTTATTCAGAGGAACTATGTGAGACTCTTCAAAATAATTCTCGGACATTCGAATCGGTGCTCGTTATGTGGCCAGGGCGGGTAAATTTGGAACTCTAAGCGCGCCATATTTAAAATCCTAATTATAAGCCTTATTCAATGGAGCTGTCATGGGCGGAATTCCAGAAGTTCACCAATCCCGAAAACTGGGGAGTCATGTATGATATATTTGTTTGAATTCGCTAAATAAAGCGCGACCAATACATTTCGTAGCAAAGGCGTCAAGCGGCACTAAACGTTCCGTGACAATGGAGGGGGGATGAGGCATCCGTGGGCAGTGCGCGCACCGTGGATGGCTGTAATGGCGGCCGCAAACGTCGGCTCAGTGGGAACGCGGTTTCGAGGGTCGCCAAAGGTCGGGGCACGTCCCTCGTATAATAGACGTGGCGAAAGGTTCTCCGCGCTAATGCGTATGCCGGAAAGCGGGAAGCTCGCAGCGGCTTCGGATGCGTGCTGGTAACGGCACGTGTGTGTTGGCGGCACGCCGCCGCGGTGTCATTGCTCTCTCTCTGGATGAGAGCGGCCGGTTAACGACGCGCCGCGCTTAACGTCCGCTAAATTCGCGTCTGGGAAGCGTTTGTGCGCGCACTTGGCTGCTTCGCACATAAATAATTCAGTTAACATTTCCGTTTCCTTTATGAGTGTCGTGCTCATTTCCCATGCAGCTGGGGTAATGGAAGAAAAAAAAAAGCCGCCATTTAATGTGCGGAGCTTGGCACCTTCATACGAAAAAAAAAATGGATCAATTGTGCCGTACTAATTGCGGGAGAACTTTGATTAGGAAGTCGTAGCGAACCAACAGCACAACGCCGTAGCCTGTTAGATCCGGCCTGTACTACGTGGGTCGTTCTCCGTGTTGTGCGGTCCACACCGCGGTGCTTCGGACGAGCGCCTGTTATACAACCGCCCGCTTAGCGCGCCGTGCGCAGTCGTGTGTGTGTGCTCCGGGCCGAGCTGCGGGCGAGTGCTAGGCGCACGCACGCGGCGGTCACGCTGTCGCTCGTGTACGCACGCCGCGGCCGGCGGGTCTTGCCCTGGGCGCCTAATGGCCCGCTCTGCGGTGGACGGAGGTGGGGGCGAGCGCGGTGTGCGAGTCACGCTTGATGGATGAACGCTTCGTCGGGTTTCGTGCGCCTGACCGCTGGCGGTGCGAGCCCCATTGCGCAGCGCCTCTGAAAACGGTTATTAGCGGCCGACGTGGAGAGAAAAGTGGGCACATCGCGTGGAAGGAGGAGGCGTGCGTGCCGCGCACCCCTTCCCCTCCCTCGGAGGTGGCGGCGGGGTTGTACGGGGATGGTGATAAGCCGGCGGGAGGATGCCGAGGGAAAAAATGAAAGGAACCGCTGCCCCAGGACGCCTTGCGTCGCTGGGCGTAGCTCGGGTCTGTCTCGCGTGTCGAGGTGGTCGCGGAACGAGCAAAGCCGTGTATTCTCTTTTCGCCCTCCGTTGTTCCTGACGTGGTACTGTACGAGAAAGCTGTGGCCTACTCGTGTTTTCCGCACAACCGGTCGACCCCTCCGGGAGTGGGGCTAAATGAAAGGCCTGCTGAGTTCGCCGGGTCGGTTTCCGCCAGCTGCTGCTGCTGCTGTTCCCGCCTACACGACCTCGCCGTCATGCGGTAGAGTTGGGTGCGTTGACTGTCGGCGCCCGTGTACGAATATGGGCCGGCTGCCGACGGTCGCGGTTAGCCGCGGTCTTTTGAATGGGGGCAAATTATAGGGATATTTTAGCGCGCGGCGTCGACGAACAGGGGGAAAAAAAGCAAAAAAAGAAAGCCTCACGCTACAGCTCTCATTTGTAAGTCAATGGCTTCCACTCGAGGACTTCACGCACTGAAAACAGGATGACTCTTGTAATCGGGTGGAAACGAACTGATCCACAAAAGGGTCCCGAGATACGTAAAGCAATTATACACTTTTAGCCAGGAGGTTGCAGCCGTTGCGGTCGTCAAGTTTAAAGCGGATGCGAGCTAAATGTGCTGCAACACGTCCGTGGGTCTGCTTCGCCTCAAGGCGCCGCGCAGTGCGACGCGTCGTGCTTGAACTGATCAATTCCCTTCCATTCCGTTTCCGCCAAGACGATTACTTTGCGTTTAAACGAAGCATCCGTCATTCATTGAGCCGCTCCGTTTCGGTTTTGAGGTTTTTGAGCTTCGAGTCAGTTTTTAACGCGCGGGTATTTTTGGACGCCTACTTTCTTTAAAAAAAAAATGGTGCGCGTTAGAATCGTGCAAATACGATAGCCGAAGTGGCGCACTACACTTGCAGCCATGAGAGGCAAGGCGCAGAAGGTCGCGAAAACGCTTCGGCAGCGGAGTGGAGATGGCGTGTACTGAATGACAAGCCGAGTACGATAACCAGAGCCTGCAGTAGCTTGTAAGAGGAACAGAATAACCTAGGAAATGATCTGGCAAATTATCTCGAAAAACGAAGGAACTTGTTGCGAAGCACACGAATATGAGTGTCAGTAACGAGGGAACGAATAGAATCGGTAGAGCTGTCAATATTTAATCAAGGAATTAAGCTTAGCGACATTGGCACCTACAGTATTGGTTAATATTGAAGGAACATTTTACAGAAGAGCCAGTTTAAAGGCAGCGAAGACGAAGCTTGCTACTGGCAGAGATACAACGTATGCGCTCCAAGAGAGCAGTGGCAGCATGTAGACGAAACGGACAACGTAGCGAAGAATGGATTCGGATAGGAGCTGCGCATAGTCTGTGCAAGAGGCCTTTGTCCTGCACTGGGCATAAATAGGCTTGTGACGTGGTGATAAGGCACGATTAAGGTGGTCAGATTGCGTTCATTTTTACCTCGTAATCACAATCATCTACGTGGCTCGGATGCGGGCTAACCGCTAAGAAAAGCCGAAGGTTATGCCCTGAGCCCGATCATGCAAGCGACATGCGGGGAGTCGATTCTCTAAACATTATAACCCGACCCATCTCTATCTCCTAATCATTAAGCGTCGTTTGCTAGCCGTTGAAGCGGTTCGTGTTCCGAGGTTATCGTTCATCACGACACGACGTGCGCGTAGTAGTGCCCTCATGTCGAAAGCGTGTACTCGCCCCAATCGATCGAGCGCGGCGAGCAGGCGTTTGCGGTCGGTCGCTTGACAGCGTAGTTTCTCGCTGACGATGCCGGCCGCAACGCGGTCCTTTTCGGGCGAGGGGGATGGACGCAGCTCGAGCGAGGCTGCCGAATCACTTTCGACGAAGCGAAACGTGTAATCTTGCTCGCGGGATGAGCAGCAACGAAAGGGCTAAGGGCGGCGATGTTGCGGCGGATGATGGAACGGCCGCCCGGTCTCGTTTTGCGTTCCTGGCGATTATGCCAAGGACGCGGCTTGAGCACAGGCCGGCGCCGCGGTGGATGCCGCGGCAATTATCTCGGGAAGGAGCGGGGGAAGCGATTACGCGAGGTGCAACGTTGCGGTGTAGCAGTGCCGCATCTCGCCGCGTCACGGCGCCGCTGCCGATGTCCTGTGTGCAAGGCTGCGCGTAGTCAGTGGTTCGACCGACACCCGCCTGGTCGAGGGGAGGGTCATCGTGAGAATATAACGCCGACCACAGATTTAGGGCATTTTTTTTTTAAAGTGAACGCTTTCTCAGTGGGACCGATGACATTCTGTCAAAACAAACAAACAAACAATGCATTTCCCCATAGACCGGTTGGTTGACCGAAGAGCTTTGATAAGATCCGTTGACGCACAGCGCCTGCGTGAAACCGCGCTTCCATTTCGTCAAAACGGCTACTTGAAAATTGCAAAAAGGAACGGTTCTAGATAAGACTACACGTATCGATCATGAAGTAGAGTAGAGTATACTTTTAGTACACTATTATACCTTTATCTCGTAAACCATGTACCGGTATAATTACGTCTTTCGTAAATGCGTTCAGTTGATGCGCGAAAAATAGTCGCATGGGTTTCGTTCGCGATTTGGGACTTCAAAGGTTTGATGATCGATTGGACGCACTTTAGCTTTTCCGCTTTTCTCGCTTCTTTAGGAAGGAATGGTAATTTTTTTCTTTCTATCTGCGTCTTTTTATTCTTCAAACAGAGCGACGTTATCGTTATCCGATGAAGTAAAATGCAGCGAAGATAACAACCATCTCGTGATGTCTGTAGGCGCCGGCACCTCAGAGGGACGAAGCGTGGGTTCGAAGCGTTGGTTTTTCGCCAGGCACGGGGTTCCCCCCCCTGTAAGGGGTGACGAGAAGTCGCTTCTTGTGAACCTCAGAGCTTATCGTGTTTTTTTACGGTGTGAAACGCGTAATCGTTTCGGAGAAGTGACGGCGAACCTCACACAGCCCCGTTCTCTTTGACAAGGCGGAGCACTTCGTGTCCCTGCCTTGTCGCCGTAGCTCGTTCGCTGTCACAATGTCTAGCCGTCGCCGCAATCAGGCGAAGCAGCGACATAACGGACCCAGACAGAGCCCAAGGCGTAACGGCGTAACACAAAAGCTTCGAAAAACAATCGGTTTATATAGCTCATGCCCGTTCGAACCGCTGGCACTTGTCATACATCTGCCCATTATTTAGCGCAAAGGGAACTGCAGGTAACATTTAAGACAAAATCTGTGTAATTAACTGGCAGCCCCCGCGTTCATTAGGAATGCTCGTTGGGTTGGTGATTACGATAGTGAGTGAAAAAAAGTTGCCGTGGAAGACACGCCTTCAAGACTGCGCAGCAAGGCTCCGGCACGTGTGAGATGAAAGCAAGCGCAAAAAGAAAAGAACTCCCGCTCGTGCTGTTCCAGGCAGAGGGGGGCCCGCTAGCACTTCGAAGGCGAAAAATTTGAATTGCGTTGGACAAACTTCTGTTCAATTCATCAACAGAGGAGCGAGACAGGGAAACCGTGAGCGGTGGTAGCAGTGAGCAGATAACGGCGCCACAGCCTCCCTGGCGAATCACTGCTGTGCACTTCCGACAGCTTTGACGTTGAGTGGAACTGCTTTAATTAATTCGTACAAGTACTCGTTCGCGGAGATGGTTGTTTTTTTCCCCTGCAGACCCGGCTGGCATTTCCGTAATAAAAGAAAACGCCGCTTTCGTGACGGCGGCCGTTTCGTTTTCGCAACCAAAAGACCACGGTTATAATGCGCGTCGCTGTGCCCCCGCTGCTATTAAGCGTGGTTCTGGTTGTCTTCCTGTGACAGCGGTGCCTTTCTCCTCTGGATCTGTAGAGTGCTCAAAGCAGTTGGGTTAACACGTCGTTAGTGATCATTCGCTTCGCGTTTTTGCGACCCCGGCTGCAGGACTCTTCTGGAACCCTGCTGTGCTCCAAGAGCACCACGTCCGCAAGCCTCAGGGCATTGTCTCCGCATAACAGTCTGCACCGCTACAGAGAGGGCCGTAGCAGAACTAATATGGATAGGCTGGTGTCGTCTTGGAAAACTGCGCAAAAGCTGGGGACGTGGAAGACAGGACTAGCGCCGACTCGTTTCGCAGTGTTGTCTTTCGGGGGGACGTTTCATGAAGCCGGTACGTGCCAGGCACAGCGTTTACTAGCTTCTAGGGACCACGTTAACCCAGCTGACGTAGGCACGCTGTGCAACGCTCTGGGTAACCGGATAAAGATTTGTGCATCAGTCTGTACATACTGACCGTGCTTTCATAGGCGCCCCTGCCGTTGCAATCGCCGCCCTAACCCGCACCACGCGCGCTGTGCAGGGCCCCCGCAGGCGCCGAGCCTCGGCCAGGCGGCGGCCAGTCCGGCGTCGACTGCGGACAACGACGACCACGGACGCCCGCCGCGCGGCGGCGGCGCCCCCCACTGCCGTGACCACTGCCAGCTGCACGCCCGACGACCACGACCAACGCCGCGGCCGCTTCCATACGCGCCGCCCGCCGCCGAGCGTGCGTGCCCAGCTGCCTCGCTCTAGTCCCCCCCTGGCACGGCGAGGGCCGCCATCCGCCCGTCGCCTGCTCCACCACTGGGCCCCCCCCCACTTGTGGCAGCCCCCCCGCCCGGACCCGCAGCCGCCGCCACGCCGCGTCCGCGCCCTCGGATCCCGTTGACGCCGGCCCGTGACGAGCTCGCCATCGCCGTGGTCAGCACGCCCACCACGGACCAGCGACCGCGCGGCCGCCGCCTGTGGTCGGGCGCCCAGCGGAGTCGCCAGCAGCGGCCCCAGCCTGGGCCCCGAGCCTAGTGGGCCCGAGCGTACCCAGCAACGGCCCCGGTTGGCGCCCCGGCAGCCCCGCGCCCTGCCGGCTGCCGTCGGCCGAGCCGTCGCCCCCCACCGGCGCCGAGCCTGGTGTCCGAGCTGCTCCTCGCAGCCCGCCCTTCCTGCCGGCCGAGGGCGTCAATGGAATCACTCGTCCTCCTCCTCGAGCAGCCGCCTCGCTAGCGGGCCGCGCGAGCACCACCTCGTCAACAACCGCACGCCGACGACGCCCGCCACGACGCCCGCCCGTCGGCGCGCCGCCGCACGCGCCGCGGCAACCTCGGTGGGCGGCGCGGCCGGGCCGCCCCTGCGCAACGGCAACGCGTTCGCCGGCCACGGCTCGTCGCCGTCGCCTCTGTTGGCGAGTCACCTGGTGCACAACCCGGGCAGCCGCGAAGGCAGCAGCGGCAGCGTGTCCAAGCCCGTGACGCCCGCCGCCGCGGCGCCCGCCCCGGCGCCGCTGTTCCCCTTCTCGCTAGTGCAGCCGCCGCACAGCCGGGGCTCACCCCAGAGCTCGTTCCTGGCGCAGCTGCCCACCCCCGCAGCCGGCTGCGATCGGCCGGGGCTGGCGGTGACGCCGACGCGCGCGCCCACGCCCACCTCGAGCTTGGGCAGCTCGCACTCCAACAGCAGCCTGTCCAGCCTGAGTCAGCTGAGCCAGTCCCTGCAGGGCAAGGAGAGCAGCGGCAGCAGCAGCAGCGGCCGCGGGGGCTCGCGCAACAACACCCCCTCGCTGGCACCCCCCATGGGCTCGGTGGCCGAGAGGTCGGCCCTCGCGGGCTACTCCAACGCCTCTTCCTCGAACAGCCTCACCAGCCTCGTCTTCTCCAAGCCCTGGGCTGGGTGAGCGCACCGCGGCACTTGGTTTGGGGGGGAGGAGGCGCTTACGACTGCCGCCGAGGGCTGCCATCGCAAACGTCTAGAACACATCCGCCTGGCTTGCCTTACGAAATGCGCGATCTAGTTTGCATTCAAGTCTTCTCGGGATAGTTATGAGGCCCAATGGCAGCTAGTTACATTTTAAGTGTGGAGCCCTTTAGGGGCTCGGCTTGTCATCTAGCTTGTCCGGGGTCACCGTTTCTAGCCACCACAATCACGTGGCATCACGCACCCAAACAGAGGCTTCAAAGAGATCACCACTTCCCCTGGTCGGTAGCAAACCTGGCTCCCTCACGTTACAAAGCCGATGTCAATCCCATTGCACCGCACAGGCACACATTACTGCTATAAAAAGTGTTGGGGAGGATCTTTGAGCTGTGCCATTGCCACAAAGGCTGCCATTGCTAGGTTGCAAATAAATACACAATCCAAAATAAGGAAAAAATCATGAATTAATGCATTAATTACCCCAAATTAATCCAAACTCAACCCAGTGTCTTTAAAGGCATTTTTGGGGCTGCAGTGCCCTCTCTTGACCATTTTTGGTATCAACGGCAGGCTGATACGGAAACTAGTCAAGAGAGGCTCCACAGCCGTTTTGGACGAATCACTGCTCCACACTTGATAGCTTTCACATTGAGTGAAACTGCTTTAATTTTCTATGCACGTTCTGGAATGCATGCGTGCGCACACACGTACGCATACACACGCACAAAAGCTATGCCTATGCCCAAGCTTGAGGAGCTTTTTTAAATTCAATTTTGGAGAAACTTGTTCGTCCATCAGCATTGAAAATGCCTTGACAAATTTTGATCAAGCTTCATTACCATAGTGGTTTTCGTATTGAAACATCAGTTACAGTTAAAAAGCGTCAACCATACTGTGATGTGTTCAGGAAGCATCATAGTCTAGCTTATTTTTTATTTGCTCACTTATTGCATGTGGCTTGGTCTCTCCACTAGAAATTCTTTTGGCATGTCCTTCAAAATTAAGAGTACCATTTCAAAGCTAATTAGGGCACAAATGTTTAGTAGTTGTAAGGTTGCTTGGGCAAGCAATAAGTGTTTATTTGCTAGTTGGTCCATACCCAAGAAGAAATGTGCACCGGCACAACTAAGGAGGGAAGAGACTAAGGTGTCTTGCATTTCGGTGTTTCCTCATAATCCCCATCTCACTATCCATGAGCAGTGATTTGCCAAAAGAGTTGTGGCACTCTCGCTTGACTAGCTGCAGTATCAGCCTGGCGTTGATACCAAAAATGGTCGAGGGAGCACTGCAGCCCTTGGAATTAAAGGAGCCATGAAGAGAAAACACAAGTTTGGTTCATTCAAAAGATTGCCTCGTTAGACATACTGACACCACTTTTAACTTAAACTTCGCTCAAATAAGCTACATAATTAGGAAAAACGGGAATGGTCATGCGACCCACCAGCTCATTTCCCGCAACAGAACCTATGATGTCACATGAGCTAAGCTCTGCAATTGACGGAGGCTGGCAGAAGCAGACGCAAATTAGGTAGAGCTTACAAACTAGACGAACGAGCGATTTGCGCTTAAATTTAGGGCACATTCTTTCAAAAGCAATAAGAATGATGGGACAAACAGTGGAAGTTACGAAAGCACATGTAAACATAGAAGTACTGATGCGTTCTGCTGTTCGTACTGCGCACAGCATGCTTGGTTTAGCTGCACAGCACTACGGGGCTTGGGGTTGTCTCGGACGACACTGGCCGATTGACGCAAGCAACAGTGTCTTACGTGACCCCATTTGTCGCGCGAGCACTGTTTCAGGGAACGAATATTTTCTCCCAGAACAAAAACAAGCCAGGTTTAAATGCCGGCAAAAACAAACCAAACGCTTGCCAAGGTATGGTGGCGCCATCTAGGTTACGGAACGTAAAGAAACGCGGGAACAAACCAACGCCCGCTGTACAGGGTGGAGACAACCTTTGAACGGTCCCGTGCCGCCGCAATTGGGCCAACGGGCTCAACGCGTTATTCTTTTCGTTTCCCACGAGACCTAGCAACGTGAAACAGACAATATGATTCAAACTTCTTCAGTAAACCGCGTTGCGGCAATAATTTTAGCGCGGTTTTGACACAATGACTTGCTTCGGCGGCGAGCGAGCAACCAAAAATGGCGGCGCCAGCGTATACGTGTCTCTACCCTGTACGGCGGATGCGTGAATGAAGGTACTCTAGGCTGCAGAGCGGTCGGTTCTTGTGATGTCATTTGGGACCATGAAAACGCACGATTGAGCGGGAAAATCAAAATTTTAACCTAAATTGTTTAATTTCTCAGTGAATAAAGCACCGTTTGTATCCGGACAAGTGCTGGGGGCACTATAAAACATGAAATCTTTCGAATAAAACCAACTTGCATTTTCTCTTCATGGCTCCTTTAAGTAGACACTGGGTTGACAGGGTTGTAGCACACTAAATTTCTCCTTTTATGTTCACCCTTGTTGAGTTCGGAGTACTCGATATCAAGCTGTTTGATGGGCAGTGGAAAAAGCTCTTGCTGGATTCGACGGATAGTGGAGGAAGCCCTTGCCGAGTCTTACAGATCATGGTTAATTCACATATTCATGGGAGGTTGTTGTGGCCGTTACTACACCAGGGTGGCCAGGGTGGAGATTAAT
The DNA here is from genome assembly GCA_013339765.2 of Haemaphysalis longicornis. NCBI lineage: Eukaryota > Metazoa > Arthropoda > Arachnida > Ixodida > Ixodidae > Haemaphysalis > Haemaphysalis longicornis. Next base: position 75,484,794 of record CM023453.1, read on the forward strand.
CGGAAAGGCCTTTGCCCTGCAGTTGGCGTAGATAGGCTGATGATGATAGATTGCGGTAAAAGCTCTTGCTGGATCAGATGGATAGTGTAGAAAGCCCGTGCTGGGTTTGATGAATTGTGGAAAGAAGCTCTTGCTGAATCAAGTAGAAAACCCCCTGCTGGATTTTAGGGATAGAGGAAAAAGCTCTTGCTGGGTCAAGGGGGTAGTGGAGAAAACCACTTGGTGGATCTTAGATGTAATGGAGAAAGCCCTTGCTGGATGTGATGGATTGTGGAAAAAGCCCTTGCTGTTATCTAGCCCTTGCCAGAACTTACGGATAGTGGAGAAAGCCCTTGCTGGATCTGATGGATGTTGGAAAAAGCGTCTGATGGCAGAGAAAGCCCCTGCTGGATCTGATGGATGGTGTTAAAAGCGTCTGCTGGTTGGCTGGGTTGCAGGCCCGGGGCTGGCTCTTACCCCGGCGTGCCGTCAAGCAGCAACGGCCCGCCGTCGCTGGGGACGCCCCGATGGGCGCCCACCGGCCCACGCCTCCGCTGCCTGTGAGCAGCGCCGGGGGCTCCTCTTCCACCACCTCCTCTGTCTCCTCCGCCGCTGCGGCGGCAGGCGGCGGCAGCAGCAGCCGGCCTGGGTTTCCCTCCGCACCCGGGGATGTTCGCTGCACCACCCATACCCCCGCCCGCCGCAGCGCCCGGCCTTGCCTCCGCTGCACTGGCCATGCCCGGCGGACCTGCTGCCTTCGTGCCGGACTCACCCTTGCTGCCAAGTGAGCTGCCACCACCTTTCCCTATTGGTAACAATGCCGGATTCCACTGCGTGCCAAATTTAGTACACGTGACTCGAAGGGACAGGTAGCCGCTTTTTGTGCAGTTCATGCCCTCTGGCTCGTATAAAAACCAACGTTTTGTATAGCAGGGTAACCCCAACAAATTTCTAAATAAATTAAATTAGTGGAAATAATTTTAACTTGGCACGCAAGTTCCTAGAGTCTGAAAGGTGGTGCAATGTCTCTAAATGCGACACTACCGTACGTATACAAACAGCCCCTACAGTTTCAATGCGTGGCTAAAAAAACCTTGGGAAAGGATGGGAATGAAAAACTGCACCTTATTATGGTTTGAGCTGGGGACAAGTATTTTTTTATAACCTTTTAATTGCATTTACTGTTAAAATTAAGTATGTTACCACACGTCTCGCTGTCATGGCTGCAAGCATACCTTTTGGCAGCATGTGTACGTAGATCTGAAAATTCCGCTTCCAAATGTTCTAGGGCCCTATCAAGAAAACTCTTTCAGCTCAAGGTGTTTTAAATGATGCCCTTTCATTTGGGATAGAGAGCGTACACTCCGCAAAAATCGGTTACCTGTCCCTTGATTTGACATTGACAGGTTGGCAGTGCTGTTTCGTCGATTTGTGGTGGCTGCATGGCAATCTCGGCTTCACCCCAAGCAGGCACATAGCAGGAGGTTTTCACTGTAGTCGAATTGGCGTTGTCACTTGGGCTTGTAAGTTGAAAAATTTTGCAAAAACCGAGGGAATGCTTATTGCTAAAAGGAGGAATATTTTCATGTGTAAAGGCATAAAAGTTTGGATTTGGTAGCCTTGGGAGTCCAGAGGAACAATTAGCAGTTTTTCTGAGGGGTTAAATTTCAACCCTTACACGGGGGAGGGGGCTTGATTCGTCGTAGTACATAGTGGCACAAGAAATACGGTTCGATACATATACAGTTCATTAGAAAATTTATACAACAAAATCAACAAGAAAGTAGGAACTCGTGGGATATGACATTAAACGCTAAGGTGAGATAACCGTGATTCTTTGAATTTGGCCGGATTGCATACATGGAAAACAGAATCTGGCAGCTTGTTCCATTCTTTAAAGACACGTAGTAGGAATGACAAACTGAATGTGTTAGATGAACGATGTAATCATTGGATGCTCATGGAATTGAACAGACAGCATGAGTAATGGGATGGCGTGAGCAGGAGGGAAGTGCGGAGATGTTGAAAGTGATAATACAGTTTATGGATGAGGCATATCTGTCCGATTTCACATCTAATGGTCAGGGATGCTATAATAGCTGTATATCCTTGCTGTAATGTCCTTCAGGCTGTAATGTCCTTGCTTTTTCTGTCTTACTTTTACAGCTCATGTGCCGTTTGTGGATTGCTGCACAAAATCGTGAGCACACAAATTTGTTGGGTGTAATGATCCCTCGGATTCTTTGCTCATAAACAGCGCCAACAGCAAGGAGACACAGGTTCCGGTGGTCACCTAAATAGCCCCAAATAGGTTTTACCCAGGCAGCTGGTAAAAGTGTTGGAGCAGATAGCTGGCTTAACTCGTCGCAACCGAGCTTTGCCCATTGCGGCCGGAGTTCATGCAGTTTCTTTTCCTGCTACAGATGACAACTAGCTTGACCTTCGCCTAACGCAAAGTTCCGAAAGAACGCCCACCCGAATTTCAGAGATACCAAGTGAAAAATACGGGCTGGGCAATCTTTTGGGTCAGGTGGTAAAAAAACTACAAAAGAAGTGGCGGCACTGCCAACCAAAACCACAGACGTGTGAAGTGCATAAAGGACAAATTATTGGCCACATCAACACATGAATAGATGATTTGCATTTATTTTGTTCACCCATCGGCACTAAATCCATCAACTCTAGGGGGTGGCGATCTTTGGGGTCTTTTAGCAATAATACTATTTCACTCCTAAAGGAGGGTGGGCAATGGTTTGGGGGAGGGCGTTCTCTCGGAACTTTACGGTAGTTCTTTTAAGGGTGTCTAGATGTCCCTGCAAGCGAAGTCCCCCGCCCTCTGTCTTGTTATGAGTGGCATTTAGCCTGACACGTCCCTTCTCAAAGGAGAGCGGAGAGCGCGGGTTTTTGTGACCGTTTTCTTCCCTCGCTGCCGTGTTTTCCCCAGACCAAGACCTGTTGCGGCGAGAGCTGGACACGCGGTTCCTGGCGTCCCAGGACCGGTCGATAGCGATCCCGCCACCGCCCTACATGCGCACCGAGATGCACCACCACCCGACGCAGCAGGCGCAGCCGCCGCAGCACCACGCCGCCGCCGCCGCCTCCCTGCACCCACACAGCCCGTTCCTGCCCCCTGCCCTCGCGGGCTCTCTAGTGCCACAGCCATCACCTCACCTGGTCAGTGTCGCAGGGGGAAGTTGTGTTACAGAGGGGGGCAGGCATGAGGACAAAGTAAAACGTTGTTACTCAGTTTGAAAGATCCAGCCTTGGTAGCTGACTCAGGTCTATTACAGCCATGAAAGGAAAGTTTTTAAAAGCAATAAAAATTAAAGATCCCTTGAGTTTTTCATGAAATATGGAAAAAATTTGTGCTGGAGTGATGTAATATGGGCCAGCTCTGAGAACATAGCTAGCAGTGTGTTAACTGCACGTTAGCATTGCAGTGATGCGACCAAACGAAACTAGACCCCCCCCAAGTCATGTTTCCAATCGGCCCGCCAATCGCACAAACATCGTTCTGTGACATTGCAGAGAAGTGGCTGGAGAGTGGCTGGACAGTCGCCAATACAGTCGAACCTCGATGTAACGAAGTCGGTAAAATTCGTCATTTATTTCGTCTCATTGAGATTTCGCTACATTGAAATTCACGGTAAAATGAAGTGTTAACCATGTGAAGCGGTTCCTGTGAACGAAAACGCGGCGCGCATACACGGCTGGCGCACTGTTTCTGTCGGAGCTTAATTGTCTAGATGGGCATCAGCGTGAATCATGTGGGGTGTTATTCTGCACGCGAAAATGCGCTGATGCAGCCGCGGAGGCCTTCCGCACGATGAGGGTAGCTCCAGCGACCGCTTCTAACCGCTCGCTGAAATGCAGCACGAGGGGCGAACGAAGTTGTTCATGCAGGAAAAAATGCTGGTAATGTGGGGGAAATTCGCACTGTAAAAGGGCATCCTTGAGCTCTTCGACGCTCTCACCATAGGTGCACACTTCCTATTGGCAAAAGTCATCGGGCTCCTCCCACTGCCGCGCACGGCACGAGTCGCTTTCTGGCCGAGAGGCAGAAGCAGCCGCCGCCAACACGCGAACATGGATGTGGGTGTGAAAAAAACAAAAGAACGTGCACGCCAGGATAAAGACCCACAAATGCTTTTCCACACACTTGCTGGAACGATGGTGCCCAACAAGCAGGAGCGAACTCGAACAAAGGGCAAAGCAGCGGGATGCGGCGGTGGCAGCGTCATACGCTAGTTGTAGGCAAGGAGCTCGCTCACGGACTTCATGGCCCACTGCATCCGTGGCATTGGGCGGCCCAGGTCGCCGTGCGCGTTTTATCGAGACCCCGTTTTGGCGCTTGCATCTCCCAAAATCTACTTCTACAACCAAAATTTCGTGCCTAATTGTCCATGAAACTTCATTACATTGAAACTTCGGCAAATGCGACTTCGTTCCATAGAGGGGGAAAATGCACGGCGTGCCTACACTTGAAGTTAAAAAGAAATACGTAGTTCGCTACATCGGGGGTTTTGTTGCATTGAGGTTTGACTCACGTCATTTGTTTTCCTTCTTATCTCCATTAATTGTTTGAAGTTTGCAATAAAATTGGTATTGTTGTTATCAGGACAAAGCAGTCTTTGTAACGAACTTGCATTTGGTGTTTATGGCCCCTTTAAGGACACCCTGTGCTTCAGAAATGGTTCCACCACCACTTGCGTGCCACGCTGTGATTTCCAGTATAGCCGTACTTTTGTAGTATTCGCTTATACCCTCACCCCTTCACATGCCTTTGTCTCCATCCTTTGTGTGTTGGGTAAAAGGCACAGTTTTGCCAAGTGCTGTTGTTCCCCCTCAAAAAGAAAAGAAAAAGACACAACACTGCCCTTGTCTTGTGCCTTCTTAGTGCATTCATCGACAATACAGTGTGAATTGAGCAACTTCCAAGGTGGCCAAGCCAACTGCACCCTCTAAATTAGTATTGCGCAACGTTCGCACACTAAAGCTTGGCATTACTGGTAGTTGAGATGCAAGTTTATTGTTGCTGCAATGTGGTGGCAATGGTTATTGACAAATTCACCCTAAAATTTTTTGCGTTTATGCATTTAGAGCATTGTAGCCACAGTGGTTGTTTTGGTTGGCCATGGCAATTGCTGGCCGTCTGTGGAGTTACCACTGTATGCACATGTTTGAGGAACAGATCAAACAAATGTTACTTCTTGGAACTGTGACCTTTGTTAGAAGCATTGTTGTTTATCTGCTTGCATTTTGCTAATGTTCTAGCCTAGGTGCTACCAGTGTTAGTTATTCTTTTTACCAGCTAATTTTCTGTGTGCGGTTGATGAGCCTACGGCAGTCAAGCCCACTTAATTAACAATTTTGACTGTCATGTAGGTGTAGACACAGGAGAATTTTATAATGCTGCAATTGTATAAGCAAGATGACACAGCCAGTTTGTTGTCCTTTGTGTTTATATTTTTCTTGGGAAGGCTGTCATTGGGCTTTGATTCGCAGTCTGAGCAGTGAATTGCAAAAGGTTCGGCACTTATATCTAACTTCGCCATAGCAGAGCTCGGGCGAGGTTCTGCAGGAGTTACCGTATTTACACGATTGTAAGTCGACTCGAATGTAGGCCGACCCCAAAAATTGCATCTTCAAAAAAAAAAGCGAGTGCCGCCTAGAAAATCGATGCTCCCACAAGAGCCGTGCGCTCGCGGTATGCGCGGTAGATGTTAAAAAAGAGAAGCTTTTGTATAAGCACCCGGAATAACCATGCGCTGTGGGTTGAGCAGGAAGAACACATTCGCTGCGAGATGACAACCATCGAAGCAACCGGCAGCGGCCACTGCCGCGCGATACCAAAACAAACAACATGGCAACTGACGGAAGCGGCGGCGCGCGCGATTTACTTCTGAGCGACTAACCTCCCACCACTGTGTTCGGAAGTGTACTGAACAACGTGATACGATTTGGGCTACGTTAGCACGGCACATTGAATCAAGGGATTCGCTAATACTCATTTTGTTTGTTAGAGACGAATAAAACGCTTCTTGACGGGTTTTGGGCACGCGATTCGTGCGCGTCGGCGTTGGCGGGCGACTTTTTCACGTCCGCGTCGACGATTCCGCGCACGGCAGCTTCTACTGCTTTTAAGTTCTACCACGCGGCAGCGGGAGGAGCCTGACGACTTGCCCCAATGCGGAGGCGCGCTCTTCATGGTGGCAGTTGCCGGCTGGCGCCGCCGGAGATGTTTAGGCTTATCACGGTGGCGGATATTTGCTTAGCACTTTCCCTCGCGGCGCGGATAATGCTTTATAGTGTCATTTTCGACCACATTATCAGATCCCTTCCTGCACAAACGTCTTTGTTTGTGCCTTCAGTGATATCTTAGGGAGCGGTTAGAAGCGGTCGCTGGAGCTACACGCACCTCTTCGCGGCTGGTGACGCCGGCATGTTGCCATCGCCGCCATATCTCGCAGCATGCGCGTGGTATTTGCGGCAGCATCAGCGCGGCGCATTTTCGCGAGCAGAAAACACCTCATGCGGTTCACACTTTAGACCATAACCATGGGAACGAGGGTGCAAAGCTATCCCCACCTTGTAACACCCCCGATTTCTCGTTTCTCTTGCCGTTACTAGCGGTAGACGGTTCGACTTCGATTCCAAGTCGACCCCCCGACATTGGATTGTCAAATTTGAAAAAAAGGGTCGACCTACAATCGTGTAAATACGGTACTTCTTGTCATTTCTGTTATCCAGTTTGTTCTCGATGACTGCGAAATGGTGGGTGCGACCCATTGCTATGATGGTGAGCGGCAGCTGCGATCTGAACAGGAGGCAGTGAAGAAAAGGATGGGTTCTTCCATAATGTTGTTACAGTAGTTGTATGTATTGGCACTAGATGACTTGCAGGGTTTCAGTGGTTCTGCGATGCCTTTTTATACACGTTCTTTTCGTTTTTTGCCATTCTGATTGTGATCTCCTTTTGCTTTCTCTCTTGCAACAGTATGACAAGTTTCATCCCAAACTGGATTCCCCATTTTACTCAAGGAGCGCTGCCGTAAGAACTTTTTGGTCATCTTGTCTTCCTCGGCTGTCCCGTTCACGTTGTTACAGCGTGTATAGACGTTTCCAGTGTCCTGTTCTGGGCTTGACGTTTGTGTTGGCATCGGGGGGGTAGCGGAGGGAAAGGTTCCATCAATGGTGAAGTCAAAGCAGACCCAAAGCCAGCAAGTTCGGCATTAGCCCTGGTTTCAAAAACAAATACCCATGGTTGTCTCCTTATTTTACTAAATGTGACCACTTTGTCGGGGCAGCAATTTTCCTGGATCAGTTTAGTTCCTGGAGTGGTCCATGGACTTTTAATGGTCCTTTAGTACCTGGACCACCCTGGAGTGGTCACAGAACGGTTGCCTCGAGTTAAACGTTGCTTACAGCACATCCATTCGGCTGGTTTTGTTACAGCTGCTGTAAATCATGACCATGTGAAATAATCCTCAGTCCTTCAATTTGCATTTTAGCTGTGAGGCAAGTGCTTTACTAGGCGAAAAAAATGTGTTTGCACACCAGTAACTGTTTGTTATGTGGAAGCAGAAGCTAGTGTGGCATGTCAGTGTCTCTCGCTTTGTCCTCAATGTTTTTTTTTCTTATTCTTTTAATACAATTTCAGTTGGGGCTGTCAGGTTATGCTGGTCTCTCTCCTCTGCTCAACCCAACCATGGCTTCAGGAACACCGTTTGTAGCACCCGCCCACCTTGCAGCGTTTCAGCCAAAAGTAAGACCTACTTCCGGCTGTCGAGGCCGTGGGGAGGGGGCACACGTCTTTTTCCAGTTCGTCGCCAGAACTTTTGATCAGGGGCCTTGGTTTGAAGCTCGCCCCTTAATCCCAGCAAGGAACCTGCAATGGGATTTGTGCCCAGTTACGTGTTTTGCAGTGTCTACTACAAGAGCAAGAGTATCTGTCTACGTTGAATGCTGTAACTTGAGCTACAGTTGAACCCAGTTATAACGAACGCTGATATAGCGAATTATCGGCTATAGCGAACTGAATACGAACTTTGGTTGGTCACACTTCATTTCAATGGGACTTATTAAAAGTGAAACCATGAGAACCATGCGCACTAATCGGATATAATGAAGAAATATTTGACCAGTAGGCTAATCAGCTACTTGGAAAAACTCTTGGCGTCCGAAACTGCAGAAGTAGAAAAGGCCCCTTTCTTCGAGGGCACTGCGGAAAACTTCGTCCTGCTCAGTGCTGGAACAGCCACCAGACAAAGATCACATCCTTCCTCGAAAAAATGGGAACACAGGCCTTTTTTGTCAAATGAACTTTGTTCTGTTGTAATTTCCCGTGTCATGTTATGGTTCATTTGGCTTGAAATGCCACAAGGAGAAAGATGAGGGTTACCTCGTTTAGAGTAGGTTCGAAGATTAAAATATTGCGTTTTTGTATCAGGGATTTTCACGAGAGCCAGATAACTGTTTGGTTTTAACCGATTTTTAGCTCTACAGTTACAAAGAATATCGGGTATAACAAACTAAATTACTGTCCCAATACTACTTCGTTATAACAAGCTTTGACTGTATTTTTGGCTGTATAAAAGTGGTTAAATTACTGTTACGGGCAGTGTTGTTGTACAACCCTAAATTCTGCAACTTGGGGATAATGAGGCTTTCCGTTAATGGTGTCATTGGCAATATTTCAGGCTTCTAAGAGTAAGTAACTTCCCTGTTATTGCATCGTTGTAGCTGAAAGGGTCAACAGTTGAAGTGCTTTTCTAGCATAAGGGAAGCAAGGAACTCGACGCCTTCTTGGAATAGCCCTGAGATCAAGAGTGTACCAACCGTATACGCAGCAAAAGTAGATTCGTGACCGCCTTAAATTGAATCGATACATTGTAGCCTGGAAGAAAAGGCACTCATGTTGTAAGAGAAGCAGCCACAAAAATTTTTCGGTAGTTTGGTTTGTTTCCCAGGTCCACTGCAGAGGGCTTTGTCTCAAAGTGCTGGCTCCACTGTTAGTTGAGCTCGCTGAAACTCGCATCCCTGCTTTCCCATTTGTGCGCTTTGTAGCAGTAGCCTGTCGGGCTTGCTAGTCCCTGCTGTGTTGCTTGCATGTGTCTGTGATGGAGTCGTGATACTGTTTGTGGGAAAACAAAGAAACAAGTTACCTGGCACGACAGGCCTTGGCTTGTGCGTGATCAGCCCGCCCCTGCTTTTGTGTTGTCAGCTTTGTGTGTGTGTGGACGCGTATGAATTGGTGTGCTCTGTTGTTTCAGATGAACCCCCTTGTGAAGAACAAGAACATGGTAATTTAAACCTTCATCCCTCTCTCATCCACTTTCCGATTACTGTGGCCGCCCAGTTCAGTCCTCGTTTGGTGTGCAATTCTTGCATAGCGTGCCCTGTCTGTTTGAATCCAGCCGCGCATTTAAAATAAATACATAAAATCAAGAAGCATAAAAATCTCTCTGCTACTTCACTTCAAGTGCACCGGGTCAAAAATGAAAGCACGAAACGTGTATATCAGGGATTCATTCTTCTTTTCTGGGGTTCTGTCTGTTAAAAATTATTTTTTGTTATAAGTAGCACTCAAAATTGAGTACCGTATTTGAGCGGTTCTAACGCTCCCCCAATTGTAACGCACGGGTAAGTTTGCGCAGGAAAATTTGGAAAGAAAAAAAATATGACACTGACTGTGCCGCGCAGATGAAAAAGACATACCACGTACCTGGAAGAAGGAGATTTTATTTGGCGTATGCAGCTGTGGAAGCCACAAATGATTGTGCTTCATATGATTGCTTATCCAGCTGTTGCTGGAAATAACGTTATCTACCAGGAAACATTAAAGCTGTTTGCAATTTCAAGTGCCTTGATCTTCATAATTCTAGGCGTGACTGGCTAATTGCAGCAGCACAAAAAAAATGTGCAACAGCTGACCAAGGTATGCGGTATGCCATTGAAGAATTAGTGCGCCAAAATTCACTCGCGTGGTGTTGCTGTTTTTATTGGATTGAGCTGGATTTTGGGGGGACTTCGTGTTCATTCCGTACGGCAATGCTGCTGGCCGCTTTGAAGCCTATTTCAGTTTTGAGATTTTAATGCGCACAGAAATATTAAGGCGACCGTTTAGCAAAAAAGGGTGCGTGTTAGAATCGTGAAAATACGGTATTACTTAATTGACGTAACATCAGTTTGCTTCTTGGTTACCATGTGGTTTCCTAACTTTTGGATGCTGGTAAATTGTTGGATCTGTGGTAAAAATGGCCATTTGTCAACTTACAGGTCGTCCCAAAATAAATGAATAAATGCAATTCGCAGACTACCAGGTCGCAACTTTGCAAGGGCGTGATTGTCTTGCCAAACCAGGTCTGGACTGGGCAAAGCCAGTACTGCTACGGCTAGTCTTGTCTGGTAAAATTGGAGCCACACTGTCGAGTGGCCTGTCTCTGAGCTGCTGCTGGTGGCCAGGCTCTCAAAGGAAGCCCATTGCAGCAATTTGACAGGACACGAGCATTGTTGGTCCACATTTTCGCAGTCAAGGCTAGCCCTTCGAGGAACAAAAGTAAAAGAACATGAATGAAAGAGGGGTCTGTTTGCTTGTGATGTTATCTCACTCTTATAAATGAATGAAAAATAATAAAAAGAAATGTTCATCTGATGGGCACACACATGTTGAAGATTTTAAAGCAGTTGTTAGAAAAAGACTTGCTTGAAACACCCATGGCATTGTTGCCATCTGGGCTTTCTTTTTTTTTGCCCTTGGCAACAGAGTGCCAAATGTAAGAAAGTATCAATTTTTTTTAGCTAAGTATTTTATGAATGCTTCAGTAGAAGCAGGAAACTAGATGTGGGTGTTTTAACCCAAGACAGAGTGTAACTTCATTGTGAATTGCTCGCTTGCCCTGAGCTGCATGGCATTTGCTGAAGTGTGCTTATGAGCTTGGCTTTTGCTTGCTTTTTGTTCGTAGGCCGAGAGCATTTGCTGTAGTGTCTAGATGCTTGCTTGCTTAGGTGGCCTTTTTTTTCCCCTCCACAGAATAACAGTCTTTCCTCCTCCTCTCTACTTGGTGTTGATATTGAAAACCTGCCACTGCTAGATATTGATATCTTTGTCATATTCGGCCAGCTTGAGCTGAGATTACAAAAATAAGAGGCAAAATGAAAAAGACTTGATGATAAGACTTTGAGGAAATTGGCCAGTGCATTTTATGGAGCTTAGAAAGGGAAGCACACTTGGCAGCTTGAAGGAGGTTTTTTGGCGGACTAGGCGATACTTTTCAGAAATCAACGCAGCAATCGTCTGGCTACCTTTTATCTTTCAGCCAACCATAGCAGCTGACCGTAAACTAATTTGAGTACACAACAGAGCATTAACCGGAACACTTTGCACTTTCCGCCCGTTTTGGTCTGCAACCGTTTTGGCAGTTTCTGGCACCTCGAATAAAAACACAAACTGTGCAAGAAAAACTTTCAGGAATTGTATTTTTTTCTCTTGCAGTTTCTGCTTAGCAAACTCCTTTAATCCGAATATTGTAGCATCAGCGTGTGAACCGCTCGAAAGCATTCTCTTGGAGTGCAGGCCCGGGTTGTTACATGCAGGTCCTTTGCAGAGGAACAAGTTTCCTCCCCCTCCTGCCCTCCGTTTGTTTTCTATCACCACAAAAACACACAGTCCTTGCGCTCTGCTTCCGGGCGACCTGGGGACTTAGCAGGATATAAATGGCTTCGTCCCAAGTAAGCCTTTCCTCCACTCCATACGTGCAGACAGGGCCCCCGCTTTTTTGTTGGCTCGAGTCCTCAGATTCCTCACCAGCTGTGTCAGATGAGGTGGCAGCGGGTACTGCAGGGTTCCACTTCTCTCTCTCTCTCCGCATGATTCTGCAGCTGTGTGCCCTTCCAAATAGAACCTATTGACAATGGGAACCTAACGAGCTGCCAGGAAAGAAAGCGTCCGCCACATTTCATTGTCTTTCGACAAAATGCGTAGCTCACAGAGTAATGATCTGCACGGCGCTGTCCTCCACCGCCATCGTGGTCATTGTGAACTCGCTTCTGTCAAATCACTGTCATGCACTGGATGGAGGCACGCAATTTCTCTTCCTCACTGAAGTCATCATCGCTTTTTGCCAAGTGCACACGGTAGAAGACACACTGAGAAAGCGCCCAGGCTTCTCAGTGAACAGCGCGCACATGAAAACGCTCTGGCACCCAAAGGCCCGTGATGAACATTGTGCTACACCCTTGTGCGAAAAGAAGAAAACCTAAACAAAGTTCACTTATCACTCAAAATATGGCGCATAATGTATACAAAGAATGTGGATGCATCGCAGTGAGGAAAAAAAATGCAGAATTTCACCTTGAACACCCTATGACCCAACAACCAACTGCTAAGGGTTAAGGTGACTTGATGTCGTAAAAACAGCCGTGTGCATGACACACTACACTTTGTGTGTTTTGAAGGACCGGAAGCAGTTTATTCATGTACATGCTTTCTTACTTTTTTTCATCTTGTGTGTGGTAAGTTTCAAATTAGAATGTTATGCTCATGCAACCTAGTTTTTTCTTGAAACCTTTATGGATAAGCAGGTTCCACTTTGAGAACATGTACGTATGAAGTGGGCCAATGCAGAACTCCAGCAGTAGACCTTCAGGAAAGTAGTGGTCTTTTGCAGCTTTTCGGAAATTGTGGTGGTTCAACTTAGGCTATAGTGGTGCACTCCAGTGGTAACTATTTTAGTTTATGCCGCGCTTCATAATTGTACTCTCACTACAGAAAAGCGTGATACTGACCTCAGTGGTGTGTGCCTTCAGTGAGAACTTGGATCATTTGCTGCCCAAGTATACAAATTGGGGGAAATCCCCTTTTGTAGAGGAGCGATAAAACAGTTTGAACCGATGAGCTCTTGCTTATTTACGTTCTGCAAAAAAAGAAAATGTGTTAATTTTGTGGGTTTGACTTATTTTTTTTTACTCAATGTCTATAGGGCGGGAAATGGGATGTGACTTACCAAAATAAAGCTGTGTAAATGTGCCTTTTCAGTATTGCAATTTCCATACGAAATAATGGAGTCGCACCCAAAATTTAAATTGCAAAGTACATTATGTCATTCAAACTTCAAGAAAAACCTGCAAACAAATCTGCATATATCAGACGAAAAGCTTCTTTTTTTTTAATGGTTTCATTCTCGTTAATCAACAGTTCAGCGAAAAGTGATATCCTGTCCTGTGCAGTTTTCTAGCTACAAAAAATCACTTGAAGCCTCCTAATCCCTTGTGGCATTGTGCAAAGCAGTTTCTGAAAGAAGTAGGCCTTCAGTAAATGGCAAGGCTCGCAGCTGAGCTCCATCCTGAAGTTGATGCCTGGATCTGTTCTTTGGTGAAAGGGAAATTTTTTTGCTGCCCACGTTGCATAAAATCGAGCCAAGTGATGCAGGCACTGGAAAAGTAACATTTGTGACAGATAAAACTGCCAAACCTGCCATGTAAGGAAAGCAAAAACAATCAAACATGAAAAATAAACCACCTTATTAGCTGCCATAAATGTTTTAAGCTGGTTCCCTACATCCGGACGGTCTTAACAGAAACCGATGGTGAATGCAGCTTGAGTCACGAGATTCACGATGGCTGTGAGTGCACAGTGCTTACAGAGGCAGCCATCTTTTTCCACAACTATGACACACTCCCGTTTTTTGGGGCAGCTTAAAGATCGCCACCACACAGAAAGGGGGCGCGCTACACCGAAAAGGAAATTGCACTTTCAATCCATGAAACAGGTGGTCCGATCGCCGTAAAGTGCTATGGGGGGTTTTTGAAATTGGCATTTCAATCGTATCGATAGCGTGCTGTTGGTGTTTCGTGGACGTGGATTTTTCACCGTATGCAAATACATCGTAGGCGAGAAGGAAAGCTTACCTGCAATGTGCAATTTCTTCCATAGCTGTAGCTCACGAAGCTGTTACAGGGTGGTTCAAAAAACACTTTACATCTCTTTAACATCCCTATATATTTCTATTTCTACCTTAAACTGATGGAAGCGAAAAGGCCCCGTGTGTCGAGGCTTTGGCACACGTTAAAGATCCTCAGGTGGTCAAATTTTCTTAATCCGGAGCCCTCCCTACACTACAGCACGACTCATAGACAAGGTATAGCTTCAGCATTTTAAACCCCACAATCAATCAATATTTCTACTCTAAATATACCCTGTACTAACATGTGTATATTCTGCCATAAGCAAATGTGAGTGGGTATGCCAAAGCTGCCACTGAGCTCCCTTGCCCTGTGCTGTGCTGGTGTTGCAGAAGTCTGGTCGCTGGTGTGCCATGCACGTGCGCATTGCCTGGGAGATCTACAACCACCAGCAGAAGCAGCAGCAGCAGCAGCAGTCCTCGGAGTCCGCCGCCTCCTCGCACAAGAGCAGCGGGCCACCCTCCGTGGGCGGGGTGTCGGCGCAGTCGGCCTCCTCCGCGCCTTCCTCGGCGGGCCTCTCGGCCAAGGGGGACCTGCTGCGGGCGCCCAACCACCACCTCTACTCCTCCTTGCCCAGGCCACACGACCTCAGCGCCTTTCCCTCCGCACTGCTGGGGGCGGCCGGAGGTCAGTGGCGCCCTCTCTTGTGTGTTGGCATTGTCGACAAACTGCCGAGTTTATGGTAAACGCTGAACTTCGCAGCGCAAAATAGACACAGGATAGGTGTACGAAACAAGTTCTGGACACAGGATCAGCGCTTGTTTTATGTTCTTTCTGCCTTTGTCCTGCCTGTTTTGTGCTGCGAAGATGAGTGTGACCTTCTTGCATTGTTGTTGTTGTTGTTGTTGTTGTTATATACGCTTGGTTAGACGTCTGGTTTGAGAAAAATAGTTTGAGGGCTTGCATAAAAACACCCCCTCGTGTAGGGTGTATTACAGAGGTGTAAACAGGGTGCTAAATGACACCTCTTTACAGCGCCTTTTCTTGGGTTGTGTACAGAGGTGGACAGGGTGCTGAGTGGCACTCGGGTACAAACCCATCTTCTATAGGCTTCATACCACGGTAGACAGGATGCTAAATCCTTAACTTCTTCCTTTTCAGTGTATAGAGTGGGGTTGGTTAGTAGCGCTGTGTTTGCAAGTTTAATGGAATAGTCCAAGGGATTGCGTGAAAACACCCCCCTCTTGTATGGTGTATACAAAGCTCAAAAGGGCGTTATAGAGCGCCTTTACACTGTTTTCTGTATAGTGGTATATTGAAGTAGACAGGGGGTTAAACAGAACTCCTTCAGTACCCCTTCCTTTGTAGGTTTCATGCCGAGGTAGACAGGGTGCTAAATGACGCCTTTGAATTTTAAGTTTTTTGAATAAAGAAGTGGGTTGGTTAATGGTGCTGTGTTTGCGAGTTTAACGGCTGCCTAGCATGCAGCTGCACTAACACCGTGTGCCACTTGTCTGTGTGGATTCGGTGGATTCAGTTTAGTTTTTTCACGTATGATTTCGGTAGGTTCATGGATATCGATCACCCTCGATTACGGAGCTGATGTTGATCAATTGCACAGTAATTAAACGGTCCCCAGAACAAGACAAGGGAAAATGTGGAATGTGGCTTTTGTTCTTCCTTTTCATCTTGTTCTTTTGCGCTCCAGCTGCTTCTTTTTAGCACCTCTGTTCCTTTACTGTGCCACTAGATCCAGCATGTTATATAGCCGCAATAAAAAGCTCATTAAACTGTTGCCTGTAGTGCATTTTGTAAGCGCATATCAGAAGTGCATTATTGAGTAGAGAGTTTTTTTTTTAGAGATTGAAACTAATCTCGGTGTCTACAACAACGTGCCTCGTGGAAAGTGAAAACAGACTGTCTGTAATTGTGGGCAACCAGGTTTACATTGCGAGGGTTTGTTGTGTAAGCACCGACTCCTTCGCCTGTGGTGCAGTTGTCAAGCTGAAATCGTTCTTCAATAATGACTGTGCCACAAAGGCCATTTCTACGCGCATTTGTTTGTTTATTCTTCACCATAGCCTTGTGACAAGAACATTGAAATGCAAGGAGTCTGCTATTGGAAACGCCTGTTTGAGATGGGGAGCTTTCAATTACTGGGAGGTTTATTAGCTTACGGTAGTGCTATTCTAGAAAGGTTTGCTGAAAGGCTGCTGTGTCCTCTGTCGTTGCTGTCGTACAAGTGTTCTCTTTCTCTTGAATCACCACCACAGTTGTAAAAATTGCAGTTTCTTTTTGCTTACGTGGTTCCAATAAGGTCCAAACTATTTCTATGTAGCCGGCCACCCGCGGGGGCCACCCTTCGAAACGTCACCTCATGGCAACTTCCTCACGCCCAGCCCAAGTCACATAGGTGAGCATCTTGCCAGCGCCTCTCTGCATGGGAGGGACATGGAAGGGTTTGAGTGGCCTGTGTGGATTGTGCCTTTATTGACGTGCTACGTTTGCAACTGTGAGGGTGTCTTCCTGTTGAACTGAGCGCTCAATATGTATTGTTTTCAGGGTTCGTGGGAGTCGTTAAAAACCTTAAGAAGGTCCTGAAATTTTTATAGACCCTTTCGAATTCTTAATCTTTTTTCTTTAATAAGCATAAAAGATGAACGCTTGTTGCTTGGTTGAACTTCTTTAGCAAATCAAAGCTTGAATTTGGAGGCACACTGGAAGTGCTTATTTGTGCTAACCAAAGAACGCTGAAAAGTCATCAGAAAAAGGAAATGTCACTGTAGGTATCGTTTCGGCAGGGGGACTTGCCTGAAAAAAGAAGTCCTAGTGTTGAAATGTTGGCCCGAGGCACATTCGTATTTTTCGATGACCTCTCGCCATTTGCGGTCTCCACCTTCCCCTGAACATCATCTTCTTCTTCTTGTTTCCTCTCTCTCTCTCTCTCTCTCTCTCTCTCTCTCTCTCTCTCTCTCTCTCTCTCTCTCTCTCTCTCTCTCTCTCTCTCTCTCTCTCTCTCTCTCTCTCTCTCTCTCTCTCTCTCTCTTTGTGTTTTAATATTTATTAATGTATTATTTTTTACATTTCTGACAATGTGGCCCTGAAAACACATAGAGAGCCTTGAAAGTCCTTGAATTTCTGTAATACAAGACAGCGTGGGCCCTGTGTTTTCTTGTGTACTAGTGAGACATCACTTGGAGCAATGCTGTGCCATAAAACGTCGCTTGAGAAAACTGACGGACCTTGAGCAGCAGTTTGGTTAAATGCAACTGCGCTGAAATGGAAAGCGCTAATGAAGTTTTAGGAACCGTTGCGATTAACTGCAGTATTATTGCTGTGCTTTTAGAGAGTACCAGTTACCATGTACTGACTTGGTATCCTCCACGGTGTCTAGTAGCCTCAAAGCAGCCATTGTACTTCCCCTGCCAACAAAGGGACAGGAACTGTTTGCAAATACCGAAACCGCAAAACATGGGAGAAGAAACATGCTGCATTTAGTCGTGCTTCGCAAGGTTGCCCAAAGACATCCTGGTGTAAGCGGGATTCACAACCGAGGCGATTTGAACTTCCTTCGGCGGAATTCTTACGAGGAGTGCCAGAACACCTCTTTGACTGAAACCTTTAGCTGAGCAGCGTGTGATGTTTGTTGAAGCGAGGTTCCACTGCAAATGGCCATGGTGCGGTTGGCAGTTTTGCGTGACGTTTCTTTTTTTTTTTGTTTTGCAGCGAGCATGAGTCGGATGCCTGTGTCTACAACGAGCAGCTCCCTGAGTCGGTCAACGGCATCGCGAGTGCTTCCCCCACCCGGCATGTCGCCCTTCGCCAGGCCAGGCTTTCCGCCAGGCTTTGTGGCAGCCGCCCAGGCTAGCAACGCGTACGGCACGCTCGGAGGACTCGGTGAGTGGGAGGGACACGTCACTGTCCAAAAGCTTAAGAGGCATGCTCCTGGTGGCAGGAAGGGCATCATTTCCCTGCTAAAACTGCACACTTGCCTGCTGCACATTGTCGTTTACTGTGTTAGTAGAGAAATTACTGCCAAAAGGTGCATTGGCAGGGTGAAAGCTGCACATTTCTGATGCACAGTGTTGTTTATGTGTTGGAGAAATAATTGCCAAGAGGCCATAATGTGCCTGGCACAGTGCTACGGCTGTAGTTCGACCATAATGTTAAAAATTACCGGGTGGCTGTTTTTGATGGCTTTAGGGTTAAAAGCACCCATGAGAAATTTTTCGTTTCTTTTTTGTTTCTGTGGTTGAGGCTTAGTGGCCTAGCCTAGATTGATTCAATGACCGTTTGTTTAGTGCAAAAATTTTCCCAAGTGACTCGTGCTCAGTATGGGCCTTCCCGTGTGTGATTTGTTGTTTAATTGCCACCTGCCGTGGTGGCTCGGTGGCTAAGGCATTGTGGTGCTGAGCCCAGAGGTGCTGGTTTAATCCCAGCCGTGGTGGCCATTTATTTTTTATGAAAGTGAAAAGTGAAAACTCCCCTGCGTCGAGAGTTCGGTGCACATTGAAGATCCCCAGGTGTTGCAAATTAATCTCTGCCCTCCACTGCGCTTCAGTGCATACAATACCAAGCTATATTTATGAAATAAGCACTTCTAACGGCCAGTGTTTCTTGCCATCGGTTGCAGCGGGCCTGTCAGCGAATTCAGCAGCCAGTTTGTTTGCGGGCCGGGGCGACCTTGGGGCTGCAGCGGCGGCAGGGTGCCTGGCACAGGACCCCTGGGGGCGACTGCACCGGGGGGCGCCCTTCGGACCCCTGGGGGGTGCTGCTCCCCCGACGGGAGGCGGTCCCCCCGGGGGGGCAGGGGGAGGGGGTGCCTGGGGGGGCCTCAAGGCAGAGGCGGACCGCGAACGGCTCGAGCAGCAGCAGCACGAGGGGGAGAAGCAGCGGCGGCTGGAGGCGGCCGCCGCCGACAAGGAGCGCAAGGAACGGGAGGCCGCCGCGGCCATGGAGAAGGCCAAGGAGATCGAGAGGTGGGTGGCTGACTGGCTTTTTGTAGCGAGAGCTACAGTGGCCGTATTCTTGCCAATTTCACTGTGTCCGGTGGCCGCACCGCAAGCTGAGCAGTTGCCTAGCAACTGCCGCAGCTGGCAGCGCCGCTCGCCACGCCATTTGGCATGACGTCAGAGGAGAGGAGCCGGTGAAACCGCGTTGCAACAACATAGGAGGAGCCGGCATTGCATCGTATATATATTTAGAAGGGGCGGCTCGTGGTATTCATCGTCAGATACGGAAAGTGAGTCAGAGAGACTGAGAGAAGCCAGGCTTCGTCGTCGGAACGGAACCAAGAGAGGCAGCGAGCCGAGGAGATGGAGAAAGAACGAGCCGCACGCCTCAAGAAGCGTTGTAACCGTACAGAGAACCAAGCTGAACAATAACATTAACCGTACCTCTCGCTACGTGCACCCAGCCATAACTTAATCAAGCCGCAGCCAATCTTTTTTGTGATGAGTGTGTGGTGAGGAGTAAGAGAAGACAGGAGCAGAGACTTCGCTTTCTGAGGTGGCTAGATAATGTCAAAAGCAATTGGTGCAGCTTCAGCTAGCGATATTTGTTGCTTGAAAAGAAACTGTGTGGACGACGTATTCTGCTGTGCAGTGAAATCGTGGAGTTGCCGCTATCATCTTGTTCATCAGGTGCCGCTATCATGTCCTCCTCCATCACATCTGCAAAGCTTCATAGTCCGCATAAGCTTTCTTTGTGACATTATCTTGTTGTTTGACCACAACTGCCAGAACGGTTGTTTCACCTCCAAATATATATATATATTTTTGCTAAATGATAGTTGTGCTGACCAGAGATGGAGAAGAGACGAACATGTGGTGTTGTTTACAACTAGCGCTTTGTTCAAAAGGAATGGCCTCATGTTAGTACGAATGTATGCAAAATTGACAAAAGGACATTGCCGTGTGACACTTTTATGGTATTTGCTCAAATATAGGCTGGGCCCAACTCAAAGCCAACCACCAAAAGTCAGAGGGCCAGAAAATTCTTAGTATTTGCTGTCCAATATTGCATTAGTCATTTTGATATTTGAAAGTATCGAATATTGGCACATGACTACATAACTTTCTGTGAATGTTAGTAACAAGAGACTATCCATAACCCACACTTTGCTAACTTGTGCTGAAGCAGCACCCCACCTAAATGTGTCTCTGCTTTAGAGTGAGTAGACTTTATTTGCCCAGATTAGCTTGGGGTTGCGGTACCCCACATTACCGTGTGATCAGAGGCAATGTTTCAGGGTGAATTGGGATCTTAGGCTGCAATCAGAGGCACGTCGGCATGCAACAGTTGCCTGTAATGGGGTATTTTTGCTGTAAAGAGGGAACTTCAGACTGTGAAAAACACTTAGTAAATTGTGCTTTGGTTCTTGTTTATTTCTTATAGGGAGAAGAAAGCTCAGGAAGAAAGACAACGAGAAAGGTAAAGACACCTTCATTACGTTATTAGTGCGCCGGGTGGTTGTTTCGTCTGCATGTTCTTTATCTGAGTGCTTTGAGTCTGACTGTTGTGTCCTGTATCTTCCTTGTTGTTCTTCAAGGGACCGTGAGAGCAGGCTACACTTGCACCACAGTCTACCGGAAGGCATGCTACGCAATGGGGACTACATGGACCCCCGGGCGACCACCAACAGCCACCACGGGCTGGTCCGGGACCGCGAGCCTCACTCCCGCCCCTCGGACTGGGGGAGCCTGCGGGAGGCACCCACGCGGTCCCCCGCACGGCCCCCGAAGATGGAGGGGCCGCCTCACTCCTTCGAGCCCCCGCCCCCGCAGCCGCCCAAGGTCGAAGTCCGGGTGAAGGAAGAGCGGCGCGAGCCCGACGAGCCCGAGCGGAAGCGACCCGCGCCTCCTCCACCCGCGGCGGCGCCCGCACCCCCCGTTGTTCCGTCTTCCGAAGACTTCCGCAATGCCCACTTCCTGGGCCTGGGCCAGGCAGAGCGGGCTGCCTTCTGGGGCGCTGCAGCGGCGGCAGCCGGACCCCTCGGGGGCCCCCCCGGCGCCGACCCCTACCGCAGCCTCCTCGACTTCCACCACTCGGCGGCGGCCGCCCGGAGCGAGATGGACCGGGAGCAGCTGCAGCGCTACCGGCTCCTGGGCCCCATGGTGGCCTTCCACGAGCGCTTCCGTGATGTCTCGGAGCTCGAGCGGCTCGCCATCGAGCGGGAACTGCAGAGCCAGCTCGCCGCGGCACCTCCCTGCGGGCCACCGACGCACTCCGTTCTCCGCCCTCTTCCCGCCGCTCGCCCCTCCCAACCCGTACCTGGGCAGCCTCGCCGGGCTGGCGGGCCCAAGGGCGGGCGGGGGGCCAAGAACGGGCCCTCCCCGCAGGCGCCCCCCCGGGTCCCGACCGAGGGGGCAGTGCCACCCCCCCTGATCCCCTGTGGCAGCGGCGGCGGGGCGGGCGGTCCCAACGGTGGTGCGCCCCCGCACGGGCTGTCGGCTCTCAACCACAAGATGGTGGGACCCCTGGTGGACCACGGTGCGCATCACGAGGTGGCGCTCTATGCCAAGGAGAGGAGAGAACTGGCCAACCACAAGGCGGAGGGCCAGCTCAGATAGTGGTGGCAGGGGGGACCCTCACCCGTGGGGGGAGGGGCCACGAATCTCTCCTCCGAGGGGGCACAGGGTGGCAGGCAGGGTCAGGCACCGCGCTGAGCAGGGCGCTGTCGCCACGGGAGACCACACTTGTCCCGGTGACCCCACTTGTGTAGGGGGGACGCAGGAAGCGCTCACGACTGAAAAACAAAAAGGGGAGATGTGTGCTTGCCTACTGGTCTTTCTCAGAATCGACAAAAAAAATAGCCTGTGTCAGGTGAGCAATGTGCTGGGAAACTTGACTGCTTTTATGAACTTCTGTTCCTTGAAAAAAGGACAAGGAAACTGCCTCTGTCAACATTCCCAATTGCATTCAGAATCTCTGGGCAAGCCTCGTAAGGAACTGTCGTGTGTAGCTGCTGCCTTTAAAGGCACATTTGGAAAGAGCAGTGGAGCTTGACACCTTCCAACATCAAGGGGAAGAAGTGTTCACATACTCTCGGCACCCCAGCTTTCCTTCTATCCCTTCCTCCCCAAGCACAAGAACATCTTTCCAGCTGCCTGTCACATGGTGCCCCTAAAGAGATGCATCTTAAAAATAAGGAAGCTATGCTATATTGACAGGCACACTACTATGGCTTTGCATTGGTCGAGCGAAACCTTCCTTGCGTCCCTCTTCTGGCACAAGCCAGGAGCTGACCTTGTCCGAACCTGCCGTAACACGTCCCCCACCCCTACGCATACCCCCCCCTGCTACCGCGCAAGTGAGGCCATGGAGAATGTGCAACCATAGTGATCTTTTTTCTTTTCTTCTGCCTTCCCTCTTTTTTTAATTTTTTTTAATTCCTCCGTCAAATTTTTTTTTTAAGCGTTCTGATTGTGCTGCTGAGCGGCGCATCGAGCTTTCACACGGACTACTTCCAGTTCCACCTCGCTTCGCCGCGAGTGGTGCCAGAGTGTCAAGTCAAAATACGAAAGAGGAGGTGACGAAACAAAGGGAAAGGAAAAGTGTAAATGTTGATGTGCGTGCGCGTGTGTGTACATAGGTTTTTAAAGGATGAAGACTGTATGCGTGTGTGTGTACAATGTGCCAGTCTCGTTTTTTTGTACCATAGTTTTTGCCCATGACAGTGGAGAGGAGGGGAGAGGAGTGGTAGATACAGAGGGACGGGAACGAATAGAAAGAATGCGCGACCGCGCCGCGTGTACATTTATCTGTGTTCATAATGTACATAGAACATCTGGGAGCGTGTTTTCTTTTTTCGTTTGTTTGTTTGCTGCATGTGTGCCTGTGTGTGTAAATATTACGTAACAACTACAGGAAGGAAAAAAAAAAATGTGGTGAGAGAGCTCTCCATTTTTTTCTCTTGCCGCAACAGGAGGCTTGCTGTATACGGACGACGAGACTTTTTATTCCTTCCTCGACCCCGAAGCGGTTGGTTCCGCTTGTTCGTTGAAAATTTGTGATATGCGCCCGTGTCTCCCGATGTGCGGCGTGTCAGTTATTATTTTTTTTTCTAGTTTTTCGAGGTTGGCCGGCAGCGATGCACTGAACATACTCCCGTGTGAGTTCTCTGTGGCACTTTTCTTCTCGGTTTCGCTGTGAAAAGGATATTTATTATTCTGTAATACTAGTAGTGAGAATCTGGCATTGTGAACCAACCATACCTCCTCGTGTGGCTGTCGCATTTTTTCTTTCCCCCCCTCTTTTTTTTCTTTTTCTCTCGCTGGTGTTACTCGACTTTCGAAGGAGGATCTGCAGGATGCATCGGTTCACTGACTCCCCCACCCTCCAGCATTGTTTGCTCATGAGAGCGCACAGAAATGTGGCAGTGTACATATATTTATATGGTTTGAAAGCGAAATAGGTGGGCATTTGAATTTCTTTTTCCCCCCCCCCTCAGTTGGAAGAATGGAACTTATCTGACTTCAGGAAGCCACGACTCGTCTTGCTTGTCTCGTTATTTAAATCTCGACAAAATGTGCATTGTAAGTGAGCGCTCGCAGCTTACACTTCGTTGCCGACTATACTTCGCTTCACGAACTACGTGCGGTGGTGTAGAAGTGTTGCAAGACGCTGTAACAATGCTCGGAAGAGAATGTTCTCGTTTTGGTATTGGCCGCTGCCCACTGTAGCATCTGCAGCGCCGCATGAAGTTTGTGAAACGCAGTGTAGAGGCTGCCGGTGCACTGTTCAAGCCAAGGTACGGGTCACTTAGCTATGCTTGGCTTGTTGGATTTAACTTCTTGGATTGTTCCTTACAAAAGCAAAAATACGTAAAGGTCATTGTGGGACACCCAAGTACACAGTACACAGCAGCAGAATTTGAAAGTTAAAAGTCACCGATGGAATGAAATAGATGAGGAGGGATGCATGTCCACAACCCTTAGAAGAGAAAGAATTAAAAAATCTGAACGCGCGCGCGACGTCTCGTGTAAGTGGGCCAACTCGCAACGTATTTATGAAGTCGTCTATATATATATATATTGCAACTACGGGTGGGGAAGTGAGAACGCCAGCGTAGTTGCCTTATTTTTACTAAATGCGTCAGAGCCGCGCACCGAAAGAGAAGCTTTCTTTGTGTGTGTGTGTGTGTGTGCATGTATGTAAATGAAAAGTGGCGCGCTGCTTTCTATTGCGTTGTTTTATTATTTTTTTTCTTTGGTGTTGCACCAAATCCAAAGTGTTTTAAAAAAAGTTAGTGTACAGCAAGAAAATAAATGACAACATCGAGGAGCCAGTCTCCTTTCTGTTGCGAAGAGAAACCTTTCCGTCGTTGGCGTCGTTCTTAATTGTGTGGGCTTACCTGCACTCCTCTTGTGCTTACATTGGGACCAAGCTTAACGGGAGGTGCATGTTAAGAAGGCACATGGGTCTTTGGCGCCAAAAAATTTCCCAAAAACGCATTTTTTTAGGTATCACTTTTCTTGATTTGCAGTTTTAACTCCGAAAATTCCGTGCGTGGAACAGTACCAGCTGCTTATAAAAGCCATAGAGGCCTGATTTCAACAAAGTAATATGACACTTTTTACATAATTCCCCACTTTTTCACCAGGAGTGGTATCGCAGTGATACGAAATTCTCGAGAGGTACATTCCAGCATGTAGTGCAGCTATGAAGATCATTTCTTTTGCACTGCGAAGCTGAATGTTTAAGCCATGCAATATGGGAAGCATATTTTGCATTTTGTTTCAGTAGTTATTTAATTAGCGTTATTTTTAATTGGTTACAAGATAGTTCCAACCTAGAAGTTGGAATTTATGGTTAGAACGTGTATGTGATTGCAAAACAAGAAGACTGCTTCCCACATTTTATTCTCCACGACTTATAATATCTCTTCATGCCTTGCTGGTAATCTTTTGTTGAATAGTTGTTTTCCTAACGTTCTCAAGAACAGTCAAGGAAAATTTTTAATTAACTGAAACTAGTTACCTCATATCAAAACTAATTATATATTTGAAATCAGCTTTTAAAAAAAACTGAACAAGCCCATGAAGTTTCATCAAAATTGGTTGGAAAGCAAAAACAAAAGTTTCAAAGACCAGTCTGCCCCCCCTTAAAGGGACACTGAAGGGAATTCACCAAACTCTTGCTAAATTCGGTTCTGCAGATGTCCTGTCACAGCCGACGCGCAGATCAGGAGGGAGGGTGGTGCAAGAAAAGCTTCATTTCTGAACACACTTTTTCATAAAAAGATGCATGTAAATCAGTCCCAAGAACTTGGTACCGGGCCTGTGCATTCTGCTCTTTAATTTGGTGATAGATTTAGATGATGTTTACAACTTGCTCCAGTGTTTCTTTGAAGGTAGTGCAAGCCTTTGTACCAATGTCTAGCAACAATGATAAGCTGTTGACTGTTCCTGCCACGATGTTGAACCACCAGTCAATGAGGTGAGCACTCGATGGCGATGGAAGACAACGCAAAGGTAGGAGAGAAGCAGGTGGGTGAACACGCAGATGACATCGTTGAAGTAGGTAGCTGAAGCAGTCAAGCTGCTGATGCACTGGTTGGATTTGCGGAGAAAAATAACTCGAGAATAACGAGTACATTCTGAAACACAAGGATGATAATGTAGACTTGGTGACTCTACTGAGTGCTTTTGTGAGTGACTAGTGAGTGAGTAGCAGGTGGCGATAATGTGTGATACTCGCAGAGTCTGCAGTAGCTGTAGGGGTAAGAAAACATGAAGGAAGCAGGCGAACCACCTCGCGTGGTGCAATGTTGAGTTATGGAGGACCTCGTTTATAGTTGCAGCGAGGCACGAGGGAACAAATAAAGTCGATGCCATCGAGTTCTGAAAGGTTACAGGAGATGATGGAATAACCCTGTGTCTGCTTAGGTGTGGACAGCATATTAGGCCAGAAAATATTGGGTTATTTCCTTGGTGTCTCCCTCTCCCGACTTTGAAGGTGCCATCGAAGTGGAAGATTAGCCTTATTTTGATTCTCAAAAAAGGTGGCTTCGAATAGGTTTGGAGTTGCAGGTTCACCAGCGTTCTTTGTTCTAGTAGAGTTTTTCGCCCTAGTAATGATTGTAAAGAGCTAAAGGCAGGGCTGATTGGCAGGCAGGGAAGAGAAGGCTGAGGGACGAAATGAAGATGGTTCCCGAGCAGAAATCCCGGATTGTTACATTGGCACCATCAATATGGTTCCAGGGACGCGCACATGTGAATTTGCTTTGCATGCCATGGGGAACTCACAAGGCAGGTTTTACTTTTTTTCGCACTAAGTCGGCAACCAAATGCAATGTCATCTGTCCAAGTGCACTATGACCGCATTACTGGGTTGCTAAGAAGTCCGGCTAATTGGGGACCTCGCTGACCAGTCTTCTCTTGAGCTCTGGGTAAAGCTGTTTAATTTTCAGGAATTCCAGGTGGCGACTTGTCCTCCATGGATTTCACCATTCTATAGGGTGGTTTGCACATCCTGGCACTGGGGTGTTGCCTTAGATGGGACGTTGGCCTTGATAATAGCTGTGCCTTTCCTTTATATGTCGGCATATCTTGGCAAATATTGGACTAATTTGTGTCTATTTCTCGGCATCACCCCCCTTTTCTCCGAAGCCGTTTTCCGCACCTATTATTTCTGCCGTGACGGACACCGTGACCTTTTTCCAAAACTACTGAAACTGGTGGCATGGCTTATAGACGTCAACATCAACTTAATTTTGATGCAAAACATGAATCCATAACCAAGTACCAACATTATTTCAGTCCGTTTTATTGGCTTTTTATAAAATGAATAAAAATATAAACGGCATCAAACTCAGGCGAGATAAAATCGGCAAGAAACTAAAGGTGCTGGCTCGAGTTGCGCCAAGCACGACAAAAGCAAAATTACTGAAGTCCACTTACATGCTTTGGAGGCGAAAGCCTAGTAATACCTTCTCTACTGCTAAATTGTGGGGATGTCTCCTCCTTCGCGTTTGTACCTTAGTCATTTGGCGGGAATTACTTCGACAGGCTGCATTACTGCCGCATCATGTTAGTGTTCCTCTATTCTTTTTCGTTTCTTATGCTTTTGGCACAAATAAATTCAACAAGCAGATTGGCAGTACACGTTTCAGCTTCCCAAGAACTTGTTTTCTGCGTGGCTGCAGGGTGTCGGGTTCCACTCGCGTGCCGTCACCTTCACGTGTCACACACCATGCACTATTCTATTTGAACTGATTCATTTTGTAATGGTGTTGGGCATTTGGCCCTGAATGGCTACTCTGTTTCTTGGGTGTGTGCACGAATTATAAATTAACAATTTGAACTTTTAGTCCACCACAACCAAGCAGCCATAAACAGTACAACATGCCTTCATACACTGCTGGAGGGGGTTGCATTTTTGGAATGTTCTACAGCGAACCCTTCATAGAGATTCCTGTCACAAACTCTCGCGTACAGCATCTTATATTATTGTTTAGCGTATTATTGTTGCACAGTTGCTTCATTTATTGCGTGTTTGTTTTCTATTCCCTGAGTGGCATAACTAGAACATTCTGGTTCCGGGCACGCTATGACTCACCAGTTGACGGCCCGCGTGACGAGAAAGAAGACGCGCATGTATGCGTGACGGAGTGCCGGCTTGCCAGCACAGTAAATAACGAAGCAACGCTCCCTCCCCCTCCCCCCCAACTCAGTTTTGGGCAACGAGAGAATTCTAGTCCTTTCCCAGAGTCTCCGTAACATGCGCAGTGATAAGCGATAAATGATTCCAGGTAGGGGCCGGGTCCCTGCGGTCCCACTGCGGCAGACATTTTGCTTGCTGTTTTTCTTCTTCCGTGTTAGCACGCTTCTGCTGAGATCAAGAAGTCTGGTTTGATTGATTGTAGGGTTTAACGCGCCGGTCGACGCAACGCAGGTGATGAGGCGCGCAGTAGTGGAGGGCTCCGGATTAATTTTGACCACCTGGGGATCTTTAACGTGCGCCGAAATCTCGTACACACGGGCGTTTTTGCTTTTCACCACCATCAGAAAAGCGGCCGCCGTGGCCAGGAATCAAACCCGCGACATTGTGCTCAGCAGTGCAAAGCCACTGAGCCACCGTGGCGGGTCAAGCAGTCTGGTTGCACTATGTTGTGATGCGTCGGCATTAAGGATCCGCATTAGTAAGGACTCCAACGTGCTTCCACGTTTTCCCGAATCTCCTTGTTCGCCACCGGACGGCCAAGCTAACCCGGAAACAACCCTCCGAAGGTAGCGACTTTCACCTCCGATTTCAGCAGTGCAAAGCCGTTTTGGATGGCACTGCAGTAAAGCAAAGGCAATTAAGGTATATGCAGTGTTTTATTCGCAGTTGCAATCGTCGTCATCCCTTTCGTCCTAGTCTTAACGGCACAGCAGTGTAGGCAAATCATCTTGTAGCCCATCCTGGCTTCGGTAGACCTCCACTTCTTTCGTCATCTGGGCCGGTGGCCGTCTCCACGTGTGGATGGTGATGAGATGACTTGACAGATTCGTCGTCATCTTCTTCGGCCGGCGGACCCGTGGCGCGCCGGTCGCTACACGACGATGACGACGAAGGTCCTCATAATCGTAAGCCCACGTGCAAGCTTGAACGACGCTGGGCTGCCGCCGCGAAGCACGCGCTCACGCGCGCTGGGGGTTTTCTGTCTATACCGGACAAATTTGTGTAGGCCTTTAAACAGCTCTGCTGTTAATATAACTTTGTTGAATATTTTTTTTATCCAAAATAGCTACAGTGCGAAAAGAAACAAAAAAATTGGCTGACGATTACGGTACTAGTCCCTAATGCGATATGAGGGCGCAGCAGCAGTGCGCTGAGGCAGCACTCACTTGTGGGTACTCTCGACGGCAGCTCATACGACCACAATCCATAGCTTTCCGAATGCTACAGACGAATACGTTTCCCACTAGAAGCTGGTTCAGCCTTATCCTGCCTTCCATCGAACCCTTAACTAGAGTGAACTAGAAGTATATACTTCTAGTTCACTCTACCTTAACTGCTCAGAGGCTTACTGCAATCTTAAACACATGCTCTGGCAATGTCCTGCGTTACGTACGGCCACGGACTACATTACCGAGCACGAATGGACGAGCGCCCTCTCGAGCAACGATCCGCACAAGCAACTCATGGCTGTCCAGAGGGCCTGCAAGAGGGCGGAAGACCAATGTCTCTCACCTCCTGCGCGGGTGTGGCGAGCGGCCATCCAGGATAGTCCTTCAGGACCTTTAATAAAGTTCTTTGCCTGTCTGTCTGTCGACGACAGCAATGATGCTTGTGCGTCGGCGGCGCGAAGTGAGTCTACTGATAAGGAAGGGATCGCGACCCGCGTATTGGGCAGGGAACGCACACCATCACGCGCACGCCCTCCTCACGTTTTCGCAAGCGTCGCGCAGACGAGCGGGGGGGGGGGGGGGGGGGGGGGGTGTTGTGAGAAAAGATAGTGTTTTAGTGACACTAAGAAAAGAAAAGGAAAGGAACGGGGGATATTTTTGTGCTCCGCAGGGAAGTCACCTGCATACAACCGAAAGACGCACTGAAGTGAACTTTTCAAATTTCTGCATTTGTTAGCATTGCAGAGACTGGCTCAAATACACACATCGTTTATAGGTAAACAAAAGCAGTATTTAATTTATGAAGCCTGAAATAAGAAAAAATACCATACCAGATTTGCACCGGCCGCAACAACTACAGCAGTGACGCGCTTTCGTCTCGCGATGTGGTTGGATGATGTACACAACTAGAGTTCAAACCACAAACCAGTTTCGGTTCCGGTTCCGTGCAACAGCAGGCTTGACATCCTACATTATCGTTGGTTGGCCATTCTCGATATTTCAAGAATCGGCATACCGCGCTTCTGCCGTGTTGTCGGCTGAAGAATAGGTCAGATGAGCCTGCCAGGACCGCTTAGTATCGTAACGTTCATACGCCGAGGCGTACGCAGTGGCTGAACGCCCCCCGCGTCATCGGAGACGCTCAGCTGCGAGGCGCTTCTCCCCACTAGGGCCACTTCTCCAGCCCCTACTTGGCCCCCGCCAGCAGCGCGAACGAAACGAATACAAAGGAGGGAACACAACGACGGCCGTTATTCTAACAAATAAAGTTTAACATGGAGAAGGGTGAATATAAACATCAATTGGTTTCGGCGGTTAGTTGTAGCGTCAAGTATGGGCACCGCTATACGTTTCGGGCGCCACGGGTGTTGTGTATAGCACTCCTTCGTCTCGTGGCCGAACCTATGTTGACCAAACTGGACGTTATGTTAATGTGCATTTGAGAGAGCATGGATTGTCCTTAAAAGGCTGCCCATCTTCTTTCATCACAATGCACCAAGTTTAGCGGCTGTGAACCGAATTTTTCTGAGAGAGAGAACAACATCTTTATTGGCCGGCTAAATTAGTCGCAGATACCAGCCTCCGGTAGGGGAGGCAGCATCTATGACTGCTGGCGTTGGAGGGCCTCCATCGCGAACTGGACGGCTCCCCGTTGAGAGTCTAAGTGGTCTAAGTCTTCCTTGCCCACCGCACGAGCAATATGGGGTGGATGCACGTCTGTTGGGTCCGGAGTCACAGCACATGCTCACAGCACATGTCCATAGCATGTGCGCCATAGTAGCGCGACTAGCACTGCACAGCACACACACATCACTCGGCTGTAGTTCGAGGTGGACGTGTTTCGCCCATTCAGGGGTCCACGTCGCACGCACTTGCAATTGTCTGAACAGTACTGCCTCTTGCCTAGAGAGGTTCGAGTGAGGCCAAGGGTATCGTCTCCGGGAGTCCCGGAAGCACTTCAGTACCTCCCCGTACGTAGTAATCGGGTTGAAGTCTTCACCTTCGTCGTCGTGATCGTGCGCTGGAGGAGGGGAGACCGAGCCGGCGTTGCGTCTAGTGAGCGCACTCGCCATCCGGTCTGCGTCCTCGTTGCGGTTCGTTTCGGGTCCCACTGTGCCCATGTGGGCTGGGAACCACTTGATGCACACCGTTGTCTGCGCCAGCGACATTTCATTCATACTGCGACTGAAAATGATCCGGGAAGTTATGGAAGCGTTTCATAACGCTGAATAAGAAGATACACGTGTTAAACGAGTGTGTATCTTCATCCCCCCAAAATTGCCTATTTATGCATGGTCCTTGATTGTACGTTGGTTGTTATCAAGTTTCCTCCTCAGCTTGCCATTTGTCAACTTCTTTTCGCCAATGCGCAGTCTTTTATTGCTTTGTGTTTCCTGTTTATATTCCCACTTTTGATATTAAACTTAATTTGTTAAACCAGCGGCCATCCTTGTGTTCCTTATGTCGTCGTTTCGTTCGCGCTGGTTCTGTCCAAGAAATGTCTCTCCGACTATCCCCGCTAGCTATGTTTCTCTAGCCCCCACTTTTGGAGCTTGCCTGGCACGCACCTGTGTTGTAAAAGGCGCATGTTCGCACCAAGCCGACTGCCAGCTGATTAAGCAGTGTGCCTGCAATCTGTTGGTGCTTATGTTAACAGCACGCAAACGAAAACTCGCCAGCGCTTCCGTGTCAGTTCGCATGCAGTCGGCCAACTCGCTCGTGGAGCAATGAAGGCTGCAGCGCGGAATGTTGAATGCGGCTAGAAAACATTACCCAATAAAAAATACAAACTCCAAAAAAGGTTGCCACTTAGCTCAGCTAACCCTGGATATGCAAAGCCAAAGCTTGGTTTAGCCGTGTAAGCCTTGGTTTCACTTGGTTAACCTTTGATTTATATGTAATTATTACGTTTGGTATACACTCATCGTTAAGCCAGGTATGACGGCTGTGCCTAGGTCGGTAGCTAGACATGACTGTGGTTAGGCTTGGGTAGGCACAGACTTCCTCAGTCTCAGACGCTAGCTTGCGCGCTTGGCATTCCGGGACCCTCTCCAGTGAAGCATCTCGCCGGGCGATATCCGCAGGGGGCTCATATGCCACTTGCTGACGATGGCTCAGAGTTTCCCGCTCCTGCGCACCTCTCTGAGAAGACGGTCCAACCTCGCTCTCATTCATGGCCACGCTCACACTGAATGGGAGAACGCGGCGCTAGGCGCGCGGTGAGTACCGTGGTCAGATGGCGACCCAGCTGCGGAGAGCGCATGTACCAAGCTGGAGGCAGCAGCGGCGGAGCTCGACGCGGCGAGTCACGTGAGGCGTTGGCCAAGTCTACGGCGCAGCTGCGGTCGAATGAAGGTCAAATTGTTGGCGACAGTGGAGCTCTGCTCGACTAGGTTAGAAAACCTTTGCTTTAAAAAAAAACACGTCAAGTTGGCGATTCGAACCTGCGCATCGCGACGCACTACATCCAATGATAAGTACTTCTCGGCCATACCTCCATGGATGGCGGGGAAGATTTATGAAGTATATACCGTAAAGGCTGTTTAATTTTCTTCAGCTTTAGCATCTCCAGCAGTTTAAATGAGTATTGAATAACACTTGCACAGTAGGCGCCCCCAAATCCCCATGAATATCTTATCACTAGCGACTGAATTCCTTAGGCAAGAAAAGCTGTCGCAAATGTGTGGTCGTGTTGCTGACTGCTGTGATAGTTCGCCTTGCGCAAAAGGTGCTTCCCGCTTGGTTGTATCCTTTACTACAGCAGTTTCAGTTAATATTAATTCCAAAATACAGACGGCAGAAGCTCTGGCAATCGCCTTCGCAGCCACCACCCATGCCAAGCATTTCGCTGCTACTGTAGTCTCCGACTCACAGCAGGCATGCCGCCTCTACCAGGCAGGTCTAGCCCCACCCCAGGCCATTCCACTCCTCCAGCGTTTACCTGACGAGACCACCATTACGATCGTCTGGACTCCCGGACACTCGCCTTCGGAATGAAGCGGCCCACGCCGCCGCCCGAGCTCTGCACTTCCGGCATTCTCCACCATGTCAAGTGATCCATCACCCCGCACGAACGATGACTCCTCCAAATTCCTCTTGATAACACGTACAATGCCTCTGTCCCCACCGCTCCCGCCGAGTCTACCGCCCGCAACCACTCTACCAACCAGCAAGCCATAAAGGGTTCAGACCGGTACCTTTTACAACCACGTCATCCTCCACCAGATCGCACCCAGATCTACCCGTCAATGCCAACACTGCGACACCCCACTCACCACATCCACCTCGATATCGTCCCCACTCCCCTAACCCAGAACCCCAACCGAGGAGCAGTGGGGACTAGACTTTCAGCCTGACCTGCCCGCCAGAGGCCTTGGTTCTCGGGCCATTGAGTCGGCCCGGTCGAGAGGCATCCTGGACTAGGGACGCTTCACCACCACCCTTTTCCCTTTCCCTTTTGCTCCAATAAACGTTTACTACTACTACTACTTATTACTACATTAACTTCGCTGATTTTTCTTCCACCTATAATGGGCCTTAGATGTTCGACTGGCGTACCATTCGCACAGGCAGCTTACAGCTACAGTGAAGGGAAGTCAGCGAAGCGTCGCATATGTGCTTGTGTGCAGCTAATTTGACTTAATCGACTTTACTAAGCTTGATAGTCTACAAGTGAACGAACGAACTAAAGCCACATTCTTCCGAGCGCAAATATTGTCGTGGCTTAGTTTTAACTGAGCGAGCGAATTGCGACGACCCGCCGGCGCCGGCGGCGGCAGACTGACTCTGCCGGGGGTCGGTGAGCAGCGCAGTAGGTGTAGTCAAGCCAAGCCAAGCCTGGAAGAGTAAGTGGCATACAGAAATCACAGGAAATCAGCAATGAGGATGCAGAGCGGAGCGACAGCACTTTCGAATTGATTTCTTAGCGTAAGCTACACTGGCCGAGGTTGAGCAGTTTCGCATGGACCCTGGACCAGACCAGAAACTTGGAGGCTTACTGAGAGGGTTCAACTTAAATTGAGAACGACTCAGCGGGCAATGGAGCGGAAAATTATAGGTGTAACATTAAGGGACAAGAAGAGAGCGCAGTGGGTCAGGGAACAAACGCGTGTTAAGGACATATTAGTAGAAATTAAGAAGAAATGGACGTGGGCAGGACATGTAATGCGAAGGCAAGATAACGGTTGGTCATTAAGGGTAAAAGAGTGGATCCCTAGAGAAGGCAAGCGCTGTAGGGGGCGGCAGAAAGTTAGACGGGCAGATGAGATCAAGAAATTTGCGGGGATTAATTGGTCACAGTTGGCACAGGACCGGGGTAATTGGAGAATAATGGGAGAGGCCTTTGCCCTGGAGTAGGCGTAGATAGGCTGGTGATGATGATGCATGGACCCTGAAGGGGCATGCTGCGCAAGCGCGAGGAGCCTTGGATTGGATTGGATTAGATAGGATTGGATTAGATTTTGATTGCATTGGATTGTATTGGATTGGATTTCCAATCAAATCCAATTGAAGTACGGTTGTGTAGAGAATTGGGTCTGCACATTCGCCGGTCTGCGCATACCAGAGGAGTGACGTTATAGCCGCGGCAGACGCACTGGCGCCGGGGCTTGCCCAGCTATGCGCCTCCGTTGCGCAATATCCAAGTCTGACGCTGCGCCGCAGCTCGATAGCCGTTTCGCGTGGCTCCTGGAGAGCCGTGCTGCTCTTGCGCGAGCAGCAGTGGCTGGATTGAATTGGACTGGATTGGATTGGACTGCTGAACCTTATCCCACGCTAAGTGCAAAGAAATGGACGGGCGAAGAGAGAGACAGAGACCGGAGGCCTCCGTTCCAAGCAAGCTGCTTCTTTCTCTAATACTACTTCACTCCTCATTTTTCTCCTCCCCCCCCCCCCCCACTGGGAAAATGCAGGCTTTATAAGGAGAACTTGTAGTGTCTAGACCCCCCTTTGTAGGCCCACTGATGACTCATGTCCTTTCCCATCAAACTGTCATTGCCGAGGAAAGCTTGAAGGAGTTGATTGCTGCCTTCTTCGCCAACTCTTCCGGTGAGACCAAGCTGTATGAAGGAAGCTTGAGGTCCTCCTTGAAAAGCTCCTTCCACAACTTTTCTCCTTGTACTTGGGGTAGCGGCGTTGGTCCATATATATCGCGGCTTGGTTTAGCTTTCGTTATTGAAATACCTTCTCGATGACAAGGACGTTCCTGAAAACGAGTCGTTTTCCTCGCTCAACTTGCGTTCACTGAACAACGAACTGTTCGACCAGTCCATTTCTCCGGTATTGGACGTCTCGACAGCGGTCATTTTGTAGCTGTCGGGAACTTGACGGACATGCCTAGGGATGTGGCTGAAACTTCTGTGGGGCTGTTTAAATAGCTGTCCTCAGCCGAACCATGATGTAACGCTTGCACCGTTCCAAGTCCTCGCCGCAGGTTGGTAGTTTTCTTCCATGTGACCCACGAAATCTCGCTATTCTGTGACAACCACGTATGCCCTTTAGATTGTTCAGTTGTTTCCATGGAGACCGTGTCGGCCACTATTTAGGCACTGGAAGTAGATTCTTTGGCCGTCTTGTTCTGGGCACCGACCATGGTGTGGGGGAGGAATCGTCTGTAACGTACGGCCCTGAACGACATGGGTGAGGAGAGGAACGCCACAACGAAGGAGCGCTTCAAGATGAAGCTTTCGACGAGACTACCTCGACTGGTGAGACAGCTAAATGAGGCTTGCAGCATGCTCGACGACGAAAAGGACATTGCCAAACTCCTCGGCATGCACGGTCGACTCTGCCAGCAGCTCGTCAAGATCTACGGTGAGTTTGCCCCACGCGTTAGGGCGGATGGTACCGGGCTCTAGTTCAGCACAACGACCTGCCCATCAAGATGCTGGCCGAACTTCATTCTAAGATTATCTTGCTAGAGCCACGGTTGGAACGCATCCTGGGAGCACGAGTCGCCCGAATCATACCGTTACCTCAAGAAATTTCCCGTGGACCCTGGCTGCTTTCATTCCAGTCGGCGCCAATGTCGCTGCCCATCGGTGCTGGACTGCAGGAGGAACATGTAGCAGCCGAGCCCTCAGTCAGAGCCCCCGGATTTGTGACTTCCTCTACGGGGATTGCTGTGCACAGGGTGCGGGATGAGCCGGAAGCCACGAATTTACAATCCGACACCACTGGATTCCGCAATTCTAAAGAAAGCATGTGGGGATCGCGACTTTCACGCGAACCCCTTTCTGGCTAGCTTCCCATCGCGGCCGGCGTGCACACGCGCCTCGCTCACGCGACGGGAACCATACGGGAGGGCGCCAGCGACCGGACGGTTTGTTGTCGCCCTGGTGGAGGCGTTGACCCTTTTCCCCTCTGCCTTACCCGAGAACCAGTTCTTCCTCGATACTAGCGCCACCAAAAGGCGAGGTGTGGTGGGTTGTCGGATGACGTGAGGACGCTCTCTTGTCTTGGGGATCCGGTAGCGCGCGGACGTTTCGGCGCGCTGGTCCTGACCTGGGGAACGCGCCACAATGGGACGCGTCCGGGCGAGCTGGGAGACTGCAACCGCGCTCGCACGCGCAGCGCTCCGCTGCTCCGGTATGCCATCGGTGAGTCGAACCATCTCGATCTCTAGCGTTGTTTAATGCCTCGCTCCCAGTGTTACCGTTATGGCCTACGATTAGTCTGTATGCAGTATATTTGATTTGCACTTTGCAATAAATGCTGTCATTGATGTTTTGCCCTCGCCGCCTCCTGCCTTTGTCTGTCTCCGCAAACAACGGACCCGTCCGCAGCCGGCGCTCGCAAGGCATGTTTGCTGAGCGCGGATGGCTGCGGGGTGGGAAATCACTAGTGTGTGAAATGTAGAACCCCACAAGCGCTAGACACTCTAAAGAGCACTCTGCCCAACAGCAAGGAGGTGCTCTGTCGTGGCTCCAACCGCCGACTACGCTCGAACGCAGCAGGCGACCGCTGCTGCAAGGATGCAGTTCTACAACGGGTGCGTCCTGCACGCTGCCACCGGAGGAGATGCCCGCGGTGCCATACCGCAAGACGGCCGCTGAAGCGCTGCCAAGTACCATGTCTCGGTCAGACCCAATCCCAAAGCAAGTAACGACGTCCGTCATACCTAACGCGAACGATTCGCCGAGCAGCGATGCAGTGACTGACCGAAACATTCCTGCCCGCATGGAGGTGCTACAGCTAAAATCAATGGAAAAGAAGGTGAAACGTTCCAACAAACGACCAACGTCCCCGCCGGAGCAGCACCGGGAATGGAATGTCCAGGCTACCCGAATGAAGAATCGTCATCCGCTCGTGAGCCTTCACGGAAAGAATCAACAAGCATCCAATCATGGTCAAACAAAACGCCCCGAACGATGAGATCGTCTATGTTGGAGCTGGAAAACATGTTCCAAAACCCCAGCCTTACGCCAAACTCACACGAGCGGAAGGAAAGACAAACCTATGATGGAGGAGGTATTCGTGATAGAAGTGGAAGTGACACTGCCATGTCGCCAGGGCTATCACTTCCAAGATTCTCCGAACGCGACTGTCGAGGCTCCAAGTTCACCACTTCGCGACGAAAATCGCACAGGCCGTCATCTGTCCAGCCCGGTACCACGGTCGGTGCCCAGAACAAGACGGCCAAAGAATCTACTTCGAGCGCCCAAATAGTGGTTGACACGGTCTCCATGGAAACAACTGACCAATCTAAAGGACATACGTGGTTGTCACAGAATAGCGAGATTTCGTGGGTCACATGGAAGTACACTACCAACCTGCGGCGAGGACTTGGAATGGTGCAAGCGTTACATCATGGTTCGGTTGAGGACAGCTATTTAAACAGCTCCACGGAAGTTTCAGCCACATCCCTAGGCATGTCCGTCAAGTTCCCCGACAGCTTCAAAATGACCGCTGTGGAGACGTCCAAGACCGGAGAAATGGACTGGTCGAACAGTTCGTTGTTCAGTGAACGCCAGTTGAGCGAGGAAAACAACTCGTTTTCAGGAACGTACGTGTCATCGAGAAGGTATTTCAATAACGAAAAGCTAAAACAAGCCGCTATATTTATGGACGAACGCCGCTACCCCAAGTACGAGGAGAAAAGTTGTGCAAGGAGCTTTTCGAGGAGGACCTCAAACGTCCTTCATACAGCTTGGTCTCACCGGAAGAGTTGGCGAAGAAGGCAGCAATCAACTCCTTCAAGCTTTCCTCGGCAATGGCATTTTGATGGGAAAGGACAAGAGTCATCAGTGGGCCTACAAAGGGGGGTCTCGACACTGCAAGTTCTGCTTATAAGGCCTGCATTTTCCCAGGGGGGAGGATGTTGCCTGCAACTTCCTGGAAGGGGGGAGTAACCAAATGTAAAGAAAGGGACGGGCGAAAACAAGATAGAGATCGGAGGCCACCGTTGTTTTTGTTGTTGTTGTTGCGCCTTTAGATATGGCACATACCCAATCAGGGAATTGGCCAAACAGAGGATGGTTAAAATAAACGGAATTCTTATCTAATCACGAGACGCTTAGAAAAGATAATTTAGTCCGGTTGGAAAGAGTTTTGAAAAAAATAACTGGAATCAAGGCGAGAGTGACCAATCGCAATCATAAAGTGAATCTATTGTAATTTTCAATTTAGCGCAGGAGGGTAGAGCATACATCCCGGCGGCAGAACCCCATTTCGGATGTCCCGAACGATAGTAGAGCCGGCACTGTTAGGGATATCCCCAAACTGTAAAGCGGCACCTCCAGGGACTGACGTCTCAGTCGTAAAAAACGTCAACATGTCAGATGGTGGTGTTCTACAGACTCGTCTTCGTTGCAATAGCTGCACACAGCTGTTGGCGCCAGACGAGAGCTGTTTAAGTACCTATTTAACTGGGGTACTCGACAACGCAGGGCTGTAATAATCACCTCTAAGGTGCGTGAAGGGAACCATTCAGGTTTCCATGAGAATTTAAGATGATTAAAATTTCTTAATGACAATAAAACCGATTCGCGCTGTTCTTGGAGTTTCAGCATCCTACGGTACCTAGAAGCGGTTATTAAAGGTGTCGGCTCTACGACGTCTACTACAGGCCCAGAAAGTGCAATCCTTGCTAGAGAGTCGGCAGTCCTGTTGAATGTGATCCCCGCATGACCAGGAACCCAAAGAAGGTTAATTTCAGTGAGGTGAGGTGGCTGGAGTGACCAAAACGTCCGCAGAAGGGGAGTGTCTTTAGGGGAAGAAAGGGCTAAGCATACAGAAAAAGAATCTGAAATTATGATTGGAGATGTAATTAATACACCCAGCTTTCGCGGTTCCAGGACAATTGCCAGGAATTCCGCGAAGAATATGGGGATAAAATCAACCAGACGAACCAAAAAGGGCCAGTTAAGGGAAAGGGAATATATACCTATACCCTATTTTTCTTCTTGTTGAGAGGCATCTGTATATATTATAGCACCTGGCTGCATGAAGGCCAAATAATCTTCGAGAAGACAATTGAGCAGTCGGGCTGGTAAAAGTTTAGCATTTTTGGGAAAAATGTTCCGGAAGTTGATAGAAAAAGGATAACTCCTGTCAGTATATGGAATAACTTGATTTATTGCTACACCCAATGGAGAAAGGAAGCTCTGTACCAAAGCGCTTTGCGGACATAAGGATCTGTGCCATTGGTTCACCAGAAACGCACCTGGTTCAGCAATAAAGATAAACTGCTCCCTGTTCACATCAGAGCTATAAGCTCTCAGAAAAATTTCCACAGTAAGTATCCGGAACCTATTAGGCAGAGGAGGAACGCGCGCTTCCAAGTAAACTATTGCCAGGGGTGAGACAGCTGCGCATATTGCGCCTTTTTGATACAATTCCATTTTCCTGCGCCAAGCTGCTCCAAAAGCACGAAAATGGCGAAAATTGCGCCAAACTGCTCCAGAAGAGCCTCAACGGCACGGATTTTGATGCGGGGACGAAAGCCTCCAGCATCCCGGCCACCGCTTTTATCGTCGGTTAATCGCAAACACAGAAATGGCACAAATAGAAAGACTGAAACGAAGCAAGCGATAGCTCCTAAGACTCGATTCGCTTTCCGTCCGGGTTCGCTGAAACGGCCTTCTCGATTAGGCATCGCTGTGGCAACAAACATGGCCGCCGCCTGATCTGGCCGCCAACGCGCTCAGTGCGCATCGCCGATATTTTCCGTGGTTCATGTTACGCTATCAGCTGGGTTCAGTCTATTCATTCCATCTGTTGTGGCTCTGAACAGTGACGTTAACGCGGGGATATGGTTTGAGATTGGTGCCAGATTACGGGAAGTTGCGCGGCTCGAAAAAAAGTTCATTGAAATGTGGGGCTTACGACTTCGGCGTGGTTTGTCCTTGAGCGCGAAACGCGGTGCGTGCGTCTATAATCGGGTTCGTGAAGTGAACTTTTTGGCTCGTTGTGGTGTTATAAAATGCTGAGGTGTTGCTGTGCTTCGAAGCGCGATCGCGAGACTCGGGGTTGGAATGATCGACACGAAAGTTGCGGGCTTTGCTGCGGCGCCGCGACCTGTTCAGACAGCGCCCTATAGCGGCAGGACTACATGTTTGCCACAGCACGCGACTAATAACACTTGATGTATGCGAAGTGAAATTTAATGCCAAAATCTCGGTGGTTAAACAGTAACGCTGTTCAAATGACCATGGGGTGAACGTGCGCCCCAGGGACTGAAATGGGTAGGCTGGCTGGTTGGGCTATGCGACCGTTAGCTCGAAGTTGCTCAGCTGTTGCTGTGACTGCACTTGTTCGTGAAACGCAGCCGGAAATTACAAAAATAGTAATTTTAGCAATGAAACAGTAAAAAAACACGCCAAAATTGCAGAGCCCTTAAATTTGCTAATGTTAGCGGCAGTTTTGTTGTCAGTGTTGCGTTGCAGCCTCAACACAATATCACTAGTTAGTAAAAAGGTAGTGCAGTTAGAACTTAGTTATACTCTTAACAAATTCTTTCACGTAAGGCTATTTCAGTGTTCCGTGTATTCAAAACTGATTGGAATGTCTACTTGACCCTTCAAATTGCTGAAATTATGATTTTTTAAGCTCACAAGACGATGCATTTAATATCCCTGACTGCTCCGAATCAAGATTCTCCTGCTCCAAAAATCGAAATTTCGCTGCTCCGAAAACTGCTCCCAAAACTCTTTGGGCTGTCTCACCCCTGCTATTGCATTAGCTGCATTCTTAGGTAACCCTAAGCAGCAGCGAAGAGCCTGGCGCTCCAGAATAACCAGACGATGTAGCTTATACGCCACGGACCCAGCGAATAGCCCACACCCAAACTCTAAAATGGGGCGAACGTAGATTCTGTATATCATAAGGAGGGTCTCTCTGCGCAGACTGCGCATGCCCTTCTTTATATGACTGAGACGCCCCAACATCCCAACAGCACGTGCACCTTTGACCTCTATGAGGGCTATATGTGAGGTCCAGTCAAGCTCACTAGTGTATATTATCCCAAGGGACTTTACAGAAGAAACCTGAGGAATTATGCACTGTCGGTAACTGAGAGTAATGTTAACAGGACCTGAGATCGGAAAAACTGATAAGGAACATTTGTTGACATTCCTAGAGAGACAAATACTGTCCAACCAGGAGGCAATAATGTTCAGATATGACTGCATTCGTGCGTAAAGTGATTTAATGTCAGGTGCTGGTGCAAAAACGCAATATCGTCGGTATATACATATGTAAAGACACCAGAAACCACCGGAATAGCGCTTACAAGGAGGTTAAAAAGAACAGGGGAAAGGACCGCCCTTTGCGGTACGCCCCTAGACTGTGGCCGCTAGGAAGTAACGTTAAATTTTACACAACTGAACTGCCTGTCTCTCAGAAATTCACAAATCCAGGCTATAATCTAGCTTGGTAAGTTTGAGACTTGTAACCGGTGCAACTAGGGTATTTCACGCTATCAAAAGCTTTTGCTACATCTGGGGTCACTAGAGCCGCAAACTGGTTAGTGCGACGGGCTAGTTTAATCCGGCTTTCAAGGTCCATATGCGCACTCCAAATCGAACACCCAGGGCGGAAACCAATTTGTCTCGGGCTAAAGATTCTAGAACCGGACACCAATTGCATTATGCGCTGCTGCAAGATCCGCTCGATTAATTTAACCACGTTAGATGTCAACGCGATAGGCCTGACGTTTTCAATCGAGAGGCCCTGACCAGCACTCTTAAGTACAGGAAGTATTTTGGCCACCGTTACAAGCAAGCTTCTTCTTCTTTCTCTTCTACTACTTTATCATCTTTTTCTACCCTACGTACATCCTGGCATAGCCGAGCTAAGCCACTGCTAATTAAAAAAAAAAAACTCAACAAAGTCGCATAAACGCACCCACAGTGGTCGCAACATGGCCTAAGCACTCCAGGCTTCAATTTGCGCAAGTAATCCCACAATGTTTAGATAGTCAGTCGTAATTGGCTGGAATAATTTGACTGAGCATCATGGGTTAATCTAAATCACGCCCGCACGCCACGGCCCACAAGCTGCGTTCCGGACTTACTTACTTACTACGGAATCATGGTATTGTTTTTAAATGCGAATGCATCTCTTACTCGAGGGTTGTCGTGCGGTCTGTGCCGGCGTCCGCACGCAGGTGTTATCTCTCCGCGCTCCTCCTCGCCCCTAGCAACAGCTGTGGCGCGCCTAGCAACCGGAGCAGGTGGTAGCTCGGGCGGGAGTAGCGGAGGGCAAGGGGAGAGGAGGAGCGCGCTCGGGCGTGTGAGGGCGCTCGCATCGCGGAGCTCGGCGGAGAGAGCTCGCGCGCGGGGCGGGCTCGTGTTGCGCGGGTCTCTCTCTCGCTCCCGCGTACCCTCTCTCCGCTCGCTGCGCTCGGAGAAAATTATATATAAATGCAGTGGAGCGCGCGCCTCTCTCCGTGACTGCTTGCCGCAGCGCACTCATCGGTGCACCCAATGCATTCGCATTTCCGCACGATCCCCTTCGGGGAGGTGGGGGGAGTTTTTTATGTACTTACTTGAGGCAGAAAAATGCAAGTTCCTAGATAACTTAACTAAGTACAGCTGACCAACCGTACTTATCCGGATTGGATTTACAGATTTACATGCTAAGTTAGGTTTACAGAAGTTTGCTAAATCGTCTCAACTGTATACATTTTTTTTGGCTGTGGAACACGAGACTGTTCCACTACATAAACTCTAAAATATGGTTATAATGTGTAGGCGAA
The DNA here is from genome assembly GCA_013339765.2 of Haemaphysalis longicornis. Lineage (NCBI taxonomy): Eukaryota > Metazoa > Arthropoda > Arachnida > Ixodida > Ixodidae > Haemaphysalis > Haemaphysalis longicornis. Next base: position 75,527,703 of record CM023453.1, read on the forward strand.
GAACAATTAATCTGTAAGAAATTACAATCTACGTCACACGTAGGTGCTGATTTTCATTGCCGCAAAAACCGCAAAGAGAAAAGCACTCTGAAAACAAAATTTATTGACACAATACAACAAACATTATTGTACACCGTTCAAACAAAAAGGAATTGTTTTCGGAACCGAGTACCTCCAATTGAACAACCTCAGCCCTGTCGTGCCTCGGCTGTAAATTCCTCGGAATCCTATTTTTATGACAGCTACGGCGTCTGCCAAGGTGACTGGCTCTAAGTAATTGTGTTCAGGAGTGCCTAGCAGTCCACGGCTTTTTCAAAAGTTGAACACGTGACAAAACAAAAACCCAAGAGAAAAGGAAAGAACGACGACGCATATCGCCGACCTCTGTTAGAAAATTTTGCGGCGTCTCGTCTGAAAAGTAACGTACAAGTAATTCACTGTTGTATTTTAAAAGAAACAACCAATGTCAATGTTCCATTGGTAATTGATCCTGAGGCCTCTAAGTCGAGCAAGGATAGGCCAAAATTTTCTTGGAATCCGAAGAGTGCGGCGCGTCGTCCAGCCCTTGGAAGCTTTTTCAAGGGTAGATCTTCTTTCTCGGGGTGGTTGGGGTGTTTTGCGCAAACGCGCGCCTCGGGGAACGCAGAACACGAGCCTTGCAGAGTTGTGCCCCACTTCAAGCAGACCGTTAGCCCTCGTGCCGAAGAAGTCTTAAATCCGTAGGCGGCCACTTTCAAGTACCTATCGCGACGGTACCAGTCAGTGAAGAGGCTGATGAACTTCTCGGACTTGACCACATCGTCGATGTTTGTAACCGATACAATGTAGCCCTCTTCGTCGCTCTCGAGTTTTCCCGTAAGAGGTGGCACCACTACTGTGCCTGCAAGAATGTCGGGGAGGAGGTGTGTGTACTCCACAAGTGGCCGCCTCAGTTCCTGATCAGCGCTCGTGCGCAGCAGTTCCAGGTGAGCGTGCGACTCGCTGGCCATCAGTTCTAACTTTCGCAGGATGTGCCTCTCTTCCAGTCTCCACGGCATCTCGTTAGGGCTGGTCGCCGCTGCGTCCCCAGAGTTGCTCGTACCCAGCTCAGAAATTCTCTCCAGCCGAGCGACGAGCTCGCTTTGTTGAGACTGGAGCTTTTGGGCAAAAATTGTCGAGAGTTGCTGCGTGGCTTCCGCGAGCTGATGGCTTAGCCTGCGTTCGCTGTCGCTCATTGTACCGACGACTGCATCAACCCGCAAGCCGTGATTTGTTACAGGTTCCGAAGTCTCGCTTATTCGGTAATTTTTCTTCAAGCTAGAGCGGAGCAGGGATTCTTGAGATTGAAGTTTTCCGCCAAGCACCGTCGAGAAGTTTTCTAAGGCTCGGGTGAGCCTGTTCTCGCTTTCCTTGATGGCTCTGGAGACTGCTTCGACCTGGATGTCGACCTTCCGTTCCTCTTCAAGAATTTCGTTCAACTGGCTCTGAAGCGCCGGAAGCCGGTCCTGGTAAGGGTCTATGATGAGCGCTTTCAATTCATCAGCGCACCTTCCGATGTCTTCAGCACTAAACACCGCACCTTGACGCAGGCTTGAATGTCCGGCCGCAGACGGAAAAGCCTGGCTCTGGCATCCTTCCATGTAGTGGCGTGGAAGGTCTTGATGAAGTACAGAGCAACTGCAACGCGGGCAGGCCACGGCGTGGAAAGTGCACTCCTGTTCATAATGGGTCAAGACGGCTTGAAGGGGTCCAACGAAAGTACATCCATGAGATTCGTTCCAGCAGCAGGCCTAGAAAAGAAAAGGAACGAAATAGACAAAATTAGCATGAAACATTCGCAGGTTGCCGCGAGTAACAAACTGTGTGGTACCAACGCCGCCTGTTTAAACATTGCCTAACGCGTCGTCCGCTTTGCAATGGGAAAAGTAGGGACGCTTAGTTCAGGCACTCATCCGCTATGTGGCGCGCGCCGGCGGACGTCCCGCCTCACGTCCCGCCTGACGTCACTGCTCCCGAGTCGCGAACGCTGCACCCACTTCTACAACGTGTGTCTGTCAGCTTGCCTGTTGGGTTTCAAAAGCCATTTCGCTCACATCTTAGCCGTGACGGAGGGCTAGTTCTGGGGCGCACTGGGGATCTCGTTCAACGTGTCGCTCGCTTCAGACCTGCTGCGTTTTTCGCAAGATGACTGACGTAGGCGGAAGTGGAATAGTGTAAGAACATATTAATTGTCGGGTAGATAAATAGCAAACATAGAAACGATATTTTTGAATGGTACAGGTATCATTTTACTGATATATTTCTCCCTAGAGGATTTAGTGAAGAAAAAATTGCTTGCATAGTTTCTGTTCAAGCACTCACTTCTACCATTACTTTAAAAAATATCATCATCATCATCACCAGCCTATCTACGCCCACTGCAGGGCAAAGGCCTCTGCCATTAATCTCCAATTACCCCGGTCCTGTGCTAACTGCTACCAATTTATCCCCACAAACTTCTTGATCTCATAGGCCCATCTAACTTTCTGCCGCCCCCTCCAACTCTTGCCTTCTCTAGGAATCCACTCTGTTACCCTTAATGACCAACGGTTATCTTGCCTTCGCATTACATGCCCTGCCCACGCCCATTTCGTCTTAATTTCTACTGATATGTCCGTAACACGTGTTCTTTCCCTGACCCCCTCCGCTCTCTTCTTGCCCCTTAATGTTACACCTATCATCTTCCGCTCCATTTCCCGCTAAGTCGTTCTCAAATTAAGTTGAACCCTCTTAGTGAGCCTTCAAGTTTCTGCCCCGTAGGTGAGTACCGGTAAGATGCAGCTGTCATGCACTTTCTTCTTCAGGGACAATAGTATGCTGCCATTCATTATCTGAGAATGTATGCCGTATGCACTCCACCCCATTCTTATTCTTCTAATTATCTCTGCCTCATGGTTGGGATCCGTGGTCACCACTTGGCCTAAGTAGATATATTCGCTTACCACTTCCACTGCATCGCCACGTACCTCAAACCTGTAACATTGGAGAGATTGCGTCTCCCTGTCTGACGCCCTTCCTTATCGGTATTTTACTGCTCTCCTTATGGAGGATGATGGTAGCTGTGGACCCATTGTAGATATCCTCTAATATTCATACATAATGCTCATCTACCCCCTGGTTCCGTAATGCCTGAATGACTGCTGAGGTTTCGACAGAGTCAAATGCTTTCTCATAATCTATGAAGGCTATATATAGGTGTTCAGTATACTCAGCGCACTTCTCTATCACCTGATTGACCGTGTGAATATGGTCCATTGTTGAATATCACGAGCTTGTAAATTTCAGATTATAGAAAACAAAATGATAAGCAGTTGAGGGTCGAGCCACGCTGTCCGGGCGCTTCTACAGTGCAGTCCTCAATATTAAAACTGTGTACCGATGCGGAGTGCGAACAGCGTGCACAAAACACTCCCACTCAAAAAATTTCGGGGCCCGTGATGCCTGTAGGTAAGCTCGCGGAGAAGTGGTTTTGCGTCATCCGTGGCGCAGGCGGTTTTTTTCAGCGACAGACCAAGACAGACAGGCATAGTGATAAACAAGAAGGCGTAGGAGCGCCGCCTGGGGAACGCTAGACAAACTGTCAGCTATTTTTCATAGTTTCTTCTCGGAAACTATGCTTACAAAGGGCGTGCAGGCGAAAACCACGAGCTTTTTCTCGAGGCAATAAATTTGTCGTTCTCACGAACGAAATTTGTCGTTCTCTCGATTTTACGAACTTCCCGATTTAACGAAATAATTTGAGGGTCCCGGTGACTTCGTTAAATCGATATTCAACTGTAAGCGCAAACCCGGTGTAAGGCGATCTCGCTTCTTCTCCGTCTCTGCCGCCGCCGACGGAGGCGACGCGATCGGCGGCAAAGACGGAGAAGTGAGATGCCATGCGTTGGTGTGAGGTTCCTTTAATTTTTACTAACTCCTAGCGCGTGCGCAAGGGGCGCACATGGCCGCTACACGCGCCGTGGGTGGAGAGCACAGCAGCGCGATAGGTCGCGTGACGCTATCACGTGGCATTCAGCGAGAACGCAGCAGGTGAACCCGCAGATGTGCTCAGTGAGTGCACCGTCTGTCTCCCCGTGTCCGCGTGTGGTCGTAGCTCAATCGGTAATACAACGAGCTCTCGCTCCGCTTCTCTATTCGTTCCAAATTCGATTCCTGGCGGTGGCCAGTAACGGTCGCGACATAACCCTTGGGGGGTAGAGGTCAAAAGCTTCCCTTTAAAACAATGAAGTGATGGATTAGTACCACCAACGCCGCCTGTAGAATCATTGCCTAACGCGTGAGCGAAAAATGGCCAAACAGCCACTCTCCCGCTGCTCTCTCCTACCCTTTCCCGCTCTGTAGCCTTCCTGCGTGCTTTCATGCGGTACTATTCAATCACCGACCGCGAATGCCTAGCTCTTGTATGGACTGTGAACAAATCCCGCCCATATTTATACGGAAGGCCTTTTTGTGCGGTAACTGACCACCATGCCCTATGCTGGCTTGCGTCCTTGAAAGATCCCACAGATCATCTTGGTCGCTGGGCTTTACGCCTTCAGAAGTTTGACTACTCCATGGCCTACAAGTCTGTCAGACTCCACAGCAACGCCGACTGCCTGTCGCGTCAACCGGTCGACCAACCTGATACAGCTGACAACGACCTTGGTTCTTGTGTCCGTGCACTAACTGACTTTCTCAGCATCGCCGACCGCCAGCGCCGCGACCAATCATTGCAGTGGATCATTGCACGTCTCACCACCATGCCGTCAGAAGCTGCATTGAACGCGTTTTTGCTCCGCGACGGCGTGCTGTTCCGCAGGAACGTTCGCGCAGACGGCCCTGACGATCTTCTCGTTGTTCCTGAAAACGACCGACCTGACATCCTCCATCAGCTGCACGACGAGCTGATGGATGGCCACCTTGGTGTCGCTCGAACTTACGACCGTATATGTACGTCCCGGACTTTACCGATCAGTCCGCCGCTACGTAACGGCATGTGACCAGTGCCAGCGCCGGAAAACACCTTCCTTTTACCCAGCCGGACGGCTCCAACCTATAGAGATTCCTTCCGAACCTTTCTTTTGTGTTGGTTTGGACCTGCTCGGCCCTTTTCCTCTCTCTCGTTCGGGAAATCACTGGATCGCTGTTGCGACCGATTACGCGACCCGCTACGCTATTACGCGTGCTCTCCCCACCAGTTGTGCCACGGACGTTGCTGACTTCTTGCTTCACAACGCCATCCTACAACACGGAGCTCCCCGTCAGCTCCTCACCGACCGTGACCGGTACTTCCTGTCTCGGGTTGTTGACGACCTCCTCCGCTCTTGCCACACGAAGCACTGACCACCGCCTACCATTCCCAGACTAATGGCTTGACGGAAAGGCTTAACAAAACCATCACCGACATGCTCGCGATGTACGTTTCCGCGGACCATCTGGATTGGGACGTCACTTTGCGGTATGTTGCATTCGCATATAACTCATTCCGCCGTGACACCGCTGGCTATTCGCCGTTCTTTCTCCTCTACGGCCGTGAACCCACTCTTCCCTTAGATACCCTACTTCCTGATGCGACCCCTCTGGCTACCGAATATGCCCGCGATGCTGTCGCTCACGCTGATGTGGCCCGCCATGTTGCCCGTGCCAAGCTCTCGGCTTCCCACTCCTCTCAGAAACACCGCTATGACGAGCAACACCGCACCTCCCACTTTACGCCCGGCTCCTTGGTTCTTGTCAGCACCCCTTGCCGCCGCATTGGGGTCTCCGAGAAACTGCTGCCTCGTTTCAAAGGCCCCTGTCGGATCAAGCGTATGGTCACAGTGACCTACGAAATTGTTCCCGTCCCGTCCTCCTCACCGCCACTGGACCCAGCAGCTCAACTCGTCCACATCGGCCGCCTCAAGCCATATTACTCAACGGCCCCACCTGTTCCCTGAGCCTCATTTTCAATGTGCACCGAGACGGCGCTTCTCTGCCGGAGGGGTCATGTCACGGCACTCCTGACATTTCACATGGCAATGCACTGGATCACCTGGTGGTCAATACATCGTACACTTCATCTATGGGTGGAGCCGCTTCGCGGGCCCCTCCGGCAGGCACGCTGGCGTGCGCCGTTGCGCATGCCGAACCGCTTCATGCTTTTCACCTTAATTCACTTCTTGCTGATGATGCGTGAAATCTACATACTTAGCTAGGCCATCGTCGTGGCCCACAACGTTGGTCGAGAAAACGCGAAAGACGTTTGGGGAACCTCAGAGCATTGTGGCCCCCTAAATTTTCTCAACCCCCTGTAATAATGGAACAGGAACTTGGGAAACCTCCGTATTTGAGCCCGTCGCTTTGCGTAAGATGCACAGAACACCCGACGGCACGGCCGGCCCGGATTACTGGTGAAGACAATGCGCTATATATCTCCACCGGCGCTCCGGAAGTAAATCTCTATAGATCTAGAAGTCGTTATAGGGAATCACTTTTAAAAACACGGTAGCATTAGGGCTAAAGAAATCCACGCGGAGACAACCCAAGACAATTGAATAATGACGCTTAGATTGCTCGCTTGCGGAATTGAGAACGTCCCTCCAAACAACTGAAAAACAGCGAAGCGGCGGCGCGCATCAGTGGCCGTCTTCCGACTATGACGGTACCGTCCGGTCGCTTGCCCCTCCGTTTCTCGCTCTTCCGGCAGTGCGGGAGTGAGAAGTGGGCGGGGCGTTGGGTCAACTTTATCGAAGAATAGCGCTGTCCGCAATCTAAAAATGCAAAAAAAAAAAAAAAAAGGTTTGCAGGCATAACCCACGTATAAGTGCGAAAAAATAGATTTCTACCAAATTTTAAAACTACTTCAGTACACCCTTAAACCCGAAAATTCTCCGCCCGTCCATCCGCCCGTCCATCTGCTGTCTGTCTGTCTGTCTGTCTGTCTGTCTGTCTGTCTGTCTGTCTGTCTGTCTCTGTCTGTCTGTCCCTTGATTGAGTCACTCTGCCAGAATATAACAGATTCTTAAACGAGGAGTTTCTATGCAGGCAAAAATTCCAGCCACAGGAGTATGTCAAGTTGGGCGAGTTGGAAAGACATCATGAACGGAACCAGCGTAGAAGACGCGGATACGTAGAGAAGAAACACACAGGACAGCCGCTGGTTTCCAAACCGCCAAATCTGGAAGCACACTTCATACTTGTCAACATTATCCAGAAAAAAGATACAATTAGGCTTATTTGAAGCTAAAAATCATTACATGAGCGGTGTTTGCGTCGTTGTTTAAATTAAAAACGCATAGGTGCGAGATGTTTGCGATAGAAAATAAAAAAATACGCGCTTAAAACGATGTTCTGACGAAACAAAAATGAAGGAAGCTGCCACTAACCCGCGAAGCTGTACGCAACCTTCATAACCATCATGACGGTTTAAATCCACCATTTCAGATGATTTGCTTCTTCTACGTTGTGGCGTTGAGCTTTGCTCCATAATTGTTGCTATAAGTGTCAGCTTCATTTTTTTTTTTTTTGGAAGTGGAATCATTGGACATCGCCTTGAAGGGGCGTACATTTAAGACGCTGTCTTTCTTGTTATGAGCAGGAGTTGCCACGATTAGGGCGAACGCTGGAGTCTTTCTCGTTCCGAGCAAGTGTTGCCGCGATTATGGCGAACGCTGGAGTGATTTATATTTCTTAGGGGGGGGGGGGGGGCGCAATCTTGGACAGTCCCCCAAGTGGGTATGCTTGGCTTGCAAACGTGCGTCGATGACGCTGCATGGGCGGTCGCCGCGAGGCACGCACACACAAACGCTCGGCGTTTTCTTGGTTTTCTTGCCGGGCGGTCGCCTCAATTCTAGCCAATCTCCCTAAGTGGGTATACTCTGCTTGACAAACGTGCGCGTGGCAACGCCTCAGCGGTGGTAGTCAACTGCGACGGGAAAGCTCTAGACTTTCTAATGAGCAACAAGCAGAACATACAAGCAGTCGAAACCACCGCCATCCTAAGACACGCTGGGCGGTCTCCGCGAGGCACGCACACTCGAGCGCTAGGCATTTTCTTTGTTTTGCTAACTGCCGGGAGGTCGCCGCGAAGCCCGTGCTCACGTGCGCGCGCTTGACAAATTCTTGGTATTTTTAGGCCGTGTCTAGAGTGCCGTCCGACGGTATTATAAGCACTCCACTATATCGACGACCACCGGCGTTTTATAAGAAGGCCGTGTCTAGAGTTCCGTCCGACGGTATTATAAGCACTCCACTATATCGACGACCACCGGCGTTTTATAAGAAGGCCGTGTCTAGAGTTCCGTCCGACGGTATTATAAGCACTCCACTATATCGACGACCACCGGCGTTTTATAAGAAGGCCGTGTCTAGAGTTCCGTCCGACGGTATTATAAGCACTCCACTATATCGACGACCACCGGCGTTAGCCTAGTGTTAAATATTCGAATGTCGTCGGACGGCGCTCTAGCCATGCCTGCAACGATCGGCTAGAGTGCCGTCAGACGGCACTCTAGAAACCGCGGTATTTTTAACTGCGGACACGAAAAATTACGATTTGCTAAAGAGCTTCGCTCCTAAAAATACAAAATGCGCTCGCTCCCGAGCGCCGACCTTCCGGAGGCATTCCAAATTAGCCCAACAATAACGTAAGGTTCCAGTAGAAGCTTGCGAGCACTGGACCACGGAAAAATTGAATTGACTTTAAGCAAGCCTCCACCGGGGGATGGGGGAGAGAAAGAGTGCGAAAGGTGGGCGGGAAAGAACAGGGGCATTTACGTGGCAGAGGAAAACTATCGTTTTCCGACGACATTTGCAGCGAAGAAGTGCAACGAGGTAGCCGGAAATTTTTTTAATGCGTAGCACTCTTTTCCGAGCCCCCCAATGTAGCCAGGACCGCGTAGCGCCCTGCATTTCCACAAAAATGCCGATATAACGGAAGTTCCACCTGTAATCGCTATAATGGCGTGAATGGAGATAACTGGTAGCACGAAAATTTGAAACACTAAAAAATAACAATATTAAAAAATACGGAAAATGGCGAAACGCGTAACGCCCTGCATTTCCAAAATAATGCAGATTTCCCGAAAGTTCCAAATGTAATCGTTGTAATAACATAAATGGCGATAAATGGTCGAACGAAATTTTGAAAATTAAAAAAATAAGAAAAATATAAAATTACGGAAATGGCGAACCGTGTAACGCCCTGCATTTCCACAATAATGCAGATTTCCCGAAAGTTCCAAATGTAATCGTTGTAATAACATAAATGGAGATAAATGGTCGAACGAAATTTCGAAAAACTAAATAAATAAAAAAAATATTTAAAAATTACGGAATGTCAAGAAATGCAGATTTCGCGAAAGTTCCACCTGTAGTCGTGATAATAGCGTAAATAGGCATAATTGGTCGAAGGAAATTTTGATAAACTAAAGAAATGATAAAAATTAAAATATTTACGGAAAATGGCGAACCGTGTAACACCCTGCATTTCCACAATAATAGAGATTTCGCAAAAGTTTCACCTGAAATCGTTATAACTGCGTAATTGGAGATAATTGGTCAGACAGAATTTCGAAAAAAAAAATTGGCTTGAGAAAACTCGCACTCAAGATCGGCGGCATAAGAATGGTACGCATTAGTAGATAATTCTCTGAATTTCTGCAGAATTTTTTTGCACTGAGAACAGGAGCGTTTACCTTCAGCTTATCGGCAGTAGCTGGCGGCCACTGGAACTTCTGGCAGTCACCCACCGAAAATGGCTCCTCGTCGAACGGACACACGGTGTTGCCGTCCCTCACGCTGTGGATCACGCACGACTCGCACAGGGTGTGGAGGCAGGGGAGCAAGAAAGTAGGGCACGAAATCACGTGGCACAGCCCGCACGTGAGGTGATGGGGCACTGCGGCGGCGAACTTCGTGAGTCGCCAGTTCACGCCATTGGCGAGCCCGCGTACTCGATGCAACGAAACGTCTTGGTAGGACATCACAACCGACTTTCGCTTAGCAGCTAACGCCGTGGCCGTTCGGCGGTATATGGATATCCTGTTATGCAGCTGTGAGTGCGGCTCTGAGGGAGGAAGTAAAACTATTGCAGCGGGGTTGCTAAAAGTCCGAGCGCCGCGAAACTTCCGGCGAACGATAACAGCTTCCGTTGCTTCCGCACGCGCCTGTGAATAGTGATTATAGGGAGTGGCGCGCACTGGATATTTAAAAGACGAGCGCAAGTCCTTTTCTCTACAATAATAGCGACTGCGTCAGATGCTTCAGCCCATAGAGTTTCATACTAATATATACTAGACGGAAATCTGTCGCTGCAGTCGCGGGCCGCCGTGGCCGGCGCCACTGAGCGACGTTCCCCGCCTACTTGGCTTAGCTAGCCATATGGCTTCTTTTTGTCTCTAAGCCAAAATCAAACAAAAAAGGGTGACATTTCTTTCTTGTTCATCGTGCATGAAGCTTCTACATAATCACTGACAAATTAGTCTTTTTGAAGGTTCAATTTTATAAAAGCACCCGCCGCGGTGGCTCAGTGGCTAAGGCGTTGCGCTGCTGAGCACGAGGTCGCGGGTTTCGATTCCCGGCCGCGGCGGTTCGCTTTTCTGATGGAGGTGAAAAGCAAAAACGCCCGTGTGTACGAGATTTCGGCGCACGTTAAAGATCCCCAGGTGGTCAAAATTAATCCGGAGCCCTCCACTACGGCGCGCCTCATCGCCTGCGTTGCGTCGGCGCGTTAAACCCCACAATCAATCAATTTCATAAAAGCAAAACAAATTTGATGAACCTTCTGCCGTAATACTGCTGCTTTTTTGCAGCCAGAGCCAACTTTTCAGCCTGTTCATGAGCCGTGTCAAGGACACGTGCCTTCCCGGTACTACAGTGAACGGTACATGACGGAACGCTCGCCGAAGCGCGGCTCCCCTAGACAGTGGCGCCAGATTTCCTGCCCATGAGCAATCGTTAGAAGCAGGAACATTGACGCGCCCCACGATGTGCGCGCTCGCCTCTTTCACCTTCCAGATCGTTCATGGAATAAAAGCATGTTTTTTTTTTGCTCCACTTTCACCTATTGGAAGCAATGTTTCATATTTTCTGGTCTTCTGAAACACCAATCCGGGCAAGAGCCCCAATTTTCCCGCTGTGGCTGCACGGAATGAAAAATACGGGCATAATTTATCTTCCTTTTGTGTCTTTGATGGCGAAGGGTGTCGTTTACAGCGTCGCTTCTGCCCATACCACGTCATTGTATCAGAAAATTTGAAAGATTTTTTTTATAATTCTTGCGATTTATTTTGTTAAGAACGTCTTCCGTTAGAAAGCTTTGGTTTGAAACATACTTATCAGTGCGTTAACTGCACCTCAGCATTCAGGTGATAAAATCAAATAGAATTAGAGGCCCCACTATACTCACCAAGTCGTGTTTTTTGGTGGTTGCTTAGGCCGCCAATCGAACAAAATTAGTTTCTGTGACGTCATAGAGAAAGTGGCAGAAGAGTGGCCACTCCTTGTCATGCTTTATCTTGACTGTTTGAGGCCTGTGATAAAATTGGTATCACTGTTATAGGGACAAAGCAGACAAAGCAAACTTGTCTTTTGTCTGCTTTGGCTCTATAACAAAGAATGATACCTATAACAATGATACCAGTAATGTCCCTTCGGTTTCAACACTTCGGAACGTTCTTCGGAAATTCGCCAAATAATCGCATGCCTCGATTTCTCCTTGCACCGAAACGCCAGCGTGCCAAACGGTGCGTGTACCGAAAAGAGAGCGCAGCTCGGGGCTTTCGTCGGGCTAAATCACAGGGCTATCACCCGTAAAGTCCAGGCTGTGCATTTGTGTCACGGTGTAAGAATATTTAGGTGCTGACACTGCGCGCGGCGGCGCGGCCAGATCTTGTTCGCCGCTCCATGCGCTTCTCCGGAACGCCGCCAGAGTGCACCCCGCCACGAGGGCCTGTCTGCTCGCCGAGCTACGGCAGCCGTAATGCAGGTGTTGTGGGATCGTTCGATGGAGCGGCGTGTACTTGAAGTTTTTAAATTGCAGACAGGCACAGACAGATTGAAAATGCTGTCGACACCAAATAATTTTGAACTACTTTCATTTTTACTCACAGAAACTGCAGCACTGCGCGGAACAGCAGCGAGAACGCGGTCGTGCGACCCTTTCGAGCTCGTTGTCGAAACGCTTCTATTGCGAATATTTTTTTTTGCTCATCCGCACGACTCCCGAGAGCGTGGTTACTTTACCGCATTTTAAAATAAAGGGTTGTGCTAAACGCACACGCTCGCTGTTTGGGACCGAAGGGCCTATGCGTAGCATAAAATGTTGCTTGAGCAGTGTAAATCGCCCAAGGTGTGAGGTGGTAATGCCTGCCGTGTAGAGAATATGGTGAAATTCGTCCAACTGTGGTTCTTTAACGTGTCCAGAGACGTCAGTGACCCTTTCGTATTTCGCCTGTATCAGAAATGCTACCTCCATAGCTAGGCACACAACCCGCGATGTTTTGCTGTGTAGCGTGACGCCTGCGCCGTTGTATGCGCGATGGCCCGGAACGAAGCTAAACCAAGACAATACATATGCGACATTTTAATGGCTAAGGCACTGCAGTGCTGCCTACTCGACGGGAAAATGGTCAGTAAAAATATCCCTGGCGTTTCTCTATCAAGCTCGGCTTTCACGACGATACCGACGGTGCTGAGCGGTTGTCTATCTCACGGAAACACAGGCGTGCACGCCCAGATATAAAATACTGACGCGACTCTAAACTGGGATTGGCGGATGTCAGCCACCCTCGTCCGGAAACTGTTCCTCAGGACATCCGCGCGCGCATCAGGGTTGCTCCGCTCCCGCGAAACATGCATCCTGAGCATCACGTACGGCGTAGACAGCACGGGTACAATTCCTGCAAGGGAAGTACTCTGACCACCCGCATGTGCGCTTCACGGACGCGGCCCACTAGGCGTCCCATCTAGCCACAGCAGTTAGTGTCATTGACGGCTCGGGCGATGTCGTTCGCACTGCGACCGTAAAAACCAAAAACATCGTTGAATACGAAGAAACGGCCATCGCACTGGCGATGACGTCTCCAACTTCGAATAGCCCACTTCATATAATTACAGACTGCCAGCAGGCATGCAGAAACTACGGCAACGGTCGGATCTCAATATGCGCTCTCCCACTACTAAAAAAGCACAGGGACACCCTAAACCCAACTGTACTAATATGGACACCAGGTCACGCAGGGCTTGACGGAAATGAGCGAGCACGCGCTACAGCCCGAGCATGCACCCTCCGGGCACCGCACCAGTCGCTCCGTGTCCCAGAGCCTATCCAGCAGCAGTACCGTGCACTTCTGCAACACCACCGCCTTGCCAGATGTGCCTACCCACCACCACACCAGAAGCTCACCCGAGAGGAGGCTGTAGCCTGGCGGCAACTACAGACAAACACATACCCCCACCTTAGCTTCCTGCACATCATACACCCCACAATATATCCACCAACATGCCCACACTGCAGCGAACATCAACACTGTACCACACCACGTGGGCTTGCCAAAACACACCAGCAGCCCCCATTATTCACACCCCCACCCTCGAGCAGTGGGAGGCCGCGCTGTGCAGTTCGGATCCTGAGGACCAGCGACAGTTGGTGGACCGGGCACGCAGAACCGCAGCCGCCGCAGGGGCTCTGGACTGACGTCTTCTCCCGCTTTCAAGCGCGAACCTCTTTCGCTTCAATAAATGTTTCTCCACCACCATCAGTTTGGAATAATTGCAGTCGGCGTGGTAAGGCGACTTCGTCGACCACAAAGTTCTCCACCGAACTTAGTAGGGTCAGGGCAAATTATACAGCTTTATAAACGTATTATGTTAAACCAAGATGTGCAGCGGGTAAAAACTGGGCCCGCGATTGCTGTATAAACTTAACCGCATCGCTGCCATGGCATACGGCGTGTGGTATGCATGTGTAAATGCTTCTTTGAAAACACATGGAAGATACCGGCATCGGTAGCCTCAATTATGTCTAATAAATTTGGAACTTGGGGTAACTAGTTCTGTCGCACATTTTGACAAAAAAACTGCACGTAGACAAGGGTGAATAAAGAAAAATACAAGAGCTCATGTTTCTGTTTCCTTTCTTTGTCCTTATCTATGCACATTTTTTTTTTGTCAAAATTTGTGGAAGCCTCAATTATTTCGTCCGGGGACCTTGTGACCTCCAGACTTTTGATATTGTGAGATTTTACTGATCAGGGAGCTCAATCGAACAACATAAGTGTAACACTGACTGCGGCATCAGCGAAAGAATGCAACTGGTGCCCGTGTTCTGTACGATTTGAATAATCCAATTTGGTTTTAATTTGAAGCCTCGAATTGCGGTGTCTATTATTTCCCACAATGGCGTATCCAGAAATTATTTTCGGGGGTTGCTATACGCCACAGGTAAAAAAATAAAAAGAAATAGATCCTGCGGCGAGACAATTTTCGTTTTTCTGCTTTAGTAATGTCTGTGGTATTTGTTTCGTCAACGTAATATCTGCACAAAAATACGGATACGTATAAGAACCATACTTCTGAACAAACCAACATTCTTGTTATCCTTGTTTTTACATTTTAATATAACGATTCGCTGTGTTAATAGCAATGCTCTGTCTAGGCTCTTGATTATGCATGTATACATTCAGCATAAGGATAAAAAAATATTTTTGTTCCACGAAAGCTAAAATAGCCGTTATGTGTAACACATATTTTTAACTACAAGTCGCCTTTCTTGCTGGAGAAAACACAATGCATTACAAGTACCGTTCGCAGAGATTTGCCATCGAAAAGCACATGGGCCGTGATATCCTGGCAGCGTCGCCTTGCTGTACCGCGTGAGTTCCCCAGCGCTCACTGCGGCTGGTGCCGCAGTGATCGGTGACGAACACAACGTGGAAGCTGAATAATAATGTCTACTCCTCACTCTGGCAGCAGAAAACACCGAAAACGCAGCGTGAATGACACGGGAAAGTCAAAGCACGCCGCGCATCCACCGCAGCTGCGGCCCGCTACTTACTCCGCAAGCGATAGCCGGCTCCTTATTCGCAGAGCCCCCGCGCCGCTGCGGTCTGCGCATGTACTAAGGGCGAACACGACCTGGCCGCATTCTCCGCCGCGGGGGCCGGCGAGTGTCAACACTTAAATACTCTTACACCGTGAGTCCGGGCTGTGCATTTGTGTCACGGTGTAAGAATATTTGTGTCTACCCGCCGCGGTGCCAACTTGGGCAGTCAGCACACTAATAAAAAAAAATTATTGGCCAAATGGGGCCCCTGAAATTTGGAGACTGGGCTTGCCCTTAGGCCCCACCTTAATCCGGAACTGCTTGTCTGTCGTGGAAGATGATGTCCGCCTACCCATAGAGTTAATACTACTACCATAGAGTTAATACTACTACTGACCTATGCATAAGGTCCCTAACCTATGGAGGGTACGGGGCGCCTTCTCCGATGTCACTTGAAGGCACGTATAGATTGCGTGGAGTAGAGTTCCGTGAGTAAAGGTATTCGCATGAAATTTGCGGAGCATTCTCTCAGACATGGGTGGATTGAGGTGGAGGAAGGAAATGTTTCTCGTTGAACCCGATGACGAGCCAAGATGTCGTTGTATAGACGCGGTATTGAGAGACGGGGTTGCCCGGGGAACGTACACCGTGGGCAGAGGCATTAGTCGCCTCGTTCCCTGGGAGGGACGCGTGACCGATGTAGATATCAGAAAATGAAAGGAAGAAAAAATATAATTCCTTATTCAGAAGGCGGGACTCAAGGTCTATAGTCAGGGTTGGGGAGGCGGTAAAGGAGGTGAGGACGTCTACCTCCTTTTGTATATCCCCGTGGTACTTGCGAAAGTCCACAGGGACGTAACAGCCTCTTTTGGGTGACTCCGGCCCAGAGGAGGCGATGCCCACTCCTGGAGGGTCTTGATGTTAGGCGGAAGATGTGCTTTTCTCTCCGCCGCGAGCCCGGGCACTCCCACAGCATGTGCTGCATTGTGAGCCTCGTTGGCGCGTGACACGAGGAGCAGGTCACGGTGGTCGTCTGCCTGGAGCGCACGGGGGTTCTCCCAATTGTCTTGAGCGTCGGGGAACGTATGCCCGCCACTTTGCAAGCACGTCCTCCGTAAGAGCAGCACCGGCTCTTATTTTGTGTATCAGGACTTGGGCGCCCCTGGGAAGTCCTCCCGGCAGTGGTCGGGGGTCATGGGGTATAGCGGCACGAAGCTTTGCTGTCTTGCTTGGCAGCGGCTCTGTGGTCCGCAGGGTCTGGGCCGTGCCGTGCTGGGGGAACAGGGTATGATGGGTCGGAGCGGATACTTGCTTCGTCGCTCGCCCACGCGTGGGCGGCCTCGTTCACGACGCCACCCGTGTGTCCCGGCACCAAGTCCACCCGCACGGTAATGTATTTCGTTGTGCGAAGTCTCTTCGCAATCGTCTTGATGAGGTGGCTTGTGGATCCGATGCTACCGAGTCTTTCCATCGGCTCTCTGTCGGTATGTACGGTAAATGTCCGGCTCCGGTGCTCTTCCGCCTGGTATCGCTCTTGGATGTGGTTTCGATTCTCCCGCCAAATAGTGTGTTTTGGCGACATCAGCAATGAAGTCACAACGGCGCGTATACAAACGAACTTCCACTGCGCCATTCGGCTCTGCAGCCTTGCTTGCCGTCCAACCTCCCAGATGGCGCTCTTAGCACTCCGCCGTTGCTTTGTTTTTGACCGTATTTACACCTGGCTTGTTTTTGTTACGGTAGAATGTAATCGTTTCGTGAAACATGGAGTATGCTTGACAAACAGGGTCACGTAAGGCAACGTCGCTTACGCCACTCCAAAGCATCGGACTGCTGTGCAGCTAAAACGAGCATAGTGCGCCCAGTACCAACAGCAGTGCGCATTGGTACTTCTATGTTTACGTGCATTTTCGTAACTTTTGTTGTTTACCGCACAATTCTTACTGCTGTTAAATGGATATGCATTACATTAAGGCGCAAATAGTGCGTTCGGAAAGCTTATAAGCTCTGCCTAATTTGCGTTTGCCTTTTGCCGGCCTCCGCAATCGCAGAGCAGGCTGGTATGACATCATAGGTTCTGTGGCAGGAAATGAGCTAGTGGGTCGCATGGCCATTCCCTTCGGTGTTTGTTTACGTGTGCGGCAGCTCAGGATAGTTCGTGAACGCGAAAGGATCGAACGTGGACGTTTCAAACTGCTCTGTTACATAGTAGTTCTAGAGCCCCGTATTACCAACACGCCCTAAGTGAGGCTGTTTTGTTGTATATTTTTGTGTAGAAGGGGATATTTGCGGGATGGATGCCGCTGGCGCATACGGACAGCGCGGTGTTTGTTTACGTGTGCGGCATGTTCAGGATAGTTCGTGAACGCGAAAGGATCGAACGTGTACGTTTCAAATTGCTCTGTTACAGTAATTACGTTCTTGCATTTGCGTGATTAAGTTGTGGTGTGCAAGCGCTGCACAGAGGGCTTGCGCATGGTTCGCGGTGACCATTGGTTCGCGGCAGTTCGAGCGCTTCGCTGGCTTTTTTGCGTTTGTCGCGTTTTTTGCGTTAGTTGTAGATCAATTAGGCAGCGCTCAGTGTGCGTCCCGCATTAGCTACTGACATTCATGGCCACCTTTATTTCCGTGCATTTTTCCGTGCTTTGACGCTGTTGCAAAATATATGTCACCTTCACGTCGTTATAGGCTGCTGTCAGGGTCCAAAGTTCTCGCGTCCTCCTCGTTGGCCTCGCCCATGACGGCTGTACTTTTGGCAGTGCGTCAGTGGCATAGCAATGTTCGTGCGATTGGCGTTCACAATTACTTCGAGTAAGACCCTGTCGGGCATATCTGGAAAAGGCTGGCACAAAGAACGCGCAGTTAAAGAATGCGCTCAGCTAACAATCAGCTGTAGTGCCCAGTTCTATAATAACTACCGTATTCCAAGGCCAGAAGCGCGCTAACAAGCGCAATTGTGAATCCTTTTTATGCTGTACAGCTAACATTGATTCATGTGTGGGCTTTGATAAATTACAGCTTGCTACAGCCGAGCTGGCCGTCACTGCACTGACCTTATTCGAGCAGCCCAAGGCACAACAACTCGGCATCGCGAAGCTACATAAAGTGACGCCGTTGCAACACTTGTTTGAAATGAGCAGCTGACTCTTCGGTTGTTATCGGTTGTTATACGCTGGCGGCTTCGATAAGGCCTGCTCCGAGGCAGCTGAGCCTAAAATGGCGAATTTAAATGGACAGTGGCGCTGAAGAGAAGAAAAAACTAACAACGCCGGGGACGAGGTACTACGTCACTGGCCATTGGCCAATGGCGCGCGGCGTTTGCCGGCGAAAAAGAAAATGGAAAAAAACGAAGGAGGAAAGGAGCGCGGGCGAGGGCGAAAGACGGCGAGATCTAAAGATGGCGCTACCTTAGTAATTTCAGGGACCTTACCTGGAGGGTACGGGGCGCCTTCTCCGATTTCGCTTGAAGGCACGTATAGATTGCGTGGAGTAGAGTTCCGTGAGTAAAGGTATTCGCATGAAATTTGCGGAGCATTCTCTCAGACATGGGTGGCTTGAGGTGGAGGAAGGAAATGTTTCTCGTTGAACCCGATGACGAGCCAAGATGTCGTTGTATAGACGCGGTATTGAGAGACGGGGTTGCCCGGGGAGCGTACACCGTGGGCAGAGGCATTAGTCGCCTCGTTCCCTGGGAGGGACGCGTGACCGATGCAGATATCAGAAAATGAAAGGAAGAAAAAATATTATAATTCCTTATTCAGAAGGCGGGACTCAAGATCTATAGTCAGGGTTGGGGAGGCGGTAAAGGAGGTGAGGACGTCTACCTCCTTTTGTATATCCCCGTGGTACTTGCGAAAGTCCACAGGGACGTAACAGCCTCTTTTGGGTGACTCCGGCCCAGAGGAGGCGATGCCCACTCCTGGAGGGTCTTGATGTTAGGCGGAAGATGTGCTTTTCTCTCCGCCGCGAGCCCGGGCACTCCCACAGCATGTGCTGCATTGTGAGCCTCGTTGGCGCGTGACACGAGGAGCAGGTCACGGTGGTCGTCTGCCTGGAGCGCTCGGGGGTTCTCCCAACTGTCTTGAGCGTCGGGGAACGTATGCCCGCCACTTTGCAAGCACGTCCTCCATAAGAGCAGCACCGGCTCTTATTTTGTGTATCAGGACTTGGGCGCCCCTGGGAAGTCCTCCCGGCAGTGGTCGGGGGTCATGGGGTATAGCGGCACGAAGCTTTGCTGTCTTGCTTGGCAGCGGCTCTGTGGTCCGCAGGGCTGGGCCGTGCCGTGCTGGGGGAACAGGGTATGATGGGTCGGAGCGGATACTTGCTTCGTCGCTCGCCCACGCGTGGGCGGCCTCGTTCACGACGCCACCCGTGTGTCCCGGCACCAAGTCCACCCGCACGGTAATGTATTTCGTTGTGCGAAGTCTGTTCGCAATCGTCTTGATGAGGTGGCTTGTGGATCCGATGCTACCGAGTCTTTCCATCGGCTCTCTGTCGGTATGTACGGTAAATGTCCGGCTCCGGTGCTCTTCCGCCTGGTATCGCTCTTGGATGTGGTTTCGATTCTCCCGCCAAATAGTGTGTTTTGGGACATCAGCAATGAAGTCACAACGGCGCGTATACAAACGAACTTCCACTGCGCCATTCGGCTCTGCAGCCTTGCTTGCCGTCCAACCTCCCAGATGGCGCTCTTAGCACTCCGCCGTTGCTTTGTTTTTGACCGTATTTACACCTGGCTTGTTTTTGTTACGGTAGAATGTAATCGTTTCGTGAAACATGGAGTATGCTTGACAAACAGGGTCACGTAAGGCAACGTCGCTTACGCCACTCCAAAGCATCGGACTGCTGTGCAGCTAAAACGAGCATAGTGCGCCCAGTACCAACAGCAGTGCGCATAGGTACTTATGTTTACGTGCATTTTCGTAACTTTTGTTGTTTACCGCACAATTCTTACTGCTGTTAAATGGATATGCATTACATTAAGGCGCAAATAGTGCGTTCGGAAAGCTTATAAGCTCTGCCTAATTTGCGTTTGCCTTTTGCCGGCCTCCGTCAATCGCAGAGCAGGCTGGTATGACATCATAGGTTCTGTGGCAGGAAATGAGCTAGTGGGTCGCATGGCCATTCCCTTTTTTCCTAATTATATAGCTTATTTGAGCGAAGTTTACGTTACAAGTAGCGTCAGTATGATTCTAACGAGGTAATCTTTTGAATGAACCAAACTTGTGTTTTGTCTTCATGGCTCCTTTAAAGAAAATGATATCACGCAAGAGCAAATCGGCGTGCGCCATATTGTTGTAGCGTCTTCTGAGAAGGCGTCTTCTGGGAAGAAATGATTTCGCTGCATTTAAAAAAAAGAAAAAAAAAGAAAAATAAATAGTGAGGTATCTACTCTTGTGTGGCTTATCATGTGGCCGCAAGAGTTGCAGTTGCGGAGTGCTGCTGAATTTGAGTGAGAATGCGACAGCCTCAGTGCTCCGAATAGTATGTTTCGTAAAGGGCGTAACTAGGCCTCACTTGCCCGCGTGGCGCGCAAGTGCACCGTTTGGCATACATAGTTTGCGGTGGTGACCGGTACACGGTACATTCGAAAAGCAATTGGCAAATCCGTGTTATTAAATGTTACGTACAGGGTATAATGGCCCATTTCAATGGGCCATTATACTAATAATGGCCCATTTCAGGTCATTTCTGTTCACAATCTAGGCTTTTTATTGGTACTTGAGGGCCTCGCGCTAATTTTGGACGCTTTTTACAGGATTGGGACGCAAATAAGACATCAATTGCTTCAGAGGCGTTTCGGTGTGATGGCGTCAGTCGCGAGCATGGCTGGCGACCGTGTTTGCCGAGCACCGTACGGTGGGAGAACAAGCTTTATTGCGCAGGCGCGACGCTTGCTGAAATATTGTATCCCCCCTTTTATTCCTCCGCGGTATTATCGTTGTCGCTGAGCCTACCAGCGTTCCTCTTCCTTTTCCCACTCCAGGCTTCTCGCTGCAGCCGATTTCAGCTTCGGGTGGGTGCACGCTTCTGGCTGCCACCGTCTTAGTTTCCGGTTGACAATGACGATGTCTTTCAGCTAGCAGACGCTTAATAAGCACGGCTGATAATAACGGCAGCTGTGGACGACTGGCACCCACGGAAAGTCGCTCAGTGAGCAACGCTGTCACGTTAGAAGTACGATGGCCGAAGCCAAGTACTGAGAACAGCCTGTGTGATGAACCGGTAGTGACCCAAACAGCGGAGAACGTTATGGGGCACGCCGTAGTTGTAATACAGGTGCAAATTTCAAACAGCAAGTATAAAGGCGCGAATGCTCTGCCCTGTTCTCTTCCGCTTCCAGTACCGTTGTACATCAAGGCGTGCTTGCACAGGAGCACCGTCCGTACATTCATATTTGCGCTGTAGGCCCGTACACGTGAAGCAAAAGACGGACGAGGTGAGCAGTGGGCGTTGTGATCTTGAGGAGAATAAAAGCAGCTGAGGCTAATTGTCCCTCAGCCATATCTTTCAATTCTGGAGGGGGGGAAGGCCACTAATGTGCTTGGTAGACGTTGCTGCCAAGTTCTACAAAAACAGCGCTAAATAGAAGCTGTGTGCGTCACGAGCCTCTTCAAAGCTTTGCATTTTCACTGAAGGCAAACTTTTAAGGGGTGGCTGTATGGACATATATAGTGCTGAAGAACGCGCGCGGCGGTAGCGTTTTAAAGCGAAAACTTTCTGAGTTAGACTGATGGCGTCCAGCCACAAAACTAATGCATTTCCCCGTAGACCGGTTGGTCGACCGAAAAGTCTGATAACATCTCCGGACACACGGCGAATGCGTGTATCCAGCCGGGTTTCCATTGTGCCCCATGCGGTAACTTGAAGATCGCGAGAAGAGAACGGTTCTGTAGATTAGGCAATGCGCGCATCGGTCATGAAGGAGTACAACAGTATAGCTTGACCTCATAAACCACGTATCGGTATACATTTACGTTGTTCGTGGATGTTTTTACTTAGCGCACGAAAAATGGTCGGGTGGGTGCGTTCGTTCTTCGTTCGTGATTTGGGCCTTTGAAGGTTGGACGGACTTTTAGCGAAGGTTTTGACGCACTTTTGACGCACTTTTGATGCCAGAAAGCTTTCGCGCTTCGCTCAACGTTAAGAAGGGATGGTAAAGTTTTTTTGCACTTCAATTTTTTTTTTCACTGCTTCGATATCCGCCGCGCATGCGCATTCCGTGTTAATTTTTACTCAACCGGCCAAATTGCTACCGCGCTCATTGCGTAGCAAGATTGGCGGTTAACTACTGTCTTTGCTTTGGATTCTCATTATGTTAACAATGACTCTGGATATACAGTCAGTTGGCGGTGCGGATAGGCCTGTGGGTAAAAATCAAGACAGATTGCTCTCTCGCAAGATGAGCGGCGCGTGCGCAGAGAGTAGGGAGGGCGAAATAAAGTGCAAAGGAAAGAACCACAGGTGTCAGATTACCAGCTTCAATTTAAAAGCTTCCTCGCCCTTCTAATGGGGCTCTCCATTCCCTTCTAATGGGGCTCTCCATTCCTGCTTCATTTCGGGCGATTTTCTTTTGCGCCATATTAAATCGTCGTTTTGTAAAGTATACTGGAAAATTTTACTCATTGGCGCCTTTTGTAGGGCTCCGTAATCCACTTTGCTCTTAATCTCATGGGGGTATCTTAACCGTGCTGTGAGATTCACTGAGGAAGTTGTGAAAAGTCACTGGCGCAGTGCACGTTTTTTTTTTTTTTATATTGGCTTATTGAGTGCGTAGCGCAGCTTAATTTAAAACGGCTCATTCGCTTATTCCTAGTGCCCCCGTTGACTAACACTCGAGGAAACGTATGAAGAAAGCAGCTCATCATATACGCGATGAATATGGGGATCAAAACACGACATGACACTTTCTTGGCGTTGGTTGTTACATTTTCATTGTTTATTTTCAGCCGAACACCAAACTTGCGTGGCAGCATTACCGAGCCCATAAATATATTAGAGCGTCTCCTTCTGTGCCGATCTGAAATGAATTAGGAGAAGAAACTTAATTCTTAATTCTTGAGATTTAAACCGAAACAAGTTCAGGGTGGGCGCCTACACGCCAAATGCCTCGTGTTGTCAGCAGGTCGCAGCGCACTGGGAGGCACGGCCCGAAAAGTGCTAGCAGTACATGGTGCAGGTAAGCCACTGCAAAGAAAATAGGGTGCATTTGTCGGCGTCCTATAAATTTGTGTGAATTGCAGCTTACCTCATTTAGGCTAAGAGCCGCTCGCTGCTCTTCGTCGGGATAGAGGTGGTCATAGACGCCTGGAAAAGAACAAGTGGACACGATATGCTCACCGTCGAAAAGCGACATCTCCAATGAACCGAATTTCCGGGATATACGGTGCAGAGTTATTATGTAACAGCTGTTACGAATTCGTCTGTATCACAATGCGAGCTCCATGCAACCGCCTTTTTTGCCGTTAATTCGTCCGTGACCTGCATTTTTTTTTTGTTGGTTGTCAGCAGTAAAGATGAACGTTTCTTCACGTCCGCTTTGGCAGACTGCACAGCCAACTCGAAGTGATAAACCTATATCATAGAGTTTGGTTATTTCATGTTAGACAAACTGAGCCACAAGCGTGCGCTAACGAACGCCGAGATTAACACCTTCAATGAAGTGGGATTTTTGGTCGAGCAGTTTCTGGCACTGAACACAGCCCTGTCACGATGTTTTTTTTTTTTTTTTTTGCCTGGAAAGCTGCCTGGCTGTTTGATGATTGATTAGGGTTTAACACGCCGACGCAACGCAGACGACGAGGCGCGCCGTAGTGAAGGGCTCCGGATTAATTTTGACCACCTGGGGATCTTTAACATGCGCCAAAATATCGTACACACGGGCGTTTTTGCTGCCTGGCAGTTTTCCTGGCAAGTTGGGCTAAATGTCGCACCGCCCATTATGCCGCAACACCTAGCAAAAAGCGATATGAGACTGAGGTAAGCAGTTTTTTCGCCAAAATAGCGGAGGGAATTTGATCTGTTCCATTCCTCTGAATCATAAGCAGGCTATTTTATTGACACATTTGTGTGAACTCAATACGAAAACGAGGGTGTGCTAACTGAACAACATTGCGAGCGATCTGCCGCATGCCCCGATTAGCCCCCACTTCGTCCAAAATGGGCCGTAATCGTTGGAATCGGCGGGGCGCGACATGGGAATCGGGGTGAATTCGCGGTAGCCATGTGTGCAGCTATAAGGGAAAGGGGGAACTGCGATACGTACCGGTCATGTACTTCAGCTTGACAGCGAATCCGATAAAATCGGGGAGAAAAATGCGTTTCTTGCGGCCACATCGCTGGGCGAGGATTTTCAGTGTGTGTTGGTTCACGCTGCAGCCTGCGGAACGCAACAGAAGCGGATCAGGTGTACCTTTGAATGGATGTCCCCTACAAAGGTTCAAGCAGAGGCGCGGTAGTGCCAAGTGAGAAATCTGAACTTGATGACGAAGAGCAACAACAAGAAGAGGGGAAATATTTAAGTTGGGACAGAGAACATAGGCTGAGGGTTCGTTTGAAGCTTCATGTTGCTGGGATTCGTAAGGGCAATGAGCAAAGAAAACACATACCCAGCTTTCTCGCTCAAAATTCCGACCTCTCAGGAACCTAGGGAACCAACTTCAGGAAAGTGATATTTGGCACAAAGCAAGACGTCAACGTGGAGAGGAAAACACTAGAAGAACATTCCAGGATTCTGAATATTTTTATGTGCAATTGGCTGTCAAATATTACTCCCCATGCATTTCTATGGGATAGTTTCCATGGCTCATGAACCTAGCCGCAAAACGTGCAAGACTTGAAACTGTGCGCAAAGCAAGTTTTCACCCCCAATTTTAGCAAATAACTTTCAATTACGCTAAATAACTGCAAAGTAATCGCTGTTGAAAGGACTGCCATGAGCGGGAAAGCTGCACATGTAAGGTGGACTAAACAGACATAACAAGCTACACGTAATAAAACCACACTTGGGACCATACACCACTGACACACGCAACAGATACACAGAAGTTGCCCTTGCTATAGGCTACGGATAGGGCACACACATGTCGCACACCCGTATATGCTTACGGGGTCTTCAATACGTCTGTGTAGCAGGTGCGGAGAGGCCCTATCCGTAGTTCAAATACTCATTCAATGCAAGTCACTTTACACAACACGACGCAAACAGTTCCCACAACTTTATAGACAACACATCCCACTGCACCCAACGTTTTAGGTGCGGAGTACCTTAGGACCGCACAATGTCCGTCCGCGTCCGCGAGCATAGCATTTACCATTGCAAAAAATCACACAGGCACCGGCAGGATTCGAGCCTGTGTCTGGTAGACCAGACAGAGTTAGTGTCAGCCGTCTTGCCCATTGGGCTACGACCGTGAGTTAGTACCCGAGAGTCAAACGGCTTACTCCCTCGCCTGTAACGGTGCGGAGTACGTTAGGACCTCCCAATGCCCGTCCGCGTCCATCCGTGCGCACACCACCATCAAGCGAAAATCAAGCGAAATTTGATTTGAGCCGTGAGTTGCAGTTTTATTTAGGGAATACTAAAGGTGCAACTCACGGCTTAAATCGAATGACGGTCGGGGGGCAAATCAGATGTCACTTCGAATCCCCGTACTACGCACCCTCGCCATCATCCACAGAGTGGAGATGCTGCCATTTTTTTTCCTGTCTGACGATCCCATGTTTTCTGTCAAGCGCGTTTTTAAATACTTAGCAGAAGTTAAATTTCTAGACCTAATTTTAAATCACGCATAATCACAACCCCTGCCGTTCTACACCAGCCATCCTCATTGTCTTTTACTGATCTTACTTTCGTTCCTAGTTGAGTGAGTCTTGTGTTGAAATCTTCACCCGTCACACATAACCACTGTTTTGGCGCTCCTTGCCCAGTTGGCCTTGCGCCATTAACCTCCAACGATCAATAAAACAGTATTTAGGGTGATTGGGTCCTGATACAAACCACCAATCTTTGTAGAAAATGAGACACTGCTTGTGAAAAACAATACCTGTTTTATCGTCTTCATGTATCCGCAGTTAAAGTAATATTGTACGGGATTTGGCCAACACGGAAGTGGTATACGTGGTCGGGGTCGAGGCGCGCCCTGTAAATTCACCTAAACGGCCTAAATTTGCAATCGGTGCATAAACAGCAACACTACTGCAGAGCAGACTTGTAGTACTCTAAATACATTCGCCACTAACTAATATCCTTGCAACGGAATTAAAGGCTGCTCATGCTTTCTTTCGTTACTCCGGAAATAGTGAAAGCTGAAAATAGATTGGCAACGGATGTTCCATAAACGTATTCGAACCATAACATATATTCATGAGCATGTAAAATAAACGTAGCTGGCAGCCTGTGTTTAGAAGTTTTTTTAAAGACGAACTGCGTATTGTGGCCCCCACCAAACCCGCTTCGTCGCTGCCGTAGGCGGTCACCAATATTTGTATGATATTAATGCTGACTCCGTCATTTCACGCAACATATAGCCCTCAAGGGGGGGATGGGGAGGGGGGGGCGCATGGCTCTCCCCGGAAAAGACCGCCTGGAGCCCCGGAAATCGCAACAGGTTTCCCTTGAAGCGGCCGCTGTTATTCCCACTCCAGCGAGAAAAACTGCGTACAGGCGAGTCGGTTTTGCATGCACCCTTTGACGCCGCGCTCTCTGCCTCTGCAGGTGATTTGGGTAGTTACTGGTAGCTGGGCCAGTGTTTGGTCTTCCCCGTTCTTCGCCGGAGTTGACCACCCCCAGCGCTTTGGCGGCTTGCGCCGTTGAAGGACAGCTGTTGATTCCCTGTGCCGGCCGGTTTGGCCCAGTGGCTCGCATGTGGCGACCGGCAGCTACACCGCTTCTTGCCCCAAGGCTAGGTGTGTGTTTACCGGAGCTGTGTGGCGTCCGACGCATTAAACGCCGTTCTGCAGTCCTATCTCGTCCCCTCGGAGTGTTTGCACACGCTTGGCGAAAGCCGACCCTACCGGCTTGGCTACGGATTGGATCACTCGAACCCGGGGTGGGCATCTTTGCAGCCGCTGTACTGGATAGGAGAGTCCCACATGTTTTGCTTTGGGCCATGAGGTTTACCATGGTGCGCAAAATCCTGTGAAACGGTGTTTAACGCTGAAAGGTCGAGTCATTATTCCTATTACATGCTTCGGAAAGACGCCAGCAAAATATGAAATAAGCAGCGCAGGATACGGCGACCAACCCGTTCCTGGATTCCATGAGTAGACTCACCACAACTGTAAACGCGGTGACACATATCAAACTTTTCGCCAAGCAGTAGCACGTCGCGGCTCCCTTTTTGGTTCCAATCCTCAAATGCGACGAAATGCGCATTGTTTAACATCCCGTGAAAATGTAAAGAGAGAGAGAAAGAGGGAGATGTGGACAAATGCCAGAGTTTATTTCTGACCAGAAAAATGATGCACCATTCGATGTTGTAAAAAAGCAGGAAAAACTGAAGAGTGGTATACCACACTTAAAACAACAACAACAAAAAAAGATACTGAAAGTTACGTCCCATTAAATCCCATGAAACGAAAACCCCGTATACACAAGTTCCATTCATTCATACGTAGTTCTAGCGCAGGTATATTTTGCGCAGCACACCGACACACACACACGCGCGCGCAACGTTAGGGCTCTCTCTCTCTCTCTCTCTCTCTCTCTCTCTCTCCTCTCTCTCTCTCTCTCTCTCTCTCTCTCAGGCATACAGACAGACGTTTGCACTCAAGAAAGAACGCAAGCAGACAGAATCAGTGTGCGTGTGACAAAGCAAACCGCAAATACTATAGAATACTATAGAATACTATAGAAGAGCAGCTCACCAGCGGTCCGCAGCAAGCTTCGCAGGTTATCCGAGCTCACGTGACCACCTTTGTAATTCTCGTCAGACGTAAAGGTGTCCTGCAGGGATCATTTTTCGTTCAGGTTATTCCCAAGAATGACATTTATCAGCTATCACAAAGCTAAAATGAAACGGTGTAATTTTTTTTTGTATGCACTCATGGAAGCTAGCAGGCTTTACTTCCAGTGCAGTGTGTGCAGAGTACTTGTGTCTGTCTCGTACCCGACAAGCCAGCTGAAGCGACACCGTGCACGGGGATGTACTGGCCAAGGCCGTACATCCCCGTGGTGCCTCAGTTCCCCGAATTTCACTAAAGAACGTCCATTCCGCTGCATCTTCGTCTGCCTCACTATTGCCACATCACCAACTGTTACACGAACAGGTCGCGGAGGTGGCAGAACCGTTCCATCTCAGTAATGGTCTCTCCTACTATCATTTATGTTGTTCTTTGGCGCTGTAATCCTTTCCTATGTTATCACAGACACGTGTGTTTGTGTTTTAAATTTCGTTGGTACAGATAGCCGTTCTGCGTGTCAAGGGTTGGTCACTTCCTGTTTTGGGGTAAGGTTTTCTTGTGTGTTACATTATTTTATGTTGTTTATAATTTATATTCACCGCGTGCTCTGATCGGTGTTGATTCGTTGTTCATGCCGGTACTCTGCGATGGCACGGGTATAGGAGGAGATTAATTTTCATTAGTCATCATCATTCTTATCCTTACCACATAGTTACGGCTTACTTAAACGCCGCCCATCTAAACACGTTTTTGCAACGAACCGGTTGCATGCGGCAGCGATAAATTGATAAATTGCTGAACGGAATTAAAACCAACCACAAATAAATTAAATTTCGCTGTTGAGAATGTGGAGAAACAGCGTTAAAAGTAAGAGAGGTTTCATAAAAAAATTGAAGAAAAACTGAGAAACACTATTTTGTGATCGCTTGTGTGAAACCGGTGCGGCCTGTGCATGCACTCACGGCATTATACATTTGAAGCACGCACGCACGCACGCACGCACGCACTTAAGAACAGGTTGTAAGGTTCTTGCCTCCAGTTCTTCGACGAACTTGTACAGATGGCTGAACTCCTTGAAAGTAAGCGTGCCTGTGTAGTCGTCCTAGGAAGAGATCGTCAAGGAGGTACGTGTCGCTTGCAATTCACGGGAACTGTTAAAAGGCATCCGAAGCACTTTTTCCAAAATATGAAATCATTTGTGAGAAAGGAAATAAACGTGTTCCGCATGCTCGTAGCTTAAGTGGCCATAATATACTCGAGCCTCAATAATACTTCTCTGGTCGGGTGACTAAGATACTAGCCCTGAAAGAGTTCCCCCGGGTTTTTCAACGCCCGGATATTCCTTGTGTGTCCAGTGACGCCGCTAAGCCATATCGAGGCTAGGCCTACTTCCTTTTTGAGTCGCAGCAATAATCGATAGCCACTTTAAAGAAAGGAGCAACAAAAGTAAATCAGATACCGAAAGAGGCTGCGGCGAGCGAATTCCGAAGTTTCGTTTTGTGCGGTCGATAACTAACTTCCGCAATGCCTGCACGATAGAGAGTGAAACCGCCCATACAGCGCCTCTTCAATAGTGGAGTCACTGCTGGGCAATATATTGAGCATCTGAACTCATAATGTCCGTAAACATGTGGTAGCTTCTGAAAATCCCTATTACGTATAGGGGCGGAATCACACCCGCTTTTATGCAATCTGACTCAAGCGAGAAGCGGGCTCGAACCCTGCAAAATGTTTGGCATCTTGTGATTCCGCGGTTTTTCGCAAACAAAAGCTGAATGAAAAAAAAAAAAAAGTCAAAAACACCTTTCCCATGGCACTGAAAATAAACTATCAATATCTGAGGCGAATGTTGTGAAAGCACTACTCGCAGGCAATTTTCAAGTGGTGCGCAACATCGCCAGTGGCTGAAGGATACATCGACGAGCGCCACCATGCTCCGGCAGACGTCCAAGGGAAAGTCTAGGAAGCTTCCACCTGCAAACAGTGCTTCCTTCACGCATGCGCACGGCTAGCATAGTACGAAGGGTTCCATATGAAGGGGGGAGGCAAAGGAAAGGAAGAGTGAGAAGAAAGTAACGCCTGCGAAAATATTTATGTTTTACAATAACTTATCACGAGGTACCTTGTCGAAAGCTTTCCTAAAGTCTGAAAAGATAGCATCAATTTGCCATTATTATCCAGACAAGCTGCAAATGAATTAATATTTGTTACGAATTTGATCGCCGTTCAGCAGCCTTTTCTGAAACCACGCTGAAAATTTGTTAAATTTGCATTTCCTCTAAAAAATTAAGAAAACGTGTAGAAATTGTATGGTCGACGAGCTTGCAAAATTGGGACGTTAGAGACATCAGGCGGTCATTCCCAGAGCGGTCACCTTTTTTATAAAGCGGGGACATACATACACGTTGTCTGCAGAACGCGCACCACCCGTGTTCACATTCTGTGGCGTACGTTTTATTCTGTGGTTACTTTTCTGCAACTTAAGTAAACAACAAAACGAAATGGAGGTGTTAGCGGAGGGCTTTTTCCGTATGTTTTCAGTGCCTTAGTATTTCTCCGGTTTTCTTATAAATCATGGGAAACGGGCACCCACGGCATACAGGGTGTTACATGGATAAATGGAACAATTGAAAAAAAAATTACACCATCTTCCCATGGGGAACCCTGATGAGGATGCGAAGCATCGTGGCGGTTCCGTGTGGTTCCATTGTGTTGCCGTTATGTTGAGTGATCTGGTTTTTACTAGCGCCAGAGGGAATTCCGCGTCCGGGTCCACACCGGTGGCAAAGGCACGCAAGTGCTGTTGTGTTACGGTGAGTAGGCGGTGGTTCTCGAGGCGCCGAAACTCGTCCATCATGTTCTTGTCGATGTTGCCTCTGTGGTAGAATCGGTAGTCTCCGTCAGCTTTGGTGAGGTAAATGTTGTTGACATTGGTGCACCGGCTGAGAGCAATGTATACGCCCTCCTCTTCGCAGCTTTGTTGTTGTTGTTGTTGCGCCTTTAGGTATGGCACATACCCAATCAGGGGATCGGCCAATAAACAGAGGATGGTTAAAATGAATGGAATTCTTATCTAATCACGAGACGTTTAGGAAAGATAATTTAGACCGGTTGGAAAAAATTGAGAAAAAAGGAAAAAAAAACCCTGAAAAATCAAAGCGAGGGTGACCAATCGCAATCATAAAGAGAATCGTTTTGAATTTTCGATGTAGCGCAGGAGGGCAGAGCATACATCCCGGCGGCAGAACCCCGTTTCGGATGTCCCGAACGATAGAATAGCCGGCACTGTTAGGGATATCCCCAAACTACAAAGCGGCACCTCCAGGGACTGACGTCTCAGTCGGGAAAAACGTCGGCATGTCAAAAGGTAGTGATCGACAGACTCGTCTTCGTTGCAATAGCTGCACAGAGCTGTTGGCGCCAGACGAGACCTGTGCAAATACCTATTTCTCGTTCTTCTTCTTCTTCTTCTTCGGCGGTTCCCCTAGGGGAAGATGACGACGGTGGTTGAACGCGAACCTATCTCGTGATGGATTCTTTGGTTGGCCAATCCCTAGGGGCATCCTGCCACAATCAGCATCAGAGGCGCTGCGGACGGGGCTGGTTGAGCTGCAAGGCGCGTGGCGCTTCCCGCCACAGCTTTCCCACTGGAAATTCAGCATCCCCCTCTGAAGTTTTCAGTTCGTCGTTTCCGTTGACGTTCAGCTTCGCGTGCCTTCGTTGTATCAGTAGCTTCTTGACGTAGTTTGAATGAGTCAAGGACATAGGGCGCGTTCGTAGCACTTGCTCCTGTCCCCGATTTGTAGCGTCGTGGGAAGAGCACCGCGTACCTCCCGTTGCGGCCAGAGAGTCGTGGGATCGAAACCGGGCGCCGCTAAATATTTCTTTTTTTTATAGTGTAGTACCGCGGAGCTGTGGGTGCAAGGAGGAGAGTTGCGCATGCGCAGTGAGCGTGTGGACGGCGCCGCCATCAACGACGGAGGACCAGGCGAGCCTAAGATATGCTCCGCATTTAAAATTGTCGTGAGCGAACCGCTGCTCCGTTCGCGCTGAAACTTCCCACGAAGGTCGCATTTTGTCGTCTATTTTGTGTGACACCGGGCACAACGACGGTACATGCCTGTTTATTCTGAAAATAAATAAAAACAATTTTCGCCTATGGGCAAATGCTTGGGGCGTGCAAGCTGATCTTGGGAAGACGGCGCCATACGGTATACGCAGCACGAAACGCGCGATGGCTATTCACGGTAGGAAGGAGCCAAATGAGGTAGCACACGATCAG
Source organism: Haemaphysalis longicornis (assembly GCA_013339765.2). Lineage (NCBI taxonomy): Eukaryota > Metazoa > Arthropoda > Arachnida > Ixodida > Ixodidae > Haemaphysalis > Haemaphysalis longicornis. The sequence continues at coordinate 75,559,907 of CM023453.1, forward strand.
AAAACCTCTTTTGTGGATAGTTTAAGATGGCCACAAATAAGTTACATAAGAGCTCATACGAATCATAATATACTGTTCCCACGGTTCATCGTTATCAATACCAGTCATCTGATTTCAGGTCGCCTTGTCTGCTGTGCCAGGTTTCCCCGCCTTCCGAAATAAGTCTTATGATTCCTCGTTCACGTATGCTGCGTGAAAGTAAAACGAGAACAATGCAGCATACGTGAACGAGGAATCATAAGACTTATTTCGGAAAACGGGGTAACTTGGCACAGCAGACAAGGCGATCTGAAATCAGATGACTGGTATTGATAACGATGAACCGTGGGAATAGAATATTATGATTCGTATGAGCTCTTATGTAACTTATTTGTGGCCATCATAAACTATCCACAAAAGAGGTTTTCTGATCGTGTGCTACCTCATTTGGCTCCTTCCTACCGTGAATAGCCATCGCGCGTTTCGTGCTGCATATTCCAGGTGGCGCCGTCGTTCCAAGCTTGCACGTCCGAATGGGCCGCCATTTGCCCATAGGCGAAAACAGTTTTTATTTATTTTCAGAATAAACAGGCAAGTACCGTCGTTGTTCCCGGTGTAAAACAAAAATAGACCACCAAATGCGACCTTCGTGTGAAGTTTGAGCGTGAACTGAGCAGTGGTTCGCCAAGGAAAAACTTTTAAAGTGTTCCATTGATCGATGTAACCCTGTATAACCTGCTGAACCTCATTGCTATAGGTTACGTACCTGGCGGGGTCAAGTTGGCTAGCACTGCTTTAAGGGCCACGCTGTTTATAGTTTCGTCATCAGAGGCGTATTCGTCGAAGGCATCTCTAAGCTCTTCGTTGGTTTCGCATTCTACTTCGTCGCCGGCCACGTCCCACGCTTCCTCGTCGACACCGTTAGCAGCCTGGGTCGGGAGAGGGAGAGGTGCAGTGGAGGTCACGTTGACGACATGCTTTTTGTGGCAGTAGCGAGTGCGCTAACATGCATGGAATCCTTAACTGACTTTTCATAGAGTTACCAAACGCAGTCTTTATTTATTTATTATTATTTTTTTTCATGTGGAACCTGGCGCATCGCTGATAAAATTGAGGTAACACGAAGTGGCCGGGTTCAGACTCATGCGGCTTTGCAGTAGTTTGGTACGTCGCAAACTCACACGAAATGAATTATATGGCAATCCCCAGCAATTCAGTTTTCTTCATACGCGTGGTAACGGGCTTCAATTTAAAAACGTTAGTTAAAGCAAATATTACCACCGTCACTGTAGCTAAAGGACCGCGTTAATCTCGCCGCAAGCACACGGAGGCGGCGGGGGGTCATAAGGCAATTCGTTAGGACTCAATTCCATGAAGGTCGCAAAAAAAGCAAAAAAAAAAAAAAACGAAAAATGAAGGAAGTTCACACTAACGCGTAACTTGAAGGTAGCGAAGCTGTACGCAACCTTCACGACAATCACGACAGTATAAGTCCACAATTGCAGCTGATTTGCTTCTTCGCTGCCGCGCAACGACCTTTACTCCATCATTGGTGCTAGAAGTGTGAGCTGCCTTCATTTTTTTGAAGTGATAATCATTGGACATCGCCTCGGAGGGACGTACGCTATGACGCGTCTTTCTCGTCCCGAGCAAGCGTTGCACGATTACAGCGAGCGCTGGAGGCTTTCTCGTTCCCAGCAAGTGTTGGCACGATTGCCGCGAACGCTAAAGTTTTTTTTTTTTTTCGCCAATCTTGGCCCATCTCCCTAAGTGGGTATGCTTGGCTTGACAGACGTGGGCCGGGGACGCTGGGCGGTCGCTGCAAGGCACGTACACACGAGCGCTCGGCATTTTCTTGGTTTTGTTAACTGCCGAGGAGTCGCCACGAGGCCCGCGCTCACGTGCGCGCGCTGGGCAATTTATTGGTATTTTTAACTGCGGACACGAAAGATTACGATCCGCGGAACAGCATCGCTGTGAAAAAAAAAAAAAAAGCTTCCTTCATATATGAGCCGTGTCCCTGGAGGGCGGCGTGCTTACATCAGTATGATACAACGCTATCATTGATTGCTACTTTGTTTTCCTTTAAAGTGACTTCAAAAGGTTACATTCCACATGGCATCCCGATGTTGCCTTCGTGTGACGCAAATGATCAGATTCGTCGATTAATAGCAACATCCCAAAGTCGTTAAAAATCCAGCGTGAGATTTTACCTGTACAAAAGTCAACGTAGGACTCGTCGGGAAAGCTTCCGCGGGCTAGAACCAACTTTAAGAGCCTGGGAAAGGGGACGATCGGAAGTTCAGAGGACAATTCGAGGCCACGTCCTACATTTCCTTCCCGGTTGGCGACTTCATAAAGTTGCCTTCTTTGCTATGATGGCCAGTATTTCGAACCATCGCCTATAGAGCTTCTAAAAACTGACACCATGGGCGTTCAAAGTTTTTTTTTTTTTTTTTTTTTTTTTGTGCGATAGAATGCCCGTTGGCATAAAAATAACTTATTTACAAATATACATGGGCCCCGGTCTCTCGAAGGAAGTCAAGAAGGGAGCGGTGGTGGGGTCCCCAGAGCCACCGCTGAAGGTCGGGGGGTCTTCCAGGATGGAGGCCTGTGCCTCTCAGGTGTCGCTTTCTGGCTGAGGCCAGTGAAGGACACGCCCATATGAGATGGTCCGCGTCAGCTTGTGCGGCCGGAGCTGTGCAGAAGGGGCAGGTGTCGTCGAACGGGGCATGGTAGCGTGGTGGCCACGCCCGGGTCACAGCAGGTGAAAGCGCCACTCCAACGCGAAGTCTGCGCAGCAAAACCTCTTCCCAGCGAGCAAGTCTACTGGGAGGTCCGTTCCACACGGGGGGATGAGGGCACGTGTGGCGCGACGCAGATCGTCCTTCCGTTGGAGAAAGTTTTCTATCGGACCGAGTTCTTAACATTGGCAGCGGCCGAGGAATATACGTCGGGTGACAAGCCATATCCACTGCAATGTGAGCGGGGAGCGTATTCCGCCTAACCCACACCAGCCTGAGAGGGCAGGGGTACGTGTCTAGTAGTGTGTGGATGTCCCTTGAAATGGTACAATTGTTCGATACTTGGCGTAAATCCCGTATCGCCGCGGTGGAGTCCGTATAAAGATGTAGGATAGGAACCCACGGGGGCGCGCTGTAGGGCCGGCGTTAGTGCCTGTAGGCCATCCCGGATGGCTGTGAGCTCCGCCAGTAGAGAGGGCAGGGTGCGGATGGTTTGGTAGAGGCAAGTTTGTAGAGGCGTCAGGATAAACGGGACACTGTATCGCCGTAGATAAAACGCCATCCTGGGCACCAGCGTCCACGAAGGCCTCTATCGCCTCGTACTGGGTCGCAGCCGTCAGTAGTGGTCCTCTCGCACATGCTTTTCCGGTAGTTCGAGTGTGCAGTCTAGTCAGTGGTCGGTTGTCGGTCACCTGGTGATACCGCCACGGCGGCCTGGTTACAGGGCGATCTGGTGAAGCAGGTAGGGAACAGCCCATATAGCTAGCCAAGGCCGCTGCTTCCGCAACAAAAGTACGTTTGTGTATGCGGGCTGAGCGACGTTGTTCGACGAGTTCGTCAAGCGTGTTCAGCTGAGCCTCAGCTTGGAGCGATGGTATCGGGGTCATTGCAGGAAGGCAGGTGATGGTGCGCATAGCGGCTCTGTTGATAGCCTCAAGTCGGGCCCACTCCGTCTGAGTCATGTACTGGAATTGGGCCTGATAAACCAGTCGAGGCTGCAGTACTGACCTCACCAGGAGGCGAGCCATCTTAGAGCAGGAACCACCAGACTTCTGTGAGATGCGTCGAATCAGGTGAAGCATCTGTCCTGCTTTTTGTCGGGCAGATCGAAGCCACATGGCAGCCGACCCAGACGCAGAGATTTCCAAACCTAGCACGCGAAGAGATGCGGCGGTGCGTACGGTTTGGCCGGAAAGTTGCAGTATGAGGGGAGAAATCGCTAGTTTGCGACGGCCCCAAGCACTGGCCACAGGCAGAACGGCTGTTTTGTCCGCTGAAAGTGTCAGTCCAGCGTATTGACACCATGTCTGCGTGTCTCTCAAGGCCTGTTGAAGGCACACGTTTTGGCGATGCAGGTCTGGGTGGACGGTCCATACCGTTATGTCGTCCGCGTAGACGAGGAAATGCAGGTCCGGTATGGAGCCCAGATGCCAGGCAAGCGGCAACATCATAATATTAAAGAGGAGGGGTGAAATAACTGACCCCTGAGGTACTCCGCGAACTGGTGTGAAGTGGCCATAGCTTCCCCGCCGATTCGTACAGAGAAGGATCTTCCAGTAAGAAAGGTCTCGATGAAAGCGCACACCTTGTCTGGTAGACAAAGACTTCGGAGAGTTTCCAGGATTGCCCCGTGGCTGACGTTGTCGTACGCCTTGTGGATGTCCATAGCAAGGACTGTCCGCACTTTGTGTGAACGACCTCCCAGTAGCACCATTGACGACAAATGGCCCAGCCCATCCTCTGTACCCAGACGAGGTCTAAACCCGATCTGGGCTGGGTGGTACCATTGGAAGGTGTCCAACCACCATTGAAGGCGGGCTGCCAGCATGCGCTCCAGAAGCTTGCAAAGCGTGGACGTCAAGGCGATTGGGCGCAAGTTGGGAAGATGGTCGGGTGACTTCCCTGGCTTCGGTATAGGCACAATGTCTGCGTGAAGCCACGACTCTGGTATTTGGGCAGAGAGCCAAACCTCGTTGATGTAGTTGAGGAGATGGCTAAGCGCTGGCTCATCGAGGTTCTTGTACACCTCATATGTAATGCCGTCCGGTCCCGGAGTCGTCCGAAGTTTTGCGTGGTCAATCGCAGCTAGGAATTCAGCCATTGTAAAAGCAGATTGAATTCCATGAGCCGCGTCGTCAGAGGGCGGTGAACCAACCCGATGTGACAGAGGAAACGGGCACGGGCTACTGGCTGGAAGGATGTCATAGGCAGGGTACAAGGCGCGGGCAACATCGGTGGCGAATTGGTCGGGAGTCTTGCCCGATGCCAGACATGCACTGGCTGCCGCATCCGGAGTGCGGCCTCCACTTTCCATCGCCCGAAAGGTGCGCCAGATGGATGATGTAGTCGCCGATGGGCCGAGTGATTCACACCAGCTCAGCCATCGCTGCCTTGACAGACGTTTCTCATGACGCCTGGCAGCCGCAGTCAGGCGTTGCAAGCGTATTCGAGCCTCCACAGACGAGGGATCTCGTGAGGCAGCCACTTCAGCTTGCTTGCGCTGGGCCCATAGCTGCAAGAGTCGGAGGTCAGGTTTTGGCCGGGACTCCTCTACCCACGTTTTCTGAGAGGCGTCATTCAGAGCATGCCTAATAACAGCGATTGGATCTGGGCTGAGCGCCGTGAGGTTTGTGTTGGTTTTACCCCGAAAGTCATCCCAATTCACAACCGTGCAGCTACGCCGAAGGCGACGCGTCGAGCTCGGGGTAATGCCAATCGCAATGGGGTGATGGTCACTGCCCCAGCAGTCTGCTTCTCGCTGCCATGATACCGTATCACCCCCAAGCCACCATGTTAAGTCAGGTGAGTACGGTGGCATCCGAGGATGAATACATCGGCGCGTAGGGCACGAAATGTCATTAGAAGCGTAAAGTTAGCATCACGGAAGTGTTCTAGTAGCACACGCCCGCGTTCACTTGAGGTGGGGTACCCCCAGTCACAATGAGGAGCATTGAAGTCCCCAGCCACAAGTATGGGACAGGCTGCGTTCGAACGGCGCAAAGAGGATAGCCAGCCCAATCGTAGCCGAGGTGCACGTCCGCTGTGTGGGCGCACATAGCACGACACAAGAATCACAGCGCACCGGGGCAGTTGCACCTTAACCGCCACCACTTCTTGCCATGCCGTGCACCACGTGTGTAAGGGGATCGGAGTTTGTGGCAAAGACGTAAGTACATAAATGGCAGCTTTGCCTGGCGGAGAGCTGGTGGGGCCACAGCGACGATCAGGTATGGATGGATTAGCGTAAGCGGTGAATTTGGGAAGACGAGGCAGGCAATTGGTCTCTTGTAAGAGGAAAGCCCAAGCACTAAGTTTGCCCAGGCGAAGACGTTCCCGAAGCTCTCCAATTTTTGTTGTGAGCCCGCGACAGTTCCACTGCACTAAGTATTGTGGTTCAGGCATAATGGAGTTGGGCTGCTAACACCGACACCAATTGCTGTAGCTGCTGCATCACAAAGTGTAGTAGGTCTTGGTGGTTAAGGGCAGAGGAGACTGGCTTTGCCGTGGTCAGGCTGGAGGGCGAGAAACGGGTCTGATTGGAAAGACCTTGTTGTGGAGGCTGCTGGCGTTGCGGGCGACGAATTAGCCGAGCACGGCGCTGGGTGAGCTTCGTGACCTCAGCTTGCAGAAGGGCCAACTGATGGTCTACCTCAACCAGCTCGTCCATATCCCGAGATTCCTTTTCACTTTGACCTTGCTTATTCCGCTGGCGGCGGGAGCGGTGGAGCACGTCGCGGTACGTCGGTCGGGACAACGTTGTAGTGAGAGATTGGGCGCTCTCCGGAGGATCCGCATTGTCTTCCTCCATTGTGTCCTGCTCCTCATCCTCCAAGCAATCAAACCGGTTAAACGTAGGAATTCCGCTGGGACCAGACTGGCGCCGCCACGCCTTTCGCTTAGCACGTATAGCTTTGAATTTAGTGGGACATTTTTTATCCGTAATCGCATGGTCATCTGTACGGCACAGACCACACCGAAACTCGGTCTGCGGCGATGCAGCCGACTGCGTAGCTGGTGGCTCTGATGCATCGGTAGCCGGTGGTTCTGGTGTAGGGAATGGGCACGACTTGCTCATGTGTCCCTGACGAAAGCACCGATAACAGTGCACCACTCCGGCTTTGTATGGACGTGGGCGAAGTACGCACCCGTTGTACAGGAAACGGTCAGGTGGCTCCAGCGGGCCTCGTAGAGTAACAAGGCACGTACGGCCGGATCCCATGTACCGCACAAGGAGCACCTGGTGGGTGGCGCACCGGATGCCAGACCGGAGGTCTTCTGGATTTTCTCCTGGGTCCACGCCGGAAACGACATAGCGCCTGATGTCAGTTCCTGATAGCAGGTACGCTTGTATAGACAGGCTCTTGAAGTAACTTTGAGGTGAGGTGATTCGTTAGAGGTGTACAGGGCTGAGAAATTGAACATCAGGAAGGAAAATTTCTACGATAATTCCCAGGGCAGTGCTTTGCTTTTTGAGGCTAGAGCAGGTTGCCTGCGAACTAAGAGTTTTGTGGGGAAGTATTCACAAAATGATGGGGTATGCGTGGTCTGCGGAAAAAGAAACAAACTATGCGGCACATAGTGTCAGAATGTGAGGGTATCCATCCAAATCTACATGAAGGAAATATTGGGCTTCCAGAAGCCCTAGGATTTAAGGGTATCAGAGAGGAAGTTAACTTCAAGGCTGTCGAGGGGACGAAAAGAAGATTAGAATGCCGGTGGACGAAAAGCAGAGAGGGGAATATTGCCTAGGACAGTTACCACCTGTAACAGGAAAAAAAAGTATTTCGGGCCTAATAAGCTTTAGTGCCTGCCCTAAGCAGCGCTAGTATTAAACCAAGAGTGTAAAACATGGTTATATTAGTCCTTTTTGGTAAGATGACACGTTATCATCCCGCTTCAAAGGGGAAACCAATAGCAATCATCATCATCATCATCAACTAATGTTCGATTCAGAAGAGGAGCAGAGGCAAAAGTTTTCTACTAGAAATTGGAAAGTCTTTACGCCGAGGAACACACGGGCACTGGTGGATTTATCCTGTCGAATCTGAATACATTCGGATAAGGCTGTAGATCAGGAAGTTGCAAAACCTGCCCGCTTGATCACTCCTCTTCGCATTTCGCCTATTCCGACAGCCAACTTGTAACTGAATTTGGATTGAATCAATGTCCTGGCAGTTAGGCCTTCCTCACACCCCTTCCCCCTATTAGCAGCTCCTTCCGCCTGGGTAGCGTCGATAACTGCTGTTGGCATGCAGTGCTACGAAACTTCGGTAGGAAGTGCGAGATGTCAGGCAGTTACCAAGCAACAGCTTAAATCATTACTACTTTCCGGCGGCCACACCACATAGCGCACTACACTCAAGTCCGAAAGCGCACTTACATGAAGCCGTTCTCGGACGTCAGCAGCATCCTCGTCATGCTCCCTGAAACAATTGTCAGAGGCGGTTGAGCTATGAATGGAGCTTTTATGGCATGTTTGTTACGCGCGCTTAAGCACAAAGAACTTCCGTTCTTTTCAGACCAAACGTCTCAACGGGAATACAATCAAGGTCACAAGCGAACGTTTTTATTAACGGCGGAATTGATCCCGGCAAAACTGAGCACACTAAATTAATGAAGACGTAACGTACGGTGGAAGTAGAGTTTGGAGTTACGTATACATGATAAATTTGCGAGAAATAAAATAAAGGAAGATATTTAAACATACCTCTACACGTTTGTGCTTATGACACCACAAACACAATCGAATTAATTTGGACTTTTGATTTAGGAGAATGTAAAGCGGACAAATAATCTTATCTAAGGACGTACTGGCAAAAGTGCAACGTCAGCCGACGATCCCGAAAGAGTGCTACGCGACAAAAAAAAAAGGGTAAACATTTACAGGCGAGTTCCTTACAAGTGCAGGTCGGGCTAATACCTGCTGACAGGTCCTCAGTAGTGACCTGTATTTGTACCTGTATTTGCTGTGACCTGTATTTGTCCGAAAGCGTCTTCCGAGCCTTATATTTGTCAGCTACGTGCCGTGTGGTCATGCACCAGCTATAGGTCATAATACATAGACATACTTTTAATACTTCGAGTTTCTGCTTACGTATGAGGCAATATTATCTTCGAGTATGATTTATTTTCTTTCCCCGCGGCTCGTGATGTGCCGATAGAGCCGCTACTCAGTCGTCACAGAACACGTCACCACTCTACAATAATGAATCACACTACTTGCAACGTGAATCGCAGCTTACATACCCCTTGAAAATTTGACCTTTCTTCGAGCATCGTGAGATTCTGTTAGCATAGCCTCCCGTGTGCGGGCAGGTTCGTGTCGTGAGACCCCACCCTCTTTTCGACAGTGAACGCTCACCTCCCGCCCGCCATATCTAGCCCCCACCCCTCTTTCCCCACACGAGACATCTCACCTACCGTTGACGTTACGCCTCCGTTATATAAATATACCGTTAGGTCTTATGGCCAACACTCGACGCGTGCGTTCAGCGCCGCCCAGATAGGCGCGAGCGCAGCGTATACCCGCCCAGTAAGCCCATGATCACTTCTGGGCTGTCCTCTCGCCCGATTGTGTGAAGATACTACCGAGTCAATGCTACTCCAAGACGCAGCCTGTGTAGCAATGTCTCTTGACTTCGACGAAGACGAGGAGCATGACTGACCCAGTCATCCCCTTAAAAGAAGCGTAATCGCACCGGCACGAGCTTGCCGTGTCGGTGTATATGCGCAGTAGGAAGTCCCCGGGTTCGTCGGCATGGTAGGTGGCCGGGACGATGCAGAAGTTTCCCGGTGGAAGACGCAACCGGCGCGTGACCTGGCGACACTGCGTGTACTGCTCGCAGCGGCCCACCTCCAAGTCGCCATTCAGCTGATCGTCGGTCAGCGGCCGGGGACAGCTGTCGGGGTCCTCGACCTGCCACAAGGAAGGGAAGAAACGATCGCCACCATCAACCCTAAAAGGAAATCGAGAAAGCACTGAGCATATGTGCAACTGCGGGGACAAATTCGAGTTTGTTCGTTATTTCGAGAAATTCGCAAACTGTTTTCGTATAATATAAATACTAGCCCTGCAATCTTGTTATAAATTTCCTTCGTAAGAGGTGGTATCCCGCCACGTGGACGATGATAGGCGGCTGTCCCTGCTGCTACTGCTTGGAAATCCAGGTTATTTGACATCCAATGTTATACAGACACCAGTCGGCTCGAGCACTAGCCTCCTCTCGCATCACGTGCAAACGACCTCGAAATCACCTTGAATATCCTCCAACGGCCTTGAAGTGGCTTTGCCGCGTGATCTTCAGTACTGTGGGCTGAGTTACAAAGGCGGATTCAGGGAAAGGAGCTGTGGGAGCAATCGCCCAATTTTTCAGATTTTTTGTTGTTTCGCATGACGAAATTGCTATACACCAGTGGCTGTTTCAAAGCTGGTATATGTTAAACTCTTACTCCTACAGTAGCCGCACAGGAGCCGCAGTACGTTCCAATAAATAAATAAAAATCCTATTATGAACTAGTACTGCTTAATTCTGGCTCAGATATAGGTTTTTTCAACGCAGAACATTTGACGAGTAAATGACAGGAGTGGTGGCAGCGATGAGAAAACGTCAGCACTAATACTCGCTCACTTAGCTTCGGCTCGCGAAATAAAATTAATTGTGCTAGCTGGCGTCATCGCCTGACAACAACATTTTGACGCCGGTTGCAGGTAACAAGCCTCAAACAGCGTATACCTGGTAGACGGAGAAACCTATGGGCAGCCACATTTCGTCGTGCGACTGGAGCCAACGACGGTTCTTCTGAAGCAGTGCCACGATCACGGTGCACACGTCGTCCTCGGCAGGTTCGTGAAGGGTTACCATGTACTGCGGGTTGGTGTAGAACCACTCTGCGGTGTAGGTACAGCAGACAGAAAGCCCCCCGTAGGTCGCATTAAAACAAAAAAAGCGCTGATCATGGGAGGATGGACTAGTATGAATTCTTTTGCACGCGTAGATTTGGGGCAAAGATTGAACTTCATGAAATAACATAAGGGAAGCAACCACCCAACGGTTTCCTTTTTATAAAACAGCCTACTCAAGAAACACGTGTTCTGGTCAAACGAAAGTAGATTTGACTTGCGCCTTCGGGTTTCTTGTAGTAGCGACCTTGCCCGGAATTTCTGACTTGAGAATTGCCACTAAGCGAAAACAGGGAGTATAGTATATATGCGCCAAGATGGCACCAATCAAGAGAAGCGCGTGCAAAGGAAAAATGAAGCGCAATGCCTACGAACGGGCCAAGCGTGAACAGAATACCTCCCCAGAAATTTGATGCGCCTAGATTAGATGCAGAGCCAACAGTAAAAAAAAAAAAAACCTAATAAAACGAGAAAAAAAAACTGTCCGGTTTTGCGTTACGCTTGCTGCACAGGGCGATTTAAAGTAATCTCAAAGGCATTCGTTGACATGTTGACGCAGATGAGGCAGTCCAAAAAGCTCGTGAATTAACGGTGTCTATCCAACGCTGAGCCCAAACAAGGGCTAAAGGCACAGATGCCGACAAGCTGGTACTAATAGTACTTTATGGTTGAAAACCTGTAAGCAAAATTCGGTGCACATGCAGATACACAATTTTGCTGAAGGGTGATTTACACTATTCTTTCAGGACTGTTTAGAACAGTGAAGAGGGGTGCGATGAATAAAAGGATAGTGCCATCCTTGTTCCTTTGTAACACGCAGGACAAGAACGACGTATAGAAGCACCTCTATTTCTTTCCGCAACACGGTTACCCGAATGCACAGACAGCGTATACGTGTTACAGGAGGCGCTGATGGTTCTCCAATGTTTAGAGTTAATGTATGTAGCTCCAGCACTGGAGCTCCCAGAGGGAGCTATATATAGAGGAAATTTATCCTATGCAGTTGGCCGCCACCCCGTTGGAACTGTGCCATACTGGTACATCCTGCATACTTTTCTCTGCATATGCAGCTGCGCGAAAGTCGTGCTGTGCGCCTCGCGCCAGAGGAGATTTTTTTTTTTCTTGGAATTTCTTATTTAACGCCGCCGGACCAAGCTCAAGATTAAAATGCTCCGCTGTTAAGATTGGTTTTCGTCAGGCTGACATACCGCCACTTCCTCCGGCTGTGAAACCGGGAACCCAGGAGCCTTCGAACTTGGCCACCTGCCACATCCTCTGGCCGCCTTCGTCACTGTCCTCTCTGGTCAATGATCTGGGATCCAAGTGGCAGATGTCGATGAGGTGGAAGTGCTGGAGGAAGTCCTCCTCCGATATCCTGCCGAAAGACAAGCCGCATACGTGTTACGGCGGAAGCCTTGCATTTCTCATGGGAAGGTGACCTCGAATGACCTTGGCGTAGATCAGAGCAGAACAAAAACTGGCACAAAAATGTTATGGGACCCAAGGAAGGGCAAAAAAGTGTGTGTGTGTGCGTGTGTGCGCGTGTGTGAGAGAGAGAGAGAGAGAGAGAGAGAGAGAGAGAGAGAGAGAGAGAGAGAGAGAGAGAGAGAGAGAGAGAGAGAGAGAGAGAGAGAGAGAGAGAGAACACTCACCAAAATTCTCCGTCTTCGCGAACCACGAGGCCAAACAGATCTCGTTGCTCTTCGTCGATTGCAGCCCACTCTGAAGACCTGCGTTCACCGGGGCAACAAGCTTATTTTGAGAAGCCGCCTAGAACGATTTCTTGCCTCTTCAAGACTTGAGGGGTAGAGCTAGCTAGTATTGCATGGAAGATATCGCTAATGTTATGCGGACGAAAGACAACATAGACACGTGGGAAGTGTACACTAGCAGCTACAGACGAGAAAATCGCGCTTTTTTTGGAATAAAGTGATCTCTGGTGTCACGAAATGGGACAGAATTTAGCCATGGAAAGAGCGCACTCTTTAGTGCATGCCTGTTGGCCCGCGTGGCACGGCTTATCTTACTATAATAGCAAGGGAAGAGACGAAGAAATTTGTCCAGTTCAAGCATCTGCTTATACGTTGCTTGCTTACTTGCTTTACTTTGACGTCTCACTTTACTTAGCATGTTACTTTGACGTCTCACACTTTCAGATAAAAAAGCTATCCTATCTATCACTTCGGCGTTTATGCCCACGTCCGTCTCTGAGAGATCACAAAATTGGTAAACGACAGTGTGATGTTTATGTTAAGAATTGTAATATAATCACTTGGATATTATGCTACTGCTCCATGTATCAGAAGGAAAAACATTTCCAGTATTTGTTAGTTGTGTTAGGGGTACTTTAACCGCTAATGCCATGACATTTACGGCCTAAATTTATTTCAGCCTCACTCAGTCGCAAATAATGTGCATTAAAGTCTTCACTGTTTTGCTCGTATCGGTTTCAGTATACGCGGTTTGCGCAAAAATGTCTTTTGTTGAGACTAGGTCTATTTCCGATACATCTTCAGGGGCGCTGCAGGCGTGGGGCGCTATTCGTTTCTGAATCAAGAAGTTGCGAAGGGGACTCGTACGCTCGTACGCCAGAACCTAAAACACTAAAAAGTGCGCCAGTGACCTTATCACGCCATGAAATTCTGCTCTTTCGGGGAAATTTCAGGTGTGGTGGCGTACTTTTTTTCACACAACCAGCGATATGGACAGATGTGCTTCATCAGCTCCTCTTATTCTCCCAGAAACATAGAAAAAATAACAAATCGTTGTCGAAAAGCAAGCTTTACAAGATAACGAAGTTCTGAGAAAACCTAGTTGCGTTACCCATCAGACCAGGCACCCCGCCATTCGCCAGATACCGGGCCGTGCGGATTCCTGATTCGAATTAAGTTGACTTCGTCTTCTTCCACATACACCTGCAGGGTAGAAATAGAAGAACCACAATCGTTAGTGGATAGGCAGAAACTTCATACATCGAAGCACATTGTGGACGATTCGGCAAGAATGTATACCTAAAAGCTATCAAAATCGCTCGACGAACATGTAGGGGTATACAAATAGAAAAAAAAAGATAGAAAAAAAAGATCGTGTTTCCTATCGTAGTTTGCACTAATATTTCACATGGTGCAATAGTAGCGTGTACTGTTGAGCAGTGGTACAATTCTTGGCGTCACAAAAAATTTGCTATGCTGAGCCTTGCCGCAACAGTTGCCTCCAGTTGGCAGGAGCCTCTAAGGATTCTTTTTTTTTCTTCCTTCTTATCCCCCCCCCCCCTTTTTTTTTTAAAGAATGCGAATCACAAACTTCAGAAGACAGTGAGAATATCACAGTGGAGAGAGGAAGGGGATCATGTTATACTGCTCACAAGCCCGTCGTTATAATCATTCTAAAGTTACCAAAGTATTCACAAAGCAGGCTTCATGATACTACGAGCCAAGTACCCGAAGCACATGGCTTCGGTGACGGAGTTGTGGGGGGGCGACGCCTTCTCCGGTGGAAAGGCTCACTGCCGTCGGGAAGGCGAGGCTCCTATGTGTTACACTTTATGGCAGACAAACGCAGGTTGCTTCTCGTACTCTAACTTGGATGCGACATCCACTTTCGTCTACCGTACAGAAACGGCCCTGCCTGCGCGGCTCAAAGCACCAATTAAACAATGTGACAGGCTGCGCACTGCAAACCTAGACACGCTTATGTCAAGAGCAGATACCGAGCGTTTATGAAGTCGGGATGACTTCGAAACTAGTCCGTTCCTAGGAAAGAACATTGAGCACCATGAGGGACCGATCCAACTGTAGGTGCTTCAACGATCAACTCTCGACATTCGGGGTGTGGACAGAGGTTATGAACGACACGAAGGAGGATTACCTTCGCCAAGTGACACGATCTCGCTCCCAGCATGCGCCAGACGGAAGACCGCCTCACCATGCCGATTTACTTGGCCACATGACCGAGTCGAGTGAACGAAGGGAAGAGTTCTTACCTTTTCTGCACCCGTGACGCTGTACTCGTGGAGGCCGACGAGGCCCTCTGCGCTTTCCCCTTCGCGCTGGAAGTTAAAAAGAAATTACGTTGCACTCGGAATAATCCGACTTGGTGCCCAAACCGCTCGGAAGCTGTGAGTAAAATTACTTGACAAGAAAGCGGGCTCCGGTGACTGTCTTTTCTGATTAAGCGGGTTACCAAGACGTTCGTGCAGACGGCATTCGAAATACGTTGAAGAACTCAAGTTCTCTAAATCAGTTTAATATCACCGTGCGCCTGCACAGTTACGGCATGCATAATGTCAATATAATAAATCAGACAAATATAATGATTACAAATAAAGAATATAAAATATAACAAAACATAAAATAAGTATCAGGTAAATGGTTACGTAAACAGGTAATGGTAATCAGGTAATGCTCGGACAATTCCAAGTTCCCATAGTTACGCATTTTTTCAACGGGATTCGAACGTAGGACGAAGAGATCGGTAGCCAGATACTGTACCGACTGTGTTTCTTCATTCATCCATTAGACTATTTTGGGACGTTTCAGCCGAGTACTACAGCAGGCATGAAGACTCGTAACACTTACAGTAATAGAGCACGTGATGAGTGACTTTCTCTCTAAAGCCTTCCGAACAATGTTGAAGAAGTCATCTCGTATGCTCTCGCAGCGGACTTCTTCGGCGATGCCCCCGGTGAGAGTCTCCAGGGCTTCGGCTCCGGTCCCGCCTTCGAGAGATGCGTAGCCTCCGTGCAATCTGGAACACGTGAGGTACATAGCTGGAGTGCTTTAATTGCCTCACGTTACACTTGGTTTGCGGAATATTTTTTTATGAAAGCCTTCCGAATACTTACCCTGATTTCGTCTAACAGCCCCACTGTCATGGTAAGACAAATTCGTAGAAGTGGCCCTAATGTGACATTGGTACCAGGAAAAATATGGACCCTCGACAAATGTTATTTTCCTCGTTGTAATGTTATGAGGAAGGCTTTTTCTTTTAGCGCTTCTGGTATTGTCACTTCTTAGACAAAAACTAGAAGTATTGGCTCTTTTTTCCTTCTTTTAGGGCTTCCCATAAGTAGGTTGGGGGTAGCGGCGCCTTCATTGTCAGGCGAAATGACAAAAACTGCACAGGCTCACTTGGCGTAGGCCTTCTCAAGCAGCGCGCTCCAGAACTCGTGGGTAGTGCTGGAAGTCATGAAGACCAGGCAACCGTGATCCTCGCTGAAGGGCAGGCGGTCATCGACGACGACGTCGATCCACCGGTTGGCCTTCCACAGGCGAAAATGAAAGATGCCAGCGTACTCGCCTTCCGCGAAGCTTTGGCCTTGGGGCACAACGCTGTTGAAGAGGTCTTCGTGCAGCGTCAGCGAAGATATGGAAGCCACGACCCAGCAGTTCCCTAAATAAGAGAGAGTTAGTTCCCTTACGGGTCCATGGTTGCGGCGGTAGTGACAACCAAAGCAGAAGCTGACGAGTGGGTCAGTGGAAGCACACGAGTACGAGGAAAGGCAGAGGTTTTCAGATGACAGTCAACACCATTATACAGAGACTGGGTCTTTGTAAATGTGCTTTCACACACTGATTTAAGTATTGCAGTGAAGCCTTGTGAGAGTAAGCTCCGTATTCTGAGCTTTTCCTCCGCTCGAGCCTCCAGTGGAGAAGATCGTTGAAAGCGAGTTCCCCCATACATAAGCACTGTAGAATCACTCCCACAACCGAGTGAGGGAGCAAATGGAGTGAAGGAGGAACTCAGAATACGGCCCTAAGTCTCGTAAGAAAAGTCTTGGAGGACTCCAAGTCTTGGAGGACTTCACATGTTGTTTGTTGCTTTGTTTGTGTTTATTGGCGCAAGGGTATCTACGACCGAAGAGCGCCAGACTGTATTAGGTGGTCTTCCAATGTCAGTTTCAGGCACGAAATATGTTTGAGATGAGTATGGTATTGCCTAAAAAATGTATACATTGGTGTAGACGACCCATAGACTAAAACATGAAGATGCTCTTAATGATGGATAAAAGAGGTTTGTGACTGAGACGTGACATCGTCTGGGGCCTCAGAGGGTGATGCTCTAGCGGGGCTTTCTGTGTACACAAAAGAAGCATCAGGATCTCCCTCAAAAATGAGGCGGTCTAAAGTCACGTCCTGTATGATATGAGTTTCAAGAAATTGATATTCGCAATGTACGTTAGGAGACATTTGTGAGTGAACATTGGTTCATCTCCTAGGAAAAGTGAAGGGTGTAGTGGAATGTTGTATGTGTAGAGTTTAGGAAAGTGTCGTTTTCTCGCGGCATTGACGGATGTGCACTCAATACGTGGAGCACGGAAAGCCGTGCAACACACTTGTCGCAAACTGGTGGGAGTGTGCATTAAAAAAAATGCGTGTGTGACGTGAGTGTGGCCTATTCGCAATCTGCAAATGGACACTTCTGTGAACCTATCGTGTTTATCAGTGACGTATTTACCTATGTATGGTTTTATTGTGTGTAGTTTGTTATGTGATTCTTTGTTCCATTCCTGCTGCCATCGTTCTCGGAGTCTATGTCGTACAGCAGGTTGCATGTCTAGGTATGGCACCAGAGGTTCGTGCGCGCCAGCGCGAAGAGCTGCCGCCGCAGCATATTGGTCAGCAATTTCGTTTCCACAAATGCTGCTGTGCACCGGCACGCAGCATTTCCGAAGCATAAGCTGACGTTATCTTTCTAATGAGTCGTTTTAAGACAGGATTTTTACTTGGTTTTACTAAGTGTAATGCGCTCACGACACAGAGAATCTGTAAAGATAACAGAACGTTGTATGTTTGTTTCCATGATGTGTTCTACCGCAATTAAAATCTCACGCTCTTCTGCTGTGAAAATACTGCAGTTTCTTTTCAGTGTCTTTGTACTAGTGAAGTTGGGGCCATGTACAGCGCATGAGACCGCGGAAACGGATTTTGAAGCGTCATGTGTAGAATGTGGCATACGAGTACGTATGTTGCAACTACTGTAGAAAATGCTGTAAAATAAACTCCTTCGGTGCGTTTCTTTTCTCAATTAGTTAAGATACATCACACGACACTGGACGTGCATCCAAAGGGACAACAAGGTCAGTAGGAGCAGTTCTGTATAGGTCGTTCATCGTGATGCCGAGTTCCTCGGCCTGCGGGCCAATTCGCAAGGCGAATTGCATGGTGATGGATGGATGGTTAAGGAAGAGATTGCTGGCCGACGTGTTCGTAATGATTAGAATTACTTGGATGATTTGTCAATGACGCCACCTTGAGAGCATACATGATTGCTGTATAAGAACGCTGGTGGTCCAAACACCACTGGCCACACTCAACGTATAAGCTTTGGGTGGGGCTTGTCCGAAAGGCTCCGGACGCAAGGGTGAAGCCCTGAGTGCAGAACTGAATCCAACATTTTTAAGGCTGTTTCAGTGGCGGATCCATATATTAAACTGCCATAGTCCAGGCGCGACCTCACCAAGCTGTTGAAGAGACGCAGAAGGCACGTTTTGTCTGCTCCATATGACTGGTGGGTCAAGACTTTCAGTATATTCATTGCCCTGGCACACATTTTTTTGTTTTATGTGTGGAATAAACTTTAACTTATCTAGCACAACACCGAGAAATTTATGTTCTTTTTTAATTGGAATGACCACACCATTCAGAATAATATTAGGATCTGGCCTTATGCCACGCTGCCTGGAGAACAAAACACAAGTGCCGTTTTCAGGATTGACCTTGAAACCATTTTCATCAGCCCACTTTGCAAGTTTGTGAGCACCCAAGTGTAACTGCCGCTCACAGATTGAGAGATTACAAAATTTATGGCTCATTTGAATATCGTCAACGTAAACCGAGTAGAAAATAGTGGGCGGCAGTGCCTTTCGAAATGAGTTCATTTTGACGATGGAAAGTGGGCAGCTCAGCACGCCACCCTGCGGGACCGCGTTTGCTTGATTGTGTGTTCTAGAAAGCAATGCTCCAACACTTACGCGAAAAGTTCGTTCAGACATGTAGCTTTCTATAGTGTTGAGCACATTTCCAGATAGACCGTAACCTATGAGGTCACGCAGGATGCCGCATTTCTATGCAGTACCGTACGCCTTTTCCAAGTCAAACATACAGTGCTACCTGTGGATAAAAGCATCTTTGACGTACGATTCCAAAGCCACAAGCTGGTCGGCCATAGACCTTCCCGCCGTGAAGCCTGCCTGGCAGTTATCCAGAATACCATGGTACTCTGAAAAAAGTGCACAAGCCTTTATTTACCATTTTTAGGTGCGGAATACCTTAGGACCGCCTAATGTCCGTCCGCGTCCATACGCAGAGCATTTACAATTGCAAAAAATCACACAGGCACCGGAAGGATTCGGGCCTGTGTCTGGTACACCAGACGGAGTTAGTGAAAGTCAGTGAAAGGTACTAACTCATGGTCGTAGCCCAATGGGTAACATTGAGCTACGACCGTGAGTTAGTACCCGAGAGTCAAACGGCTTACTCCCTAGCCTGTAACGGTGCGGAGTACCTTAGTACCTCCCAATGTCCGTCCGCTTCCATCCGTGCGCACACCACCATCAAGGGAAAATCAAGCGGAATTCGATTTGAGCCGCGAGTTTCAGTTCCATTTAGGGAATAATCAAGGCGCAACTCATGGCTCAAATCTAATGATGGTCGGGGCGCAAATCGGATGTCACTCGGGGCGCAACTTGGATGTCATTTCGAGTCCCCGTACTCCGAACCCCCGCCATCATCCACGGAGTGGAGATGCTGCCATTTTTCGAACAGCTTACTTACACAGCTGGTTAGCGCTATTGGCCGGTAGCTTGTGGGACAGGAGGCATCTTTCCCTTGTTTTAGTAACGGCACCACAATTGCTTCTTTCCAAGCCCTTCGGAAACATCCAGCACACCATATCTTATTAAATACAAACAGGAGGGTTTCGAGGGTGTCTACATGCAGGTGTTGAATCATTGTATATGTGATCTTGTCTGCACCCGGTGCTGATGACTTACACGTCGCCAAGGCAACTTTCAGCTCAAGGAGGGAAAATGGACAGTTGTAAGAGTCTTGCGACGATTGCTTTATGTCCATACTAGACTTGCGCTCGACATACGTTTTATACCTAATAAATGTTTCTGTAGTATGAAGAGCTTGATACAAGTTCAAT
Organism: Haemaphysalis longicornis; assembly: GCA_013339765.2. Taxonomy (NCBI): domain Eukaryota; kingdom Metazoa; phylum Arthropoda; class Arachnida; order Ixodida; family Ixodidae; genus Haemaphysalis; species Haemaphysalis longicornis. Next base: position 75,579,677 of record CM023453.1, read on the forward strand.
GTGTTTAGCCAGTGTGTTTACCTTATCTAATGTGCCACCAGTGGTGCTCACAGGGGGTAGTTTTGTTTTGTGTCCTTTTAATTTTCTTATTCGGTTCCAGGCTTTGCTTGCGTGTGTAAGAATTAATTGACGATACAAAAGCCCTGCAGCATGTTTGTTTTTTCCTCTCAGCGAATACGCTTTCCAACTGCCTTGGCATGGTTAAAAGCAGTGCGGTTCTGTGCAGTTGGGTACTTGCGAAGGTTACTCCAGGCCTTGTTTTGTGCTTTACGTGCATCTCGACACTCTTCATTCCACCAAGGCCTCCTGGGGTTTTGCAGACCATAGCCAGAGTTCTGAGGGATAAAACTCCTAGCATCATCCAGAATGTGCGTGGTAAAGATGCTACAAGCTCCGTCGATCTGTAAGTGTTGTATGGATGTGTAGGATAATTGTGAATTTCGAGTGAAAGCCACCCAGTCTGCGCGAGTTTCTTTAAACCTTTTATGGTACATGGAACTGAGGGGTAAGCTTATCTAGGCCATTCAGGGTGACAGACAAGTGGTCGCTCCTATAGGGGTTGTAGCCCACGTTCCACTCGAAGAACGGGAAAAGAACGGCCGAACCATTATCTAAATCAATGTGTGATTGGTGTTGTACGTCGTGCCATAGGGTTTTTTCCTTTAAAGAGACAGGCTCCAGACGAGAGTAAAAATCTCTCAATTAGGCGGCCCCGGGCGTCCTCGCGTTCAGAGCCCGGCCCAAAGTTTACTATGGGCATTAAAGTCGCCCACCATTATGAATGGGTCTGGTAGCTGATTCACCAAACATTTGAATTCAGAACTCGATAGGCGAAAATTGGGGGTATATATATTGAACCAATTGTTACTAATCTGTTGGAGATTATTACCCCTACAGTAACCACTTCAAGGGTTGTTGTCAAAGGAACAAATTGGCTGGGAATAGATTGCCATACGATTATTGCTACACCAGCATACGTATGAGAACAGATATCCCCATCTTTCCAGCATATAGAGTAGCGCTTTATGAAATTTGTTGTTTTGAATTTAAGTGTGTTTCCTGATGACAGGATCGCTGATTGGTTTTTATGAAGAATTTCATATATATCATCGAAGTTTTTCATTAGGCCACTGCAGTTCCATTGTGTAATGCTTTGTATTGGCATAGGGGTTTAAAGATAAAATGCAGCAAATACGTTGTGCGCGTGTTAGTGGTTTTATCTAGGTTCCTGAGCCTTTGCTAGGGCCAGCAATACGCGCAGCTGGTTTCTTTCCACGGCCCATGTTGCCACGCTTCTCGTTTGGCTGAAAAGCTGACCGAGCTGACGTGGGCTTTACGTCCATTTCTTCATCTGGTGGCAAAGGGGTAGATGCCGGTTCTGGCTCCCTTTGCCGGGCACCTTTGAGTGTGCCAATCATATTTGCCGCACGTACCAGTGGAAGCTGCAGCGGCAGTGTGGGTGTGGAAGTTGAGGCACAGCCCTCCGCTTAGATGCTTACTATCTACACCAACGGCGTTCTTTACCACCTCAGCTCTGTGGAGTCCACAGGCTGTGGGGCAACGTCATGGGCAGCCAAAGCCAGCCCAGTGGAGAACGTGGATGAGACCAGATCAGCGTCACTGCACTGGGTCACCACCGAAACCTGACGCCGACCCACCCCCCGGCAAGCAACGTCAGCGTAGCTTCCTGAATGAAGCATGGAATGCTGTTTCCGAGCTTCAGGATTCAAGTTTTGAGAAAAGTTCATGTTGATAATTTCTTTCTCATGTTTGAATTTTTCACAGGACCGGGAATACGCAGCATGGGGCCCATCACAGTTACAACACCTGAATTGCGTGGTGTTGCACTCGGCTGTCTGGTCGTCATGCTTTCAACATTTCGCACAAGTCTATTGCCTTCGGCAGTTGTTGATACTATGCCCGTACCTTTGACATTTGAAGCCACGCCGCGGGTTTGGGATGTACTGTCTTATCTGACAATGGAGGAAGCCTGCTTTGACTGATTCTGGGAGCGTACTGGGATCAAAAGTCACGATGATATGTTTAGTTTTGATTTCATTTTCCTTCCGCCGCATTGCGATGCGTGTTACCGCAGTCACGACTTGCTCGCGCAGGCCTTCAAGGATGTCCGCTTCTGTTTCATTTATCAGATCAGTTTCTGAGATGACACCTTGGAAGCTGTTGAGGGTTCGGTCAGGTGTTACAGTGATTTGTAGGTCACCTGTGGTTGTTTGCTTGAGAAGGTTAGTAGACTGTTGCTTACTTCTAACTTCAATGAGCATGTCAACAGATCGATGCAAGTTTCTTTGCGTCATAGTTTTTCCCGACCACACTTTCAATAAACTTGGCGATTAGGAAAACAAATTTCGAAGTTTGTACTAGTACGGTGGCTTTGTAGACTGTCTGCATGCCCAAGAAACGGGGAAAGTTGTCCGGGTTTGTGAAGGTTGGATAGGGGCTTGAAGATTGCTTCGGTGCGGGCCTTTCCCGGGGCCCGATCATTTGAAAGGGGAGATTTGAAAAATAAAATACAGAATAGTATGAACGAGGGTAGGGGGTATTAAGCCCGCTGAAGTTACCCGTCATGCTCAGCAAGGTCCCAGATCCCCCTGCCTGATAAACGGACAGGGAGCCCGTCCGCCGGAGCTTGACCAAGACTCCGACGGCCACCGTTCGCGGCTTCTAACCCTTCACCTTTAAACTTCTTGCCACGGTAGGTAACAGCTTAAGTATGGGAGCTCGGGGTACGCGGTGTAGCCACGCACCGTCACCAAGATTACTCAAGGTGCCCCGTGCGGGGGAGTGTAAGAGTTGTAGCCAGCATTGTGTACAGCTGTCAATACAACAAACAGGCACGTTGGATACGTCGAGGTGTACCTGTGGAGATGAGTGACTGGAAAAAGCGTTTACGCCATATGCGCCAATTCTTACTTGACGTTTATTGGCATTTATTTTCAAGTTATTTCACTGTGCGGTTCCAAAATATTTTGTATGTTGAAAGATCAGTGGAACACGACTTCATACTGATGGTGTGCTTGCAGGCTGCCGACATTACTTCATTTACCCTTTCGGGTGGTTGCGCTCAGAAAAGATGAGCAACGAAGTTCTCTCTCTCTGTGCAGTGTCGTATACAGGAGTGAATCGGGAAATATATGTCCCAGCTTTAACTCACATGTATTTTCTCCCAGCACATTGGGTTTGCTGCCATTTGCGAGGGCAAACTTCCGAGAAATGAGGGCTTTCATTTCATTTTTTTTTTATCCTTTCTTGGTGCCATAGAGTTTCATACTAATATTTTAGTATGAAACTCTATGCTTGGTGCAACCCTCTCGTCGCTAAACAATACGGTGCCTGCCGGCATGAGCGGTACAACAAATGGCGATTCCTCGCCCAGTCTACAGTTAGAGAGCGCTCTCTATCGGTCTTTTTCAGACGAATTCACAGGACGGTGACTAGCTGCGACACCAAACATTTAGCACGAGATTATAAGACGTGAAAGAGCACATGTCAGTTGCATTATAAGACGTGAAAGAGCACATGTCAGTTGCCTTTAGCAGATAGTAATGCAGCATCTTGCATCTCGTCGCATCTTGCAAGATGCTACATTTCTCTCTACAAAAAGTAACGTACCAGTAACACCAGTAATGGTTAACGGAGAGTTTCGGACGCCACTCACCTAGAGAACCTTGCTGAGCATCGAAACGGCTGAATCCTTCCGTCACGAACGCCGGGACATCTGTGATTTCCTGACAGGGCGTGCGCCCCAGTGAACAAAAGAGGGAAGAAAATCGGACGTGCGAGGGATTTGGTCATCATTCCAGCAAAAGCTCATGAAGGAAGTATTGGGAAGAATGCCCAGGAGATGTGAGGCGGATTCTCGGGCTTGTTAATCACTGATCGACTGAGGTTCAGTTAGTAAATTAAGCCTGCTGGCGTGATTAGTAAGGGAACGAAACAACGACATAAGATAGTGGAGGCGAAAATGAAACGTGTGGGCACCAGGGTGCTGTAGGCTACTGCTGAGGAGACCGGAGTGCCGCCAGCAGGATTCGGGACCAAATGCGTGGAAGCGGCCAAGTTGCAGTTGCTTTAAAGAGTAATTTAGCCCAGTTTGCTAGCGCATCTCAACTTGGTAGGGTAGTAAGTTTGTTGCAGCACGCAGACAGGGCGTAATTTGTATCTGTAGATGTGAACTACAACTCACTTCATGGCCCTTTCTGCAAAGTTTGCTTCTGAGGGGGCATCATATCATTCGTTTTTAAAACTCTTATTACTTGTTAATTATAGTGATGAATGAGCAGAAACTGGGAACAAGTGCGAAAAGGCCGCTTAGAGGACAAACGCGGCATGATTTTCTTCAAATCGATTGCACCATAAAGCGAGTTACCGCTGTTGCACGTAACACTCTTCGCCAAAGCTGATGTAGATATTTTTTCCCGGCCGCGACGGCCACTTTTCCGATGGAGGCGAAAAGCAAAAACTCCCATGTGTGCGAGATTTCGGTGCACGTTAAAGATCCCCAGGTGGTCAAAATTAATCCAAAGCCCTCCACTACGGCGCGCCTCATCGCCTGTGAAGCGTCGGCGCGTTACAACCCCATAACCAATCAATCAATAATGTAGATATTTAAAAGTGTGGAGCGGAAGCTGGAATTTCACAACTTCGGTACGTGTCATCTATTCACCATTAGTATACCCAGCCTTCACAATAACGGCACAATAGTTTTTGATGATGAAGAAAAGGCTAGTTGTTTCAATCAATAATTTCAATGTGTTTTCTCTCCAACTTATTGTGGAAACGCGCGGACTGTTTCAGAACAAATCAATGAACGAATGAATCTCGTCATTGTTACCTATAATGGTGCACTGCACTCAAACTAGTACAGAACGTTAAAGCTAATTCTGCTGGTGGGCCTGATGGCATGCACATCCACTTACGTCCTTCATGCGACACCATTGCTCACTTTTTTGTTAACTTTTTTACCAAGTCCCTCGCTGCCGGTGATTTGCCCTGAGGATTGGAAGACCGCAAACATCGCTCCCATTCAGAAAAGTGGCCCGAAAAGCAACCTGAGAACTATAGGCCCATCTCTCTCATTAGTGTCGGCAGTAAAATCTTTGTACATATAATATATAGCGCCATAATAAAACACCTGGAATATAACAGATATTTTACAAATTGCCAACGCGGCTTTCGGGCGGGTTTCCCCTGCACAACGCAATCAAAAGAATTTAGCCATGATCTTTTCTTAAAGATTTGACCTCAAGAAACACAGAATGCGTATTTTTAGATTTCAAAAAAGGTGTTTGATTCCGTTCCGCACACGATGATACTCCATCAGTTGTCTTTTCTTGGCCTACATCATGACGTAGTTCAGTGGATTACAGATTATTTACATAATCGCGCCCAATGTAGTCTTGATAAACGGCTGTCAGTCAGGTGCTGTGCATGTTAGTTCTGGTGTTCCGCAGGGGTTTGTTTTCGAACCCTTGCTTTTCCTTATATATGTTGGCAATATTGTAAGTAATTTCACCGGCAAAGTGCGCCTTTACGCAAATGATTACGTTATTTATCATGGTATCAAAAGCCCAGATGACACGCCATATCTTCAACGTGATCTTAAGCATATTCAAACGTGGTGTGCAAAATGGGAAATGACTAAATGTTGCGAAATGTCAGCAAGTGTCCTTCACACGCAGCCGCAGCCCTATTTTATCAAAATATACTCTGGAAAGTATGCCTATCGAAACAGCGTCGGATTATAAATATCTTGGCGTCTATTTTTCATCTAACCTAACCTGGAAACGTCAGGTTGAACACGTTTCCTTTTCAGCGTCCCGCATGCTGATTTTTTAAAACGTAACTTCAGTGAAGCGCCTTTAAAAGTTAAGGAACTTTTATATTTCACCAACGTAAGATCCATTGTAGAGTACGCCTGCACCATTTAGGGCCCAGAATTTGATAATTTATGTGCACTGTTAGAGCGCGTCGGAAACCGCGCTGCCCGATTTGTAAGTAAAAACTAGTTTCAACTACTACCATTACATCACCTAAAGCAGGGTTGGGGTGGGAACCACTAAGCAAAGGTAGGTTGCACCACAAACTTGAACTACCGTATTTATTAATTAAAAACAAACTGGCATTTATCCTAAGATTATCTTGATTGATTGTGGGGCTTAACGCACCCACGCAACGCAGGTGATGAGGAGCGCCGTAGTGGAGGGCTCCGGATTAATTTTGACCACCTGGGGATCTTTAACGTGCGCCGAAATCTCGCTACACACGGGCGTTTTTGCTCTTCGACTCCATCAGAAAAGCGGCTGCCGCGGCCGGGAATCGAGCCCGCGACCTCGTGCTCAGCAGCGCAACGCCTTAGCCACTGAGCCACCGCGGCGGGTCTAAGATTTTCTTACTACCCCCGTATTTTGTATCTCGGCGACGCGATCATGAATGGAAAATTACGAATTTAACTGCCGTGCTGATGTTTACAAGGGTTATTTTTCCCCCCATTCATTGGTGAATATATGGTTGACTGCACATCTGACGCTCTGTTCCACACGTTTTTGTCACACTTGTAAATTTTTTTCCGACGATGAAATTGCTTGTACATTTGACACGCTATTGTGCAGATTTGTGTCAGACCACTTCTTGTCCTTTTTCTCCATGTGACGAATTGTATTCATGTTTTGTGTATACCCCCTGCTGTAAAGCCTTATCGGCGCTGCATATACTGTAAATGAATAAAAAAATAAATAAAACAAAATTCAGTATGGGCATTCTGGTATTAGCCATCAAAATTGTTATAATTTTGTCGCATTGCGAGTTTCCTTCCTGGGCGGGCCGTTCTCTGTGGATCACACGTAGTTTAAATGCAAAGCGCACAAAATCGTTTAAAACCTCTCCAAGCAATAGCTACTAATTACACAACTGCGAAACTTGGCACGTCTTGAGATTTAACTCAGCGGCAAAACATTGTACAAGATATTTTGAGATAAGTGCAGTAGGAACCAGAATTGATACTGTTAAGAAAATCAGAATCACAAAACACACCTAAAGTATGAGGTGTCCTTCAAAATTATTTGCATCATACACAAAAAAATTGCGTACTTCAGCTGATTGTTCAATCAGATAGCAAATAAATGAATTCGCATAACACGTCATAGCAACAACATCTACTTTGTTATTTTCTCCCGTTACTGAATTGTCTGGCCCGAAACGAAGGCATTCATAGCGAATTGAAATATCTGCATGTCTCATTTTGCCATTGAACAGAGGCACAGCGGAGTGCTCTGGGCGGCTTACGAACGGTCTCTTCCAGACGACGTCGAAGCGAGGACTCTTCTGTCCAAAGACGCTCTCCTGCGTGCAGGGAAACTCGGGTCCCGAAGAGCTGTCCGCGCTCCAGGCACTGCTGTCAGCAGGTCCCGGTAGTCCTGAGGGCTGCCGCGACGACTCCTGGTACCTGAGAAGCGCTGCCCGAACTGCCCCCGAGCATCTTGTCAATGGGCTTGCGCGTACAGAGAACGACCAAAGTAGCGTCCGGAGTTTTCACGGTTTCAAAAAAATCGAAGGTGTTCTTTCTGTGCCGACAGGGGGCGAGAGGCCGTCGTTTTGAGACGACTGCAGTAGTGCCATGCAGATGCATGTGTTGTCGGGTTGGGGCGCCGCTTTAAGGGCCGGATGACAGAGCGAAAACCCCCGAGGGGAGCACTGTGGCAAGGGCGCAAGGCGACACGCAGCACCGTAAAAGCGACACGCAGTGCTGCGTGCCGCTTTTCGCTTTTGTTGCAGCGCTCCCCTCAGGGGTTCTTGCTCTATCTCCGGCCCTCAAAGCGGCGTCCCAACCCGAGAACACATGCATCTGCATGGCGTTACCGCGTCGTTTCAAAACGACGGCCTCTCGTTTCATAGAGTTTGGCCCCAGGATGCAGCAACGCAGCCGTATATCCAAATCAACCAAAACATGTCTGTGTTGTTCGCGCGGCAAGTCCGGAAATGGCAGCTATGACTGTACGCCACAGACCCATGGGCAGACCCATGTGCAGCGGGTGTGGAGAGGGCCTATCGTTAATCCACACACCCATCCAATGCAAGGCACTTGACAACACGACACATACACTTCCCACAACCATACAAACACATCCCACTGCACCCATCATGCTTTTTAGGAGATTAGCCCATGTTTTCCATCAAGCGCGTTTTTGAATTTCTTACTGATGCTAATGTTTTACATCTCATTTTTACATCTTATCATGCATCATGACAACCTGGCCCTTTACACCAGTCATCTTCAATGACTTCTGTTTGATTTTACGTTTACTTTTACTGAAATGTTTTAGTAGCCTTATCCCTCGAATGAACTAACTATCCTTTGGCGCGCTTTGCCCTCAGTCGGCCTTGCGCCATAAAAATCCAAACATCATAAAACCGTACGCACAATCTCAACCGAAGCTGCGAAGGAAGTTGCGATTGCTCTGGCTGCCACGACCAGCGAGGACTTCGTCACAATACTGACTCGCAAGCGGCATGTCGAAGTTATCAGCGCGGGCGCATCGCTACACCAGCACTGAACATTCTCAAAAACATTGAAGAGCTACCCGAGAGGCACGTCGTCCGGGTTCCTGGACATAAATCCCTAGACGGTAATGAGGCGGCTCACGCCGCTGCACACGCGTAGAGTACATGTGCACACTGAGCTGTTACCCGAGATGGAACGTTCCCGCCGCCATCAAACCGGACCCACTTCCTGGGTATTCAGACGTCCTGGTAGATTATAGGCTTGGCGGAAGAAAATTCCTGCCACCTCATCGTCGGTTAACCAGACAAGAAGGCACCACTCATAGCCGATTACAGACAAATTCCTGCTATCTACCCTACTCAGTATCCCTCCCTTTGCAATTTATGTCCCACGCCTGGCCCCCTGCCCCAGCATGTATGGTAGTGCCAACTAACTCCAAACCTTCCCCTTATCCTATCCCCCTCTTATGAGCAGTGGATGGTCCTTCTGGTCGGTACGGACGTTGGACACCAGCAAGACTTGATAAAGCTGGTCTGGGCGGCAAGTCGCAGCCTGGGTGTTCCGGAAAAGGATGCCTCCCACCAGGCGAGTGCCCTGATGTCAACCCTTACGCTCACCATGCAAACGCTTATTCTCTCCTTGTCTTTCTAATATCAGGTGTGCTGAGTTTTCAATAAATGTTTATTTGATTGAGAAACGGCGGCCCTTATCGATATGCTTGAATCTGCCCAAGACAAAGCTGCGAGGTTTATTTTGTCATCTTATTGTCGTTACGAAAATGCATCATCTGTTATAGTGTCTAAATCTCTGACCATTTGCCATGAGCAGAGAATCTTCCTACCTTTCATTTTTCCACAGGTTATACCACAGCGATTCCCGATTCTACCCATTCACACTGCTTCGTACATTCATTCGCCTGCTTTGCACATTATTCACACGCATCGACGACCACGACGATATGACAAAACCTATATTTTCTCGTACAAACAAGTACCAATATTACCCCTGGTTTTGTCATTAATAAGTGAGTGGAATTAATCTGTCGACTGGCATTGCCGCCAACTCGCACCAATAAACTGTCCGACCTGTTTTACTTGCTTTCCCTGAAACTGATAAACAATGTTACCAATTGTCAACATTCCTGCTGTATACACAATAAGTACTAGCAGCTTTTTTTATGTACTTTTATATTTCTTCAGTAGGTTTTGCTTCCATTTTTGATGAGCGATTGATTTTCCTGTTACCCCGTTCATGTTTGCTTTGTTAAAAAGATCGCTCTTGTTTATGATTACTGTACGTCATCCCCCTTATGTAAGGCCCGCAGGGCTCCTGAAGCAATTAAGTAATTTATAAATTAGAAACTCATAGTACACAGAGAGTATCTTTATCGGCGGCCAAATCTCCTATAACCTTTTTCAGACGCCTGTCGTAGAACGTGAGTAAAAGATTAAAGTGAAAGTTTAGGCAATAGAACAAATGTTTGCAGCGCGAAACAAATAGAACGAAGGACGAAGAGCGCTTGTCCGTGTCATCACTCTGCTTCCTTCGTTCTAATTTTTTTTCGCACCGTAAACATTTGTTCAAGCGAAGAACAGCCATTTTCAATTTCCTAGAAGCCCGTGTTCTACAGCGGACGGGCATTGCAGGACGATTAAAACTATGAGCAGCGCCAAAAGTTCATGGTTGCAGCGGTTTCAAACGCGATATATTTTTTCCCCCGAAATATGCACAGGCGGGGAAACAATTTTTGGGGCCACGTGAACCTGCTACAAAAAGAGGCACTTCCGCGCACCCTGGAGGCATGGCGTCTGTTGTCAAGACCAACGTTGCGCGCGTGAGGATCCCACTGGAAATAATATTCTCAGGCGGCTAGGTACAGGACATATTGACTGCCCTGAGGCTAATATTCCCCTCCCTTCTGAAACCCATGCAAAGAATACCCACGCAACATGCATCCCATACACCATGCGAGCCGCAGGGAACAGAGAGCACGTGCTCTCCAAAAACGACTCCCCGCTCGATCCGACGTGGTCTATGTGGATGCCGCAGAATACAGGCACCGCGCCGCATTCGCCATTGCAGTTATTAACGACCCTGATAATCCCCCTCTCGACGCCCTAACCTTAAGTATACTTCTTATCCCGCCACGGCGGCTGAGGCAGCAATAGCTTTAGCCCTCTCCCAAAGGCCGACCTCCTTGATAGTAATCTCCGATTCTAAAGCGGCCATTAAAAATTTCGCCAACGGCCACGTTTCGCCACAGGCATCCAAAATTCTCATACGCCACCCACCCGACTCCCCGGTAGAAATTGTCTGGACTCCGGCGCATGCTGGCCTCGCGGGCAATGAGGCTGCCCACAATACGGCTCGAAGGCTCACAATCCGAGCCGGGGCAAGCCTCGAACCCTATCACGGGGCCAGATCCGCCAGAGAGACTTCTTACGTACAAAGAAATAACTGTTCGTTACCACCTTGACCGCCGTAGGTACCCTCCGGATCACGTCAACCTAACTAATCCCGAAGAAAAGACGTGGCGTCTCCTTCAGACGAACACGTCCCCTAATCCCGCTATACTCCACCGAATCCACCCTTCATTATACTCTTCCCCAGAATTCCCTGCATGTGGCGCACTCGCCACCCTTCCCCACATCTTTTGGGGGTGTCCTAAAGATCCCTTTACCCTAATTTCCCCTGATGAGCAGTGGGAGGAGGCGCTGGGCAGCTCAGACCTACAGGTGCAAACCTCCTTGGTCACGAGAGCTGCCGATGTCGCCGGCCGGCACAAGCCAGCGGCCACAACCACCCCCTGAGCCACATAAAGCTCAATAAAAATGTTTTGTCCCTCTCTCCTTGAGTAGTAGGCGACGGACACATTTTCTTGCTTCCGGCAGCCGCGCTTCCATTCAGGGCATTGGCTTTGCGGCAGCATTCACATCTGCGGCGTAGCGTGTACGTACCGAGTGCGCCGATTTTACAGCGATTTTACAAGCTACGCTCCCGTACATTTTTCATGTCCGTGCCCCAAAACTCTCAGCCCCTAAAGAGGAAGTAAGGAACACGCTTGCGTTCGTGTGCGAATTGAACCCGGGTCTCCAGATTAGGAGCTGAATGTTTTGTCGCGGCACTATCCCGGCACATTAGCAGCGACGGAACGAGAGTTACCTAGCTAGGGCGTGCCATGTGACAAGTGAACATGAAGGAACGTGAGTGGAACCAGCGGCGTAGCCAGAAATATTTTTCGGGGGGAAGGGGGTGGTGGGTGGTTTACGCCGCCGTCAAAAAAAAAAAAAACAAACCTATGAGTAAAGATCGCCTGCGCGCAAACATCATTGATATACCGATGCTGAGTGTGAACAGCATGGACAAAGATATTGACTGCGGTTTAGCTCAGCTAACCTTGGATATATATGCAGAGCAAAAGCTTGAATTAGTCTGGTTAAGTCTTGGTTTCGCTTGGTGAACCTTTGACGAAGCTGTGTTGCCGACCACGGCTCAAAGCCGTTCGGTCCCGTGCAACGCTCACAGGAGGGCCTCGCTTTCATTCACGGCGAACGCGGCGTTCCTCTTCGACGGGCGCAAGAACATGGGTATTTTGAGGCAAGTAAAAGTAAAAGGAAAGATAAAAAGAACAGTCACGTAGCCAGAGACGACCCAGCGGCGCATGCGTGGGAGGCTGCGAGGTTGGTCGGCTGCCTATCAGCTGAGCGGCCCCACCCGCCGCCGCAGCCGACGGCGCTCAGTTGAGCGGAACATGAAAACGGGGCCTTGTGCGCAGCGCCGAAAGCGGGCCCGGCGAGTCACGTGATGGGCTGCAGGGAGTGTGTCGCAGGGGGTGTGTCTGCGGTCAAAAGGTGAACTTGCGAATACGCGGCGAAACCGCTGGACGAGCGTGGTAAAGCTTTGATTTAAAAAGGCCGAAATTAAGAGACAGAAGGAATCCACCGTTCAGAAAACTTCCGGGGGGGGGGAGGGATCTAACACTCGCAAGTGCGCAGATGCACCAAGAGCTCACTGACTGTCCCTGTGAAATTGGCTGCGAAAACGTGCCGCTTTCTCCGATTAATAAATAACGTTGATAGCGGTTGTGCTTCGGGCATAAAAAACGGCGCGTACACCTTGGGAAATCGAGCTCAGACTAAAAGGCATGCGGCGCCGGTTCTTCCAATGCCTCCCTATTTGTACGAGCAGCTGCAGGAGAGCATTGCCCGCTAAACAGCCCGTTTCAAAATATACTTGTTGGATGATGAAATATACAGTGCAGCACTGCCTTTGTAACTTGGCTGAGCAGATTTTATGCGTTTATAAACCTCGCGACTTACAGCGCGAATTTTCGCCCACCTTTGTAATATATGTGGCGCTATAAACAACCGGCACAGGGAAAAATTGGCTGGCGATTACGGTGCTCCCTAATGCGATATTTGGGCGTTGCAGAGTGCGCTGAGGCGGCACTCGCTTGTGGGTTCTCTCGACAGCAGCGATGATCAGCCTCTGCATCGGCGGCGCAAAGTGCGTCTCAGGAAGGGACCGCGAACTGCGTCTTAAAAGGGAATGCACATCATATATAGTAACGCGCACGCCCCCCTCACGTTTTCGCCAAGTGTCGCGCCATCGAGCGCCTCGTGCGGGCACAGCATACTGCCCCCTCCCCTCCCCCACCCCCACAGCACACTTTCGGAGAGCGCTGGCTCGCGCTGCAACGGCGAACCGCCCTCCCCTCCCGATTTCGCGACTCTCCTCCTTTGCTTTCTTTCATCGTTCGCGTTTTCTTTCACTCGTCGGTCCAGCCATCGTTCGCTTGGTCACGACAACTGTGACGTGCATGAGCCCACGAACGGACGACAAAAAGCTGCGCCCTAAAAGGTAACACACGATATCGGGCATCTATCGCATAGATTTGTAGACTACGTTTGCCGCCGAAGGCGGAACCACTATTTTGTCATGGCTAAAAGATTAAAGCCGTTCCACTCAATGTGAAAGCTGTCGGAAGTGCAGAGCAGTGATTCGCCATAATGGGCTGTACCGCCGTTATCCGCTTACTGCTACCACCCCATGCAATTGAAATTTCCCGCCTTCGCAGTGAAAAAAGTAACTGTAGATGCTGATACTCCAGACCCGCTTAGTAAGAGGAGCACTTTACCTTGTAGACCGTTGCACCTTGGTTGCGGCGGCCAGACATAGCGTCAGTATAAAGGCTGCTCGAAGAGTCTTTCGCACGTTCGTCCGTTGACCGATCCAGGGGCGAAGAAGCGTCCGAGATGTTCGCCTAGATGCTATCTGCTAAGTGGCGCTATAGCCAAAACGCAAACGAGAAAAAAGAAAAAGGGAAATGAAAAGAAAGATCAAGGGAGAGAAGAGTAGGGCTGGATGACTACTGCTTTAATCAAATGCATGCAAGTAACACAATGCGAGAGTTGAAGGGTATGGTACCCGCTCTCCCAAGCTCACCGGCCAGTTAAAGCTGCAAGGATTTGCGCAAACTCGGTCATTTGCGTTATCTCGGAACTAACAGCGAACGAGAACGAAGGCACGCGCAACCGTTTGTCGTTCTGTGGTGAAAAGGTGGTCGTAGACATCGCCTTGGTTGGGAATGGGGTGGTTGCGTTATCGTGTGCACTATAGCATTTCTACTAATATTGCTCTCTTAGCCGTACACGTGTCATCCCTCTCTCTCTCAATGGTGCAAGTGTTGTCAGGTTTTGCGTGGGTCTACGTCGGTTAATTGAGGGAACTGTTTTCACGATATTCGGAGGAAAAGTGGGGTTACAGGCGGCTGTCCTCACAAGTGCCTCACTCCTCATTCTCCTCCTCGCGTGATGGAAGGCCGGAGAAGACGCCCGCAGGTGCAACGAGAACCCTGACGCGGGTTTGTGTCGAGCAGTCACAGTCCCCACAGTCATAGCCTAGTGAGTAAGCCGTTTGACTTTCGGGTACTAACTCAGAGTCGTGGCCGAGTGGGTAAGACGACTGACTCTAATTACAGTGATCTACCAGACACAGTGATCTACCAAACACAGTTCAACTACCCTACTAAATTGTCGGAACAGCCCAAGCTTATACGTTACTAAAATGGATTGAAAAGAATAAATAGATACATAAAAAGATTGTGTGATGTTCCTTAGCTGAGCACACGCCTTTCGCTCGCATTTGTATCAACGCTACTTGATCGCCTTGTGGTGTTGGCGCCAAATTTAGCCGTAAGAAACCTGTTTTCTTTGCCGGCCTCAGCTGCCGCCTTAATTTTTGGAATACGCAGCAAGTGTTCCTATATCTTTTGGGGCGAAGCACCTCAGGACCTCGTTTTGTCTGTGGCTTGTCCCTTGGCGTCCGTGTACACAAGTGTTGCGCATGCGCGAGGAGAATTGGATTGGATTGGATTTGAATTGGATTGGATTAAATTGAATTGTATCGAATTGGGTTGGATTGCAATTGTATATAGTGTACACACGCGTTGTGACTCATTTACATGCGCGAGTAGGCAATGCCACAGGTGATTTACGGTAAGAACGATCTTTACTGCTTCGCCCACTCGTCATGATTCACTTCAGTGGAGATGCGTGAATTTTTGTGTGCAATATCTGATAGTTTGTAAGCTAAGCGTCAAATTACACGGTGTTTTTTCAGAGCTATACGTGTGACACGTCACTGATTGCTTACGTTTTGCGTACGCAAAAAAACAAAAAAAAAAAAAGCATGGCGAATTCACGAATAAGGGCCCGATTCTCGACGCCGTGAATTCACCGTGAACTGTGAATTCGCCGGAAGTCGTTTCTGATTGGCTTTCAATTTCGGTCACGTGTTTCCGGTTGGCAAGGCGGTTGTGTGTGCTATCGTCATTTTGATGTTTCATGACATTTACTGACACCAGTACTGAAGTTTGCCTTATTTCTCTCTACTGAAAGCTCATAATTCTTGGCCGGCAATGAAAAACTAGACAAACTGCAGCCGACATGACAACGTAGGCCTGTCTTTCCTATTCAACTACAATACGACTTGTATGTCACGCCCTCTCTGTGATTGGTTGAGAAGACGTGACGTAATATAAACAGTTGGTGGGAACGCTTACGTCACATATTGGCAACTTTAGTCTGAGTAAAAGTGACACACTGTTACGTAACAGCTTGCAAATGGCGGCTGCCGTCACCATGAAGTAGGGCAAAAAATTTCACCCACCTTCGGCGTCGTGAAATCCCCGTGCATGTGCAGCAGGCGCAGCTTCGCATGACGCTCTGTTTAAAGCTGCTGTCTACCGAAAGAAATAATAGTTTAGACTGTGTCCAGGCCGGCTGTAACGGAGCATAAAAATAGCTCTTTATTTTGTTTTTGGTTGGAAATAAAACAGCTATTATTTGTTTAGTGTAACAGTAACATAAGTAGTAAGCCGGAGGGTCACATGACGAATTTAGGAGAAAAATAACAAATTCAGATGGTTTTATTAATTACTGCGCTGATTGAGTTCGAGCTTGGCGAATAAGCCAATCGGCAGCATCGGTACGCTCCGCCGTTATCAGGCGCAGCGTTTCGCTACCGCGTCATGCAACCGATGGCCACGGCAACTTTTTCTGGGATCACGCCATAAACTTGAAACATAAGAGAGTTTTAGCTGACCGTTTTTGACGCTCCGCTATGCTCCCGAAGTCCCGCTCAGCACAACCGCAGCGTCTGCAGCCGAAATGCTTTTAGCTAAGCGATAACCGTATCTCCCTCGACGGGGAATGATTCGCGTGACTGGTCGTTTCGCGTGCGCCTGTAAACAAGAACTTCAAACTAAAAGAAACATAAGAATTTGTATTTGGTCACCCAAACAAAGCAAACTACCGTGTTTCCTGGCCCCATTTAACCTTTTTTTATTTTGCATAATGTAGTCGCTGATCCGGTATAATTTTTTTAAACAACAATAAACAAGCCGATAAAATTTGGAATAGCCAAGCCAAGGCTGTCTTTCTCGGCGCTGCATAGAAGCAGCCCGCACTTCGGTCGACGTTTTTCGCTTCCGTTCCAAAGATCTTTGAGGTGTGTGGCACCATTGCCTATTCGGAAGCGCTTTCGCGGCTTCGTCGGTTAGCGACCTCGCCGGTTAGCGGAGCGGGGCCCCGCTTCGGTATCGGGTAGCGTGCTAGCGTGCCACGCATGCGCAATGGCGCTCCGGCTTGCTATCGGAGCAGAGCGGACCGTCAGAAACGGTCAGACGATAGCGTGGCGGACGATAGCGTGGCGGCAGACGATAGCGTGGCGGACGATAGCAGACGATAGCGTGGCGGCGGTGGCGGCCGGGAAGGTGATAGCGCAACGCTGCTTGCATTGAAGCAGCGAGCTCAACTATGTTACTAAAAGCGATTGAAATAAATAAGCAGATAGGGTAAAAAAAGAGTGTCTGATGTTTTTTAGGTCAAAACCCGCCTTTCGCTCGCTTTTGGATCAAGGTTACTTGATCGCCTTGTGGTGTTGACACCAATACTAACCGGAAGAAATGGGGTTTTCTTGCCAACCTCAACTGCCGTCCTAATTTTTATGATACATATGCCAAGTGTTTTATGTCTTTTATGCGCACTATTTGATAGCTTGGTTGTGATCTTTATAAGCTAAGCGTCAAATAACACTGCATGTCGTCGTTGCTATACGTGCACACGTCACTGACTGCTTACGCTGTTGCTTACGCGAAAAAAACATGACGAATTCACCGTGAATTTATGCAGTCGAGAATACGGCCCCGGGAGTAGAATCCGCGTCCAATGAGAGGAACTCAGCCTCCTTGCGTGAAGGCTTATTCAGTGAAATGGTCCATGGTCGCCTTTTTGAGCACTCAACGACTTAATCAGAGAAAATTGTTATTTTTTCCTCTGTGCATGGTTATACCTGTAACTTTCTTCTTATAGCATCCTATAAGTTATTCTTCACTTATTCTTATCATCATTGCCGTCGCCTTTTACGTTTACCTCAAGCCCTTTCTCAAGCATCTTGTCTGTTGCTCTCCAGTTCTCTGAATGCTCCGCATATATTTCTAGCTTTCTTCCGCTTTGAATGTTTTGGCCATATCCAGGCATTGAAAGCTGTAATCTTCCATCCTAGCGAAGCGTATACAGGCTCTAAGAGGACTGTCCACATTCTGGTACTCGGTTGAAGGGGTTTATTTGCAGGTGACGGTGGCAGTAACACGCTTTTTTTATTTACAAAGGGTACAAAGACGCCATGTTAAACTTAGCGAATTCTGGTGTCTAGGGGAAAGGTAATTATGGGAATTGGGTAAAAGTTTAATAGGTCGAATCGGGTAGGAAGCTGAAGGAACTGGTGAAGGCAGGAGCAGAAGCGAGGCGAGCGTACGTCCGAGCGTGCAGAAGATGGCCGACCTCACGCTCCGAGCCCCTTCTGGCGTACTTCTTGTTCTACTGCTACCAGCTTGCACGCATATCCTTGTGTCTAGATTGGACATGATTCGCGTGGCACTCTTCCATCGCATACCCCAATGGGCTGATAGCACTATGGGAGCTGCTCATTAGCCTTGCTACAAGGCATTTAAAATTTGCTTGGAATACTTGCCCTTGTGCCTCGTGGCAGTGAGGAGTTACCTTGACTGAGCTCCTCTGCCGTAGTCAGTCATATTGCAAGGCTCTGCTAAGATCTCCTCAGATCGGGGATTTCTGCTTCTTAAATGTGTGTACTGTGCCATGTTCCGCAATCAATAGGTACTTGTTTTCGCCATTGCAGCCATTTCCAGCAGGTAGGCGGTTGCTTGTTCAGGAGCCGATTGACAGTATGGAATTGACCACAACTGTCGCTTCTTCGCTTTTTCTGAGGGGCTGACAAAAAGAGGGAGGTGAGCTTCCTGGAATCAAAAGTAACGCACAATGAGCCCTTTTTAGCAACGAAGCAACTGGCCAGCGGTAACTGCTCTTTTATCACAACGAATTCCTCTTAAAGGGGCCATGCAGACAAACCACGAGTTTGGTTCATTTGAAAGATTGCCTCCTTAGAATCATACTGACACCACATTTAGCGTAAACTTCGCTCAAACAAGCTATATAATTAGGAAAACATGGAATGGCCATGCGACCCACTAGCTAATTTCCCTCAACAGAACCTATGATGTCATATGCAAAGCTCACAGATTGGCTTAGCCGGCAAAAGCAAACGCAAATTAGGGAGGGCTTATAAGCTTGCCGAACGAGCTATTTGCGCTAAAATTTAGGGCACATTCTTGTTACAGTAGTAATAATGGTGGTTAAACTGTGGAAGGTACCAAAGTACACATAAGCATAGAAGAACCGAAGCGTACTGCTGTTGGTACTGCGCGCCCAATGCTTCGTTTAGATGCACAGCACTGCGAGGTTTTGGGGTTGTCTCAAACGACACTGGCCGATTGACGCAAGTGACGGTGTCTTACGGGACCATATTTTTCGAGCGAACACCATGTTTTACGAAACGATTATTTTCTATCTTGACAAAAACAAGCCGGATGCAAATATGGTCAAAAACAAAGCAAAGGCCGAAAACGGCCCGGCGCAGTACGGTGGCGCCATGTAAGAGGACTGACGGTAAACAAGGCTCCGCAGTCGGCTGCCGAGCCTAATGGCCCAATAGGTCTCTCTTGAAGGCTTGTTCTTGTGACGTCATTGCAGACGCCACGAAAAACACACGCAGGAGAATAATTTTTTTTAATCTTAAATATATTAATTTCTCATTGAATAAAGCATCGTTTACTTCCGAACAACCGCTGGGGGCACTATAAAACACGAAATCTTTCGAAAAAAGACTAATTTTTATTTTGTCTGCATGGCCCTTTTAAGGGCCATGTGCCTCTTTATATGGTGACACATAAATGCAACAATAAAACATAAGTTCCACAAAGAGAACGAAACACTGGTGAAAAAGGGACGAATTGAGTAGCTCAACCTTTGGTACTCACATGCGAGCAAGTCATATCCTTATCAGTTGCTGTTCCCGTGGCATGGAAATGAGCTCTTAACCGAAGAACATGGCCGCAGAGTACGGTTGTTGCTTGCTCTCAAACGTAAGGGCAGGAAAACTTTTCGCCCGTGTGGCAGCTATCAACTTACGTAACCGTGCTCAATTTCATTACATTCTTTGACGGGCAACTGGAAATGGCCATTTTTCTCGTCATACTTTGCTTCAACAATTCCTCAACCGGGTATATCTGGAAGAACCAACCATTTCCCTGCTCTGAACGAACCGTTCGTCTCACCACATTTACTTAAAAAGAGAGTAATGGTTGTGTAAAACACAATTACTCCGACGTTTTTCTGGACAGCACGATGCACCATGTGTGTTTTATATTACCCAACAGTCACGTGACGGTTCAGTACTCACATCAAGTTTTCCACAACGTCGTAAACACCTCTAAATGCCTGCTTGATACACCCATCATGGTAAAAGAAATCTTTGCGCTATTCGAAATAGAATACCGAAGTACTTTGTTCCGATGAGTGTTGTTTGGATGGTGTTACGAATCAGCCCGCCGCTGTGCTTTTTGCAACACTCCTCGGCTGTGTGGCGAAGCCTCCACTACGTGCGCCTTTCAAGCAGGCCTTCCTGTCGCTGACTCGCACTTGCAGCCGACGGATTCAAACGCGTCGCTACATGCCTGGATCGTTGGCGCCTCGCTATCGGCGTGATGAAACTTCGGTGGCGCTGACGCAGAATTCATAGACTTGTCCGAAGGACGCGGAAGCCGCTGCGGGGACCTCCTCTCTCCCCTCTCTCTTACTCAGCGTGCGCCGCTACTACCGACCGCTCACGAACTCTGTAAAAATTGTTGTGTGTGTCTGTGCCGTTCGAGTCATGTGCACAATCTAGACGGAACGCTTGTTTTGACCGTTAGTGCTTTGGGTATAAATAAGACCCCCCAAGCGCTGTAGTTCACTCCTGTTTGAGCAGTGAATCAATGCTGTCACTCTGTTCAAGTCCTGTACTGTAACCTCACCCGTCGGGGCATTGTACTTGTCTGGCTTCGGCCCATCTTTCGTCATGAAGTAAACAAGTTAAGTTTGCCTTCGGCTTTTGGTCTTCCTCGAGGCAGCAATATTGGCTGGCTGCTCGCTTCACCACGCTACCACACGCATGTCGGAGGCTACGGAGCTCGGCTCGGGTACGCCTTCCCGTATGCAGCAACGGCTTGTCAGCGGTGGGATGACAACTTCCAAACAATGGTTATACACAGGTGCCAAGGGCTATTCCTCTTTTTGTAGTACAGAATTATCTTCATTGCCACTGCATCCCCAATAACTGAGGGCGAGGGAAAGAGGAAAGAAGGGAGGGAATAGGGCACCGCAGAATAGAAAGAGCTTCCGAAGCAGGACAGAGCTGAAGAGGCATTGTGCGAGGTGGCGTCAAAGCTTTTTGACACTTGATGTGTACCACGCCAACAGAAGCCAGCATAGGAGCGCAAGCACAGATGCGGGAGCAGCGCCATTACACCTGTGTTTCAAGATATGTTTTTGCTTTTGGTGCAGCCCTTAGCGATCGAAGAATGGTACGGACATTCGTTGCTGGAGCTGAGCGAACGAGCAACGTCGTCGAGGCCGCAGCCCGAGCCACAGCTGGAGGAGCGCGTTCCCCTTAGCCAGAGGAGCAGCTGCACAGCCATTTCATTGCCCACCCATGCCCCGACTGCCAATGATTACACGGAGGCCCTTGTCAGGGAGTTCGATAGGGAGCAAGGAATAGACTACATAGACTATAGACTATAGACTATAGACTATAGACTATAGACTATAGACTATAGACTACAAGGAAGGATTCTTCTGCTTTCCTGCAGTAAAGGTACCGTAGGTTCCTTTGCCATCCTGGTACAGGCCGAATAAAATTTAAACAATCGAAGCCCACGTGGCGACATATGTGCATGATTGCGACATATACATGAGATTCAGTTGAAAAAATTGAGGCTCAACAGAGATGTAAGATCTCTTTCTTTGTAGGCCCGTAGCAAAGACCGATTTGCCCGGTCACGCGACCACATAGGCCGCCCAGGCACCTAAAGATCTCCGCGTAGTGGACGCTGCTGAGTGATGGACTAGGGGGTTATTCAAAATAATTATCCAAAGATGCCAGGTTACGCAAAGTGACTTAATCTGCGATCATTTAGGCACGTGGAAAAACTAAATATAAGGCAACACTGGGTTATAACGGTGCAAATCAAAATTCGTCACGTACTTCGAATAGCTTTGCATAAATGCCTAAAAAAGCACGGAATCCAGAATGAACTAAGAGTGATGCGTGCTTCGATGCGCTACCAATAGGCCCTTTGCAAAATACTATCAGGCGTAGCGGACAAGCGGAAGGCTAGTCGAGCAACATTGCGCGCGGCCATGATGAAGGAAAGAGAGCGATAGTGCCGGCTGCTTGGCTCAGCGCGCTCACGCATCACCTAAGCGCGGACTTCACGGACTCGTAGTACTGGGGCACTGGATGATATGGCGTCTGCGTCTCGGGGATTGGTCTTCCCTATCACCGGGTGGGACACCAACTTATCTGGTATACCGCGTTTGAGCGACGAGCGCATCCGTCCCGTTTACAGAGACGTTGCAGTGAGTCGGCATGACTCCTGCAGAACTCGTAACCGCATGTCGTGATAAAATCAAAACAGCAAGCAAAAGCTCAGAAACCTATCCGATCAGACTGAACGCCGAGGTGACCAGTTGCTTTAAGAGAGCGCCGCGCAGCCGCGCTGTGATGGAGCCGCGTTTCCGTTATCATGGCTGACGTTTGCGAATGATCTCAGTGTTGTCATCATGAAAGCTCGCGTATGTACTGTGTTACCAACTTTTCTGAAAACGGTCTATAGTCGTTAACATGCAGAAAATTGAGTTCACGGATATGTGTGTGCTTCGGCTTCGTAATATCTACCAGAATCTCTCCTGCCCTTCGAGAAGAAGTGATGACGTCCTTTCTACCACTGCTGCTTCTTAAGCTGTGAAGCTGCTATCTGTAATAGTATTCATTTCGTATTAAAAAAAAACCTTGTGCGAGCAGGTGCCCGAGACACCCAAGGAAGAGCCGGCGTATCCGTCTCCGGCGCTGGACCATGCGAGCAGGGGCTTCCAAGATCGTGGTTCAAGAGCAGGACGGATGTGGGGCGAGATATGTCTACGTCCCCCCACTTCGCGGACAAGAACACAGGCTTAGAATCTGGTAAGATGTCCGCCAAGGTCTCGTGACGGACAAATCGTTGTTCGCTACGGGCCCACAAAGAAAGACATTCCACATCTCAGTTGAGCCTAAATTTTTTCAACTGAACCCCATGTCTATGTCGCAACCGCATATGTCGCCACGTGGGCTTCGATGGTTTAAATTCTATTCAGCCTACATCAAGATGACAAAGGAACCTATGGTACCTTTACTCTAGGAAAACAAAAGAATCCTTCCTTGTAGTCTGTGCAGATTTGCTCCATATTGAACTCGCTCATCGGCAGTCCGGGCAATGAAATGGCTGTGTGGCTGCTCCTCTGGCTATGGGGGACACGCTCCTCCGGCTGTGGCTCGGGCTGCGGCTTCGACGACGTTGTTCGTTCGCTCAGCTCAGCCCCGGATGTCCGCCAAGGTCACATCCCCCTATAATTTCTAACAGTCATTAGAGAGTTATAAAAGAGCGGAGAACCAGTCCAGATACCGTACCCGGTAGGCGACCACCGCTACTGCGCGTGCGCAGAGGTGGAAAAACTGGTTATTCGCATGCGCAGGTGTACCGGGTACCGTACCGGAACCAGTTTCCTGCTATCCTATAACCCTCTATTCACCTCACGGTGCAGGAAACGCTTATCAAGTACTGAAATTGTGATTTCGCCCGCAGGTTGCCTACAAAAGGGACATCAGGATTTTAAGGATATCGACCAACGCCGTAAATACCAGAACTACAGACACGCCTTTACGGTTTCGCCATTAACCTTGCGTCACGTCTTCAGACGCTCGCTCACCCAGCCGACGCGGAGTGGTTATAAAGGGCGCGGGGGATGACGCGCTTAGGTTAGTAAGCTAGTAAGTTAGTAAGCTGACGGGGCTTGGAATACGCCTCAGCAAGCACACATCTCGTAAAGTGTCAGCCTAACGATCCCCATGGCTGAACTGACATTTGGCAACACAAAGAGGGACTGTCAGGCATTCAGACTTGCTGACACTACTAATTTCTGCAAACGAACACTACTTAAGAAATACACACAAAAACAGCAAGTGGGCCACCACTTTCTTCACTCCTAAATAGGATTAAGTGTCCTGTAACGTGCTTTAAAAGACAAGAGAAAACGTTCAGAAATGCCCCAGAAAAGAGCAGAGTTGTTGCACTAGCCAAACTGTCGCACAAACGTATTTTGGACTTCCGGAACACTGTGGTAGATAGAAGCGGTCTATGCAGTGCAGCCTGTCCTGTTGGTTATTGGTTATTTCTGTGTGGTTCTTAAACCATTGAAAGTTAATAGTGTGTTAATAACCAATGCTAATAACCAATGCCTTACGCGAGTAGTGGGAGAATGATCTGACCACCTTTTGCCCCGACAAGTAGCTACTTCTAGCTGAAAAGGTTAAGACGATCGGCTACGTCAAGAGTTTTCGACGGAAGACCACGGCAACGAGCATGCTGGCCTCAGCTCGCATTAGAAGCTTTCTTTTTTCTTTTTTCTCATTTGCGTCGACATTTTTTAGTCATAAAATGAAGGATTCTGGGAGGAAAGGACGCGCAGATTTGTCCGGAACAATTAGAAGACCTGAAGTGGTGCCTTCTGGCCGCAAAGCTTCTCATCACGTGCAGAGCGTGGCAAAGTAACTCGGCGTCCGCGTTGTCTTTTCGGCGGCGCGAAAGCTCGCTGCCCCTTTTCCTAAGCATTTCTGTGCAAACCGGGCAGGCACAAGGAAACATCCCAGGGCCTTCCTAGAGGGTGCAGCGTAGTAATGTACGGGATCTTTCTGTCTTACGGGAGGGCGTACAGCTTACACCTGTCAGACAGGAGCTGTACAAACAACCAAGCACGGGGGCATCGATTATGCTGACAGACAGACAGACAGACAGACAGACAGACAGACAGACAGACAGACAGACAGACAGACAGACAGACAGATGGACGGACGGACGGACGGACGGACGGACGGACGGACGACAGAGACAGATGGACGGACGGACGGACGGACGCAAAGACGGAGAGCATAAAAAGCGCACATAGAAATTTGAAGCTGCCACCAGGTTACTGACAAAAATATTACCAGAGTGCTTCATTTTGGAGGGCTCTGATATTACGTGCTAATATGTTCCCTGCTATTTCATTTCCGACCGTTTTCGAACGCGTGGTCAAAACTAATTCTCTTCCTTCTCCTCGCATCATCTCAGCGACTAAGACAGTTTCCATCCATCCATCCATCCATCCATCCATCCATCCATCCATCCATCCATCCATCCATCCATCCATCCATCCATCCATCCATCCATCCATCCGTCCGTCCGTCCGTCCGTCCGTCCGTTTTGGGTGTATTTTTTTTTTGGATTTCATTTTGCCGCTTTTTCGTTCTTTTCTTCCTTGTTCTCGTAGCTTCTATCATAATGGTTAATCCCATTTTCAGAATTCCTTGTCGTGGTATATTTTTCGTGTATTTTCGTAAGTCGGCGATCTATAGGCCTAAACAGTTTGTCACGAGAGCTGGTTTGCTCCTCCTTCAGTTATTTAAACGGATTCTCTTTGGGCAACCCCTACATTGGCATACGTCAATTGGTACAGGCTTTCACAATCATCGCCATCATCATCAACACAATTCCCTCCGCTGCCACTATTCCGCGACCGACTGATTGGAAAAGACGTAGACGAAGGGACACCTTGAGAAAGCAAACATGGCGGACGCACCCCGACCACCTCCCTCGAACTCCGAGAGCCCCCTTACCGAAAGCCCCGAGCAAACGAGCGAGAGCGCTAATTTAAGCGAGGCACTCAACACCAGACGCCATCGTTCGTCAACGAGCCGCCAAACGCAGCGAAGCGGTCCAACAGACCACAGCATTTCTACGGCCACGCAGGGCGGCCCTACTGTAAGTGCTTTTTTTCCTCGTATAGCTGGCGTGATGTGCATTAATAATAACTCAGCTCGAGGATCCAGGCAAGGGAATCATTGGCTGCAGATTAAAAATGAGTTTAATGTTTTAACATGCAGTAAGAATTGTTACTTAGACTGCGTATTGAATGCCGAAGTGTTCTGCGTAAACATCTAAACATCTAGGTCAGGTTTCCCGAAAAGAGATTCTCTAAAACGCTCAATGAGGTTTCAGCGCTATTGCTGTTTTGCTTGGGTGGCTGTTTAGACACGGTGTGGCCAGGTATGGCGCACTTGAAGAAGCGTTGCACAAAACCAGTAACCTGTACATCTTCTTTATTAAGATATCCGTGCTCCCGAAAACATGATCACGCAGTGATCAAAGGTCTTATAGACTTGGTCTCCGTTCAAGTTAAAAGCACGCGTCTCACGCCTAATTCTTTTTCTTTTTTAATTCTTTCT
This sequence comes from Haemaphysalis longicornis, assembly GCA_013339765.2. Lineage (NCBI taxonomy): Eukaryota > Metazoa > Arthropoda > Arachnida > Ixodida > Ixodidae > Haemaphysalis > Haemaphysalis longicornis. The sequence goes on from CM023453.1 coordinate 75,605,673, forward strand.
TTAATTCTTTTTTTATTTAATTTTTGGGGCTTTACGCACCGAAGCAACGCATCAGCTTTAAGCTCATTAATGAGGGCTATGAAATAATTAAGATCACCTGGGTATATGTGACGGGTGCCCAAATCTCGACACACGGGCGTTTTCGGTTCATGGATGAGCGAAATGGCCAACCCGACTGGGTTCTCTCTCTCCCGCGTGGTCCCCGTGCTCAGCAGCCAACACCCCTAACCATTTTGCCACGGCCACGGTTATTTCCCGTGCTTAGATTACTCGATGAGTAGCGAGTAATAACACCCACTGAAGAAGTCTCTCAATTACTTTAGCAACTCCTTGTGTGTGTGTATCTAACCTGTCACTTAGATTGCTGAACTGCCTCCATTCGGGTGCAGTTGCTCTTCGCTAGATTAGAACGGGTTCTTAGCTTCTGCAACGAACGCTGATTTTCCTTTCTTAGAGTACTTTATACCCACAATTTACACAAGGCTCTAGAAGTTTGTGAACAGACCGTTATCCGTGTCGTTAGCGCAGCCATAGTTCTCTCCTGCCAACAGGCAGCATACCTAAAATATAAACTACTCTGTTATCCTAATTGGACAGCTTTCATGGCTATTTAAATAAGACTGTCTGTATTGAGGGCGCGCGTTACCACGGAGAACACCATGCACTGTACCAGCAGCGCCGTATTGTGTACAAAAGCAATTTTTTTTAGTTTGCGCACCGAAGCTACCTAAGCCACGAGGCAATCTTTGTTGTTCACCGAAATTTGTACCCACATGTGCTTTAGTTTTTCACATCCGCATCTCAAGAAAATCAGTCACTGCCGCCGTGACCGAGCCCGCGTCCTTGGACCGCAGCACAACACCCCCGCCACTGAGCCACTGCACCCATGGGTTTATCAAATGCGCTGTGCAGGCGGCGCTTCACGACGGAGGCCAAACCGACTACCGGGTAGTACTTCCAGGTAGTAATAGACTGGGGGTGTCCCATAGCCTCCCGTGTTGACAGAAGCTACATGAGCGCGGTACTCCTTCGTGGTCAAGTGTTGGAGGTAGAGGAGGCCCAAAGGGCCGCCGCGACCAACAGGGCCCATCGAGGAAACTGCTGGGACGGTTGCGGTGGTCTGCCCCCGAAAGCTCACCGATGACCGTATGAAGTAGAATTGAAAGTGATAGCTTCATGTTTAAACTAATAACACTTGATGAAGAGGACCTTGTCAACAGCCAGCCCATCAAAAAATAGAAAAAAAAAAAAGACAAGCGCAATCGGCGACGATCGTTCGTAAAAGTGAGCGAGCCCGCCGGAGCAGGCTCGTCTGCTGCGATGCACCGCACTTTTGCGCACCTGGGCAGCAGTGCGTGCATTTGTATTAAATGTGTCGTGAAGAGATTTAAAAAAAGAGGTTGTGCGGGTGTTTAGAACTGTGGAACCTTGATAAACCAACTATGCATAGCCGTTTTGTTGCACCATATTATCAAAAATGTAAAAAAGGCAGTCACAGTTTCACCGAGGCTTTCCTCCTCAAGTCGTGAAGTGACGTCATGCTAGGAAGCCAATCATAGCTCATCCTTGTCTGCAGAACATGTCGGCGTAGAGTGAGCTCGTAAACGGTAAGGTGTACAGCCACAACATCGGCACCATGATGAAATTCGCCCGCAACTGAACGGGAGATGTCTGATCTCTGATACGGCTGATCAACATGGCCGATCTGCCAGTCAACAACCCCCGCGAGTGGCGCAGGCAGAAGTGACCATGTTTAGAGTAGATTGGGTATTACTATTTACGCTCTTTCGCACTACTCTAAACTGTCACTTAGGGGCTGGGGCTGTTGCCGTCCCCTGTTGTCGTCGTAATCGTCGTCTCATGTAGTCACGGTACTAAAACACTGGGAAACTCGTTTACGCCTCGCGCTAGAACGTCCCGCATACTAAAAGAACACCGGGGCACTCGTTTACGCCTCGCGCTTGAGAGCTTCGGGCTTCAAAGATAAGAGACTTTACAGCAAAGCTGCATACCTGTACCCCCCATGGTTTCATCTACGTTAGCAAAAACGCCAAAGCATCAAGAATACACTCATACACTGCTTGCTTCGCCCCTCCCAGGTTCCATGCACGTTAGTAGAGATGGCCCGGGATTTTTTTGCTAGCAGGCATTGCTCAAGCTTGCCGACTCCTGTCTGACATGGCTTCTAATAAGAGTTACGCGAACGTGAACTTCGGGACCTGGCGATCAAGATAAATGATAAAAAACTTGAAATGGGAATTTACTACACGAACAGGTTCGTCGAAGGAACTTCGAGTAGTCGGAAAATAAAACGCAACCTGTCTATAGCTCTTCAAGCCTGCAAATAACGAGCGATAAGCAGTGATGCACCGCGTCGCCGAGTCCCAGAACCACGCAGCTCAATTCCTTTCCTGCAATAAACAATGCCGCTCACGTTGTTTCGGCAATTGGATATGCTCCCTGTAGCTTACTGTAGAAATGCTCAACAGAAAGTTGACGGTTAAAGCAGCGGGTCTGGGTAGATTAGAATTTATAATGCCGAGCTACAAATGCGGTGCGGCTTTTATCTCGCAGTTCTCACTCGCGCGAGCTCTTTGCGCCTTTTGCCGAATGGGCAAAGTGTCCAACTTCTCTGTCTCTCATTTAATTGCTTAAATCTACTTCAACGCAACAGACGGCGCCACCGCCTCAACAAGCGCGCGATTGCTCCTCCCACCGGCGCTTCTCCGGCGCCCAATCAGCGCGTGACGTTTGGCAACAGAACACATAATATTTGATTGATTGTAGGGTTTCACGCGCCGGACGCAACGCGGGTGATGAGGCGCGCCGTAAGTTGGAGGGCTCCGGATTAATTTTGACCCCTGGGGCTCTTTATCGTGCGCCGAAATCTCGTAACACACGGGCGTTTTTGCTTTTCGCCTCCATCAGAAAAGCTGCCGCACCGCGACGGAATCGAACCCGCGAACTTGTGCCCTCAGCAGCGCAACGCCCCTTAGCCACTGAGCCACCGCGGCGGGTAACACTTATAATATTACAATATTTACACTTGTACACTGCATGCTTCGCTCCTCCTCAGGGTTCACGTTAGTGAAGAGAGCCCGGGATTTTTTTTAAAACAACGCTCAGACGTCAGTGCACCCTCATGCAGCCTAGTTAGCCTGGTAGAAATTTGTAGTGGCTGAACCTGCCGCCTCCCGGGCCCAATTCCGGTACCATTAATTGGACAACATTCATAAAGGCCATCGCCTCCCATCGCTGGCGTGTTTTGTGCATAGAACCTAACAGCCTCAGAGAAAGTTAGTATGTGACTGTCGCGCACAACGCAGCGCATTACAAGAACTTCATTGCAGACTTCGCCATTCCTTACTGTGTAGTCTCAACTAGTGTCACCAGATAAGCTATTAGAGCGCCACCACTGAGGCACGTAAGTCAGTAACGGCGGCCATTTTGGTGTTTATCAGTGCGGCGAGACTACCGCATCTGCGGCCTTGCCGTTAACTTCGACCGGGTCGTTTGTTAGCGACACCACCGAAGATCCAGCAAAGCGACATCTTTGAACGCAGTTCGGCTGCTGAAATGATGTTACCCGCTTTATATTTGATTCGCATTCGGAACAAGCGTCATTAGCGCGCTGCCGCAGAGCAGGGATGACAAGCTAAGTCTTCCAGAGTTTAGCGAATAAAACTCATAAACAACAAAATGGCGGCACCTGTGAACCGTCGCAGTTTAAACAAATGTCCCGTGATGGAATTTTTCCAATGATCATGGCGGCGGCACGGATCAACAGCAGAAAAAAGTGCCGATGCTCTGTGGACTGATTTAGTGACACTAGTCGCAACCATAATGAAGGTGCCCACAAACATTGTACTTCGTTCTTATGAAAAAAATCTTTGTCGTGACAGCGCTCGCAATCACGTTATCCCCCAGTTAGGCAAGGATGGCCATTTTTTGTTTTGTTCTCTCATATTTTAATCAGTCCGGCGCACGAGTTACGTTTGGGTGCTTGAGACCGCCATAGGAATTACTGTCTGGTCAATTAACACGGGTTTAGTGGAGTGTCCTCCTGGGATACATTTGCAGCGCGCGCGCGCGAAAGAAAAACTTGTTGAATGAACCGGCAACCTTTTCTGCAGTATGGAGACGTCAAGGAACGCCACGGAGTACCGTACTTCGAGCGGCACGTAAAGGCGCGCAGGATTCAGCCGCTCAAGCAACTCCCGGAAGAAGACGGCTCCCCGAGCCAATGGAGCAGTCCCGCTGTCTTCGCTTCGCCCGCCTATTCGCCCGGCGCCAAATACAGCCGACACGCGGACGCATGGGACAGCGAATTCGACGTGGAGGCAATCTGCACCGAGTTCAAGGCTGGTCTTTTTCTTTTAACTATGCAGCAGTTTTTACTGGTACCTCGGCCGTCTCAGTGACGGCTAGAAGGGACGCTAGAGCCCGGGTTCATGACAAAACGCATAGTCCAGCATGTCCTAACACTACAAACGATACAATGGGGCTGTGTACGAATAGGCTTGTGTGCGAGTTTCTTGTTTTTTCCCCTTCCTTTGTCACTGTAAAGCTGCTAGTATTATCTTTTTTCTCTTTTGCACCAATTTGTTTCCCGCCGCTTGGAGCGGATCGAAATTTTATAACTCCACACAATTGTCCTTGCCTTATGTCGGCGAAAATCCGGAGGGACTGAATAGAGGACGCCAGGGCTCTTGCCGAGGGAGGGGGCGTCAGCCCTCCCGGCGGCAGTATTGGCTGCGGTGACGCTGCCTTCGCACCATTGTTAACGGAGACGTCAGGTTGAAGTGGTAACGGCTGGCCCCACCATCAACCCGGCAAACGACTGTCGCACGGCGTATGACTCTTCCCGTAGCCGCCTGCTCGCGATGTACGATGGAGAATTTGAGCAGGGCAGGAACAGTAGGCGCAAAGTAGGATGGAATGGCAATGACGGCAACGAAGGATAAGACAGGCGGCCAGCGGGCTGCTAAGGCGAAGAAACGTAACCACTGAGACGGTTAACTTAGTTCGCAAAGCGCAGTTGGCATGGTTGGCCAGCGGCGTGCGAGAAACGGCTTGCCGTGGTCCTCTAAACTGGAACAAGGCGTGCGACACCTGCAGAGCCTCAAATTCAATGTGAAAGGAATGAAATGGTTTTCTGATTATAGCATACACCAGTGGATCTTGCACTAATTTTTCTGACTCTGAGGGGTTTTTTTTTACGAACTACTCATGAAGCAGGCCACCGACACACCTCAGGTGGAGACTCCAGAATGGTCTGAGAAGGTCCACCTTGCGAGCGAGGGATTCGTGCTCAGGGATGCGAGCGAAGCTAGTAGCAGGCGCAAGCAGGCTGCCGCAACCAGACCAGTCGTGGACTCGAACATCGGCTCATCCTACTTGACAGCGACTACTTACGGTAATTACTTGCATTCAGCGAATGTATAGCGTGTTACGTTAAAATAGCATGCCGCACTTCAGAACATATTCCCAAACACAAGCGGAACACAATTTGAGGGTGTCCACAGCGTTAAATAAGGCTCTAAAATGCAAAGAATGATCAACTAGTTCTTACCTTGAGCTAAGTTTGCTTCCTCAGTGGCACGACCTGGTGAGGAGCCAAACGTTCGCACGAGCTACTCAAACTGGCAGCCGGTGTCACTGATAACGTCTCAAAGGCTACCGTAACAGTTTACTTATGGCAGACGTTTTTCATAACCGCCTCCCGAAACTTTCTCGAAGAGTACCGGTGGTGCATTATTGGCCTTAGGCATATCGAAAATGCTGGAGTTGTCTGTAGCGCTGTTTCGTGCATTGTTTGGAATGAGTTTCCCCGCAAACTAAAAAATTAGTGCCCTTCCACTCTGAGAAGAAGCACGACTGCAACTTGTATGCACAAAAAACGAGGACTGAACGGAAGACACCTTACAGTCATGAATTGCCACCAACTAGCCCGCGTTACTAGTGTTATTGCTGTGAATGAGGATGACCTGCGAAGTTGGACGAAGTTGCACTGCGAAGTTGCATGACACGAGATGCACGAAACAAAACACGTGTGTTTCAATTTGCGATCGCGCAATTAGCACTTAGCCCAATGAAACGTTGAACGACTCGAGATATAGTGGGCAAACATGCAGTTGTCTGTTTCCTTCCCGCGTCGTAGGCACCTTTCTGTCTGTGTAACACACCCACCCAATACGCTCGATCACTGAGGACACCGAAAAGTTCGCGTCGGGGCGGTCGACGTACACGTTTAAACCTCTCGCCAGCACAACCGGCTTGTCATCAATAAGGGCATGAAACATGTATCTGTACGTGCACCCGTTTCTTCTCTCCACTCCCAACTAGTGTTTGGTAAACCGGCAGCCAGATATGTGCACGTGCTTACAAGTGAAATGCATCGCCAAAATTGTCGCTCTGAAAACCCTTTAAGCTGGACAAGAAATATTGGCTCACGTCGACGCTGCTGTTCATCCGGGAAAGATTCCCAGGCTACTCGGCGAGCTGGAACTTGTGGTGGAAATGGCGGCGGCCGAGGCTTTCTGTGGCTTTCGCACCCATTCGAGCCTCTGTTCCGGCAGACGCTTCTTCGATTCCCGCTGTTCTTCCTCCGAGCGAAGGACGCGAGTCTCTCCATAGGGAGTTAAAACGTGGAAACACTCGAGCTTTATTCTAGTGGAGAAACATGTGGCTGTCCGTTTCCGTTCCACGTCATCGGCATTTTGCTGCATGTGTGAACCGCTCTAACATTGAGGACAGCTGACAGGTCGCATTGAGCCGCGAGACTTCCACATTTAACTTTCCCGCCAGCACAGCGCGCATGTCATCGATAGCGGCATGAAGACTAGCTGTGCATGCACGCCCTCTTTCTTCCACCCTCAACCAGTGCACGAATAAACCGGCAACCGGTGATGGGCGCATGCTTAGGAGTGAAATACCTGGGCGAAAATGTCGCGCGGAAAACTTTGCACGCTGAAAGAGAATTGTGGGCTCACGTCGGCGTTCAAAGCGGGGAACTTGCTCTGGGAATGCCTGATAAGGGCGCTACCGCCGTTATCAGCCGATTTCGTAGCTTGTGAAAGAGGCTGAAAGCGGTGTCAGCGGTGGCGAGGAGGAGCGCCGCAGCGGCGCCGAATAAATCGGCTTCACCGGAATGGAAGCTAGGGGGTTAGACATACACTGCTTCGCAGTAAAATGCCCGTTCGAATTATTTCAGCGTGTTCGCATCACGTACTCTGTTCGTGGGCTCCTCGCCTCTTTGCCACCTTTTCTCAAATTTGCTTGGCCTAGCATTTTCACCCTCTCCACTTCGCCGATGATGATAGTTTTCTCGTAACACTCCATGGCGGAAGCAAATGCTTAGCTTAAACAGCTCTTCTGTCAAAAAACGGCAGGCATATTTGTTGAAGGCATAAGCGCACACGTTAAACGCTTCACGTTCCGTGACATCGCAATTTCTTTTCAAAAATTTTTTTTCGCAAATCAGGTTCAGAGTGGCATTCTTTGCAGCGTGACGATGCGATACCGTTTTTTTTTTGTTTTGTTTTAATGGAAAGGGCATGTTCTAGTAAAAGGCCATTCGCACATCGACCAGTTTGGCCGATGTAAACTTTGCCGCAGTCGAACGCCATCTCGTAGACAACACCTCCATTGCAGTTTACGAAAGGCTTTTTATGCTTCTGACCGCATAGTTTGGGAAGCTTCTGTTCTGTGTCAGTTCGCCCGCAAAGTTCGCCAAGTTTAAACGGGGCTGAAAACAATACCACGACATTATACCTTGAAGCGACCTTTTTCATATCGTGCGCTAATCGGTGCGCGTAGGGTATTATTTGAGGGCGTGTTTTCTTTCCTAAGTGCAAAGGCTCCGCGTTAAGCCTTTGCGACGCAGTTTTTGTTGAGTGAAGCAGAGTCTCAGCGACGGCTGTCCGCACTTCGTGCGGATTAGCGTGCCGCGGCTTGTAGTGAGGTCATTTGATGGCCAAAACTTCTTTCTATAGCACGCTGACATGATTTGTATATATAGCACAATTGAAGGGACAATACGCTATGGCTCACTCCAGTGTCTTCGTATGTGCAGAATCATAAGGAAGGAGTTTCTTGGCAGTTTGAGGTCAATATTCATAACAAACGTGGTCGTCTAAAAAATTAAGGTCTAGAAACTGGAGACCGCTCTTAAGGCGAAGCTCATGTGTAAAGGTTAGTCCCTTTCTACCCCGCGTATGACTTTTTGTCTTATGACTTTTTGTATCGAGGTGAAAAGACTTGTAAGGTCCTCCCAGAAGTGACGGTGCTGTTCGGATGTGTAAGGCTATCATATGTACATACGAAGTGGCTGTATATAAAACATAAAAATTTTCAAGACGTCTCTGGACATCAATTCCAGATATATTATGACCTCGAGAGACTACTACATCTCTCAGAGGAATACCTGCTCATCAACATCATAAATAAAACTTGTATTCCGCAACGCATGACCTAGATAAACTGGGACATCTCATCTACTTAATGGAAGCTCCTACTATATTTGTTATATTAACTGCAGCGTATTTTTTGCGTGTCATAACAAGTAGTGATAATGCTGAATAAACGTTTATTATAAAACAAAGGGGTAAGGAAAGGGGGTGTGGTCAGCCTCCCATGTCCAGGAGGCCGCGAGAGGACGCCGCCGTCACCGCCTGGTCGACCATCAGAGCTTCATCTTCATGATCGGAGCTTGTCAGCAGTGAATACATTAAATGGGCACTTGGAGTTGAAGTTGTGCCGGCATTTTTTGGCAGTGAATACATTAAATAGGCACTTTGAGTTGAAGTTGTGTCTGCATTTTTTGGCCTATGTTAGGGTAAGTCTGTTGATATAATAAAAACGTATACATGCATAAAGGAAGCTCTTGAAGTCAACTCCGCTTATATCAGTGAGATCTTGCTGCATTAATATGACTTGACAACAAAAAAACTGGATCTACGATGACTTTGGGGTATGTCAGTACCAGCTCCTCTTCAAAAAAAAAACTTCCCGAGAAAAAAAAAAGCATTCAACTAGACTGAAATGCCCTCTATTTTCCGCACTTCCTGTTTTGCAGCCACCAGCTGCAGAGTCAGCCCATCCATGGTTCCCACCACCAAAGAAAGCGTGGCACAGCACTCTGGCCTCGCTGCTTGCGCCCTGTTCTTGGTGGCCTTTGTGTTCGGTCTCTTGTTGGGGTTCTTGATCGACACAAAGACGATGCGTGCCAACCACGATATAACTCCACCTAAGCCCAACGCTGAGAACATCTGCTCCAGCCCGTCCTGCGCCATGGTTGTCGCTCTTCTGACACAATCGGCGGATCTGGAAGTTGAGCCATGCAAGCACTTCCGACGACACGTCTGCGGCCGCTGGAACAGCACAAGTGTTCTCAGCGACGGCTACGCAGGGGAGAACCGAGTCGCCTTCCACGCCCGCATAGGACTCAACCTGAAGCGCTTAGCCAACAGCAGCCAGCTGTCTGGCTCTGCCATTTACCAGATGGCTCGATTCTATTCCAGCTGTCAGGTGTACGCCCGCAGGCAGAGACAAACCAGTGTCGAGGACATCCTGGAGATCTCAGGCATACGTGCACTGGCTTGGTCCAAGGCCCACACTTTCGAAGAACTTCTTGTCGTGATCGTGGCAGAGGTCCTGCATTCTGGACTTTCGTCCGTCATCAGTGTGAAGTGGAGTGATCCACGAGTGCACGTCGATGTCGGCACTTCCCTCTCAAACACTATGAGAGGGCTGCCCCAACACTTGTCCGCCTTCGTCAAAGACGTGCTTTTAGCACTTGGTTTACAAGAGGACGCAACCCTGCTATCGGATGCTATCCGTCTAGACAGCGAAGTTGGGCGCACATTGTCCGCTCCTTCCTCGGAATTCTTCGCCATCACTGTCTGCCAGCTGCCTCCGGTTGGCTACTGTGAGCACTGGCTCCGGGGCCTCAACCTTGGATTGGACAACCGGAAAACAATTAGCAAGCGCTCGTTGGTGCTGGTACGAGACATACTGAAGCTAAAAACACTCATCTCCAGTCTTGGCTCCGCCAACCTGACACTGGCTTCTATCTACACTCTGCTGATACCCCTATCACAAGTCATGAAGTACGCATACGCCCTCACTCCCAACAAGGCGGGTTCGGAGAGTCAAGAGGGAGACTTCTGCCTATGGGAGATGGCCGAACGCTTCCCAACGTTGTTTCCTGTCTGGGTCGCGGAGACGGTGGAAACGGCCGAATCACGTGGATATTTTGAGGAAATGGTGATAGCGCTAGGACAGGCCACTGCTGGACTGCATCAAGTAGCGCACGGTGTTGTCTTGAACATTACCGATATCGCCAAAACCCGGATGAAGGTCGACTGTAAGTTCACGTCACTTACTTTTTGCTTTTGCAATGCTGTTCTCGCATGCACCAGCCATTTAAATGGTAAGGTCTATGCATAATTGCGATTCAGCTCTTCTGAATATTGGAGCGTCAAAAGAGTTTAGAGTTAAGCTGGTTGGTACATAACATTGTAAGAAAGGCTTTTCTGATGGAGGCGAGAAGCGAAAACGACCGTGTGTTCGAGGCTTCGGCCCACGTTAGAGATCTCCTGCAGGTGGCAAAAAATTAATGCGGAGCCCTCCACTACGGCGCACCTAGCGTCGACTGCGTTAAGCCTCATATATCATCATCAACTTTGTAAGAAAGAGGAAGGAGACAAACACTTGTCTCTTTACGTTCCGTCCCATACGTTGTGCTGCCCCTTTCTCACAAAGTTAATATGGGAGATATAGCAAAGTGATTCGGAACTACTTCTAGGCTGCAACCTTCTAGCTACCCCTATGACATCTACCACAAGTTCGCCCCTGTTTTCGGCCATAACAGCCGACTGCTGTTTCCAGCCATATCAGCCGGTTATCACAACGTATTTTAACCTCTCCCGCGAGCTTCAAATGACACCGGTTTACTAGTCAAAACTATCAAAAAGGTTGAATGTCCGTCGATTGGTAGGGATCGTGATCGTGAAATGTAAGCATATCCAGTTTAGTGCTTCACAAACACCATCCAATTATCTTCAAATTCGCGAACTGCGCCTCTTACGCCTCGCAGCTTCTGCTGCGCTGCAGGCCCCTGAAACCGGGTATGATTGTTCCCAGCTTTGGTTGGAAAACCCCGATTTGGCATTTTCACATCCCATGCCCCTCCTCCTGCACTTTCTACTATTACAGTGTGCAAAGAAGGTCCTTCCCTCCGGGATGGTCGTTTGCCTTACAAATGCTGAGTTGGCCAGCTTTCTTGAGTAAAACAGTACGCTAACAGCAAAACTGCCGTCTTCTTTGTTTTCGATGTCGGCTTCGTCGACACATACGTGCCCGGCAACTAAACGTAAAACAACACGTCACCGTCTGCGTAGACACCATGTCAGGCTACGGCGTGATGTTCAGAGGCGCGGAATTTAAAATGGTGGTGTGGTGAGTACAGCAGAGTTTGCATCGACTGCAGCATTCTTTGTGCGCGTTGAATGTTTTCTTCTAGGTCTCTAAGGGTTTGGGGACGAAAAATGGGCGCTCCAGAAATACAACCGCAACTAGCTTCTTAGTTCGGTTGTCCGAATATCGCGGCGTCCGTTGCGACAGCAGTGGCTTAAAAATACCTTGTTAAAAATCGCATTTTTTTAAAATTACAGCAGTTAAGGTCCCCATAACTAGCGATTTTGCTACCGGAAAGACTTTGCTAGCCCATAAATGTAGCTTTACAGACTTCTGCACCGCGTTGCTTCTCACTGCGTAGGAAATGAGTGCAGGGGAGTTTAATTTTTTCGACCACAGGGCCTTTTAAATTTGTGGTATTTTTGGCAGGGTCTAGAGGTTTGACGCAATTCCCCTAGATTATTTTTTTCGCAGTTTCTCCGGTGGAAGCATTTTGAAGGAAATACATAAACACTTGTAACGTTGAAAAACTAAATTCCACTGATATGCTCTAGTGAGTTCCGTCTTATTTCTCCACTCGCTTTAAGCCAGGTATGACTAGCACTGCATTGCGAAGTTGAAGCCATGAAGTCATGAGACGCCAAATTTAGGCGCACAATTTATTTCTTGTCTCTTTTTCGGCAGACATGACCAAATACACGCCGCAGCCTCCTCCTGTCGTGTCGTTGTCATCGGACGACTTCCTGCGTAACGTGATCACGCTGAATGGCCAGGTTCATCTCACGCACGACTACGCTTCTCTCCGGAGATCTTGGCAGCAGCTGAGCGGTGAGCTCCGGTTCGACGGTAAGGCGCTGCTTGTGCCGTCTATGTACCTGACCGGTGACCTGCTCCACTCGGAGGCTTCCGAACCGATGCTGGACTACGCCACCGCCGGAGTTCCCGTTCTGGTTGAATGGGCCCGATTTCTTGTCGAGGAGGTACGCCTGAATCTTGCTTGCATCCTGTTAGCTATGCATACCTTGTTCATAGCGGAGGGACTTCGTCAAACAGCTAATATAAAGAACTGCACTGGGGGCCAGATTAAGCAGAACCTAATCCCCTCCGCGGTTAAACAGGATGGTGGTTAAAACGCGAAGCTCTCTTGGGTGCGAAATCGAAATGGCGAAGTGCCGCCAAAGTCAAAGCCGCAGCAGTCAAATTCAAAGCCGTCCACAATGAAAGTGCAAACAAACCGCCTGGCAGCCTAAGTCCAAACTCAGACGACGGCAAACGAATACCCTCACGAAAATGCTGAGCGCAGCCCCCTAGGCCCCCCCCCCCCCCCCCCCCACGCACACACAGACACACCCATCGTCATCGTTAGATCGCCGTCATCTACAACCCATTGTCCACTTCAGTTCAGCCAAAGCCCAAAGCCAACGCACGCGCAACCAGCCCAAAGGAATTGCTGAGCTTCCCCAATGAGCTGATGGCGCAATCGGATATGCGTCGGCTTCATAGCGCTAGAGAGCCATGTTCGATTCCGATCACAGGAAGCATTTTTTGTTCCATCATCTTCGTCATCGTCGTCATTTTCGCCATCACCACCACCACCACCGTCATCATAATAATCATCATCATCACACCAGACGCTGTGTCGTTAATATAATCGTCATCATCATCGTCGTCGTCATCATCATCATGTGCTCTAACATTGGGTAAAGTTGGATTTCCTGCAGTGCGTTTTGGTTATGCCACCGCCATCAGTGAAGCCAAGAAATGCCCGCCTAAGAAAACGTACCATTCGTGGTTCTGGTACGGCAATGCCCCCTCCTTCCTGGAATTGTATATAACTGGGGGCGGCTGGACAGCTCCATGAAGAGACCTCCAGTCCATGCTGTGGCCGCTTCTTGAGTAGCGCATCCAGGGAAAGCGGATTGTGAAATGTCTGAGTTTCATAGTCTTTTCTTCAAATTTAGTTCCTATCTAAGATAAGTCATTTTTAGATCGTAGCGCCCTCGTGTAGCAGCGAACACATGAAGTTGCCCTTGAGCTGTACCGCTGCATGAGCACCACAGCGCTTTGATCAAGTCTATGTTGTGAATCAGCCTGCCAGTTCCGCACTTTTACCGAGCCACCAGTGTTCGAAGAGCCACGGGATGAGCGATGCAGAATGTAGCGCATCACGTCCCGAAGAAGTAATTCAGCGGACTAATTCGTGTAGAGCCTACGTTGAATTTCTTTCAGGCTCACTGAAAACAGCGCCTGTGTAGCTGATGCTTTATAACATCCACAATGGTATTACAGAAGCATTCTCCTTGAGACACTCTTATTAGTCACCAGCATGCTGAAATCTATTTATCTTGGTCACTGATACCAGGAGATCAAATTAGCCAGAAACCTAAGGCCTCTATTGGACCGTGTGTCACGCAACGTGCATCTGCCCAATAATCACGTTCAGTGCCGCTCCACAAGCAACATTTGTCTTCAGAAGTGATATTTTATTTCTGGGGTGCAAGATTAGGTATCTGGAGTTTTATTTTCGCTAAAAGTAAACACTCATGAGTCATGAGCCATTCCACTCTGTGAAAGTTGTGACCACCGAAGCTCTTGTGACCAAGAAAGTTGTGACCACCGAAGTTGTGACCACACGACAAAATGTGTAAAATGTGTGAGCAAATTTTACTTCTATTGCACGGTCACGGCGGTCTTCGCAAACATTTTTTTTACTTTCCTTATCTGGAAAATGATGGCTATTGATAACTAATCTGCTCCAAATGCGCATAACAGTGATGAGACGGATAAGCTTGAGGTCTAGAGTCATGTTTTGATCTTGTAACTGGCGCCTAATTATTATTAACCTACTTAGCATATATGTGCAAGTGAGGATATGTATAAGATATATAACCTTTAGAACAACGCGCGAATTTGTCAGTTACCGCGTGATAATAGCTCACAGCGGGGCGTCCGTTTTTCAACACCTCGCGCTGTAGAACGCCTCGCGCTTCGAAGACATAGAGCAAGCGAGTTTTTCTTGTCGGTCATTAAAACGGCATGAAATCCTCACGTATAAGCTTTGCTTAAAAGGCTGAGAAAGCATACTATAGCCCACAGTACCAGCAAATATTCCTAATGTTAAAACTCGGACGGCAGTTTAGCGTTAGAGCAGTGACAGAGCTGTCACTTCACAATAACCTTGCCTGTAAGATTTGTCCGATTAAAAATGCAGCTGACATTCGTAGCCGAGCGTGTAAATTAGGAAAGCCATTTTTTAGAAGCTGTAGAAGTGCAGGTATAAGGCGAATGTTTTGCAAATTGGTGGTAGATAATACATGTTGGGAAATGTTTACATCCCGTAACCTTTGCCGCGTCTATCTTCCAGAATATAACACTCAGCGCTCAGCTGTCCAAGCACGAAGCGTGCATTTGGAAGCGGATTCTGGATTCTGGCAACGAAGATGCATCCCAAAAGATGTCCGCAGACGTCTTGCGGCGGATCGCCCTTGTGCCGTGGGCTCTGGACGTTGCCTTTGTCGCAGCCCGTAGGCGGCAGTCACTGGAACCAGAGAACAAGGTGGTCGACATACGGGCGAAAGAGCGGGTATTCTTTCGTCGATTCTGCCATGCCGCCTGTGGGGATCCTCACGCCGCCATCTTGTGTTCGCGCGCTACTCGGAACTCGACGTGGTTTGCAAGCACGTTCGGTTGCAATGACATTTCGGGATATGTCTGCTAATGAGCCCACAACACCACACTCATTTTCCCCGCCGTTTAATATACGCCGCGGTTAAAAAGGGGAAGATATTGTATTGCGTAATCTTAATTGCTACGTAGCCGTTCATTCTTCGAACCCCTGGCACGACAAATTGCATTGTGAACTTTGCCTTCTCGCAATCTTTCCCAATAGAAGGTTGTAGTCTTCACATAAATATTAGGAAGTATATTGGGAATATTTGTAAGGGAATTATTAGGAATATATTTATTAGCATGCTCAGTTACATCGCGTTCTTTAGAGCGTATTTCAGTGCTCACCAACAAAGGGTACGCTGGCCTACGCTAAGCGTCAATATGCTAAATCGCCACTCATTAAATTAAGCAATGGTTTACGACGTCAAGATCTCATGTTGATGATCTCACGTTTAACAGAGTTTGGTTTTCCGTACCACTTTTTTTCTTCTGGATGTGCGCTGCGTATTTTTTCTAGTAGGTATCTAATCACTGGGTCTCGGCATGCTACGTCTGCTGTTATGGCGAATTGGTGCCATTAGCCGCGCTGATTCTTCTTCCGCTAGGTTCAAAAAATTGCACTGTCGAGTTTGCACTCTTGTTACATTTGTCCCTACGAAGGTTTCATTGTTGCATGAACCTTTATAAAATATATTATTTTAAAAGCGTATTGTACACTGCTTCTATAGGCGTTCCCTGCGATGCCTAACATAAACCGAAATCGCGCAACTGTTCTCACAAAGCCTTCGCTTTGTGTCGGGTTTCGCTTGCCATTCACCTTCACACAGTAGAATAAATGGCTCATGATGTTTTTCTTTAAATGCATTACTGTGTATCTCTTCGCAGGTGTTTTATTTATTGCTGAACTCCCGTAATGAGGCCGCAACGCATGGGAAAGACCTTATGTAGTTTCCTGAGTCAAAAAATTCAATTAGATGGACATCCGCATACAAAAACACTACTAACAAACAGCAGGATTTCTCGACGATGTATACAGGGTGCTTCAAACGGCAAGCCTATACTACAGCGCTGCATTCTGGTTCGATTGGTATCGTGTGGTTACAAATTAATGATGGCAGTATACGCTGCAACAGCACTAGCGATTCATGGATGCATCGAGTTGAATGACATCACCTTTAACCTCGATCTTATCTCTCTGAACCTCCATTAGACCAGCATCCTTAAACACTCCAGTGCAGTAGTCGTTCTATAGCCAACAAATTAGTCACTAGAGAGGAAAATAAAATATCTGTGGGCTAATTGCATGTTAGCATTCATGTGATGCTAACAATCGCCCACTCATGTAAATTAGAAATGGGTTATGTCGGCGGTCACCAATCGCACGAACAACGTTCTGTGATGCCACAGAAAAGTCACCCGAAAGTGGCTAGGGAATCACCACTGCGCCAAGCGTTTTCTTTAATATCTCCATGATTTTTCAAAGTTTGCAATAAAACTTGTGCCATTGTTATCGGGACACAGCAGTCTTTCTAATGAACACAGCTTGTATGTTGTTTTCATGCTCCCTTCACGAAGTGACGAGGGCATTCTTTGATGTACGCCCGGGCACAAATGTTTTAGGACTCGATTTCGACATTCAAAGTTACTCTGCTGTCTGATGGCTCAGCACCTGATTTGTACTCGTCAGCGAAGCAGAGAGAGAGAGAGGAGAGAGAGAGAGAGAGAGAGAGAGAGAGAGAGAGAGAGAGAGAGAGAGAGAGAGAAATGATTCCGCATGGCTGTGGTGGGGCTCATGACCCAAACAAGCTGTTACGACGTTGTCATCCCACCGCTCGCAGCCAGTTGTTACGAAGTTGCCATCCCACCGCTGGCAACTAGTTGTTACATTCGGGAAGGCGTCCTCTAAATGGACTCCGTCATGTGAGGTAGCGTGGTGGTGAGCGGGTCAGTAAAGCTTGCAGCCTTAGTGACGACGACAAGAAGCCGAAGACAAACTTAACTGGACTGGTTTACTGCATGGCGAGAGACGAGCCGAAGCAACACAAGAATAATACTTTTCCGGGCGAGGTTACAGTACAGGACTCAAGCAGAGCGACAGCATTGATTCCCTGCTTCCCGGCTCCGTCGACTCCGTCATGTGAGGTAGCGTGGTGGTGAGCGGGTCAGTAAAGCTTGCAGCCTTAGTGACGACGACAAGAAGCCGAAGGCAAACCTTACTGGTTTACTGCATGGCGAGAGACGAGCCGAAGCAACACAAGAATAATACTTTTACGGGCGAGGTTACAGTACAGGACTCAAGCAGAGCGACAGCATTAATTCCCTGCTCCAAAACAAATGAACTATCCACTTAGAGGGCGGGTTCTATACAATCGCCGTAACGGCTCCGCGGCTTTTCCCAATTTTTTTGTGCACACGGCACGAACATAGTACAGACACACACAACACTCCTCCCAGAGTTCGTCAGGGGTCGATAGTGCTGTGCTCGTTGAGTCTCAGAGAAGGTGGAGAGGAGATCTCGGCTGAAGCGTCCACATCACCGGGTCAGGTCTCAATATGCCGCGTTACAGCCACCGAAGTTTGAATTACGCCGACACTGAGGCGCCCGTGATCCGGCCTTTCCCAGGCACGTTGCTACTTGTCCGAGGCAGCTTTCTCACACACCGGGGTACTCTGCAAAACTTGCAGCAAGCGCGAGCATAGCATTGGCGCGCCGAACCGTAGCAAAGCTCTGCCAAGCGAAATAGCATACTTCGGGCCGCCATCCCCACCATATGCATATCGGATTAAGCTATCAGGCCACGGAGAAATAACTTCGATTGCTGAAATTGCGTCCTGCACAATTTTTACCCCGGGTGTACATTTATCCCGTAAGTGCGCCTATATAGGGTTCCTGCGCTGCACAGGGGGCGCTGCGAAACCGACTTCCGGGCAGTACTTCCGGGTAGCACAAAGCTGCGGGGGTCCCATAGGATCCCGTCTTGACTGAACCAAAATGAGCTCGATACTCCCTATTGTTTTGCTACATGGTCTCCAATTCGTCCCCGACGCATCCGATCTCTTCCGGCGATCAACTTGGCTTTAGAAAAAAAGCTTTTGCAGCGGTAAGTCATTTACAGCGTTGACAAAAGTGCTGGCACGGTGACGGCGCTCGCCCCTTGCAGGCTCACCGATCGATGGTCGCACGAAGTGAAATTTGAAGTGAAAGCTTCTTGTTTTGACTAATACACTTGGTGACAAGGACGTTTCAACAGCAGGCGATCAAAAAAAAAAAAAGTAACGCAATCGGCGATTATCGTGCGTAAAAGTTTGCGAGTCCGGCGGGCTGCAGGCTTGTCTACAGCGGTGCCCCGCGCTTTTGCGTACGTGCATGCTGCGCACTATGCGTGTACTTTCATTAGACACTGCTGGTTTGCGTCGCCGTTAAAACTGCATGGTGCAGCGCTAGCTTTCCGTTTCATTGCGTGGCTCAGTGACAAAATGCAGCGAGCGTAGAAGCATGAAATCTGAAAGTAGTGGCCGTAAAACAAAGTGGTCGGGCGAACTGTGTGGCCATCCCGTTTCCTTGTTTGCGCTCACTTTATTTAATTACGCTTTTGCATCATATATCCCCATTTCGCACTTAACAGACTAGAATAAGGGTTGGCAACGTATTCAGGTGTAGTACCGAGTTGCATGAAGTCGATACGGCGGAGGGCTGGATGGCAAATCATGTGGGAGGGGGAGGGGGGCTTTGAAGTCAAAGAGAAAAAATTCAGCGGATTGCCAATAATATTTGACAATAATCTGGCAAAGTGTGAATATGGGGGACAATGCAGCTGCATGGAAGAGATCAATTTTCTGTACTTGTCTCCTCGTCAAACAGTATTTAAGTTCAAAACTGGCGTGTCGACGTTCAGATTGTCAGTGACAGGGGGAGGGGGGGGGGGGGGGGTTCTTACGACGTGCTAGGGGCCGCATAATACAGCCCCGCGGGCCACATTCGGCCGGCGGGTTGTAGGTTGCCGACCCCTGCAGTAGATATAACCAACACAGTCAATGACGATCGCACATAAATATTTGGGCCACGCACCGTGTATGTGGCTGTGTTATGTTATGTAATTATAGAATTACACACATCTCTGCAATAGCGGACATGCCATTTGGCACTTGTGTTGCGTCCTTTAATTTCGCTTAATTTGTTTATTTGACGTTACTGCCTCACCTATTCGCTAGTATACATGTACTCTGCCATTCGTAAATCGTATGGCGTAAATTGTTAAGCAAAAATAATTTAGTTTGCGAAAATAGGAAATGAAATTTACACTCGTTTTCAAGACGGTGCCAGGCCAGCAGTGTGAGCTGAGTCGGCTGCGCTTCTCGCGTCGTCTTGCATATGCTCCAGCTGAAGCAACCATTTACAGTTACCTCAGGAGGAGCAGCATTCTGTGTTTGTGGTATACTTGCGAACTGTTTCTTTGTCAATGGTACGCAAAAAGAAAGAACGATAAGGATCGTCAGGAAGTTAGACCACCCGAGTTGGGGATACTGTCCCACGTCACTAAGATCGCGACAGCTCGCTCAAAAGAAAGCCGAGAAATCGGCTTGTTGTAGCGGATATTATTTTGTTTAGCCTCTACAACTACTTTAAGGGAATTGTATTCAGTATGCAGTCACTTAAATGCACCACAATGGGATTAAATTAGGTACAACCTACTTTCGCTCTGGCTTGTAATTGAAAACACATGGAGGGCAGTGAGGGTCGTCCTGCTTTTGTACTACTCAGAGGCGTCGGCCACTAGGGACGCTGCATGTCACCAAACCTCCAGCGCAGGAGCCATCCTGGTATTCTCTTTCTGTGCAGTGTCTTGTTTTTGCTCCGATGTTTTCTTAGTCCTTTTATTTGTATTTTCCCCGTAGCGTTCCTCTTTCATCTTTTTTCGTCTTTTCGTTTTCCATCTTGTCAAGAAATATAGTCACCACCACCTGTAATCCCTCCGAGTTTCACCATTGTTTTCTCAAGATGTAGAAATTGAACCCTGCCTCCACAAAGCGTTGACTTCTCCAATTTCCATTTAGAGCACATGCACTGCTGCCATCCTCTGCCCACTCCCTACCGAACCCTTTCTGGGAATTGCCCACGGACGTACATTACAAACCATTTCCTCTCCCGCAGCTACGGATATCAGCACGATCAAGCAGGACCTAATCCCTCACAAGGACGAGCGTTCATCGGGAGAAGTAGTCACGGGCTGCTTGATGTGGCGGCAAATAGGCAAACGCCGTTTAATCGAGCGAGGTGTTCGCTAACTACTGATACTACGCGAATGAAAACAGAGGGCAGCGCATGGCGGGATCAGTCGTCCCTCTGGTGGATGACGTTGACGATGAGCTCCCGCTGCTCCCGAGACTCGAGGCGCAGCCGGCGCAGCTCCTCCCACGAGAGCAGGGTGATGGAGGAGTTTGTGATGGAGTAGAGGAAAGCGATGAGCATGCCGCGGCTGTAGCCGGCCACGCCCTCCATCACGTAGATCTTGCGCACACAGTCCAGCACGCCGGCGTAGTAGATGCCCCGGCCATGCCTGTCCACGGGCTGCAGGTACAAGCGCGTCTTGATCATGTCCAGCGTGGCCACGGCCGGCGCGGCCGCCACGCTCGATAACATGGCCGCGATCAGGGACGCCAGCAGGTGGTGCAGCTGGTCCTTCTCGTACAACGACAGGTGCCGCTTGGCCTGCACCCGCACACACCCTGCCATGAGCAACCCCTCCGAAGCTGTATGGGGGGTATGTGCCAAACAAAAAAAGTATGAAGTGTGCGAAACGTTTAGATCAAGAGGGAGACAAGAGGGAGAGGAAGGAGGCAAGGGTTTGGAGAAGAAGGCTGCGCTACGGAAACAGACCCCAGCGTCATCGGGGCCTGACGACGCCTCAAGCCTACCGACACAAGTTCCAGGCTGTGATCTGGGAACGAGACCCTTCGGCAACGTTCCTCTGGCGGCTCCTCTTTACAGAAGGAGAACCAGCTAGCTAAGCTGCCGGGCTGACACGGTCGGACTACACACCGACGCCAGTTCAATCAAGAAGGCTACGTCTCATCTCACGGCAGCCGTTAGAATTACCTCCGGGAAATTCTCACGGCAGTTTCCATAAAAGCTGGCTGGCGGAACATTTGCTGAATAATATTACGTCCCAACGTAGCCTAACGTAACATAACCTGACCGAACCTTACCTAACCTAACCCAACGCGTCATAACCTACCCAAATCCTGCCAAACTGCAACAAACCCAAACTAACCCAGCCCAACGACACAGAACACAACCTGTATTAAACGTAATTCAACGAATTTTAGAAGTCCTGTGCGTCGTTCTCTTGATATAGTAAAAACTAGAGTAAAAAAAGCACTAACAAAATCACGATGGCCAAACAATTCCGTAAGCTAGAACAAAAAAAGAAAAACATCCAACCGTCGGACTCGAGCCTGAGCCTTCTCGTTTCAAACCGAGCACTATGCCGCAGCGCTACAGAGGATACAGACAGGGCTTCTTAGGGGGATATTTATCCGATTGAATCTCCGCGTAGCGTTCTTAGCCAATAACAAGCGACTGCCGTGAGAAATTCCTGACGGTAATTCTCCCGGTTGCCGGGATAATAGACACAACCAATCAAGAACGCACCTGGGGCTACGCTCCCCAGGCTCTTGGCGGTGACGGCTAAGCTCACTAACTGCCAGCACTAAGAGACACGACGGTCGCCTTGACCCCTACATCAAATAGGAAGACAGACTGTAACGTGAGGCGATGCCGTACTTCAAGACTTTTACGCGAACTTGAACCGCGGGAACACTTTGACTTAATTACTGTTAGTTGTCTTGTGCTGTGAAATACCTTTCCCATCAATTAAATGTTTTTTCTGTGTGTCCGGACCGCTCGATAAATTGACGCGGCACCCCCCCCCCCCCCCCGCCCCACCACCCCCACCTTCTCGAGAAGTGCGGCCATTAAGACAAAATACAAGTCCAGTTTGGAAGAACTATTTTCCTTTAACACGCTCAGCTCGATTTCAGTCACGAAAGACGTTTTTTCCACCGAAAAAATATAAGAAATATTGATAAACTTAAATTTCGGGCTAGCGTGGCGTATTATTGCCGGGATTGACGTAATATGGCCCAGGACTACGAAGAATAGTTATCAATGTATTGACTTCACGTTAGCCTTCAAGTGATATGACCAAAGAAAACTACAGGCCCCACAACAATTGCCCAGTCGGATGCCTTGGCGGTGCTTTCGTTTGCAGCCGTGAATGACACAAATAATAACGCTGTGACGCCATGGAAAAATTGCCGTAAAGTGACTGAGAGGTCTCCACTGCTTCATATTTTTTCCTCAATACCTGCATTATTTGTTTGAAGATTGCGAAATAATTCGTATCATTGTTGCCGGGACAAAGCAGCCTTTTTAATATAGCAAAATCGCCAAAATCATCATCAGGATTTCCTGAGTAGCCCTCACTTTCTTCCCGAGACAAACGAATATTATTTTTTTTCAGATAAAAAACCACCGGCAAATGGTTGCCTCAATCGCAAAATCGAGTCCGGGGCACACAAATGCTTGTCGTTTATCAAGTTTTCAGCAGCCTTTACTTGACTGGAGGAATCTCTAGAGCAGAATAGAGGAAGCAGGATAGGTCGAAGACAGCCCCGCGCCACAGGGAAGACTGATTGGGCTAGTTTGCTTGCTTGTTTGTTTGCTTTTTCCTTGTTTGTCTTCTTGTGCTTTGCTTGCTTTGCTTGTTTGCGGGCTTGTTGGTTGTTTGTTTGTTTGTTTACCCGACGCGGTGGCTCAGTGGCTAAGGCGTTGCGCTGCTGAGCACGAGGTCGCGGGTTCGATTCCCGGCCGCGGCGGCCGCTTTTCTGATGGAGGTCGAAAATTCAAAAACGCCCGTGTGTACGAGATTTCGGCGCACGTTAAAGATACCCAGGTTGTCAAAATTAATCCTTAGCCCTCCACTACGTCGCGCCTCATCGCCTGCGTTGCGTCGGCGCGTCCCTACAATCAATCAATGTACATTTGTTTGTTTGTTTGCTGTTTTCCTTGCTTGTGTGTTTGTTTGCTTGTTTGTTTGCTTTCTTGCTTATCTGCTTCCTTACTTGCTTTCTTGTTCGTTTGTTTTTCTGTTTATTGATTGATTGATGCTTGCTTGCTTGCATTGTTTTTCTGTTTGCTTGCTTGCTGGCTTGCTTGCCTGTCTGTTTGCTTGTTTTTTTGCTTGCTTTCTTGTTTGTTTTTGTCTTTGCTCTCTTGCTTGTTGTTTGTTCGTTCGTTTTTATCTTTGTTTGCTTGCTTGCTTGCTTGCACGCTTGTTTGTTGTTGTTGTTGTTTGCTTGCTTGTTTTTTGCTTGTTTTGTTGCTTGCTTGTTGTTTGTTTGTTGTTTCTTTAGTTTTTTTGCTTGCTCGTTTCTTTGCTTGCTTGCTTGTTTGCTTTAGTTTTTTTTGCTTGCCTGTTTCTTTGCTTGCTTGCTTGTTTGTTTTCTGTTTGTTTGCTTGCCTGTTTGCTTGTTTGTTTGTTTGTTGTTTGCTTGCTGTTTTTTGCTTGTTGTTGGGTTTTGTTGTTGTTGTTTGCTTGTTTGTTTGTTTGTTTGTTTGTTTGTTTGTTTGTTTGTTTGTTTGTTTGTTTGTTTTTGTTTGTTTTGTTTGTGTTTGTTTGTTTGTACAAAGTGCATGATGCTGAGGGCGAGGAGCAAAATATGTCCGAAATCGACAGCCTGACCGAGCTGCAAGCCCCCAATTACTGGAGAGCATTACAGCAACATCAAATACAACTTGTATCTTTAAAAGCCAGAGAACAAAAGAAAGCAAAACGAAATAACCATCTGTACAGTGAACACACGGAAACAATAATGAGTACTATGCATGCGTCAGTGTTCTATTCCGATCACGCTGGTGTCTATACGGCGACAGCGATGCCGCGACTTGCGCGTATACGTGCGAGTGGGCAGACATTCTACGGTACGCGCCTCCTTACCTGCACGAAGGCGCCCATCTGGATGGCGGAGCCGAGGGCGAGTCGCAGCACGTTCGCCTGCGCGGCGCGCCAGAGCCCGCGGCGCAGGCCGTGCTCGTGGTAAATGGTGCGGGCGGCCTCGAGGCTAGAGCGGTAGTGGTGCTGGTAGCCGACGGCGATCTGGGCCGAGGCGCGCGTCTGCAGCTGGCACTTGACCAGCTGCAGCGGGCTGCCCAGGAAGGCGCCCACGGCGCCGCACAGCCCCCCGGACATGGCGCTCAGCCGCACGCTGGGCTCCAGGTTCTCGTCCAGCGTCATGCCGCAGTCCTCGATCACCTGCAGCCGTTCGCCATTCGCCATTGCTTTATACGCTCTGGTACCCCTTTAGGCAACCCGAGTCTTTGCGCACAGGCTTTTGGGACCCCATTTCTTGATACGTGTGCTTGCTATTTCGCGTGAACTCTACATGGCAGGGGCGTAGCCAGAAAGGGGGGCGGGGGGTTTTTTGGGGACAGAGCACCCCTCGAAATTTTCTGAGCGCTACATCCCTCTCCACCCTGTAGGTGTTGTCTTTCTATTTCAGAAGGGCCTTGTTTTTCGGCGGCGTATAACACCCCCTGGAAAATATTTCTGGCTACGCCACTGTTACACAGGACTGGCAGCCGTGAGTTAAGAAATAAAATTTCCCTCCACCGCACTTCGCGCCCCCCATGTTGGAATACATATTGCAGAATAGTAGTTGTTGATGACAAGAGTATTGTGCTGAATGGCGTTATGGCCTTTAAGCGGGTTGCATGATTTGCTGAGAGTGGGCAGGGAAGCCATATGCTGATCTATAATCTCATGATTATCCTAGGCGTAGTGACGTGGAAAGAAATTTTGAGGTGCGCCATGACAATTAAGCGGGATGAAGATTCTGTCCCTCTCGATCACTTCAAGGTAAAAGGGAGGAGCGATCATCAATACTATCAAGTTTTTCATTTTGGAACGGCGACTGCACTCGACAATTTCCTTCGTCCACTCTCATTTTTTTTCTTTAATTCTAAAAGAATGACTGCTTATGTTCTGTGCTTTGCGAGCGCATCCGAGTCTGGGTCGCGAATGGGGAACCATCGTGAGGCTGGCCTTGACGATATATGAGAACCATGGACTCTCCAATGACGCAGCAGAATCTCCCATACACTATTCTTGGACTAATAAAACAGCCACTTCCCGTATTTTTTTGGCGTACCACCTCGAAACCCATGACTGTGAATGACGCATAGTGGTGAAGGGGTTGTTACTTCCGTGGCGGAAATTAATTTGTGAACTTTCTCAAAGTACTGACTCTAAGGAACGGATTGAGCTAAGTTGGCTCAGACGATTTGCGAATGAGACGTGATGTCGCATGTACAACCGCATGAACACCCACTATGACACAGTGGCGGTCACCATAGGTTATTCGCGATCCTGCACATGTGGAGGACTGGTATATGACTTCAATGATGGCGGCGCATAATGCACAATGAACGTTCGTCCATCGCTCGCAGTAATTGCTGTATAAATAAAGCTCTATGCGTTTCTCCGAAGGCTGTGGATCGCGGTATACTACGGGGGGCCAGTGGAAGAGCAGCGCGGGGGCGCGGCGCACCTGGAAGAATCCAAGGCGGAGCCCGTGCGTGACTTGGCGGTAGGCGATGCTGGGCACGAGGCCGCGGTACACGCTCAAGGGTCCGTCCGTTTTCGCCATCATGCGCAGCGACTGTATCGTGCGCCGGTACATCACCACGTAGTAGCCGCGCCGGTGGAGCTCGCCTTGGACCTGCGGCGCGAACGTTCGCACAGGCACACTCACTGCTCAGACGCCCGGTTATAAGAAAACTAGTTATTCTTAGCTTGCGCGCAACCTGAAAAACCGCCTGCAACATCTTTTAAAGCGAAGCTTTATTTGCTTCTCTCGCGACTGTTTGAGAGGATGCTGCTGCTGGTGCCGCTCGTGCCCGACGGCTCCTCCTCGCCGGCCGCTCTGCTGGAAAGGAGGATAATCCTGGGTTTCTCACAAAACCACCTGATGTCGCGCAGTTCTCTGCGAATATCGCGAATATAGCTCCTCGCCGCCTTTGATACATCCAAAAAGAGCGTGAACGCGCTCCAGGAAAATTGCTCTAAAACGTTCCCCCAGTGTCCGGAATATAGGCCCGAAAGAAGTGTCACGCCGAACAGGGGCGCCGTCGTGAACTACTAAACGTTGCACAGACCGCGATTGTATGCTGATGGGTAAGCTGGCTCAAAGACGTGAGTCAAGGCGACAATGCGGGGCGGCAGTGAAAGATGACGAGTGCCCTGGGAGCTACGGGAAGAAGCTACGAGAGAATGAAAATGCCGCACGCGCTTTCTTCTCATCCGAGTCTTGCCACTACGCCCGTGCAATCGTTCCAAACGGTGCTATTTGATCTGCATTGTGCAGGCCAGAATAGTCACATTACATACGATCATTGAAAGCGACGTCGAATCGCATATACGCGCGGGATCCTCAATTTTTCTTTAGGCAGATGAAATTGTTTCTATTATGCAGGCCACGGAAGGCATCAGTATGACGCTCAATTCATTACGTTACTTCCGGCTGAGGTGGCTTGACAGAAACAACACTGCTGAATGTCAAGAAGCATGTACGAATGCCTGTAAACCGCAGTGTAGTTTTAACCCGCAGATCATGGGGCATGTTTTACTTTCCCAGAATTGAGCACTCTGTCAGTGTACCCGTGTGGAGTAACATGTTTTTAAATGCGTTCTTTAGAACACGAATCAGAGCCACATTTGTTGACATTAGTCCTGCCATATAAAAGCCGATATGAAAGTGGCAAGCCAACGGGAAGGTATTGCCATTTTCACAACTTCCGAGGTAGTAATTATTTACCAGAAAGGCAAGAAAAACGGCATTGGTATAGGGACGCTATAGCGGAAAAAGGTTTTGCACTTTCTGGAAGGTGTGTGTAAGACGCGAGTTGGAACTGGTTTGAAAAACCGGTTTGAGAAAACATTCCTCCTGGCAAAATAGGATACGTCAGCCCCAGAGGCAAGGAAAACAAAAAAGTACGAAGTGCCTATTCTGCCGGTAGCCGACAGAAATGTCGCGGGGAATTTCTCCCTGCAGTCGCCTCTCAATGGCTTACAAAACCCTGTGACATTTCCCTTGGAAACAAGCGTTTTGATATTCTCACACCACATCTCTAGCAGGGACGAAAGTTACCTAATTTGACGCACCAGAAGTAAATTAATGTGGCCTAACGCAGCGTGTCAGAAGCTAACCGAATTCCCCTAACTTAACGTAACCAACCTATAACAACCTAAGCTAATTCAACCAAATATAAGTGAACCTACCCCAGCCCAGCTACACCGCACACAACCGATCGTAAACGCAAACTCAACCCAGTAGAAGTCATGCGCGCCTATATCGTGGTAACTGTAGAAATAACACGACTGCAAAATAATTCGCTGACAAAATCCCAATGAACGAGAACTTGTAAAACCATGAAAACCGCACACAAAAGAGCATTACCTAACCCGGGATTCGAACCATAGCCTCCTCGTTTCAAAGCTGGTACTATGCAACACCGCCACAGACGCAGACGGCAAGACTCATTTTCGCGGGATTCGCTGTGTATTTGTCTCACTGATGCTCCAGGTGGTGTGCTTAGCCAGTGGCCACTGAGAGGCGACTGCCGGGAGGAGTTCCCTGGGGCGTTTCTACCGGCGGCCGGTATAATAGACACTGCGAGAAAAATATCGTCATTAGTCGTTATTTTCCCACATCCTGCACGTGGAACATGGCCAAACTCACCAAGTCGACGTTTAACCATTGCACTCGGAGGTAGCACTGAATTGGTCCCCTGGCAACCCCATGGCAGCCGCCGTAACCACGCCGGCCGCCGTCCAGCCTATATAACGCCAACGTAGCCGCGTCAACGCAAACTTGCCTTAACCCTTTCTGACCATTATATTGTACCCCAGTGGTTCTCAAATGGGGGAGATCATATGAGGGGTCCGCGAAGCCTCCCTCAGAACGTTTCTTCCCGCAAGTCTTTTCTCGATTTTGCCAGCACTTGCTTTCAATGCGAAAAGGTGGCTTCGCCGCATTAGATGTAAGTTGAGTTTCCCCACGTTTCACATATTTTAGCATGTTTTTTTTTTTTACAACACGCCATCTACTAGAAGGAAAAAAAAAACAGACACAGAAAAGGCAGCGAATGGGTGTTTAGAAGAGTTTGAGATTCAAGATCAAATTGGTTAACATTATGATGCGCATGGTCATTAACGTCAAGCAGAAAGGCGCGCATTGGATAAGTCTGGAGGCGACGTAAGCTGCAAGTTTAAATTGTTTGACATTATGACACCGATCAACTTATGCTCCATCGAGGGGTCCCCCATCACTTTAGGAAGCCCAAAAGGGGTCCCCGGGGTAGTCATGGCTGACAACCACTGTACCCAAATGAAGAACGATATTACGAGGACCCCTTTTCTTATATGCAAACCCGTTTTAAACCTGGGAAGGAACGCATCGTTCTTCTTACCTACTTAGCATGTCGGCTAGCCGTCTACTCGGGCGGGCGGGCGGAACTGTTTTCGGCGCGCCCACTCGCAGCTGCAGCGTGCGGATTTCTCATTCATAAAGGCTTCGGCGTAGCAGGCGCCTATCAATGCATTTGTTGCACGGCGAAGTCCGACCCTCTACGCCCGCTTACGCTGAGCTACGTTGATACGCTAGTACGTCTGTAATACGCGCCCATGTGGAGGCACATCTTTGCAGCGCATACATACCTGCATACGGGTCCGGGTAATGTCGAAAGGGTGCATGATGAGCGTCGCCACGGTGGGTCCGACCACACCCTCGAGCACGTTCTGCAAGCTGTCGACCTCGTTGAACTTCGACATGCTTCCGCCTTTGTTCCTTCTTCTTCTTTTCTTCTTCTTCTTCCTCTTCTCCTTCTTCTCTGTAGCACCTTCACAGACATTGACTTTGCACGGGATTCGCCGGCGTCCATCAGACAATACTGCGTCACAGCTGGCAACTCATACACAACAGCACTTCGATGCGTGTTTAGCTATCCTATGTTTTCTTCTAGATTATGATCATTTACTCGTGTATTATCACCTTTTTGAATTTGTTCTTTTTTTCTTCTTTTCTTGTGTGCGTGTGGCGTCAGCCGAGGACGCAAACTTATGAAGCGCTCAAATTTCGTACCTTTAAAAAAAACACCCTTTGTAAGTGCCGCCCAGATTTGTATCGCTTTAATGCGCTAGGATCTCAGTGCCTAAGCACGCCACCCGGTTCATTATTGAGACAAATACCCCCCGAATCCACTTTTCTTCTGAGCATGGGCATTCTCCTGAGCTTCCTTCGGTCACAGTGCCATCATCTGCATCTCAGGACGAGCAGACGGATGGGAACAGAGAAAACACAGCGGAGGAACCTTCACCTACTTCGAGCTCGGAATTCTACACCCGCCGCAAGGTGGACAGGAAGTCGCAACTACGAGCGGTTCTAGGTGTGAAGCGTGCGGAAATTCCTCAGCCCTGACCAACTACGGGGACATCCTTCACTGGCATCGTGCGGGAAGACGCGCCCTGCCCCCACCTCACCCGAGGCTCAAGAGGGGCGAAGCCGTCCTCCTCCGTCAACTACAGACTGGATCCGTGCTGACTCCAGCGCTCGCGCGCCACGTGTGCCCTGGAACTTACGAAAGTGCAGTGTGCAGTGTGTGCGCGTTGGTAACTGCAGACCTGGCCCACATCATGTGGGGATGTGAAAGACACAGTGCAGTGGGGAGCCCAAAAGAGCTACCACCGCACATTATAGGACTCGTGAGCTCGCCCGAATACGAGCGGCAACTGCTGGCAGTCCAGCGGCTCGAGGCTGCTCTGGCCCGGCAAAGGCGAAAAGGAGACCCTCCTTCGGGAGGGGACTCGCCGAGTAGCCTGAACCGGTGCCCAGGCATAGCTTCGGGGTCTGCTTAGTACATAGATAGGGGGTGGCGAAGCCCTGCGTGGCCTGACCCGCCTCCCCGCCGGAAATTTTCAATAAATGTCATTTTAGATGCAGAGCATCTGATTCTCGCCTTGTCCCTCCGGCGTCGTCGTCGTTGTCGTCGGCGTTGTCCACCCCTCTGCCATTCTCCTCGCCGCGCGAGCTGCGCTCTCCGCCGCTCTCCGCCGCTCACCCCCTCTCCTCTCCGATAACGAACACTCTCTCGCGAGGGGCATTGGATTGGATTTGATTGGATTGGATTGGATTGGATTGGATTGGCTTGGCTTGGCTTGGATTCGGTTGGATTGGATTTGGATTGGATTGGATTAAAGTGGATTGTGTTGGATTGCGTTGCGTCATAGCCGCGGCACGTTGCGTCATAGCCGCGGCAGACGCGCTGGGGCCGGCGCATGGGCAGTACTCTCTCTTCCGCGGTTTCCTCTCCTTCGGGCGCGCTGCGCATATAACCGGTGTGCCGTTCTCCGGCGAAGCAACATCCACGCTTGGCTCAAACACCTAGAGTCCACGCCGCTTTACAAGTACGCCAACGTCGTCATCGACTGGGACCAGCTTACGCAGTCCCCTCAACGTTATGAGCGCTATAAAACGCGTTCCCTTCGCCGCTCCGCCTATGCGTCGCATCTACACAGGGGTTCCCGCGAGGGGAGGTGGGAGTTTTTTTCTCTCTCTCTCAGCCTTGCCCCAGGAAATGGCACACTATCGTTCACAAGGTTAGAACTGTATCGGCAAGAACACCACACTATCGCGCTACAAGATACGGCACTCTAGATGATCCCGAGTGTTCATGGTGCTCAGCCGATAACGACATTGCCCGCACCCTGTGGGACTGCCCTCGCTTCGCCGACTGCCGATAACAAGCCTTCAAAAACGTAGTATTGGCAAGCCCACCAAGCCTTAGTGATTGGCTTTATACAAGCCGTTCCAATCAGAGCGAAGAACGGCGCCTGCTCACCGCTCTACGACACTTCGTCGAGACATCTGGCCTCCACCATTTCCTTTAGTTTCGTGCCCCATTGGATGTATCATACTTTTTTCCCAAACTCCTATTACCTAATCCCTCTCCCCTAGACACCAAAATTCGCTAAAGAGTAACATGGCGTCTTTGTACCCCTTGTATATAAAATAAATGCGTGTTACCACCACCATCCGCGAAATCGACTGCGTCTGTGGCGGTGTGGTATAGTACCGGCTTTGAAACGAGGAGGCTGTGGTTCGAATCCTGTGGGTGGTAATGCTTTTTGTGTGTGGTTTCCATGGTTTTACAAATTCCGCTGCACTAATTGTGTAACACACTGCACCCACACTAAAATACACAATTGGCAAAGTTAACGCAATTAACCTTTGTAATAGTGCAAATGGAGATTATTGCGGGAAGAAAATTTTAATAAACGAAGAATGGACGGATAGTAAAACGTTTATTGAGCTTAAACGGCAGGGGTAGAGGGTGTGGTTAGCCTCCTCAGTCCAGTAGGCCATGATGTAGGAGATAGAATCCTAGAAAATGTTTTAAGCACAGCTGCAAGCAACAGTTTTTTTTTTTTTTTTTCCCCCCTCCTCCCCCTCTTCGTTTTTTTAGGCCTTTTTTGTAGTAGTTTGTGTAGGAGGTATAGGTCGCGGCACGGCTTTTGTTCTCTCGCTCCTCTCCGGTATAAAAGTACTGAGAATCAAGTGAACCTTCGCCAGTATTTATTATTTGAATTTAATGTCTGATCCTCTAATTACCACTTTACAGACCCGGTGATTTTGGTTGGTGCGGTCATAAAAAACTCACGGAAGCTTGCAGTTACGTGCAAGACTTGAATGGCGAAGCTATTGTAGATGAGCATTGCCGGACACATAGTGAAATTTCAGTATCATTGTTTATTTGCATAGTCACGCTGCTAGTGGTGGTGGCGGTGGTGCCAAAAGAGATGGCTCATACCCACTCAGGGGGATTGGCCAGGAAAGGGGCGCTCACAGGGAGAAATTACAAAGTAATTAAAGAAACGCATTTAAGGAATTAAATAAAATATTAGGGAAATATATACAGAAAAAAAAACTGCTCAAACATGAGACGTAGCATCAGGAAGTGTAGAAACCAACATTAAATAAAATAAAAAATAAAGGAAAGAAAACATGAAAAGTGTGTAGAGAAATAAAACAAGAAGGGAAGCTGGCGAAGGAGGGGCAGTGGGCGGGAAGGCACTGATAGCAGCGATTATACACGCAGGGATCTTTTTGAGGGAAGCCCGGCATGGCCTGGGGCTAGCACGGGGGACGGCCAGATTCCGAAATGAACAAGTGCACGGCGGAGCGAAGATCTGCGCGGCTAAAACCCAGTGCCTTCGCCCCGAACGATAAGATCAGAGGAACAGACAGTGGGAAGGCCATTTGGTTAAAGCTGTTTTCTAAGTATCTTTTTCGTATGGACGAGTATCGTCGGCAGGAGAGGAAAAAATGTTCAGCTGTTTCTAATTCGTTACAAAATGCACAGAGTGGTGAAGGGGCCAGATTGCAGCGATACAAGTAATAATTTAAGTTTGGGACACCACACCGAAAGCTGGTGAGGGTAACTTCACAAGCTCGTGACTGACTAATCCGGCACTTCCATGAGTGCCGAAGGTGCTCGAGGTCAGAACTTGCGTACGCAGATTCCGCCATGCTTTGTAGCAGGCCTAATCTTCGAAAGCGTGCCGAGGTGACAAAATTTCAGTATGGGAGGTAGAACCTCCATCACCGGGCCATCCAATGCAATGCCCGCCAGAGTGTCGGCCGCTTCGTTGAGCCAGATGCCTGCGTGTCCAGGCACCCACACCAAACGAAGTTTTTGTAAAGACGGAGGCAGTAAATACCCAAGGGCCCGACGTAGGGGAGAAGACTTTGAGCACGATAGGGCTAGTAATCGCCGCCATATGCATCGAAGAGGTCGTCGTCTTCTTCGCAGCGAGTGGTGGATGCAAAGTCATCCTCAGCATTGTATACTTCCACCAGCTCAACTGCCGAAGCTTGCACTATATGTCGCGCAAGGCTTCAGCCATAGCGAAGCTGCAGGATTTCTTTATACGTGAGCACTGGCGGACACAACACCACGCTTTTGTACAAGTTTGAAATTGTTTATTTACATGTTCTGTCGGTGCGAGTAGTAGTCATCATCATATGCATCGATATTGTGGTTCCTCATGCCAAGCATTACATGCGCGGTAACGCTTGACGACAGCGCTGGAGATTTTTTTTTGCTAAAGCCACTGCGCGAGCCGGTTGACTCGGCAGTCGCCACGAGGCACGCGCTCAGGAGCGCTCGGCATTTTCATTAGTATTGTTCTCTGCAACACCGCAACTACGGCTTATAAAACAGCTCCGCTGCTAAAATTGCCCTTCGCGCCAATGACATTAGCATTATACTTCAAATCGCACGGTCAAGACGTTCAGTGACCACGTGTAAAATGTGCCTGAAAGGATGGAATATTGTTTTATAGCTATCTTGAAAGAGTGGCCTTGTTGTGGATGTGCACCACGAAAAGAAAAATTGTAAAAAAGGGCGTGGATATGACCCGCATATTTTTTGCCAATGCATGGTGCACCTGCGAATGATTATGATAATTATCCATTATGAGCAGGGGTTACGATGTACCTTTTTATTTACTTGTTTCTAATGGACGTGCATCGCTTCTTGGTGATGCGTATGTTGAAAGGCACGCCAGCCTGTGGCTGCTTCAAAATGAGATTTTTGTCAATATGGCCATATCCACCTTAAAGATGTACGAGCAAGGTACAGGTGCTTTTCTCTCTCTTTTCTCGATCATTGTTGCTTGGTGATGTCTTATTGGCGCCCCCCGTAATGCGTTTCGCGATTTTCAGCACTTCATTAAGCCTTTCCCAATCTGTTCGGGTCGGCCACCTTCCGTAAGAACGCATCTTGAGGACGTGCTAAGTTCCTCTTCATGTCCGAAACGTGTATCATGCGTAGCATAACCTCTAATGACGTACTCGCGAAGCACAGGACTAGACCAATAGTTGCCAACAACTGCAAGCAAGCTTGTGTGCCATAACGACACCATCACATTCATAATATTTCTTCTTCTTTTTCTGAGAGTTAGCTAAGCAAACTTGGCATCTTGGTTCAGCTAACCTCGCCAGTCGCCACAAGAGTCGGTCTCTTGTACATAATCCCCTATTTCATCATTGAGCAGAAGTCCAGAGCCAGCAGTTTAGTCCGAAAGGTCGCAAAAAGCTATAAACCACCACGCAACTATTGCACACTACACCTCTCCCTCCCTTCTCCATTTCCCTCCCCCTCCCCCTCTCCCTAAATCTACACCGCATTAACAAGACATTGGTTAGTAAGGTGTTTTGATGTGACCTCAGCATACAGATTATTAAAACCTATTGCATGGTTAATATTGACTTTAAAATTTTCAGTGTTCTCTCATCACTGCTACTTAGGGGTGTGTCGTTACAGCCTGAATCACCAAAGGGGTGAGGAGGGTGGTGCTAAGGAGGCAGCTGTCTTGAACGCACTCTTATCGAGAAAAAAAAATGCGCCCAAATCGGCGAAAAGAAATGAGGCGTGGAACCCGTCCTTAACATTCTACATTTTGTCAATTTGTCAATTCTGCCCCAACAAACGATTATCCAGAGTTGAAAAGTGGTTAGTCCTTAACATGTATCCCCCTCATGTATGTATATGCCAGGATACCTTGAAAGTGCAAATGATTGTTTTGTATTGTTAATTTCTTTATGAAATGCCCTTTCTGCTGGAATCCCAAATGGGATTGGCAGTATCTGTAAATAAATAAATAAATAAATAAATAAATAAATAAATAAATAAATAAATATTTCCACGATAACGTAATTAGACGATGTTCATCACTGCCCCCACTCATCTTCTAAAGAAGCCATGAAATTAAAAATACGAATTTGGTGCATTAATAGTCTTTGTCCCGGTAACAATTATACCAATTTTATAGCAACCCTAAAAAAATAATGGGAATACTAAAACATTTGAAGCAGGGGTGAATCCACTGCCACTTCCCCGGCGATTTCTCCATGGCGTCACAGCATCTTATTTGTGCTGTTCGCGGCTGCCAACCAAAGCCACCACCGGGAAACACGACTGGGCAATTGTAGTGGTACAGTGTACTAGAAAGTAGAGGTGTGTCGTTTGGGGGAAAACCTAATGGAGAGCGCGGGTCCCTTTTCCGGTGAAAAAAATTCACGCATCTCCACGAAGTGAATCATGACGAGTGGGCGAAGCACTGGAGAGCGTTCTTACCGTAAATCACCCGTGGCATTGCCCACTTCTGCATGTAAATGACTGACAACGCGCGTGTACAGTATATACAGTTCCAATCCAATCCAATCAGATACAATTCAATTTAATCCAATCCCATTCAATCCAATCCAATTCTCCTCGCGCATGCGCAACACTGTGTACACGGACGCCAAGCCCCGGACAAAGCGTGGTCCTAAGGTGCTTCGCCCCTAAAAATTGTATGGAATGCAGGTGTTCCCCAGAGAACTCCTGTTGCAGCCAGCGCCACCTATAAGTTTTTAAGTCAAACTAACAGTTATTTGACGGGTTTTATGAAACTTTACATCATAAAACAAAAATAAGACTAATTAGGGCAATAAATAACGAATAATTTAACAAACAAATCTTCTGAAACAGACTGGTAAGCAGCGGCCACTAGGGGCGCTGTTTACGACAGGAGTTCTTCAGCAGAAATTTTCATCGCAAAAGGGACGGACCTCCCTAATCGGCCCCGAACGACACACCCCTCTCTTCTAGTACACTGTAGTAGTGGCACTTCTAGTTCCGTATGATCGTATCATTTAAGTGCCAACGCGAGGTTAACACACTGACGTCTGCGTTTTTAGTTCTCAACCATATTACGTCACTTCTTGCCCACGTGTCACCGTCTTGCGAAATATAAAAATTTTAAAATTTTCCTCGCGTTTTTTTTTTCGTTTTAAAAAAACTTCCTTCGTAATTTGAATGGAGCTGAGTTAGTTACCAAAGGCTAGTTCCTTCAATTTAAACAAAGTTGCATGTTCTCTTCGAGGCCTATTGAAGATATTACCTGAAAGACCAAAGCCAACGTGCGCGTTACTCAAAGAAGGAACACTTTTAACAGCTACCTGTGCGAGTTTCTCGGGTGTTGTGTCGTTCTACGCTGACGGTTTGGAAGGAAGGAAGCAAA
This sequence comes from Haemaphysalis longicornis, assembly GCA_013339765.2. Lineage (NCBI taxonomy): Eukaryota > Metazoa > Arthropoda > Arachnida > Ixodida > Ixodidae > Haemaphysalis > Haemaphysalis longicornis. Next base: position 75,641,942 of record CM023453.1, read on the forward strand.
ATGGTACAAAAAGTCAGGAATGTTAGCCAAACTATGGCCTACATGTTGAAAAGGAAAAAAAAATGGGGGTAAAGAAAAGAAAGCAGAAAAGGAAGGGAAAAGGTAAGAACAACGCGTAGAAATTTGCGCCCAGCATTAGGAGACGTTGGAGTCCTGTGAGTGTCCCTAGTATTCTATGCTAGTCTTGTGTAAGTACGACGTTTTCAGGAAGCGCACGAGCGCTTTTGTAGCCTTGTAAATTGAGGAGAAGGCCAGTGCCCCAGGATTTTTTTCTATAAAGGGTTGTTGTTTAGGCCTTAAGGTTGCTTTCATTGGACTCAGGCAAGGCAGACTTCGTTCTCCGAATAGCTAAGCTTGTTTTAAAATGACGCATCTGCTCGCCGTCTTTGCACTACTCGACTGACTCTCCGTCTGTGCAGCGAGGAGGTATGTACCAGACAAAAAAGCAGCAGAAAGCAACAATGAACTGAAGACCCATGTAATATGTTTTTATTTCTTGTGAACTTGAGTACAACTTCGTATGAAGACAAGCACGTGCTTTGATATCAGCGCTGGGTAGACATATAGTTCCAGTCGCGGGTATGTCTAGCAGTACATGGTGTGCTTGAGCCACTGAAAGGAAAGAAAAAATGTACATACAAGTAAAAGTGTATGATACGCTGAAAGTCGAATGCCAGAGCGATGAAAACATTGCTCAATTGCACGCAGCTTATATTTCTGCTGGATCAGTCTATACCATGCACAAACGATTGTAGATAAGGTAACTGGAGAATTTTAATTCGCGCTGAGCTAAGGACAGTGGTTTGGTGGCCATGCGGGGAAACGGCCGCGTCTGCAACTGTGCGTTCTTTAACCGAAATTTATTACTCCAGGTACAAACTCAGGAAACGCCTGGTAGCGTCAACCTGACCTTCAAGCTCAGCCGAGGTGAAACCTCTCTTAGGCGGTAACACGAATAGCAGAGGTGTTCTCTCGTTTTTAGTGTTCTGTGCTCTGTGGGGGCTACTCAATTTGTGAGCACTGGATATTTATCGTTTGTTCCTCTGAGCATATGTGCCTCTTTTTTGTTAACGTTTGGAATACGTTTGGAGTCTGGAGGTAGAGTGAGTGAAAATAGGAATTCCATTAGTAAGTATATGTATTTATTTATTTACTTGGTTATTCTCTTGTTTATTATAGAGCCAATATGACATCGGAGGGAGGCTGCGCTTGAAAGAAACATGACAACAATCTCAAAGGAGGACTAACTAAATGAGCAACACAGCGAAACAGGATGATTCCGACTGAAAAAACAAAACGCACCGTAAAATAACAACACAAAGTCAGGAATCTTCCATGAAACAGCCTTATATATTGAACAAATAAAGTTTCAATGAAAATATGTACCGACGCATTGTTTTAGAGCATTTCTCTCGACGCTTCTGAAAAATTAGCCTCGTTTCATGCGGTAAATTCGAGCTTACCGCGAGAGTGGGGGGCTGTCCCTTGGTCATTCTTGGATATTTTTTGTCTAGCGAGGTTAGAGTTATCTTATAGCTGGTTATACGAACATGAATTAACAAAAACGTTCTTACTGTACACGTACAACAGCGAGAAGATATCGAGAGCCGAACAAGAGGGCCGTTGTCGCTGCCCTTCTGCTTCCTTCGCTCGGCGTTCCGCCTCGCGATCAACTGATGGTTCTGCTTCGTCTATGCCTACACCGGCATCACTGCACACATACCCTACACATACAGCAGCGAGCAGAGACAGCCGAACGAGGCGGCGCAGGCAGCGCCAGGAACATTTCTGACAGCAACGAAGAAAGACCCTCCTATTTTATGCTAAGCGAACAAGCTGCTCTGCGCATGCCTATAGGCGCCCCTAGCAACGGAGACGCCCTCCTCCTTCCTGCTGTCGCGGCATTCTTTCGCGTAGAAGGCTTTACAGGCTCAAGTTTAGCGCTCATGGCGCATTTGGTGCTCTCGCGTTAAAGTTGCCATGTCCTAAGCCATTTATTCTCAACCATTAGTGAGTGTTGAGGGGTCCCCTTGTGGGTTGCAAAAGTTATGGAGGACCCCACGATTACCTGTGTTACTCAATGTCATATTATCAAACAATTTGGAAATGCAGCCAAAGTGGCCGCACATATAAAATTTCCACCTTTTGCGGCTGATGTTTTTTCTGATGCGTTTCATATTGTCAAAGGATTTGCTCTTGAAGATAAAAGGTGAGAACACTTGTATATGCTGCCTTTGGTGTATCTGACATTTTAGGGGCTGTTGGCGCCTCCTGTCCTCGTCGTCGTCGTCGTTGTAATTGTTTTCTCAGGTAATTACGGTACTAAAACACCGGGAAACTCGTTTACGGCTCGCGCTAGAACGTAACGCGCACTAAAAGAAACACCGGGACACCCGTTTACGCCTCGCTCTGGAGCGCTTCATAAGACGTATTAAAAAAAAAAACAGCGGGACACTTGTTTACACCTCGCGCTAGAGATCTTCGTGATTCAAAGACAAGAGACTTTTACAGCAAAGCTGTATACCTCTATCTCCCAGCGGTTTAATCTCCGTTGGCAAAACCGCTACGGCGACAAGAATACACTCCTACATTGCATGCTTCGCCCCTCCCCAGGTTTCACGTTGTGGAGATGGCTCGGGATTTTTCGCACAGCTGACGCGTTGTGCAAAAAGCAAATGTAAAGGGATTTTCTACGCAGAAAGAAAAAAACGTACATGCCATGCAGCGAAGTCACATTTTTGCACTGGCAGCAAAATATGGAAAAAGAAAATGAGAAATGAATGGGGAGATAGATTGGGAGAGAGGCTTCGCGGACCCCAGAAGAACCCTGCAGGACCCTCATTCGAGAACAACTGTGCTAAGCCAACGACCATCGTGGTCCAAAAAAGCCACAAACCACGCCCTAGCGCAGGTACTAGCGGTTCTGTTACCATTGTTAAAACGTGTGGTTCGCGTGAATCGCGTGGTTTCTTGCGCTTTTCTGACCGTTATTTTACACTGCACACTTGCGGGCCTCACCTCATTCCGAGTGACTTCCACGACATTCTCGTTTTCGGGATCCCACGAGTCGTAGACGTCTGCAAAAGAGTGATCGCAGTATATAAGCGACTACATTCCATTAAAGTGGGCCGAACGAACGGTTAACGTTAACTGTATGAAACGGCTTACGCCATTAGTATATGTATAAAAATAATTTCGTGTCCAAACACTGGGCGTGCTGCCGGGTAGTACAAGTAAGGCCTTGCTGTTCGAAGACAGCATTTATTTTGCGCTATACAAATACTTCACTTGAAAGTGTCAACATTCCGGTTGCAGCTTCAGCTCTCGCAAAACAAATTGTACTGCTTGCAGATTCAGGCTTCTGTCCTGTAGAATGGTTTACACCCTTTTTATCTATAACTAGCGCTCGTACACCGGCAAAAAACGCAACAAAACATCCATTTTAAAGGGCGTTATAAACGACAATTCACCCCCTGAGGTATTTAGCAAGACAACGACATCAGCAAATCTGAGGTTGCTGAGGTATTCTTCATTAACCCGCACACCCACCTGTTCCCGATCCAATGTTCTGAATAACTCTTGTAAACATGCTGTGAATAACACAGGATAATAAGTAATTCGGGGGACGAATAGCAAAGCATGATTACCGCACTGGACAAGCAGAGTAGAATCCTCGACCTGAAAATTAATATGCAGAAAACTAAAGTCATTCCCAATAGCCTCGGGAGAGCGCAGCGGTTTGAGATAGGTGGCCAGCCAGTGGAAGTGGTAAGCGATTATATATACTGAGGCTAAGTAGTGACCCCGGACCCGACCATGAAGCAGGGATAACTAGAAGGATAAAAATGTGGTGGAGTGCATTCGCAGGCATTCTCAGGTTACAGACGGCAGCCTACCGTTGTCCCTGAAGAAAAAAGTGTATGACAGCTGCATCTTACCGGTACTCACCTACGGGGCAGAAACTTGGAGGCTCAGTAAAACGGTTCAACTGAAATTGCGGACGACTCAGCAAGCAATGAAACGGAGATGATAGGTGTAACATTAAAGGAAAAGAAGAAAGTGGAGTGCGTCAGGGAACAAACGCGTGTTAAGGAGATGTTTGTAGAAATTAAGAAGAAGAAATGGGCTGTGGGCAGGGCATGTAAGGCGAAGGCAAGATAACCGTTGGTCATTAAGGGCTCAAGATTGGATCCATAGCGAAGGCAAGCGTGGCATCGGGCAGCAGAAAGTTAGGTGGGCAGATGAGATCAAGAAGTTTGCGGGGAAAAATTGGTCCTAGTTCGCACAGGACCTGGATAATTGGCGATCTATGGGAGAAGTCTTTGCCCTGCAGTGGGCGTAGACAGGCTGCTGCTGCTGCGGATGTTGTTGTTGTTGTTGATGATGATGATAATGACGATGATGATGATTATAAATGACAAAACACCCCGAAAAAGAATCCTTTCCTGCGTTTTTGTTAGGGTGTAAGGGTGTTAGTTCTGGACTGGAAAAATTCTTCTTAATGGTGTAAATCATTTTATAGTGTTGAACTGCAGTTTGTGACATGTTCAGAAAACAGGGGTGAAACTGGATGGAAACTCCGCCCAACCTAACTGCTATGACATGCACGTTTCTTACGTCATCAGCCTACTCAGATCCCCTGCATGACGAAGGCTTCTCACGTTGACCTCCAACCTCTCCTGTCCCGAGCTGCTCGAGTCCACAGTTTACCCCCGGATTTCTTTATTTCATCCCTCCATCGGGCTAATGGCCTTCCCCTTCTTCTAGACCCATCACTTGGTATCCACTCTGTCACCCTAAATGTCCACCAATTGTTGATTAGTATCCCTTAATGGCAAGTCCTAGTCGATTTCTTTTTCTTTGTTTGAACAAGAATATCTTCTACTCTAGTTTTGTTCTCTGATTCAGGTTGCTCGTTTACTGTCCCTGAGTGTTATTCCGAACTTTATTCGCTCCATGGCCCGTTGAGCCGACCTAAGTTTACTTTATAGTTGTTTAGTAAGGTGCCAAGTTTAAGCTCCGTAAGTGTCATCACGGGCAGTATGCACCGGTTGTAGATTTTTTCTTTTCAGTTACAGAGGTAGCTTACTTCTCATTATTCGGAAATGCCTGCCGAGTGCTCCCCAACCCATACCTATTCTGTGTCGGATTTCTCTCTCGTGGTTGGGGTCAGCACTACATCTGCCTGAGGTGGGTATATTCTTTTACTTCTTCTACCGTTTCGTTTCCTAAGCTGAAGAGGACGTTTTTGGTATGCCTATTCCTCATTCCTTACGACTTTTTGATACTTATTTTTAGCCCCACGGCTGTGCTTTCTGATTGTAGTTCCCCAAGCATTACTTACTTATGTTTCTTACTTATATGATTAAAACTACATGCTCTCCCGTGTAATTACAAGAAAAAAACGGCTGAGTTTTTTTTTTTTTTGTCCTTTATACGTTGTAGTGCTTATCGGTCCTATAGGGTGTGTTTTGTACAGTCTCGCTGGGGCGGACAATATACTGTTGTGAGCACACGATGGAGAAACTGAAGCAGTGCAAAATATGTAATGTTTCTCGCGGCGAACGTGGGCAGTGAAAACTTGTGGGTCAGGGCATTAAATCCTGTTGGTTCACGACACTCGAGGGTGAGTGCGGGAAACCAGAACACTCAAAGGTTTTTTACATGCATCGCGAAGCTTTTTTCTCTTTTTTTTTTGCAAAAGCTTTAAGCAAGAAACTTTCGAATAAAGAATGGTGCCGTCAAGACAACGGTACATTCCTATGAATAATCTACTTAGTGTGTTCGTGTGTTGTTTTGTGATGCATGTTGCCGTACTTACACTACAAATTATGTAAATTATTCAACTATTCAACATTGCCCAGTCCGGCAATGCGGTGAGTATATTTCCCAATACTACTTGCCCGCCCTCAGTTAGCTCTAAAATTGTTCCGAGGTTTGTTCAAAGGCACGCTAAGCGACGTACCCGACGAAATTTTTAGTTTCAGGGCCGTTTGAGTTTTTATTCAAACTACACATAGCCGACTAAGCGGATATACCCAAAGAATTATTATTTGTCTCGAAGGCACAAAAGACCGGCCACGCGTAGGTGGTAAAAAGCTGGGCCGACCCCGTGTTGCGTCTTTATTGGGTACAAAAATCTCGCTTTCCATTGCGTCGCTGCAAATGGCGCTGTCACAAAGCGATAACGGACGTGAGATATCCTTACTTTTTTCTATTATATGCTGACCCTCAAAATCTTTTGCTGAACACTGCCGGGCTTATGCAAAAAATTTATGCCGCCTTATTGCAGCCTCGCTTCCTTGCAGCATGGTCCCATGATCCAGCGTACTGGCCGAGAAGTCCGAGAAGACCGATACCTACCATTACATGATTTACTGTCCCTTATAGTCTACTTTCCTTTCTGGATGACTGTAGGTGAGGCAGGCAGTTAGACTACACCTCTCCATAGTGGAGAATTTCAGCGCGAGCCGCAGCGGTTCAAAACAAAGGCGGCGAACGTAAGTCGTTTGGCACACGCACCGATCATGCACATGAGCTTGACTGCGCAGGCGATGAAGTCCGACAGCGTGATCTTCCGCTCGTGGCCGTAGCGCAGGATGAGCGCCTTCAGCACGTGCTGGTTAACCACGTAGCCTAAGGAGAGAAAGGATGTAAAGCGGCATTTATAGATTGGCAGGCGCTACTCACTCACTGATACTCACTGATAACTGATACTCGGAGTATATGCAGCGCCAAAATGAACTAGCGTAAGCGCACCCCATCGTGCACGCAAGATTGCCAGGTGACGGAACTCCTTTTCAGCACAACGAAAACTCCTTACACGCCCTCTGGTCATTCGCATTACTGACGGCGGACAAAGGGAGTTCGCGTAAACTCAAGCTTGTGACTTGTGTGCAAGCCGCCTGTGTTTGTAATTTATTTTAGAATCTTATGCCGTCACACGAATGGCGGCCGTGCCACTGCCGGCCTTTTCTAGGTTAACAGATGTAGTTGCGCTCAGTGACCCGAGGATTAAGAGGAAAGCCAATTTTTACACCGTAGGTTTTGCAAACGACACTCACCCGCCCGTGATTTGTGCGCACGCGGTAAATTGCACTGCTTTTATATTTACGCATTCACAGCATGCAGTGTGAGGGTAAGGGACGGGCAACGCAAAATGCACCTCTTTTCAGACATTGATTTGAAGCCCAAGTGAATTCACGGGGGCTACGACACATCATAAACACCCTAATAAGTCGTAGTAAAAGTACTGTGAAGTCCAGCGTATACTACGGAGGCATTTCATGATGAGTTGGTTGTGCACCGTGGGGTTGAATAAGTTGTACGAGATCACTGACTCTTCGCACGCGTGATATATGGTCCAAGAGGGACGAGGTTTGGGCCTGTTAATGACACATAATGAGATAAAACGCGCTAACAAGACGAGGACGAAGATAGAATACACAAGCACAAGCTTGTGTATTCTCCCTTCGTCCTCGTCTTGTTAGCGCGTTTTATCTCATTATATATGGTCGTTGTCCTGCGTGCTTTATGAAGTAACAATAGCACAGATTGTCTACGGAATATAGGAGACACTAAAATACTGCCTGATGTATATAACACATATATAAATATATAATACGAATTATATATATGGGAGTACAGATCAAACCTGACATCTTCACAGAATTCAAATCTCGTAAACATTTTTTTTATGTCAGGGTCCAGATTTTGCAGTAATGGTGTTAACGCTCACCTGCAGACTTGAGAGCGTTCCGTAGTTGCCACGTGCTGAGGGTACCGCTGTTGCCCTTGTCGTAGGCCTTGAACGCCTCCTGCGCAATCATAACACGCGCACCAACGTTTGAAACAGGTTAGATATAGAACACCGGTGGTGCGGATTCCAATAAATTCTTGTCCTCGCATTGCACAACATTTGCTCTATTTTCACTTCGTACTTCTCAGAAGGAATCCATTCTTAATGTCTGCTAGTTAAGTAGTAGCTCCAGTCCTCGTACGGCTGGCGACGCAAGCATTCCAAAAGAAAGACTTGCCTGCCATTCCTTGATCAGCTTATGCAGCTTAGCAAACTCTTCCACAGTCAACGTTCCCGTGTAGTCGTACTGGAGTGAAATCGTCAAGTTCGAATTCCGGACCATCGACACAAAAAGGCTCCAGAAAAAAGAACACCAAAGTTCCGAACTCCGAGCTTAGTTTGAGAAATATGGCCTCTCCGTGTAATTTCTACGTTCCTAATTGAGACGAATATCCTTTCAAGGGCTTTAATTTTATGGCTTAAAGTGCATTGTTGTTCCATTTGGTGCTTAGGAATCACGGTGGTTTCACCTTCGCGAGCAATGACACTGGACGAAAACGAAGAACGTAGCAGCCTACTGCGGACTAAAATACCTCGTTCATTGCTGCAACCCAAATCAGTTTTTCCGATCATGCAAATTAATCAATCTAGAAATTTTAGTTATCCGCAACATTTCTCAGTGAGAAAGCTCTATTGGAGCCCACGGCGCCAGCACGAAAGGATACGTCGGTAAGGGCCACCATACTTCGGCAGATGTCCAGCGAGAAATCCAGCTTGTTGCCATCTGAAAGATAGTTTCAAATGCGTTAACCTTAGATCAGCCCAGTGAAAAAAAAGTCCTAGAATTGTCCTTCCATGCAACCCACCGCCACCTCCGTCGCACGTCTTTTTCTGAAGAGTATTACATCAAAAACTATTTTGTACTTGCGTAAGAGTGCAGCTGACTTTTAATCTTCTCTAAATACAGTCTTTTCAATGAATGCACGCCTTCACGCAGCTCCAGTGTCAGTCGCTGTAATTTAAATGTACCAGTTCGACTGGGGGGAGGAGTGTGCCTCACAGGTTAAACTATATTGTTTGTTTACAGCTCGCGTCGACTGCCCCGCCAGTCTGAATTATTGCAAATTGTCGCGATGACGATGATTCTGTCGGCAGTTTCGGCGTACAATCGCCAAACTTTCTACACAGCTAAGCGTGCTCCTTCGTGCAAGTATACAAGGACACTGGCTCCAAACCTTTCCGCAAGTAATGCACAAATGTTTACGTTTAGGGTCAGGAGAACGTGTTACTGGGGCGTGTTGGTTACGGTCACGAAACAACGCACGATAGTGGTGGTGTTAGGGAAGCTTCGGTGATGTTGTTCAACATTGAGGTGCGGTTTCTAGATAAAGTATTTCGCTGACGCATGCTGGCACGTCTACTGCGCATGTCTGAATGTTTGCGCTACTCAATATGTTCTTAGACGTATAGGGTCGCATGCATCGTATTCAAGTGTGTAATTACATATGTTCAACTAACCGCCTCTGCCCCCTCTCCTCCCTCTAAAAAAATTAAAGCCCGCTAGATGGTTTCCCGAAATTCGTGCTGGCGCAACGTTGTGTTTGGTTTCCGCAAAGAGTGCACAGGCCACTGCGAAAAAAAAAGCGTTAAAGAATGCTCCCTCGTTTTTATCTACATTACAATTTTCACTTTCCCTCTTCGTTGAATTTTTAAAGCCTCCTTAGATTCAGGACGTCCCGTGGTGAAACGGCGTCGAGCATGCTTTTCCCTTTGAGACGTACTTTCTTCGGACAGGCTCTTGAGGAGCTTCTGGAGCGCGTGGCAGCACACGGTGCCGTCATCGTTGCACACTTGGCCGAAGGCGTCCTTCACGCTCTGGTCGATCTCCTCGTCGTCGCTGTCTTCGCCTGCCTCACCGTCCACCTCATTCTCCTCAGCGCCTTTCTCCTCACCGCCGTCACCGCCTCCGTCAACTTTGTCTGGCTTCTCCTTGGCCTCACTGCCTTCCTTCCCAGGCTGCGTGAAAACAGAGTGCGCGCGTCGGCGTACAGTATATTCTCGTTATAACGAAGCCCGAGGGAAAAGAAAATTGGCTTCGGTATAAGCGATGCTTCGTTAAAAGTAGACAGATATAATCTGCAGTGGTTACCGCGAAACGTTTGGAATAGAGAGAGATTTGAACAAAGTAATTTTGCTACAATGAGGGTTTATTGCGTGCATCTAGTAAAAAGTTGTGCCTCTAATAGAATATACGAATTCTTTCCTGTTGCGGTATTGACCCACGCCGATAACGTGCCCGTGCGGCGACGCGCGATATAAGTGCTCACAGTTCTGTGCGCATGGTAGTGAACCGTTCGCTTGACATAAGTGGCATGCACGAAGTACTAAATGTTTGCGAATACGAGAAGTTGAGCGCCGTATACTGCGTTTACTTTGACCGACGCCCGCCTGAATTCATGCATTCAGCTAGCTCGAAAACAAAACCGAGCTTACGAAGACGCATGATCATGATTCGTTTTGTTAGCAACCTACTACACTACAGTTGTTCTTCACTACGGGCTGCAACTCACGTTCTAATTGGAACTATTGATGCAGAAGTCACATTCTGGATCGGAGGCTCACCGTGGCGGATGGCTACGAATTTGATTAGACCCTGAGACCTTTACCGTGCTCCGAAATACCAACACGCTGAATTTCTGTTTTTCACCCCATAGACCGCGATTGAGAGCCGAACCCCTCGATCACGTGCTTAGAAGTGCAACGCCTTAGCCACTGACTCAACGCGACGATTACTGACAAGATGTTCGGGCGAGATAAGCAGTCTGCCTTTAGCAGGGCTCAGAGAAACTTATTTACAGCTGTGCTGAGTACGCCGGGACAGCTTCTAGCTGTCTCTCAATTTATAATTTGTAACTAAATTTTTTAAGTCAGGACAGAGGCAATAAATAACAAAGCACAACCCAGCATTGTCATTGTCACAAATGACACTGTTTTATTATGACAGCGCTTAACTGCCCGCTATTCATTTACCCTTTTTTGTTTTTCCTGTACCCGTCTCAAAACCCCTCTCAATGCTGATTATTTTGCTGAGATATGTATTCAGTGAACCAATCGCATCTCAACACACCCATTCGGCTTGAACCTCGCCTGTCGCAGTTTCTCCATTTACAAGGAATGCGCGTGAGGAGATATTCCAGAATACTCACCTTTATTGGTTTTGCGATCATGCACGTTGATTCATCGTGCTCCCTGCAAGTGAGAGAATTTTAAGAAATAAGTATGACTTCAAATCAAGTTTAAATTTTTGGTGTTTTAAGCGCCGAAGCTGCACTTGGGCTATCAGGTGCTCTGTAGGCCTCCGGATTAATTTAGACTGCCCGATGCTCTGTGCGCCTAAATATCGCCACACTGGCGTCTTCGCTTTTCCCCTGGCTAACTAGCTAACTCTCCGCACTAGCTAACTCTCCGCTTCCGCTGACCTGCAGTGGCTCTTCTTCTCGGTGAAGATCCTGATGAGGAAGTCCCCGGCCTGGTCGGCCTCGGCAGTGCCGGGGATGATGCAGAAGGTGCCGGGGAGGAGCCGGAACCGGTACGTGACCTCGCGAGACTGGTGCAGGCGCGCGCACTCGCCCACGACACGGTAGTCACCGACGTAGTCGGCAGTCAACGGAACCGGGCAGTTATCGGGGTCTTCAACCTGCGGTAAATAGGATTACAGAAGGCAAAACGTATATTGACGACACATCTAAACCCCGCGGCGTAGACCTTCGCTGTGTCATGAGCGTCTAACCTTGTAATCTGACAGCATTACTCTACACGAACCGCGGTGTCATTGGCTCCCACACTAGTTTTTTTTTTTCTTTATCCTAACCCGCCTTTGCAGGAGCACTTAAGGTATTACTACCCTGAAGACACAAAATCCGTTGAAAAAAAGCTCAGAATAGCTTTCTATATCAGATATGCTCCCGAATTTCCTCCCCTCCGAACGGTATTTCTGCACACTCCCGGCATCTCAGCAAAGGCTGCGTATTTAGTAGTGCTTTGGGACTGTACATTGAAGGGTTTCAAGTTTCAATAAGTACGCGTGTATATTTTCGCTACATTCATGCCCGGAAACTTAGTGGCTGTCGTCAAAGCCCCACCAGCAAAACGAAAACTTTCGTCATCGTAAAGTTAACCAAAGAGTAAACGATAAACTCGACATGCCCTGTTCAGACAAGTACGTGTTTATCTGACAGAATCAGTTTGGCTGATAGGAATGTTGGCTGTTTATTTGGAGCTCCAGGGTCTCTGGCTTCGTTTAAGTACGCATACACCTGCCTATCGGGTGTTCTGCTTTGCTGCGGGTCCGGAAAATTGCTTTCTCCTACCCTGAAAATACCTGGCGAAGACTAAAGTTCCCGCTGAAGCCTGCTTTCTCCTCTCTTCGTGCTGCACAACGGGCTGCAACGAACGGAACTCCGTGCTACCAAGAACCGCGCGGTTATACACTGTAGATCACTGTCTATAACTAACACACTCACACCCTAACAAAAACAGAGTACGCCCTTCTAAAGGATGTCTTTTCCTTGTTACATCATTTCACATGGTGTTTCTTTTTTTCTTTTTGAAGAGTTGTAAGGATGTCAGTTATAGACAAAGAGGGTGTAAATCATTCTAAGCACGCAAGTCTAAGGCTGAACAAGGCAAGGGAGTAACTTTTCACGAAACCCCGTCCGTTGGGGTCCGTTTTGCAGCACGGAGTGAGGACGACAAATTCTTCAGAGCACTTAAAGGAGCCATGAAGAGAAAATACAACTTTGTTTAATTTGAAACAACTAGGATTCAGTATCTCACTCAGCTCCATTACAGCCACCGAAGATGTTTTTTTAACGAAAAAGAAGCAAGAAGTATTTAAAAACTTTCAAATTTTGCGCCACAATGACGTGTTATAAGCAAGAATGACGTCATACGGGCCAACAATAAAACATAATTTTCAGTGCGTTAACTGCTCGTTAGCGTTCAAGTGATACTAGTGGACCCATTACAGACGTCCAGTCATGTGTCGTCGCGACAGGTCAGTTAGGCGGCCGCCAATCGCACAAAGAAGGCTCCGTGACGTCATAGAAAAGTTGCGGAAATTGGCTGGGGGGGTCGTGACTGCTTCACACGTTTTCTTTAATATCTCCGTTATTGGTTCGAAGATTGCGATGATATTGGTATCATTTCTATCGGGACTAAGCAGTCTTTCTAATAAACCCAACTTGTATTTTCTCTTCGTGGCTCCTTTAAGTCTGCGTACGTGCTTTCAATGCGAAAGCATTGTCACTTCCCCTAGCGATGATACCTATCAGATACTTCTTAACTTCCACACAGTGTTTCCGTCTCTTTCCTCGGTTTCGTTCGTCTTTTGGTGCCAATTACTTGAGCAGACAGGCTAGCGACGCCTCACGCCACAGCCTCCGCAGAATCAGAGTTCTCCGTGGCGGGCCTGCGCCTGTTCTACTCACGTGCCGTCGCGTTCACCTGTCACGTAGTATGACGTCAACAGCGCGCGCACGAGGCTAACGCTTGTTCCGTCGCTGGCAAGGTAGTACTTAATAATGCAGCGTGGCGGTAACGCACTCGTCTCACGCTTCGGAGACCCGGCTCCGATTCCCAATCGAACGCCGATGCACCCAATTTTTCAAACCAATTAATTTGCTTCAACGACATTATTCTCACGCGCACTCTGGCACATATTTGTACGCTTTTGGGATAGTGTATTTTACTCCTTACAACGGCGGTAATTTTCTGTGCCAGACAACTCCACTTTTTGAGGACCTTAAGCCTTTACCGTCTTAAAACAGTACTTTTAAAGACCGCGTTTAGAGCACCGATGCAAAGCAATGCGTGCCATCGATACGCGGGTGGCGAGGTGGCCACAAGTGGCCACGTAAGCATACCTCGTAGATGGAGAACGCGATTGCCAGCCACGTGTCCTCGTGCACCTGGAAGTAGCGGCGGTTCCTCTGGAGCAACGCCACGATCACGGTGCACTCGCCGTCCTCGTCCTCGTCGTCCGGTTCGTGCAGGGTCACCATGTACTGGGGGTTGCGCACGAAGCTCTCTGCGAAGCCAATGACTCCGTGAGTTTGCAGTGCGCGTTCGGACGGTTCCCATGCCACCCTTGGCATATAGCCACAGTTTGCTAATACACGCGTACGCTGGAACTGGAGTGATTTCACTGCGCGACGTAAAGGAGTAGATCTGCGTCGAACAATACACGTGAGACAGAGGGTTCGCTTTGCAGCGGCAGTCCTTGCATTTTTATGGTATCGAAACAAAATTACAGGTATATTAACACAAAACTAATGCACTTCCCCATAGACCGGTTGGTCGGCCGGAAAGCTCTGGTGAGATCTCTGGACACACGACGCGTGCTTGAAACCGGGCTTGCATTGTGCCAAAACGGTTATTTGAATATCGCGGAGAAGGAGCGGTTCTAGATAAGCAAGTACCTCCCTGCAACACCACCAGACCTTCTCCCAAACTATGAAGGCGCACCCAATGACCTTTTAGACGCCGATATAGAAGAATGGGAAGTGCGTGCAGTGCTTCAAACCATTAACTGTAAATCGGCGGCCGGCCCAGATCAAGTTACCAACAAGGCGCTCCGAAATTTGAACGACACAGCAATAGAAGCCCTAACTAAATACTTCAACAAGTGCTGGCGCACGGGCAAGCTCCCGCAACAATGGAAGACTGCGAAAACGGTACTCATCCCCAAACCGGGCAAGCCACCCCACATTGACAACCTGAGACCTATATCTCTAACATCCTGTGTGGGAGAGGTGCTCGAACACGTACTCCTCAATCGCTGGCAACGGTTCCTGGAAGAATCCGACATCTACCCAGACACGATGCTGGGATTTCGAGCCAAATTATGCACCCAAGACGCCATGTTGCTCCTCAAGCACGAAATCATTGATCGAAAATTCCCCACCCTGGACAACAGAGCAGTACTCGGACTAGAACTTCAAGGAGCCTTTGACAACGTACACCACTCGGCAATACTTCAGCAAGTGTCCAACCTCAATATGGGACCGCGAACTTTCGCGCATATCAAGGACTTCCTGACCAACCGAATCACAAGGCTCGTGGCAGGGGAACTGCAACTCCCACCTAAGCAGCTGGGAAGCACGGGCACCCCACAAGGCTCCGTAATCTCCCCTCTGCTGTTTAAAATAGTCATAATCGCGTCGCTAGAAGACTCGAACAAGTTAGTAACATCCGGTACACGATCTATGCAGATGACATCACGTTGTGGTCAACAGGGGGTAGTGACAGCCAGATAGAAGCGGCCCTCCAAGAAGCCGTTACTGCAGTCGAAGAACATCTACGCCCCACTGGACTCAAATGTTCGCCAACAAAATCCGTACTTCTAGTGATCCCACCACCAGGAACGAGAAGGCTAACCAAACAACACACCCCCATCAATGTGGTCACCCAGGACGGAATGCCGATAACACAAGTCCCAACGATCAGAGTGCTCGGGTTGCACATACAAGACTCGCACCACAACAACGTCACAGTGCAGAAACTCCACGCCAAGCTCACGATGGCCACACGACTCCTTGGAAAGTGGCCACGCGATACCAAGGCATGAGAGAAGATAGTCTACTTAGACTCACCCAACCCTTTGCACTAAGTCACATCGCTTACGTGGCATCCTTTCACAACTGGAAGGCGGCCGAAAAGCTGAAGATAGATGCAATGATCAGACGAACCTACAAGACAGCACTGGGACTATACGCCCACACCAATACGGACCGCATGCTCGCTCTAGGAGTACATAATACGACAGACGAAATCGCAGAAGCCCAAAGCACAGCTCAGTATCACACACTGTCCCAGACCAGGACTGGGCGAGCAATACTACAAAGAATCGGACTAAATACACCTCCAACGGCTCCAAAGAAAGCAACTCCGCTACCCCGGACTCTCACCCAACGCCTACGGATTCCCCCCTTACCTAAGCATATGCACCCACAGGCTCATCAAGAGAGACGGTCGGCGAGAGCCACGGCCCTTACGAAGTGGCACGTCAAAGACCCACACGCCTACTACGTGGACATAGCACAATACCCCCAACAACCAGATACGTATGTAGCAGCCGTCCTCGCATCCGACACTGGGATACTCCAAACATCTGGAAGCATACAGTGCAAGACACCCACACAAGCCGAAGAGCTGGCCATTGCACTGGCACTTACGCTTCCGAAATGCCGCACGGTCCTCAGCGACTCGAAAACGGCCATACTCAACTTCGCTACAAACAACGTCAATAATAAAACTGCCAGAATATGCTCCAGAATACCATCAGGCCCCAACATTACCATCAAGTGGTTCCCCGCACACGCTGGACAGTTAGACACAGGACCGAACCGGAATGAAGAGGCAGACATGGAGGCACACGCGCTAACCAGCCGCGGGTCCCCACCCCCGCCCTCGATTCACCCGACACCTCGGTCCAATGACGATGAATACTCCATCACCTCCTACGGAGACATTCTCCAGTGGTACAGAACAAATACATGCCTCTTCCCACCCCCCCATCGAGACCTCACCCGTAAGGAAGCTACTACACTACGACAAATACAAGCACAGGCTATATGGACACCCGTACTGGCACGACATCTTTTATGCCCCGCCGTATATACAACAGACATCTGTCAACAATGTCAACAAGCAAGAGCCACCCAGAGACACTTGCTCTGGAACTGCACCCCCCCAGACCGCCTAGACGAAGCAATGCCTCCTGCCATGCGCAGCAAGATCACAAGCCAAGACCCTGGAGACCAAAGAGACGTGGTCCAGCACGTGCTGGACATCCTGGCGAGACAGCAGCCGAAAACGTCACCCTCACGGGTTGGCATGAGTAGGCTGCCGCCCCAGGCTGTCTAGCACGCTCGTCTCACCCCACCCCCCACCCCATGCCGGACTGTCAATAAAGTTGTTTCTCTCTCTCTAGATAAGACAATACACGCATCGATCCGGACGACGGATACAATACGGTACCTTTATCCCATAAACTAAGAGCGTTCACAGATGCGTTTACTCAGTGCACGAAAAATCGTCGCGTGGGTTTGTTTTTCGTTTGCGATTTGGGTCTTTGAAAATTTGACGACCAGATGGACTCACTCTTGGCGAAGGTTGGACACACTTTTACTGCAGGTGTTAAGGCCCTTTTACGCAGTTCTGTCGTTAGAAAGCTTTCGCGCCTCTCTCGACTTTTTTCAGGAACGGGTGGTAGATTTTTTTATCCGATATATGAGAATTCAGCGAAGCGTCACAATAATTCGGAGATATTCGGACAAAATGGGTACCTCGTGGTGTCATTCTGAAGACATTACGCATATATTTTCATGATTTTACGTTTAATTGCGCTGATTCTTTCGTTTTATTTGCAAATATATGACGGTACTGTTGCAATGGTATTACGTCACAATCGATATAGTATTCAGGTATTGTAACTACTTTGACATTACGTTAAAATCATATCAGAACACTCATGGAAATACCAGACAACGCTTCACTGCAATCCATTGAATCACAGGCGTGCGAAGTGCATGCCGTTTCCCCTGCGGTAAAGAGCCTGAGCTTCCTGCAAATGTGTATATCAATGAAACGCGCGGATAGAAGGCTTCCCACACCTAAAGCGTCATAAGAAATAGAACAAACCCTTCATGTTCTGTATTTTTGACACTTCTGGGCAATATGATAAAATTTCAGGTAGTTTTGTTTCTTGAAATCGAGGCTTCGACGGACGCCCGTCTGGTCGGGAATGACACTGAAGTACATAATAAAGAATACGCCGACCACCAGAGAAAATAAAACAATGACGTTTCGGCACCCCGAACGGGAGCCTTGTTTTAGTGTGTGTGAACAAGTGTGTGAACAAGTGTGTGAACAAGTTTTAGTGTGAACAAGGCTCCCGTTCGGGGTGCCGAAACGTCATATTTTCTCTGGTGGTCGGCGTATTCTTTATTATGTACTTCAGTTTTGTTTCTTGTAGGTTTGTTTCGCAGAATGTTTTGGAAATTCGAGCGTTGTTTTTTTCGTCCTTTCACGTTGCCCTCCTTCACCTTTGTTCGATATCTTTGCACATCTGCGAGGTTTTTTTATCCACTTTAGGTCGGTTTCTGTTCATAATTCTTAAAGCTGTGCTGGTCTTATTTCCCTTGGGCTGGTTTCGACTGCGCATAATAGTCGCAATATGCATAAACAGTAAACTCCCGTTAAGACGAACTCAAAGTGAGCGCGAAAATTATATATATATATATATATATATTTGAATGGCAAAAGCGGTCATCCCGTGCCCTACGTTCCTCGTATCGCCACCGCCTATCGTGTTCAAGGCTTGATTCAAATGCGCCCCAAGCAGCCCTACTCCCAGTCTTATTCCATCTTTTCAATTAAGCGCGAGATAAGATTTAGATTTGGTCCTTCAAAAGTCGGCATCCCTACGCACACAAATGCTCTGCTGGAAAGACTTTTTCTCTGAAGCAGAAAAAAAATATATATTCGCCCAATTTAGGTAGGACTGTTAATAATTTCACTTAGGAGAGTTTTGTCTGGCTTAGCCAGGTTGTGCTGTGCATATAGCATCCATAGCTATAACTCAGCTGAAAAACCCGTGTACCAGAGAAATACCCGTGATCATTCTTAGCGGCAGAGATAAGAAGAGGCAGGAGCAAAAAAAAAAAAAGAAAGCGGGGTCATCTTTCGGTAAACAATACCAAGAAACAAATTTTGAGAAAACTTAAGGCGCGTCTCGAAAGCGCTGTAATGGTATCAACTTCAACGGGCGTCAGACTGGCTGCTGAGGACGAACTCTGTATGCAATAAACGTGTTGTTCATCCTCTCCTCTCTGCCCTGTTTTTACCCAGTAACTCTGGTTCTTACTTTCTCTCTATCTCTCCACAACATAGGCAGACTAGGGTGCCTCGGTGAGCGCCCGCTGGGGCGCATCGAGCACCCGTGACAGCTAGAGCAACTTTCGAATGGCTAGTAAACCAAGCGGCTCGTTTCGCTTTGAAATAGCGCACGCGCTTAGCGCTCGGCATGGTATACGTACCCATGTCGTCATTGCTTCCGCCAGCGGTAGAGCCAGGCACCCAGGAGCCCTCGAATTTGGCCACCTCCCACTTTTTATCGCCGACGCCTTCGCGAAGCTCCCCGTACATGGCACTGGGATCCAGGTGGCAGAAGTCCAACATCTCGAAGTGCTTCACGAAGTCCGCCTCTGAGATCCTGTTAGGAGAGCCGAGGGATCCGTCAGAGCATCTCTTCAATTACGTTATGCTGCCGACTAAAGCAACCCACTTCCCAGACTCATCCGTCGTGAATCGACACGTGGGCGAATAAAGTTATTCGTCGTCGTCCTCCTCCTCCTCCTCCTCCTCCAAGGCTTAATCACTAGGCAGAGAGAGAGAAACAGAGAGAGAGACCTCGTAGCTACGTTATTTGTGCGGCAGTGCACAGTTCGGCACGTGTGCCAGATATCGTGAGGAATAACCGTTTTTATTTTTTAATCCCAACAACTTACGAAAGGGTATTGCATCAAAAATGCTCATATTGTGTACCAAGCGCCAAGGAGTATTTAGTAGTATCGTTGGCTAGGAATTGGTCTACACCACTTTGGATGTCTAAAGTGCTGCGAAAGCACGGGTATGCGGGGGTCTCCGTACTTCAGTACAGCCTACACGTCCGGAAAGCGGACCCGTAGCCTCTGGAGCAGCAAAAGGTCGTGGGTTCGATTTTCACGAAAATAAGACTGGCGAACAAAAATTACGACAAGCGAGAAACACTTTTAACAGCAACTACGTCAGCAATAAAGGCAGAGCAAGTTCGCTGTTGCCTACTCTAATTAATAAGACAGTTTCGCTGTTTGCGGTGATGAAAGTCAGTGGGTGAGGAGAGGCCAAAAAATTACACCATCTTCCCGTAGGGGAACCCTAAATACTATGCGAAGTAGCCATGGGGTCGACTGAAGTTCCCATTAGTTTTCAGTTCGTCGTTTCCGTTGACGTTCAGCTTCGCGTGCCTTCGTTGTATCAGTAGCTTCTTGACGTAGTTTGAATGAGTGGAGGACATAAGGCGCGTTCGAAGCACATGCTCCCGTCTCGGTTTGTAGCGCAGTGGGAAGAGCGCCACGTACCTCCCGTTGCGGCCAGAGAGTCGCGGGATCGAAACCGGGCGCCGCCTAACTATTTTTTTTATAGTGGACTGCGCTGACGTCAGCCCGAACGCTGACGGGGCTGAAGAGATGCGCATGCGCAGTAGAGTGCGGACGGTGGACAACGACAATGAGGGAGGGAGGGACACAGCCCCGAGCATGAGATGCTTCGCATCTAATAAAAAGCCCCTAGGATATTTAAGCACTTCTTAAGAGTGGCGAACGCAAAAGCATGCTCTGCTTTTCCACGTGGCTCTACACAAGCCCAAGCAGCGCTTTTCTTTGTGCTTTAGTCTATTCGCCCCGAGCGCGAACACAGTCGGCCCCTGGCGGCGGCGGGACGAACCGCTCCTAGTGTGGATGGCGCTCTCGCGTCGTCTGCTTTTTCACGTTGCGTGCGGCGCAAGACGCTTGCTGCACACGATAAAACAACCAATATGTGTGCTCGTTTGGCAGTAAGCAATGACATAGTTACCTCTGCTTGCGCATTTCCTCTAGAAACGCAATAATCAGCGGCCGTTGCGGGTTAATGCGCTGGTTTAATTCCATGAAACACCTTCGCCCTGGTCACCGCTTGAGTGTGAAACGTGTTATAAACATTGCTTCCACACATTGCACTTTTGTTAATGTTGAGTGCAGTCCTCTGCTGTTTCGGGAACGTCGAAGGGTGCTTTTTGAAGGTGGCGTGGTGATTATTTAAAGGATAAAAGTTTAGTACGCGAAACGGGTAAGAAGCGACAAGACCTGTGCATACGCGTGCTAATTCCACACCCTTGTAAAATTGCGCTGTGTCCTTATAGAAAGAAGAAACAAACAAAAACATTTCACTGCACACGACCCGTGCGCTATCGCCCATACATTACCGGACACGTATTTTACACCCGCAAGCGCCTGTGTGATCGTGTCCTTCCTGTACCTTTTCTAAAATAAATGCCATTTTTGGACAGTCGTTGTTTATACTGAGGAGGAGGAATAAACATTTATTCAACTGTATCGAGTTGCTAATTTTACGTGTTATTTAAAATACGTTTCTATGGATGCGCAAGAGTGAATTTTCGGTAAAATTAAGCAGTTGTGAGTTTGCGTCTGTCATGTGGCATTTCGTGTGTCATTTTCATTTATATCATTTTCAAATCCGACATGAATCGCCTTGTCCAGAAACGTGTCTCACTCAGCATAACCAAATACCTAATATGGTCACGTCTTAACCTCTTAAGGTGGACCTAAGTTTAAAGAAAGAGGAGAAAACGCGTAATATAATGCACGTTGTTGCCCACATGTGTGAGGGGTGTGGGCCATGACTCGCTGTTTTTTTTTTTAATTTTTTCCCACAATGCTTGCTTTCAATACAATTTTGAAAAAGGCGAGCCACAATTCCTGGACAATCCTGAAACAAAGGGCGGTTAATCAGTTTTGAAAATACGTACTGCTTTTTCACCGCTACAGAACACGACGCCTAGTGTAGTTTCGATTGTAAGTAATACTTATAATTATAGTTTGGCTTTTCGCGTTACATGCGTTCTCTTCTCGCTGCTCTTGCAAAGTTGGCAGGAACCCCCCCCCCCCCCCTTCCCGAAAAAAAAAAAAACTAAATGCACAGAATTTCATTTTTTTAACCAATCCTCAAGAATTAAATGCCAAGACAAAGGCGATATTCATTTTACAAAACAAAGTAGTTACCGGGAACCCGTTGCGCTGATTCGCAACGAGAAATAAAAAGGAAATGTTTTACTACATCTGCTACAGCGCAACTTCATTTATTGCCATCTTTAGGGTTCGTAAGCGACCTTATACGCAAGAATGCAAACACATCTCGCTGTTGCAGGCACCTGGTAGATTTTAAAAGGAACGCAAATGGTCAACAGAGCAGCCGTAACAGAAAATTTGTGCTCACTGTGAGGTCCCAGAAGCTTGGTTTGCACACTGTAAACCTGCTTGTCACTTTGCGAAAACCTAGCTGAACATGAGATGTTGCTTGTACTGCGTGCGTTGACAATTCAATTCGCAAGTTCACTTGCGACGAAAGCCGTAAATAAGTGATCCGAAACCGTTATTCATCAAACCTTCCGTCAGAGTCGCTAAAATTTCATTTAAAAGGCCCGTTAGAGCGGTTACATTTATATCTCTGCGCTGATCAAAATTCAGTAATTTTATGTTGCCATCTGAACACATAAAAAATATCGTAAGCTCTTAGAAAGAATTTCGGGGCAGTTAAGTAGTGTTACCATTTCAGGGCATCCCACAAATGCAAAGAATGCGTCATGCTACCAGTGAAAGCGATTGAAATTGCCGTTGTAAACTGAATTTCAGAGATCGAGGCTTCCTGATTTGTTTCTATTTATGCTTTTATTGAAGGCCAAAGCCATAGTCTGGAAAGATCCATCTTGCTACGAGCCACAGTTCATTGTCACAATTGCGGCCATTCTGAGATTCCCGATGAGTCGTCGCTTTTTCTTGGCGTAGTACTGAAAACTGACTGCCGCTTCCATGCTATACATTGAACGTTGAGGAACCGAACTACAGCATACCACTCTTGTTTGCACCTTTCGTGCGCACATACGGCGGGAAAAAGGCACGAAGCGCGCCCACAGTGTGCATTCTTACGGGCCGCTCAGCGGAGCATCCACACTAGCAGCGCGACGCTGTTGCCACCTACATGTCGAGCTCGCGGCGAATAGCACGCGCTTTGGAACGTGCGGCTGCTTCGCGCTTTCTTTTTCTACGGACGTAAACGCTGTGGAACAGGTCGCTGTGGGTGTTTAGCAGTAGCTACGCATCCCGGACACTTACGGCTTTTCCGCTGAACAGGTGATTTAATGCTATCGCCTTAAAAAATCAGCCCAGCTTCACTGACTTAACATCGCAAACGCTGGTGTCAAAAGCGAAGCTGCCTGGTGTCTCCTAATTGCAAGGCTAAGCTTCGCAGAACTTTTCAAAGCCAGCAGATCGAACCCCGTCTGCGCCATTTCATTTTTGCAGTGCTCCACTGCTCGAGCCATCTAGTGGAACCTTTTGTTACGTTCGCACTTGGAACACTGCCTCGAGGGCGGGGCGGAGGAGAACGCTTTTTGTTGTCTTACGGAGTATTGTTTCTCGGAAAAATCAAGCAGCCATGTACTTTCAAATGCGCGAACAATGTAGATACCGCTTATGTGTAGATGTCATGCCTTAAATGTGTCTCACGTTTCTACTTGCTCAACAATTTCGGCAAGCATACACATTGCCACCAGATTTAGTAGTTTACAAACGCTTTGCCTGTATATCCTATAAAGCATAGTCTTGTAAGCATCTGCTTCAAGCATTCTTTTAACTTGCTGCATGAATGCATGGCGCTTGCTTTCCTGCTCGCTAAAGGCTATGCCCTCTCCACATCGATGCGACCGCGTTACCACATTTCGTCCAGAGAAAACCTCGACCACCTTCGCTGTTAAAGTCGTTTAGAAATCGAGTTAGTTAACAATAATCTGCTTCCTTGCATTGCATTCCGTGTAAGTGACGTCACGCGATTTCGTTTCAGAGCTATTTTAGCGAAAACGTACTTTGAAGTGGATGAACACTACAGGGCGTAAGTATACTCACCAAAACTCGCCGTCTTCTTTAGCCACCAGGCCGAGCTCGTTGCGCTTCTCTTCGCTCACCTCCTCCCATTTCTTCGATCTGCAACGACACGCGATGTCACGTGGTCAGCACAGCAGTGCCAGCTGGTTGTGCGCAACAAGGAGGGAGGAATCCCATGACACACAGTATACCCGAAGTACAGCAGCGATTACTTTGCAGGAGATCGCTCCACTGGCGAGGAAACAAGCAGTTGCGCCGTGTTACTGAGAGAGAGAAAGGAAGGCCGGAAAGGCCGGGAGGTTAACCAGGTGTAGAGCCCGGTTTGCTACCCTGCACTGGGGGAGTGGGGTTCAGGGGATAACAGAGAGGGCGGGAGAAGAGGAAGGTATAGGAGGGGGAAGGCGCACTCTCCAGTCCCGTTTCGGGCACTACAGTCTTTGGCTGTCTCATGGTTCTATCGTGCAAGAGACTTCGATGGGAAGAAGGCAGCGTTATCTTTATCGCCAAACACCTGAAATGCAGTTTCAAAGGCCCGCAATACAATGACCCGTTTATCACCTTCGAATCGATCCTGACTGAACATATTCGCGAAATTCAGCCAATGTAACCCTAAAGTGCTTGCGTTAAATTTAGAATTGCTCTAGACCGAACAGTCTGCGCCTTGCAGTTACTACAATCTCTAGGGTATGAACCCTGTTTGAAGAAACAATGTGGACGAGTTGCGTTACTTTCGCTTTTCTTTCACAGGAAGCAGGAAAAAACGATCACAGATTATTGGACAGACTATAAACTGACATGTTACGAGCGGTTTGCTTCAATAGACGAGCTCTTTATCTTGCATTAACATGTCCGCCAGCGGAAGCATCTGTAGCCGTTTACACGGTCAGTGCCAACGACAGTCACATTGCTTTTTAACACCCATTTAACTGGAATGGGAGAAAGTTATACACTCGTGGAAGCTCACTGAGAGAGAATTTTGATGCAACCGAACTGAACGAAGTGAAAGTAGAGCCACAGATTTTTTCTAAAGCTGCTCAAAAGGAAATGTACTAAGCATTCTATTAATAGCGACATCAAAGTTGTCGTTCAACCAATGCCGCTACACTTAAGTTGGCTCAAACCAGTATTGGTCCTGATCCGCTGTTTTCATGTACGTAGTTGTTCCTATTCCAATACCTGCCCTCCAAGCTCTTGTGTTGGTATATGTGAAACGGGGATAGATCTGTTTTAAGGAGGGGGTCAGTGGAGCTGAGATAGTTTTCCGTTTAGTGCATGCCACCCTCTCGGACATGCTGCAACGTATGTCCACCTCCCGGTTCCGCACCCTCTCGAAGTAAGCCTCTGAGGTGCGGTATGTACAGCAGTGTATGCGGAATCAATTCCGTACTTGTCCGACCAAGCGCCTTTCCACTCTCCGCTGCCCCAGGGGTTCCTTAACCGGATGAGGCGCACCTCTTTGCCGTCCACAGACACCTGGGAAGAGTACAGAGCACGGCATATACCAGAAATTAGCCTGCTAAAAAGCGACGGCGATTTCTAACTAGCAGTACTATAGAATTTCGCAACTTGACACTTCGGTCTACGAAAGCTCATCGAAAAATTAGTAACAAGGAATTGTTCTCGAATCCCAACCAGAGCATTTTCAAAGAAAACATGCGCTTACTGGCCCTCGAAAGTAATGGTTGCGTTCACACTCCAGTGTGCGTGTACTTCAAGAAATTATACCCGAACCGACTCGTTGGCGGCCTATTTCTCGTGTGGGCCGGCATCGAAGCCGTTCACCAAGCTTTAGTTTAGTGGATTTAGTGGATTTATTCGAAGGGGACGGGCCTCAGCGCACACATACACCACCCTGTTTACGTTTGCGACAAAAAAAAAGAGAAAGTACACACAAAAAAGACGAAATAATAAAAACGAGTTAAGGTTATATTTAGCCTTGTAAAACTTGAGCTGGGAAACTAGAATCCCCACCTTTGTTGCGCCTGTGACACTGTATTCGTGAAGAGCCTGTAGACCTCGTTTGCCCTTGTCTTCATCCTAGAAGAAAGCAAGTAATCATTAATCTGCTCTGTAAGTAGTGTCCACTGTTCGCTAATTGCGAACATACTCTGCACGTCTTTTGAAACGTCTACAAGACTTTTGTGTACAGATGCCCGCACGAAGTTACTGTAAGCTTCGAAGTTACTGTAAGTGGAACCGTAAAAAAACAGCCTGAATGGAAACTAAAAAAAAAAAAAAAACGACAAACGAGACGCTGTATCTATTGTTCTTCCTGTGTCTACACGCTAATATCGCCTCACTTCAAGTTCACTGCGAACCTTACAACTGGCCCATCACGTGACCTACAGAGTACCACCTACCGCAGTCTTGTAACAAGTAGGAGTACTTAGTCAACAGGTGTGGGATGCGATATTGCGAAAGGGTAGACTAGGGGCATTTATACTTCATCTATAATCCGCCATGATTGCTCAGCGGCCGAGCGTTGTGCAGTATAAGCCCGAGTGCGCTCAGGTACGATGCCCTCCACGGCGACCGTCTTCCTGCAAGGAGGCGGAAAACTAAAACGCCCGCGTGGAGATACTTGGGAGCGCGTAAAAATCCCGTGCAGTCTCCCTTTTTATATTGGCTTTTTTTCCTCCATATTTTATGGTTGCGTATTGCTCATAAAGCCAGAAATTCCTTTGTCAACCAACATATATCCTTAGTAACCGACCTATCCTCAAATGTTCGTTCATGCGTGGGTGCGTTGACCCTCTGAGCATATATTTAAAAAAAAGTGCAATTCAAGTCCCGCCAGATTCCATTATAATGCCAGTTTGACATTACAGCATGCAATTACAAGTGCAACTGTTTTAATAAAAGAGGCTCAACCTTTTCTCGCACAGATTATTTTTCATCCCTGACCACTGCCTGGAAATTAAGAGTTACTCTTTTAATATGAAACGGGGCAAAAGTTACGCTCTTTGATGGTGTATGTAGTTGAGAAGATTGAGGGGAGACGGTCGAATTACGTGAATCATCAAAAATACTATCACCATCATAAGTTAGTTTAATATCAGATAACATTGTTATGACCACCTTCCTTCGAGCCTGTGAACATGAAACTCTGGTTTTCAGCTGAAGACATGCAGCGAAGATCGCGAGACACTTCGCAGCCCAGTGGCTCAGGACGTGCTCTCGCAGTGATACGCTGAATAAGTGGTTTTATCCATGATATTATTCTGTTCTAATCTTATCCCCGGATCTTGTCTTAACCCATGATATTATCCAAAAGTCGAGGATTTGAGGCCATACTCATAGATTCGCGACGTAATGCCGTACTGCGTTGCACTACATATAGGTTGACTATCCTTCCTTCACAACTACGACGTGTGCGGCTACGTGGCAGCAACACGAACGCTCCACATTTCTGTTCGGGAGGAAACACAATCATATAATTCCCGCCGTTTTAGGCGTTGTAAAGACCGTAATGAAAGGGGTTTGTTGTTTAGAGCTTTAAAAATGTTGGTCATCTTCGGTGTTTATATTTCTATTCTAGATATCGTTAAGAAGATATGCCAGAGCCATTTAGCCCACCAAAACTGCGTTACATACACATTTTTCGATAATACCACAACTACTAAGGCATAAATCCGGCGCCTGGTCGTATTGTATATTTGTATTTGTCATCCCAGTATCCGCGTTTGCCTGTACTACGCATTACGTTGAAAAAAGAGCACATCATTGCGAACGCAATGGCTGCTTGTGAATCCTACGTACGGGCCAAAAAGTCACTGACGATTACTGCACCCCCTAGTGCGAAATTTGTGTGCAGCGCGAAAAGTAGTCTTCTAAGTCACTGCGCATATCTGCTGCGTCTGAGGAAGTGATCGCGTGATCAGCGAACGCACGGCGGCACGCGCTACTCTGCCCTTATCTCGCTGAACAGGCTGCTGAACATGCTGTTGCAAATCGCGTTTGAACCTCCCGCGCAAATGCCACATGGTTCGGATGAGCCACAAACGGAGAAGCAACGTCTGGCGAAACTGTGTGGGGAAGGGCGCTCCTCAGCGGCGGCGTGTGGCGAAAGTGTGAGGGGGGGGCAGTGCGAGAGATGATGCCACAGCAGCGCGTGCCGCCCTCCCCCTCACTTTTTCGCCAGACGCTCCGACAAACTTTCGCCACAGTTTTTTTCGCCGTTTCTTTTTTTTCTGTCTTCGCTAGCTCGGTTACAACGCCGTCGCCGTCACCCCCGCCAAAGCACCGTAGCGGCCGCCAAAGTGCTGCGCACAAACAAAAAATGATGATGATGATGATGATGATGATGATGATGATGATGAAAGTACTCACAAGTATGGAGCACGTGACGAGCGACTTTCTTTCGATGCTCTTCTGGATGATCCTCAGCAAGTTCTTGGGCGGGTGCTCGAGTATAATCTGCTCTGTGAGGCCACCCGTGAAGGTCCCCAGCGCTTCATTGCCGCTGCCTCCCTCGAGCGCGGCGTAACCTCCGTGCAGTCTGCCACGATGTGGGAGGAGCAAGGGTTAGAGATGAGAATTTTTCATAGGTTGCAAACGGAGAAGAAAGCTGGTTCGCCTACAGAACAGAAAATTGAGAATCAAGTTCTCCACAAGTGCTGAGTGCTTGTCACATGGAAAGCTGCGAAGAATGCTTGGGGTCCGACGACGTGAGTTAAGCGTGATTTCGTGGTATGGAGTTGTATTTGCACCGTTGCATGGGCACGGCTCCAGCCCACACTGATCGGTTTCTGTATAGAATATTTTGAAGCCTGAACCTGAAAGTGAACCTGAATAGAACCTAAAATTGGTTCTATTTTCTCGGTCAACAAAGTGGGCTTCAGTGGAGTCTTTCAATGCTTAACCAAAACTACAGCAGTTAAAGTAATGTGGTTTTCACCCATTCACAAGCATTTATTCCTGTTTATTGCTGCGTTAGCGAATTCATAATTTTTTGGATCAAATGATAACACTTGTCAGTGCGCAGCACAGAACCCCAGGCGCCTGGAACATGCCCAGTTCTGATGCGAGGTTGTAGGCGTTCTCTATGCGAGGTTGTAGGCGTTCAATAATGACTTATAGTTCGCGGAGGGACAGGTTGTATTTCCTGCCGCGGCATCGTTTTCAGGCACAGCCGGAAAAGAATAACATCAGTGTGTCAACATTTTGGTGCGTGCTAAATATCTTTAGGCGGTTCAATATAATTCGTTGTCTTCCACTGCGGCGCGCCTCCTTGCCCAGGTGTTACGTTCTCGCTAAAACACTGATTTAGACGGGAGAACTCGCAGGGGAATGAGAACATAATTTGTCTAGCCGTGCTCCAGTTTCTGTTAAGCATGAGCTTAGCCAAGAAAAGTTTTTTTTAAAATTTGCCGTGATTGAACGCGTTAAATCACGTTTGCCAAGCGAGAGCTCGATATTCGTTCCGAGAGCGCGCTGCTAACGCTCACACAACTGCACCCCAAGACGAAAAACCGACGCTGCTCGGCGCAGTCGGCGCTGTAGGCGTGAACGGGCAGTGTCACTTGGATACAGCCAGCGCCTCGGGTGCATCTCGGCAGCTAGACTGATGGATCGAGTAAACTTTATTGCAGTCAGATAACCAGCAAACGCGATGTTAAGGCGCCCGCCCTGTGGAAGGCGTCGTCCGTGCAGGATTCCTGGAGGTGGCCCCCTCGTGTTGCCCTATATATGCTCTGGGTGGAGGGGTCGGAGCTGGTCAGCAACTACACCCACTGCCGGCCGCTAAATATACTTCTATCTTGACGGTTGGTGAGCGGTACTAGGTTCCGTATTTTAATGCGTAGCATTCTTTGCCGAGTATCCCCGAAGCAAGGACCGTGTAACGCCCTGAATTTCCACAAAAATGCAGATTTGGCGGAAGTAACACCTGTAATCGCTATAGCGTAAGTGGAGATAAATGGTCGAAACAGAATCTTAAAAACAAAACTAAGAAAAAGAGAAAAAAATACAATGTAAAAATATCATCCCACTAAACCAAAAATCTGCATTTTATGTATCTCAACCCAAAACCCAAGAATAAACAAAAAATCCGCGAGAATGCATTAAAAATACGAATCGAATATTGCAAAAATTGCCAAAAACCGTGTAACGCCCTCCATTATTTTCCACAAAAATGCAGATATGGCGAAAAAATACACCTGTAATCGTTACAATAGCGTTACTGGAAAAAATTGGTCGAACAGAATAAAAAAACAATCGAAAAAATAGAAAACTAAAATCTTCAAAAAAATTATCTGACAAAATGAAAAATATGCATCGCATACACCTCCTCCAAAACCGAAGAATAAACAAAAAAAAGTATGCAAAAGACCATTTGAAATACGAATAAAAAAACATTGGCTCCAATCCACGCTGTAAAGGTGGTTGGAAAGAAAAGCTTTAAACGACACCCACAACAATTGCCCCTGCGACGTCACTTGAATTCACACACGTGGCTTTAAAAAGAGCGAAACCAGATATACTGCCAGCCGTTACCTGGAATTCGCGGGGGCGGCGTCCTGAACGCAGCAGCAGCGTCGGCCACTACCGGGCTAGAGCGGCGGACGCCGCCGCTGTAGCCCGGCCGTGAGTCGGGAGAAAGAAAACGGAGAGGAGCGTCTTTCGAAGGGTGAGACAGCGGAACCTAGCCATCCTGATGTGCTAGCTAGGGGATACACAACCGCGCGACACAAGCGCAGACACCGAAACAATCCGGCATGTGAGCTTAGTGATTCCCATTTATACAGATTTAAACTATAGTTAGTTTAGAAAGTTTGAGAATTGCGAGATAGCTGAGGGAACTTTATAATCGCTAGTTATCAGAACCAGTTGCTACTTTCGCCCTTTGTAATACCTCTTAAAACACAACCGAATTGGTACTCACCAATTTAGAAAACGGAGTCCCATTCGTGGCAAGCACTGCGCAAAAGGTAGCGTTTTTCCAGCGGCCAGATGTCTGTATGTGGTCTCTACATTTTGCTTTCCCGCTCTGCAAACCAATCCTCAACTTATGTTTGCCGTACGACCACTTAATTCCGTCGGGTGTGGGTTACCTTGGAGGTGCTGTCGAACAAGTTAACCAAGCCGTGCGAAGGCACCGCGCAATGAACGCCAAGCTGCACCAAAACAGGCCCAAAACAACCATCGCTAAAGCAGACGACAAAACCGTACCGCCGCCGCCACCGCCACCGGCGAGCAGGCACTTCCGCGCGGGGAACGCTGGGTAAATTCGTCGCGCCAACTACAGTGTGCCTTCGAGTGACAACCTCCGCCCCTCCCCTCCACCGCCTATACCGCGTTGGGAGTTTATTGTCCCGCACGCCGCGAAAGAACCTTTGGCTGGTAGAGGCAGAAACTTTTTTCTTTAAAACGGACCAACTCTGCAGCACGCCTCGCAACCTCCGGGAAAAAATACATAATTAACAATGTAAAGGAACTTCGTCGCTATAATGATGCAAATTTACATCTTTGGCGAAAAGAAACAAGAAACACCTTAAAAAGAATGAAATAGTTCAACTTCTTTCGCAACTCCCAGCCATATTTGGCTGTGAAGAACTCACAAGCCGCATAAGAATGCTGCGCATTAGTAGACAATTCTCTGAATTTCTTCAGATTTTTTCGGCCTCCGCTCAGCGGACTCGCGTGTTCGGGATAAGCCAGATGTGAGGGAGTCGAACTCACTTGGCGTAGGCCTTTTCGAGGATCGCGCTCCAGAACTCATTGCTCGCGCTAGAGGACGTGAAGGCCAGCGCCTCGGTGTCTTCCCTGTACGGGAGCCGGTCGTCGACGACAATCTCGATCCACCGGTTGGCCTTCCAGAGGCGGAACTTGAAGATGCCGGCGTACTTCCCCTCGGCGAAGCTCTGGCCCTCGGGCACGACGTTGTTGAACAGGTCCTTGTGCAACGTCAGCGTCGCCATGGAGGCCAGCACCCAGCAGTTGCCTGGCGGACGAACAGTTATTAGCGACTCGTTCAGAATTACCGACCAGCTATAGGGCGTAACTCTGTAATGTGGCGGCCGCCATATTGCAGCGAAGCTGCCCGGCGCTAGGTCCTGACCAAAAGTGCGTGCGTCTCTCGGGTCGCGTTGACAAAGTATCGCAAGCGCTCACTCCAGAGCTATAATGTCTGATATAGGTATGTAAAAAAAATTGTACTGAAATTGGCCGCTAAGACTATTATCATTACGCCGAGTTCCGTTTATTTTTCGTACCCGCCGCGGTGGCTCAGTGGCTAAGGCATTGCGCTGCTGAGCAGAAGGTCGCGGGTTAAATTCCCGGCCGCGGTAGCCCTTTTTCTGATGGAGGCGAAAAGCAAAAACGCCCGTGTGTGCGAGATTTCGGCCCACGTTAAAGGAGTACTGACACGAAATTTCAAAGCTGAGATAACTATGTAAAACGCTTCCTTTTTATCAGGAGATATCTCCCAGCAAGTTTCAACAGCAACCGTTCAGCGAAACATATTTAAAATCAATTTTAATCTTCACCCGCACGAGAAAGCCCAGAGCGGGCCGACGTGACATCATCTGCTACGTGCCCCAAACTGCCGACGTCGGGGCTCCCGTGACGAACCCGACGCGCTGGCTGTGGTTGGCGAGCGCTGCGCGGGAGTGTGTACACGTCATGGTTTTGGGACTGACCTCATGCTGCCCGGGCCTGTGGGGACGGCGAAAACCTCGGCCGGTCTGGGCGCGCGCGTGCGCTCGCTCGCGCGCGCTTCCAGAGAGGCAGCGATACGGCAAGAATGGTGACGCCATGTGATACATGCTGTCATGGCGGCCGCTCGGCGTTTTTTTGGTCGAAACCGAAACTGGCACGAATAAACGACGCCGTAAATGAATGTTTACGCTGCGCTCGACCGCCTAATCTGTCATTCTATGATTAGTGGGCTGGTAGGCACGCATAGCACCGAAAAAAACGTAACATAAAAATTTCGTGTCAGTACTCCTTTAAAGATCCCCGGGTGGTCAAAATTAATCCGTAGCTCTCCACTACGGCGTGCCTCATCGCCTGCGTTGCGGGCGGCGCGTTAAACCCCCCAATCAATCAATCAATCAATCAATCAATCAATCAATCAATCAATCAATCAATCAATCAATCAATCAATCAATCAATCAATCGTTTACTTTTCGTAATTATATAGCTAGTTCACGGTAAAGTTGTAAACGTCACAGAATCCCGCCTGGGGTCAATACATGCCCGTCTAAGAATTCTACATGGTTGCAGAAAATGGCTGTATTTCTTGCTTTATCGAAGCTATCCAGAAACATATTGTAAGGGGTAATTTTAAATTAATTCTAAGGAAGGTATGTGCAAGTGCTCTTATTCGATCAATACAGTAGCCGACCGTTTTTTGTGACTCCAAAAATTCGGACTTGGTGGATATTCCGTACCTTCCCGAAGAATCGCCACGTGACCCATAGGAATAATGTATATGGACTACTGATATTTCCGACAAAAGAAAGCCAAAGTTCGATTTTTCGGACAAAACGTTCCGCGACAGAGCCACGGTGCGACTCCAGGACGACGCCATTTTGAATCCTAGCCACCTGACTATAGCTGCGGATTTGACGCGGGTAGCGCCCAATTCGAATTAGCGTGATGATTGGCTGTAGAAATAGCAGGGGGGACCTACTAGTTGAGTTTGCAGAACGAATAACCTACGCATAATGAATACCTTCTTCTGTAAACGGGAGAGCCGGAAGTGGACGTGGAGGAGCCCGAATTGGGACCATAAAAATGAAATAGACTTCATTTTATACGATAACCCTGGCGTTGTGAAGGATGTGGAAGTGCTCGGAAGGGTAAGGTGTAATGACCATCGTATGGTAAGATCTCGAATTAAGCTAGATTTGAGGAGGGACCGTGACAAGCTAGTACGAAAGAAGCCGATTAATGAGCTAACAGTAAGGCGTAAAGTAGAAGAATTCAGGATCGCGCTGCAGAACCGATACTCAGCTCTTACCGAGGAAGCCGAACTTACGACACAGGAAGCCAGCGACAACCTTACACGCATTGTCACGGAGTGTGCAGTAGAAGTCGGGGGCACGATGGCTAGACAGTATACTGGTAAACGTTCCCAGGAGACGAAAGATCTAATTAGGAAACGGCAAATCATGACAATCTCCACCCCAGCTGACAGAATAGAACTAACGGAGCTTTCTAAGTTAATCAATAAGTGTAAGAAGACTGACATACGGAAGTATAATATGGAGAGGATCGAATACGCTGTAAAGAACGGAGGTAGCCTGAAAGCAGTGAAGAGACGTCTTGGCGTGGGGAAAAATCAGATGTATGCACTTAAGGATAAGCAAGGCAATGTCATCACAAATAGGGATAAAATAGTCACAGTAGCCGAGGAGTTCTATATGGATCTGTACAGTAGCCAGGACATCCAGGATAATGCCGAACGAGAAAGTAGTTCAGAGGAGATAGACATCCCACCAGTAACGACCGAAGAGTAAGTAGGCTTTGAAAGAAATGAAGGGGGCAAAGCACCTGGTGAGGATCAGATAACAGCAGACTCTTGAAGGATGGAGGAGAAATTGTACTTGAAAAACTGGCAAACCTGTTGAATCCAAACCGCAATGGTACCGGAATCTTGGAAGAACGCGAACATCATCCTAATCCATAAGAAAGGTGACATGAAGGACCTGAAAAATTACAGGCCGATCAGCTTACTGTCAGTCGTCTACAAGGTACTTACCAAGGTAATCGCTAACAGAATTTCAGCAACCTTAGATTTCAGTCAACCTAAATAACAAGCAGGGTTCCGTAAAGGTTATTCAACAATAGACCATATTCACACGATCAATCAGGTGATAGAGAAGTGCGCTGAGTATTCTGAAACCCTATATATAGCCTTCATAGATTATGAGAAAGCATTCGACTCGGTCGAAACCCTAGCAGTCATTCAGGCATTACGGAACCAGGGAGTAGATGAGCATTATGTAAAATACTAGAGAATATCTACAATGGGTCCACAGCTACCATCATCCTCCATAAGGAGAGCAGTAAAATACCTATAAGGAAGGGTGTCAGACAAGGAGACACAATCTCTCCAATGTTATTCACAGCATGTTTACAAGAAGTATTCAGAACGTTGGATTCGGAACAGGTGGGAGTAAGGGTTAATGGAGAATACCTCAGTAACCTCAGATTTGCTGATGACGTTGCCTTGCTAAGTAACTCGGGGGACGAATTGCAAAGCATGCTTTCCGCACTAGACGAACGGAGTAGAACCGTGGGCCTGAAAATTAATATGCAGAAAACTAAAGTAATGATCAATAACCTCGGGACAGCACAACAGTTTATGATAGGGGGGCGAAGTAGTAAAAGTGGTAAAAGAATATATCTACTTAGGCCAAGTTGTGACCCCGGATCCCAACCATGAGGCAGAGATAATTAGAAGGATCAGAATGGGGTGGAGTGCATACGGCAGACATTCTCAGATAATGAATAGCAGCCTACCATTGTCCCTGAAGAAGAAAGTGTATAACAGCTGCATCTTACCGGTACTCACCTACGGGGCAGAAACTTGGAGGCTCACTAAGAGGGTTCAACTTAAATTGAGAACGACTCAGAGGGCAATGGAGCGGAAAATGATAGGTGTAACATTAAGGGACAGGAAGAGAGCGGAGTGGGTCAGGGAACAAACGCGTGTTAAGGACATACTGGTGGTAATTAAGAAGAAGAAATGGACGTGGGCAGGGCATGTAATGCGCAGGCAAGATAACCGTTGGTCATTAAGGGTAACAGAGTGGATCCCTAGAGAAGGCAAGCGTAGCAGGGGGTGGCAGAAAGTTAGATGGGCGGATGAGATCAAGAAGTTTGCAGGGACAAATTGGTCACAGTTGGCACAGGACCGGAGTAATTGGAGAATAATGGGAGAGGCCTTTGCCCTGCAGTGGGCGTAGATAGGTTGGTGATGTGATGATGAATTTAGAAAATGAAGCCCCATTCGTGGCAAGCAGTGCGCAAACGGTAGCGTTTCTCTAGCGGCCAGATGTCTGTATGTGGTCTCTACATTTTGCTTTCCCGCCCTGCAAACCAATGCCTTACGTATGTTTGCCGTACGACCACTTAATCCCGTCGGGTGTGGGCTACTTGGAGGTGCTGTCGAATCAAGCCGTGCGAAGATACCGTGCAATGAACGCGAAGCTGCACCAAAAGAGGCCCAAAACAACCATCGCTAAGCAGACGACAAAACCGTACCGCCGCCGCCGCCACCGGCGAGCAGGCACTTCCGCGCGGAGGACGCTGGATAAATTCGTCGCGCCAACTACAGTGTGCCTTCGAGTGACAACCTCCGCCGCCCCCCCCTCCCCCCCCCCCCCTCCCCCCCTCCTCCCCCCCCCCCCCCCCCCCTCCCCCCCCCCCCCCCCCCGCCGCCTCTACCGCGTTGGGAGTTTATTGCCCCGCACGCCGTGAAAGAACCTTTTGCTGGTAGAGGCAGAAACCTTTTTCTTTAAAACGGACCAACTCTGCAGCGCGCCTTGCACCTCCGGGAAAAAATACATAATTAAATGTAAAGGAACTTTGTCGCTATAATGATGCAAATTTACATCTTTGGCGAGAAAAAACAAAAGAAACCTTAAAAAGAATGAAATAATTCAACTTCTTTCGCTACTCTCAGCCATATTTGGCCGTGAAGAACTCACACTCTAGACAAGCCGCATAAGAATGCTACGCATTAGTAGACAATTCTCTGAATTTCTTCAGAGTTTTTCGGCCTCCGCTCAGCGGACTCGCGTGTTCGGGATAAGCCAGATGTGAGGGAGTCGAACTCACTTGGCGTAGGCCTTTTCGAGGATCGCGCTCCAGAACTCATTGCTCGCGCTAGAGGACGTGAAGGCCAGCGCCTCGGTGTCTTCCCTGTACGGGAGACGGTCGTCGACGACAATCTCGATCCACCGGTTGGCCTTCCAGAGGCGGAACTTGAAGATGCCGGCGTACTTCCCCTCGGCGAAGCTCTGGCCCTCGGGCACGACGTTGTTGAACAGGTCCTTGTGCAGCGTCAGCGTCGCCATGGAGGCCAGCACCCAGCAGTTGCCTGGCGGACGAACAGTTATTAGCGACTCGTTCAGAATAACCGACCAGCTATAGGGCGTAACTCTGTATGTGGCGGCCGCCATTTCGCAGCGAAACTGCCTGGCGCGAGGTCGTGACCAAAAGTGCGTGCGTCTCTCGGGTCGCGTTGACAAAGTATCGCACGCGCTCGCTCCAGAGCTATAGTGTCTAATATAGGTACGTCGAAAAAAATTATACTGAAATTGGCAGCTAAGACGATTATCACTACGCCGAGTTTCGTTTACTTGTCGTAATTAGCTATAGTTCACGGTAAAGTTGTAAACGTCACAGAATCCCGCCTGGGGTCAATACATGCCCGTCTAAGAATTCTACATGGTTGCAGAAAACGGCTGTATTTCTTGCTTTATCGAAGCTATCCAGAAACAAATTGTAAGGGGTAATTTTAAATTAATTCTAAGGAAGGTATGTGCACGAGCTCTTATTCGATCAATACAGTAGCCGACCGTTTTTTGTGACTCCAAAAATTCGGACTTGGTGGATATTCCGTACCTTCCCGAGGAATCGCCACGTTGACCCATAGGAATAATGTATATGGACTACTGATATTTCGGACAAAAGAAAGCCAAAGTTCGATTTTTCGGACAAAAGGTTCCGCGACAGAGCCACGGTGCGACTCCAGGACGACGCCATTTTGAAGCCTAACCACCTGGCTAGCTTCGGATTGGACGCGGGTAGCGCCCAATCCGAATTAGCGTGATGATTGGCTTGACTCCCACCGGGGTAAGCAGCTTTGATCTTTCGTGATATTTCGAGAGATTTCTGCCGGGGACAGCAATATAGTGTTGTGCGCTGAGCTAACGGACGGCGAGATCATGCGCAAAAGGGCTGCGCTGCCGCACGACGAAGGCACTCCCGACCACCCGCAACCGTCAACGAAAGACCTTGTCAGCGCTTTGGCGTTGTTGTCCAACGTTTACGAAGAAAACGGGACGCTTGCAGAGATGCAAGCAGACGTTCTCACACGAAGGATGAATTTAAGGCAAGGAACTATCCGCGACTTCTTCAGTCCTGTTTAAATGAAATAAAGTTCGTTTTGTCGACTTGCCGAGTTTTCAGACAGCTGTTTTATTCGGACCATTTTTCGCTCCCCTCCAGGTCCGAAAAATCGGTCGGCTACTGTATAATGTCACCATAGATAACCTAATATATAGTTACCCACCAGTGCAGCTTCGCTGACCTTCCATGTTCACTGTATAAAGACCCTAAATGTTGAAGATTACGTTGTATTAGCGTGCAAAATGTACTTTTTGATTAGTTCAGCAGTCCTGTGAGCATGCGAGAGCTGAAAAAAAAAAACACAGAGCTCCCCCAACGTAGAAAACGAAAACCACGACTCGAAGCGACGTAAAAGTATGTTCGTTGAACGACGAAAATCACCCGAGCAAATCGCAGTGACTGCATGACTTCGACGACCTCGTTTTTCATTCTCTTGCGGCTTCTCCGACCTACATTACTTCAAAGAAAAGTTTAGTGTTTGAGAAAATATCGACACGGCTCAATCATATTTTTGCTAGCAAAAATGAATCCCATATTTCTTCGAGCTCTTGAAAAAACCCGACTTCACCCCGCACTTTAGAATCGAAAATAGTGCCCGATCCTGGTCCCGACACCAAAAAACGAAAGGAATGATTGGAATATAGTGTACCGGGAGTTGTATAATTTGAGTATTTTGCACGTGCCTCTACAAGCAGTATACCCGCGGACCCCCATCGGCGTAGTCCGTAACTGCCCACTCACGTGCCTACCAGCTTCTTTTCAAAGTCCTCATCTCAGATCTTTCACATATGTGTATGCCGTACTTGTGGTGTGATTCGTATACAACTGACCTCGGCCCCCACAAACGTATGGTAATGCCGACCTGCTCGCGCCTGTGTTTCCAAATATGGTATTGCGGGCTATATCGCTTCTCGAACGGGCTCTAGAAGGCAAAATTGTGTTAAAACACTGACTGTTACCTCTTAATTATTGTAGCACGCATACTGAAGAAGTTTCACTGTTTCATAGCCGTATTTTGCTAAATGTACGCGGCGTCGCACGTAATGCTTAGTGTAGTATTGTACCCGCCCACAGATCTGTTCCAGGGATGACCCCAGTGTATGCTGAAGTAATCAGTTGTACAAGAAATTTCCGAACTTGGCATTCTGCAAGGCAGCTAGGACATTGCAGTAGCCTTGGGGAAGTTACTCACCGAGACTTCCCTGCTCGATGTCAAACCGGCTGAAGGTATCCGTCAAGAACTCTGGATGCTCGCAGAATTCCTGAAAATGCAAGCGTACTTAACAGAAAGGAAAAGCTATTCGAAAACGTGAAGAACTACGGAAACAAACGAGGCATAACCAAGCTTATCCAGTTCTGCTTTGCTAATTTATGATTGATGTCTACCATGTGAAAAAAAAAAACTCGGCAGAAGTTTTGTAGCTTCGGCTAAGTTTCGACATTTGTTTCACGTTGTTAGCGTGAAGATGTTACTACGATCTAACTCTTTTGACTCACATCCAATTCTAATAACACGTAAGATTGACGGTTTACCTATAGTTGACGTTACACACCTCACATCAGAGGCGTAGACAGGAATACTTTTTGAGGAATTTCGTACGTACCCGGCCTAAAAAAAAACATAAAAAGAGATCTTGTGCCGAAAGAATATTCATTTTCCTGCTTCTGTAACGCCTAAGGGTTAGTTGTTTTGTGGAATTTAATATCTGCATAAAAATACGGGTACGTACAGGACCCCGAAAAACCATATTTCTCAACAAACCAACGCTCTTCTCATTTTTCTCTTTACATTTTAATATATCAATGTGGTGTATAAATAGTATGGGGCAAAAAATGCCAAAAGAAGGGGGAATGGGAGCTACAGTGCTTAGAAAAATTCGGGGGATGTCCTGACACCCTCCCTGGCTACGCCCCTGCCTCACATGGTTCCTTTACAAACGTGCTGGGGACTGGAGGCGTAGCGAGGACTGCCCTCACTTACCGCTGGGCGCTTCCAGACGACCTCGAAGGTCGGGTTCTTGGTACCCCAGATGGTTTCCCTGGCGCAGGGGAACTCGGGGTCCTCGAAGAGCTCTTTGCGCCTCAGGCATCGCTCCAAGAGAGCGTCGTAGTCTTGAGGCTCGCCGCTCTTTGTTTTGGTGCCGGAGTTGCGCTCGCCAAACTGCGTGCATGGTAAATTGCGTGCATGGGCTCATGATCCCGTTAAGACCGGTAAAGTGTCAGGAGCGAATATGATGAAGTTAGCGTTGCCTACTGTCCTTAGTAGACCTGCGTCAAATTGGTAGCTTCTTTAAAGTAATGCGTTGGCGGAATTGACCGGTTATATTGAATACCATTGCATAGAGCTCTTACCTTATATTCGGCGGCGAGAGTACGATATTACGCTCATCATTCATAACGATAGCATAATACGCGCCCTCCGCTGTGCTTCAATGACCAAGGCTTTGCGTTACGCTGAGCGCGGGGTTGCAGATTCCCGGCCGCGGAATCAAATCTTGTGCCCGTTGGTCCCATATTCGGCTATTCTTCCTTCATTGTTTATGTATATTTCACTTCCTTTCTTTTTTTTCCCCTTCACTGTGTTCAATCCCATATGAAGTAGCAAGCTCCGCCGGTCGTGGGGCTAACCACTTCAGTATTCATTAGATCTCTCTCTCTCTCTCTCTCTCTCTCTCTCTTCTCTCTCTCTCTCTCCTCTCTCTCTCCTCTCTCTCTCTCTCTCTCTCTCTAAACCAATATACCTTCAGTGGCGCTTTGACGAGAGATAATTATGTATTACTTTTGCGTGGGTATGACCACAGATGCACTCTTTCGCGCTGTAAGCGCAGTGCCAGTATTGCAGCAACGCGGGCACGTAGTCAGAATCGTGAAAAAAGTAAATGCAAAAAAAAAATTGGCTCCAATCCACGCTGGGAAGTACGTCTCCGAAAAGCAAAGCTTTAAACGACACCCACAACGATTGTCACTTGAATCCTGCAAGCCGTTACCTGGAATTCGCGGGGGCGGCGTCCCGAACGCAGCAGCAGCGTCGGCCACTACCGGGCTAGAGCGGCGGACGCCGCCGCTGTAGCCCGGCCGTGAGTCGGGAGAAAGAAAACGGAGAGGAGCGTCTTTCGAAGGGTG
Organism: Haemaphysalis longicornis; assembly: GCA_013339765.2. NCBI lineage: Eukaryota > Metazoa > Arthropoda > Arachnida > Ixodida > Ixodidae > Haemaphysalis > Haemaphysalis longicornis. The sequence continues at coordinate 75,682,706 of CM023453.1, forward strand.
AGACAGCGGAACCTAGCCATCCTGATGTGCTAGCTAGGGGCTACACCACCGCGCGACACAAGCGCAGACACCGGAGAAATTCGGCATGTGAGCTTAGTGATTCCCATTTAATCTAGTTAGTTTAGTAAGTTTGAGAATTGCGAGAAAGCTGAGGGAACTTTATAATCGCTATTATCAGGACCAGTTGCTCCTTCCGCTTTTTCTAATACCTCTTAAAACACAACCGAATTGGTATTCATCAATTTAGAAAACGGAGTCCCACTCGGGGCAAGCAGTGCGCAAAAGGTAGCTTTTCTCTAGCGGCCAGATGTTTGTATGTGGACTGTGCTAAGCAGGTTGTTTGGTCTTACACTTAGAATGAGCACACGTTCAAATGACGTGTTGGTGAACTTCCTGGTGTGTGCTGGGGCTTTTGTATTGTGGCGAAATCGTGGTGCCGCGTGTCTTCGAGCCCGACCAGCAACGGTGCGATGTTTCCACTGCGGTGCGTGTACGGTTCACTCCATTATGAGTCACTTGGAAAATAAGTTGGCAGTTCCAGGCGAAGAAGCATTCCTGTTACACTGGTCCACGGGTTTCATAGTGGCCAGGAACAACATCCTGAGCATCACTATTGTGCCGTATTGACTTTCAACAAGTTTCTGAACTCTTTCTGTGAACACATGTGAACATTTATGGATTGATTTCGGAGTAGCTTGTTTCACCACCATAGACATTTGTCGTGCAAAGTGTTGACTGCCCGGAGTACAGTACGTGGAAACTCATTGGGTTTTTTCGCTTTTTAGGGCAGCACTGTTACCACTAGTCGCTGCGCGCTGATATGTGGTTTATAATAAATTCTATTTATGTGTATGTGGTCTCTACATTTTGTTTTCCCGCCGTTCAAACCAATCCTTAACGTATCTTTGCCATAGACCACTTAATTCCGTCGGCGTGGGTTACCCAGGAGGTGCTGTCGAACAAGTTAATCAAGCCGTGCAAAGGAAGCGCGCAATGGACGCGAAGCTGCGCCAAAACAGGCCCAAAACAACCGTTGCTAAAGCAGACGACAAAGCCGTACCGCCGACGCACCCACCGGCTAGCAGGCACCTCCGCGCGGGGAACGCTGGGTAAATTCGCCGCGCCATCTACAGTGTGCTCCCTGAGTGCCCCCCCCCCCCCCCGCCCGCCTCCGCTGCGTTGGGAGTTTATTGTCCGTCACGCCGCGAAAGAACCGTTGGCTGGTAGAGGTAGAAAGCTTTGCTTTAAGAGAGAGAGAGAGAGAGAGAGAGAGAGAGAGGAGAGAGAGAGAGAGAGAGAGAGAGAGAAGAGAGAGAGAGAGAGAGAGAGAAGAGAGAAAACGATGAAAAGGACGGGTAGGGGAGAAAAAGAGTTAGGAGCTGTGGGCGGCCATCCTATTCCGGTAGGCCGCGTGCCGCGGCTCCATCCTCGCCCGAGAGATCAGGGCCTCCTGGTCTTCGAGTTGGCAGCTCTGCAACGCGCACTTCCACTGCTCAAGGGTAGGGGATGGGTGGTGGAGGGTTGGTGGGGCACGTCCAGACGAGATGAGCTGTAGTGGACACACTGTTTAATTAAACGGGCTTGCACAGACTTCATCTCCTTGAATTGATTTTTCACATTGAGGCGTAATTGTCAGAATAATTAGAAAATATGGTGGCTGTTTCTAGCCTCTGGTTCCAGTCTTTGCGAGGACGAGGCGTTGCCTCTTATAGCGCGCTGCCTGCGAACATGCACTAGCCCGCGGCGCTCCAGTAGTAGCTCTTTCACAATTCGACTGAATTCCCCGATAGAGAAATGGAAGCGCAATTCTTCCGACACACAGCGGAGCCGATTCAAATACCCTTGGTCCGATTCATTTAAACGATGAGGAAGTGCGTGTCGGTCTAACGAATTACTCAGTAGCGGCGCACTTCCGGCACGGCCGAGCATATCGCCCCTTCCGTTTCGCTCTAGGTCGACTTCCCGCAAGAGTGTTCAGATATCCTGATGCTTGTTATGTCCCGTTAATGGTACTGAACTCGCGTTTTCGTTTAATGCCCAGTCTCTATTATCAATAATATTGTGTTGTACATAAATAATGCACGTTTTATTTAAAATAACAGATTTCGTATTTCCGTACTATGTGATATGCGGCGTATAAACGGCGTCCTAAGTTCGTTTCATTAATGTTCTTTTGCCTGATTTTCATTACAGCGCTTTATGCCTTTGCTTTATTTTAGGTATGCATTTGTATTTAAGGTCAAAATCTGGTAAGAATATTTTAAAATTTACAGTGGCTCCTATTTTTTATGTCGTTTTTGTTTTTATGCACAGACGTAACGTGCCAACGTGCACGTTTTTATTATATATGCTTTTGCGTGTGAATATTTCAGATTACGACTTTACAAAAGTGTGAAAGAACTGTGCTGCTAACCTCTGGTTATATTCGTGCAGGCGTAGGGCTGTCGTGGTTACAAATAACCCACGTGCAATGCTGCAACTTTGGCCTGCGTACCAACTGCATCTACGGAGTCAGGGGTGTTGTGCCCGTTATCGTTGCTCTATTTTCTGTTTATTGTGCAATCACTCAACGCAAAATTTGGCCGAATAAATATATCTGCGTTAAACCAATAAATAGGGGCCTTGCTGGAGCATTGGCGGTACCTACGGATGTAGTGGGTACTTCACCCGGCCGCTTTCTATAATTTTGTCTTGCATTTTACAGAAATTCGCCTCCCCTAAACGCTGTACAAGTGGACTCTCTAACCTTTCAGTGACGTCCCATGCGGCCAAAAACATAAAAGGCCTGATAGCCTACAGGCTTTCCCTGGGGTGCAAGTACCTGAACAGGTAAGCTCGAGTTTTGACCTTGGGGACGCTGGCGAACAAGAAAGGAGCAATAAATCAAGACTGCGGCAGCGGGGCGTAGTGGATGCGTTGAGAGAACGCTCAAGTGCTTGTCCGAGATAGAGTGACACTGGACCGCGGTGTCGGAGGGAGATAAGTGGGGCGGTCATACGCGCCTTCGAAAACTGCCCAACAAAGCGATATGGGGGAGAATGAGTTTCAGCGGTGTGGGCACCGATATTGAGGCCAAAGCTTTATCTAGCGCCAACAAGTCACATGGTGGTTTCGCAAAAGACAGACAGTGGCTTAAGATTTTATCACTTCACCTCAAAGGAGGACACGCCCATTGAAGTGCATGTTGTTTTAAAGTAAAAGCTTTCTTAGTAGGACCGATCGCGTTCTGTCAAAAAAAAAAAAAAAAAAAAACTAAGCCAGCTTGCACAACGGTGCAAGCCTGTGACACAGCAGAGCTGTGTTCATCTCACTTAGCTAAACTCGACGCCTGCTTTGTCGGCGACGCTGTTTGCTCAAACGCACACTTGCACGCACCCGTTCGGGGTCCTCGGCTCGTCGCCGCCGATTAAATTACATGAGCCGCCTCTTCTTTTGGAGCCCGGATCTTCTTTGGTCGCCCCGCCCCCCATGTGCGCGAGAGAGCGTCTGAGAGAGAGTTCTGCCCCTCCAAATGTCCCAAGAAAGAAGCGTTTCCTTGTTGAAGGAGCTTCTTTAAAATAGAAGGATCCGCTTGGCGGCGGTACCAACTAGCGAAGCCTCGGCATTATTAGTGTGACATGTGACGTCAGAAGCAGACTACAGGTGGCGTGCGCGTTCTAATCATTGAGAGCGAAACCAATTCTCGCTTGTCATGATATGCTCCTTCTTCATTCAGATGCTCAAGAATTCTAATCTACAGTTTTGTGTAGCGGGCGCCTTAGCCTTCCATACGCCCGAATCCTGGCCAATACTCCACGTGGGTGCGTGCCATTTACAAGGAACATCACAAGACACACGCTCACGTGCGCTCGGCATTTCCTTGGTATTTTTTTCTGTTCATTGACGCGCAACCAAAAGTTTAAATAGCTCTGCTGTTAAAAACTAATGCTTTTCTCCATAGACCGGTTGGTCGAACGTGTAACTCCGATGACATCTTTGGACACACGGCGCGGGCGTAAAACCGGGCTTGCATTGTGTCAAAATGGTTATTTGAAAACCGCGAAAAAGGAACGATTCTGAATAAGACAGAACATGCATCCATCATTAAGCATGGGTACAATAGCATACCTTTGTCTCGTATACCACGTATCTGTATACATTCAGATCGTTCGTAGATGCGTTTACTTAGTGCGCGAACCGCGAAAAATCGTCGCATGAGTTCGTTCTTCGTTTGCGATTTGGGTGGTCTTTGAAGCTTTTCGATTTATTTGATCTACTTTAAGTGAAGGTCGAACGCACTTTTGGCTTTTGATCTTCTCTCAACATCCTTTATTAAGGGATGGCAAACTTTTTCACTTTACACTTTTGTGAAGGTCTTCAAGGAGTTTCCGGCCAGGTCAAACAGCGCGGCGTATACTAAGCAAGGAAACTTGACTCCTGCTCTTAACGTTCAGCGCAAAAAAAAAAAAAGAAAGAAAAAAAGGAAAGGATAGCCACAAAGTAACAGGAAGCACAGCAGACAACGGCGGGGGATTCTTTCCGTAACGTTGTAAACGGTGCGTTAGAACGTGAAGCTCCCCCTTTTCACCCTCCTCCGGACCGGCATTCCCTCTGATCTGGCGCCGAGACCAAACGGAGACCCGACACCGCGCGAGTGTTGTACCCCGGCTCCCGCATTGCAGGGAAAACAAGAGTGACAAGAGCCGAACATGAGAGGCCAACGCCTTCCCCTCCCTCCGTATTCCCTGGCCGCCACCCAAAAAGCCGCGCCGAGCAGCGTACTTGGTTCACTAGCCTGCAGTCACGGCTCGCTGAGCTTTGTTGCCTCGGTGCACACGCCGTCCTCCACTCGTCCCCAACCCTTCTTTTTAAAGAGGCCCCGTGCCGGCATAGCACAGTGGGCCTATAATAAATCTCTCGGGGCCTTTGTAACGGCAGCCCTGTGTTGGGGCATTCTTGGAAAAAGGAAGCTCGCCCTTTCGAATAGTTTATCCTCTGATGCTAAACACGACAACGGAGCGTTGACTTCCAACAAAGCACCGGCCTGTATGTCACGTCGACAACAGCGGATTTCTTCGAGAGAGAGAGAGAGAGAGAGAGAGAGAGAGAGAGACAGACAGACAGACAGACAGACAGAAACTGTATTATTGAGGTCCAGGTTTGTCGAAAAACACAAAGTGTAGCGGATCTGAAGTAGTTTCAAGGGGTTTGTTTTTCCTAGCTCTCGTGTTTAGGGCCGAAATAATGTAAAACGCGGAAAACAGGTGGCCAGGCTGCTTTTTCATTCATCAGAGCCGTATTTGAAGACCTGGCGTAGTAAAAAAAAAAAAATCCGAGGGCACTTAAAGGGTCCCTGCAACACTTCTTTTCATCTTTTTTTGAAATCTTAAATGCTTGCAGAACGTAGTCACCCAACACACCCAGTACTTAGATTACGGGGTCGCAAAGTACCTCACCCAAAAATTACTGCTCCATGACCATCAGATAACTTGGAAACTCTTTCAAAAGATTTTTCTCCCTTTCTCGGTCTTGACGTTCTTCGACGGCTCGAATTACGTCACTCAGGCCATGCAGCGGCTGTTGGCCGGTTTTCCTTAAGTTGCAGCAGTGAACGCTTTTCGATAGCAACTTTAAAAATAAGGCCACAAAAACGAAGCAGAAACGGAAAGCGTATCTGGCGCGACGAGCAAATCACGCAGTGCCACTCCGTGCTCGCGATAACTGTAGCTTTCGCAGTGCTTCCAGACGCGAAGGAAAGAGTGAAAGCCTTTATCAAAAGTGTTGCAGGGTCCCTTTAAGTCCTGCCAATGGATTGTGAATGCGAACGAATGAATGTCCAGTTGAACACCTGAGGTGCCTTGCTTACTCCATGCGCCTGGACGCTTTCTCGATCTCCCTTCTACGCGTTACGCCGCTACTCGTTCCTGGCGCCATTTATCGGAAGGGTTGATGATGACGGGGAATTTTACTGCTCGTGTGTTCGCTCGTTTGGCTGCATTCTTCTGGTCCCTCTATCTGCGGCGTACTGGCATGAACGGCCACTTGCTGCTACCGAGTTTAAACGCGCTTTGGGATGCGTCGCATAATGCCATGAACGCTTCCCAAGGAGACGCCAGCGCCGACGTCGAGGCAGACGTTTTCGCTTAATTGGTCGTTTATTATTTTTCCATTAATATAATACCGTAGTCGCCCAGAGAAAAAAAGCGTGAAGTGGAATTGGCGCACGAAACCAGTAGCCATTGTGTTTCTTCGACATTGATAATTTTGATGCTCAGGCACATGAGTACTCAATGCTCACCAGTAAAGAAGTTTCAAATTAGCGCCAAAAAGGTAATCGAAGGTTAGGCGTTGTGATTGGGCTAGTTGGTCGCGCACACTTCATTAGCATTTGCGATAGGGTCGTGTACGCCGAAAAAAGAAAACGAGACACAAACAGAAACGCAGGCGGTATAAGCGCGGACTAAATAAATGTAATATTGCAGCGGCAGATTTCAGTTGCAGCGAGAAATAAGCAAGCGTTCAAGTGTCTGCGGCTGCTGCTTGTTATTGAATTGCCCGTTTACTGGTCATAGCGTGTAAACTGAAACTATAAGCTCGCAGCCGGTGTTGTTACTGCAAAAAAGCAAGCAGCGCTGGAGCGACTGCGAATGACAGAACACGGGCGTTCATATCCGCGTCTTTGATGAATGGCTTCATGCCAATTTGCAAAACCTGTTCCCTGTGGTGGAAAGATACAGCGGTTTTACTGTTATAGGAGCTCCTGAACTGACGCTAGTTCTGCTTCTATCCGAAGAAGGACAATATCGAGAACGTGGGTGGTATTCGGATCGCGGACGTAAACGTGAAGGGCAAACTATGCATGACAGAAGGGGAACGCTAACAGGAACGGGAGCATCATAGAGAGAAAACCTTTAATGAAAGCTGAAGGGGTCAGCAGAGCACGAACACAGTTTTAATTGAGCGCATCACGTTCTCCGCTGCATTCGCGGTTTACGTTATATATGCGTGAGCATAGGAGCTTCAAACACGCCGGATCTGTTTGTCGATATGGGCGGAGCCTCCAGAGCAGGGTGCCGCTCCTGCGGCGGGGGTAACAATGACGTCACCGGCAGATCGCCGGTGATGCGGCCCACGGAATGAAAGCGTGCCGGGTGTAAAATGATGACTTTGTGTGGTGGCAAGGGGGGATTGAGTCCTTGTGATGGTGCACCGGGCGAAGGAGAATGAAGACAAGTGAAAGTGTACCTAAGAAGCGTCTAAAGCAAACTGATGTGTCGTCACAACAGAACTTTAAAAACGGATCCTCGGTTACGCACCTTCAAGAAATCTGCAACAGATTGTCATTTAGTCTCTCTTTTTTTGCCTGCTCAGAGCAGTTCTGAGCAGCTCCAAGCAGCTCCGTATTTTATTTTTCCATAGAACGTCTATGGTGGGAGCAGTTTTGGGCTGTTTGGAACTGCTCAGAACTGCTCTGATCAGGCAAAAAAAAAGAGAGACCAATTGATTTTAGATGATTAAGCGTTCCTATAGCCCCATATATATGGGCTCGACGTGGGAGAGTTGAGTCGAGAAAAACAGTTTTCTTTTTTGTTTTTATTGCTCGACCCACCCAAGTATAAGCCGGTGGAGTGAGTCGAAAAGCCGTCGGGGCGAGTCCGTTCGACCGTCAGGCAAGCGGTAGATTGACTCGCCCGTCGGGCTTAGTCGGCGGGCCCTGAGGAGCTGCATAGTTCCTTTTATGAAGCCCGTTCGGTCCCCTAACCTCGATTCTTTGGATTGAGTTCATGTACACGCGGAAGGGGTCGAGATAAGGTGAACCCGTCATTCGGCTCGACCCTCCCTCGTCGACTCCATGTATCCGGAAATTCATCACCACCAGCCTCTCTACGCCCACTGCAGGGCAAAGGCCTCTCCCAATAATCTCCAACTACCCCGGTTCTGCGCTAACTGCGACCAATTTATCCCTGCAAACTTCTTGATCTCATCTGCCCATCTAACTTTCTGCCGCCCCCTGCTACGCTTGCCTTCTCTACGGATCAGGTGCTTATGTGGACTCAACGAGGCTGTCCATCTGTCCGTCTGTGACTCTTAATGTGTCACACTTTCGCAGAACGTGAAAATGATAATAATAAAAGGCGAGAGGACCTTCATACGTTGATACCTAGCGCATTATATTTCCTTAAAATGTATTCCCAGCAATACATTCGCGTAGAGCCCTGATGCCTACTTTGAAGGGGCTTGGTTTATTGCTCCTTATAGATATACACGAAGTCTTATGAAGGCGTTTAGTAACAGGCCTTAATTTTATATGACGATTTATATGACGACTGAAACAATGTTGTTTCAGCAATGCACGCGTGTTCAGCAGTAAAGCCGACTTTAAAGGGCCTAAGTGTATAGCGGAGTGGCTTAAGCATCTATTGGACAATTCCCACTTAAGAGAGCCTGCAATTTTTATCTCCGCTCCAAACTTGTTCGAGCGACAGTGCGAACGCTTACAGAAAGCGCATGCATGACGGGTTGCAGCGGTTGCATTAAAATGTAACTTATTTTGTTCCTCATAATGCGAAAATCAACTGAAGATAGTATGGCGAACACGCTGGACAAAAATGTGGTGATGTCGCTCGTACCATTCCTCACGATGTCAAGACGTTTCCACTCCAAGTTAAAATATTTTGTCTTCTTCTTGAATAACATTTCAGGATCCAAGAGAGGCGACTCAGTATAAAATCATGCACCCCTCGGTCAAACGACGACGATGGTTGAATCAGGTGGTCAAAATTAATCCGGAGCCCTCCACTACGGCGCGCCTCATCGCCTGCGTTGCGTCGGCGCGTTAAACCCTACGATCAAAGATGGTTGAACGCGAAGCATTCTCGTGGCGGATTCTTTGGTTGCCGTCCAAGTTTTCCAAACCGCTTCCACCACGTCAAAATGGAGCAGTCGGATAGACACCGGATTCATAACGTGAGGGACTCAGCTTTGATTCCAACCACCGGAAGCGTAGTAGTAGTAATAGTAGTAGTAGTAGTAGTAGTAGTAGTAGTAGTAGTAGTAGTAGTAGTAGTAGTAGTAGTAGTAGTAGTAGTAGTAGTAGTAGTAGTAGTAGTATCGTAGTACTAGTAGTAGTAGTAGTAGTAGTACTAGTAGTAGTACTAGTAGTAGTAGTAGTACGTATTGTTGGATGAGGCGGACTTAGCCTTGCATAACTGCCGGCAATTCACTCCGCCTAATCGTCCCCAATACTATATCAGAGACACGAAATGTCGTTTTCTTTTTCTTTCACTTCGGCGTTTTCGTGTTACAGACGCCATCAGTGAGAACACTGAAGCGTCGCTTTAATAGTGCGCTATTAGAGGGCACGTACAGTCATGGACAAATGAAACGCGACCACGAAAATATGAACCTAAACACACAAACAGCGCGATTCCTTTCCATGCGGAGCAAGTTTACGCGAGGCTTAATTATAGTGATAAAGTTGGAAAATGTGGCTTTCGAAGTATGCCAATGCCGCGAACCATATTTTCCAATTTTGCGTGTTCTGGTTCATTTTTTCGTGTTCGCACCTCATTTGTACGTAACTGTACACGTGTTAACCGCAAAGTTGGGCAAATGCCGGACCTCTCGTGTTCGAGCCAAGTAGTTAGGAATTGGCAAAATAAATCGCCATATATAGAGGGTGCTTCCGAAGCACCACGCCTTTGAGAAATAAATGATATTAATTGGCAGCACATGGGTATCTATTATTCGTTAGGCCGGGAGATCGCAATTAAACGCATGAAATGCCATTTTCTTGTCATCGTTTTTTTTTTTTAACGGTGCTCGTTACGTACTAATTTTATTTCTCTGCTTCGGCTTGCTCCAAGTAACGGGCTGGTATATGCTGCGAACAGATTCCAATTTAATCGTTGATAAATCCCTCCATTTACTCATAAATAACTAATCACTGCTCTAGTAACCAAGAATGAAATCAGAGATAACGTGATTGGCTGGTTTACCTTGTACGTCCTATCCTTGGTGCCGTGCTCCGCCATGGCTGCTTCTGTTTACCACCCAAGAACGTGGCCGCGCTGCTGCTCTCGGAGAGACTTCTGACTCGAGGACAACGGCACGGGACTGACTGTTGACGACGCTGCCGGCGGTCCTGACTCGAGCCGCGCGCTTCCAACAATGCCGAACGGTAACGCGGGGGCGATTAAAATAACCTCCCGCTGTCCTCTCGTCACCGCACCTCCAGGCACTCGAGAGTCGCTTAAAGCGCTACGACGGCGTTCACCGCCCTTTTTCCTCTTTTTATCTCTACACGACGTTTGTGTCCTCAAAGCCAGCCGAGGATTGTTTTGACGCTAATTGTCTGTCATGCGTGGAGGCTTTCACGGATAACTGATCGCGAGTGCTCGGAAGCGGCGGGCACAGTGACCGACAACGCCGGCGAGACGCGACTTCGCTGCGCGAGCGAGGGAGAGGAGGAAATATCTGTTTTGCTGCAGCTCAGTTCCGAGCGCGCCTCGCACGCTATCGGTTTGTGCTGCAAGGGCTAATTCACCCACTTGACATCTACGCGACTCCGTTAGCAGCCCCGTCGGGTATTGGCCCCAGGATTCACATTAGCCGGCTTCCTCTCCTACTTTATTTTCCGCCTGCGGGCTGACAGCTAAGCCATTTGCAGGGAATAAATGGTACAAAATAAAGAACGACGGCGCCAGCGCGGGTTTCGAGCGGGGCTGCGACTCCGTCCTTGACCGCGTGTTGGCGCCGATTCGTCCGTATATATTTGGACGCGTGGTTGCGGGTGAAATATATAGCTGATAACACAAACTGCTCTCCATTCGTCCGCCCTCGGGATCGCTCCTCGAAGAAACGCACTGTGGATCACTAGGCGGAGTCAGCGAAAAACTGATCCCCCCGAAGTGCATGCAAGTTGTGCAACAGAGGCGATCGCCCGCAAGCACTTTAGCAAGTGGTTAATTGCGCACCCTATCACTTTTGAGTGACAACAACCCCTGCACCCTACCACAACCTTTTTTTTTTATTTTTCTGTCCTGGAGTAGGCGTGGGGATCCATTTCTGAGTTGTGACGGCGCCAGAAAACCGATATACTTAACCGCGCTTCTTGAGATTCGTTATCGGGCAGACGGGTATTCATGTTACGAGAGTGAAAAATAGGTCAGCAGACTTGGGAAAAACAGAGCTCCGCTGAATGCTTTCGTGTTCGAACGCTAGCACAAGCATTACCTCTTTGCGACATCTTAGATGAGAGTGACAGACCGATTACGACACATGCACGCATACATACATACATACATACATACATACATACATACATACATACATACATACATACATAGATACATCCCATACATACATACTTTACATACATACATACATACATACATACATACATACATACGTACGTACGTACGTACATACATACATGCATGCATGCATACGTACTACGCATACTACATCAGCATATCATACATACATACATACATACATACATACATACATACATACATACATACATACATACATACATACATACATACATACATACATACATACATGTGGATGGACACACAGACGGAGATAGACGGCCCGCTTCGGCATTTTAGAAGATAGCATGTAGTGATGACTGTGAAGCCTTTGATAGAGCGATGACCGCAACAGGAATTTAAATGACCTATTATAATTCAAGCGTAAGTTAACAAGCATAGAATTTAATTTCTCTTACTCGGAAATAAATTCGGTTGATATCTCCTGCGTAAAGTAGTTAAGGTAGCCTTTAACTACTACGGAATGGGCCTGAAGCTATCCTCATTGAAATACGAACATTTCAGGGTGCCTTCAGTGCAAAATCAACCGTCTTAAAGGACAACATTCACTGTGCATGCGTGTTTTGTGCTGCCCAAATGGAAAGATTCTTTAACGGTGGCCTTTATTTTATCCAAAGTTATTTTTTAACGACGGGTTCGCTGTGTTTAGGATTTGTTCAATGCAGCGTGCCACTAACTAGCTATATATATCGTATCAGTAGCTGAATTGGGAAATGGCGACGTCATTAAACGTAAAAATATCCGTCTGCTTCTCTTTATTCAGATTCTCTTACCTTAAATGTCGCAGTGTACACTATATCGGTCTGCTCTCGGGTACGCATTGTTAACCTTACCTGTTACTGACTGTTAGGTAATCATTAGTTAAAGGAAAGGTTATGGAACTATACTATAACTTCGCTTCCAGGTAGCGAAACCATTATATTAACTTTAGTCAAAGATTTAATTAACCACTGACTTAATTAATTAGCCGTTCATGAAACAATTTTGGAGGGATATCCGAGCGCAACGAACTGCTTGTTGAAGATATTCGGCTGTACCCGTGCAGCGAGCTCGCACATCAAGTGGCCTAGGTAAATTTCATCGGAACCTGTTCCTCGGGAGAGATGTTATACGTTGAACAAGTTTTGTTCGTAAAAATTAGCATTGAAATTCAGACGGCCGAATTCTGGCGGTTTTCGTATAATGCAAGTTTGAAGTCACGGTTGTGGTGGACAGCAACTTTGCGACGGCCGCGCCACAAACGCTATCTCTACTTTATTTGTGAACAGTGCGAGGATTGCGAGGTTGGATGTTGGTGCAAGTGAGTTCATGGTGCAAAGGACAGGAGCAGCGCAAAACTTGACGAGACAAGAGACGAAGAAGTCGACAAACACAGCGCTGTGGCTGTCGTCGTCTCCGTCTTTTGTCTCGTCAAATTTAGCACTGTTTCCTTTTCTTTGCAGTGCGAGGAATGCCAGGAGCTGCGGTACTGCAGTCACTAACTCTTTGGTAGATAAATTTGTTGAGCGTGAGAACCCATATTTCATACCACAAGCTACCTGAAGCACTGTGTAGGCTACATTGTTGTCAATATAGCGCCCACTGAGGGCCCCTAACTTACCATGAAGTAAAGCAAGAATAGGCGCCGGGCCTTGCGGTTCTACCTGCCGAGAGGGGAGAGTGAAAGGTCCTTTCAAACTCCTTCACAGTGAGTAGCGCAGGGCGCTCTAGTCGACTAACACATTTGTAACTACACATTGCTGCAGGCGCTGAGAACTTATAGAGACCCGTGCGCTGAAGTCTATCGTACACGATATCCGAAACTCAGGTGTCCAAAAACCATCCGTACGCGTTACCACAAACCTTTCCACGCCTAGATGAAGACGTAACTTTTTTACTACAGTCGAACCTCGTTATAAGGAAGTAGTATTAGGGCGGTAAATTAGTTCGTTATATCTGATATTCGTAGCAACAGTAGAGGTAAAAATCGGTTTAACAAGTCAGCAATGTATGTGGCTCGCACAAAAATCCTAGATACCAGAACGCATTATTCCAGTCTTGGAGCCCGCTATGAACGAGGGGATCCTTACCTGTCTTCTTGTGTCATTTCAAACTAAATGGACCGGGACGTGACAGCGTGAAATGACAACAGAACAGCGTTTATTTGAAAAAACAGGCCTGCGTTCTTATTTGTTTGAAAAAGGACGTGATCTTCGATTGCCGGCTTTTTATGGTAATGCAGGACGAAGTTTTTCATAGTGTTCACGCACAAAGGGCCTTTTATACTTTTGTAATTTTATAAACTATAAAAACATTGTTGTGTTATCTTGTACTTTTTATTCTGGTTTTTTTATGCTAGCTTTCGAGTTTCGAGCGTCGCGCGAACCAAATATTTCTTCTTTATAGCCGATGTCGCGCGGTTCTCGCTAGCTGTTTTGATTTCATTATAAAAATAATAAAGGTCACTGAAATGAAGCATGACCAACCAAAGTTCGTCTTTAGTTTGCTATAGCCGATAATTCGCTATATCCGTTTTCGTTATAACGAGGTTCGACTGTATTGGCAATTTTGGCGATTATTTGGTTGCCGTAAACGAGGCTCTGGATTTGAGTGTGCATGGCGTTGCAGGGACGTCCTCAGCGGTTACACAAAACTTTACGACGACTTTATATTTACCTGTCAGTTGCCGAGAAATATATAGTTCATTTCCTGGATTTAAAATAGTATTTTTATGCGTGCACTGCATTTAGCGATTTCCAGCCAATCCTCAAAATTATTTGCGTGTACGCACGAAGACTCGTTTCAGCGCAGACAAAAAAAATAATAAATGCTTTTGTCAGCTGGAAAGTCCTGGAGACCAGTCACAGTCCCCAGTTCGAAGCGTCACTTTCTTCTTTCTGCTTTTGAAATCGCACTCATAATTACGTCCACGCCCTGGAGTTTCGACACGAGGTTTAAAAGGAGAAATCAAGAAGATGGATTGTTCTCAAGACAAGCATCCGCCCACCCTGTACATTCCTATCCCTGGTGACGACACAAGAGTGCGAGCCACATTCACTCGAAGGTTCCAAAGAAACATTCCGCTATCCTCTGTCACTCTGTATACACATTTCGCGTTGTGCAGACACTTCGTAGGTGCCTTGCACCTTCCTTCATCTTTCATGCAGGGTACCGGTTGACTACGCTGACATGCTTATCGAGTGCCCTCTCCACAAGCGGGGCAGGGGGTGACACTGCCCCTCTAGACCAGACACTCAACTGTTGTAACTAGACGTTTGTCCAACTGGTTCTCCAATGAAACCGATGGTCACATGAAATGTCCCTGGCCTTGGTAGCTTGGTTGCATTCGAAGGACCACCTTCGAGCATCGCTTCAAGATCTGGGCATCTAATACATCGCAACCACACCACACCCGCCTCCCTCTACCCTTAAACCCGAAATACCAGAAGTTGAAAGAAGAGAGATCGACCAAAACCGCTTCTCAAGCGCGAAACATAACCAGAATGCGACTAGTTTGGGCTGTAAGAAGCGTTTTGTCTAGCGCTTTGTCCTCTTGCATTCTTTGTCCTTCGTCTTTTTTTTTTTTTTTGCACTATACATCTCTTAAATATGATCGACCAACTAGCCCAACAACGTACTTTACTATACTTTGCTGTAAGAAAGTGTACCTTTGGGGTATTCCATGATAGTTTTGTGGTCCAATATGAGATTCAAGAGGCGGAATAAAAAATTTATCATGACCTGAACGTATCAGCGCAAATATAAACAGCAACGACAAAAAAAAACGTGTTGTTTCCCCGGACCCCTGTTCATACATGGTATTCACGAACTATGCTCACAAATAATACATTTGTAGATTATCGGGAGCGGCGAAGCGTGACATGCTTAATTCCTTGCGAGAAATATCTGGGCGGTCATACCCTGTAAGCCCCCATGGCAGGTGCCTACGTAAGATGCCGACCAAGAATAGACGCAATGTGGTGCGCGCCTCGTGGAATGAACGCTGACTTGTTTTCCGCTTGCTTGAATGTCCACTTAGGACGGTCATTTTAAGCTTTTATCCATTCGGCAGCTCTCTTCAGAAAAAGTTAAATGCCCTTTTTCATGATCATACGTCTGCTTGGAATAACATCCAAGATCGACAAGGCAGCAGCCTTGCTTCACAGCAATGCGATGGCAAGGTTGTTCGAGGGTGGTGTAGAAAGAAGTTTCAGTGAACAAACCGGGCTTTTCACGCTGGTTGGAGTCTTCTTTCACCCTAATTTCATTCCTAACTTTACTGCAAGCCTGCGGAATTACGAACAAGGAACGAGCTGTTTTTGGTTTCAGCGGTGACCTTAGGGGTAAAAAAAAGATAACAAACACGGAAGTTCCTCGAACATATACCGGATTGCCCGCTGTGCCATAAAGAAGGACATGACGTAAACGCACTCTTTGGTGTTGCCTGCACGCCATGTAATATACGCCACTCGATAACAAGAGGGAAGTGGGAGGTGTGCCGAGAAAACACCTGGCACAGCACTTATTTTTTATCACGACCGTGGTCGCCTAAAATAATAACGCTGCAGCTTTATCTAATCTACAGCAAATCCGTGGGAACAGTTGAGAGTCGGCCACGACAATTGCGCCGATGGAGTCACGTCGAAACAACTCGTGTACACTCCTTGCAAGATGGCCGACATGCCCGAAGTCCTTGTGATGCGTGCTTACTTTGTTCAATTAATCGGGCTCTACGAAAGGGAGCGGAACCACAATGTTTCGTAGACAGTGGGTTAGGTAGCAGTTTGGCATATTGCTGCAGGATATACAGTTAAACCTGAGATGTAAAGAACCTCTATGTAACGAATTCCTGGATCTGACGAAGTTTTTCATTCCCCATTGCTAGCCCCATTGAAGCCTATGTGTTTGGGACCTCTATATAACGAAGGCCTTTTAACCTTGATGTACCGAACTGGCTACGCTGATTAGTCGTTGTTTTCTGCACTTTTTGTTTTTTGAAAAATTGCATGAAGATACACTGATCAATCATTGTTTTTGCACTTTTTTTCTGAAAAATCGGCTGGAGAAATGCACTAATTTAGATACATTCGCCCCGCACCACAAACTACAGGCCCGCCTTTAGGCGTGTAGTCGGGCGTCTCCACTGTATCTGTGGTGTCCCTTCGTCGATGATGAATTCTGCTGCCAGGAAACAAGAAGCTTTGCCTTTTCAAGACAAGCTCGCAATTTTAAATGCCGTCTCCGCCGGCGAGAAAGAAGAACGTCTCCACTCGGTACAGTATCCCCGCTAGCACCGTCTCACCAATTTTGCGTGCAGAAAAGAGCCTATAAGTTCATCCAATTCATAAAAAGGCGCCCTTTCAGCACAAGTTCGGTCCTTGAAACGCGTTAGTTCACCAAAAAGTGTCAAAAGGCAAAAGTGCTTCTTTGGAGGGCCGTGTAGTGACAGCTATTGGGAAAGCAGCTGGGCAAATCACGCAGTCTTCACTGTGAAATAAATCCCTGAAGGGTGAGTTCACCGCCACTGATGTGAATTTCACTTTGGTTTTGTCACCATCTCATTTTGTCATTTTGGTTTCGTTTCTGCTTTATTCACGCCAGCCTTAACTCGAAACCTGCGTGGAACAAAAACCTGGGTTGTAACGAAAAATTGGGAATTTTTGTCAAGTTTGTTATATCCCGGTTTAACTGCACGATCAAAGGCCACGCTCTAAAAGCTCGTATGAGAAATCTGATGCTTGAATGACGGAACGCGGCACTACTCCGCAAGGCTGTCCGCTAAAGAACACGAAGCCACATGTCACAGATCTCGACACAAAGGATCCATATTATTGTTTTGAACTGTATTCCATTTAGCGCTTGTGTTTGTCTGCCATGAGTGCCGTTTTATCGACTAGACGATGGACTTTCCTGAGCTACCTAAATGCGAAAATTTTGGTCTGTCTGTCTGTCTGTCTGTCTGTCTGTCTGTCTGTCTGTCTGTCTGTCTGTCTGTCTGTCTGTCTGTCTGTCTGTCTGTCTGTCTGTCTGTCTGTCTGTCTGTCTGTCTGTCTTCAAATTCACTCGCTCGGCCAATAAACAGGTGAAATAATGCTAGCATGAATAGGCAAGACCGTTCCAAAGTACTAAAACTACTACGATGGCTTCATACATGGACGCACTATTTAGCGCAAAGGAAATCCCAGGTGTGCGTTAAGCACACTTCGGAAAATACCAGCGTCCTTTAGTTAATAATACGTGTTATAGAGGTTTTTACGAAAGCAAAAAAGCCGCGTTAGAAACCTTGGCGAGGTGAGGCGAGATCAAAGCAAACACACAAAAAAGTCAGTGCATTTCCACTCTGTGAAGAAGGACGTCCAGCAAAGCTGTGGTACCGAGCTTCAACGTGAACGACAACTTATGCTTTGACCGGGTCGTAGTTAAGGGGTGCACGAAGCAATACACGATTGTTTGTAATTTGCGATTGAGCATACTTCCTGGTTAATTACCCTGAACAAAACTTTGGAGAACTAGAAGTTTTATTCTGGTGGACAAACATGGGGCTCTCGATTTCCCTCCCGTAGAAGCCCATGTATTCACAGCAGACGAGAATTCCACAAAATTTACAAATTCACTGCGAACTATGCGATTTTGAAAAGTAAATGAAACTCGGCGTAATATTAGACTCGTCTCAGCTTGAAGGAGTCGTCTGATTGTCATATAACTTGTTTTTTGGAATAGTTGCAATAAAACAAGAGTTACAGCCACTTTCTATAATCATACTCCCTCCGTATATGGACGTGCTTCGCTGTGCAACACCGAATGTGGGAGAGCCATCTCACAAGACCAAGCTTACAACGATCTCAATAAAGTCGGCTTCGCCTCTAAACGCAAATGCATTGCTGGGAAGAAATTTATCCAGGGAAAATATACGACGCCCTATATTAAAATATAAATACCCTAGGACATGTTTTTATTTTTTATGAGTTTTTACGTACATTGAAAATGGCGCGGTTATACAATCCCGGGGATTTGAGTGGGCGCCGCAACGTGGCGCAACGCTCGCTTGCGATTCTTGTCTACATCGCTATGTTGCCGGAGGCGATCTGCTGGGACCTAGCCATAGAGAGCTTTGCTGCAAAAAAGAGACCGAGCTCTAGCTGGGCCAAGCACAAAAGCGGCAACAGCCTGGTCTCGACCGGTGGCACGCGAGCAGTGCGAACGCGGGAAAAATGAACTGCGCTGACCAGATCTCCACTGCATTCATCATGACAGGAGTGGGAAGGGAGGGAAAGAGTGTGAAGTTTTGCGGAGGGAGAGCGGAGAAGGTGTCGCCTAGCAAGGGTGGCAGAATAATGTCACGGGGCATAGGTGGACAATGCCCCGTGACGTCATGGCCTGCCATCGATGACGACGGCGACGAGAAAGTGACTGGCGTGCAGCCAGCGCGGGCTCCGTCAAGACAGTGCGTACGTCGATCGCATCTCGCTTGTAAATAGGTCCTTTCACAATCAACCATGGATCGTCTCATCTCTTATGATGATGATGGATGGTGTTTAACGGCGCAAGGCCAACAAGGGCAAAGAGCGCCAAGGACGAGTTATTTAGTGAGTGATGTAAGCAAATACTAAAACCTATGAGTAAAAGTAAAGGTGAAACAAAACAAAAGACAATTAAGATTTATTTATTTGTTTAAAATTCCTTACAGGCCCCTTTACAGGGCATTGAGTAAGGGGGGTAAATGGTGAAGTGTTACAGATCATACAAAATTAATTCACGCGTTACAAAGCATAGCAGCACAACTAATTGCGACGAGGTTTGCAATACAAGTTCGAAGACCAGAAGAAGATAACTGGTGTATAGGGGCCAGGATGATCATGCGTGATAACACAAGAGCTGCAGAAAATTTATCTCTCCTAAAAACATAACACATTGGCCAGAAAACATTGGTTCGTGGGCTAAAAAATATTATGGGTGTATTGGATTGTGCCGTCTGTAGAGTTCCGGGAAATGTTTGTGTCGGGTTCTGTAAAGTGCCTTGCATGTGATTAGAATGTGGACCACAGATAGGCCCTTCCCACACTTGCTACACAGTCTCATTTCTTACGAAGCCACGTAAAAAATTATTGGGAGGCAGGAAAGCACGAAGATACGCTGCCATTTTATTGTTTGTGGAGCTATAACTGAACACGGGCACTGACTGTAATAAATCGGACCCATGCACGCTGTTAGGTTAGACGTCGCTAACAGTGCCGCGTTAGCTGGTTTCTCCAAGCACGGAACAAAGAACGAGCTGTTTCTGGTTGCAGAGGGGACCTTAGGAGTACAAAATACATAACAAACATGGAAGTTCCACGCACATACACCGGATTTCCCGCAGTGCCATAGAGTAGCGATGGTAAGTCGATACAAAAGGAACGGGAGCAAAGTAAGAGGGACGTCTTAAAAGAGAGACGGAAGCAGACGTGAGTTTAACACCCAAATTTCGTAAATCTGTGCTTCGCACCAATCACACAAAATGTCCAAAGAACACCAACGTGTTTTACTTTCGACGTAGTCTACCACTGAATTAAAACCACTTCCTGTGAATAAAGATAATGCCACCCTACATTAGAACGATTCGCTATTGTATGAGCACATCAGTTTAGTATCGCAACCACTTTGAGGCCAACAGCCCCACATCTAAGTGGTAACGGTGGATGGCGTGATAGAGGGCACTGTCTACCGCCTGCAACAATTGTGAACGTTATCAGGACTAAAACAATATGTAGGGGCTGACGTAAGCAGCTTTTCCGCCCCTATCTTCCCCCTATCCAACCTATCAGTAATAAAACATCCATCCATCTATTCTTGGAGAACAATTACCAAAGGGATGTATAAAAAACGCATCTTCACTTCAATGAACTGGAGTCTGCAAACACCGACGGAGGAACTACAAGTCAGTTTTAATGCGTAAACCTGCTTGTTTTGTCTACTACAGCCATCAACGCATGCTTTTTTTTTTTGGTGGCGCACAAAATGCAGCAAAAATGTATGCAACAGATGTAACCCAGTAATTTGCTCTTGAGGCACCATAGGCATTACGCCTCAGCCCTCTTGGTCAAGAGCACCGAAGTAACGACGGTGTGTGAAAACACAAAGCACCTAACTGAAACACTTGAGAGCCAAATGACCGAAATAGTTGTTCCTTACCTTGTACAAGCGAACTTTCCCGCTTCCTGGCGGCATCGCGCCGACGGAGTGTTTCCCAGCAGCTGTAAGCCAAGGAATGTAGTTGCGGTATGAACCGCGGCAAATGGTTGCGTGAGAGCGGCAGAGGCGGTTCACCACGCTCCACCACCAGACCGGATTACCAAGATTGTCTTGCGGGCCTTCATACAGCCTTCAATAGAGCCTTGCGGGCCTTCATTATTTTTTCTCCGCCTGGTATTCCAAACAGGAAAATTCACGCCGTCTGCGGCGCCTCGTGGATGTGGTTTGCGCCATGAACCTTGAAGAATGGTGACAAGGTCGTGGGCTGTCACCCCGTATGTTGCCGCCGTTACACCCTGCCGTCGATACAAACACGCGCGCACTCGAGCACGCACACGCACGCGAACACACGAAAACGCAGGCACACACTCTCGCACACGCGCGCGCACGCATGCACAAACACACACGCGCAGGCGCGCAAGCACACACGCACAATCGCCGACACACTTTGCTAGCCCACCTGTGGTTTTACCCTTTGAGTTGTAGACGAACTAAAAGCCTAATGAAGAAGCCTTGACAGGTACGATAGTGATGACGTAGCGGACTCCGTTATTTGTCTACGACCTCTGACAAAACAAAATTGCGCTTGCTTTCTGGACTTTGAGACGATGTGGACAGCATATAACGTAGCTCGCATAAGAAGACGGCTGCGGTTCAACGATTGGCAGCCTCCTCTCGTGTACGAAAAGAGCGGAATAGATATGCTTCAGATTTATTTTCTGACGCCACCGGTTAGAACTTAGAACGCTGGCGTCTGCAACGTGAATAGTTAACGTCATTGTTTGTAACGTAATTGTACTAATGGTATGACGCCTTTAAGTCTGTCACTATCTGTTCCTCTTTTTCTTTCTCAGCAATGTGTCATCGGGCTTTTTACATGTTTCCGTTTCCGTCTACATCTATGTTTGCTTGTTGGCCTCTTAGTGTTTTCTCACAAAGTAAAGTATATTGCTTTGTTCTTCGTCCCAACTTTGTCTCTCCCCATCGATTAGGCAAACTACGAGAGCTTGGACTTACCGCGCGGCCGTATTTAGCATCGTTGTGACAATGTGTGCGATGATCAGTAAGGCGAATCAGAAGACACATCATTTATTTAGGGTCCAGGAAAAAATACAACATAGAAATAAAAGAAGCCCAACCCGAGCCTACTACTGTATAACGGGTAAATGTGACGCAGTCGTTGCACATAGATTGACATAAAATGTGTGCACATAAATTATATGCATAGAAAACTGGAAAATCGCGTATAGTTGTACTGCCTTTGGTGTTCCGTGAAAAATGCTTTTTTGCATACCTCAATCTTATTCCTTAGGTGTTGTATTTTGTCCTAACTTGGATAATAGGAATGTACTAATATAAAGTCTGTATATGGATCTGTTTACCGTCTATGATCAGAACCTGTTTAGACGTTATGCCATTTTTGTTTAGTGATTTCATTTTTAGGCAATGTTATCGTTAATAGTCTTGGTCAGCTTTTATAGTATGTCAATAGATGCTTTGCTTTTGACAATTTCCTGTTTGGATTCCGGTAAGCTTGTTCTAAATAATTTGCTGAGTTTGTCGCGTTCCGTTTTCGTAATCGTTCTGAGGTAAAGGTCGAAGTTTTCGGCTGGTAGTTGAGATCTTTTGCAAATATTGTCGTCAATCTTGAATTTTTTAACCTGAAATGGAAACCTAGCATGGCCTGATATCGCTCGTGTTGTGCCGTAATTGGAAGGGAAATGTGGTGGTATATTATTTTTTCGTTTTTTACCTCTGATAGGCTGCGGTTTCCCTCCCCTGTTCATTCAATATTTGGTTCCATTTGTCCTTACCTCGCTCCTGTAGTTGCATTTTAATGAACTGTGCTGTTGTGGGGGTATCTAATCTGTTACCAATAAAAGCTGCGTGGTTTTACTAATTCGTCAAATATATCGTTACCGAGAACACCAGCGGGTCCTTTGGTGCAAACTAAAATTGCATAATGGGTGTCCTTGACTTTGTCTAGTTCGCTCTTGATTTGTTGGATAAAAATATTTATGTTGTTTGGATTTTGGCACCTGTAATGTGGAAATACTGCTCGATGTTATCTGGAATTTCCGGCGTCTGCTTCAAAGTTACTTGTATACTGGGGAAGTTTAAGTAATTTGGTAGCAATTATTTTGCTTTGATCGCCTTGAAATAAGCCGACCCTCCTTTTTATCAGACTTAGGGACATCAGGGTACGGTGCGCAACACCCTTGTCTATAACACTGAGTTCAACTTCAACTCGTTACCTCTCAAAACTGCGGACTCAAACTTGCCACAAAAGACGTTGATGTCAAAATATATTGCCAAGACTTCAGAATGACACAATAGTTTTCTTCAAATGTTTTTTGGCCGAGGCAAGATAAGGCTATAAGTACGAAACCTCTGTTATAGACAAGGGTGTTGCCCTCTGTACATGTTAGTGTCTGTTTTTTGAATAGTTAAATTGAAATGATGCCCTAAAATCTCTGCGGGATGTTTTTCCCAAATATCTACTTTTTTAACTACATTATTGGTGGTGTATACGTCGTCCTACCAACTGAATCCGTTTGAGCATTCTAATATCTGGGATAACTCGTTTTTTTTTTTTGTAACTTGGATAGGGGGTATGTTGAATATATGTTTAGGGACAAGTCTGGAATTGTCCGCAAGGCTTTACTTATTCTAACAAAGGAGTTCGTTGTGTAACTCTCAGTTAACATTTTATTTATTTATTTATTTATTTATTTATTTATTTATTTATTTATTTATTTATTTATTTATTTATTTATTTATTTATTTATTTATTTATTTATTTATTATGCCCTCAGGGCCAGAGGCATTGCATAGGGGAGTGGGTTACAAAAACAAAGCAAAAATACATGAGAATACAGCAACTATGGTAACAACAAATTATTCTGGTTATACAATATTGGCTAACGCATTGTGAAATAAACGGTTCCAATCACGTGATGTTCTAAGGATGAACGATTCGGAAAAATGTCGCGTGCTGCTATGTTCGATGCCAACTTTGTGAGCGTGATCGATTCGGCGAGAAATGTATTGCGGCTGATTAATGAGTTTGTTGTGTAGGGTGGGATGATGGTATAGTTTGTGAAACAATGGGAGACGAAAAGTGGTCCCACGGGAAGCTAAAGATGGAAGCCCGATGATGGATTTCATGTACGAGGTGCTTGCAGTGCGGTTATAGCTGGAGTGAATGAAGCGAACAGAGTTATTTTGTACAATTTCAAGAGCAGTAATTAGATTATCGCGGCAGAGGTCCCAGACTGGCGTAGCATACTCGAGTTTTGACCTGATAAGTGTTTTATTAAGCAAAAGTTTCAATGAGATTGGAGAGTTTGAGAAGTTACGGCGCAGATAACCCAACATGCGGTTAGCTTTGCTAATGATATGTTCTATGTGGAGCGTCCAACTTAGGTTAGGTTAGCTGAAATGTGGACACCTAGGTATTTATAAGAATAGACGGGCTCTAACGAAACGTTGTTCAAATAGTATAGAGGGGGCTGTTAGTACTCCTTGATATGCGCATGACTACATTTAGACACGTTTAGGTCCATGAGCCATTCATTACACCAGTTAGTTACCTTGTCAAGATCGGACCGAAGTAGATTAGTTTCTCTGTCAGTGTTAATTTCGCGAAAGATAACACAATCACCTGCAAATAAATGGATGTTTGAAGATACGAGAGACGGAAGGTCGTTAATGTAGCTAAGAAACAGGAGAGAACCCAAAACCGATCCCTGGGGAACTCCAGGAGAAACGGGGCACAGTGAAGAATTACAGTTGTTAGCAGCAACGAATTTTGATCGGTTAAGAAGGAAATACTCGATCCACTTAAGCACAGTAAGGTCAAGTTTAAGTCGGTTTAGCTTTAAAAGTAAAAGTCGGTGACATACCTTATCAAATGCTTTGAAAATATCCAAAAACGAAACGCAATCAGCTTTAGAAGATAAGTCTAAAATACGATGTAACTGGTGAGTAGACGATATAAGTTGAGTCTCACACGAAAAATATTTTCGAAAGCCATGTTGCGCTGATGAAAAAAATAGGTTAGATTCAGGAAAATTTACAAGGTTGGTGAAAATTATGTGTTCTAGCAATTTACAACATGTACTTACTTGTTAAAGAAATGGAGCGGTAATTCAATGGGGAACATTTCGTTCCCGATTTGTGCAATGGAGCCACCTTCCCTATTTTCCATTGAGCAGGAAGAGTAGATGTATCTAATGATTGCTGAGAAATCTTGTTTAGTATACTATAACTAAATGAAATGGTATTTTTTAGAAACTTTGCATCAATAAGGTCGTGTCCACGAGATGAATGGTACTTTAATTTATCAATCATTGAAGCGACACCCGGTGCTTTGACCAGCACTGGAGTCATTGTAATCTAATCAAAGGAATCTGCAATGGGGAACACAATTTGAGAAGTTGTAGAGAAGTTTTTGACAAATGAGTGATTCAACACGGATACGCATTGGTGGGATGGAATGATATTGCCTGATGAATCTTCTAAGACTATGTTGTCGTCACGGGGTGGGTTAACTAATTTCCAGAATTTTCTAACGTTATAGTGTCCAGCCTGGATGGGAGGGCTGTCGACAAAAGAAATCACGCCATATCCACGGAATGAATGATGATAAGTGGGGCGAAGCTCGAGAGGGGGAGATCATCGGTAACCGTAACTCTCCCGTGAAAGTTCGCCCATTACATCATTAAGAAAGACGTAAGACTGTGTGCGTACATTGTACAAATCAACTTTTATTTTCGGAGTCAATGCTCCTAGGCCCAGACCTGGTGAAAGACCCCGCGCCATCGAGGACTACCCCGCACCTCCACCACAATTTGTCACGTAGGATGGGACACAACGGTAAAGAAAGAACTTTTATTTAGGGCGAACTTGTGCCCGAACAAGACGAGAGGAAACGAGCAAAGGTCCTTGCGTCTCGTTCGATCTCCGAGAACGACTGCCTGCGTTCGTGGCGTGATCTCTTGCGTGATCTCCCCCTCGCAGTGCACGTGCGCTCGCGCCTCCGTTGGCGAACACAGACAAGCTCGCGCTCCCGGTGCCGAGTTTGCGCTGCCGGTTGCAGCCGGTTCTTGCGCATGCAACATCTCCGAAAGCATGCGGCGGTCACGTACCACGAGACACAAGGGATGGACAGACCCATGGCTTTAGGAGCTTCGCCCCGAAAAGTAATGTTTGACAGTTTTACGCACTGACACGTAAACGTCGGAAGCGGTCTTATAGGCAGCCCAACGAGAATTACTAGGAGACCGCCATGCTGATTGAAAAAGGCGTTTTTTCTTATTAGGCAGACGTTTCAAATGAGAGTTATACCAACGGATTACCAGTGATGGTATGTTGCGGAATATATCTGTTAGTTCATGCACTTTGGAGGCAAACAGATTCCAGTTTGAACAGAGCGTTCGTCAAAGCCTGCTAAGTAAACGCCAACGAAGGGTGATAATTATCGGTCAATTGCTTCAAAATTCGCTTTTTTGTAGTCGCGTGTGATTTTTACTTATTTTGTAGTTTTCCGCAATGAAATCTTAATCGAAAAGCTGAGTAAGGAGGGATCGCTAATTCATGAAAAGTACGTGATAGGCAAAGCAAAATCAGGATGTGTTGTCAGAATAAATCAACAATGTTGGCAGAACTGGGTAATATTGTGGTTATTAATTAATTTTAATTAATCATTTATTTTTCCAATGCTCTAGTGTATATAACTTGCAAGTGTTTTGGCGACATGCCCCAAATGAGACCCAAAAACGTAGAAATGGCGACGGTGAAGTTATTAATTTTGTTTTGTACGATTTTCACGTGTTGAATATAACTCCGAGCATTTCAAGCTTTCTTACATTCTTTAGGAATGAGTTGCCAAGTTTTATGGTCGGTAGCCTTTTCTAATAGTTTTTACCTATTACTTACAATTTGCACTTTTTTACACTGAATTGAAGATTATTTTCATCGCTCCATTCTGTCGTCAACCTAAGCGTTTCATTGGCGGTATTCTCTTCTTTTTCGCGATTTTTTCCAGCGGCATTTTCCGCCACCTGGACGAGTAGTTGTTCTCAGTCGGGGTGAGAGCTGAGCAAGGCGGCCTCCCATTGCTCTTGAGTCCTGATTTTAATGCTGAGTGAGGTTTCTGTGGGCATGCCCATACGATGTGTTGTATACTGAAATTCGAAACAGCGCAAAAAGACGGGACAAGGAAACAACGACACAAGTCGCTGTGTGTCGTCGTTTCCTTGTCCCGTCTTTTTGCGTTGTTTCGAATTTCAGTATGCACCACCAACTAGCCCAAACCACCGTTCTGATGTGTTGTAGGGTGGCTTTGTCTGCACACCACTTGCATCTGTCGGAATATGTGTCTGGGGATATCGGTTGTAGAGAACGGGGTTGGGGAACGTGTTCGACTGTATTCGTCTCCACGCAACCGACTGCCATCTGTTGAGGGAAGAGTGTGGTGCAGGGTACTTGAGGCGGCTCAACCTGTAGTGGTGCGTAATCTCCCTGTACGGGACCAACTTGACTCTGCTCCCCATGAACGTAGGCCCGATGCCTCCGTCGAGGTCAGCCTGGTTGCCGAAATCTCGGGCGAGACAGTTCATTCCCCGGCTGAGACGAGTGTGCTGGTGTCCATACAAGGCGAACGTGCGTGCATCTGTCGCCAATAGACGTCGAAAGGATTTTGGCCGCTGGCTGGGTTATTCGTTCCGCCAGGAAGTTTCTTATCGCCGTCTTGGAGTCAGATACAATAATTTTGGCTTCCGAGCTAGCTATTGCGAGCGCAAAAGCCGCTTCCGCCACCTCACGGTGCGTGGTCAAGTTTGTGCCCGAGGTCACTGCATTTCCTGGCTGGTCTACCACGGCTACGGCCGCAGCCGGTCGGTCGTGATAGTCCGCATTAAACACTTGGGAATCAAAGGGCTAACAAAACGGTCTCCGCGCACACATACAAACTTCAGTAACATTCAATGCTATATATGTGGAAGTACGCAAGTGTTTCCGAGTAGTTTAAGAAAACATTCCATTAGAATATTTATTGAAAATAGCTGTTGTATAATATGGCCTTGCAGCTCTTCCGTAATTGGTATGAACCCTTGGCGTCATATAACGAGGTATATGCCACAGAGGAATCGGTTTCACGGATTTCAAGATTGCACTACAGATATACGGCGCGCAAGCTGCTTCAGAGTTCACGAGCATGTATGTGTCTCGCTACATTACCCACCTGCACCACGTGACGTTTACGCTGTCGCCTGGCACCATAAGTTATTTTCGTGGATCCTACACACACTGCATCATCATGTGCAACAAGAAATAGGAATAGATGCTCACCGAGGACCATAACTGCGGAATGTGGGGAATATTTTCCTCACAAAACACGATGCTTTCAATCTGGCGAAGGAGCGGAGCATTTCTTGCGAGAACGGAATATGGTCTCTTCCAGAAAACTGACGTCCATTCTTATACCATCTATTTTTACGGTGTGAGAATGCCGGAGCGAATTTCGCGACGGCTGTTTGGACTCTCACCATCTTTTGCGTCTCAAGCCAGAACTCACGAATTTGCACAGCTATCGCGTTGGACAAAATACGAGCCTCTACTCTGACAAGTTCAGATCACTGGGTAACAGTTGAGCATGTTTTAGTTTTCCAGAGTACGAAGCAACGAAGCAAGAAACCGCTTCGCTAAAAAGATTGCCGCTGTCATGTAGTAGGAAGGAGTCATGTACTCGCTGTTCTGTGGCTTCCTACATTTATTGCTGGTGCGAAAGCCCGGCCGGAATGTTCCATCTGTGATGTGGCGCGTGGTACCGCTGACGCTCAAGGCCAGCAACCGCTGATGATGATCATGGTAGGATGCAGATGATGATGATAGTGGCGCTGAATGAGGATGATATTCACGCGGCTACAATTTAAATGTAACTTAAAGACAGTGCCTATTCTGTGGACGAGACCACATGATAATGTTCAGCTTTATTTTATGGACCATACCTCGGTATTATTCATGTAAACCGATGTTGCAACATTTCACAGTAAAAAAATCCTTTGAAAAAAAAAAAAAAACTTATAACTGCTGGGGCTCGTGCCCTGCCTGTTGCGATAAAACCCGAGTCTAGCCCTGCGCCACGAACTCCAACGGAAAGGGCCACTTTTACTAGCAGCTCAGAGCGGAACGTCATCCTGTAGTCTGGTCCACAGAACAGGCAGTTCGTAACTTTACAATCCATTTTTGGACCTTGACCACCTTTCTCATTTTGAAGGAAGGCATTATCCACAGTATTGGGTTATCTGCAATGTAATATCAATGATTGATTGATTGATTGATTGATTGATTGATTGATTGATTGATTGATTGATTGATTGATTGATTGATTGATTGATTGATTGATTGATTGATTGATTGATTGATACGAGAAGGCCTTCGGCGTACGAGGCGAGGCATACGGAGCTTGTAGCGTCCAGAGCCACATAATCTGCGGCGCTTTGTGTGTTTTGAGGCATGAGTTCGAATAACATTGTCACTATGCAACACGCGTTCACTAATGCGCAAGTTCCGCCGCAATCACCGCTATTTGCAACAGCCTACATACGACTCCACGCAACAGAGTAAAGAAGTCATTGGTCTTCTGACACGAGTGAGGACATCACAAATCGTTTGTCAGGCTAACGATCATGTTGCAGCCAGCTGCTAGACGTGCCTACTTCCACTAACGCGGCGCCACAGAAAAAAAAAAACGCGCAAAAAAGAGAAAGACCCTTTCAGACGCCAAGCTTATCGAGCATAAACACGGCGCGGCGCCGGCATACACACACACAGTCTCCAATTTCCCCGGCTCATGGGTTGGCCGACGTCCAAAGGATGGCGGTCGCGAGTCGTTAGACAGTCTGCCCGTCGACTCGCAGTGCTAGCCACGCGACTACGCAGCGTCGGCTCGCCAAAAGGAAGCTGTGCGATGTAAACAAGCACGTCTTCATTCAAGCGCGTGGCGGCGGCGACGGAAACTATGCGAGGATAATTGGCGCTAGTTTCCGCCGGGAACCTAGAAGCTGTTCCCGATGCCGTGATCGATCTTGGAAGGGCGTCCGTTGCGCACGGGGAAGGGGGCGAGATGCTGTTGTGCACGATGAATTCGAGGAGAGGGGTTTCGCAGCAACTTAGTCATAACAATTCAACGGCATATCGGCGTGGGCACCAACGGGAAAATAGCGCGCGGATCATGTTTGAGGGAGAGAGAGAGAGAGAGAGAAAAAACATTTATTGCCCAGTCACCGACCTAAGTCCAGGTCAGCTAAACGATGAATTCTGAGGCGTCACTGTCTTCAGTCCAGAATGTCCTTGGAGATCTTCTGGATATGAAGACAGAGAGCCTCCTGGGCGGCCCGAACGTCTGTTATGGGCGGGGGAGCCAGCCAAGTGTCCCACGAGGTGATGTGGGAGAGGGAGGGGGGAAGCTTCGGGGGGTGGCAGTCCCGGTAGGAGAGGGAATAGAGGGGTATGCGCCGCAAGAAGGGCAGGTTGGAGGACCGGAGCACTTGCTAATGCGATGTAGAATGTGCGCAACGCAGCATCGGGACCGGTTCGTGAATTGCTCACTAGGCACAGTTTATTCTATTCCTCTACCGTGTGGCAGGCAGTACGTCGGACAGTCGGGTCGTTGCTTAAACGATCGGCTTAGAGAACACAGGAATAATGTAGATAAGATTAAAGGACATCTGGGCATACACTGCAGAGACTGCAGAGATTGTGAGTGTAAGCCAATTTTTGATAAGACTAGGGTTGTAGCTCGACACGAGGATCAGTTGACACGAGAGATCATCGAGGCCCACCAGATAGTTTCCTTAAAAGACAACTGCGTTAGCACAGCTTCTTTAGCATTGACAAAGAAAGAACTGCAATACTTATCAAATCATTAGATTTTATCGTGCAAAAGTGCATTTGTAACGCGACCGTTTGAAAAGTCATCCTTCACTTTTTTGTTTTTTTGTACTTGCTTGTGCTCCTCCCCCTTTCCTCCTTTCTTTCATTAGCTGTGTATCTTCCGGTATAAAATCGGACATCATAGTGAAAATAAAATGAGTTGATAGTAGCGCCGTGTCCCGTTCACTTCGTTCGTCCTTGTTCATTTTGCGCTTACTTACACGATGAATGACCAACTCGCCCAAGAAACCACTCTGATGAAGTATATTTTTTTTGCTGATTCAGAAAAATAACGGAAAATTGTTCTAAATTCAACGCAACTTTTTTTTTTGCTGATTCAGAAAAATAACAGAAAGTTGTTCTAAATTTCACCGAACTTATATTTTTTGATGATTCAGAAAAATAACGGAAAGTTGTTTTCAATTAAACCTAACGTTTTTTGCTGATTCAGAAAAATAACGGAAAATTGTTCTAAATACAACCTAACTTATTTTTTTGCTGATTAAGAAAAATAACGGAAAATTGTTCTAAATTTAACTTCAACTCATTGTGAAAGCGTATACATGCCTAGAGTTGTGTTACCTCTCTTCGAATGAAAAAAAAAAGCTACGGCGCCTTGCATTGCCCTCGTTTGACAAAAAGAAACCGCTTTTCTGCAAGCCGTGTTCTGAGAACGCGAATAGCGCACTCACGGAGGAAACGTCTGTATCATTGCGCACTGGTTTCAAGCTTGAAGGGCGCCAGTAGGTCGCAGCATCCACGACCTTCTCATCTCAACGGGATATAGTTTGTGGCTTAAGGTAATTAACCCGTGAACTTCCCTTGTCAGTGCTGCCTCGGCCAAAACTGAGAAATGTAAGCTATATCTTTTATGGTTATCGAGTAGGTTCCGTACTTACCGAGCGTCCAAATTATCATCGACGTCGCACAAGAAGAATAACGAAAAAGAAAGTGCGCCGTTGATTGCACTTTCCTTGCAAGAACAGGCTTGTATGCTGGGCGAAACAAAATGAAAACTGAGGCACGGGTTACACCCTGTAAGCTTTGAACCGATAAAGGTCTTCATCATCATCATCACCACCATAAACCTAATGAAGAAAGAGGGGGAACGGTTAGAAGGAAAAAATGAAAAATAAGCAGTGGCTTAGCTCGGCTATGCCAGGATATACGTAGCGTGAGCTAAGGTTTCCTGGTTGCCTAGGATTAGCTTGATTATCATGCTTACTGCTGCTGAAACGATTTCCAATCCAATACAATCTAATCCTATCCAATCCAATCCAATCCAGTCGCGGCAGCGGCGGCTCTGGCGCGCCAGCTGTGTGCACCGTGAGACGGCACTGCTCCTCGCGCATGCGCAGCACGGCTCTCCAGGAGCCACGCGAAACTGCTCAACCTCAGCCAGTGTAGCTCACGCTACAAAACTAGGGAGCATCCAGAGCCCCCGTGGCGCTTGCCCCGTTCGAGGCCCTATCGATCAGCTTGCGCTAACCTTACAAACTGCACGCTGGCCAGGGTGGCCTCATGTTTCTGTAGAAGAAGCTTCGGTGTTTACGAAATGATGGGGCAATTCCATATAATGTGGAATGGGTTATCTTTCCCTTTGCGTTGGTAGCAATCTTCGCTGTATTTATCTGGGAACATTAAAGCGAGTCTTGATCTGTGCGGAAAGGTGTTTGGATTTTTCGGGGGTTAGGGCCTCAAAAGGCACAGAGCCATTTATGTGGCACGGGGAGGATCCTGAGTTCTAGGCGTGTTCTGGAAAGCCGTTCGCCCTAAGCTTCATACAGTGGGAGGGCGTACGAGTGGTCAGGCGCACTTCGGAAAGTGAGGTTCCTCGCGAGGGCGTCTGCGCATTCTCTGCCTTCCAAGCCTCCGTGAGCTGGGCACCATGTGGTGATGTGTATTTCTTCTTTCTTCTCAGTTCCCTGGCGAGAATGTTCTTGGAGCTTGTCACTATTCTTCCGGCTACAATGTTACGGATAACTCTTGATGAGTCCGTTATAATGTATAGCGTCTTTTTGGATAGTCTCACCCCATATTACAGCTAGCATGACCGGTGAGGCGGCGAGGCCGACGTGCGTCTCATGTAGCGGGATATTTCTCATGTGTGCTCTCTCGGTCATTATGGTGCTGCAAAAGGGGCGCCAAGAACACCCCGATGAATCGCAACAAGAAGTATTTTTGACTGCTGTTAGCGAAAGCTGAGAGCCTCGTTCGTACGCCCCGTACGCCTCGTACGCTGTGAAGCGGAGCTGAAGGATAGAACTTGTGTCGTGCGTGTGCTGTGCTTGATGACAGACAACCTTGCTGTTTTGTATTTCCCATCAGTGTTTCCGAGTCGTCGCACGTCGCGTTCACGCAGGCAACGCGAATAATTTGTTCAAGTAATATTCCAGCTGGCGTCGTTACTGCCAAAGCAGGAGTGAGAGGGCGAGAGCTCCACCTCTCCCCCACACAAACTACGCCCCCTTGCATTGTTGCCATCACAATTATAACGCCTTTAAGGCCAACACGGCGGCGGCGTTGCTATAGCAATAACAACGCAATAATGTTTCCCCAGGCTCACCAGGGGACACTACGGCGCTAGTGCCGGAATTAGCCCGGACGCTGGGTTGAAGGCTGAGACCGCCTCCTGGCATGACTGTAGTCGTTTCAGCTTCGTCTATTGCCCTGTGCCTCCCTTGGCGTTGTAGGCTGCTTGCCTTCCTTTCTGTATTTTTTCAACGAGCCTTCATTCCTAACCATGTTATTCTCTCTCTCTCTTCTTAAGTTGTGCTGCTGAGCCCAAGGCGCAGGTTCGTTTCCCGGCCACGGTGGCCGCCCTTCTGATGGAGGCAACAATTGAAACGCCCGTGTGTCAAGGTTTCAGCGCACGTCCAAGATCCCCGGGCAGTCAAAATTAATCCGGAGCCTACCACTACGGCTGCGCCTCATCGCCTGTGTAGTGTCGGCGGTTTAACATATTCCTTAAGAAAACATCGGGCCCAGAATGC
Organism: Haemaphysalis longicornis; assembly: GCA_013339765.2. NCBI lineage: Eukaryota > Metazoa > Arthropoda > Arachnida > Ixodida > Ixodidae > Haemaphysalis > Haemaphysalis longicornis. The sequence goes on from CM023453.1 coordinate 75,716,163, forward strand.
ACCTGCAACATAGTTTATTTTTGTTTTCCTTCATATAAAATACGCAATCGTAAGAGGGATTTATCTGCATTGATCGTACTTATAGACGGGGTTAAATAGCTGCACAGTAAGAAAATAATAAAACAGCACTAGGCGCTTGTAGATTGACACTCTAATAGCACTTGTTCTATCAGCACGTAGGTTCATGTGGGCGCACGTCATAAAAAAGGCAAAAGGCCTCAAGATTGCTGTACAGAGCGAAGTAATAGTGGCCGTCCTTCAGGTGTTTATTTCTGCTGCAAGTTTGCGGCGTAGCAAATACTTTATCAGCGTTTTTACTAAATATACATACACCCACATTGATCAATGGACATAGTTAACGTAAGGTTAAGAACTAGTCTATGATTGCAACAAGCGTTACAAGAATGCTTCTTTGCCCAGCCGTATCTCCCGACGATACAGAAAACGAGCATTTGATGGCCGCTTCTTCAACAAAACGCGCCATAACAACGAAGCGCGCCAAAACGAAAGCATCACGAACGCTTTCCACAGGAACCGACTCGACGGGGGTTAAAACATCCCGTACAACTCGTTGGCGAGCCGAAAGCTCCGCGGGCAGTTTTGCCTGGCTGCCCTGTCCACGAAGGAGCCCGGCTGCGCCGAAATGCCTCGGGTGAGGCTATTGAAGGTGTGCACGAGGTGGCTGTGTGCGAAGGCCTCGCTGACATTCCGCCATGCCGCGGCTTCGAAGAGCATCCGCGCGAGCGTGTGGTTGAGCGGCAGTAGACGAGCCTGGGGCAGGAGGGTCACGCCCCGGCACCTGTCCGTGCTGCCCAGCGCTTCCTCGACCCGACTCGCGTTGCACCAGCGTAGCAGGGTCTTGCGTATCATTCTGCACGATGGTCAGCCAGCAGGGTATACGTGTTACTTCAGAACTTTGAATTTAGCGGTGGTGGGAAGTGAAGGGCAAACAAGCATAGCGTTGTGAGGGTTCAGTGGTGACCTGGGATGGTCGGGGCTAGTTTCACTAGATATACCCGCCGCGGTGGCTCAGTGGCTAAGGCGTTACGCTGCTGAGCACGAGGTCGTGGGTTCGATTCCCGGCCGCGGCGGCCACTTTTCTTATGGAGGCGAAAAGCAAAACGCCCGTGTGTACGACATTTCGGCGCGCGTGAAAGTTCCCCAGGTGGTCAAAATTAACCTGGAGGCCTCCACTACGGCGCGCCTCATCGCCTGCGTTGCGTCGGCGCGTTAAACCCTACAATCAATCAATCTGTTTCACTGTATATGGTTTCAGAGTATCGGCACTTTTTTACCTGAGCTAAACAGTGCGAAGAAAGACCAGTGACGAGAAGAAGACTACAAACAAGCGGTGACTTCCCCCCTTTTTTTTTTTTTTTTTTTTGACAACAGAATGGACGGGCCACTTATACACTTATCTCCTTCGCTTATTATCAAAGCTGCCTCGACATTCTCTCGGGTAAGTGCATGAACATGACGGCCGACAACTGGTCAGTTAGCATCAAGTGACATTTGTTTACACTGCGACGGTTCATGGACGCCGCCATTTTGTTTATGCGTTTTAGTCGATCAACTGTGGTAATCTTAGCTTACCCTCCCTGCTCTGCGGTTGCGCGCGGTTGGCGTCATTCCAAACGCAAATTGACGCGCGTAGCAGCAATTCAGCAGCAGAAGTATGTCCAAAGATGCCGTTTTTCTGCATCATCGGCAGTGTTGTTTACAACTGGCCTCGTCAAAGTTAGCGGTGAGGCCGCAGAAGTGGCAATCTGGCAACACTGATAAACACCGATATGGCCGCCGTTGCTCACTTGCGTGCCTCAGTAACGGTACTCTGTATCTTATCTAGTGATTCTAGTAGGGGCATACCTGAAGGCGCAACGAGAAGTGAAAATATGGACGTCTATGGAAGACACAGGGCGAGGTGCTGGTACCTCTTGTCGCGCGTTGTGCTTCCTCGCAAACTTTTACTTCTTCGAGATTCCGTTTCCTCCAAGGAGGTTAAAAAAATTGCAATTTTTTTTAACCTCCTTGGTTTCCTCTTAGGTACATGCCCGCCACCTGGTGATGATTTTTTGGTCATGCACCCAGCGCCATCTTGTAGTTTTCTTCGAAGACTCCTTCTATTGTTAACTGCTAAAATAATCCCGCTGTTCGGTTTCAGTAGCCTGAGAGTAAAATCGCAGGTTGTGGAGCGAACCACGTGTGTTGGGGTCCCGGCAGTTTTCAAAAGTTTTCGCAGTACCCTGGATATTTTTACTGTAAAACGTTCTTTTGGCTCTGTTGTCGCATTCTTTGCGTTAATAAGGGGGGTTTGGTATCTTTTGGGTTGGTTTAGCATATAAACACACTTGATTAACTTTTTGTGTTCTACCGGAAGTGCCTGTCTTGTACCGATCTTGAAACAAAATATCCCGGGCGTTCTTGCACTGAGCAGTTTTCAGTTATATTCAGTCCGGTTTTGGGCTTTAAGGCGCAGGAGAAGCACTTAATAATAAGGCGTGCTGTTGTAAACTGACATTTTAAGCGAGTTAGATCCAGACCATATGGCGATCCAGCAACTTTGACCCCTGACATTCTAAAACGGCGCCGAAAACTCACCCACAGGAAACATTTTGTTTCTTCTCCTACACCACAAAAAAATAGCCAGCGCCGCAGGGAATCGAAACAGTGACCTTGCGTTCGACAGGCAAAGATATAGACACTGAGCATGCCATAGTGTCTTTCGAGAATTAGGCACAGTGCTAACACAAGGGAGATAAAAAAGAACACGTGGCGCTGACTAGAAACTGGAGGTTTAATTCGCATGCTGCGCAAAAACCAAGAAAGAAGGAAAGAAAGAAGAAAAAACGCGAGATACAAAATCAGAAAAACAAACACGTGGCAAAAAAAAAAAAACACTTAGGCACCAATGAAGGCACGCGCATCTAAGCTGTCAATTACGAATATGTAGAATATCCCGTCACATGAGTTTCTATGCGCTTAATGTTACTAAATAAGCAAATTCTACATCTTGATACTTGGGAAGATTGAAGAGATAGAATATTTTTATTTAGTAAACTTACGGACGTTGTACTTTCGAAGTGCATTTTGTCGCTCCCCATTGTACCTGGTGACGTCCGTTACGTCCATGTAATACGCGGTAAATGTTCGATCCCAAACTTTCAGCGCCCTGCCTCCATAAAGTTAGCCGCAACGTCGCCACTCGTGGGTTCCCTCGTCGTTGCCTTTTCGTCTCTGGACGCCATCATTTCCGAGCACTGCCACCGCTATCCACTCGCGCAGAATAGAAGGTAACTGCTCTAAATTTACGCCAGTGATGAACTCGCCTCGGTCCGTTGTAGCCCCAGTCCTTGGGGTAGTAGCCCGAGACGAATTCCGCGAGGCACTCGTTCACGAACGAGTGGCGTGCCGGGAAGGCGAGGAAGTTGTTGGTGACCGAGTCGGCGGCGGACTGGGCCACCAGCGCGTCCCCGGCACCCGAGAGGCTCCTCAGGAAGATCACGTCCAAGTCCACGTACACGCCGCCGTGCTTCAAGAGTAGTCCGAGCCGCAGGCCGTCGGATATGTGGACCATCTCGTACGGGCCGCGTTTGTAGGCGCCTTCGCGCAGCCACAGGTCCAGTGCGGTGTCCTTTAATAAAGGGGTTGTGAAGACAGAACACAACTTTGTTCATTATGAGAGAGAAAGCCTTCGGTCACTCACTCCGCTCCATTCCAGGCACGTAAGGACGCTGTTAATTAAAAAAATGCAAGAATAAATATTTTAAAATTTTTCGAATTTCGCGCCACAGTGACGTAGTATGGGGCAGGAGCGGCATGATGTTGGCCAGCACTGAAAACGCAGTTATGAGCAGAGTTACTGGATATATACCAGTTGCGAAACTCCCCATAGGCCCCATGTATCGAAAGCCGGTCTTCGGTTGCCCCCCTGCGCCGGGGCAAGCACGGGGCAAGTTGACTAGCCTGTCGTCTGTCGGCAGAAAGTGGAAGTAGTACTCAAGTGTCTTGCCGCTGCTGCCGTAAGTCATAAAAAGAAAAGCCGAAAAAACACAAGTAAATTCCACTTAATTAATGTATTTTAATTTGAAAAGCAAGCTTTATTTTACAAAAATTTTTGAATAATAATAGTTCAGCGAAGTTCAGTTTTTGCCTCCTAGGTGCCGCGCCCGTCGACTTGCCCCTCAGCTTCCATGGAGCAGGGGGGCTCGTGCAGCCCGGATTCTTAAGCGGATTCGCAACTGTTTTATTCAGTAACTCTGGTTGCGAGTGTGGCCCTTTGCCGCCTAGCACCATAAAAACTCAATCATCATCACCATCATCATCATAATCATCACAAGTGTGTTAACTGCATGTTAGCATTCAAGTGATAGAATCAGACGGATCGAAGGCCTCGCTACAATTGCCCAGTCACGTTCTTGGCAGTGACTGAGGCCGGCGGCCGACAATCGCACAAACGAGGTGCTGTGATGTCATAGAGCAATCGCCAAAAAGTGTTTGAGGATTCGCCATTGCTCCGTGTGTTTTCCTTGATATCTTCACTATTAACACAAAAGTGTTTAATTCCGAGGTTAACGAAGATTTCGCTTACGTCATATCCGTCACGGAAGTGACGGCAGTACAACGAAGCAAGCGGCCTGTAAAGGGTGCACCCCTGCACACAGCGGCTTCTTGCGGGGAAGTAACCTTTAGTACTAAAGAGTACGTTATACTTCGGGTTGTTTGTTTTCGGGTTTTCTATACTAACACGAAAGTGTTTCATGCCGGGATACACCGAGATTTCACTGACGTCATATCCGTCACGCAAATTACGCGATTAGTCCTCTGCCGAAGCAACCAGCCAGCAGGACGTCGCTCGCCAAGCACACCCACAAGACAGCCGCCGACCCGCAAATCATGCTCAGCTGCAGATTTCGCTGCACATTTCACTTTCGTGTTTTACCGATTCCTATCACAGAGGAATCAACCAGTTTTTTTGTATGAAGTTTGCAATGAAATTGGTATCAGTGTTATCGGGAGAAAGCAGTCTTCTTAATGAACGACACTTATATTTTGTCTTCACGCCCTCTTAAGGTCAGCGCATGGGAGTGAAGAGAGAAAAGTGGTCGATCACAACAATGTCTTTAGGCAGGTGACAGCTCGTCGTGACAAGGGAGGTCTGTTTATTCTGCTGGAAATCCGCTGCTCGCGATAACACGAGAGGCACTTCGGACTTGTCATTGTACTCCATCATGGGTCATCCTGACTGCGAGGACACCCGCCGTGACGGCTCTATAACTAAGGAGGTGTGCTGCTGAGCCCAAGGACGCGGGTGGAGATTCCCGGTCGCGGCGGCCTCTTTTCTGCTGGAGGCGAAAAGCGAAAATGCCCGTGTGTTCGAGATTTCGGCGCACGCTAAAAATCCCTAGGTGGTCAAAATTAATCCGGAGCCTTCCCACTACGGCACGCCTCATCGCCTGTGTAGCGCGGGCGCGTTAAACCTCATAATCAATAAAATCAAATCTGATTTCGAGGACGGCGATGTAGATATAATAAAATGTTCACGTACGAACGGGAGAAAGATTTCTTGGAGCAAGGCGTACATTGCATTCTTGAAGCAACTAAAACAAAACTCCGTTAGCGGTATCAAAAGGAATGCTTGAGACAAAAATGTTTGCGCGATCAGAAAGCAAGAAAATTGCTGCAACACACTGTTCAACTAAATGGGCTTGCTAAAATAAGTAAGGAACGCTTGCACACAAAAGAAAAGGTGTTGTGTTCCCTTTCCCTCGTATACACCGTACCAATAACACAAAGTTACTTACAGTGAAAGTTAACGCAGTGCAAGTAAGGTAATTGCACCGATTGTTGCCAAGACATTTTCAAACTAGTGATGTTCTTTTTGTACGACGGAGACCCTGTTCCCTGGGAATTTTCCTGCCTGACAAATAATGATGATGCAAGGTGCTTGATCTCTGCAGAGCGTACGTGATTTGGCGGGCTTTTCTGCGCAGCAACAAGGCTGTGCGAAAAGCCGAACGCGCTCACAACTAGGATAAAACAAGTACTATATAGAAGTATCAGCGCGACGGAAAATCTTGACACACGCTCCGCTCGAACATAAATATCAGCTTCCCGCCCCCTAACATAACGGAATGCGCGACCCCCTATTCCAGTAAATATAGATAAAAAAAATTGACATTCTTCAATGAAATGAACGGCCGCAAAATCGGGCTAGCTCTCCGATACCGTACTTTACTGCGAGTCTATAAGAAAGGCTAATAAAGCGGAGGATCGGGTGCGGTGTGCTCATGATTCATTCTGTTTTCGGAGACGGTGAGGTAGATTGTTCTGTTGTTCACTGCTGTAGAACTTTTCTGACCCGTGCGGCCCCAGAAAAATAGGTCTTCTTGCATGAATGGTAAAACCCAGGTATACTAGGCGATGCCGATGTTTATATCTCCTCAAGTTGTCGCACAGTCGCACTGTCGAGCATGGTGAAGCAGGGACGCATGAATCTCTGAGCTGTCCTGTTTCCCGACGAACTGCCCAACGAATGCGCAAAAAATCGCCCAGGATGAGCTTCATTCAAAATTTTGCGGTGAACATGCATGTTTACACCATGTTTGTGGAGCGAAAGCCTCCTGATGGAATGCGCTATTCCTCTTTCCCGCCATCCCTTTATCCGCACCCCTACCCTTGGAATGAACGAGCGATTAGCCGTTTTCACTCTGCGACGGCACGAGCCGCTGGCTTGACCTTGACTGAGCTTGAAGGTCAGATTAACGCTACGAGCCGTTTTCTGGTTTTTCGCCGGAAAAAATTTAGCTTTCCCTCTAAAGCCTACCCGGCGTCGTTTCGACACCCCTGTTGTGCGAGGCGACTATTTTCGCCTTGTTTTCTATGGTACTACCTCTGAGCAGACGGAGTTCTTACCCATAAGCGGGATATCATACAACTGGCAAAAAGGCGGGTCCCAACCGCTGGCGTCCGCAAGGGGGGCCGGGAGGGGGGGCGTGGCCCTTCAAGAAAGTTTTGGATGGGAGGTATGCTCATCTTCAAATGACGGCTACCAATAATTATGCCTCTATACACTCTATACACTGAATATTTGAAGCATGCTCTCAGCGCGACGAACAACCTGCTATACCCCTGAAAAAAAAAAAAACATGCACAAAATAGTCGAAAGCTTATGTAGAGCGCACCCGCTGCACCCCGAAAGTTTTCAGTTTTAATTCTAGTCAGGTTTCCCTTTGGTTATTGTTTGTTTAGATGTCTACTTCCCTTTTTTTTTCTCGCGCATTTCCCCCCTCAATATTTTACTGGGCCCGGGCCCCCTAAAATTACATGCTGTTTCACGCCACCTGCGACAGATATTCGGTATCACTGTGTTAGCACTCTGTTCGCGAGACCACGCACATGCCTCGCTCAGGTCTGGCGCGCTGCCGAGTCGCGTCTTGGGCCACATAGCGGCTCGCGGGCGAAAACGCAACCACAGTGTGTTTTTCGAATGGCGACAGATGGCGCTAGCTGGATGGAGATGCACGAACTTTTGTCGCTCGGATGGGTACGCGACATAGACGACATACAGAATAGCGAGTTGGCGCACTGGCGTACGAGGTGAGGTATACAAGCTAACTCACTCTGGCTGTCATTATAATGAATAATGATAATTATGTTTCTGCGGCAAGCTACTCAGAAACATTCTATGTCTACTCTTACCGCTACGATCAGCCATTGGGGGATTCCGCTTGAAAAACAGAACCAATTATTTGTTAGGTTTTTGTTCTTTCTGTTTTTTTTTCTCACTTTTTGCGTTTTTCGATTTCCATCGGAAAGGAATTTGCCCCCCTCTCCCTCTGATATTATTATTGTTATTCTACTTTATTTAGAAGAATTGACTCAAGGTCTAATATAGGGATGCGGAAGGCGGTAAAGTAGGTGAGGACGTCTACATATGCTCTTGCGTATCCCCATGGTACTTGAGAAAGTCCACAGGGGCATAAAATCCTGTATACACCACTGTGTGTGCGTGTGCGTGCGCGTGCGCGTGCGTGTGTGTGTGCGTGCGTGCGAAAGGGGTTGGGCATTAAAACTTCACTTACAAAAGGTTTGGCGTAAAATGAGCAAGCTTGACTAAATGTACGGAGGCAGCAGTTTCGATAAGGTACGTGTAGAAATGTGTGAGTACTTACTTGGACGATCACTATTTGCCATTTGATTGGACTCGTAGTGATATTTCACTAAAGCATTCGAGTTTTTGAAATATTCAATTTTTTCGCATTGATTGATTGATTGATTGATTGATTGATTTTGATTGATTGATTGATTGATTGATTGATTGATTGATTGATTGATTGTCAATGGTATCCCTTGGGTATCGGGTGCTAACGCGTGGCGTCTATCCGAAGAGACTAATCTATCTGTGCTGTATTACATTAGTTTTACCGCCGCTGTTGGCGGTAAAATCAAATTTAATTCTGTTCGTAACAGGTGGCAGCTGTTCTGCTCTACATTCCCCCGTCTGCTTTTTTTAGTCGCCATCAAACTGTGCGGAATCGTTTCTGTTGCTTTTTTTTTTTTTTTTTCGCAGGCCACGAGAGCTGACACGGGCGGAAACGCCTGAAGTAGTAAGACCACATAGGACAGAAGAGAACGTTTCGCGTACTCAACTGCTACCAGTTTGCCGAACATTTTTACGGCCACCACCCGTAACATACAAATCTCGAAAGCTTTTCTGACGCGGACTGCTGTATATCGTAACCTTTGTACGTAACACCCATCATGAGTAGGGGTTGTGGCAGAGTCCTTCATTCTGGTAATGGCAAAGAGTCACTGGAGGTTTGGGGAGGGGGAGCGGACAGAATTCAATTCGTTTACTTTTTTTTGGAACCCTGTTATTGTGCTAAATTAGATTACAAGAATTACAAAATCGCATTATAAATGAAAGGTTTATTGTGCTCTTTCGTGTGAGAACAGGCTTGTATCGGAGTAGATGCGATGTGTAATTTTACTTAATTGTAGCAAATACGGAGTTCGTGTGGTAATCTGACATTAGTCAGTGGCTGCGCTATCTGTGTGTAGGGACGAACGATACAGTAGAAGTGTAGTATGTGTGTGTGGAAGATTAGAAGTGATCACAGTTTAGCGATAACAAGACGCTAGAACAATTATCACATGTTTCAGACGATAAGCGCGCACAAAGCAATCGTTCCCCCGCATGGTGACTAGGTGAAGCCCGCTTGAACAAGTGACAAAATGCTCTCACGGAAGTTATAAAAACGCTACACAACCGTTAAGGCAGGGAGAAAAAAAAGTAATACGAGTTCTGGGACGCATGTCACTCTAAGCTATTCGAAAACAAACAGCCAAAGGAGGCTATCTCGACGTACAGGGTTTACATAGATAGTAAATCCAACTGTGAACACCAAAATTACGGCGCTGCCCTGCCCATGCTTGTGCACCTGTTTTAGCACTACAACCAGCGGTCTCTGGGAATGGCAAACGGGCAAATATGCGAGCTTAAAAAAACTAAACTACCAAGTGAGAATTGTCAAATAATGCTGAAGCGGTTATTTCCGGCTGTTACTTTTTAGCCGCTCTGTTATACATCAGTCCCCTTTATATTCAGCTTCTCAACTAAAAACAAATTCACTACTGAAAATTATTTTTTTTTCTGGGACTATATGGCGGTATTATGTGAAGATATGAGGGCCCTAGGAGTTTTAATCAAATATTTCCGTAAGACCATATGTATGCCTACAAACTCTACAGGGCGATCAAAGTTTAGTCGACGGGTTTTTTCAAACTTGGGCGCTTATATATCTACGTAAATATCACGTCTACAGTGAGGTTATGCTCCAAGGGGGACACAGAATGAGGTGGTAATTACTGATGTTAGTGGCTAAATTAATTAACATTTACTAATTAACTTTTTACTGCCTTGTTGTAAGCAGGCATGTTTGTATTGAAAAGTTAGATGTAATCGTGTTTCTACACTGTTTCATTAGGCAGAATTCTTCTAGCCCATTCGTACTGCGAGATATCGAAGCTGCAAAGTTTAATTGCCATTTGCAAGATTACGCATTCAAGGACGCGAGAAGCGGCGTAAAGCTCCTCCTTTTTGTGACGTGCCTTGTGCACGGTGTTTAGTTTTACCACGGGGTGGAGGCATAGGCAAAAGTGATAGCTTGCACCCTTTCGGTCTTGGCTTGCGTAATCGCAAACTGCAGCGCTCGGAACCGCTGCCGTTCCATGATTTTACCAGGCGAGGGTGAAAGAGGGGCAGTCATCATTTTTGCCTATGCCTCCGCCCGTTTTCAAACTAAACACCCCACGTCACAAAAGGGAGGAGCTTTGCGCCGCTTCTCGTGGCCTTGCATGCGTTATCCTAGGAACGGTAATTAAACTTTGCACTTCAATATCTCTGAGCACGCGCTTTAAAATTCTGCCAAATGAAACAGCGTGGAAACACGATTGCGTCTAACTGTTCAATACAAACGTGTCTGCTTATTGCAGCCACTAGAAAGCTAATTAGTAAATTTCAGTTAATTAAACCACCGACATCAGTAATTACCACCTCATTATATGTCCCCCTGGGCGCATAACCTCACTGTAGAAGCGGTCATCCTGTAGATCTAAGCGCATTAAGACAAACCTGTCGACTTAACTCTGATCACCCTGATATTATGACTAAAAATTTACGAGCCTTTTTAAAGCTGGCTTCACGTCTATACAGATGCGCATTGCTTTGAAGACATTTTCTAGGGGCGGCGTAAGCGGTAAATGACAACATGCTGGTCCTAGGCCCTCAATAAGCATTTTGTTAAGTAACTATAGCGTGGCGCTGAGTCCTGTGTGACAGACGGATTTTCTTGTAGGGTCGCCAAAGAATGCTCGCGTATTAAAATGAAGCGCGTTTCCCTCACCTTGAAGTGGCTCGTGTAGTCCAGGTAAGCCACGCGCACATTGGGGAAGGTGCGGACGAGCCTGCAAAAAGGGCAGGACGGGGACAAGAGCCTCGTGGCGGAGTGCAGGTAGTGGATGGACCACTGCGGATGGAGCCGGGAGGCGGACTCCAAGGCGCACGCCACGCGAGCTCCCACGGTCAGGATGCCGGACGTTTCCAGAAAGAATATCTGTCTGCGTGAACCGTTCCCCTCTCCTGGTTCCAGAAATTCGGCCTGCTCCAGCACTGGAACGAAAACAAACTCATCTCAAGCTTCTGTCCTTCCTTCCTACATTGAGCAATACATTTCAGTAGAACCAGTCTTAGCATCTTCTCCTGTCAAGGGCGGCCCACACGGGGTGTCTCTTTTCGCACAGCCAGGGATCCCCTGTATAGCCAACTGCGCCAGCTCCTTACCACTCACCTTGCTAAAGAGTACTCAGATTCGGACCGCTCAAATGAGCTGGCCTCGGCTACCTGCACACACTGCCTGGACCCTGAGACCTTGGAGCACATCCTCAGCACCTGAGCTGGTGCCCGGCACAAACTGGTGCCTGGGTACCGGCGGCTAGGGCTACCTTCGAGCACCGCAGAGGACATCCTGCGCCCTCGGGGGCCCATCATGCTGCACCCAGAGGCCTTCAGGATCCTTATCACATACCTCGAGGAGTCGGACCTCAACAACCGCTCCTGTACTAAGCCTAAACCCACCCGCCACTCACCCTCCTGTTTCCTTTTTCCCCTTTGTTTGTGGTGTGTTGTGTGTGTGTGTGTGTGTGTGTGTGTGTGTGTGTGTGTGTGTGTGTGTGTGTGTGTGTGTGTGTGTGTGGTGTGTGGTGTGTGTGTGTGTGTGTGTTGTGTGTGTGTGTGTACGTGTATGGTCTGTACATAGCCTGTTCATCGCCTGTCATTTCATAGCCCTTCCTATTCTTTCACTGCCCTTCCATTCATTGCTCTTCTCTCCCCCGGTGAGACTAGCTGTGCCCTCTGTTGAGAGGCAAAACTTCGCCAATTATACGTTCAATAAACATCCTCTTCCTCCTCCATCCATCCATCCATCCATCCATCCACCATCCATCCACTCCATCCTCCATCCATCCATCATCCATCATCCATCCATCCATCATCACATCACTCATCTCACTCACTATCACTCACTCAACTCACTCCTCAACGTCACCAATCACTCACCTCACTCACTCACCTCACTCACTCACTCTCACTCACTCCACTCACTCACCACTCACTCACATCACATCACTCACTCCTCACTCACATCACTCACATCACATCCTCACTCCTCAGACGATCTGTTGCTTGAATTCTCTGCACGGACAAATAACTCAAAGCAGAAGAGCATCCCTGGTTTAGAGAACAACAACGCGACTATACTACCTCAGTGGTATCTCTGCATTCGTGAAGCACTGGTGCAAGCGAATACAAAGCTGTGCTTTGTCTGTCTGCGCGTACTCGCGGGCGGGCGTGTGTGTGTCCATGAAGACATCTGTCATTACATTTTATTGATTCATTCGAAAGTGGTGAGCTTAAGCCTAATTGCTTAAAATAAAACCAACTAAAACATTCAGCGTGTCGTACCGGCCTGCAAGTCGTTCTGAGAAGTTTTGTGATTCTGCGAAGCGACCGTTTCCGATGACAACGTAACGATTCTACGTTTCCCCTGGCGGGTTTAGAACCATATGGTCCTCTGAATAATCTAGTGAGTATGAGCTATCCGCTTCGTTTCAAGATAGGGTTGCTTTGTATGCTGACGATGTATACACGAGGGTTCCGTGTGGGGGCTTCACTGCAGCAAACCACGTCCGGTGTGAGACATCAGGACCGCGGAGCCATGATTTAGGGATGGTGAAACAGGTTTATGTACAAAATTTGAGCAATGAGTGAAATAAGCAAGAGTAGCCTTAAGGCCACGCAATACTGAAGACAAAATACAAGTTGGGTTCATGAGAAATACTGCTTTGTCTCTTTAATAGTGGTTCCAATTTTATCGAAAACGTCGATCTATGTAATCGAGGTATTAAAGAACATATTCAACAGTGGCGACTCCCCGACCACTTTACGGCTACGTTCCCATGACGTCACATGGTCTTGTTTGTGTTATCGGCGGCCCCCGCCAGAAGCCACAGACAAGAGCCTGGACTGGTTGATTGCATGAGGGCCTGCAGTCCTGTAGGTCGGTTTGATCGTGTCACTTCAAGGCTAACGTGCACTGATAATTATGACAAAAAAGTGCTTGCTTCTATTGAGTCACCCCTTCACTCAATGGGTCCCTGTAGCGCGACATTTGAAAGTTCTTCAATATTTATAGCGTCTTTTTTTCTGTTAAAAATACGTCCTTAGTGGCTGGAATAGAGCTGAGTGAGTTAACAACACTCAATTTATTCAAACTGCTTTGTTTAAACTGAACAGAGCTGTATTTTGTGTCCGACGGCCACCTTTAAGGAGGGTATTCCTCCTTCCTTTACGTGTGAAGTATACGCGATGACTTATCCGGGGGAGTGAAAATCCGAAGCATTATTATTAACCTTCTCAACAGGGACAAACGCACGCTGAGGGTGTGAATGAGGGGACTGTGTCTGCGTTTGTTGTGTGTGCGCAGTCCTGCCACCTGTCAGCTTAATCTATAAACTTACTAATTATTTCGAAAAAGTAACCAAGCTCTTTTTTTTTTCTCCTTAACCTCAATGAACCGGACCGAGTAGCGTTGAGAAGAACAATGAGGGTGCAGCTGATAACGCATCAGGGTTAAAAAATGTCACCCAAGTAGTAACCCGTGCCTTCCCTTGCACGCGATGAGAGGTCGACGGAAAGTTGCCTAAAGCCACACGATCGGCTTATCGGATGGATGCATAACACTTGCGCAAGAACAGATATTCGCTGACTGCAAATAAAAAGTTGAGGTATACTGTTTACTCTGCCGGCAGCCGGTAGAAACACGACGGTAGAGAATTTTACCTGGTAGTCGCGTATGATTGGCTAAGCACGGCTCATAGAGCATTTCTGGGACAAATTGCGAAAACCCGAACCGCTGGTTGCCCCGGTGGTGGTGGGGTGTAGCGCCTGTTTTGATACTGCAACCTTTTTAAAAACGACAGTGCTTCTTGGGCTACTTTAATTGAAAAATTGAGTAATGTCTGGTCTGTCCGCCTGTCTGTCTGTCTGTCTGTCTGTCTGTCTGTCTGGCATGTCTTGTCGGCTGTCTTCTGTCTGTCTGTCTGTCTGTCTGTCTGTCTGGCTGTCTGTCTGTCTGTCCGTCCGTGCGGTCCGTCCGTCCGTCCGCCAGTTTGTCTGTCTGTCTGTCTGTCTGTCTGTCTGTCTGTCTGTCTGTCTGTCTGTCTGTCTGTCTGTCTGTCTGTCTGTCTGTGTTGGTACAACGCTTCACATTAGCCAACATTGTTGAGAAAAAGAAAACATTGGACATATTTGAGGCAGAACATAACACATATACTATAAGTGCTCTTTTAATTGAAAATAGATGTGTGCTTGATTTTTGTTATAGGAAATAAAATCTACACGTTGAAAAGATGCTTTGAGCCAAGCGTACAAATAGGGCTCACGCCCGAGCCTATATGTGGCGGCATACCAAGTCCAACGGTAACGAAAGGATCTAATAGAAGCCCCTGGCTTTAAGGTTAACGGAAGAGTGAATTGAACGCAGTAGAGGTTAGTAAAAGAAGGTAAAAATGTTGGTGGGGAAAGAGCAGAGAAAAAGCTGGGGAACAAAAAAGTCAGACTGGCACAAAAATACCCTAAATGGTTTTTTTTAATGGCGGGGTGATTGTACAGTGGCGTTACGACTAATGTCGCTGTGCAACGCCACCCCGTTACAAAGGGGAAGCCGCTAAGCATCATCATCATCAGGGGAAAATTGAATTGAGTTGAATTGTCGTGAGCATATATTCACGCTGTTCATTGCGGGAGGAGAGAGCTGGGAGAGGAAGAGAGCAAGAGGTGATCGGGAAAGAGAAAAGAGGCATTTATGGGGCAGAGGCGGCGCAACGCTATCGTCGTAGTACGACATTAGCAGCGACGTGAGCAGACACGCGTCCAATTTCTTTTTGCTATTCTACGAATTTGACAAGATTTTGTTCACCGGGATTTTGTTAGCGGTTTTTTCTGCAAAAGACGTATTCACACAATGATCACGAAATCGAAGCACAGGACTTCTACCGGGTCGCTTATGGTCAACAGATCCAAATAGTCAAAAGGTCCAAATAGTCAAAAGATCCAATAATAACGTGGCAGCCGAGTCAAAAGATCCAACTAGTCGAAAGGTCCAAAGCGAGTCAAAAGATCCAACGAGTCAAAAGGTCCAATATTCCAGAAACCGCGTCAAAAGGTCCCGCGAATTGTGGGAACTTTCGGAGCCGTGGCTAGATATACAGTGATAGACTACGTCATTTTATCGTATTTCTAGTGTTGCCTTGGCTCCCATATCTGAACTTTCACTTCTAAATGTAGAAGCTATGCATTTGGTGCTCCAAATTTGATTGAGCATAGGGTATAACGCGCCGACGCAACGCAGGCGATGAAGCGCGCCGATGGAGGGCTCCGGATTAATTTTGACACACGGGCGTCTTTGCTTTTCGCCTCCATCAGAAAAGCGGCCGCCGCGGCCCTGAATCGAGCCCACGTCCTTGGGTTCAGCAGCACAACGCCTTAGATTTTGTAGTTACTGCTTGGTTATTGTCAATATAAGTGTCGTCTTTATCATTATTTAACGTAACTACTGTGTGTAGCCATCGAATCAAGTTTAGCTGGTGCAGATGTTTGTTTTTCTTCCTCCTTTGTTATTGTGCACACGTGCATGAACAAACAAAGGTTGGGTTCATGGCCTGTTTTAGTCAAATACTCTTGTTCTGTACGGTTCAGAACTGACCACCTCTTGATGGATGGGCACACGATGCTTTGCTAGTCTGGCTGCCGTCGCCCGTTCGTTAAATATAGATCTCTCTCTCTCCTCCTCTCTCATCTCTCTCTCTCTCTCCTCTCTCTCTCATCTCTCTCTCTCTCTCTCTTACTGTGCCACAAGGAGCCCGAGCGAGGCAGCTCTGTCCAGGTAGTTTATTATGTCCTGGTAGGTCAGCGCAGTTGCTGCGGCATAGGATGAGAAAAGGGCCATTTCCTCCTGCAGTTTCTCGTTTTTGTGCGAACTCCGGCGGAAGCTATAGCGCCTAAATCATGTTCTCGGATGAGGACTGTCAACTTGCAAGAAGTGAGTGAACTTAGCCAAAGTTGGGTGAAAATGGCTTATTCGGCTGTCCAGCCTTTCACCACATCGCGAGAACCTTGTGCACCGATTCTCCCCAGATGTCTTTCACATTTGGGTTGGAGAGACAAAAACCGTCCGCGTAGTTTGCGAACTGTTGCAGCCGCGCGTTGTCCAGTGGAACAAGTGGTCGTCTCGATGGGATGAGATCTTTCGCGAATTCCAAACGGAATTCTTTTGGCACGAACGGGAGGTTGTTCTTGTCCAGGCTCCCCGGGCCAGACCGAGTTGATCACGTTAAAAATTAAAATTAAATAAATGTAATAAAAATGCCCATGACGTCATGCTGATATTTATAACTGGCTGGTGCTGCGTCTAATGTATACTCCAAAATAGTTGCTTTTTCAGCACTAATTTCGCTCGTACGATATAGGGATCGCATTTAAGGCCTGTTAAAACACGAAGCGTGGGCTCGTAGTAATCTGCCGATGCGTTAAGCCCGTTAAAAGATCCGGAAAAGGACTCAGATGTCTCGCGCGTGCAAGTGTGCGTGTGAGCGCATGTGTGTGTGTTTCACAAGCGCAGCTTGTTTGACGGGGAAGCTGACTGTACAGGAGCATCCGAAAAAGCCACCTGTCATCCAAATAGCACAGTGTGCCCTGAATCAGGCTTTGCAGCCTTTGCTAATATGTACATTTCTTGATGACAATAGTCATGTAATGTATCGCTCCGCTAAAACGACGGGCCCGCGACGTCGACGCAGTTACGCAGTTGTCCGACAATGCAGTTACGCAGGGATAACCCTGTCAATTAGGCACTGCGTGTACATTATGTTAGGTATTTTGCACAGAAAGGGTGTTCTGAGGAATATTTACAGAAACGCACAGTGCTGATGTCATTCCCCTGTTCATAGAATGATACAAGGGAAACAACTTATACACAACATATATGTATACATTGTGGAGTTGCCAAGAAATGCGCAAGGTTTTTTCAGTAAGCAAAGTTTGTTGAATCGAACCTGCACTCCGCAACAATCAAAAATTAAACACAAGCGTTAAAGAAGCCCCCAACAAAGCGACACGCACAGTCGAGCGTCGTCAAATAGAAAGCCGCGGCGTTTGCCAGGCGAGCATTTATTTCTCAGCGCTATTCTTTCCAGAACCATTGAATTCGACCGAGAACATTGTTGATCAAAGAAGAGAAGTCTAGGCTAGTGACGACCGGGTGAAACCCTCTCTCTATTAAACAAAGTTGCCCGGCGCGGCACACGAAAAAAAGAGCAAACCCCGCCTTAGCTCGAAAAAGCTAAAGTGCCCGGCTCGGCCAGGTGCTGGTAAAAAAAAAAAGCAAAACATGTTCTGGGCAACATGTACACAACTGATACACACCTTGTATACATACACAACTAATATACACAGACGCGTTATACTTTCAACTGTTCGAAATTGCACCGCGACTATAAGCTTCTCTTCACGGGTGAGGGTGAAGCTCTCGCCCTGTCTTGGTCCGACCCCCGCAGGCGCTCCACGGTGCTTCTCGGGATTCGGGTTTCTCGGGGAGCTTGGCTGTTTTTTCTTGGTTCTCCTACTTTGCCGTTGGGCTTGAGGTGATTTGTTACAGTTTGGACCTCTTGACTCGTTGGATGTTTTGACTCGCCTTATCCGCGTCAAAAGGTCCACAGTGAGTCAAAAGACCCAATCCAAAGAGTCAAAAGATCCAGAGAGTCAAAAAATCCAATATAGGACCTCTCGATTCGTTGAATCTTGTGACTCTTTTGACCTTTTGACTCTGAACCTTACCGGGTTGGATTGGGTATAGGACAAGTAGTGCTCGGCGTAGTTCTAGGTTTGATTACGTTGAATTTAGGTTATGATAACGGTTAGGTTAGGTTAGGTTAGGTTAGGTTAGGTAAAGTCGGTTGGGCTAGGTTACGTTAGGTCACGTTAGGGTAGTTCTAGCCTTACCTTTGTTACTGCTTAAGATGTGCAGTGAGAATAACAAAGCATTAATTTCAAGGGGACTGTCACGTTGTTTTATAAGCGAATTGCAGGCAGGCAAGAGCCGGAAGCATTTTGTCTTGGTGTATCTACCTGCTGCCATCGAAATAGACACTGCAAAAAGTCAGTCACATTAGGTCCTTCGATAATTGGCCTCCACTTTCTAAATTACCTCATGATTGGATCGCCGCAGGGGCCGCCACTGCAGAACCGGTCCTGCCCTTCTTGCCTGCCCCTGCACCTCCTTTCTTGGGAGTGCAGGAAAACCTGCGAACTCATTTCGAATTCTCCGCATCATCGGCAAATCGAAGAGAGGAGTTCAGGCGCGCGCTGTACTCGAAAATTGAGGAGGCGAGAGCTGCACTGCCTGAATGAGTTCAGCGAATGCACAGCCAAATTCGCTCACTGTTTGTGAGACAGCGTTTGTCGTTCGCTTCGCAGGCTCGACTAGAGAAATAAAGTTTAGCACGTTGGGCCACTTACGCATGTCGTTTCGGTTGATCACAATGTAACAGACATCTAAAAGCAAGCAGGTCACCGAAAGTGTAATCAGGAGCAGCCTTGACACTGCATTTGACTCAGCCATCGTTTTCTTCTTCCTTTATCACCGGAAGAAGAAAAAAGAAGAAGAAAAGAAGAAGAAGAAAGAAGAGAAGAAGAAGAAAACCTTTCTAAGAACTACAATTAGTCTCACGCATGCATGCCCTCACCGTAGATGCATTTTTACGAGTCATGGAATCGCCCATATCCAGGCCGCAAACTGCCTTCGTTACATGGCCTTCGTTGTTCTTCGGTAGTTCATGGCCGCGGTTCAAACAACCACAGGCGGTCTTTGTACAATCTCTGCTTGGCCCATTAAATGTGGCACTCTTGTCGGCCCCAGTACTTGACGGAGTGTCGCCCTTAGATATTTCTTT
Source organism: Haemaphysalis longicornis (assembly GCA_013339765.2). Lineage (NCBI taxonomy): Eukaryota > Metazoa > Arthropoda > Arachnida > Ixodida > Ixodidae > Haemaphysalis > Haemaphysalis longicornis. The sequence continues at coordinate 75,735,228 of CM023453.1, forward strand.
TGGTGAAATTTTTCCCCATAACGCGAAATTACTCCCTCTGAAACTTTTAACAGGCCTCCTACAGGATCATATGAACGGTTTCCCATTCCACGCCATTGTTGCAACCGATGCTTCTGTTCGGAAGGAAAAGGCAGGCGTAGGTATTTTTTCTTCCGGTCTAGATTGGGCCTTTTCCCTCCGGCTGCCTAACTTTACTACATCCTTCCACGCAGAATTTCTCGCAATAGTCTTGGCCCTTCGTAAGCTTGGTCCCTCGAAACGACAGGCAATAATTCTCACGGATTCATTTTCTGTTTGTTCTGCCCTTACTTCTTCAACTTCATCCCCCCTACGTCGAGCCCTTGCTTCTTTATCACCTTCCTCCCTTCGTGAACTTTGTTTGGTCTGGGTACCTGGACATGCAGGTATCTGGCTTAACGAATCGGCGTATGCTCTGGCGGGAATGGCATTGGGTGGTCCAGTAGTGGAGGTTCTGCCGCCCATTTCCCTCACAACTTCGGCTCGCTTCCGTAGGCTGTGCTTACTTCAAAGTCTGCCTGATTCTGCTTACGAAGACTCGGAACTCGAGCACCTCCGGTACTCATGGAAGTGCAGCATAAGCCAGTAGCGATATTGCGAAGTCACCCTCACTAGCTTTCGCTGTCGCGTGCCAAATTTAAATTATTACTTGCACCGCTCTAATCTGGCCCCGTCACCGTTATTCGCCTTTTGCAAAGAACCAGAAACAATCGATTATTTATTCTTCTCCTGCCAACGGTTCTCCTCGATAAGACGAAGATACTTAGAAAGTACATGCAGCCGGCTAAACCTCCCGCTGTCTGCTACAGTTATTTTGTCATTCGGGGCGAAGGAACTGGGATTTTGCCACGGGGATCTTTGCAGTGCGTTGCACTCATTCATCCTGGAATCAGGCTGTCTGCCGTGCTAGACATCATTTAGGCCTACTGGATTCCCTTGTCGGCCAGGAGTGGGAGCGGTGCGGACGTGCGGCCGCCCAGCTGCTGACTCGACGTTCGATCTGTAGCGCGTGGAACTGATGACGCTGGCCGGTCACCGTGATGATGATTGTGACGCTGATGATTACGATGACGATGGTATCGCTACACTTCCAATTTTCAATAAATGGTGTTCGTTTTTACCTTTTCTTATTTCTTTCTCTAATCTCCTTACTTTTATTTCTCTAGTCATCTACTGCTAATCCATCCTAATATTTAAATATTTTTCTTTCCCTACAAAAATTACCTAATTTCTTTCGGTAAGGCGCCCATTTCCTGGCCAATCCCCTGAGTGGGTACGCGCCATTTCACTGGAACCGCCACCGCCACCATAAACGCTCTTTGTAAGGTTGTCCTTGTAAGGATTCACTAGCTATTTGGAAACTTAAGTCGTAGATCGCGCAATTTTGCACTCGTTTTCAGGTGATTTGCCTCAACTTTATCCACTTTATATAAAATGTAGCCTTTACATATGTTACACGCATTCGCACGTCGTGAAATTTTTAGACAGTCAGAACGAACGATTTATTTTGAAGTGAATTGTTATCGGGTTTTTAAAACGTCGAAGCCAAAAGTGAAAATTTTCTCCGCGAAAATTTTCTGATAAATAAGGTGAGAAGGAGACAATGCCGGGCGTTGGTTGTTTAATTGCCTCAGAGCATGGCGCATACCCATGGGAGGATTGGCCAAGAAGCTGTGTACCTAATCAGGATACGATTTATGTTATTTTATATGCCAAAATTTAATGAATGAATAAATAACCGAAAGTATTGTTTTATTTACAATAAAAGAGGATATAGTCGGGTAGAAAGAACAAATGAATTTGAACACTAAGCTGACTAGCAGAGAAGCCGGCCTATCACCGTAACATAAGAATGAAGGGCGGACACGACATCGTAGGGCGGAAGCGCCTAGTGACTCATGGTACAACTAAGGTAGAGAGCGGAAGGTGGAGCGTCGCACTGGAAAAAAGCTTCTACGATCTCACCACACCTACTTTTTTCTCTTTGTGATTTACTAACCAGAGATCGTCGCTAAGCGGCCTCTTCTTTCTCAACATCATCTCCGCAATTGCCCTAGCCCTCACCGTTCCGGGAATTTCCAAGGTTGTCACCGACTCACAGCAGGTGTACAGGAACTTCCAGTCAGGCTGGGTGTCCGGGCGGGTACTTCGCATCCTGGGAGACAAAACGCCTCCGGAGAGCCAAGTTGAATTAGTATGGGTTCCAGCCCACTCCTTGGTGGAGGGCAATGAGTTTGCCCACCAACAGGCCCGTGCGTTAACATTCCGGGCAACGGCTGCGGAGGAGGCCAGAAGTCAACCTACGGTCACCTACAGAGAGATAGTGCGGTACTATCGAGAGGATAGGCAGAAACTTCCTGCCCCGCACCCAGAACTCACGCGGGAGCAGCAAGCAATGTATCGACAGATCCAGTCAGGATATTTCCCTCACCCTCGCTTACTGAATGTCATGTTTCCCAATCAGTACAACAAGACGTGGCCATTACGCAAGCAGCTCGGTACTCTTCGCCACATGATAGGAGAGTGCGACTTCAGCCCCAAACCGCCCATCCCCATCCGCATTTTCTCCACTAAGAACCCCACCCTTACCCCTAGCGAGCGATGGGAGATCCTGCTGTCCAGCCCCGCCTTGGAGGATCATCTACGGCTGGTCGCCAGGGTCCAGGTGGCGAAGACAGCATATGGAATCCTGGAAAGAGGGATCCACTCTCATCCAGACGCGTTTAGCGCTGACATGCTCTGCACTAAAAGTTTTTCTTCCCCCTCCTCTTCCTCCTCCGGTAACTGCAAATGTTCTAGGCAGGGAGCTGTTGAGCAGAGCCTGCTATTCAGTTTGTTGACCTCCGTGTAACGTTCCTGTTACGTTCCGTAGTCGCGGCTCTCGTCAGCGCATGAAGTGCTCATCTTCGTCGATGTCTGTTTGTGGTTGCACCTGATTTGACGTAATCATAGTCGGTCTGTTCTCCCGCAATCATAAATTGACTGCTGATTGTGAACTGTCCGAGCGATAGTTTCAGATCGCTTCACGCAGACTGGAATCAGCCGCTTTTGAACTGATCTGCGCGAGAGCCAGACGTCTCGATGGACTTTGGAAAGAGAGAGCGAGAGAGATCAAACTTTATTAAGAACACCGCAACGTGGTGTGGGGTCCTCAGTCCAGGACTCCATTGGAGACTCCTGCCGCCACGGCCCTTTCCACCAGCCTAATCTGGGAATCGAGTCCGGAACTGGTCAGCTCCTTCTTTCACTGCTCACGGGAAGGGTGCGCGATTCTTTGAATTTTGGGGTTTGCCGAACGCTCCCGTACCATGTGGTACAGAGTACCCGTGGCAGCGCAAAATTTGCGCAGAGGGATGTACTGATTTGGATGAAGCAAGTGGACTTTGGTCGGACGAGGAAATGTATTTGTTTGGAGGAGCCGGAGGGAGTGCTCCTGCCCTTTGGTTAGAGATTCATGAGCGGGAGGATAGATCATTCTTTGGTACGTATCTCTCCGTTATCTCTTGATACGTAACCAAAGGATACGCAGTCTCTAACCAAGACCCTCGGGTCGCCTGGCGGGATAGACCTCGGGCGATGTCGTGGGCGGTCGTCTTGCCCTGGAGGTTCGGGTGGGCTGGTGTCCAAATAATCTTAACTTTTCTTCCAGGTGGTTTTCGCAGCAGGGTGTCCAGAGCCGTCTTACAAATTCTACCAAGGAGGAGGTTTCGGCAAGCCCGTGGCGAGTCCGTTATAACGGTATCCGCATTTGTCTGGGAGATGGCCAGAGCAATGGCCGCTTCCTCGGCCTGCGTAGTGGTTGTGAAGGTCAAGGTGATGCTAGGGAGGTGTTTCAAGTCTCGCACGGCGGCTTCATGCTGAGACAAGTTGTCTCCGTTCGCAAACGATACATGTAAATTCTTCCGGTTGCCAAGGGGATACAGGAACGCCCTACGGTGACAAGTTAACGCAATAGTGTTCGTCTAGCCTGGGCTCGTTCTATTTAAAGGCACGAAAAACTGTACGCCTAGAGAAAGAGAGAGACAGAAAACGTTTATTTGAGCTTTCTAAAGTGGTAGTGGCTCCCTCCGGGAATCCATCAAGTGAGCAGAGAGCAGCCTTCGCTCTGGATGCCAGGAGCTGCTGGACGTCCAGACGGTCGCTGGTCACCAGGTTCTCCCACAGCTCAGGGGTGGGAAGAGGGGATCGGAGAGGTGGAAGTTTGGGATCGCACACACACTGTATTATAATATGAGCCAGAGTTCCGGGTTGTGAACAAAACTGGCATACAGCAGAGTATTGAGTTGGAAACATACGATGCAGGCGAATGGGATGAGGAAAGGTATTGGTTTGTAGTCTGCGGAGCAGCGATTCTTCTTCCTTGGATAGTGCAGGGTGAGGGGGAGTGAAGTGTTGTCTGTCGGACCGGTAATATTGTCTTGTCGGTATCCTGGGTACGTTCTCTTGGCGTACTTTTCCAAATGTCAGTACTTGCATCGCTTACATTCAGTGGTGAGGGCATCTTCTTTTTCAGGGGCCATCGAAGTGAGCAAAACCCAAATTATGCATTTAGTAATGGAGTTATTAGGCGGTGCCATTGTCGCTCCTTGAAAGAGGTCCATCGAAATATCGTGTTGATGGCTGCCAGGCTCAAACTGATGCTTCGGCAGACTTCTGGCGTCCTGACCACTCACACCCGGTAACAAAAATTGAAGCGCTAGGATAATGGGACAAGCGAGCCAACACACACAAGGCGCTACTTCCAACAGTTTTATTAGCAGACGCATACACATTATATACCCATGAACACTGGTCAACCTCATAGTACAATTTTACACGTCACACTCGATTAAAAAAATCACTCTCTTTCTTTGATAAGGCGACAGACGCACTGCTAACACACTCGTGGTCCGCTTTCGCTATCATGTGGGCTTCCAATATCTCTCGCGTAAGCTGGTTCTTATGCTTGGTATTCGTCGCTAATAAAACTGTTCGAAGTAGCGCCTTTTGTGTGTTGACTGGCTTGTCCCATTGTTCTAGCGCTTCAATTCTTCGTCATGTTCTACCAACAGGCCCAAACCAGCCACCCTCGTGAACTATACCTGCGGTATGCTCCAATCAACAGACTGATGCCAGGTGTGTCACTGTCCTGCCCGAACTTCAGATTCACAATCTCTTTTCCTGAGTAATTAACCTCTGCACGTAAGATACACTGATAATGTCTTCGCGGATGTCCTGGCAGATATCTAGTACCTGTACAGCATCCAAGGTACATTCCGAACTGTGGTATCGGCCCCGAAGCGTGATACTGACGATTCGGTGGTTCGGTTTACTAGCTTCATTGGCCTTTCCAAAGGTGTTTAGTTCCCGGCCTCGGACTAATTCCGCGCGGCGTCACCAGCGTAGCTGGAAAGAGCGAATTACCGGGGAAGCAGAAATAAATAAGCAACTGCTCCGACCCCACAGCGCGTGTCACTGTAAGAGTAGAAAGAATTGAAAGTTAACGTCGCCCGTACTTGTGACACAATAATGGCTGTACATTTAGTTTGGAGGTGCAACCCGGCACTCTGCGTAGTGCGATCAAGTCATAGAAGTCTTGGGAGAGCAGATACAATGAGATACTCTACCACGACCTTGTGTCCATATTCACACAGGCACACGTACTATACGTGGGGAAAAAAAAAAAAAAAAAAGGTAACAAACAAAACAACGTACGGGATGACGCCGAGACACTCATGCGTGCGACCAGTTGCAGGGGTGTACCTTCCCATCTGTCCCTTACGTTTAGATCGCTTTCATACTCCTCCGAAAGAAGGAAAGCGCGCCGACAGCACTAACCACAACCACGCTGATCGGCGTGAATGGACGCGGCACAGTCGCACTTGACACCAGCGAAATCACTTTTCCGACAGCTGAGCAACAGCTCGACCCCATTCCTTGGAAGCCCGCCGTGACTTCGGCTATCAAGGCACCTTTTTCGAGCGTATTGGTGACGCCGCCGTCAGCCGATCACACCCTTTCTTCGACAGCACGCGATCACAACCGAAACCGCCGAAAACTCGCGCAGACGGCGTTGCTTCGAGCTAACCGGGGACGTTCGCGAGGTAGCGATAAGAGCCAGAGTTTATTGTCAGTTTCGTATCTAGGAACATCAAAGTTGCAGTGTTACGGTAAATTTAAGGTTACAGCCGTAAGATGTCATAAATAAAGAGAAACTTTTTTTGTTAGAAGTTTTCTTAACACTGTTAATGCGTAGTACCAGACGCAACGTTTACGCTGCCCTGTCACTATCACGTGACTTCCGCTCCGTTATTCCGGAAGTAAGGGCAAAAATTTTAAACCCGACTGGCGAAAACGAAGAGAGAGTTGCGCAATCCTCCCAGGCCACCCTGGCGCGCGCCTTCCCGTTGCGAAGTTCGCGTGCTCTTGGCGATACGTCGGCGCTCACAACTGGTGTTGCGCGTGCAAGACTCTTTCTTTGCCGTCTGACAACGAAGCTGTGAGTACCCATGAGGCTGAAGACATGTCATTGGTGGACTTCGAAGGTATATAGATGGTTGGCCAAAGGCGAGTAGTACAGTGTGTGTATAGTGAGCTTTGTGTTGAGTTTCAGTGTAAAACCTGCATTCATTCTAGATGTTGCTGGAATATAGGACTTTACAAAAAGACCGATATCCTCTTGACTGAAGGAATAATTGCTTTTCGAGAAGTTTTCGCTCAAATGTGGGCAGAGCTAATGCTAATAATACTAACTAATAATATTGTTTGCTAGTTTGTTTGCTAATAAGCTCCACCTTGTCTTCAAAGGGTGGCGGGCGAGGTCGGGTAATTGAGGTGTTGAAGGCTATTCTGCCACCCCGAGAGAGATTACTTCGAAAAGCACACACTTCGCTACAGTTCAAGTGAAAAGTTTTGCCTGTTGATGTGTGATAACAGGCGTGTATTTTTAAAAAAATGCTCCAATCCACGCTGTGAAGGTGGTTGAAGTGCGAAGCTGTAAACGACACCCACAACGATTATCCCTGCGGCGCCACTTGAATTCACACACGCGGCTCTTGAAACCAGAGACCGGAAAATGCGCGCAATATTGCGAGCGTTCACTAGACGTTGATTACAAGCATCAGGAAATCGGGTGTTCCAGTGTTCTTTTTTTTTTTGTTGGTGTCAACATATTTCCTTTTGTTGTTACTCGTGCGATCACTGTGTAAGTGTGCAAGCAAACAAACGTCGCAGTAATTGCTGTAAAGTACATTATGTATACGAATGTGCTTCGCATTTCTGCAGCGATGTGTTATATTTGACGAGCTCTTGGATTGGTTTCGGCTTGTGCAAAGAGGTGATTACATTTAGGAAATAGTGTGCATGGGCTACATGAGGGCCTTGAAATGCTCATTCTGGAAGTTTGTGCTCCAATTAAAATGAAGCGCTTCCTTTGCCTCACTGATGGCGACGTTGCCCCAAAAAGCACTGCACGAAAGTCAACTTTCTCTGGCGATGATGCTGATCGTGGGGGAAGTGAGAGATGGTTGAAACGCGAAACTTTCTCTGGTCTGGTCTGGTCTGGCCTGTGTCTTCAAAGTCCAAATCGTTATGCCCACAATGACCTGCAGGAAAGCGAACTTACTCAATGGGTTTCCACGAAGGCGCATGAAACGCCTCAAGAAAAAAAAGTTCCTGTGGTCGGAATCGAACGTGGGTCCCTCACGTCGGGAAGCGGACCCTATCCGCTTGCATTATTCGGACGCGGTCGAATCTGTTTGCGTTTTGGATTTGACTTTTTAGATTTGACTTTGACTCAGGTTGCATGGGGGAAAGCTTAGCTCTTATAACCATGTTTCTCTTAAAATGGGCTTTAACCTATTAGTTAAATTCAAAGAGTATGCCCTAGCTGGAACGAAATGTGCAGTGTAATGGTTTCGTTTGGCATCTTAGAGCGACGATTAAGAAGAGTTTATTTTGAGTGTTATAAAGCTAGCTGCAGCTTTTACTGCAGTCGAGGACTTGTTAAGGCAGCCTTTTTTCCTGTACTGCTAATGCTTGGTACAGTTGTGGTTGGTGAGTATGAACAATGCAGACTTTTGTTTGATCGTATGTGATTAATGTGTTGAGGTCGTTTGATTAGCTGCAGGCGTGGAAGTGCTGCTCCATTTGCTCCGCGCTGCTCCAATCCGCTTTTTTTTAGGGGCGAAGCTCCTAAAGCCATGGGTCTGTCCATCCCTTGTGTGTCGTGGTACGTGACCGCCGCATGCTTTCGGAGATGTCGCAAAGTGGGCCGCGTTGCACGCGCAAGAACCGGCTGCAACCAGCAGCGCAAACTCGGCACCGGGAGCGCGAGCATGTCTGTGTTCGCCAACGGAGGCGCGAGCGCACGTGCACTGCGAGGGGGAGATCACGCAAGAGATCACGCCACGAACGCAGGCAGTCGTTCTCGGAGATCGAACGAGACGCAAGGACCTTTGCTCGTTTCCTCTCGTCTTGTTCGGGCACAAGTTCGCCCTAAATAAAAGTTCTTTCTTTACCGTTGTGTCCCATCCTACGGGACAAATTGTGGTGGAGGTGCGGGGTAGTCCTCGATGGCGCGGGGTCTTTCACCAGGTCTGGGCCTGGGAGCATTGACTCCGAAAATAAAAGTTGATTTGTACAATGTACGCACACAGTCTTACGTCTTTCTTAATGATGTAATGGGGGAACTTTCACGGGAGAGTTACGGTTACCGATGATCTCCCCCTCTCGAGCTTCGCCCCACTATCATTCATTCCGTGGATATGGCGTGATTTTTTTGCTCCAAAAGCCGCACCGCAAGATATGAGGCAACTGTGAGGTGATGTTCAATGCCAGTCACACTGAGCACGGAGCAGTAGTGTTACGAATCAGCCCTCCGCAGTGCTTTTTGCAACACTAATCGGCTGTGTGGCGAAGCCTCCACTACGTGCGCCTTTCAAGCAGGCCCCCCCTGTCGGTGACTCACGTTTGCAGCCGAAGGATTCAAACGCGTCGCTACATGTCTGCATCGTTGGCGCCTCGCTATCGGCGGGGTTCAAACCGGTGGCGCCGACGCAGCCCGCAGAGACTTGTCTGAATGACGCGGAAGCCACGACGGGGACCACCTCTCTCTCCCCTCTCGCGGACTCAGCGTGCGCCGCTACTATACTCGGTTACAACTCAAGAACGGCACCACCTCATGTAGTGTATCACTCCTCCAAAACGCCGGACCCGTGACGTCAGTGCGCGCGCGTTTTGAAAGGGGTTTCCTATGAATGCGTGATATCGTCTGCCTTGTCTCACGAAGTTTGTTTGTCGTCACTGGAGTCGTTTACAAGCATATTAAGTCCAAAAAATCACGGGAACGGCTCACGCCACGTTCAAAATATTCCCAGTAACGCTACAGTGACTGGAATATACTCCAGTCACTGTAGTAACGCCCTACTTGCGCCGCGCGGAGAAACATCCGGCTACGGTGATAAGGCACAGCGGCAACTTCCGGTGCCGTTCTTAAGTTGTCACCAAGTATACCAAAGTCGGTGTTGCTATACCGACCGCTCACGGAATCTGGAAGGAGTGTTGTGTATGTCTGTGCATTTCGTGTCGTGTGCACTAGAGGGAACGCTTGTTTGACCGTTAGCGTTTTGGGTATAAATAATACCCCCCAAGCGCTTTAGTTCATTTCCTGTTTGAGTAGTGAATCAATGCTGTCACTCTGCTCGAGTCCTGTACTGTAACCTCGCCCGTCGGGGGATTGCTCTTGTCTGGCTTCGGCCCATCTCTCGCCATGAAGTAAACAAGTAGTTGCCTTCGGCTTCTGGTCTTCTTCGAGGCCGCAACATTGGCTGGCCGCTCGCTTCACCATGCTACCAGACGCATGTCGGAGGCGACGCAGCTCGGCTCGGGTACGCCTGCCCATATGCAGCAACGGGTTGTCAGCGGTGGGATGACAACGTCGCAACAGTATACACATTCGTTCCGCTGTCACTCGCGACGTGGCGCGCTCGGGCGCCAAGTCAAGAGTGACACTCTCTTAAACGCAACCGAATTCGCCAATTTAGAATTGGCGAATTGGTATTCGCCAGTTTAGAAAACGGACTCCCATTCGGAGCAAGCAGTGCGCAAAAAGTACACACTAAACTTTTTTACACCCCTTTAGCCAAAAAGGGTGTAGCATAAGTGGAAAAAGGGTGTTGGGAGGCCTTTACACACTTTTTCTTGAATATCAACACCCTTTTTGTGCGAAAAAAAAGGTGTTGATCAACTTCAACACCCTTGGTTTTTCTTAGGGTGTTGAAAGGGCTGTGCAAAAGGTGTTCAGCTGTTCATTGAATAAGGCCATGCTTGGATGCATAATAGCACTGTGAAGAAGAAGACATCCCCTCATATACTTCTCTACTCGCAAGAAATTTTCAAACGCGGGGCTTTTGCGACGGGGCTTCTAAGCGCGGGGGGCTCGTGATGCACCCCAAGTGGGCTGGGTCGCGGGAACAGCAGGCTGTGTTGACAACGAGGCCGCCCACGCTTTGGCGAATGAACGTGTGAGAGAACGCTCCCACCCGGGCATATCGGATACCGTTGAGCGAATTGCAGCTGTCCGACAACAAACTCGGCTTCGGTTGCGAAAACAGACGCCCTACAATCACGCGCCCTTACGCAAGGGAGTTGTTTTTACGCATGACCAGCACACGGAGGATATCATGACCTAGTGACGTAACTACGATAAGAGGGGACGCCTACACACCCGATCAAGTGTCCGCAGGTGAGGGAGAGGTGCGCCACGTAAACCGGAAAAATGGAAAGAGAAAGTACGGAAGGAGGAAAAAGCAACCAAAGAAGAAAGAGTAAAAAAGCCAAAAGAAGGAATTTACACAAATTAAAAATATAAACACTTTGAGATGACGTCGTGTTTCACATAATTCTCCGATCGTTTTATCCATTTTTTTCCCCGCTTAAATTGCGGAATGGCTAATTTTCGTGTTAAGAACATACTTCGAAGCTACGTATGTTTGATGCGTAGCGTATCCAGACAAAAAAACAATTGTAGGTCGTCATTATTTGTTGACAGCTAGAGTTGTTTCCCTTCGTTTCGTTCGCCCCCCCCCCCCCCTCCCCCTTCTCTCATGCGCCAGTGGGCTCTGACGCAGAGCCCACAACGGCTTAGTAAGTGTGAAAATTTCCCCTAGTTTTTGCACCCGTGTCCACCAGTGGCGCAGGCAGAAATCTTTTCTTTTTTTGGGTTTCACCGAAGTCTCTTCTGCGGTCTGATGTTTGGCGACGGTTTTGCAGCTGGACGTCGTTGTTGCGCTGCTAGACTCGTTCCAGTAGATTTTTCCTCTCCTCAATGCATGAGGAAGGGCACTCAACGCAAAAATCTTGTGTACGACACCGGGCGTCCGGTCCTTTGTCCCACAGTCTTTGACATTTTATTTCTAGTAGCGTTCAAAAAGCACTCTGCAGAACTCTTCATCTGGCACAAAAACTGCCCCTCTCGCCCACCTCAATTATCGTATGACCCCAGGCACTTTCGTACACCCCGTAAGAATGCGTCTATTGTTACCGACCGAGTACGCAGCCGAATGCAAATTCTGTAATCAATTAGGGACGCTCCGCCATATCATCATTGTGGACTGCCCGGGCTACGACACCACGGTCAACGCACGGCTTCCTGAACTGAGAATCCACCCCAACATTTTCAGCGCAATAAATGTTTCATCTCTCTCTCTCTCTCTCCCGACCATCTTCGGAGATGGGCAACACTCGGCGAATCGAATGGGTAATGATAGAAGGGGGAGGGGGGGGGGGGCGTACTAGGTGTCTATGTTTTTGTTATGCAGTTAATCTTGTTGCCCTGTCCTTCTTTTTACTTGACCGCTACCTTTAAAAATGCACCTACGAAGCGAAAATATTTGCGTCAGAAATATTTCTTTACTGAGAACTTAGAATCCTACGCCCAGGGCCAGCCGCTGCTTATTGTCGGCGATTTCAACGCCCCGCACCCTGAATGGGGGTATCCGCATGTGTCACGCAAAGGCCGTGGAGTGCTCTCTACGATCCTCTCGCATCAGATGCGCCTCCTTACAGACCCTGCACACCCCACTCGACAAGGGTAACAGCATCCAGAGAGATACCACTCCTGATCTAATCATCACACATAACATTTCTAACTCAGTCTGGCGCAACACTGGTCAGTGATTTGGGAAGTGACCACTATGTGGTTGAAACCCTCGTTCACGATGGACCCCCACAGCCGAGCACCCGTTCCCACAAGCTGGTTGACTGGGACGTCTTCCGATCCCTCTGTGATGCCAACTTACCTGACCACTTTGATGATTTGGATGACTTGACTGTCAAACTCCTCGAGCAACGTGATGGTGCAACCAAAACTGTCCCTGAGCAGGCTCACCTTGAAATGGTTGATTCTAGTCTCCTACACTTATGGGAAGCTAAGAAGGGCCTAGTGCGTCGACTCCAGAGGCAGAAGCACAACCGCCCTCTCCGTCGCCGCCTGGCTAAGCTCAACCAGGACATCGGCAAGCATGCGACCAACTTGACTACCCAGCATTGGAATGCCCTTTGCGACCGCATGGAGGGCAACATTTAATGTTCCGCAGACCTGGAATATTCTCCGCGGCCTGCTAAATCCAGAGCAAAAAAAGAGAACACATCAAGAATGAGATGGTCACCCTCCTCCACAAGTCATCGGGTTCAGAGCAGGAGCTTCTTCGACAGCTTCAGGAGCTCTATATTCCGTCCGCTACCTCCATTCCTCCTCCGGATTACACCGGTGGCCCCAATGAGACCTTAGATCGCCCCATCACGGTTGCCGAAGTAAGGGCTGCTCTCACTCGTGTCAACGTTAGGTCATCCCCGGGTCCTGACGGCATCACCAACAAGCTTCTTCAGAACCTCACTGGAGCCGCAGAACAGGCGCTCACAGGCTACATAAACACAGTCGTGGACGACGGGCTGTCTGCCCGCCTCCTGGAAAACGGCAAAGATCTCACTTATTCCCAAACCAGGCAAGGAATTGGCTATAACAAATCTCAGACCCATTTCCCTAACCTCTTGTCTGGGCAAGTTACTCGAACACGTCATCCTGGCCCGTCTTCAAGCCTATATGGATGATCAGGGTCTGTTCCCTCACACCATGCTGGGCTTTCGTCCTAAACTCTCTGCCCAGGACGTTATGCGGCAGCTTCAGCATCAAATTTTGGATAACCCCCTTATCTCCCGGCAAGACACTAAAGTCATCATGGGCATCGATTTGACCAAGGCATTTGCTAATGTCACTCATCAAAGCATACTGACCGGGCTTAACCAACTGCGCGTGGGACCCCGCACCTACCAGTATATTGCCAACTTTCTTACTGGTCGCACAGCATCTCTCTCGGTCCAAGGCCTTGAATCGGATCCCATGCCCTTAGGCAGTAAAGGCACACCTCAGGGGTCAGTCATTTCCCCTTTCTGTTCAACGTGGCTATGCTCCAGCTCTCTCCCATCTTGGAACGCATCCCGGACCTGCACCACAGCATCTACGCGGATGACATCACCGTTTGGACAGCTGGGGGCAGCGATGGTGACATTCAAGACCGCCTTCAACAAGCTGCCAACATCATCGCCACTTACGCCCACGAACGGGGACTCAGCTGCTCATCACCAAAAGTCGGAGCTCTTCTTTCTATCACTCGAAGCGTCGCCATCGTGATGCCTACAAGGCAACCTCATTCCGCACGTGCCCTCCATTCGCATTCTCGGACTCTGAATTCAAGAAAATGGGGCTAACACTGAAACTATCCGCACCCTTGAAAACGCAGCTGACCAGATTGGCAGACTTATCACCCGCGTAGCCAACCGCAACCATGGCCTCAAAGAAGCTAACCTCCTTCGCTTGGTGCAAGCATTCATTACCAGCCGCATCACATACGCCACCCCCTTTCTGAAGATTACCCAGACCGAAACGGGACGGCCGCCAATGCATCATCTGCAAGGCGGTCAGCTGGCCATGGGTCTCCCCCCTCACACCTCCACGGAGAAGCTTCTCACAACCGGGACATACAACACCTTGAGGAGCTTGTTGAAGCCCAGCGTGTTGGCCAACTCCACCGCCTGGCCTCTACACCAACGGGTCGCTCCATCTTAACAAAACTGGGCATCTCCTTTGCTACGCAGCACGGAGATAAGGTCAGTTTGAGCGACTCTCTCCGGTCCCGCTACAGTGTGGCCCCCATCCCGCAGAACATGAATCCTGCCTTCCATCAAGAACGCCGCCTTGCCCGGGCCAAGGCCTTACACAAGGCCCATGCTTCGCACCCCACTACCCTGTACGTCGACGCAGCGGAATATCCCGACCGTGCAGCCTGCGTCGCCGTAGTCGTCAACTCCCGAGGAGACTCTGTTGCTTCCTGCTCGATCTCCACGCCTCACCCTGAAGTTGGTGAAGAGGTCGCCATTGCCCTGGCCCTTACAGCTCTCCGGCCACTGCAATAATCTCCGACTCGCAGACGGCTCTTCGGAACTTTGCGACGGGTCGTGTATCCCCCATCACCGCACGCATCCTGCAGACAGCACCGACTCCGCCTGCACATTGTCCACGCCTGATATGGACTCCGGCCCATTCGTCCCTTCCGGGTAACGAGCTGGCTAACGAGGTAGCCCGAGATTTCTGCTGCCGGGATGCCTCGGATGCTGCCTCTCCACCTCGGGCGGGAGGGAGGGATCGCCTGGTTAGGTATCGGGACATAACACAGCACTACCAGTGGCGTCGGCTGCAAACTAACACCTTCCCACATCCCGCATTGTGCCACCTCCACTTCCCCACGCGATACTGCCACACGTGCACATGGTGCGGCGCGCCTTTCGCTTCCCTCCACCACATAGTGGGCGCGTGCCCCTCCAAACCCCCTCTCCATGCTACTCTGTCCCTGCCCCTTACCACGGTAGAGCAATGGGAGGCTACGCTGCTCAGCTCCGACCCACAAGTGCAAGAGTGTGTAATCCAGCTGGCCGAACTCGCCGCTAGGGCCCACGGGCTCCTGGCCGTAGACTAGGGGACTGTAGTGTGCCGGTGCTCCCAGCCGGCGCCTCTTTCTTAACAGCTTTGGACGAATAAAGTTTTCACCCGCCCCCCCCACGAAAACCATGGTAAAATAGAAAAAAAAGAGCACAAGGCTATCCGCTTCATTTATGTGCGCAACACAGAAAACTTACTTACAGGAGAATGAAATAAAAAAAAACGTAGATTTACCTGATTAACAGTTACGTAAATACAATAAATGCCTACATAACTGTTGCATAATTTATTGCATAATTTATTCGACAAGCTACTCGTCCGTTGTTTTTTTAGCTTAATTGCATGGGGCTGCATAGGATACGCCCCTTCCATATATCGCCATCTCCGTGCAATCGCCTTGCACTGACTGCGTCGCTGGGCACAATGAACGAAAGCCAACGGCTTAAAAAGTACGAGCTATCAACAGCCGATTTCAGATCCTTCGCGATTGCTTCGATCGCGAATTGGTTGGTTAGTGCAACCATTCAAGGACTCTGGTGCAACCAATTCCGGCCCCCCCTTTGCGACGCTACTGCTGGTGCCCTCGCAGAGCGCCCGGCCCCGCCTACAGTTTTTCTCCCCTTCACTACAGCTTACGTATGCGGGTATTTTTTTACCGTTCAACCAGCTCTAAACCTAACCTCCTCAGGTCGAGTGATTGATCGTGACCAGAACGTGATTTTAGCCGAGAGTGCGATTCAAAAGTCCCGCTATTGGCCATGAACGATTGTGGCGATCGTCGTGGTAAGAACGCGAACTCTGAAAAAGTAGTCAGCGCCGCCTAGTCCCTTCCTCCTCCATTGACGCATGCATTTATTCTCGTACAGCAGTCGACGCACTTGTTGATACTTTGTGGAGCGTGTAGATTGTTTCCGTCCGAATGTCTGTTGTCTTTCCGAGAAACTTCAGCGTGTGGTAAGCTTTGTTGTCGTCTGTATGCCCGCAACAAATCTACAAGTCACGCCATCGAGGAGCTTCCATTTCGATGATTAACAACGTTATCAGCACATGCGATCGTCGGCCGTGACTGACGCGTTCGACATCAAGCGACCGGATTCCGTGTTGCCTACATCTGACGCAAACCTCCTGCCGCACATGCGGACGTCGTCTGCAGCCGAATTTCGCCCACGCTCGCAGTCTAGCACCGCTCCGCAGAAAGATGTCCGCTGAAGACTTGGATTCCAACCCCTTCTACAAGCTGTTGCAGGTGAGTACGACAAGAGCGCGTCGTTTTCGCGGTGCCTCGAGCTGAAACTACTCCATTTCTGGCTCTAATTTCGGTTTTACGGTAACACTTCCCCGTGTTGACTGTCACGGCGCATTCCGCGCTCGTGTGTTTAGCCAAATATTTGGACTTTCAGATATGGCAGCCTCAACTTGTTCGCAGCCCTCCGCAGTTGTCCACATGTATACCGCCCCCTGCTCTATTTTTCTCTCATTTTCCTCACAAGACGACCTACCGACCGAAATACGAAGAAGCCCAAGAAAATTGCTGGCTTATTTGCATACCGCAAGCGAAATCCCTGAAGGGGGTTAAAATCAGCACAAGATTTGTCGGTGAGTTCATCGAAATATCGTTTGCAATTACCTGCCTCATTCTGTCGATCGTCGTCGGTTACATTGTTTTTTTCTTACGAAGCGTGGGATTTCGCCGACCTTTCTTTTTTCTTTCTTTATTTATGTATGGGAGCGTTTAAGGTCATCAAAGGCGGAAGGACTGGCTTACGTCAGTGCTTATGCTTCCGGCAATTAACCTGACCTTGTCTTCTAGGAACTAGATCTAAGATACGGTTCAATTACTGAAACACATGACCTTGCGTGTTTCTTAATATGGCATAGCGAGCTCGGCACTGAAGTGCAGTTGTGCATTGTATGATCGCGATCTGAATGCAGAGTAAATATGATTAATTCTGCGCATTTTTTTCCCATATACAATTCCGATAGATACTCATATTCTGCGGCCATCGCCACTCTTCAAGGGGTAAGGAAAATGCTGAGAAGTTTATTTTTTCGTTTAAATTTCTTCGAAAAATGTCTGTATTAGCATTCAATAGCAACGTATTTTATAATGTGGATTGAGTATATATATCCCTTGCTGTCCTTATAGGCAGTTCATATGTGGCGGGAAGAACCTACAAAAAAGTGTGGAGGTGGATGGGACACAGATCAAGGCTGTCTCAGGTGCGTATTTATTGTTGCGTTTCATCTTATGTCTCATTAGAATGCGTCTTGAAAAATATAGGGGAGTGGCCGAGATGTGGGGGAGTGGCTAAGCTAGGGCTTCACACGATAAACTCGTGGAGAAACTTGCAATGCCAACATTTGAGGCAGGGTGTAATGGAATAATTTCAGCAGGGACCGAACAGTTGCACGAAGCAACAGGTCCCAGTTAAATGTCCTACGTATTAATTAGTTATGAGAAATTTGTTTCATGTGTCGGATAATTTCTGGTTAAGCGATGAACTCTCCTCATTATTAAGCTAACTCTTAAGGCTGGAGGTTATTTCAATGAAGAACTGCTGTCATCCAGACATGTTTCATTTGGTATTCCTAGGAATGTTTCTACAAAACAGTAGGGATTATATCAGCTAGGGGCTGTATTTGTCCCTATTGTCGTACTGCTGAATTGAATCAGTTTGCTCCAAGAGAACCTGAACTAGCTGTAAAAAAAGAACGGGTGGGGGGTTACTGCATAGCTTAAAGAAAATTGTGAACTCGGTGAACAAGTTGCACAGGGTATTTCCTTTTTTTTTTGAGGATCTTTTTTTAAACACTGACAAGATTGTGTACCATCGGCTAACCTAAGTGTATCTTCCCACTAGTTATTCTCAGAAAAAAGTTAGCTTTGTGACATTCTAGAGGTTTTTCAGAAGGCTCGCATTCTAAGGCATTCCTACAACAAGCACATGCTCCAGGGTTTTGATTCCTGCCTACAGCAGGTGCAGTCATATCTGATGAAGATTAAATGAAAAAAAAAAATCACATTAAGTGGGGCAACTTTTAAAAGAATTTTTTTTTTTTTTTTTTTGCTATCACGTAGAAGTTATTCTGAAAGTAAAATCTCCTTTGTAGGGCACAAAAATGCACCTGCTCTAGCTTTTCAGGTAATCCGTGTGAGACAGTCCTAGCATTAGCCACGAATGTTTTTGTGCGATATTGTTGTAAAACCATACGCTTTGTTTATTTGCTCGCATTGCTCTTCAGGTTTCGAAGATGAGTTCATCATTGAGATCCTTGGTGAGGAGCTTTGCTACAACAGGGTATGTTGGACTGTACTAAAGCATTTTTTTTTTTGCAGCTGGTTGATTGTGCCCTGCCGTCGCCTACTTCTGTTGTGTCAGAACAATTGTCTTTAATTTCTGTTTCGACCACTTTATTTGTAGAACACTGCCTAGTCTGTGTAGGTTGTACAGTTTTTATAAATATATTTATTTTATTTATTTATTTATTACATACTGCGGACCATTGAAGGTCCATGTAAGGTGGGTATTTACATAGTATTCAAAGCAAGGAATACAATGCGAACATGAACGCAGTGAAACAAATTTAGCAACGAACATCATTTCGAACGAGATATGGGGTCTGTAAGGGAATTCCAATCAGCTATTGTACGAGGAAAGAAAGAGAACTTAAATGTGTCGATTCTAGCGAAATAGGTTGTTAGTGAATGAGGGGGGTATGACGCGTTGGTCGTGTCATTAAAGGGGATAGATACGGTGTGACGTCAATGGCCAATTGTTTGTTGACAAGTTGCGTGAGAAAATCCAGGTGGAACTTTTTCCTTCCAAGTTGAAAAGGGGGGGATATGGTTAGCTTGCGTAAGGTCAGAGGGGGAAGTATAAATAAATTTGTGGTAATTAGGATGTACTTGTTATCGAAGCATGTGATAGGTCAAGGGCAATCTGACTATGCAATTTGAGAATAACTAGTCTGAATTCAAGCTTGCATGGTTTTCCCTTTTTGTGTGTATGTATGTGTGAATAGGCTTGTTGGCTGGGCAGTGTTCCCAAAGCTTGGCTGCCAACTTGAACTTAATCTACACCAAATCATAAAAGATAGCTCAGCTATGGGTTTGAAAGGCATTCAGCTGCCCAAACTTCTTCATCGTATTGTTAAGCATTAGTTTAACAATTGATGAAAACAGCTTGCTAACCCATTTTACGGTTTTTATGTAATAGATATGAACGAATTTCAGGCTATGACCAGAGTTCTGGCTGTTTTTGAGTTCCAGGTAAAAAAAATGTCGTTATGTGGGACAAAAAAATGAAAGCACGTAAACCAGCATTCTCTGGCGTTGCTGCATTCAGTGTACTAAGGCCAGCATTCCATTCTGCTTTGTAGGGCCTGTGGTATTTCGGTTTTGATTGATGGCCTATTTGTGTGGCCGGTGCAAGCTCTAGAATGCTTCCTTCCGCCGCAGCGCATTTTTGTCCAGTGCAACAGCTGCTCTTGCCTGCCTTGGGAGGAAGAAAGGAATGTCGCCTTTGTCAGCGCAAAGTTATGCGAACGTCTTTTCCAGCACAGGATGCGCGTTTCTCAAGTTCATGTTGCCTTAGTCACGGCCGTGTGGCTGCTTAGTTTTATAGCCTTTCTTTATGCAGCTTCAGGTCTGGTTTTGACACCCTGAAAAATAAAGGCAGTGCATATTCTATCACGTAGCTTGCATGGAATACGTCTGTTTTAATTACGGTATGTCGTTAACGTTTTTGTGACAAGAAGTCTTGGTTCTGCATTTTTTTTCTTTCTGTAGCATGTAAAATTCTTATGTCATTTTATTGATTTATTTATTGAGACTGTAGTCTTCTGGGGAGAAGCAATGATAAACAAAATAATGAATTTGCAAGCTAGCAAAAACCTGTAATGAAAAAAAACAGTGTTTCACAAGATTTAAAAAATTGGCAGCTGGAGGCAAAAAAAACACTTTTGGTTACTAAGCTAGCAGCAAATGGTGCCAATAACTTGTTAGTAGCTTCTTGGATAATCAGGTTCCTGCCCATTTACAGTTCTTTGAAAAGAAAAGGGGGGGGGAGGGGAGGGTTGAGAGGCTGCTTCTGTAAGTGTGAAATGCATTTATTGTGTGATCTGTCTAATGGTGTAACAAAAAGAAAAGAGAATTATGTCCCTTGTACTTGCAACTTCATGAACCCATTGACACAAAAATTTGGTACATGACCCAGGTTTTCATTTTCGTAGCAGTTTTATGGAAGTCTGTCTTAATGGCCATTGCATTTGCACATTTAAAACAAATATTAGTCTTCTTATAGGTATTGTTGTCATAGTGCTTCTTCTGCACTTATTTATGTAAATTTCACCGTCTTTAAAATATGGTTTTTGTAGTCAGAAAAAAGTTTTTTGGTGGCTGCTAGGAGGCTTGCAAATTATAACGCCCCTAAAAGCAACTAACAGTGAAGTGTAGGAATGCAGGTATGACTCCTGGCCACGTGTGGCCGCTTTTTTGATGGTGGCAAAAAGTGAAAACGCCCGTGTGTTTGAGATTTTGGCGCACGTCAAAGATTCCGAGGGGGTAAAAATTAATCCGAAGCCCTCCACTACGGCGTGCCTCATCGCCTGCATTGCGTCGGCACGTAAAACCCTTCAATCAATCAATCAGTCACTAGTAGAGAATTAAAAAATTGAAGAGGTTACTATCTAAAAAATTTCAATTTTGTAGGTCACCCTCTTGGTAACTCATGTGAGAACACCAACCTATTTGTGGGCGGTAAGTTAAAATAGAAAAAGAAAAACGAGAACATGCATTTTTGTATGCTTGTACATATGGTTATAAGCAATGGTTGGTCTGGATCCATGACGTCTGAAACAAATACAGATAATTTGTTCAATTCATCAAGAAGAGTGGACAATGTAGGCTTGCTGGGATCCAGAGTGTGTGTCCTTTTAATGCTGATGTCGGAACTCATTTTTGTTGTAGTGGGGTATTTCGGTGCAATAAAAAAGCTTGAGCACTGTGTCGTGCCTTTTTTTTCTTTTGCAGAAGTTTGAGCGTCTGAAGATTCTCACAATAAGCCGGCCTATTGAGGGGGCTCCGGTAGATTCCGATGTGGTGAGCACACTTTTTTTTTTTTTTTTCAAGCTTTGTCGTTCGTAGTAAAGCAGACTTACAACATTTTTTGTTCTCTGCACAAAGGTTCGTCTTTACTGTCTCATTTTCCCCCCTTTTTTTTTTGCAGGACTCCAGTAACAATACCCTCAGCGCTGCAGACTTGGAGAAATGTCTCTCCTATAAAGAGTGAGTCTGCATTGTACTCTCAATAAGTTCTAGCATCCTTGATTAGTCTGCGAGTTCGTTACATTTACGTTACAGTGAAGGGAACTTGTAGTGTGGCTACACGCAGTTGACATGAAGATGTTTTGCGTTTCTTCAAAAAGGAATACTCCTCCATATCTGTGCTCTGCGTATTACTTAATTACGTGTTGAAAAGAACTTGCCGAAATTTGTCCCATGCCCACTTATTGTGCATTTAAACTCTGTCATTCTAACTGGCTGAATTTGGCACCATTCAAAAAAAGTGGAATCCGGTGTGTAGCTTGTATAGAACTCAGTTTCGCGTCCGCAACTTTGTTGTGTGTGTTTTGTTATTGTGGAAGTGCTCAAAAGAAGAAACTTTCCAGGTATATGTATCAGTATACCAATTTGGCTTTGAAAAGTGCATGAAAATATGCGAATGGCGGACTTCAGTTGCTTTTGCTTCGAATGCCATCTTCAGTGGAGGCTGTGTAGGTGCCGGCAGATGTGTAGATGACAGCTGGGAAAAAGAAGCTTCCAGTGCTTGTAAAGCAGGACTAGGCTTTACACACCCCGTCTTATTTTTGAGAGTAATGCCCTGGTTTCACGATGGCAGCTATATTCCATTTTCGCTAAATGAGTATTCTTTGCATTACAATCACTAAAACAAATGACCTAACACTGCAACAAATTCATTGTGAACCCTCCCCCGTTTTGGTTTTATCCGAATTCACTTGATTTGAATAGCATTTATAAAGCCAACTGCCCACTCTAAATTTCGACTTCTTGAAAACCCTATTTCCGTATCAGTCTGCTGTAAAAAGAAGCAACATGCAAAATACAAACAGCTGATACGCACGTGGACGCCGCACGCGGGCAGCAAAAATCGTCGATTTTGATAGAACCGAAACCGAGGAGAACGCGGCCATTGCAGTGCGTTGCAGCCGTTCCAGCGAGCGGTCCGGACGGTCCACCAGTGTCGGGAGAATGTCCTGCGCGCAGCTCTACGCGCGCACGGGCCAGCAGAGCTCGACCCGGTTTCTCCCGATGCGTGGCTGGGCCAGAGGAAAAAGCCACCGTCGGCTGGAACGTCACAGGCGCGTCATGGCTGTTTACCCCGCGATCACGCCGGCAGGTGCAGAGTGGTCTGTCGGCGGAGCCTTTTTTTTCAAACGCTCTCTGACTGATTAATTGAGGCCATTTCACGGGGGGCTACCACTATGTGTCTCAGCTTATTTGGGGGGTAACTTACTACAACGCATTAAAGCAAATTTGTGGCCGAGGTGAAATTTGAGTGCAGTTGGCCTTTAAGGGGGGGACACTGGGTCGTGAAGACATTTTTGTTATTTTTGAATCATCTCCTTGAAATTTGCACATGAAGTGTGTTTTAAACATCCTGAGTACAAATATGCAGTCAGTTTTTCATCTATATAGTATAAGTTCAGAGTTTTGCAACATTATGTCATTCATTTCGGGCAATTTTTTAATTATCTGCTTATGATATACTTGAATAATTCTTGTTCCTTTGTGCTCTAGAAGGACCAGGGAGTGCAACTATACCACAGCAGTAATTTATATCACTGTTTCTGCAATTGCCTCTGAACTTATGAAATGTCCGGTCATCAATTATCACTGTTTTCGTAAAACAAAATGCATAAGAAATTGTACTAGTACAAAAAATTTTTCTATTTTTTTGGTTTTAATTGCACTGTTCAGTTCCTAAGCTTCGAATGCTGCAAAAACGATACAAATCTGACCAGTACAATCCCTAGATACTGTACCCGAAGTTGACCTCGTGGGGTAAAAAACTGGTTTTGAGAAAACAAGGCACCAAGGTTCGGAAATGCAGGGGAAAATGGCCATTTAGCCAACTTCAAATGGCGACAGCTTTGTAAATACTGATGGTACAGCTCTAATATTTTGCAGGTACATTCTTTGGGACCTATAGACTGCAAATAAAATTGATACAGAAAATTGATTTTTTGGCAAATTGTTGGTCCTCAAGACCAGTGTCCCCCTTAACTTCGTGGGTCAATCAAGTGCAGAGCTACAGTGTGCCAGACTGTTGGTGTCAAAGCATAGGGCTGAGTGAGGGCTGCACCTTTCGTGTTCTGGTCATGCTAGTGTCAATATCAGTGGTGTTTTCAGCAGCTTCATAAGGTATATTGAGAGTTTTTTGTTGATGATGACGGTGATGAAAATTTTTCTTGTTGATAATTATTTTTAACTTTTGGGGTGTTAAGTGCCGAAGCTAACACCTGGCCTATGCAGCATGCTGTAGTGGAGGGCTACAGATTAACGTAGACCACGCAGATATCTTTAACGTGCACTAGAACCGTGATGCTCAGGCGTTTTGGTTTTTCGCTGATGATAATTCTGCTACTTTGTCATTGCACTGGCACAAACCCATACACTTGCAACTCGGTTACGGGTACATGGGTCCATAACTCGGTTATGGCGTAACTAAGATTGGTAGGTTGCCGACCTCCAGACAAGTGCACAGTGCTGTCTGACAAGGCATTGTCATTGGGTGCTTTATCATTGTTGAGATGGTACGGACGCTCGAGTAGTTCACCCAGAAGGTCTAGGGGACCCAGGAATTTATAGACACCCTTAACAGCCCCCAACACCCCCCCCCAGGGGGATTTCGACACCCCCCCGAAATCGAAATTCTGGATAAACCCCCTGAGGGGACTTGCATGACTAGGGACGTCTGGTGTAAAGATATCCACTGTGGTCTGCGCACTGCTATTGCACGACAGATGAAATTTTTATGCAAAAGCTGGCACATTGCCTGCGGAACCTTGGGTTGAATGAGAGAGAGCAGGGAAAGATGTAATTGCAAGATCTAATGGCTTAAAATGTGGCCTTACTCTTTGCCAATTCCACACTATCTATAGTTTTCCAAGAATCCTTGCACGAATAGCTCTGTGCCTAGGTTGATAGCATGTTGCCGTGGTCAGTTTGTAAAACTGACACACACGAGTGCCGAATGTCTTGGCATGCACCAGCGTGTACACTCTTGCACTTTCTTGTTTCAGAGCCCTGGCGTACCTGAGAGATTGCCCCGAGCGCGGCCCACTTCTGGAGGAACTGGACAAGAAGCTGGAGAACTTTTGCGGCACCTACATGATCCTCCCGGCTTACTTGCACGACACTGCCGAGAAACTCCGGGAGATTGTCTTCTGGGCTGTAGATGTGAGTGCACCCACCATGGCGACTCAGTGGTTAAAAGCCAACTGCACTCAAAATTAACCTCGGCCATATTTACTTTGAGCGTACAGTTTGTACCACCAGACCAACTGGGACATGACTGGTAGCCCTGTTAAATGCGTGGTTAATAAGTGCTTAAAATAGCTTCATCGCAGGCGACTCTGCACCTGCTAGTGGGTCACGCAAACAGCCATGAAGCGGAAGTGACATTCTGGCCGGCCCTACGCTTTTTCTACTGCCGGCCGGGAGAACTTTGTCCTAGGGCTGCAGTGAGGGCGAAGTGTTGTGCGCAGGATTTCTTTGGCTGGCCAGCTATGTGCGACCACTCGCTAGCCGGCTGGGCCAGCTGGAACATCAGTTCAGCCTGGCCATGATAGCCATGTTCCTCTCAATTTCGGTTTCAAAATCTCCAATTTTTGACGGTTGTTTGCACTATAGATACGCGCATTTAAGCTGTCATATTTTGTATATTGCAGTCTTTTTAGGCAGCCTATACGGAAATATAACTTGTTCAAGAGGTAGAATTTTGAGTGCTGTTGTCTTTTAAGGCGTTGTGCTGCTAAGCCCAAGGATGTGATTCGATCCCGGCCGCAACGGCCACTTTCCTGGTGGTGGCTAAAATCAGAAACGCCCCTGTGTATTGAGATTTTGTTGCACGTTAAAGATCCCCAGGTGGTCAAAATTAATCCGGAACCCTCCACTTTGGCGCGCCTCACAACCCAATTGTAGCTTCGGCGCGTTCAACCCCATACTTATAGGAGCCATGAAGACAAAATACAAGTTGGGTGTATTAGAAAGACTGTTTAGTCCTGATAACAATGATACCAATATCATCGCAATCTTCGAAAGATAACAGGAGATATTACAGAAAACGTGCGAAGCAGTCGCGACCCCCTAGCCAATTTCCCGCAACTTTTCTATGACGCCACAGAACCTTGTTTGTGCGATTGGCGGCTGCCTAAGTGACCTGTCGCGACGACACATGACTGGACATCTGTAATGGGGTCTCTAGTTCCATTTGACCTGCATCACTTGAATGCTAACGTGCAGTTAACGCACTGAAGATTATGTTTATTTGGCCCGTATGACGTCCATTCTTGCTCATAACACGTCACTGTGGCGCAAAATTTGAAAGTTTTTGAATACTTCTTGCTTTTTTTTTTCGGTAAAAAAACATCTTTTGCGGCTGTAATGGAGCTGAGTGAGATACTGAATACCTAGTTCTTTCAAATTAAACGAAGTTGTATTTTCTCTTCATGGCTGCTTTAATCCAAATTATTCATGGATGTGAGTGCGTGGTGACAACTCATCAAGCTTCTGAGTTTTCGTTCATACTTGGTCATTTTCTTGGTGTTCAAATCTTCCTAGGATTGCGTGGCAGATTTGTGACGTACTGCAACCATCAATTAGAAGCAATACTGCATTGTCTCAATCCCTGGTATGGAGCATTGATTTTTTTAGGAGAACTTGTCCTTTGGTGCTCAATTCTTGCAGCTTACCAGAGTTTCAGGTTAAAATTCTTTCCTTCTACAGATACTTGCGCTCATGTGTGTGAAGTCTGTAGTTACCAACCGGATTTTCTCGAGTTTAACTACGCTCTCTTTTGTATTCTGAGAGGAAGTTTTTATTAAGAAAAGAACTCAAATCTAAGAATGACACACATGGAAGTAAAAAGTTCTCAACATTGCAAGTAAATGTTTTAACGGCAATTTGCAAATGTCACCGGAAAGGCCTTGAAATTTCTCACAGCTTGAGAACACTGGGTCTAAGTTCAGCTCCTTCACTGCAGTGTTCGTTCGACGTCGGCATTTGGAATGTTTCCTGTAGCTTGCACCGTTTCTTCCGTTTGTCTATTTGCCAGGCATTTCAAAAGGCTCAGGTGCCGCCTGTGTCCAGCTATGGTGCAGAGTTTCAGAGGATAACCCTTGCAGCAGAAAGGTGAGGCTGCATTTTTGAAGTGTACCGTGTTGTGCTAGCTATACGCCCGCAAAAGCAGCATGCAGTACGATGGCTCTGTCTCGAAAACAGCTACAAATTTTGCCACATTTTACTAGACACGCTACAATTAAACTGTACAAAAAATAAATGATAAATGGTGTACTGGACTTGATAGACTGTTGTTAGATCCAATGACGTAAGAACAGTAACAACCCCTGATCGTTCCAAGAGTTTTATTATAGTTGCTGTGTTAAAGTGTGCACGATTAGGTTAGAGGTGGATTTCTGTACGATTCAATATCTCTCGTGTTGTACAGTGAGGCTCAGCGTGCATTTAATTCACACCTGTTGCCTTCTTTGCTGTTTCCTAATTTTTTGCTTTCTTGTAAACAGCCTGTTCTTGACCCAGTACTAAAAATAGGCTAGAAATTTACTGGGAGGGATTGCCGAGAAGAAATGCTCGATTCCCATAATGAGTGAAAAGAAATTCAGTCCCCTTCCACTCTGTGAAAAAAAAAATTGCCATTGAAGCTGGGCACCGTACAAGGAGCGTGTGAAGCAAAACATATTTGCCTTAAACAAAACATATTTGTACGAAACAAAATATATTAGCTGAATGAAGTTTAGAAGGACTACAGTTTTATTTACACGAAAAAAACATGGAGCTGTCCATTTCCCTCCTGTAAAAGTGTATGTACTGACAGCAGATGGGAATTCCATATTATTTACATCTTCACCGCAAACTACGCAGTTGTGAAAAGTAAGTGAAACTCGGCCTAATGATAGTCCTCTTAGCGGCCAATCGTCACATAAATTTGTTTCAGGAAAGCTTCGATAAAACGAGTCACAGCTGCTTTCTGTAATCACGCTCCCTCCGTAAATGGCCCTGTATTGACAGCAGATGGGAATTCTGTAATGTTTGCAACTTCACTGTGAGCCAATTTTGACCCGTAAATGAAACTCAGCATAATGGTGGTCTT
Organism: Haemaphysalis longicornis; assembly: GCA_013339765.2. NCBI lineage: Eukaryota > Metazoa > Arthropoda > Arachnida > Ixodida > Ixodidae > Haemaphysalis > Haemaphysalis longicornis. The sequence goes on from CM023453.1 coordinate 75,762,633, forward strand.
AGCAGCCAATTTCACTATGATTTTTCTTGCAAGATACCTACATTAGATAGGGAGTTACGGACCATTTCCGAGAAACGGGAGATGAGCATTTTTTTGTGTCTGTGCTGTGGGTAGACTGACGGACATCGATCACTGCCAGAGGATATCTTCACTGTAAGTAGATTGTGGCAGGACTGTTGCTGACAGTATGATTGCTGCGTGAAAAATTTTCTGAGTAATCTTTCCAGCGTTTAAGGAAGAAAAAAAGAAGTTTTATATGCCTCTTTTGGGTACTACGCAGCTACGTGATGGGAGTCGTCCACCAGAAAGTGTTTGGTGCTGTGAAGCAGTTCTGCCGTCAGGAGGACACGGAGCTTGTTGAGAAGCTCCGCCACCTTCACCTGGCCGGTTTCAGTCCGGACCAGTTCGGGGTCCGCGAATCCTTCTGCTGCCCCATGCCACGATCGGCAAGTACTCTCTTTTTTTTTCTTTCTTTCTTTCGTGCCCCTGAAGATAACGGGGGAATAACATTTTCTCTTGGGGAGGGGCTGCTGCTACACATGCGATAAGTATTGTGCTCCAAAGGCAAAAAGAGGAGTGGGCGGCTTTACGGTGAAGAAGGGATCGTCACACAGCACTTTTTTGTGTTCTGTGATGGAAAAACAAACCAATAAATCCGGCATTGTCTTTCTTTTTCTTGTGGAGCAGTCTCAGCACTGTTTGTAAGTCGTTTCTTTTAACTTTGTGTCCTACTAGTATCTCCTCTTTTTAGATTACTTGCTCCTTTAAAAACCGAAGCAGCATTGTTGTTTTACAACTTAGGGTGAACTTTCATCTGGAATTTTTTTAGGTATGATTGTCTTTAATTTTTGGTGTGATTCTGCATTAAGCAGTTTCTATTTTTACAATTCTGGTTCTCTCGGTGTATTTAACTGTATTTTTACCTTGTTGGAATCAATAGAGGCATTTTTTTTTTACCTGAGCTGGCTGTACTGGTGCAAGCAGTGCAGCATATGTTCATTTTTTTTTTACTAATTGATATCCCACCAGTAGAACTTTGCACTGGTCTGCGCGACACTGCACTAATCTGCACCAGTTCAGGTAAAAAAAAATTCCCCTAATGAGTCGCCTTTGTGGCATTTGGTGGTTTTGAAAGCAAACAAGGCACTAGGAAAAGCATATGCTTTTTAGGAGGAATGTGTTGAAATAAAAATAGTGAAGAAAGTAACATGAAAAGTGAAAAATTCTATTTTGGGTGCATAAGCATTGAGCATGGCCAGACAAGTAAGTCCTTATCATCATCAGCAGCAGCAGCAGCAGCCTATCTATGCCCTGTGCAGGGCAAAGGCCTCTCCCATTATTCTCCAATTATCCCGGTCCTGTGCTAACTGCGACCAATTTATCCCTGCAAACTTCTTGATCTCATCCGCCCAAGTCCTTAATCTTGTCTAAACTGTAGTTGAAATTCTAAGTCACTGAAAAGTGAAATGAAAAAAAATGCATGTTGAACACATTATCCAAGATGTTTACAGACCGAGTTTATGTAGTGATTGTCTGGATATGTCCCATGCACAGCTCGTCAGCCTTTTTGGTTCTTTGTGATTAGGTGCACAGCATGAGGGGGCGAGGCATGGTGAAAAGTTATTGAGCTTCAGAATGACAGCTCTCGGATGGCCTGCATCGTCTCCCTGCAGTTTTTCATGCTGCATACTTGACCTTGCAGGAATGTGTGCTAATTTTTCATTTTTTGTTGCTGGCGGATCTATAATCTCGTTGTATTTTTCACTTCCTTGACTTCCTCCTCTTGCATTCAGCAAGGTTTTCTGTGATGACCACAAAATCTAGACTTGACAAACAAAAAAAGTAGCAGGACATTTGCAAATGCTGCTTGCGCTCCTTTTAGAGGCACTGAGAATTCGACGGAATATGAGAGCCACAATTTGTAATAGCACTGCTTGTGCATTGAATTTTCTAAAGTGTGTTGTTAAGTCAGCTCACTTGGAGCACAATTTGTGACTTTTTGCGTCATTGTTGTTTTGCTTGCTTCATTCAAGAGCTTAGCTATTGGTTGCGACGTTGTTAGATGACGCAGCAGAATTTTGGTTAATTATTTGGCTAGGTTTGATCGTGACATTCTAACCTCTGTATTGCATTCAACTTGGTGGGCTGAATAGCTAATACCGTACTTCCTTTGCCAAAAATGTCCTTTTGCTTTCACGGTTCTGTTATACTATAGAAGATTTCCCCTTCGCTTTGCCTTGCTATCTTTGTGCACAGGTTCACTGTATTGGTCTTTCACTGTAAGTAGAATTGCAGCTGTTTGCATAGGTAAGCTACTAGTGAACACATTGTGAATCAGCCTAGTGTGAACATTGTAAACAAGCACTTAGTGGCAGCAGAGGCAAGGTGCTACTGAAATTTCCAGGGTTACCTTTTTGTTCATTTCTTCAACACCTTTCCTTGGCGGTCCTAGCTTTCGCGGCGTGTTTTGAGAGTTGTGCCGACTTCATCGTGTTCATTTCTGCTCCTTCCTTCTAGATTGTGGAGCTTGCATCGCTGGACTCGAAAGTTACACCCCTTGAGAAGCTGTGGTGCTTGAAGACTACACTGGTAACTAACGCCTCCTCTGTCTCATTTGAAGTGGTGCACCTACTCTCCCAAGTACCAAATGCGGGGCTCATAGATATTGAAAAATAATGAAATATAAATAAACTAGTGGGTTTCGGTGTAACAGGCGCATTCTCTACACACCTCAATGCAAATGTCAAGTAAAAGGAAAACTAAGTTTTCTTTTCCAGGTCCTTTTCTTTTTTTTTTCACCCAGCTGGGAAAAGGATATTGCTTGAAATAAATTCCCATGTTTCTTTGAGGAAACACACAAAAGTGTTTCGATTGCCTAAGAGGCAGCTTTGTCAGCTGATCTACATGCATTTTTTGAAGGAGAAAAGGGTTTTCAAAGGCGCCATGTGACTTGAACCATATTCATACCAACTTGGTGACGTTGTCTGTCTCGGCAATGTATTCAAGAGATTACAGGGCTGAATTTATTGAATTAAGAATGTTTTTAACATGTAGAAACTGTGCAGGAAAGACTAAAAGTCTACATTATGGTGAAATAGGTAGGAACTAAAGCATGGAAATGCAATGCCAAGTACTCAAATAGTATGTTATAAGTATTGAACAATACAAAGCTGATGCAATTAAGGGTTCTACAAATTCACTCTGCATCCTTCAAAAACCAGTTGTAGAATGCTGCCATCTTCACTAACATTCATGAAGATTTCAATTCTTGATGAGTTTGGCAGTTAGTGTTGCCATTTCCACTTGGTCAATGAACGCACTCACATAATGGGTGCATTTACTGCGTTAGCCACAAAAATGTTTTATTAACGTGTAAGAATTCTTTGCCAAGCACCCCAGCACCCCATCCATGTAATGCCTTGTATTTTCACAAAAGTGCTTATTGGGTATGTTTGCAGATGTAATCGTTATAGTAGCACTAACATAGATAATTGGTTTGAAGGAAACTTTTAGAAAACTAAAAAATTAAACACATAAAAAGCTGCAAAATCAAAATTACCCTCAAAAGATGATGGCAACAATAGAAAAACCTAGAAAAAACACAAACTGAACAATGAAGAAAAAAAAAACATGCAAAAGCACCAATCGCGTGATGCCCTGCATCTGCACAAAAATGCATGATTGGCGAAGTTAACACATGTAATTGCTATGATAGTGTAAACAGATATACGTACTCGGGCAAACAAAACAATTCAAATTAAGGAGAACAGACATAGGATTGCTTACTCATTAATAGACAGTGCTTGGAATTTCTGTAAATATTTTTTGACTCTTGCAAAATAAACACATGCCCCATTTTCATCCATAAAAATGCACGCCAAAGCCGTGGTTTACTGAATGCTGCCACTGCATCGTTTTTTGCTGGAATGCAGCCACATTATTGAAGTCGCCTTTCCCCTGGCAGGCACAATGCCTGTTATCTGATACCCTTCAGCACTGTGCGTCATGGCGTTTGACCTTGAATGCTGATAGTGCAATTCGCTCACAATGAGTGAACGTAGGTAACTCTTTGTATAGGAAGTATTCAGTTATATAATTTAGCAATTTGGTTCCTGGTGTTGGAGTGGCTCCTATGCGCAGTCGAAGCTGGTTGTGGAATGGTTCCTTTTAAAGGTGTGTCTTCGCAATACAGGATGATGGATCTGCATGATTTCATTTTTAAGCAGTGTAAAATTCAGTGTAATTTAGCAAGATTGCCCTTGCTGTGTGCTAGGAGATGCAAAGTTGCGATTTAACCGAATAAATGTGCGAATGCTTACAATGCCCAATAAACGCACTCTGAATGTTCGTCAATTTTTCGGGGAGTAGGAAGGTGTGTTCATTATGCGAGTAGATGCTGTATACAATTTTATGGCGAGCTCGAAAAGAGTTTGGAACACCCTGTTTGCGAATCAGTGCAGCTCCGAAGCATCGGTGAGATCTCCTTTCATTTTTGCTCCAAACTATTCGCAGTAATTTTGTTTGCCCTCACTTTATTAACAGCGGAGCTGTTTAAACTTGAGCTCTGGCCATGCTGAAGGTTAACAGATAACTCCGCTCGGTGAAGTGGAGAGGGGGAAATTCTAGACGAAGAAGTGCGAGGGAAAGTGGCGAGCAGGCAAGGAGCCCAAGAGCAGGTGTTGTGAGTGCACGCCTTTAGAAAAACGCTTCCCGTGGTCAGAATGAAACCCGAATCCCTCGCGTTATGAAACCAGCGTCTATTCGATTGCGCTGTCATCCCATTCAGGGCACTCAGCATTTCCTTTGGGTTGAAAGCGTGGGCTTTGGCTTCGGACTTTGGCAGTTTCGGCCGTGGCTGAATTTTTTTATGACAAGGACAAAAAAATGAGTAGCTGAAGGAGACTTAGAATGCTGTTGTCACTTGCATTGCAGAAGGTGCTCTCGGAAGAGATCTACAATTCCGATGCCCACAGCTGTGCACGTCTGAAGAATCCACATGGTGAGGCTGTTTTCGGACTACGTCGCATTGCGGCACCGTAGTATTTTTCTGCTGAGCTGACTTCTGTATGGGTGAATTTCGTATTTTCTAAAATGAAGCTTCTGGTACGAGTCCCCCAAAATTTAGCTAGTCTGCCATTGTGGCCAGTTTTCTATTACAACGGCTGGTTTTCGAAGTAGTGAAAAAAACAGCACCCTGTTATTGAACCCGTGAAGTTCGCCACCGAGAGATTTTTAAGAAAGGTATTGCAGTTCGAATTATTTTTTTATACCTAATTATTAATTTTGTTTTTCTTGACTGAATAAGCTATTTTTTTTTTTGAACTGAAGATGAAAATACCTAGAAAAGCTTTTTCAGGTAGAAAGGTAAAAAAAATGGGTAAGAAAAAGGCAACAAAACGGGAAGTAAGTCTTTAGAAAAAAGTTTTAATTGTAATTGTGGTGCTGTACACCTCGTTATAACGAAGTAGTATCGGGACAGTAATTCAGTTCGTTATATCCAATATTCGTTGTAAAAGTAGAGTTAAAATCGGATCAAACCAATCGGCAATCTGGCTTTCGCCAAAATCCTTGATACAGAAAAACATCAAGATTTGAATCTTCTATAAACAAGATAACCCTTACATTTCTCCTTGTGGCATTTCAAGCTCAATGAACCAGAACCTGAAGCATTAAATTACAACAGAACCGAGTTCACTTGACAAAACAGACCTGCGTTTTTATTTTTTCGAGGAAGGATGTGGTTTTCGTCTGGTGGCTATTCACAGCACTGAGCAGGAAGAAGTTTTCCGCAGTGTCCACGAACAAAAAAAAAAGGGCCGTTGTACTCCTGCAGTTTTGGATGCGGGGAGTTTTTCCAAGTAGCTTCTCAGCCTACTGGTCAAATATTACTTTTTTTATATCTAATATTGAGCGCAGCTCTCATGGTTTCCGTTTCGTTATAAAAAGATAATTGTCATTGAAATAAAGCGTGACCAACCAAAGTTTGTATTTAGTTCGCTATAGCCGATAATTTGATGTATCAGTGTTCGCTATAACGAGGTTCAACTGTATGTAAAATTAGAAGGCACTGCAGTTGGCCAGTGCACTTTGCGCTCGCCCGATGGCTATCATTAAAGGGACACTGAAGTGATATGTAAACATTGCGGGATTACTAGCGCAAATTGTAGTCCGGAGTCCCCAGGCCATGTTTCGACCACTCTAGGCGCGTTTACGCGATTTTATTTAGTAGAAAAACTAATTCGAAAATGCTGTCCTCCTCTCTTTACGCTCGCCCATTTTCTGTGGCGTTTTCGTGTGACGTCAGGAGGGGATGAGCTGGCAATTGGCTGCGCCACGGCTGCGCTACTGCACGGCTCCCCGGCCGACAGAGTCAGTCGGCCCAGCGTTTCGTCCGCCGGCCGCCGGCAGGTCGTCGCAATCAAGGAGGTTAAAAAAAATTGCTTGGTCGCAATTCGTTCGCTTAGTGAAACGAAGCCAGGACACGTTTGTGAATGGAAGAATGTGCCTTTCTTTACTTGGTTTGTTTGTACACTGTATCTAGCTCCAAGTCAAGTTCGCTTCACACAAGTGCTGCACAAGCGCACATGCGACGCTTCGCTGACTGGTACGCCAGTAGGAAAATATAAGGCCTCTTGAAGGCGGAGAAGAGTCAGCGAAGTCAATATAGGTACTAAGGAAATAAAATCAACTGATATTTTTACCGTACCAGCGTAAAACTAGGGCGCGGGAAGCACTTTTTTGCGCTGGGCGAACAAGCACAGCGGTCAGCAGCACGACTACGCATCTGCGAACGCTTTTCCGTCTACGAAATGCAATTGCTAGACGTGAGCTACTGTGGAAACTCGGGCGCCTCTTACTGCACGATCGCAGTACAACAAATAGTCACCTAGCTGCTTGAAATGCCAAAACTAAATAAAAGTGTAAACCGGTTGTACAATATAACCCTATATTAGCAAATCCTTCGCGTCCCGCTCCGTGGCTCAGTAGTCTGAGGCGCTGGGTATGTCACCGCAAATGTTTTGCAAGTCATGAGTTCGAATCCCCGCGGGTACGTGCTTTTTTTTTTTGTAAGTTAACTTTTTTGTTTCCGCCGATGTTTTCTATACTGAGTTCACCTTTTTTTGGGCCGCAAACGTTCATGGCTACACGAACTAGTTCACAAAACGCGCGCAGGCTGTCACATGCATGGCGCGCTAGCGAGTTCTCGTTGGCGTGCTGTTGCCATAAGCACCGACTGCTTGCAGGCAGTGGGCACAGGCCAGAATGAACAGACCCTTGGCCTGGTGCGAACACGCTTTTTACGATACAGGCCATGAGGGAGGCAAGCTCCAATTATGGGGGAAAAGCGCATGACATTGGGCATCTACGGGTACGCGGAGGGCGTTCATGCACTGCGTAGGTTTCGGCTAGTGAATGCTACGATTCCAAGCCGTCCTAGGAGGCTTATCCTTTATGCATTTTTACAGCTGACAACATGGCAGAAGCGCGGTACGATGATTACTGAGTCATTGAGAATGCCCATCCAACAACGCCACCGGTTGTGTTTTACAGAACCGAAACCGAAACCGAAACTTGTTTGGTTGCTCACCTTGGGCATCGTCCAATCACGGTGCCCGCTCCTCCTAACGCACAGCTTTAGTTGGTGCGGCCGCCGCAAACCGCGCATGGTAGTTTTTCCTTCTTTCGCGCTTTGTAAAATAATTACCGATTTGTCAATCGTAAAAACGATGAAAAGTGTGCTAATTTGAGCCAGTCTACACAGTGCAAGCAAAAACGGGAGCTTGACAAATTCACTTCAGTGTCCCTTTAATGCCAAAGGGACCTTGCTGAGGTCCACAGATGGCAGACTAGCCAAATTTCTGGGGACTATACCTTGGAGGTGTGCTCACTTACTCCCGGACTACCGTATAAACCGGAATATAGATCGAGTTTTTAAAAAAAAATCCGCACAAAAGTCGCCCCTCGTCTTATATAGCGGTCATTGGCAGAATGTAAATCGTTGTCTGGCAACAATGTGCAAGCGTAGTCCGTCGCCAATCGCCGTTCGTGTCGGACTGCTCTCTCGCTCTATCAGGCCTTTATTTGATTTCGCTTTTCTCTAGTTTTTCGTCTTTTACTCGTCTATTATGCATGCGTGCGTACATTTCTGTACGTCTCTGTTCCGAGATGAGTGGCGGCAGTCGACGCCAGTTCACCGCGCGTTTAAGCTGGCGCGATGCCGTCACCGAGCAGAATTGGGAATATGGCGGCGTAACGCCAGTTAGGCGTTTCAGAGAAAAGTGTGCGGTACTGGCCGAGCCAGAAAGCTAAGCTGTGCGCGTGCAAACCCGAAACCGATCGTTCTGTGGACGTCAAGCGGTGCACCCCCAAGTTGGAGAAACAAAGTGGCGGACTTCGTCCGGGACAACTTCGCTCAGATTGCTCCGGAGGCCATGCGGCGGACCGGCTCCGCGAACAATGAGTGGATAGCCGGCGACAACAAAAGACCCTATACGGGCCGGTTGCGACCGTGTCAAGCTGGGTGTCTTCTCTGGGCAGTCGCTGCCCCCGACGACATGTGTACTTGAGCGTTCAGGAAGTGCTCCATCAGTAATGCGCCTGACTTTCATGGAAGATGACAGTGCGAAGCAGTCATCCTCGGACGACTCTGAGAGCTCGGACGAGTGACTTCGGCAGGCATAGTGAGTGGCAGTGACAGACGGGCATCGAAAAATAATATGACATTGTGAGTGGCGCTTCTGTGCAAATTATTTTTTTGTCAAACTTTTCCCACCTCAAGGTAGGGGTTCGACCTATATACCGGGTTCGACCTATAATCCGGTTATACGGTACTCGTAGGAGTGTGGCCCTCTTCCCCCCGCTTTGCCCCTACCTGCGTTAACTGTTAAAGGGATCCTGCAACACTTACCATCAACTACTCGGAATGAATTTTGGGGTAAAGTCTATTGTCCCAGCAATCTCCTCCCGCAAGAATTATGAAAATCCGTTCCCTATCACTGAAACTACGCGCGATAAAAAATCGCGCATAAATGTTCCCTCTCAACTCAACCACAGACAACGCGATGAAAGCTGCGCGCTCTCTCCCAGAGAGGGGGGCAGCGCGTGGCATTCTGGTTCGGCGGCCTCCGATCTGTCACAGGCCGGGGAGTTTCGTCCTTTTCCCCGCAATGTAGACGGGTCTATTTCCGGTCTGGTGCCACAAAAAAGCAGGCATAGTGGCCTGCTCGCAAGCAAGCGCTCAGGCTGGTAGGGCATTTTTTGGAGCAATAAACGTTTGTTGTCGAGTGGGCTCGTTGAAAGTGGAATATTTAGTTCGTCACTCAAACTATGCGCGCACTTAAAACAAAAGAAACACCAAAAGCATGCGGACAGGTTCAGACATAGAAGAGGTTCATACACAGCGCCGACGACAGCTGATCGTCACAGGAAATGCTAGAATTTAGCCGCGAAGTTGACCGGCGACAGCCAATAGGACAGCCAGGACAGCCATGGCCCAATTGACGTCGCAGAGGCCATGCCAGGGGTGCATAATTATGAGAATTGAAGAGAGAGCGGTCGGTTTTTCCTCGTCTTTCACGGTGATTTGCGCGCTTACCGCTTCACATGCACGTGTAATATTTGGCTCGGGTGTTCCTGGAAGTCTTATCTAAACTTCGCGCAGGTTTACTTGCACTGCACGAAGAGTGTTGCAGGGTCCCTTTAACTGCCGAGTGATTGCTGATGCTTTCCTGTTGTGGCCCATGCAGAGAGCATGCACCTGACGTCCGACGACCTGATCCCCATCCTGGCCAGCCTGATTGTCAAGTGCAAGCTGCCGTACCTGGAGAGTGACCTGTACTACATTCAGAACTTCAGCTGGCACCTGCCGGAGAAGGACATGCTGGGGTGAGCCACGACTCGGACTGCTGTGGTTGCGCTCCATTGCTGTACAACGAGTGAATTTCCGGGCAAAACGAGCAAATCGTGCACAGCAGTGGACATGCGAGAACATATATCATGACTAATAATCATTGCACAAAAAAAAAGTAGAAGGGAAAAAAGTATGGAAGCACAACATCAGTGACCACTAGCTAGCAGTCCTCTGTGCACTATCACCTAGCGTGCCCAAAGTAGTGATACAAATTGTCCGGAGCACGGTGTAAGATATACTTTTAGGTGTGGACACAGCAGCCCAAAAATCTATCAAATAGAGTTGGTGGCGCCGTGGCGCCGCGCGTGGACCTTTGATTGAAAGGACATCTGGTGGCAGAACTCTTAACTAAGCTTCGAAGCGACCGAGGCTTCAAGTGACTTGAACAACGACTGTCCGAAGCCAGGTGGTTCGCAGGCACCAGCGGCATGCGTGCTGCTCACCGGGTGAGCTCACACAATGCGATCTTAACACGTAATTTATTGCATTGTTTAAACAGCTGCGAGATTTCGGGCGCCGTAAGTTCATTAAGACGCGCGCGCAGCTCCTCAGAACATTGGACACCGGCAGTGAGTTTGACAACATCTATTCGTCTCCGCTGCTTCGTGCATGGACTTATCCCAGTTGTACAACGTCATTTACGATGAAGAAACATCAGCGTACTCGCTGCCAGTTTAATCCAGTTCACAAACTTCTTACTTTCCTTGTATGTCAAGGCGTTGTTCCGGCAGCGGACGCTTTCTTTTGCCGCTGCTTGTATGGAGTAGCTTGGTGGGCTTTAGCCATCGGTAAAGTCAACGACACTGCATCGTTTGCGAGCGCGCACCTCTTTGACATTCAGTAATACATCCCCTCAAAGCACCAAACAGAACCCTTTTGGGCAACAGCACTCTCAGAAAAATGCTGACCGCAAGAAGCATCATTTTCTGTTGGGGATGGCTGCAGAGCACGCATTCATTCGTTTAGGATCGCAGGTAACATTAATTACTGTCACGTTTTCTTGACATTTGTTTCAGTGTGTACTCCATAAAACATTTGCACCCCATTTTTTTGTGGCACAAGCATAAAAAGCGCAGCATAAAATCTCATTGGTGTGAGCGCTCAACGGCTACCGCGGCACACATTCCTTTCGGTTTAGTGTTTTATACCTTCCTTTGATTGTTACCGACTCAAAACACATGCTTAGAACACGTTGAAACACTGGGGCGAGCGCAAAGGCTTTCGCACGGCTTTCTTCAAATTATCGTCTGCACCGCCGGCCAGCGGAACCAGGCAAGCTGCGGCTAGCAGAAATCGACGAGCAGACGACCGGTTACGGAAGCTGCCGGGAAGGCCCGACAAGGAGCCAAAGGGATCCGAACACCTCCGAGTGGGCGGCGCTCGGGCAGCTTCTTTTCTCTGGCGCTGGAGGGCGCTGCAATCAACGGTCTCAGCGGCACCAGTTTGGCGACTTTATCAAAACGAAGAGCACACGTACGTTTTGTAAGCTGTGTCCTCACCTAATAATATATCTTACACCGTGGTCCGGAATAATTGTATATTACACTCCTGAACCAAAATTGCTGATGAAGGAGGCAGACTGCCGTGAGCCATGTTGCGCACTTTTTAAAAGTAGGAATAAGTTTCGTTTGGCCTCTGTGCCACGTTGGTTCAGTGTCTTTGCAAGGCTATGAGACTGTTGGCACATAACTGTTGCCGCTTTCATGTAGGTATACCCTGGTTACGTTCCAAGCTGCCAAGGAGTTTCTGAGGCAGCAGGACACGTCACACCTGAAGCCGTCGGGCATCACCATGAAGCACGAGGTACGACATTCAGGTGTAAAATGAACTCACATCAATGAAGGGTTTTTTTGTCTTGAGTTGGAATTGGGTGTACGCTGCATCCCCAGTTGTCTACTGAAGCTAGACTTTTGCTCATTGGCTTTGCCAGCGCTGTTAATGAAATTTTGGGTGAAAAAAAACTTGACAGAGCTTCCCGATAGCAATCGTTGCGATCATTAGTGGGAATTCTGGCAGCGTAATACACGCTTACATTTCTCGCTGGAAGTTGGACCCATGTCAACTATACTATAAAACACAATGTAAATGTATTTACATTCAAAACCTGCGGTTATTGTAAAGAAGCTGGCCCAATTTCACATATGCCCCTGAGAAAGTGCATGGTGGTAAGGGTGTTTGCTTATGGTACAGCAACAACTATATTTAGGGATAGCTGCCATTTAAAATGCCGTGTGAATGCAGAGCCAATGCCAACGAAAGAAAAGGAGGAAAGAAAAAGTATAGTAAGTAGTGTAGGCACTTGCTCCACAAACCGAAATGTTCGACCTTTCTGAACCAGGTTGAAATGAGGGCGCAGTGGAATTTAACGGCTTCAAATGCTAAGTGTCATTGTTCGTCTAGGAGTGTGAGCCCATGCGTGGCACTTAATGGCATTTAGAAATCTTCAGACTGGGTTTACCCAGCTTTGTAATTCTTTTTAGAAAAGTTACAGCACAAACAAGATGAGACGAAAGAGTGTACATAAAGGGGGAACAAAGGAGGGGCTCATTTTAAAGCGAAGCTTTTGTGTCCTCACTGATGCCGCTGTAGCCAGTATGCCCTGCAGGAAAGCCAACTTTTTCTGAAGATGATGACGAATGATCATAGGTGAAGTGAAAGAAAAAAAAAAACTCTTCCCGTGGCTGGTATCAAACCTGGATCCCTCGTGTTATGAAGCCGGCGTCCATCTCATTACTCCATTGCGACATGGTCGAAGTGAACGCCAAGCAGCCGTACACCCCCAACCCAAACGTTAGGCCACTGAACAGGCATTCTAGAAAAGTGGTGCGTACCTCCAGAGTAGCACATACTCGCATGTGGGACTGGCCAACCAAAAAATCCATCACGAGAAAGCTTCGCGCTCAGCCATCGTCGTCGTTAGACGGAGGGGTGCATGATTTTGTGTTGTGTGCTGCGCAGATAACACCGATGGAGCTGATGCAAGTGACCGCCCGACTTCAGATAAGCGAGAAGAAAACGAAGACCGACACTGATAGCAGCGGTGACGAGCTCTCCAGAACCACATCAGCAGCCCCCAAAAGCCGGCGTTCCATCGACAGGCAACTCGAACAGGCCGCCAAGCTCATCGCAGCCTCCACTTCAGAGTTCCACCAAACGGAAACAGAAGGTGTGTGCGACGAATCGTGACTGTGTCTACGAAGTTGAGATATTTGAGAAATAGCTTTTAAAAAATCAAAATTCGAGCGTTTACTGCGCTGACGCAGTGCAGGCAATGAGAGGCGCCTAGTGGAGGGCTGCGGATTAATTGTGACCACCTGGGGATCTTTAACGTGCGCCAAAATCTCGGACAGACAGGCGTTTTCGCTTTTGGCCTCCATCAGAATAGCAGCCACCGCAGCCGGGATCGAACTTGCGTCCTTGGGCTGAGCAGTACAGTGCTTTAGCCACTGCGCTACCATAACGGGTGAATTTAAAGAAATTACTGTGCAATACATAGACACGATGAGGTAGACATTTACCAATGACATCTTTCTTCTGTTCTTCTTCCATGTGGGCGTCCAGTGAACTTGAACGTAAGCATAATCCGAGACTCCTAAACTGTATTTTTACCGTGGACTTCATTAGATTTTTACACGTATTCCGTTCCCTTTTGCCCCAGAAAAGAGGACGATGGCAAGATTCTTCTGCTGGGTTCCAGATGGGTTAGGGGAAAGGGTTGGGGTGGTATGAAAGAGGTTATATGTTTATACTTCACAGAATACTGTTGGACAAATGATACTGACCATCGACGTCTTTTTACTCATTGCAAAATATATGAGCACTAAGTTTCTATATAAACTGCAGAGCAGTTTAGGGCCGCACCTTGTCGTCGTAGCTCGCTCTGTGGACCCAAGTAGAGCCGGTGTTCTGGCGTAGCGGCTGTCGTTGCGGCGTAACCCAGAGGCTTCGAAAGCCAAGTGTTTTGAAGCTCGTGAACCACTGGCGCTTGTCCTACATCTCCCCGTTGTTTAGTGCAAAGAATACTGTGGGTACATTTGAGGCAAAATATATGTAATTAACTGCTAGCGCCCGCATTCATTTCATTAGGAACACTCGTTTGGTTGGTTTTTACGATAGTAAGCGATAAAAAGTGGCAGTGCAACGCCGGCACGTGCGGGAGGAAAAGCAAGCACAAAAAGAACAGAACTCCCGCTGGCGCAGTTTAAGGCAGGGGGCGTGTGAGCACTGCGAAGGAGGGGAATTTAAATTTGCATTGGGTGGTAGCAGTGAGCAGATAACGGCGGTACAGCCCATTATGGCGAATCACTGCTCTGCACTTCCGACAGCCAGTTAGGTAATGAGCGAAACGCCATTGAGCGAAACGCCTTAATTTTTTCTGAAAATTTATGGAGTGCACCCAAAAAATATACAGTGCACCCACATCTGGTAAATGCCTGACAAAGAATTAAGTGCGTGCTACCATACAAGTGGCGTGTAATATTGAACATAACTGGCATTCAGTGGTGAATCTGTCAACTTCATTCCCTATATACATTCGAGCCCACTTATAATGAATTCGACTGCTGTGCTGAATTTGTTCGTCATATTTGAAGATCATTAAAGGTTTAATAAACACTTTCCGTACTGCGGCATGCACACGGTGGGCGCACTGATGCGGTCGCGGACATTGCCTGGATGGCGCGTGATGATAACAGGGCGCTGCCTGCAGCCATGAAACGAAGTTAGCTGCTCGCCTGCTGGAATGGAACTCTCGGCCTAAAAAGAAGTTAGGCAAACAGAAAAATAGCTCATAGTATATGCATGAATGTTCTATGAATTGCCATTGGGGCCGTTGCGCTTCCTGGTCGATGGGTTGGCATTGATCTTGGAGCTTAGGATCTTCTCTCTGCCTTTAAAAATTACAGCGATTGTTGACTTGGGCATCTACTTTTTATACAGGTGACAGTTTTTGCTCCCTGCATAAGATTGTTCACATTGTCCAAAGAAAACAACTGACGGCTCCTCAGTGGCACTCGATGCGTTTTGGATTCATGGCATGCGTTTCAGGTTGCTTCCTGTTATTTTTTTCCACTTTTCTCTCGGCCAAAATGGAGAGGAAAGCGGTAGCAAGCATGAAAGGGGACTGCCGAAATTTTTACGTAGCTAATTTTGTGGCCTTCCAAAATCCCTTCTGCCGATTTGTCCGCCCGCAGACAGGCTGGATGAGAGAAACACGTGCCTCGCAGGTATTGGCACAGAGCCAACATGAACCCGCGATGACTGTGTCCTTTTTTGCGTGCATTTTCTTTCCCTCTGGTTTTCTTTTGCTGGCTGCAATCAGTTCTGTTGGAAAAGGGTGCTCCCTGCGCAGTTCATTTGATGCTTCGCGTTCACCAAGCGTCGACTGTGAACATCAGTGGCCGATCATTCGCTGTACCCAAGTTGCACCCTCGCGCCAGTTCGTTATATCTGAAAGAAAATGCCATTGCCTCTGTACATGCTGTGACAGTCATGCCGCGTTTGTTCATTGTAACTGAGCGTTCATTATAACTGCGGCCGTTTACAAGTGGGCTCGACTGTACTACCATTCCGTTATGCCTGCAGGGTAGGTTCAGCAGTTTGATCCGCATATTCTTTTTTTCGCGCATGTGACACTACAATCATGTCCTTTGAGCTGTACGACACTAAGGATCTAGTACTATCGCAGCATATGGAAATTTTGATGCTAGAACGGCGAGGAGCTTGTGTGGCGGAAAAGCCGGCATCGGTGCTGTGACGCGAAATTTTGATTGGCAGATAAGGTTATAATGAATGTGAGTCGCATGGAGGAGTGGAAGCTTTCCGTTGTGGGTCCACAAAGTGGCACAGCGATCCCGTCATCGTTGTTTGTTTGCTTACCGTACTTACCCGATTCTAACGCGCCCCCGATTCTAACGCGCACCCGATTTTCCAGGCAAAAAAAAAAAATCGAAAAAACTTGCACCTCCGATTGTAACGCGCACGGAACTTTGTGACCCAGACAAACGAGTGCGAGAGAAATGGAGGATTTATTTCCAGAAGTAATCTCGCTCATCTCACTCCTCGTCGCTTTCCGCTGACCACATTATCTCGTCCTCAGTGCCGTCAAGAGCGTTCGCGATGCCACACTTCTGAACGAACGTTCAACCATGGTCGATGGGATCGTGGCCCACGCCTCGCACGCCCATCCCGCGAGCTTCTCCAGAGGCGCACGCTTCAGCCGACCGCTCGTTTTGAACGCGTGAGAGCCGCTGCTGCCATTGCTGTTATCAAGCGCGCAAGTGGAACGATTTGACGATTTGTGTGTGAACGCCGATGAAAAAGCCTAGGCGCCTATGCTTCCTGCGTTCGAAAAATTGTTGCTAAAGGCTTTGGCGCCATCTTGAGATGGCGATGGCGATGGGTGGGACGAAATTTCCGCTGTTTCGGCAGTTTCGGTTTCATATCCGATTCTAACGCGCATGCGATTTTTCGGCCTATTTTTCCGGAAAAAAGGTGCGCGTTAGAATCGGGTAATTACGGTAATTTGAGTTTTCATTTTTTTTTTTCTTTAAGCCCAGAATCTTTCTCTGGAGCTTCTTTTTCAGTTGGACGTCTGCTATTAACAGCCGCTGGCTTAAAGATCCAGTATCTGTCTTTGAAGCTGTCAATTTGACTAGACGGATCTAAAGAACTTTCCGTAGTGCCTGGTTTGGTTGAATGCCGCCAGTGATTTACGAAAACTGCCATGCTGCTGTGGTTCGAGGCAAGCAGCTGGGCGTGGATATCCGTTTTTGGAAGATGAGGCAAGCAAGCTGTGGTTAAGGCACCGACCTGCATTGTTCGCCTTTCTTAGATGCTGCAAAAATAAAAAAATAAAGTTGGCATTTCACGAGTTCTCCGTGGATCTAAGAGGCACTCTGAATGGAACACACCAGATACAGGTGATCCTGTGTAAGAAAAAAAAAGTGATGTCCACCAGAAATGCAGTGCCTCCGAAATGCAGCTGTGCCTCCGACGAATGGATAAACACGACAAAGTTTGTGCGTGACATTGAAACATTGTTCCGATTTTGATACACTGTTACTATCTCTGTGCACAGAACTCCAAGGGCTGTTAAAGAATGGCGACGACAGTGGCAAGGCTAGCATCGGGTAAGGGCCTGTCAAACTTTAACTTCACCGGTAGCCTTAAACTGTTTGCTGGTCTTAACTCCGCTTCTGCCCTCCCCCCCTTTTTTTTGTTTCCACAGGGACTTCCTGATGGGTCTGCAAGATTCACTGGGTGTGACATACGGGAAGCTGTGAACTCTTTCATCACCTATCAACTATGATGGATTCCTTGTCGATGTTTTTTTCCTCCGTCGCCCAATTTTTCAATCTCCGATGCCTTTTCTTTGAACTTTCCATGTTTAAATTATCTACTGAATCGCAGTGTCTACCTGCGAAGTGTCAACCTTCTTGGTTAAATGTACAAAACTTTTTTAAACATAACGAGCAATTATACAGCTTATATTATACTTTTTTTGTTGTTGGTGAACCTTGCCACGAGCTGCCATGCACGCATTAACTTCTTGCTGTATACACCGCCACTAAAATTGAATTCTCAGAATTGCCCTCAAATGAACTGTTGTGCAGCTCTTCTGTTGCTCATATTGAATGTTAAAGAGCTGGTATGTGCACTCAAACCTGATTAAAAGAAATAATTTGAGGTGAAAGCCGCGTATGTCCTTTTAAAAGAAAAAGCGGTGGCGTCGTCATCCGCGACCAAGAGATGGTCATAAAAATTATCAAGCACGTGGGGCTACAAGTTTTTGACTGCATGCAGGCAGTCTTGAGCATGTGATTTTTTGTTTGTTTATTAACAGTTTTGAGAACGTGTACTTTACTGTGCGCTTGCAGGACAAAAGTGCTGAAATATTCATCACGCCCTGTGAAAGAGGTCAGTGTGATGTCTACTTGTGCAGTCTATTTTCACGTTTCCGTTTTAATGTTCCACGCGAGACAATTTAGTCAGCACACTCATTGATCAGCAATTTATGGTATTTCTGTATTTTTTTAATTGCAAGCACGCAAATTGGGATGGAGATGTACAAGCTCTACCGATTTGCTGGCCAGTTAAAGGCCAGGAAAATGCAATAAGTGTTTCTGCTCCACCATAAGTAATTCAAAGAACAGTGTACTGATGGCATCCTGCTTACCATTTGAGGTGGCTAAATATAGGATGAATTTGGGCCTACACATGGGTGTGAAATCACAATATCTGACTAATGTTTAGTAAAGACAATAAAACTAAATCTGTTGTGAACGGGGGCAGATATTGTTGATGCCGAGATCAGTTTTGTTGTTGATGCTGTTTGAACAAGACAGGGACACTGAAGCTAACAGTAAATCACAAACACCAGGCCAAGCTTTTTCTCTTGTTGGGATAACCACTGTTGTGTTGATGATTTCTTTTTTTAATCCTGTAAGTGCGAGTACTGCAACGTTGGTTTTGTTGCGTGTCATGCTCGTTGAATTACTGCTACAGTTTGAGCTTCAACGAATGTATTTACATTTTGTTGTGTTGTGCCGAAAGTGTGATACGTGTGATGCCATCCACAACGCTAATTCCGTGATATCACCCGTGCTGTTCGTAGTAGTTCTGGAGTTGATAATACATTGTGATTGACACAGTAGCAACGATCGCTAAAACAGCAAAAAGAAATAATTTGCGGCTCTGTAAACAGTCCACTACCATTGTTTATTTCAGTTCGACATTGGGAAGCAAAGCTGTTGAATTGGTGCTTGCTGTCACATTGTGTCTTGGTCTGTAGCTTCTAAACAATTTTATTCTTTTCAGATAAGTGTCTCTTCTGTGCAGCGACATTATAAACGGTATAAAACTCGACTCAAATCATATCAGTGCATATCGTTAATCTTTTATCAACCATTTACAAAACATCTTGTTCATGTATGAAAATAAACTGTGCCGCAGCCCTCCCCTTGCAACGAATGTTCTTGTGCTTCCGTGCCATTTTTTTTTTCTCAAATGGGGTGTAAAATTGCTTTTTGAGAAAACTTTGACCGCCAACTTCGTTGCCAGCACCTTGTGCCAGTGATGTTCACGTGTCCCATCGTTGCGTTGGATTACATTTAGCACAGAACGCTATTACTTTTACTACTGTGAAGTGTGTCCTATTTATTAAGCAATCCTTTGAGACAGGACAATATGGTACTATTGTTCCACAAGATTTTGTCTCCGGCGAGCTGTGCACATTGGACACTGGCACTGTTAGAGGGAAAACAACCTTTTAAACGCTTGAAGCAAATGTTTGTTTCTTCAAAGCAACCAACGAGTTGTCATCACTCTGCCAGCACGTATGCGGTGCCTTGAATAACACGAAACGTGAGAAAATGGCAATTAATACCGAAGCAAGTAAGCAAGTCTTTCCAAAAGAGGTCGCGCCAGAACTGAACATTCAAGCCTCTGGGTCATTCATTCTTTCTTAGGGGGGGTTTCCATCAGCTGTCCCGCTTCTTAAGGTGGCATTCGACGTTGCCAGCGTAGCACACCACCAACAGGGAATCCCCCGGGAACTTGAACTGCTCTTGTGCAGCACACCGAAAACACTCCAACACGACACACACTTCCCTACTGCACAGTCCCGTGGGCTGCCCTGTGAGCATCCAACGTTGCTTTCCGTTCAAAGTACCGTGCCACCGCTTCGTCCAGCTTGTCCCCAACAGTTCTTTTCTGGAAGAGAGCTTGCCAGTCCTTGACCACCACTTTTGTGGGAGCCTCCCTTGCCGCGTCTTCTTTCTTGTCCACTGCGTCAGTCGTCCTCTGGCTCATCACCGCTTTCCGAAGAACTGCTCCTACTTTTAGTCGACAGTTTCTGTTTACCCTTTGCGCTGGCCCGGTCTTCTTTCTCATCGCTAGAATCTCCAGAGTCGACCTCAAAGTCGCTGTCGGCGTCGAGGTCTCTGTCGATGTTGGCACTCGTCGACGGTTCGGCACTCATCGACGGTTCAGCCTGGTGTGCAACATCTTCATCCTCAGAGGGGTCACTAATCTTCCTTGTCCTGTAGCCTCTTCTGTCCTGTCTGGGAACGTTGTCGCGAGACTTCTCAGATGTGCTGCGTGAAGTGCTGTCCCCAATGGGCGATGCGTTGTGCCGAGAGGTTGAAGGCCTGTCCTCCGAACTTTCAGGAGCTTCTTGCTTTATTGTTACCTCCGGCACTTCCATCGGTTTGTCTGTGTTCTGTGGAATCCTCTCTTCGCCGACTTCCTGCTTCAGTAGGTGGCGATAGAAACCGCTGAGGTCCTTCTGTTTCGTGACGTCCATCATCGCTGCAAAAAAAAGAGAAAATGTTTAAAACATGTTTGCGGAATCCGTATTGTTGAAACTACAGCACATCCAACCTGTTTTTTGTCAGGTTAAATGCACTGTGCAGTATTTTAGTTCCGTTAGCTGTACAAGCAACAAGATGCGTATCCGAAGCTGCCTTTGTGGTCTCTGTGGACGTTACGGGTATTCTTCCCTCCCAACCCGCCTCATAAAAATCGCCAATACACTGCACACTTAAATCGCTACTTTCCACCTTTCCAAGATCACGTTGATCCAGTTGCTACTTATTAAAAAAAAAAAAAAAAAGAGTGGTGAAGTTAACAAACAAAATGCCACGTTGATTACAATGTTGCCAAATACTTGTGTAGTCACCTCAATCAAAACAAAAAGCACCGCCCAGCTCTTATTTCCCACTGGGCCACATTTCAAAAGCAACATCTTTGTGGACAGAGCAGCACAGTTCCAAAACCAAGAAACGAATACTGTGCGACACTTTACAATGACCGTGGTAAGATGCGAGAAATGGGTAAACCAGAAGAATTAACAAGGAATCGCCTGAAAAAGGAATATGTACCAAGCTTGAGTTCACGCCAGCAAATTGAGTTCACGCCAGCAAATACCGAACAGTTACTGCACAATGAGCGGGGTACACTTTGGAGGAAGAATAATGCAAGAGGTATACTAAGCCAATTAAAGGGTCCATGAAGATAACATACAAGTTCATTTCATCAAAAAAGGCTGAACTAGTACGATAACAATACTGATTTTATCGTAAACTTCGAACAAATAATCTAGATGTCAAGGAAAACAGGTGGAGCAGTGGCGAATTCCCAGCCACTTTCGGCGAATTCACTACGACGTCGCAGAATCTTGCTTGTGTGATTGGCAGCCTCCGACCAAAGCCACTGCTAGAAACATGACTGGGTGAGTTTAGTGGGGCCTCTAGATCCGTTTGTTTGTATCACTTGAATGCTAACATGCGTGCTGGCCTGTATTATGTCGCTGCAATGTGAAGTTTGAAAGTTTTTCAATATTTCTTGCATTTCTTTTTGGTTATAAAAGCGTCTTTTGCAGCTGCAAGGAAGCACGGTGAGTTACCAAAGGCTATTAGTGTTAACAGGGCATCAGTGGGAACGAGGACGAGAACAACAACACAGGACGATAGCGTTCTCTTGTTCAAAGTTTAAAGGGGGCCATGCAGACAAAACACAAGTTAGGTACATTCGAAAGATTGCCTCGTTAGAATCATACTGACACCGCTTTTAACGTAAACTTTCGCTCAAATAAGCTGTATAATTAGGAAAAAAAGGGAATGGCCATGCGACCCACTAGATCATTTCCCGCAACAGAACCCATGATGTCATGTGCCCAGCTGTGCAATTGGCTAACACCGCAAAAGCAAACAGCAAATTAGGCAGAGCTTATAAGCTTGCCGAACAAGCTATTTGCGCTTAAATTTAGGGCACATTCTTTTTATAGCAGTAAGAATGGTGGGATAAACAGCGGAAGTTATAAAAGCACACGTAAACGTAGAAGTACCGATGCGTACTGATGCTGGTACTGCGCGCACTATGTACTGTGTGCTGCTGGTACTGCCCGTTTTAGCTGCACAGCACTGCGGCTCTTTGGGTTCTTGCAGACGACACTGGCCATTTGGCGTGAGCGACAGCGTCTTACAGGACCACATTTGTCGAGCGAGCACCAGGTTTTACAAAACGATTATTTTCTCCCTAAACAAAAACAAGCCAGGTACAAATACAGTCAAAAACAAAGCGATGGCACAAAACGGTCTGCTGTGGCATGGTGGCGCCCTCTAGTGGTAAACAAGTCTCCGCTTCACACCAAGTTTAGCTCGAAGACCCGTTCTTATGACGTCATTGCAGACATGGCTAAAACACACGATTTGGTGGGAGAATCAAAATTTTAACTTAATTTATTAATCCTCAGTGAATAAAGCATCGGTTGCTTCCGAACAAGCGCTGGGGTCACTATAAAACATGAAATCTTTAGAATGAAACAAACTTTCATTTTGTCTGCATGGCCCCTTTAAGCATAATGAACTCCACTGCTCCAAGGAAGACGATGAGGAGGAGGTCGGCCCCTCACCGTCGATCTGGTCGCGGCGTGCCTCGCGCTCCTCTTCCTCCTGCATCTCCTGCATCTTGCGCTTGTAGGCGGCCGTGACGTAGGCCTCCTTGTCGCCAACGCCTCCCCTTCTGCCTCGCGCTCCCGCTGGATCTGGCGCTGCGTGCGGCGGTCCCCTTCCCGCTTGCGCAGCTCAGCCGCCTTCAGCAGCTGCTCTATGTACCGGGGCTGCGGGCCAGAGACAGAGGCGACACCCACATCTCTTTTATTGTCGCCATCATCGCAATTTCTTCCTTTTTTTTTCTTAAACCTTTCAGCCCTGATTTTTTTTTACTTCAAGCAAAACAATGTTTCTTGTGTGGTTTCATACAACTTGGGGTCCCATAAGGCCACGAACAAAAATGGAGCTAGTATTGTGAGCAATAATTGATTCATTAATGAGGCAATTAAGACATCTGGGAATTAAAAATTGCATGTTGTGCAGAAACGTCTGTTTTGCACGTTTTCCTAAACGTTAGGATTGCACAAGCCTACACACAAAAAATGAGCTTCGTAGTGAACGTATTTATAGATTTACAAGCTTGGGAATGAAGCCAGGACCTCTGTTTTTTTCAGCTTCAATGTTGAAATTTCGTCTTCACCAGAGATTTTTCTTTGCAGCCTCCAGCTCCGGTAAAACGCAACAACGGTGATGTCTATCGCAATAGGCACCACTGAAGCAAGTTTCCCAGAAAACTAGCAGTTCTGGTTTCATTTTCTATGTGCTAAATGAACTTTTATGTCATGGTCAGGGCCAAAAGGGTTGAGGTCAAATCATAGTTACTTGATGTACACCAGTTGTGAACTCCCCATAAGCCCCATTTTTCGAAAACTGGTCCGTGTTTGGCACTCCTGCCATGGAGGCAAACATGGGGCAAGTTCTGTCAGCAGAAAGTTGGTAGTACTCAAGTGCTTGTGACTGCTGCCGTAAGTCATAAATAAAAAACCGTGGAAGCATATTTAGACATTACCTAGTTTACTGTTTTTTTTTTAATTTAAAAAGCAAGCTTTATTTTCTTAAGTTGCATTACTAAGTAAATGTTTACGCTTATACACTTGCCCCACGGCTTACACTGGTGTTCTTTTGTTAAGGAAGTATATTCCCACCAATGGAGACTCCTTAAACCACATTACAGCCCTCAATAACAGACCGCAGCTAAGGATAGAAGATATGGATAAAAATGTGAATACAGTGTAACGTCAACACACTGAAACTGCAGACAGCAAGGATAAGAATGTGGTACTTTTTTGTTTGTTTAAACATATTACAGGACAAAATAGAGTGTATAGCGCAACACTACTGCATGCATGCGAAGAAAAATTTAACACTGTACAGATTTTGCTTTAGAGCTACAGGGGGAATATTCCCAGGCAGCAAAAACCAATGTCTGATGATTTGATGACCATGGTTAGGGAAGGAGGGCGGTTGAGCCCAGGATATTGTGTTGCACGGTGCATTTAAGGGTCGTAACAACATTATCTCTGCCATCTCGCCTAATGAACTGCACCAAACAATCTGCTCACAATTTTTGGCTGTCATTTTGTTGCCTTCACAGGGGTGAGACAGCTTAATGAGATTTGGGAACAGTTTTTGGAGCAGCGAAATCTTGATTTTGGAGCAGAACAACACTGATTTGGAGCAGAAGAACGGCATTTATTATGTCACCTTAGGAGCTTAAAAAATCAAATTTTTGGCAACTCACAGGGGAAAAGTGCACTTTTTAATCAGTTCTGTACGTACATAACACTGAAACAGCCTCTCAATAAATTTTTTTCTGCCATAGTATCACAAGGTACAACTGCACTACCTTTTTACAAACCATTTTTAAATTCTTAGGCTCTATGCATGGAGTGCCGTTGAAAATATTGAATTGAAAAACTAAGCACTCGCAAGGCATTTTTATTACCATGTGAATGCCGAAATTATTTTTGAATTCCCAGACTCGGCTTCACGCGCAAGTGTAAGAGCCACGGCAAGAGTTGCACAAAGCGAGGTGACAGTCGTCGCACCCCACCAGCCCTCCCATTTCAATCCTCAAGGTGCACGTTCATTACGATCGTAATTTGAGTAACGTTGGTATGTTTGGCCACCACTCTTTTGGCAATAAATAGAGGAACCATTACTACTAGCGTGCAATAACAACCCGTCCCGCTATCGGCGAACCCTGCTTGAACATTTTGCGGCGATGTAGTCTGCGCCACGCCACTTCTGCAGTGCGACTGCTGGAAAATTATGCCGTCCGTAAGCATTTTTCCCCACTGAAACTGACGGGAGCGTTAAAAGCCCTT